>BSBN01000054.1:4993034-6241293 GCA_027924645.1 Cunninghamia lanceolata
GGCTATTGGTTGATCATCAATGTTGTCCATGGCCATCTACCCTGTTTCTATGTTGTTGGCTGATTATCAATGTTGTCCATGGCCATCTGCCATATTCCTCCGTCTGCAGTGTTCCTGTCTTGAGGATCCTCTGCTGCTGCTGGCACTGATGAAGGTCTTAGTTTATCCTCCCATGTTCTCAATTCCAAGAGTGCCTCAACGAGCAAGGTAGTATCCTTCTTAGCTTGTGAGAGATGCCTCTTCCTTTTGCTTCTCTGGAGCACAGGTGGGACTGGTGCCTCCGGAGTAGGTCTCCCTTCCTCAGAATCTAAGGAGATTGTAAAAGTTTGTAAGTTTCCTGTCTTTGGGGCACATGGTGGCATTAAAACTGGACTTGATTCCTCATGAACAGATGGTGCTGGAGAATTTTCACTTTGCTTCCTCTTCCTGACCAGAGGGATCTCATCTAAATCATGGGATGGTTCATCAACCCACCATTTTTCCTCAATTCCCTATCATGACTTTTCCCCTAGTAATTCCTTAGGCCAAGACTCCTCAGGTAGAGTCATCTTTCGCCTGACTGACCGGGTCATGTATAGGGGTCGTATAGGAGCAAGTTCTGTAATTTGTTTGCCTTTCCTCTTTCTGTCAGGAACAGGGGCTGCAAATGACATAGCCTCTTGTGAGGGTGACTTCCCTTAGTGAACAGTTGTAGAAGAGGCTGAAGGCTCAGACTCCTCATCCTAGTGAGAGGGAGAACTCTCACCTTCTGGTTGTGCTATCTCTGGTTCTCTGACCTAGGGGTTGTGCTCAAGAAAGTTTTGCAATAGTTCTTCTCCATTGGCCTGAGATACGAAGTGGTGCTTGACTACCAAAAAGATGAGGCCATGATGTTTCATGGGTCCCTTACCCTGCTGGTATTTCTCTACAGTTGCCCTGATGGCAGAATACAGGAAATTGGGGATATTTATGCTATATTCAGGGTGCCTATTTCTATGTCTGAGAAAAATCAGCATTTTTATTATGGGCCCTAAAACTATGGAGAATTGGCCATCACAGGTAAAGTACTTCATTAACTAGGTAGCAACAGTTTCCCAAGGGTTTGGGATTGTGGACCTCAAAATTCCTTTAACCTCATTCTTATTCATATGCAATTGAATAGCAGCTTCACCATGAACAGAAATTTTTCTAATTAAATCAGTGTATAAGGTTTTCAGGTGGTAGAACCTCTCACCTTGTTCGGGAAGTCTAGAGATGTGGCTGATAATTGTTGAGGAGAGACTGATTTGGTTTCCTCTCATAGTTGTCTGGTTGTCTCTTAAATTCTTAAGGAATTTGTCCACAATATCCTCCTGAAACCCTTCGAACTTCTCTAGGAAATCTAACCATCCAGCAGCCCTTAAAATATTTGCTACAACTGCATCCTTCAGAAGACCTGCAATATTTTCTGGCTCAGACTTTTTCTTGACCCCCATTGCTGAATTGATGCCACCTTCTGTGTTTATTCTTTTACCTCCCCAATCTGCAATCTATCTTTCCCTCTTATCTATGTGGGCTCCGGAGTATTATTCAAATTGCTCTATAGACTCCAAAGAATTGTTTAATTTACTTTATGCTTCAGTCTATTCCGGAGGTTTGAATGAGGGATGCTATTGTGTTTAGGCTGTACTTATGTAAATGGGTTAAGAGACCAAGGCAGTCATAAATGTAGCAAACTAACAAGGCACTTCGGAGGTAAGGTGGCATTAAGGCACAGATGGCGGCATGCTTGGATGTGAAGAAGGAAATGATGGTGGAAGGATGTGGCATCGTGGCAGCACCCAAAACAGAAAGACATGACAGTTACTAATTAATGATTAATTAAAAATAGATTTACCTGGATTAGTTTTAATGATGAGGCGATGTACATGGGAGAAATGCTATGCCGTTTTTGGAAACTGCACGCATTGTGGCAATTGAGCAGCGGCTTGAGATGACGTCCACTTCCCACTTGTACGTGACCTACAATCATTGCACGGAGTGGTTTGAAAATCCACGCCCTTAGGTGATGTCAGCACCGGCTCGTGAACACTCCTGCAAATGATTATTATTCTAATTTAATTACTCTTCGTGCTGAAGTAGAGGATGAGTCATGATGACCTCATCAGATGATTTGTCTACTTTACCACCGAGAGAGGTGGGTCCCTCCCTTATTATGGAAGCTGACGGAGTTATTAACAGAGAGCCAGAGGTGCTCCTAATTGGAAAGCGCCAGAGGTGCTCCTAGTTGAGAAGCGCCAGAGGTGCTCCCAGTTGAGAAGTGCCGGAGATGCTCCTAATTGGAAAGCGCCAGAGGTGCTCTTGGTTTAGAAGCACCGGAGATGCATTGGGCCAACTTTGGCAACTGATCATATCCGGAGCTTAATTATTTCAACTGTCCTAAAGAAGAGAACTGCCATTTTACTAGTTTTCAACTCCTTTGGTCGAGAAAGACAGCCATTTGTTGGTTTTCCATCTTTCTCTTTTTTTTTTTGAAGGCCGCTATTGCTGGTTTTCAACCTCCCTTTTTTTTTTTGAATCAGAATAATTCAATCCAACACCGTGACAGAGGAGGTATCCCCTATATCAAAACACAGATTATTCAGAAACTCTTCTTTAGTAGATGGTCTTTTGTAGAGCCTGATTCGGTGACCATTTACTAAAAATGTGTCTGTGCTCCCATCAATCGGTTGCTATAATACAGTTCCATTTTCAAACATGTCCTTTATTTGATAAGGACCCAGCCAGTGAGTCTGCAATTTCCCTTTGAATTCTTTGAATTTAGAATCATAAAGAAGAACCCAATCTCCTTGTTGAAATGTCCTCCTCTTAATGTGTTGGTCATGCCATTGCTTCCTCTGGTATTGAACCAGTTTTGTTTGTTGAATTGCTTCTGTCCGAATCTCATCCAACTCATTGAGCTAAAGAATTGTGTTCTGCTAAATTATAGACAATGGCAGACCAACCTCCAATATAGTTTTAAGTGTCTGGAGTTCAAATTCTATAGATAATATAGACTTTTTTCCATAAACCAATTCATATGGTGAAAAACTTCGTTGTGGACTTCCAAGTGGTGTTGTAAGCCCAAACTGCTTCAGGTAATCTACTAGCCCAATATTTTCTGTTCATTGCCACTGTCCTTGTTAGAATATTCTCAAGTTCTCTATTAGTTACTTCTACCTGCCCATTTGCTTGAGGATGGTAAGGTGAAGATTTTCTATGCTTGACTTGGTATAAATCTGTGAATGCCTTGATTACCTGTAAATTAAACTGAGGTCCTCTGTCTGAAACTATTGATCTTGGGGCTCCAAATCTCAAGAAAATTTTATTATAGAGAAAATCAGCAACTTTTTCTTCTCTTGCAAACTGTAATGCTTGAACCTCAGCCCACTTAGTAACATAGTCTGTGCATACTAGAATATACTCCTTGCCTGATGATGGTGGTGAAATTGGTCCCACAAAGTCTATACCCCATTGCTCAAACAGTTCCATCATGACTTGAGGATGTAGCAGCATTTCCTGGGTAAAGGTTGGTTGCCCCATCCTTTGGCACTGGTCACAGTGTTGCACATACTTCTTTGTGTCCTTATGAAGAGAAGGCCAGTAGTAACCAGCTCCAAGGATCTTGTGGACTATCCTGTGGAAGGAGTAGTGTTCACCAGATGGTTCATCATGACATGCTCTCAACACATCAAAAGTCTCATTAGCTTTTAAGCACCTGCATAGAATGAAATCAGGGCCACTTTTAAATAGTAGACCATTCAACCATTTGTAAGATAAACTTTCTTTAACTAAACATTTTATTTGTTTTGAAGTAAAATAGGATGGATACAAGCCTGTAGCTAAGAGATTAGCTATGTCAGCAAACCAAGGTGCAGTAGTGGATATGGCAAAAAGATGTTCATCTGGAAATTTGTCCTCCACTGGTTGGTCCTCTCCTCCTGTATGCAATCTTGATAGAAAATCAAAAACCAAATTAAACTTCCCTATATTATCAACTATGGTAATATCAAGTTCCTGCAATAGCAATAACCACCTGATGATCCTTGCACCTACTACTGGTTTGTTCATTAGGTACTTGATGGATGCATGATCAGTGTGCACAAATATTTTATATCTAGTGATATAATGCCTGAATTTGTTTATAGCATAGATAACTGCCAAGAATTCTTTTTTAGTTGTTGCATAATTTCTTTCTACAGAGGTAAGGTTTTTGTTGATGTAATAAATGGCATGCATACTCTCTCCTTCCTCCTTTTGTCCTAAAACTGCCTCAATGGATTCATTTGAAGCATCAGTTTGTATGTGAAATGGTAAAGTCCAATTAGGTCCCCTTAAGACTGGTGTGATAGTAAGCTTCTCCTTCAAAGTTTCAAATGTTGATTGACAGTCTTTTGTCCATAGAAATTATGTTTATTTGTTAAGCAGGGTAAATAGGGGGGTAGCTATTTTGCTAAAATTTTCTATGAACCTCCTATAATAGCTTGCATGACCCAGAAAACTTCTGATGTCAGTCTGATTTTTGGGTGAAGGCAACTGTGTGATTACTTCTATCTTGTTTTGATCCACTCTGATCCCTTTTTCTGAAATATGGTGTCCCAAAACAATTCCTTCCTCCACCATCATAAAACATTTCTCATGGCTAAGGGACAGTCAGTTTTTATCACAGCATTTTAGTACTTTTTCAAGGTTTGTGAGAGCTTCCTCAAAGTTATCCCCATATACAGTAAAGTCATCCATGTAGACCTCCATGCATTCATTAGCCAGTTTAGCAAAGATAGCTAGGACCAGTCTCTGAAATGTGGCTGGGGCATTGCATAGCCCAAAGGGAAGAACTTTGTAAGCAAAGGTTCCCCAAGAGCATGTGAAGGTGGTTTTATCTTGGTCTTCAGGTGCTACTTGATTTTGATTATACCCACTGAATCCATCTAGAAAAGAAAAATATTTTCTCCTAGCAAGATTGTCCAAAACTTGGTCAATAAATGGTAAGGGAAAGTAGTCCTTTTTTGTGGCCTTGTTGAGTTCTCTATAATCAATACACACCCTCCATTTACCATTCTTTTTAGGCACAATGACAAGGGGTGAGACCCATTGACTGTCTGAAATTGGATATATGAACCCTGCCTGGAGTAAGTTTTCTATTTCAGTTTTGACAATGTCCTTTAAAGCAGGATTCAATCTTCTTTGTGGCTGCCTGACAGGTTTAATATCCTCAGCATAGATATGATGGGTGCAGATCTCAGGAGGTATGCCTTTCATGTCTTGGTATTCCCAGGTAAAAGATGCTGAGTGGGAGACCAAAAGTTGGATAAGTTTTTCTTCCTGACTTGCTATTAATTGAGTATTTATATTA
The DNA here is from genome assembly GCA_027924645.1 of Cunninghamia lanceolata. Taxonomy (NCBI): domain Eukaryota; kingdom Viridiplantae; phylum Streptophyta; class Pinopsida; order Cupressales; family Cupressaceae; genus Cunninghamia; species Cunninghamia lanceolata. Next base: position 4,998,385 of record BSBN01000054.1, read on the forward strand.
AGTGTTTTCCCTAGCAGAATCATGACTTGTTTTGTGATTTGATCCATAGATGTGGTGGGTCCATACATTAGTGTCATGGTATTAAGAGGACAAGAATGTGGAAGTAACATGTGGAAGGTAGGTAAGTCCTTGTAAAAGGTTTCCCCACAAGGAATAATGTTGGCAAGGGTACAATGAGAAGAAATAAGAAGTTCTCTCTGAGGATCTTGGGCAAGTTCCATCACATCTTTATTGATTAGGATGTGAGTGAAGTCTTCCATTGTATCATAGTATACTTCTTCTTCTAATTCTCCTAGATGTTCCCTAATGGTTACCATAGCTAATGAGGCACTGTTGTCCATGTTTTCTGGTTCATCCACCCATACTCTTCCTATGTAATGCACCGATGGTTTAGCTGGAGGATACAGAGATATTTTCTTTAGATCTATCCCATTAGAAATTACCATATCTCCAGTTCGACAATCAATAGATGCTGCTGCAGTAGCCAGCCATGGTCTTCCTAAAATCAGCGGATAAGCATTTCTCTAGTTTCTAGGTTCTAGTGTTAAGAAATCTACTGGGAATTCTTATGAATCTATCACAACAGGTACATCGGTGATTACTCCTTTTGGAACAACTATTGACTGATCAGAAAGTTGAAGAATTGTAGTTGTGGATTGGATACCTGATAGAGCTAACTTGTCCATTGTATGAACTATCATCACATTAATTGCTACTCCTAAATCAACCAGAACATTTGAAATTTCTATCCCCGAGATGAAAACAGTTATGACAGGATTTCCAGGGTCTCCATATTTTGGGAGGAGAATTTCTCCCATCAATAGATCCACTACTTTTCCTTCCACTTGTATTGTGGAGGGAAATCTTTTCTTTCTACCCTGTGTTTTGATACAATACTATTTAATGAACTGATTTAATTCTGGTACATCTCTGATTGCCTGGAGAAGAGGAATTTCAATGTTTAGCTGCTTGATTTCTTGTAAAAGTTCTGATTCCTGATTGGTTTGGATTTGTTTTTGTAGAATCTTTCTCTGGGGAGCATTCTATTTAAGTTGTTCTGGGTATGGTGCTAGCTTTTCCATCTCTGGAGCATCTCTGGAGTTCTTATCAGAATTGTGTTCAAGACTATTCTCTGGAGCAGGTCTTTTAGGAGTAACTCTGGAGTTGTCTGTGGATGATTTTTTCTAGCACTTTTTCATTAGTAATCTCCTCTGGGGATTGATTGGATGGATTTTCAGGTTCTTCATCATTGGTTATTTCAACTACAGTTGGAGGAGAAGGTCTTGGGAATGCTTTCCCAGAATGCAGCTGGAGATTATTTGAATATATAGCATTAATTCTAGCCAGATTTTCTTGCTCTATCATGTAGACAGCTACTTCCTGCTTATTCTGTGGGTTTGGTATAGGCTGAGCTGGTAAAGGTGGTTGACTAACTGGTTCATTTTGTGTTTGACCCTGTGTGTTGGAGGATCCAGTTAGTAAAGCCTACTATTGAGGTTGGAAATGTCTAGGTTGTCCTTGGTATTGTTGATGATATCCTTGTTGAGGACCCCATTGAGGTTGCATGTTTTGTGATCCAAATTGTGGTGGCCACTGTTGATTTCCCCAAGGCTGATTTTGCCAGTTTTGGTTTTGCTAGTTTTGGTTTTGCCAATGGTTACTTGGCCAATCATGTTGTCCCCAAGGAGGATTATTTTAAGGGTCATGCCAAGTTGGATTCCACTGATTATTTCCCCAATTAGAAGGGCCCCTATAAGAAGACTAGTTTGGATATTGATTATAAGGGAAATTTTTGGTTTGTTTTGGTCCCACATAGTTCAACTCCTCTTCTATCTCAGCATTCTTTTTACTCAATCTTTTCAAGGCTGGAAGTTGACTACACTGACTGGTAGGATGTTCCCTATCACAGATCTGACAGATCTCTGATTTGTCGAGGGGGCATTCTCTCAACAGGTGTTTGTTTCTACACCTAAGACAATAGATGGAGAGCGGTTCAGTTGCTCTATTTTGATTAGTTGTTCTGGTGTTTGCTTGAATCCCATCCAATGTGGTATTTAGTTAGACCAGAATGTCTATTTTTAGATTTGCAATTTCCTCCATCAACTGTCCTATTTCATTCTTCCCTTTAAAAGTTTTGGATGACCTTACTCCATCTTGGGTTCTGGAATAGTTCTTGCAAAGTTCCTCTATATCAAGTATTTCCATTTTGTTAATGTTCCCTTTTCCAATTAGGTCTAGTGGCTGCTTTGATTCTTTATCCAATCCTTTTATAAATAGGGTTCTGGCCAAGGAGTGATCCACTGGATTGCCATACCTTCTCAAGGCAAAATTAAACCTATCCACATAGTCTTCTAAGGATTCTTCCTCCCCCTTCCTAATTTTAAACAATTCTTCATTTTTATTATTGGATCTGCAATAATCTTGGTATTTTTCCAAAAACTCTATTTCCATTTGATCCCAAAAATGGATAGAACCCTGGGGTAAACCCATAAACCATCTCATCGCAGAATCTTTTAGGGTTGAAGGGAACAGTTTGAGTTTTTGGTTATCTGATCTATAATCATAAGTTTGGCAGACTACTTTGAATTCAAACAAGAACTGATCTAGATCCTTAGAAGAAAGTCCTCTGAAATTTGGCATATGTGCTGGTGAGATATTCTTCATAGGAGCATTGTCCCTAGCAACCAAAACAATAGGATAAGAGAAGGTTCTTGGAGCCTGATTTTCCTCTTCCCCATGATCATCATTTTCCATGTTTAGTACTGGTTCTTCTTCTTAAGGTTCTAGGAAATTATTTGCTACCAAAGGATCTGCCTCAACTTCTTGTTGTAATTCCTGGATGTAATTGGCAAGTGGAATGTCTGGAGGATCTAAGGGATTGCTGTTGTGAAGTGCAGGTTCCAAATTAAGATCTAGGTTTCCTTCTTCAACAAGATTTTGTACCACCTCACTGCTTTCCCCTATGGTGTGTTGTTGGGGTGTCTACTTACTATATCTTCCTTTTAGATCTCTAGCTCTAACCATACAGATCTATTCTAAAAACTATTTTAACTCAGTGTCCCTAATTAACACAAACTAGTCCCCGGCAACGGCGCCAAAAATGACAAGGTGTCGATGTCCCTCATCATTTAATCTATTTTTAGATGTCAAAGAACTAGGGCTATGTCCACGGCTGTCTGCAACTAGGGATCCTATCGTTACCAGTTTATAGCTAGTCCTAATTTTTAAAAGAAAGATTAATCTATCTGCTTGTTGAACAAATGTAATGAATGCTAGAAAATAGAATAAAACAGGAAATGTACTCAAAGCAAAGAAACAACAACATGCATCTATCTATTAAAATAGGAAACACCTTTATAAGAGAAAACTAAAACAATAGAGTAGTGATACTAGCCTCCTGCCTGAGTGGTGAGAGGGGGCCCTTGCTCCACACCCTTGAGGCTGAAGGCTATAGCAGGAAATCATCACAAAAGATGATCAAAACTAAATTCAGTCCAATTCATTCATTTCTGCATTCATGAAAATATGGCTATAACAGAACTGAGATATTTGAGAATCAGAATAATTTTATCATTGTCATTTTCTACTATTTCTGAGAGTATATATAAAAATGAGTGATGATATATCACTGAACTTATCTACCAGTCTATCTATGAGATGACACCATCTCCTTATTATTCTTAACTGTCTAACTTATGAAAAATCATCATGCGAGAAAGGTAGCCTTGAGTGGAATAGAAGTCCACTCAGAGTCTAAGTTTAAGTCTTAATACACTTGGGCATCAAAGCCCTGAAAATAAGGATATTGGTTTAGTTCAGTTCGTAACTCATGCAAAATCTTTGAAAAGATAAAACTTCAGCAGTTTAACTAATAGTTGACCCTACACCACTTAGGTGATGCTTTGAGTGAAGTGAGGGGTAATAAGATCGCTGCTGAGAGTGTTTGGTCGACAGCTCTGCTTGGAAACATGCCCTACTCTTAGGAGGCACCGAAGATAGTTGTTCCTGTCTACAGCTCCAGAGATACTCCAGACTCTCGCAGAGCTCTGGAGAGGCATTCCTCACATCTTCAAAACTTTAGGTGTCATGGTTCTTTGGTATCGTCTCCAGAGATCATTGAGGATGATCTCCAGAGATGCACAAAATCATTGTTCCTGGTATCTACACCTGTTGATTCAAAAAGAGAGAGAAGTTCTGCATTTTTCCATCAATCTCATGCACATTAGTCACCTAATCAGAAATTCTAATCTTAAGTAATCTATCTTAATTAATCACAAAATAGAATGATCTTGCTAACTTATTTGGGTGCAGACATTAGGAAGATGAACTGAGAGAGAGGAAAAAGAGAGGCAAAAAGATGTATTTCATGAGTGCAATTTGGCACTCATCATAGGGGCAGGCTTGGTTTACATGGACACACGTGGAGAGGGTCAGATGAGGACTGATGGCATCCTACGAGGAGGCCCTGGCAGAGTTTTGACAGACACCTTATGTCACCTGGGATATGAGGAGGGAGATAGCAGATGCTGGGACGTCACAGGATTATGAGGATTGGTTTGCTGAGCATCCATTCTTGAGATATTTAGGACCTGAGGTGTTGGTGCCTTGCATAGATGAGGCAGACTCAGACGATGAGGGCCAGGTTGGGTGGAGGAGGAGGAGGGGGAGAGGGAGAGGACGAGGGGGTGGAAGAGATGGAGGAGATGATGGGGATGATGGAGATGACAGAGGCTAACCCAGACAGAGGAGGAGAGGCGGGGAGGGACCATCCCAGGCTGAGCAGGCAGTGCCATCATAGGTTGCACAGCAGGTACCACAGCAAACATAGATGCCGCCACCCCAACAGGTGGCACAACAGCAGGGACCTCAGCCACAGGGATAGAGATAGGCAGAGGCAACTCAGGGTCCTGCATAGCTAGATGTGTAGGAGAGGACCATAGCTATCCTGAGGGGAGAGATTAGGTAGTTGCAGGCTCAGCTCAGGAGAGCTGACACCTAGTGAGAGATAGATGCAGAGGTGATTGTGAGGTTGACTAGAGAGAGACATGGCAGATGCATGGATACGCATTATCTGTGTAGAGCAGGATATCACATTAGCATCCCTGGGGACAAATGTAGCGACTAGTTTCTTGGTTGGGCAAGTGCAACAGGCACAGGTATAGTTAGCACAGACATAGACACAGCTAGCACAGGTGTAGGGTGAGCTTGCCAGAGCACAGGCTCAGGCACAATACTATCGGGGGTTGTATCACGGTGCCATGCCGGCGAGTCAGAGGGCCTCTAGCTACAAGAGCCAGTCGGTGGCCTCCCAGAGAGCAAGTCCATCGAGGTCAGGGGCCTCTGTGGTGGGCCCACAATAGTCTAAGGCTAGCAGAGGAGGAGACACTATTGGCAGTGGTGGTCCACAGTAGTAAGGGTAGTAGAGACTTGATCTATGTGCCTCTTTGATGGCTCAGATAGCCGGATAGACTTGTACCAATTTTTTGTTTTGAGACATGTATCACCATCTGTTGGGATGCACTTTTGTATATGACACTGATTTAGAGATAGAGATATTGATATTGTACATTTGGACACATTTTCATGATATTTATATGATGATGCAGCTATGTGATTCTCTCTATATGTATGAGTCTATGATGCATTTCTATTATATGAGTCGATGTATGTGCTTATTTGATGTAGACTTAGATGTTTTTACTTGATGATACGAGATGTTATCTAGATGCAGCTTTTGATATGATGTTATGTGATGCTGTGTGACCTAATGCAAACTTAGAAGCTCTTTACTTGACATGTTTCTAATGTGTTTGAATGCAAAATGATATCTATATGATTATGTAACTTATGTGATGCACTTTATCTATGTTTTTGAATTTTTTCTATTTTTCTGACACTATATGATGGTTGCAACAAACTGTATATGGATGACCTAATGCACTTGTTATGTATGGAACTGATTTAATCATGTAAATGACTATCTCATATGATATGATATGCAACTATATGCTCTATTTTTGTGATGTCCAAATGTACTCTATCGACACATAAATGACAGAATGATAGATAGAAGACAGATTGAATAGAAGAATGACTCGACAGAAAGATTCACAAGCTTGGACTTTTGTATTGTTACTCTATATTTCTTTGATCTTTTATGGCATGGGATATGGATGTATGGATGCATTGATTTTGACATCTTGACGGTGCAAGTATTTTGAAGTGCTTATTTCATCATTGGGCGATTTTTTTTGGTACTTTTTCAAAATTTTGTAAGTTAATACAAGCATCTAGGTATAATTGAACCAAGATGACCTGAGTATTTCTTGCATATCAATAGATAAGGATTGCCCCTTTTCATGTTAGACCTTAGATGTCCTCGATGATCTTTTACCAATCATGTCTTTAGACAAGGCTTCACATTACTAAAGTTTAATCCACAAACAACAAACAAAGAAAATAATCATGCCCCCACCATAGCATCTCTAGCTTTTTGGCATCCTTGAGTAGCATAGAAAGGCATGATAGCAAAAAAAATCAAGACTCAGTGCTTTAACCACGTTTCCAATCCACAAAACATTTTTGCATTTAGATATGTTTATTTCTTGCCATAATTTGAGTAAAATCAGTTAGAAGGGCTTAGGAGTTTTTCTACTTTGCTTTGGATAGGTTAAGCGCCTCGTGTCAAAATTTTTGCTTTGGGATCAGGTTCTACTTGCGCTTGCATGCCTGGTGAGAAGATTCCACAATCCTTATTGGTGAGACAGACTTTAAGGGACTGACCTAGTACCTTAGGGGCTCATTGCTAAATGGTCTTGCCTACATGATGACGCAGAGGCAACGTAGTTCAAGGTAAACCCTAAATGGACCATAGATGGACTAGAAGAAAGATGACAAGAAATGGGATGGATGGGACCATGGGAGCCTCGAGGGCACATTTGAGAAATGGCCTTACCTACGTGACAACGCAGAGGCAATGTAGTTCATGGACTTGGACCATGGAGACCAATGAGAGACACTATACTAGGCTGACACTATAGGTACGGTATGGGACAAAACCTTGGTTGACAAGGCAACAGAGAGATAGAGTATCCATCCATGATAGGTTACCGATGGGTTTTTTTATTGTGGAGTGGATATGGATTGAATGGGACACAAGGAAGAATGGACACAAGGTGATTGGTTTCCCAAAGATGGAGAAGGTGGTTTATCACAAGTAACCCCTGTTTACCAAGTTTTCACCACTTGCTTTTATTTGCACGAAAAAAGATAGAAAGTACACATGACACCTGTTTGCCAAGTTTTCATCATGATACCTATCCAAGGTGCTTGATTGCCAGGTTTTCACTAAAGGATGACTTTTTTTGTATTATTTTTTTGTATTTTTTTTATTTTTGATTTTTTTGCATTTTTACGCCCCCCTTACATTGGGGTTCTCCTAGGTATAGAACTTGCGAAGATGCATGTTGTTGATTGGGTCATCGAACAAATCACCCTCTAATGTTGCTAACTGATATGCCCCTGATCCGTAAGCTGCTACAATCACATAAGGCCCAAGCCAGTTGGGTTTGAACTTGCCCTTCTTTTCCCTATCCTGTTGATTGCAGGGATTTTCCTTAAGGACTAGATCTCCAACTTTGAAGACTCTTGGGTGAACTCTGTGGTTATAGCTTTGTGACATCATTTGTTGATATGCTTTGAGGTGGTCAAAGGCTTTCTATCTCCTTTCCTCTAGCAACTCTAGTTCTTGCAACCTGGAGACTCTGTATTCTTCATCTGATATGAGACCTTTTAATGACACCCTGAGAGATGGTAATTCAACCTCAATGGGAAGGATAGCTTCTGAGCCATAGACAAGGGCGTAAGGTGTAGCACCTATGGGAGTGTGTATACTAGTTCTGTAGGCCCATAGAGTGGGATTGAGTTGGATATGCCAATCATGACCAGCATCATTGACAGTCTTCTTGAGAAGTTTCAAGATGGTCGTGTTGGATGCTTCAGCTTGACCGTTACCTTGGGGGTAATAGGGTGTGGAGAAATGGTGTTGGATTTTGAATCGGTCATAGAGTTCTTGGACATCCAAGTTTTTGAAGGGTCTTCTGTTATCCATGATAATGGATGAAGGAATTCCTTATCTGCAGATGAGGTAATTCAAGATGAATGAGGAGATTTGCTTACCTGTGACGGTGGTGAGGGGAATGGCTTCAATCCACTTGGTAAAGTACTCAGTGGCAGTTATGATGAATTTATGGCCGTTGGAGGAGGGTGGATGGATCTTTCCCACAAGGTCAAGTCCCCATTGGCAAAAGGGCCAAGGTGTCGTTAAAGGTCTCAACTCTTGAGCTGGTGCATGTATCAGGTTCCCATGTATTTGGCACTGCTTGCACTTCTTAACAAACTGATATGAATCTATTTCCATGTTCGGCCAGTAATAATCCAAACACATGAGTTTCTTGGCTAAGGAAGGATTGCTAGAGTGTGTCCCGCAAATCCCTTCATGCACGTCTTATAAGGCGGTTAAGGATTCTTCTCGTTCCAAACAATAGAGTAAAGTACCATCTAGACCACGTCAGTATAGTGTATCAGCAATAATGGTATAGCGAGAGGTTTGGCGTATAAAGTTTCGTCGTTGGTTTGAAGATAGGTCAAGTGGGAGGGTGTTTTCCTTGAGGTAAGTATAAATCTTACCATACCAAGGTGAATCAGATCCAACCAAAAGGCATATGGTATGGTTTTCTAGAAGATCATAAGCTGGTTGTTGAATAGTTTCCACTAAGAACTCGTACCGTGACTCATTCTCTGGTATCTCAAGAAGAGAGGCAATGGTTGCCATGGCATCTACCACTTTGTTCTCAATCTGAGGTATCTACTTAAAAGAGATGATCACAAAGTGTTCCTTAAAGTCATCGACCATCCGCTTGTAAGGGATAAGCTTTTTATCTTTGGTTTGGTAATCATCATTGACCTGATTTATCACTAGTTGAGAATCACCGTAGACATGTAGCTCTTTGATTTTCCACTCTGTTGCCATCTTGATACCAATGACTAAGGATTCATATTCTGCTATGTTGTTGGTGCATGGGAATAGCAAATGGTAAGACTTCAGAATGGTGTCACCATGAGGAGTTACAAACAAGATTCCTACCCCTGATCCATGGTTTGTGTAGGACCCATCAAAGTACAGTTTATAGGAATGTGTTGAGATGTTGAATAAGGATTCATCTAGAAACCCAAATTGCATTGGTGTGGAGTCCTATAGTGGTGCATCTGCTAACTGATCAGTAATGACTTGCCCTTTGATAGCTTTTCTATCTACATACTCAATGTCATATTCGCTTAGGAGCATTACCCATTTGGCTAGGCGACCTGTGAGAGTTGCTTTGCTTAGTAGGTACTTCAGTGGATCTATTTTCGCAATAAGTTTGACTGGGTGTGCAAGCATATAATGTTGAAGTTTTGGGGAAGCAAAAACTACCACAAGACATGATCTTTCTATCTATGAGTATTGCAACTCATAGCCCACTAGTGTTCGAATGATATAGTAGTCGGCTCTCTCTTTATTCTCATAATCTTGTTGTGCTAGAAGAGCCCCAAGAGCTATAGGTGTAGCAGATATGTAGAGTATCAATGGTTTCCCTTGGATAGGAGGCATGAGAATAGGTGGATTCATAAGGTACACTTTTAGTTTGTTGAATACCTCTTCACATTTCTCATCCCATCTGAATGGAATGTTCTTGTGCAGGAGATGACTAAATGGTTGACACTTGTCTGCCAGCTGTGATATGAATCTATGGATTACTTGTAGCTTGCCCTATAGCGATCTTAGTTGTGTAAGAGTTTTGGGTGGTGGCATGTCCATGACAGCCTTGACTTTGGCATGGTCCACCTATATTCCATTTGCCGATACAATAAAGCCTAGAAGCTTTCCTAAGGTGACTCCAAACACACACTTCTTTGGGTTCAACCTGACTTTGAATTGCTCTAATCTCTGAAAGACCTTCTCTAACACATCCAGATGTGATTCCCTTGTGAGTGACTTTGCTAGGATATCATCTACATAATCTTCCATGGTTACATGCATCATGTCATGAAATATAGTGGTCATAGTGCGCTAATATGTGGCTCCCACATTCTTTAGCCTAAATGGCATGACATTCTAGCAAAAGGTGCCCCATGGACAAGTAAAAGCTATCTTGTGTTGGTCCTCTGATGCTATCTTGATCTAAATATATCCCGAGAATCCATCCATGACAGATAGCATGGTATGTCCTATTGTCAAGTCGACTATGATATCTATGTTTGGCAATGGAAAATCATCCTTGTGGCAAGCTTTGTTTAGATCTCTAAAGTCATTGCATAGTCTGACTCTTCCATCTAGTTTGGACACTGGTACAATGTTGGATATCCACTCCAGGTAGGCTATTGCTCTGATGAATCCTACATCCAACAACTTCTTCAGTTCTTCTTTGACCAACAGTGCTATGTGTGGATGCATCTTTCTAAGCTTTTGTTTGACTGGTTTCACACCTGGATTGAGTGGAAGATGATGTAGGATCAAGTTTGGGTCTAGACCTAGCATGTCCGCATATGACCAAATGAAGTTGCCTCTCTTTTTCTTGAAGAATGGTATAAACTTGGTCTTTTTTGGTGGAGTAAGAGATTTAGAAAAATGAATAATCTTAGGATGTTCCTCTGTTCCAATGTTAACTAGCTTTGTGGGTTCTACAACAATCTGAGACTTCTCCTGGTGCATGTCATTGGGGAGAGTGTCAAGCCTTCCATCGTCAGGTGCCACAGTTGGGTTTTCACCTTCAGATACGTCCTTTCTTTTTACTGTTTTGGGATCTGACACTGCGGCCGAACAGTTTTCACCATCAAATCTAGTTTTGATTTTGATATTTTTGTGACTGGAAGGCTTGGCACCCTCTCCAAAGTAAGCCACAGTGTTAAGTTCAATAGTAAAACCAGCCTTATGATCTTTTTTGGGTAGGTGGTCCCTAAGTTCCATATAGTCAATATAAGCATCATCATTTTGGAACATATCTAGTTGAGGAGTTCCTCATAGATCCCAGTCAATAAGTTCAGGATGCACAAGGGGGAGGGAGTTGGAGGATAGATCTAATTCGTTGGTGGTTTGAATGGATATACTAGGAGTGTTGGGAGAGGGAGTGTTCGAGATGGTACTTTCCTCCAAATTGTTTATTGCGATAGAACTCGAACCTTCCTTGAAAGTTGTATTCTCAGAAATAGGCAAATCAGACTCTAGTGGTCTATTCAGTAGCATTTGTCCCTCATGGTAGGGGCTATAAGTTTGGATGGTATCATATCCTTTGTCATCGTAGGAATGCTTTGTTAGCTCATCCCACTCATACTCATTGGAATCTGTGTCACTGTCCACTTGAAGTGTATGTATCATTTCCACTAAACTAGCATTTTCCTTAGCTTTGCCCTTGCCTTTGTATCCTAGGCCATTTGTATTTCTAGCCAATAATGATGAAGAAGGTTGAATGGGTTCTACAATTCCTTCTTTTCTTAGGCTGATAAGGCCTTGTCCTTCATAACCCATTCTGTGTAGGATAACTTCACCTCGCCCATAGAGTTCTATTGGGAGTCTAGGAGGTTCTTGTTGTATGTTCTCTTCTTCTTCGGTATAAAGCCATTATAGGACATCTCTTTCCTCTGTTTCATCTGATAAGGTCCCCCATTTTACAAAGGGAGCTATGGGAGCTATAGGAGGAGTAGATGGCTTTGGAAAATGCTTGGGTCGACCAAAGGATCTAGGAGATAAAGCCATTTTGGCTAGATTGAGGCTGTGCTCAATGGAGTATTCCCTAACTCTGGTTTCTTTGATAGTAACTTTCCGCTCTTTGGGCTTTGATGAGGAAGCTTCATAGGTATGGTCTTGCTATGGGGTAGGGGATGTAGATGCTCTGTTATTTGGTATGATGCAATTAGGTTTGGAAAGGACTGAGTTGCAATGATGGAAGGGGTCAGGGTCTCCTTAGATGGTAACTTGCTTGCCATTATGTGGGAATTTTATGCATTGATGATAGGTAGAGGGCACAACTGTCATGGCATGGATCCATGGTCTCCCTAGGAGAATATTATAGGTGAGCTCCCTATCTAGGACTTGGCACACAACATATTTTATGATAGGTCCTACTTGTATGGGTAATACCACTGTTCCCTTTGTAGTTCTCTCCTCCTCATCATAGGCTTTGATAGTAATCTTCTTCCTTGGATCGACAAAATTTTTGGAGAACCCCAATTTAAGGACTAGCTTTAACGTGCAAATATTTAAACTGGCTCCCCCATCAATGAGAACCCTCTTGATGCGGTGCTTGTGGATGAAGGTGACAATATGTAGAGGGGTGTTATGGGGTTGAGACACAGAGAGGTCATCTTGCTCAGTAAATGATATGGTACTTGAGGAGGTCAGATTACCTACCATGGCCTGAAATGTCTCTTGGGCCAAGTTAGTGGGGACAGTGGTTTCCACTAAGGCTTTATTGAGAATCTCCTTATGAGAAGGAGATAGACACAACAACTCCAAGATAGAAATATGAGCTAAAGTCTTTTGTAGTTGGTCTATGACATTATACTGACGGAAGTTGGACTGAGAAGGTGACGACCTTGGAGGGACGGTATTTAACGTGACTCTACCATTGCAGGTAATGATACTACAACCAGTTCTGTTAGGTTTTGATTGTTGATTGGGCGTGACCACATTGATTTGTGGGACATACTCAGATAGGCAATTGATGGTATAGTCTAATGGCACACTTGCATAGTTGGCATTACTATTCCCACTATTCTAATTTGGCCTGTTGCGGTTGTTGTTGTTATTGTTGTTATTGTCATGGTTGTTGTTGCAATTGTTGTTGCCATTTTTGTTGTTGATGTGGTTGTTATTGTTGTTGTATGACCTGTCGTGATTGAGAAGTGGATCCCTGTAAGCCACATGTGTCTCATTGGAGGTATGTTGTTGGGTTCCTCCTTGATTTTGATTAAGCACATCTTGGATAACATGTTTGAGATAGATACAATTGTTGGTAGTATGTCCCCTTCCTCTATGATACTCACAATAGTCAGTGTCTTTCCAATAGGGAGATTTGACAATAGGCTCATAATCACTTGTTGGCGGTAGAGAAATTTCATTGTTAGCCAACAACTTCTGTAATGTAGATTCTTGAGATTCACCCAACAGTGTGAACTTTTGCCTTGGATTTGTGCTAAACCATGGTCATGGCTCCCAAGAGAATTGTTTGTTGGGTGTAACATTGCTTACTTCTCCTTTGAGAGTGAATATGGGTTGTTTCTTGGGAGCCGCCACCTTGGCGTCTACCACTCCATCATTGACAACATTCTTATTCTTGGTCCAAAACTTTGACTTGTCAGTCGTATAGTTGGAGGTAGGTGTGTCCTTGTATAACTTGATTTGCCTCTTGGCGATCATAGCTTTTTCTATAAACAATCCCATTTTGATGACTTTTGAGAATGATGTAGGGCATTGTATTTGTATTTGATAGCCAAGATCGGTGTTGAGGCTATGGACAAACATCTCCATGAGTTGCTTCTCAGGTACATCGTATGAGCACTTGACTGCTAGTTGTCTCCATTGTTGTAGGAATGTGGAAAATGATTCGCTGCCCTTTTGTTTGGTGTTGCATAGATCAAGCATAGAGACCTCGTCTTCAATGTTGTAAGAGAAATGAGTGATAAACTTGTTGACTAGCTCATCAAAAGTTTTGATGCCCGATGGAAGATGTGAGAACCACCCCATAGCTTGACTGCCTAGAGATCTAGGGAATAGTCTCATTAAGTAAGTCTCATTGTGTGCTACTTCTAAACATACTGCATTGAATTCCCTGATGTGATCTCTAGGGTCCCCTTTCCCTTTGTACTTGTCAAACTTAGGAACTTTAAATTGATAGGGAAATGGTTTCATGACCAAGTTTTTATCAAATAGGTATGGTGCAATATCTTCCAAGGAGTAATTTTTGGTGTTAGTACCTGTCTTGAGATCTGACATTTGTTGCTTTAGACCCTCAAGTTCTTTCCTCATTTCTTCCATAGGAGTGCTTTGGTCTATGGTTTTCTTTCCTTTATCTTCCACATTTGTGTCTAGGGCTTTCTTTCCCTTTTCACGATCATCCTCTATGTTTTCCAGGATTGAGTTTATATCGAAATCTGTGGGCAGTTTAATTCCAAGACTAGCAAGATGATAGAAATACTTGTGAGGGTCATCATGGAGCACTTTCTCTACTAGGCGTTGGAATTTATGATCTTGGATGCTTCCCTGATAGTCTTCATTAGAGATTTCCTCATCACTATCGTGAGGTGAGAAGATGTGGTTGGATGATCCGGCCATTTTAAGTTGTTTTTTGTATTGAGATCTAGTAAGAACCATGCAAGGTGATGCGGGATGAGGTGAAATGGGACTAGAGATTTTGGTGAGGTGCCGATGGAGACTATTGTGAATAGGATACTTATGACAAGATTTTGACAAAGGACTTTCTCAATCAATGGTTCCAAGTAAGACGGCTGATACAAGACGGTAGCCACTAGTAAGGGTACTCGATACCTGTCTTACTGTGTAGGGACTAGTCGTACACCAAGACCTACTAGCAAAGTTTTGTGACTAACTAGTTTTACTCGAATCCACAAGTGATACAAAAAAAGGGGCCTATGTTGACCTGATATGTGATACTTTTGACTAGGGACCAGAAAAGACCTAATAGACGGTGAATGGGATGACTAATGAAAGAGAGATATTGACATGAAATGGATGGAAAGCTGACTACAAGGTGAGACCTGATCTCTGAACCTGAAACTAGACTGAAATGGGTACCCAGAACTAGTGAAATTTTTCTCTTGAAAAATGTGCAAGTGCTCATTGTTGTGTATGCACCGAAATAGATGCATTGCAGAAATGGACAAATGTGCTAGAAGTCAGAATAAATGTGTCAGACTGGTAAACTGTATTTGCACAGGAACAATATGTAAAAGCGCGGAAAGTCACTGCAAATGCGTTGAAAGTCGGCACAAATGCGCAGGAACAAAGGACGAATGCGCCGCTCTGGCTTTTTCAATTTTTTTGCAAGTTTTTTGGAATTTTTTTGGTGTTTTTGATACTTTGGTTGCAAGAATGCTTTTCTAATTTGATTTTCTAAATTTATGGCAAGAAAACACAGCAAACACAAATATATTTTTATGGTTTTTATTTTTTTTTATGATTTTCTCGACTCTTTTTGGACTAAAAGAAAAAAACAAGTACAAAATTCTAGGCTCGAAATGGATTACAAGAGTTTTTGGCCACTAGAACAAGAGGTGTTTAATGCAGGCAACCGTTTGAGTCATTACACATGCATCAGCACTACTCTCCGTTATGGAGTCTCCCAGCCTGCAAGGGTTGCACCTTGGAGGGTTTTGGGGGAGGTTGGTTGTTGGTGTAACACAACTGCACTCGTTGTTTAAAGCTTTCACTCCAAACACAATTTATTTATAGTGGCTTGGAAGGGCTTGGCGTCTAGCCTATTACCACTTAGGGTCACTCCTACTTGGATAAGTGGTATCCAAGAGCAGGCCCCTCTAAAGGAAAAACATATGCGAAAATGATACTTCTGGCATTTTGGTCACCCAAGATAGGGGAGAGCATAGTCCTGGTATCATTCCCAAAAACACAGTATACAGTGGTTCTTTTCCCCTAGTTAAAATGAAAAAAACTAGGTGAGCTATCTACTTGGGCAAGCACAGAACTTTGAAGTGAGTAGCAAGATAGCAGTGGTCCAATTTTAATCCACGATAGTACAAATTGTTAACTTTGAAATTTTGGTCAATCGAGATAGCAGTGGTTTAGTTTTAACCCAGATAGCAATGATGAGTTCAGTTTTAATCCACAATAGCACGAGTTGTTAACTTTGAAATTTTGGTCAATCAAGATAGCAGTGGTTCAGTTTTAACCCAGATAGCAATAGTGAGTTTAGTTTTAATCCAGATAGCAATAATTTTGAAAAGATAGCAATGTTGCAATGCAAGATAGCAAAGGTTTAGTTACCACTTTCCTAGTTAGACTATGTGAGACTTTGTATGAACATCCATTTTACTTTCCCATTTTAGAAATCAAAGTGTGATCTAGCAAATGCAACTACATGAATCTAAACCAGTGTCTAGCCTGCAAAACCAATTAGAGAATTCCTGTAAAGATGTTAGTGTTAGCAAAAATTTGCTAAAAAACCTTAAAATAACTACCTACAATAGAAGCGCAGCTTCACAGATTGAATGCGCAGAAACAGTCAACAGAAGCGTAGTAATACAGATGCACAGGAACATAGCTTGTAAGCACCAGAATAAAGAGTATAAGTGCCAGAATATTAGATGCACCATTTTAGATGACAGAAGCACCATAAAAGAGTGTATATGTGCTACAGAAACAAAAGTGTCGTAACGGGTGACAGAAGCGCTGGAACAGAGAATGTATGTGCTGCAGAAATGAATGTGCCGTGATAGGTGACAGATGCACCGGAATAGAGAATGTATGCACTGTGGGAATGAATGCGCCATGACAAGTGACAGATGCGCCAGAATAGAGAATGTATGCACTGTTTCGTCCTGTGTACGGCCTTCTAAAACACAAAAAACTTAGTTTTGGGTTAAATTTGGGGCTAGGCCCCACGGTGGGCGCTAAAAATGTTAGGGGAAATTTGGTTCTACAATGAATATGCAATGATAAACAATATCAAATACCCAAAACTCAATAGAATAGTGAACTAAGAAGATTAAAGCAAATAAGCAATGAATAAACCAAAGAAAACCTTCCTTAGATCAAAACTTCCATTGTTACCTATCAAAAATCATCCTTGTGTGTATGAAAAGGGCCCTCAGTGAGTGCACTTCTTTTCTTTGTCAAGAATGTCGATTATGAATGGTTGTGGTGATGTCGCAATGAAGAGGAGCTCCAAAATGAGGGTTGTAGTGTGTAGTGCGTAGTAAAAAAGCGTGATCACAAGCAATGAAGGAATTGGTGCCAAAGGCACGCTGTAATTCCTGCAGAGTAACAATACTTGAATCTTGGATGAATAGAATGGAAGAATGAGGTTGCTTTTATAGACTTGGGAAAGAAGAGATCAACGGTATAGAAGACTTGAGAAGATCAATGGAGGAGGATAGTTGAGAACATGCAACGAATAAGAAGAAGACAAGTGTCACACAAAAGCTATTTTATTTGAGTTAATCACTTTCTTTTCTAAAGTAAGACATGCTTTTCATAAATTAGAAATTTTTTTTCTAATTTAAGAGAAATTGATAAAAACAAGGTTGATTGAATAGATAACTCAACTTAAGATTTGCTTTTGCATGATTTGAGAGAAATTAAATAATAAATTATTTAATTGTGTGTGCATGGAGAAGAAGACTTATTTTTAGAAGATTTGGAAGATATTTGAAGATAAGCAGATAAGAAAACAAATTAAATAAATAAATTTATTTAATTGTTGTGCATGATTTGGAAGAATAAATAAAATATTTGATTGTATTTTATTTTTGGAGATTGAGAGAATTTAAATAAATTTGATTTGATTTATTCAAATTTGGAAGAATGAATTTGATTTAATTAAATAATTGAGAATTATTTAATTGTTTGGAAGAATTTAATTAAATAAAAGATATTATTTAATTTTGACTTTAGAAGAGATAATTAAATATTTTGATATTTAATTAACTTAGAAGAATATGAATCATGTCATTTTTAGGCGTATACAGATATGACCTTAGAAATTGATTTTCAAAAGTTTGGACCAAAATGGATAAGTGAATGGATGAGTTTATGATAGGATATGTGGATGATTTTGGATAGAGTGGATGATCAAAGGATACTTTGGATGATTTTGATGATGTTTGAAAAGGATGATTAAGGTATCAAATCAAAAGAGAGCTTAGATAAATCTAGATCTTTGTAGGTTTCAAAGGATTTTCCTCTTCTTACTTAAGGTAGACTAAGACACTTAAGCAAGAAAGGGGATAGGGATTATTCTACTCGGGGTAGACAAGATACATTAAGAAAAATAGAATCCTTAGAGTCCACTAACTTAGGAGTGGTATAAGCTCCTAAGCTAATTTATCTAAGGTTGATAGGGCTAATTTATAAAGAACTTAAGATAGACAAGTTCTCAAGCTTCTTATAAATTAGGGGATGAGGATGAGATCTAGATTTAATTTTACACAAATTTGATTTCAAAGATGATTTGGATGTTGTTTTGATTAGTTTTGGTTTGATTTGGATAATTCTAATTAAGTTTTGGATGTTTTTAATTTTGATTGAATTTTGCCTATGGTTTGGATGAAGTTAGGATTTTGATATGGAGAGAGTTTTGATGAAGGTTTGGATGATGTTGATGTTAGTAAAATGGATCAGGTGAGGATGAAGGTCCAAAGATAAAATTAAGATATTTCTAAGGTGAAATGGAGGATGTGTAATGATTGAATTTTGACAAAGGATGGCCTAAGTGGAGGATGAAGGATTTTTTGATGGTTCTCAAAAGTTGCCACGTTGTAAGGATGCTCAAATTTTGCCTAGGAAAATGAATGTTGGTCAATGAATGATTGTAGGACATTAGAACCTGAGGCATTAACAGAAGCACCACAGGTGCTAATAGAAGCACTACAGGCACTGATAGACTGACCAGAGGCATTAACTATCTAACTACTGGTGCTAACAAACTGACCAGTGTTGCTGACAATTTGACCTTTGGCATTACAGTCTATCATATGGTACTAACAGTTGGTACGGATGTGCTAAAAGGTCATCCTAAAGTTTGAAAATTATTTGACTTGAATGGAAATTTTGATTTTCTTGGCTTCAACTCTTTGGTAAGAGGCTGTGCAAGCAATGAAAACACAATCGCTGACTTCAATTCATAAAATTGATTTTTTCTTTCACAAATTTTAACATAGAAGACACACATTCACATGAACATCCCTATAATTATTCAAGTGGGAGTGTATGAGACTATAAGCCCACCTCGCTACCTTTATTTAGGTGTGTTATGGAGTAAAAAGTGGACACATTTCTTTTTACCTCCTTGTTTACCTCATAGATCCTCATGGATGCACTATACATTCTAAATATTCATCTTAATGCAAAATTTCCTGAAACCAATGTAAATTGGGAACAAGGGGCCCATATTTTACCTTAACCCAGACCAAAAAGGAGCCTCAAGACTTGGACACCTGCATCCAAGTCTTCCCTGATTGGTCAAAGAACATTTAATTGTATGTTAGCTTAGGACCTTTAAAAAGGTTTCTCCTTGTTAGCTCTTTTGGTTTAATTTGATGAATGTTAGCAGGAAAGAATATATAAGTGTGTTTCTGAATTCATTATGAACCTAGATAGAGAAAGGCAACTTGAAGCATTGGAGTAAAGAGAATTCAAAGCATTCATTGTGATTATAGAGTAGATTTGTATTGTTATTGTATGTGTTGTTGTAGGTTTGAAGTTATCATGTATCTCTCCTTATGAGTGGAAGAGCATTCATCCTCTTAAGGGTTTCATCACATAGGTGATATCATTGTTGTTCATCATCATTTGATTCATTATGTTGATTTTGTGTTTAGCCTCTTCCCTGCAAGGGCATGCTCTCTTTATCTAACAATGGTGTTGGGAAGCTTGAATGTTATCCTGGGATTTGACTGAGGCAAGTCCCTAAACACCATAACCCCCAAACCCCTTCTTTTCTTCTTGTGTGCAAGTTACAAGTGTGAGATTCAAGAAATATGAAGATACAAGAAGACTAAGCAAGGATCAGGGTTTTAGGATCTTATAGAATTTTAGGAATATTCCTCTATGTAGGACTTGGGTGCTGGTACCCTAGTCTTTCTGCCCCAATAGGCTTCAGATTTGACATCGGGGTAGTCTCTGTAGCATTTCTCCAATTTACAACTTCTAAAGATTCCACCTTTTAGGACTTGGGCACCCCCAAAATAGTCCTCTGACATATTTGCTTCTAGGACATAGGTTCTGATATCTTCCTAATCCTCCCTATACAATTGGTTTCTGGAGATTCGTTGTACATATTCTGTTATCATCATATCATCATAGAACTAGGGTTTTGTGCATTATTGACCTAGGGTTTGATGAAAAGGCTTGATTAAATCAGATCTATCCATAGCACTCTTGAGTACAAAATCTGTATCTGAGTCCACCTCCATTTGGTAGTGATTTGGCTCGGTCTTGTCCTTGAATTTTATTGTGAAAGAGGGTTTGATCTAGTGTGCATACTAGTTGTTTTCATTCTTCTTTTTCACACTTAACATTTTGGTGAACCCATAGTATCTTACACTTTGGCATCCTTATTGCATTATATTTGAGCTATTTTCCACCCTAGATCTGACTAAATTCCATTTATTTATCATTTTGCATAGTTACATAGCTTAATTTCATTGCTAGGGTTTCAAAAATCCTTGCATTTTTAGGAAATATTGCTAATCTTCAACCTAGGGTTTCAAGATTGACATGTTGTGGCAAATCTCGTTGTATTATTGGATTGATTAAATGATTTTAGGTTGTTGTACCTTCTCATCCTTACTATTGTATGACATTCTTTTTGCATATTTGCATTGGAAAAAGTGAAAAAATCAAGCATTTTACGCTTGCAAAAAGGCATAGTTTTGCATTGTTTCATTGCATATGTTATAAATCATCATAGAAAGATTTAAATATTTGATTTTTGCATTAGATCTGATTCATATTACAGAATATAATCATTTCATTGTGTTACATATAGCATTTGAAGCTCTCATTTGCTAGGGTTTTGTTGGAAAAGTTGCATTTTTGAAAACCTAGACAAATTCAAAATCTAGGGTTTGTAGTCAAAATCTTGTTTCAGATTTTTCTGCCTTCATAAACATTTCAATTTAGATCTAGCATTAATTTATAGCATATTTTTATTGTTCATTTGAAAATTTTGCATCATTTCATATCTTGGTTTCAAAATTCATATGTTACACATTGGGTATTTCAACATAAGGAATTTGACATCTCTTTAACATTTCTTTGCAAGAAATCTTAAAATTTTCTATATTACCTTTTGTGCAACACTTTTAAAATCTTGATCACTCCATTTGTAGTGACACTATTGTGTTTTTAATCCTTGAAAAAAGCTGCAAAAACCTGGTTTCCTCAAACTAGTGTTGTGGTGTACAAAAGTCTCTCATATTGGTGGTACTTGATAAATGAATAAATCTGAGTATATATTACTCTTCCAAGACATTTCATTATGGCATCTTCTAATTGTTCTTCTTTGGTATCTTTACATGCATATATCAAAGATTTTGAAAATTTTTACAAATTCATTAATATGTATCCTTATGTTTTGACTCATATAGCATCCATGTATGATAGGGATATCTTTAAATGCTCTTCATTTGAAATCCTTGATTATGTATCTAATTTTAATAACTTCATAACTCTCACAAATGAGAACCTTCGATATTAAAATAATTTACTAATTTCATCTACATGAATTGTCATGAGAAAGATGATGGTGATAATTCTCCTTTTACTTCTACTACAAGTCATCATGATTCTATGTCTATTCCCATATGTGATGGTGACCTAGCTTTGCCTATTTAACCTTATAATTTGGATCCCTCTCCCAAAGTTGTTCCCACTTGCAAGGACATTTTTGTGCAAGAGGATGAAATCATTGATACATTCCTTAACATCACCCTACCCTCTCTTCATTCCAATGCTCTCCCTTTGAAAGATGAAGCATTAGTGGATGAAGAACCTCCTCTCAAAAAGAAACCTCCATGGGTAGATAATGGGCATCCATATAATAAACTAAAATCTTCTATTAATAACATACTACATGAGGCTTTTATGAGTCATCCTATTTCTCCTTTAGTTGACCCCTTGGACATCACTAAAGATACAATCATCGACAATTCTTTTAACAACATTTTACCTTCCCTTCATTCCAATTCTCTTTGTTCAAAAGATGAAGCATTGGTGGATGAAGAAAGGTCTCTCACATTAAATCCTTTGGGGATGGATGTTGAGCTTAATCAAATTAAAAAAATGTTAATTCAATCATCATTAATAGACTTATTCCACCCACTAAGGGGATAGTGAATAAGTGTACTAATGTTTCTAAAATCATTATGCATGGGGCACCTAATGCACCTCGCTTCAAGCCAGTGATTACAGTTCAAGGTTCTCCAACACCACCTTGACCCCTAAGTTACATTCTCAATTTTACAAAACAAATTTACTCAAGGAAATCAAGTGTATCAAAATGTGTCACAACAACCCTACTACAATGTGGTTGCTCGCGCATACAATATGTGAAATAATAAGCAAAGTAAACAATAATCAAACATTTTGATCACTTTACCGACTTCTAAACCTAGGCTTTCTCAACCACCTCATCTTACTCATAATGTTGGTCAAGATTATGATCTTGTTGAGTAGCTTCGTGCTACTCTAGGTAAGATCTCTCTCTAATAACTCATACAAACATCACCTACATACCAAAGAATGCTCCAAGAAGCTTTACAAAAGGTGATTTTGCCACTTGCTATTAAGCCAAATGATGTAGCAACTTTGTTAGATTGTATGCATGTGACAAAAATGGATATTCTGTTTCAACAACACGAATTACCATCAATTGAAGTTCAAAACCAATATGATCCTCTTGTAATCCCTATAACAATAAATAAAAAGTTGATCAAGCAAGTTATGATTGACAATGGATTGGGTATTAATGTTTGTGGAATTGATTTGCTACACAAAATCAAGGTGGACACATCTTTAATTAAACCAGATAAAGTTCACATTCATGTCTTTAATAACATTGGTAGACAATCCTTGGGTACCATAACTTTACCCGTAAAGGTTGGACCCATGACATTATCTACCCTTATCCATGTCATGCGTAGTGCACTTTCATATAATATGAATCTCTGTAGACTATGGATTCATGTCATGGGGGTAGTTCCGTCTACCCTTCATCGATTAGCAAAGTTTATTTACGAAAATAAACTTCACATCATTGTAGTTGACCTGAATTCAGAAAGCTGTATACAAATTGAGGCAAAAAACAAGTTATCAATCACAAACTTCTCAATAACTTAAAAGTTGATTCATTAATAGCTCTTGCTATAGATAATGTTGTGCAAGGTTCCAAATCACCATCTAATGCACTTCTTGGTGATGATTGGGGTTCACTAGATTTTACTCCTTCCTTTATGGGGGAATATAAAATTAATAACCCTAATCCTGAAGCATAAAAAGTTGCCTTGATATCATCTAAGAAATCTTTGGACATACCTAAGAAACCTAAAGTTTCTTTAGTAGCAAATATAGACAATACTCTTGTTGCAAGTATGTGCTAACTGGTGTTGTCATTGGCGTCAACATATTTGTGTTGTCATTTATGTCAACTGTGCTCTTGTTTTGATGATTGTTTGTGATGAGTTAGTTGCATTTTATTGTATTATATAAGTGCTAAATATGATGAGAAGATATTCCTGATACTTTGCTCTCCAAGTGGAAATAGTGTGTTGCAGAGTATTTTGGCTTACAGAATAGCTGTCTTTTTTTTGCTCCGCATTTCCTCAGTATTAAAGACCAAAGCATGATATTAGGATATGTTTTAGAGAAGTGTTTGAAGATGCTAAATCTAGAATTTGGTGGTCCGGATTGTTGTGCAAAAGAAGTTCCATTCACTAGTGTGAAGACTGTGCTTGACAAAGTTGGTAGTGTGACAAAGAGAAAGTATTTTGCTCCACATTCCTCTGTAGTATGTTTTTTGGTCTTGTATTTCTAGAATTAAGCTTAAAAATTCCTTAGCTTTCTTCATTCCAAAGGTTTTGTGATTTGGTGTTCTGAAAAGTAAGTTTGTGATTAGCATAGTTTGACAGTGTCTGATTAAGAGTAGCCTGTGATCCATCTTCAAGAAAAGTAAGTTGAGATCTGTTGCAGTTGGACTTGATGGTTTCCAAATGATTCTATGGTGTTTGTAGATGTCCCCTGAATGCTTTGAAGGTGTGTGTCTAATCTGCAAGCTATAATGAAGCTCTTGGAAGCGTGTGACTTAGTGATTCTTGATGTTGTATACTTGTTCTAGCTGACCTGGTTAGTCACAATTGTTGTAGAGATGATTCATGGATTGTAGAAGCATGTCCAAGCATGTGAAGATGTATTTGGGTCTAAGCTAAGCTGTGATGTGTTCATCCTTCATTCCTCTACAAGTTTGTTTAGGTCCAGTCCTATTTTGGAATTTTGTATGTCAACCTTTGAGAAAGTTCCAATGATTGAAGATTGTAATATTGACCTTGATGTACATTCCAAGGTTGATGATAAGTATAAATACATGTAATGAAGTTGTGAAAGTGGAAGTGGAGTGAAGATGAGAAGATAAAGTGTGTGATTGAAAGGGTAGAGTAGGATAGATATATTGCACTTCAATGAAACTAAACTTAAGCATACTATAGATGCAACTATATTAGTTCAACCCTTGGCAGTGAGACACCCATCAATAGTTATCCATCCATCACTAGTGAGACACCCTATTGGGTAGTGAGCTCTCTTGGTAGTGAGCCTCTTTGATATTTGGTATTGTTACTACATTATATTGTGAGCTAACACTCACCATGGTTTTTCCCTTTCTAAGAGTTTTCCACATAAAAATCTAGTGTTCATGTGTGAATGGTGTTGATGTGCTTAAGTTTTGTTTATGCCTTTCATGTTTATTCTTCATATCAGATTAAGTGGTTAAAGCAAGTTAATGTGATTGTGAAATTGATCAACTAAGGTTAAAGTTTTGGTACAACTGATTCACCCCCCTCTCAGTTGTGTTGTGCCTTCAACAATTGGTATCAAAGCTAGGTTCCTTGGAAGAAAGCCTAATAGCTTGGGTAGATCTAGAATGGTACACAAAAAGGATACACCACAATTTGATGGATCTGACTACGCATATTGGAAGGTACGCATGGAAAGTTATATTATTTCTATAGGTTATAGTGTTTGGATGATAGTCAAAAAGAAATATGAAATACCTAAAGATGGTCCAAAGACTAAAGAAGAAATCAAGGAGTTTGAGTTGAATCACAAAATTGAATGCTTTATCAAATGTTGAAATGGCAAAAGTTGTGGATCTTGTAACTGCTCATGAAATTTGGGAGAAACTAAAGAATACTTATGAAGGTGATGCATCTGTCAGGAAAGCTAAGTTACAAAACTTAAAGACCACATATGAATCCGTGCGAATGTCTGAAGATGATAACATAACAAATTACATAAAAAAGATTGATGAAGTTGTCAACAGCAACAAGGCCTTGGTGGAAAGTTAGAAGATGAAGATGTTATTGATAAAATACTTAGAACTCTTCCAAATTCCTATAGTCATAAGGTATCTACCATTGAAGAATTGCTTGAGTTAGGTAAACTTACAAAAGATCAATTGCTTGGTAAACTAACTGCCTTTGAAATAAGGGAATTTGGTACTACTGATGGTCCTATGAAAATTGAGACTGCTTTCAAGGCCAAAGAAGAAAAGACTTCTAGATCAGAGAAGTATGTTGTAGAATTAGATGAAGAAGATTTTACAGAACTTGAGGCAAAGTTTGCAAGCAGAATAAAAAGAGGTAGCAAAGGAAAGTTCAAAGGTAAGTTACCCTTCAAATGTTTCAATTGTGGAAAATTTGGTCATTGTGCTTCAAGATGTCCTGACAGAGCCTTAAAATTCAATGAAAGTAAAAGAAATATGGTAAGAAAGAGTTACTATGTTAGAGATGATGATGGTGTAACTGATGATGATAGTTTTGATGATGGCAATATTAGTGAATGTTTGTCTATTGCACTTAGAGAAGAACATGTTTTTGCTAACCTTGCGAGTTGTGTGAAGGATAGAAGTCCAGTAGAGTTGTCTGCATTTCATGCTAAAAAGGAAGATGAATGGATCATTGATAGTGGATGTTCAAATCACATGACTAGAAACAAAAGTAAGTTTGTCAAGTTTGAAAATTATGATGGAGGACTGGTAAGATTTGTGGAAAAGGATCAATTACTTTTGATGGCAAGCATAATATAGATGGCGTTCTTTATGTCAAGGGGTTGAATCATAACCTTCTAAGTGTTGGACAAATGTGCAATAAAGGATATAATATTATGTTCAAGGACAAAGGATGTGAGATAAGAAAAAGCTCTAGAACTATAATTGTTGCTGGTAAAAAGACTCATGGCAATGTCTATCACTTGAAAGGTACTGAAAACTGTTGTTTGTTAGCCAAGATAGATGAAAGTTGGCTATGACATAGGAGAATGGGTCACATCAACTTTGATAATCTAGTGAAAATAAGTACTTCTCAAATTGTAAGAGATCTACCTAAAATTGTGAAGCCTTCCAATGTTACAAGTAAAGATTTCCAATTGGGGAAGATGACAAAGACCACCTTCAAAAGCAAAGAATAATTATCTACTGTTCTACTGGATTTGGTGCACACAGACCTTTGTGGTCATACAAGAGTAAGAAGTCTACAAGGTGATAGGTATTTCATGCTTCTTATTGATGATTATTCAAGAATGACTTGGGTTACTTTCCTTAGAGAAAAATTAGAAGCCCTAGACAAGTTCAAAACCTTCAAAGCTATGGTTGAAAATGAATTGGATCTAAAAATCAAGTGCTTAAGGTCTGATAGAGGAGGTGAATTTACTTCAAATGAGTTTAATTCTTTCTATGAAGAACATGGAATAAAGAGACATTTGTTTGCCCCCCAGACTCCTCAGCAAAATGGAGTGGTTGAAAGGAAGAATAGAACTATTCAAGAAGCTACTAGAACAATGATCAAGGAAGCAAACCTACTGGAAGTATACTATAAAGAAGCAATACATACTACTTTTTATATTTAGAATAGAGTGTAGGTCAGAGAAAAAGAGACCAAGACACCTTATGAACTGTGGTATGGTAAGACTCCTATAGTCAAATATTTCAAAGATTGTGGAAGCAAATGTTATATTAGAAGAGATGAAGAATTAGGGAAATTTGATGCTAGATGTGATGAAGGCATATTCCTAGGTTACTCAACCAAGAGCAAGGCTTACTGGTGCTATAACAAAAGATTGAAAAAGATCATAGAAAGTACAAATTTGAAGGTGGATGAAGATCTTCAATTGGATGGATATGAATCAGATGAACCTCTTATCATAGACAAGGTAGAAAAAGGCAAAGAAAAGGAAGTTTAGACCAAAGTACAAGTTGCTCCTGAAGAAGAAGAAATTCAAGAAGATGCTCCTGAAAGAATTCTAAAGACTCCCAAGTATGTACAAAGAGATCATTCTGAAGATTAGATTATTGGTGATAAAAGGAAAGGTGTATTGACAAGAAGAAGAGTTGCAGAAGAACAAGTAAATCTCTGTTTACTTTTAAAGGTGGAACCTAAGACAATAAATGAAGCTTGCAATGATGAAAATTAGGTCAAGTAATGGAAGAAGAATTAATGCAGATTGAGAAGAACAAGACTTGGGAACTGTTGTTCCTTGCACACATGTACCATTTCACCAACAGGGACACCCCTCTTTTGAATTTTGACTTAGAGTGTCAAGTTAGTTAAGCAATTCCTGAGGTCTTCACTGCATGTACCCAAACAACTCCATTTGATGACCAAAGTTGCCTTCTTCATGAGTGGGGTCAATAAAGTGTTTCTAATTTTCCTAAGGGTCTAGGTAAAGTCACTGTTACACTAGAAGCCAAGTCTAAATTGCCTTTATGAGCTAAAAAAGCCATAACAGACCTTTGCGCTAAAAACCTTACTTATCGACCTAGGCGCTAAAATTGCTTTTGACTAACTTAGCGCTGGATTCCTAATCAACTGACTTAGCGTTGGATTCCTTATCAACTGCCTTAGTGTTAGATTCGTTGACAACCAACTTCAGCATTGAAATTTGACCCAATCGACCTTTGCACTGAATTCACTTACTCCTACCTTGCGCTGCATTTACTTTTCTCTAACCTAGCACTAAAAGTGCCCATCACTAATTTAGGTTAATTGACCCCAAAAGTCACACAGATTCGTGACACCTTCAAGTAATGCAAAAACTCTAAAACTGTATTCTGTGAACTGTGTGTTGATCTGGCTGAGGGTACAAAAGCATTAATGGCTTGTTGATTAGGGGATATAAAACATTTTAGGCCATTTTTTCAAGCTCATTATATGCATAATCAAATTTCTAGAGAGCTCTGACAATTCCTTGACAACGGAGAGTGGATTCAAGCTAAGGGGAGTTTGCAGCTAGGGCATGTTTGATCACCTTTTTATCACAATCGCATCAAAACTAGGTAACATGCTTATCTCCTATGTGCTTTAAAACCCTAGATTTTTGCCTAAATTGTTAGTTTCAATTAGGGTTAAATATAGAATCGGTGCATTGTTTATTTGGGTTTGTGTGACAAAATTTTAAGGGGGGTTTTTGCTCTATGTATAATGATTAAAATGGTTTAAGCCTCGTTTAGAACCCTAGGGCATAATTCACAAGTAGAAGATGGTAAAATTAGTTGTTTTAAAAAGCCATTTACAGATTTACCAAAATCCCCTTTTAAATCTTGATTCGGTCTGCACTAGAAAATGACTTCTGAAATATTAAATAAATCTAGGTTGGTTAGTGGTAAGGAAATCTTCTATCATTTAGAAACTGAAAAACTTTGCACTGAAACTGCCCTTTGTAGAGTTTATGCTAAATACACTTTCAACTGACCTAAAAGTGTGAAGTTAGTTAGTCACTCCAAAAGATTCTGCCAAAGCCAAAGATTGACTTAAGCGCTTAAACCCTATGCTACCAACATAGAATAGAAAATGCCCCTCGTTGACTTTAGTTGGACATCGTCGAATGCCCCACTAAGTCACCTACCTACCAAATTCCCACCAATGCATGATCTAAGTTTAGCATTGAGTCACTGATCCTCTGACTTGCGTGAAATCACCCTTCCACGGACCTTTGGTCAGTCACTCTTAAAACCCATGCTAGGTCCACCATCTCCAAAACTTGCACTGAGTCCCATTTCATCTTTTGCACTAAATTATCACTCCCCTAACTTTTGCGAAATGATCCTTCTACTGAACTTCAGTTAATCACCTTGAAATCATGCTAATCATTTGTTGTCCAAATGTGCACTAAAATCTATAAAAGAACAATTTCACCCTTGGTGTTGAAAATGAAGGACACCGACTTGCACCAAATTAACTCCTAACTGACTTCCAAGATACAAAGGGGTCAGTCATCTCCAAAACCCACACAAGGTCAGATAGACCCCAAAATCACGCCAGGTCGGACCAAACCCAAATCAACACTTTTCTACCAAGAAGGTCTGAGACCCACAAAAATTGTGCAAAATGTTGTTTATGATGGTTTTCTTCAATCTTATCAAGTTAGAATAATCAAGTAAGGTAAAATGAATTATTAGAAGTGATTATATCATGATTTACATGTTTTCATTTAAAATTTCAAGCATTTATTACATGGTTGGTGGATTTTAAATTCTTTCTTATTTACTTATGCCATGTAATAGGTAGAGTAAATCATTTAAGTCTACAAGTTTTTACTTCTACATTCAAATTTCAAAGGCTTGGTAGTAATTGCTTGGTAAGAGAATCTTGACTTGGTAACTTAGGTAAATAAGTTAGTAACTCACTCAAACTAGACTTAGGAATCAAAACATCAAGGCAATCATGATTTATAAGGTTCAGTCATGCAGGTTAAATGACTGCAAGAGCTCAAACCATGAAGTATGAGTTTAAGGGCATTCCTCCTAAAAAAAGAATCACCTCTGGATGGAAAAACATAGGGGATATTGATCTAGGTCACATTGACTTAGATGACTTAAAAACTAGAATATTTGGACCCAATGCAACGACAATGGCCAAGAAGATAAGGGATAGTGGGATTGCAGAGGCTAATGCCTTCCCTACCTCAACTCAATGTGTAGAATTGATAGTAACCTGTGCTGAGAGATATGATCCATTAACTAGAACCATACAAACTCCCTATGGAGAAGTATTAGTAGACTTGAGTACACCATCTATAGCAGAAACCTTTGGTATTCCATGGTATCCAGTGTTAACCATACTAGATAAAATAGGTGTAGAGGAAACATTCAATAAAGGTATGGATACATGTAAAAAGCATATAAATGACTGTTGGATGAAGAGAAAAAGGTTGACCATCATTACGCTTCCCCGTACTTTGTCCATAAGTGATTTCCATGATGAGATTGGGGACTTTGTAACCCTGCTTAGCAGAATATATGGGTTAGCAACAGCATCAACCTTTAAAGGCTAGATGTTCATGATGATTGAAGAGATAATTAGTAAATGAACCAAATTCCACTAGGCTCAAATACTAAGTAATAACATGCACAAGGCATTTGAGAATTTTAGAGAAAAGCAAACATTCAGATGGACTTCTTATGTGGTATATTCATTAGCAGGAGGAATGAATATGTTGGGCTGTCCAAAATTAGAGAAGTTGGCAATGGTGACCACCAAGCCAAAATTATATGAATGCTACGATCAATTAGTATTGTCCCAATCCCTCATTCATTATAAAAGGGTAAATGATGCATTCACAATGTATATCACAAGATTACTACAAGGTACCACAACTCTTAGGATATCTCCCGAAGCAATGAATGCAATTAAGCAATATGGGAGATGGTACATCCAATTTTAGAAATCCACCTACTTGAGGATCCAAGGCTTCACTGGTCTGCCATATAGGCTACCTCGGTACCCAACAGATAAGGTGGTACTTCTGGAGTTATCAAGACAACTAATGACTTGTGTAGAAAAACTAAAACATCTCCATAGAACAAATGTCAAGTTTCCAATCCTCTTGGGTAGAGGTAATTATGCATGTGTCTCTCTTTGAGTAGTTGAGAATTCTGATAAGGAGATGCATTTAATTAACCTTTATTTCTATACAAAGAGAGATCATTTTGACCCACATAAGGTAATGGAGAAATATGTGAGCAAAAGGCTATTTCACAAGAAGCATCTAGAAGATTTTTGGGCTAATTGTGTAGATGATTATGAAGTGTTGAAGAGAGCTCACTCAAGGCTATCTCTTGGGTTCATAAGGAAATTTCATAAAATAGAAGATCCAAACCAACTGAATGATGATGAAGATGTAGTGCAAAAAGGATCCTGGGAGGCCCAATATCAAAAACTAGTCCCTCTTCCTAACTGGGCCAAAGCAGAGGAAAGTTCTTTGGATGCAGTAATGAAAGAACCCATAAGGTTGAGTAAAATATGGGTAAGGAATCAAGTTGCAGCATTGGAAAGACAAGGAGTACAACTTACTTACACAACACTTGAATCTGAAAAAGAATCTAGAGATGAGGAAGACACACCCATAGAAGTTCTAGATGATGTAGAGTGAATTCAAGAACCATCAAACAAATCTGATAGTGAGGAGCATATACCTTTGGTGGAGAAAGGGAAGGCAAGAAAGCTATTCCAAAAGCTAAGAAGAAAGATATGCCTCCTGCTACAAGGACAAGGGCATCTAAGATGGAGGACATGCCAAGTGGGCCTAGAGAAGGGTCTAAGACCAAAAATCTAAAAGTCAAAACAACTAGCATCACTACAGGAGCCCCTACTATTGCTACATTAGAGGACACAAGCATTCCTATAACCTCTTCACCTCCCACTTCTCCAACCACAAGTGTTGCCCCACTTTCTCCTACTGCTCCAATTGTGACTACTACCATAGCTATGCAACAAACTGCCTTTGCTTCTTCCCTACTTGCAACCATAGTCTCCACAGCCTCATGTCCACTAACAATTGACTCAAGTAGCATGAGTAACCCCACTTCTCCCATCACTTACTCCTCTTTCCCTCCTATTTCTACCGCATCCATGCTTTCCATTTCTTCTATCTCATTTTCTACCTCCTTCTCCCTACCACCCATTTCTTCTATACTTTCACCATCTTTCCCTATGCCTTCTTCCTCTATTGCTTCACCAATTGCCATTTACTCCGTACTACCTGCCCCTTCCATTCCACCTTCCTTGGGGTTCACTCCATTTGCAAACTTAACACCTAATAACCTGTCCTCATTTACTACACCTCCATTGGCTTCAATCACTAGTCCTCTGGTTTTGTCAGTGCAAGATTCAACTCCCCTGATTGTGCCATTACTACCTGGAATTGAAAAAGTATGTGCAAAATTATGCCTTCAAGAATAGGAAATCGAGAAAGAGACATTTTAAGAACCTCTTCCTAAAGCAGTGAATGTTGAGGTATTGAAATTTCTGAGAGTCCTGCAGACAAGAGCACCATAGAAACAATCTTGGGGACTGCTGAGGAAGAAGTGTTGGAAAACTTGAAAAATATTGGAGATAGAAAAGAAGAGGCAAATAAAGAATTAGAGCAAGAATTAGAACTCCTCAAAGGCACATCAAATGCAGGAGATGAAAATACTGATGCTTCCAAGGATTTCTTCTCCACATCACCTGACTAGCTTCAACAAAGGCTCATGGAGAAGGAGCCTTGAGAGGAAGTGATGCAGTTAGATTTGGATGTACTACTGGCACAAGTGGAAAAACCCAAGAAATAGAAGAAGGCAAAGATACAATCATGAATACACAAAGATGCATCAGGCTCAAGAATAATAGAGGTTGTTGTCCCTCCTGCTGATATTGATAGATCAGAAGTTAGAGCCAAAGATTATATTGTCTCTACTATAAACTTGGGTCCTGGATCAAGGAAACAACGAATTGATGACTTCACATATTCAGTTTCCTCAATAATGCAGCAGCTGAATAAGGATGAAACAACTAAGCAAGAATTTTGGAAGCAAAATGAGGAATTAAGAGCCTGCATAAGGTCTCTAACGAGGTCATTGAATTCAGAAGGGGAACCAATAGCAACTTCAGCCTTGCCATCAAAGGAAGAGTTGGCCGAGTTTGATGACATCAAAACAAATTCTACTAGAATACAAGAATGGTTTAATAAAGTATACAGTGATGGCTGTGAAGCAATTGATTTTGCTATTAGGTTGCATAAGGACTTCAGATTGCTGAAAGAAGGATGGGATGAATTAAATGAGGAATGTGATCCATATGAATAATATTACTCTCATATGTTCTTCAGAGTGCAAGCAATTAGGAAATTGCTCGACTAGGTTTTGTTGTTAGAAAATATTATTTCAGCAGAGAGGCTACACAAATTTGTGGAGTGTTATCAAAAAATGAAATTGAAGAAGGAAATCCCCGACAAAGTCAAAGAATTGCATGGGGAGGCAAATGAACAAGTGCTTTCTGTAATTTATGAAATAAATGATATTTTCAGAGAATGTTTGGATCCTAGTTTTGATGATCTTGCTCCATTGGATGTGCAATGCTACAAAGATAAATTATACCAAGCTATTCATGGCGAGTCCACGCTGAATGTGGTAGGAAAATTTGAGAAAGTTAGTAGTCTTCTTGCTTCCTTCATCAAATTTTAGAGAAGCAAAAGAATAATAGAGGATGTGTACACTTAGTACTACCAGGGTTGGGAAAATCTCAAATTTAGAGAAAATTATGTTAAAGATCTAGATCCCTCAGATATAAATCCAACATTATCTATTTGGGTAGCATACAACAACAAAAAGGCTGAAGAAGACAAGATAGACTTAGATGAAGATGCATAAAATGTTAAATTATTTGAAATCAAAAATGTAAATCTTGTCACTTGTAAATAATGCTATATTTAGAAGGTCATGTGACACTATTTTGTCTTTATTATGTCTTGAAAAGTGACTTTTCCCAATAAATAGCTTAATGGGTACTTAATTTGTCAGATTCAATGTATCTAGAGGTCATTTTTCATCCTTTTCCTATAGGACAAATTGTAATCCGGGAATGCAAAATGTTGTCATAAATGTATCTAATGTTGTCAAATCTAGGCCATCGGTGTTGAGTCAATCTCCACCATACATTCAAAGGCTTAGTATGGCACCTCTCCTATATAAAGGGCCATCATTCTCTCATTTGCAAGACTCTTGATGCTAAATTGTTGACATTCTGCCAAATTTCTGATTAATGGAAAGCAAGTTACTGCAGGTTTTTTGTGAATTTGTCTCTTGTATTGTCAATTTGGTTTCATGGTTCACATCTTGATCTACATTAGTAAATCATGCTTTGCAATGCTATTGATATGTTAAAGGTATTTGATGAACATTCGAGTCCATAGTATTAGTTGTTTGCTGATTGTAAGTAGTTGTGTATAGTTAGCCTGGGCTGTTAAACTGAGCTTGGTTCAATTGCATTACAATAGTTAAATCATGCCAACATTTAGGTATTTAATGAATGTGTGTAATCTAAAAATCTAGAGAATTTATAGAAAATATCACTATTTTCTGCAACACTATAGCAAGGTTATAGCTTGGTAAAACAAAAAATTGGTTTAATTCCTAAATGTTTGTCTACCTACAAGAGTCTTTACTTTGTGAATGTCACTTAGGATCTCTCTAAACCCTACTTCCTTTTGCATTTTCTTATTAATCAGTTGTTAGATTTAGATTTTAGCAGTAATTTACATAGAGATATCGGCTGATCATTCATAAGGGTTTGCATGTATTACTATCCCAATCTGTCAAATCTATCATATTGCATGTAAGACCCCCTTGTAGGAACATCTAGAACATCCAACTGAGTCATTTCAAGCAAGCTAAGACCTAGTTGTATTATCCTTGGAGTAGTCTTACCTCGGGTAAGATACTTTTCAAGAGAGGCGTGATACTGACAATCATACCTACGTTGTTGTGTGCTAAAAAACCATCAACAAAATTGGTGCTAGAAGGAGGGCCACCAAGATGAAATGCCCTCCCTAAAATCAGCAAGTTTGGGGACTAGACAAAGACATACCAAGTCTAGCTCAGCTGGAGAAGAGCTGTTGTCTTTGACAAAATATAGAAGAGCTAGAAGAGATCAGGGAATACCTAGAGCACCAAGGGCTCAATCAGTTCCAAGAAACCCAGCTGCAACCCCAATCAATCCTCCCATCATGGCCTTCTTTGCTGCTAATAACTAGTCACCATTTGAATTTAATGACTCTCATGATATGCCCAAGAACCTTGACATGTTTTTCTCCAAGTTTCGCAGGAATGATCTAGATAGGACTGCTAATGAGCACATTAAAATGTTTAAAGGCAATATGTTCATGCTATAGGTTTAGTATGAAGACATGGTCTATAGATTGTTTCCTTACTCTTTCCAAGATGAAGCCTACTACTAGTTTACCAACCTCCCCACTGCATCCATTACCTCATGGTGGAATTTGAAGAATTCATTCCTGGATTGCTTCAGGATGCCCACTACCCTGGCCGACCTGTATAGATCTTTCGTGGAAATCTATAGAGCTGAAGGCGAGTTAATAAGTTCCTTTAAGAATATATTCAAAAAGGCTTTCAGTCATTTGCAGGCCCCTTATGCTATAGTTCAGGCAGCAGCATTGCCTATTTACTATGTAGCCTTGGACAAGTTCACTTCCATGTTCGTAAGAAGAGATAATCCACCTCCTAACAACCTAGCTCAAGCATACACTGAGGCTATCATAGTAAGCACCTAGCTGGGGCAGACAGTAATAGGCCCGCTAAACCACATGGGCCCCATAGCAATGCCCAATCAAATACCAATGATCAATCAAGCTCTGGCCAACCATACCCTTGTGATGAATCCCATTCCCACCCCTGCTGCAACACAAGCCTTAGTGGTACACTGAGGAAATCCCATAGAAGAATTGCCCAAGTAGAAATGCATTTTCTCCAGTCTACTAAACTGACTAAAGAAAGAGATGACATTAGGGAGTTGACAGAACAAATGAAGAAGCTCACTGTAGAGGTTACTCATCTAATAAATTAGAACTCTTACTTGCAGTAAAGAAATTAGAATCAAAACCAATATCAAAATCAAAATCAATATCAGAATCAGAATTTCCAACGACATAACTAGACCTGGAATACTAGGCCTAACAATTGTGGAGTCCCGTCACCTTTGGAAAATCAAAATGTTGATAACCATCTGCCTGGCCAAGTGATGTTGGCTAAAGCAGCGTTGTCTTCATTGTGCAGACTACACAATATGAATGCTCATTCTAAGTTGGACTGTCCAAAATTCCAAATAGCATCTAGTATCTTTTAGATAGAGATTCAGAATGCAGAAGCTTAAGAAAATCCTCCAATGGGCTATGAACTCATCCCATCTCAAAGGTATGACACTGCTCTTGTACTTGATAGTTATACATTTCCTTTCCAAGATGACAATCAGCCTGAAGAAGAGGAGTGTGAAGAAGTACATGCTTATCAACAATATAATAAGACCCCATACAACTTGAGAAGTAGCAAGCCCAAGGGTCCTTTCACCACTTCGGTTCCTCCTAATAACTACCAAATCCCACCTAACCCAAAGGCCTCTAACAATCTTGAACCTCTAAAGGCCACACCTCAGCTAATGCATCAAGGAGCTACAGCTAAAAGTTCCCAAAGGTCGAAAATAGCAAAGATGGGACAATATGTTGTGGATGAGCTTAAGAAGATAAAAGTTAGTTTGTCTGTCTTTGAGTTACTGAAAGTGCCAGAAATTAGGATAGCTTTCTTTCAGGACATGGAGCAAGTATTAAGATAGACTCTTCCCAAAAGGAGATCCCACCAAAGGACAATTTAGATAAAGGGAAAGATAGTCCATGTGACGGACACTGAGAAAAAGGTCACATTATACAAGGACAAGAGGGAGAGTCCTTTTCTTTAGACTCTCAGAATATTCAAGAAGAACCTTCATAACTTCTTAGTGGACTCAGGGGCCTCTACCAACATGATGCCTTTGACGGTGTGCCAAGTACTGGGTCTCACTCAAGCAAAATCTTCTAGAAAGGTCACGTAACTGGACAAGACTGAAGTAAATGTGGTGGGTGAATTAAATAGAATACATATGCAACTAGCTTCTGACCCTAGGGTGCAACAATACATAGACATTCAAGTGGTTGATATTCCAAATTATTGTGGCATGTTGTTGAGTAGAGATGGGTCTAGAACTCTCAATGGATATATGGTGACAGACTTTTCTCATATGTGGCTGCCATGGAAGGGACTGGCAAATCAGATCCATATTGAAAGGGAGCCAAAAATGAAACATATGATCACAGAATATAATCAGGCCAATGAGATTTTGTTTTCAGAAGTGGACCTAGGGGTCTATCTTCCCCATGTTGATCAAGCAGAGGAGATACTCATGCTGAACTATAGCAAATTTCTTGATCCACCGCTTACAGAACGTCAAGAAAGCACAGAGGCATATGCGCAATCAGACCTATAGTCTTCTTCTGATGATGAGCCCAGGATATTTGAAGGATTCCAAGATTTCGTGGCTAAGTTCATAAGTGATCAACGGGCCATTGGAAAGCAAATACAAATGAAAGAATTGCTGCTGCCAAATTGGTGTTGTATTCATGATGTATCTCATTCTGAATTTACATGTTTTCTCTGTTAGGAAGTAGTAGAACAAGTACAAAAACATTTAAAGATCCCCATAGTCACAAAGGAAGATCAGGCTGTTAATTAGACAAGAGGCAGCAAGTAAAACAGAATGATAGCAATAAAGACTATCATCTTTGGATGTTAAGATTTGATGGATCTAGATGCCAACAAGGATCCGAGGCAAGTTTTGAATTGATTGGCCCCATGGGAAGTTCATATTTAGCAACACACCGATTACAATCCCTTGCATGAATAATGTGATAGAGTACAAAGCTTTGGTGTAGGGATTGCTGATCAGAGATAACTTTAAGGAACCCCCCCCAAAAAAAAACCTATAAAATCTTGGTGAATCCTAGCTAAGTGCCATAATTTTCCTGATGAATCTTTCCTATTTTTTGAAAAAAATATTAATTTTCTTGGCAAATCTATGCACATTATTAGAAATTTTTAAAAACTCCTGGCGAATTGTAGCGAATGATAGAAAAAAATTAATTAAAATGGTGAATCCTTCCTTAAAATTTTACGTAGTGGGTTAGTGCAGTCCCCTCATATACTTTTTTATTTTTTTTATGATTCTAAAGTAGGGGCTCAGGGGCGGTAGCCACCGATGGGGTCAAGGGGTAGCACCCCTTATGGGGGTTGAGGAGGTAGATCCCCAGCGCGGGGTCCAGGGATAGCAGCCCAAAAGCATTATTGAGAAGGCATTGGAACACATAAAAATTAAATATTTTAAAAATCCCAAAAATAAATTCCACAGATCGAATCCCATGGCCCAAAAACAATTCTGGGCTCCTTTAAGCATGTGACTTTTGAAAGGCATGTTGAGTCTGGAATTGATTTTGGGCCGTGGGATTAGATCCTAATCCCATGGCCCAAAATCAATTATGGGGTCGTGGGATTAGGATCTAATCCCACGACCCAAAATCAATTCTAGGCTTAGCATGCCTTTCAAAAGGCACATGCTTAAATGACCCACATAATCTAATCACAACCGTTAGATTAAAATGCAAATCAATGGATATAAATAAAATACAGACCCCTATTCCATAATATAAGCAAAAATTTAATACACTAATGGTGAAATCGGTCCTCATACACGGTGAATAGTTTAATTCTATTGGCGAATATGTAGGTGAATTAAAACATGCCTCTAAAATTTCAGGTGAATCACCATTAGAACTGCATAGAATACTGTGGTGAAAATAATAATTATATATGCCTCATAAATAAATTGGTGGTGAATTGAAATGCATTTGACCAAAAATTTGAAAAATCTGGGCGAATTGGCCCCCCACCAGTTGCAATGTATTCGCCATCGTAATTTGAAAATATAAACTATTTGCCACTAAAAAAATCCATGTTGCTAATGCCCCTTCAGAAAAAGGTTAGAGTTATTCAAGTATTTGGTGATTCAGAATTGGTTGTCAAACAAGTGAGAAACCAGTACTCATGCAATGACAAGAGATTAAATAGATATCGAATTCATGTATGGGATTTAATTGAGTGTTTTGACGGCTTTAATATTCAAATGATCCCATGAAGACAAAATCATGTTGCTGATGCCTTAGCGCAGACATCTAGTTCACTAGAACCAACATCTATGTCAGGATTGAAAAAATTCACCATAGAGTTTATCTCAACTCCCTCAATACCGGATAACATCACAAATTTTCAGGTCTTTGAGGATGACAAACACATAATCGACTTTCTCACTTCGTCAAATATTTTTTCTACACAAATAATAGATGAAGAAGAGATGGAGCTAGATGAAATGGACTTAGAAAGGGTCCTCAAATTGAAGATGAACATTATTCCTTGAGGAATGGTAGAGTTGGAGTGATTGTTTGATTCAAACAAGCTTGGAGTCTAGAAGAAAGAGAGAGAATCACCTGGTGCACAATGCAAACCTTACAACGTAGGGACATTTGAGGTGGTAAAGAATGTGTTTATTAGAAAATCCAACATAGAGGAAGAAAGGATAGGTATTATTCATGTGTTAAGAGATGATCATGAAGTCATAGCATGGAGTTATAAAGATCTCAAGATGTATGATACTTCAATCATAACTCACATAATACCTCTCAAGCTGGGGGTAAAACTGTTTAGGCAAAGGTAGTGACTAGTGAATGCTTTGTTGGAACCACTGATTTTCAAAGAAGTACAAAAACTGTTAGACATTCCATCTAGGTGGCAAATTTGGTACCTATGTGAAAGAAAAATGGAGAAATCAGGCTATGTGTCAACTTTAGAAATTTGAATAGGACCTCAAAGAAGGATAATTATCCACTGTCGTCATTAGATGAGGTGCTGCAAATAGTTATTGGTTCTCAAATGATGTCTTTTCTAGATGGTTATTTGGGATACAACCAAGTGATGGTGGACTATGAGGATAGATTAAAGATGTTTTTCACGTGCAAATGGGGAATTTATGCATACTATAGGATGCCTTTCGAGTTAATTAACGCTGGTGCCACATTCCAATGCGCAATGGATATAGCTTTCAAGGGGCTGGTCGGGAAATGCATCATCATTTATATGGACGATCTTACTATGTTTTCAAAGAAAAGAGAAGATCATGTGGTAGATTTAAGGAAAATTTTATAGTGATGTAAAGACTATGGGATCTCGCTCAATCCTAAAAAGTGTATCTTTGGAGTGACTGAAGGAAAATTGCTGGGACACATAATTTTTGAGCAAGGCATATTGATTGATCCTGATTGGGTCCAAGCAATCCTCAAGATACAGCCCCCAACCAGCAAGAAGGAGCTGAAATCATATTTCGGTAAGATTAATTTTATCCACAAATTTATTACTTGGTTTGCCAAAATTGTCCATCCTTTAAATGCCATGTTGAAGCAAGACACCAAGATAGAATGGACTCTAGAAACTAAGGCTATGTTCGCAAAAATCAAACAAGCAATAGCTAAACCCCAGTGTTGGTGAGTCTTGATTACACATTACCATTTTGCATTTACTCCTTCGCCTCAGAACATACTTGTGCAGCAATGTTGACACAGAAGAGAGCCATTGATAATGAAAGGCCAATTGCTTTTATGAGCACCCTGTTGAAAGACGCAGAACTAAGGTATCTGAATGTGGAGAAGCAAGCATATGCCTTGGTCAAGGCAGTAAAAAAGTTTCGTAATTACATCTTGAGAATCCAGTTGATTGCAATAGTACCAAATACAACAGTCAAAGCATTGTTAATGCAGAGTGAGATGGGGGAAAGAAGAGGAAAATGGGTTACCATTCTACAAGAATTTGACATAGAAATATAGTCCATGAATTTGGTACGAGGACAGGAATTGACAAAAACAATAGAAGAGGTTGGTCCAGGCTTAGTTTCTCAATAGTATATGTTAGAAGATATCTCTAAGGACGAGTGGTATGGAGACGTTGTGTTCTACCTCCTCAACCAGTGTTGCCCACCTCAACTAAATTCAATTCAGAGAAGAGCACTCAGATTAAAAAGTAACATCTATATGATCAAGGGATCAATTTTGTATAAGAAAAATCATGAAGGGATCTATCTGAGGTGCTTGGATAAAGCAGAGGTAGCGCAAGTTCTAACAAGTTTTCATGAGAAGTTCAGAACGGGCCATGGGTCAACTCATTCAACTGCTAATCAGATTCTTCAGGTAGGGTATTACTGGCCCACTTTATTTAAAGACGCACATTCACATGTAAGGACCTATCACACATGTCAGATGGCTGCAACAAGGGAACAAAATGTTGTTATGCCTCTACAACCAGTCCTAGAGGTACAACCATTTTCACATTGGGGGCTCAATTTTATTGGTATGATCAACCCACCTTCCTCTATAGGCCACAGGTACATTCTGACCACTACTGATTACCATACCCGATGGTCTGAAGCTATAGCATGCAAGCAATGTACCACAAAGGTAGTCATTGAATTTGTTGAAAAATATATCATTACTAGGTTTAGATGTCCTTTTTCCTTAGTATGTGATAATGGCCCTACCTTTTCTTCATTAAGTTTTTCTAATTCAGCATTTGATTATGGGATTATTCTAAAATTTTCATGTAATTACTATCCTCAAGGGAATGGAATGGCTGAATCAAAGAACAAAAACTTGCTTGAGATCATTAAGAAACTACTGGACAAGAATCCCAGAGACTGGCACACTCAACTTAGGTTTGCTTTATGGGCCGATAGGATTAGATACAAGGCTATGTTGGGGATGTCACCTTATCACTTAGTTTATGGTACTGAGCCTATTTTCCCATCCATTTGAGGATCCCTATGCTACAATTCATGTAGGACTACCTTGAACCAAATGACCAGCTGTCATCCCGCTTAGCCCAGTTGCTATACCTAGAAGAAAAATATGATGTTGCTATAGAAAACTTTGCTAAACATCAGGGTATTGTGAAATGATGGTTCAACAAGAAAGGCAGAGTTAAGGCCTTCTGCATTTCTAACTTAGTACTATATTGAGACAAAGCGCACGAGAAGAAAGGTGAACATGGTAAGTTGGACAAACTTTGGCTAGGCCCATATCAGATCTATGAAATCCTTGGTAACAAAATGTATCGACTAAAGAGCCTTACTAGTGAGGAGCTCCCATTGCCTGTTAATGGGTAGTTTCTAAAGCACTACTTCTAGGCCTAGGAGGCATCAGTGCCTTCTTTAGTGTACATAGTTAGGTTGCTTGCTTGTTTTTGGTTAGGTTAGGTTGTTGTTAAGTTAGTTTTGTTTTCCTTCCCTTACTTTCTGTAGTTGTTAGGTGTTTTTGCTTAGTTTAGTTGTCCTTTTTTGCTCATTATACTTGATTTGCAGCAGTCTTTGTTTCATGAATGTGGTGGTAGTTGTGTAGACCTACAAGTGCTCCTTTGTTGGGTAAGTAATTTGGAGTATTTCTTTGAGAAGTTGAAGTTTCTGCTTGGGTCCTACCATGGGTTCCACTATTACACTAGGGGGGTATGATGTCTGTTCATGGGAAATGAATTAGTAGTTAGTGCACCTGAAGTATTTTGTAACCATATATCTCTCGCACTCTTAAATGATCCTAAAGTTCCTAAGTGAGTCTTGGTGATCTCACATTAAGTGAAAAATCTAAAGGTCCACCTTTGCCGCCATCAAGAGTCCACACCCACCTAGCTGAGTTATCAATGTAACTAGTGTTGTCAAAGGCATGTATTGTAAGGGTAATGTTGTGTGGTTACAAAACATGCCCCATTTTGACTTGACAAAACAGGGACCCAACTTTCTTCTTGGCTTGGCTTGTGTTTTTCTTCTCTTTGGCGGTCTAGTAAAAGTAAGTCATGCAGGTGTTCCTGCATAAGAGGCTAGGTAAGTCATCATGATGAGGTAAATTTGTCAAAGTTAATATTTCATATCAATAACCTCATGGTTGGTAAGAGTACAAAATTTCATGCAGATTTGCCTTTTGGATCACCCTGATATTCCTTAGGGAACGAAAGTTATTGCAAGTCAAAGTCCTGGTCAAACCTGATATTCCGGGGGGGGGTCATATTTCTTAACATCAGTCATCTTATGAAAGATCACCCCGATCCAATTTTATCACCCGATAATCATTTTGGTCCAGAGCTCCGGACGTCAATTTTACGTGAAAGTGGTATTTACCCGTCAAACAGCATCATATATTGGGGGTCATATTTCAAATATCACCCGATATTTTGAATATCACTCGATGTTCCGAATATCACCCTATCTTTCAAATATCATCACAAAATATCACCCTAGAGCCAATATATCGATGACATCATCCAATCCTGATGAACAAAGAAAATCACCCTGATGATGACGTCATCATCCTTTTTACCTCGTGGAGGTATATTTCCAATGATCACCCTTTTTCCATAGCCTGACGGTGATGTCAT
Source organism: Cunninghamia lanceolata (assembly GCA_027924645.1). NCBI lineage: Eukaryota > Viridiplantae > Streptophyta > Pinopsida > Cupressales > Cupressaceae > Cunninghamia > Cunninghamia lanceolata. The sequence goes on from BSBN01000054.1 coordinate 5,041,761, forward strand.
CATGATCTTACGAACGGGGGTCACATTAGTCCTGAGGGGTCATATTCCTAATATCACCTGATATTCCAAATATGACCCGATATTCTCAACATCACCTGATCTCTTCGACATCAGTTTTCCCGCTCAAAGCGGAAGGTCATATTACACATAGGGGGTCGTATTCCCAATATCACCCGATATTTTGAATATCACCCGATCTTCCGAAGATCACCCCCTCATCTCGCCCTATGACATTAAATGCACATAAATATAGTAGGTGGATTCCAACCGATGGTGAACATGATGCAAACACCTGGCAATATCCATAGATCCATGGTAGAAGATCAATGGTTTTCATCAATCTAACCTAGATTTGCCCTAATTTACCCTAAGAACGAGATTAAAAGTGAATTTACAGTCATTTTACATTTACCTTCCAAAGAAATGAGATTTTACAGAGCGCAGAACATTGAAACCCTCGTACGACTTACCTGTAGACACAAATAGCTTACAGCAAAACGAAGCACGTGATTATCACTGGTGTCTGAGCTTCTTTTTGGTAATCATCTGCTTAATCCAGGAGAAAAGCGTAATCATGTAAGTAATTAGAACTCCCTCTTGATGTCATTTTTTGTAATATCCAAGTGGTAGGTTCTTTTATAGTATTAGCTCTGTAATTATGCATATCATGATGAAATAAAGATTAATGGGTATAATATACATGATGCTGTAAACATATAATGTTGTATATGCATGCATGTGGATTTTGTTGTAAGACCATTTGTGTTCATTACAGGAACCTATGGAAGACGTCAGGAAGAACAAGTCTGATGCAGAATTTCTTAAGCCTATGTTTGCCCAACCTGAGGGAGTACAGTTCAAATATGGTGTCATCGACAATACTCATCAGGGATGCATAGATTTGGTGGTGTGGTCAACCAAAATGGGTGAAGATAAATAAAGTACCCTACTGGATAGTATTTTTGTTTTAGGAATGTGGTATGCTGTTGGATTTCCTTACTCCATGGAAACTCCAGAAATAGTAGTTGAGTGTGCCAGAAACTACAACCCTAAGACGAGGAGAGTAGAAAAACATGGAAGGGTGTATGTAGATCTGTCAATCAAAGGCATTACTTCTACTTTCAACCTTCCAGTTGGGAAAAAGGTAGTTAGCATGGATCTGAAGAAACTGGAGATTGAATACATAAATTAAAAAAAGAATGTAAGAAAGAGGATGTATCAATGGAGGGCAAAGAACAGTCCTTACACTAGCTCTGCTAAGTTACCAGTGCACCTGTACAAGTTTGATTTTGATGATGAGTATCAATATATGATTGCCCTGCTCAGGAGGATGACATGCTAGCCTAATGCTGGAAGCTTCAAAGACTGGATGTATGGGGTTATCATAATGTGTCTCTTTACAGAAAACAAGCCATTATGGGCGAAGATCATTAGTAATGCCCTAGATGAACAGCTGATGAACCTTGAAGGCCTAGACTATTCATTTTATATGACTTCATATATTGTATATTCATGTGCCTATAAAGGTACATTTAATGCACTCACTACAAATGGAAAGATTGGTGGCAGTTTGAATGATGCCCACATATGGGATCATTATCCTCAGTTGCAGAGAACACATTATCTCCATGATTATAAATTAGTACATGATGCATTTTCTATGCATCTGGTCAGAACAATGGAGGAAGATAGAACTAAAAGATTAAGCATGGAAGCTCAAGAAATGATATACAGACATGGTGCCTGGTTCATCCAGTTTGCCACATTCTCCTACATCAAAGTAGAAGGTTTTGAGGGACAACCCTTAATGTTACCCAGGTACCCTACTAATGGGGTAGTCCTGATGGAATTTCTAAGACAGATATCAATAATACTGGATGCATATAAAGCAAATAATAAAATTCCTCCAGAATTGTTTCTAGTGACTATAGGGTGGTACATAAGCCCTGATTCAGATGGCATAAAAAAAGCCATAGGTGGTCTGAACTTGATGAATTTACATCCATTCCCATTGGCCAGATCGTATGACCCCTATAGAAGAATGCAAAAGATCCTGGGCCAGCCTATATGTAAGAAGCACTTAGAAGATTTTTGGGTTGATTGTGAGGATGAGGCTGAGGTCAGAAGAAGAAAATATCAAAAGCTCACCCTCAACCAGATAAAGACATTTGATTGCATTACAGTGCCTGTGCAATTGAAGAAAGATGATGGCAGATTATTATCAAATGAATATGAAGAGAAGAAGGTGTATAATGACACCATTTCAGCCCCTAACCTAACACAACTTGAAGACATTTCATTGGATAGGTTTACAGGTGGGGTGGTACAGTTGACCCAAGCATGGGTAGATGCAAAAATAAATATATTGAAGAAGAAGGGGATAGCCATCACAGTAGATAACAAGAGGAAAAGGCAGGAGATTCCTGATGAGGAATATGATGACTTTCTGGTAGAAAAGAGAAAATCTAATGGAGAAAGGCTGCCACCCTAGAAATAAGGCTAAGGACCTCCTAGAGGGAAGAAGAAAATTGATGATACACCTAAGGCGATAATAGTTGAAAGAATTGATATACCAGATGAGGATGCATCTGCATCAGGACAGGCATCAGCCTCGTCAACACCACCTCTAGAGGATAAGCAAAAGACCAAAAGGATCCTGAGGCCAGCTATAGCTACCGCAAGAGTACAAGATGTAGGCCAATCCTCACAGCAACATGAGGAATAAGATGTCCTTATTGAGGAGGAGCCGGTGACTAAAGAGGCTACAAAAGATGACCCCATGATGGTCACTAGGAAAAGGAAGGTGCCCATAATGGCATCCACCCCTAAGAAACCAAGAATGCATATGAGGGGTGAAATAAGACATGACCCTATAATGTTAAGGGGAGCTGATAGTGAAGTATTTAGAAAAGAATTGCAACATGATGTGCCACTTTCTACCATAATTCAATTTAAAACTAAGAATTCTAAAGAACAAATAAAAGAGACCACTAGCGCAAGTCAAGACAGTCCTGTCTCACTGGAGGAGACTGTGGACTTATCAATGATGAAGTGGTGGAAAATGTAGCTTCTCAAAAGATGGAGACCCTTGCTTCAAATACTCGGATGACTCCACAAGGAACACCATCCTCACAGAGGGTGATACTAGAAGAGTTGAAGCAGGCAGAGCAGGAAAAAGAGAATAGCCCAGAGAGGGTAGCCCAATAGATAGGGCTTGATAAATTAGTCGACTAGTAACCAGCCCTACAGTGATCGATCTAACATATAAGGAGGATGCAAGTCCTGAACATCAAGCAAGTGCACCTGAGAAAACATAAAATGTTGAGGAGATCAAGCTGGCAGAAACAAAAAGTAGCACTCCAGATATGGGTCAGCAACAACAAGAAGTACTTGTTGAACCAAAGATTGTAGAAGTCCAAGAAAAGGGAAGGAATGACAAGGTCACATCAACTGATGATGCCCTTAACACTTAAGAAACCTCAGATAATAAAGAAATATCAGGTCATGATGACCTAAAGATCCAGGAGGTAGATACAACAGGTGCGGATCAGAATGTGATCTAGGATTGGGTTAATGCACCTAAGACAGATACAATGATATCCATAGATACGAATGTGCCTTAGGATGAGGAAATTACTAAGGTGGATGAAACAAAAGAAGATGAAATGCAAGATCAATTACAAGATCATCATGTGGATGCATCGCAAGATTCTCCACCGCAAGAAGAGAATCCTCAGGAGGAGGAACTAAAACAAGATCACCCTCATGAAGAAAAGCATGAGGAAGAAATCAGAACATCACCCTCTCCACCGAGAACTGAAGCTGATACGGGAGATCAAGGCGGACATGATGATGATGATGATGGACATAAGGGATCTGGAGACCAAATACCTCAATGGCTCAAGAAAGAGATAAGTACAGAATCTAGTTTTGAGATTCAAGAGTTTGATATTTCAACATTGTTTTTGAAAACCATCATGAAGCCAAAGAGGAAGGCCAGGTTAAAATTGGCCATTAGAAGAGATCTTGCTATAGGCAGAAGGACCGCCTAGGTAGCCCTTCCCATTGTTGAAAAGGAAAAAGGCAAGATCACCTTGGAAGAATTCTAGATTACCACAGTTAATTTAGGATTTGCCAATGAAGACCAAGAGGGTCAGGAAGGAAAAGATATAATTGATTCTTTAACCCAAAGGGTGAAGAGAGAAAATGAAAAGAATAAGTAGCATAAGGAGCACATTGCCCAGCTCCATGCCTACATAAAGGGGTTGATTAACCCTGACAATACAATAATAGATTAGGCAGTCCCATTAACTATGATTTCTCAAGAAGAGGTTGATAAATTGGACCTCATGAAGAATGAGTAAATGATAATGAGAAAATGGATGTCATCAGCATTAAACGGAGCTGAGGAAGTAGTGGGTGCCTCTTTGCAGAGGTGGAATTATTTGAATGTCTCTAGGAAGAAAGTCAATAAATTACAGACTGAGGCCGGAAATAGATCCTTTCAGTTGGAGAAAGCCCTGGGTGCTTTAAGCGAAATAAAGAGGATTGATCCTCAAATCTTGATAAATCATCAAGTGTTGAATAATAACACTACTATGTTAGTGGATATTTGGTACAAAGACATCAGATTTGAATGTGTACTGAACAAGTGTAGCAGTAAATTTAGGGATATCAGTATGAAGTTGCATGACATGATGTCATTTGAGGCAGAAATCCTGGAAGCCCTGGAGGGAAAAGTAGAAGGTAAAATTGAAAACCAAGATGCAGACTTTGCCATCAAAACTCTGCATAATAATTTCCAGCCAATGGTTGATGATCCTCTGAACCACCTGACTGATGAAGTAATGAACAAGGTCAGAGTGGAGAATTATAATGAAACATTGAGCAGCAAGAAGGGCAAGTTAGAAGTCCTCAGAGATAAATATCAAGCCCACAAGCACGCCATTGCCAAAGCTAAAACTCAGGATGGTAGAGAAGTTGATAAGATAGTGGAAACATATGAAAATATAAGGACAACATTAAAGATCCATATACAGGAGGATATTCATCAGGATGATGAAGATACAGAAGGCGATGATCATGATGATCATGAAGATGAGGAAGAAGAACCTGATGAGTAGGTGAAGATGTGCCATAAAGGAAATATTTGCATTAGGTACTTAGAGAAAATAAGTTACCTAGATGGTTGCTAGCTGGCAACCTGTGCCAGGAGATACTGTTGACCGAGTCAAAAAGAAATGTGCACCATTGATCATAATAGATAAATCTTGATCGTAGATCATTTGTAACTGCTCTCTCACCTTATTCTATAAAAGGTCCTGGGATGCCTTATTTTAAAGATTTAAAAGCTTAATTGAAATTTGTTTGCTGAAGTATCAGGCCTATTTCAAAGTTATTGTAATATGTACATGTTTTTGTATACTTAATGAAAGAGAAGACCATTTTGATTACAAATCATAGTAAATCTTGAGTAATCTATGTCTAAATGCTTGATATATGCTTTGATTTGCTACATCCCTTGGAGTGGTCATCAGTCTGCATATATTGTCTTCATTCATCATCCTTTGAAGTTAGCATCAACTGTATCTAGCTGTGGAACATCTTGGTGAACATATGGTTTAATTTCTTCTCTTAATGACAATATCAAGTGTGTATGTGGCTCAATAGTTGAAGATTCATCATAATTTGAAGTATTCATTTACATTTCTTTTAATTTTAGAACAATTCACCATCGTAATTGCAAATAATTGATAATCAGAAGCAAATTACATAAAATATGCTGACATTTCGTAGATAACTGGAAATTTATAGCATATTTGAAGTTCAAGCATGAACAATTGACAAATATCATGCAAAGATTTGAGTATAGACATATCTTTTGAAGGAATATACTGTGTAGAATAACTTTCTATGTAGCATCTTTACAGAAATAGAATCCTAGTGATGAGCAAACATAAGGCCCCAAAATGGAAACAGCAACACACATGAACCATTGAGTAACGTCAGTTGATTAAGAACTAATCCATGAAGACTTGGGATCATGAATTCTTTGAATTCATCGTATCTTTCAAGATGAGTAAAGGTTGATGTATAAACTTTTATTCTATGTTTGTTTATGACTAACATCATGACCAACATAAATTGGTGCTAGAAGGAGGGCCCAAAACAAGAAGATCATCATCAGTAAGTCAGATTTGATAATGCAGGAAGTAAGGTAACACTGAAGTACCTCTGAATTTCAAGTAATACGGAAAGATTTATTGTTTAAAGTTTGTACATGCTAATCATTTGTGAAGTTTTTAAAGTTGATCATAAATATTGCAAACTTTATGGTAGATCATCATGAATTTGCAAAGATCGGTCTTATTTCAGGTAAATCTATCAAAGCTTTGACGTAATAAGCCTTAGCAACCTGATATCTGGTTGCAAGAGTCACCAGACCTAAATATCACCTCATATTTGCATGGTTTGTACAAATATTCCGCAAATATCTAGTCAGTCTCACTTGCTGACCATAAATATAACTTTCGCTGGTAAATTCCAATCAATCTTTGCAAGTATCTGGCTGATTTTCCTTAAAATTGAGACATCCTGGCTCACAGGATAAATACCAGGTCTCGATTCACCAGACCTTTTGAAGAACTACCTGTTAGATGATTTAGACCTAGAACTATAGACATCCATCATACTCCCAGTTCTAGTGCTTCAGGGGCATCACCAGAACATCCTCCTGTGACCTCTATTGGTTTGCAAATACCTACAGGATCACCTGTTACACCTCAAGTTCAACCTCAACCTCCACTGGTTGCAAGTCATTCTTTACAGCAAAATCACCTCTAACTTTCAATGCATATCATCCACTACCAAAGAACCTGGATAAAATCTGTCCAAAATATCATCCATATCAGGATGCGGATGATCATATCAGAACTTTCAAAGAGGCCTGCTGTAGAGCCAGAATAGAACATTAGGACATTGTATGCAGATTATTTCCTTTTTCCTTAGGCGAAGAAGCCTATAATTGGTATATTAGCCTTGGTCAGGGTTCAGTCAGATCCTGGGATGTCCTGGAGAAAGCTTTCACTGATAGGTTCAAGGTACCTATTGATCCTTCAATGAACTATCACTTATTTGCCACAATTAAATGGTTTGAAGGAGAACCTATTGCCAATTTCAATGCTAGGTTCCAAAAAATGTTGTCAAAGTTAGTTGCACCATATGTTGTAGTAGATGAAGCTGCTAGGAGCATTTATTATTCAGCCTTAGATCCTTTAACTTCCATGTTTATCAGGAGAGCACATCCTAAAATCACAACTTTAACAGGAGCTTTCCAAGAAGCTATCAAAGTCAATCAGCAGCTAGTTCCTGCTCCTACACCAAACATAGCATTTCCCACACTTCCTAGTTATCCAGGATATCCTGTCCAACCACAGCATAATGGAGCCATGATGCCTCCAACTGTTATGCCAACACCTTTGCAAATATATCCACTGAGTATTATGCCACCTCCAAACAGAAATGGCCATATGATGCAGTTTCCAGGACAAATACAAACACCTCAGGCTATAGACCAGAACCAAAACAATAATGGATCTTCATTCTTCAAGCCTTTAACAAAAAATGTAGTGGCTAAGGCTCAAGAAGAGAAGGAAAAAATCAAGGAAATATCAGCTCGGTGAAGGAAGCTTACAACTGAGATTACCCACTTGAGGAGCCAAAACGTTTATTCCCAGCCTAACCAAAACAGAGGTTATACCAATGACAGACCAAACTATCCTCATAGGGGGTATAACAACAATTATAACAACAATAATTGCAATAATAATCCTCAAAGACAGCCTAAAGTGTGGAATACTAGGCCAAACAATGGTTCTTTGCCATCACCCCTGGACAATCAACCACCTGGTGAGCCCAAATAGACTACTAGAGTCAATCTTGCAGAAGCAACCCTTACTAACTAGTGCAGAATTCACAACACCAATGCACATATAGAGTTAGGCTGTCCTAAATTCAAAATCACTGCTAGCATTTTTCAGACTGAAGTGTCCAACACTTTAGGAAATCAACCTCAGGTAGAGGGAAATGAACTTGTTCCATGTGGATATGATTCTACCCTAGTGCTTGAAAGTTATACTCATCATCCTTATCAGGAGACAGTGCTTGCTCAACAAGATTACACCTTGGCATGTGAGGAATTAGCCATGGCTTTTAAATCAAATTATGTTTTCCCCTTTGAGGATGAAAAAGAGCCTTCAAATGAACATGAGGAGGTACATGCCTACCAACAACAATATCTAGGTAAGCATAACTATAACTTGAGAAATAATGCCAATAGACCTACCGGTCCTTTAACCTCTTCCTTGCCTCTGAATAATTTCAATACACCTCCTGATCGCAAGGCAAGTATTAACCCGGGATTCCCTAAGGTGAATGCTCAATATCTAGCACCACCAAACACATCATCAAAGGCTATAAGTCTGCCTCATGCATTTGACAAATTAGTTACATATCTAGCTAATGAAATGAAGAAGATCAAAATCAACATTTCCTTGTCAGAATTGGTCAAAACTCCTGCCATCAAAAAAGCATTTATGAAATCATTAGATGATCCTGCTCTGAAAGAGGATAGTTATCCCTTAGGTCAGTCTGGTAGTAAGGATCATGCTGCTAGAGACAATAATGTTAAACACAAAGTGCCAACTACTGTTCAAGCTGCAGAGACCTCCCACATGACCTTATATAGAGATAAAATTGAGTCACCTCCATTCCTCCTCACCATAAGAATGTTCAGCAAAAACCTACAAAACTTTTTGGTAGACTTAGGAGCATCTACGAATGTAATGCCCCTGTCAATATGTAATGCTTTGGGATTATATCCTACTAAATCTTTGAAGAAAGTCACACAACTGGACAAAACAGAAGTAAGTGTGGTGGGAGAGTTAACTCATATCCACATGCAGCTCGCATCGGATCCCACGATCCAGTATTATATTGACATTCAGGTGGTTGATATACCTAATACTTATGGGATGTTGCTTAGCAGAGACTGATCCAAAACCCTCAATAGATATATGTCCACAGATTTCAGTCACATGTGGTTACCCTAGAAAGGGATACCAAACCAGATAAGAATCGATGTTGAACCTAGAATGAAGCACATGATTATCGAATATAACAAAACTAATGAGATCATGTACATAGATGTGGAACCTGGAGTTTACTCCATAAGACCTCAGACTATCAGGATAGAAGAAATCCTGATGTATGATGTTCATCATCATGATGATGACCTTTAGGGTAATGAAAAAATTGTAGAATTTGATAGTAACCCTGAGAATGAGAATGAGGTAGATCATTACAAGGATTTCGAAAGGCACTTGTCTAGAGAGGTAAGATGCTGTCAATTGTTGGAGATACCGGTTAATGATATTCTAATGGATGGTTGGTGTAGGTTTCACAATGAGTCACATTCTGAGAAGACTTGCAAAGCATGCATAGACATGCTGGAGCTAGAACAAGCATGCAGTGATGCATCAGCATCGTCATCATCTTCATCAGAGGTAATTTCATCAGACAGTGATAATGATAGTGACGTTGATTGTTGTTTATTTCTTGCAGGAACAAAAGAAGCTATACATTAGGATGAGAGTCATGTTTAGATGATAGAAGAGATGCTGGTATGCAACCAGAGTAATGTTAAGAGAAAAGAGAAATTCACCCCTAGGAGTGATTGTTTAGTTGAATCAGATTATGAATTGTCTGATGAGGATAGAGGCAGCAATCTGTCTATATTTGAGGAGTTTCTGAAAAAAGAGATCCAGAAGATGACACAGTAGTAGAGACCTCTATAGGATGTCTTGATTGAAGGTTTGTGCAGGTTACATGAGGTAGCTCACTCAGAAATTACTTTCTCACTGTGTCTATATATTTTGAAGAGACATACATTGCCTAGTCCATAAGATCATCCTTCTGGTGATGAAAAGAAAGAAGAAACATCAGTTTCACAGAAGAAAGGAAAAAATGAAGTCTGAGAAAACTGAAATACCTAAGTTAAAGTGGATATCAAGTGCAGCTGCCAGAGCTACAAAGAAAAGAGAAGGCTCAGGTAAGCCTTTGGCTGAAGACAAGTCATGGATCCTGAGATTTGATGGATCCAAATCCAAACAAGGAGCTGGAGTAGGGATAGATCTAATTAATCCATTAGGAAAGTCCTACTTGGCAGCATACAAACTATAGTTCCCTTGTACCAACAATGTGATAGAGTATGAAGCTTTGATTCATGGGATACTGTTTGCCCTTAAGAAGAAAGTAAAAATTCTGCATGTCTACGGAGACTCAGAAGTAGTAGTCAGACAGTTAAGAGGAATCTACTCTTGTAATTATTAAAAACTGTCTAATTATAGACACAGGTTATGGGACCTGATAGAATCCTTTGATGCATTTAATATCACCCACGTACCCAGAGAACAGAACCATAGGGCAGATGCTTTGGCCTAGGCTGCCAACACTTTGGAGCCACTGTCTATTTCTAGTTTAAAAGGAATTTCACTAGAGCTAGTATCAGTACCTTCTATGCCTGACAATGTGACCAACCTCCAAGTATTTGACGATGATCAGCTATCCTAGATTTCATATCCAACAGGGATATATTTGATGCTCAAATCATAGATGAGAACAATGTAGAGGATCATATCTGGGAGGAGGAAGAAATCTTAGAATTAAGATTCCAAAAGAAATGATAGAGCTAGAGAGAGCTTTTGATCTAGACAACATGTTGAAACAGAAAGATCTTCCAAAAGCTGATGGAGGACAATATTCACAAGTCAATATTGGCTAGAATGATGAAAAGAAGAATATCCTGATAGGAAAAGTTTGCATAGAAGAAGAGTTGGAAGGAATCACCCAAGCTCTAAAAGATTACATACATGTCATTGCCTGGACTTATGACGAGCTAAAGACATATGGCACATCAGTCATTACTTACACCATACCCCTCAAGCTAGATGCCAAGCCTTTTAGATAGAAGCAAAGGCTTGTCAATGCTTTGCTAGAACCTATTATTTTTTAGGAGGTTAAGAAACTATTAAATGCCAGGATCATATTTCCTGTGAGGCACTCCACCTGGGTAGCAAATCTAGTCCCAATGAGAAAGAAAAATGGAGACATCAGGCTATGTGTAGACTTCAGGAATTTGAACAGAGCGTCCGAGAAGGATAATTATCCTTTGCCTTCCTTAGATGAGGTCCTACAAATTGTTAATGGTGCCAAAATGATGTCATTTCTGGATGGTTTTTCAGGCTATAACCAGGTAATGGTAGATAAGATAGACAGACTAAAACCTGCCTTCACCACAAAGTGGGGAATATTTTCTTATAGCCACATGCTGTTTGGGCTAATAAATGCTGGAGCAACATTCCAGCGAGCAATGTACATAGCCTTCAAAGGCTTAATAGGAAAATGTATAGTCATATACATGGATGACTTAACAGTATTCTCTAAAGATAGAGGAAACCATGTAGAAGATCTCAGAAATGTGCTTAAAAAATGTGAAGAATATGGGATATCTCTAAACCCCAAGAAATGCATATTTGGGGTGACAATAGGAAAATTACTAGGCCACCTGATAACTAAAGATGGGATTATCATTGATCCTGACAGGGTGGAATCCATTATGAAAATACAGCTTCCTAGAAGCAAAAAGGAGCTTAAATCTTACTTCGGTAAGATTAATTTTGTTAGGAAGTTTATCATTGGCTTTGCTGAAATTCTTAGACCTTTAAATGCCATGCTCAAGAAGGATGCAAAAATTGAGTGGACACCAGAAGCTAGAGCAGCTTTTGAAGACATTAAAAAAGTTATATCAGATGCTTTAGTCCTAATCAGTCCAAACTATACCAGGGACTTCTATATTTATTCATTTGCTTCAGAGCATACCTCTGTAGTAGTGCTGACACAGAGAAATGAGGAAAAAGAAGAGAAGCCCATAGCCTTCATGAGCTACCCTTTCAAAGATGCTGAATTGAGATATATGGATGTTGAAAGGTAGGCACTTGCTTTGGTCAGAGCAGTAAAGAAATTCAGGCACTATATATTGAGAAGTAAAGTGATTGCTGTGGTGCCTGATGTAGCAGTGAAAATGCTATTAATGCAGAGTGAACTAGGTGAGAAAAGGGCTAAGTGGATCACTGTCCTACAGGAATATGACATGGATATTACACCCATGAAGCTGGTAAGAGGACAGGCTTTAAGCCAAATGATATTAGAGATTGACCCCAATATCATGAGTCAGCAGTATGTTATTAATGAAAAGGATAATGGAGAGTGGTACTCACACATCAGGCACATCCTAATTACTGGAAGATGTCCTCCAAGACTGCAGGCCTCACAAAGGAGAGCCCTAAAAATAAGGTCACAGAAGTATATGATGAAAGGGGGAGTCCTTTTCAAGAAAAATTATGAAGGAATATATCTAAGATGCCTAGAGAGGCCAGAAGCAGATAGAGTGTTATCAGAGCTACATGACAATTTTGGAACAGTACATGGGTCATCCTTGGCCACTACTCATGCTATCCTCAGGGTAGGATACTACTGAACATATTAAATGTTGTCATGTATGTTAGGTTGCTACCAACAGAGAGAGATATGATGCTCAACCTTTGCAGCCAGTGATGGAAATGTGCCCATTTGCACAATGGGGCATGGACTTCATAGGACCAGTTAATCCTCCATCATCTTCAGGCCACAGGTATGTCTTAACGATTACTGACTATTGTACCAGGTGGATTGAAGCTGTCAGCAGCAAGACCTGCAATGTTGAAGACGTCATCAGATTTCTAGAAAGTAATATAGTCACCAGGTATGGAGTTCCCTATGCTCTAGTAAGTGATAACGGCTCTGCTTTTGCTTCAACCAAATTGCAAGTTGGGATTTTGATTATGGGATCATACTTAAGTTCTCATCCAACTATTATCCCCAAGGGAATGGATTAGCAGAATCCACCAATAAAAATTTGCTGAATATCATAAAAAAGTTAGTAGATAAGAACCCTAAGGAGTGGAACACCCTTCTGAAATATGCCTTATGAGTAGACAGAACTAGGAACACGACTGCATTAGGAAACTCACCATATCACTTAGTATATGGGGTGGATCCCATCCTCCCTGTAAACCTGAAAAATTCCTACACTGCAGTTTGCACAAGAGTACCTAGGCATAAACAATAAGTAAGAAGTCAGGCTGCTTCAATTGATGCACCTGGAAGAGAAAAGAAGTTAGGCAATTGATCAATTTGCCAAACATCACGCTGTTCTCAAATGCTGGTTTGACAAAAGAGCTAGGGTTAAAGCCTTCAGGATTTCAGATTTAGTCCTAATGTGGGACAAAGCACATGAGAAGAAGGGAGGCTATGGTAAGTTTGACAAACTCTGGATAGGTCCCTTCCAAATTTCTGAGATATTAGGAGACAGTACTTACAGGCTTAAAAACTTGACAGGTGAGGATGTCCCATTACTAGTTAATGGACAATTTCTCAAACATTATTTCCAAGCCTAAGTAGCTTCATGACAGTAATGTGTATTATAGTGTATATTGTATAGTTGTTTGTACAGTTTGTTTTGTTTGCTTGTTGAGTTTTGTTTTGGTTAGTCAAGATGATGCAGCTCATCACCCTAGAAAATAACTAAATTGTTAGGATTCAAGTGATGAGAACAAATTTATATATAGGTTATGATTCATTCTGAAAAGTATTTATGATCAGGTCTGTGATATCCTTTCATCAGGGTGCCTTTTCTTGACCAAAGTGATTCTTTCACAATGACTCACCTAATAGCCTTGGGTTTGTTCAACACACAAGTATATGTGTTAAGTGAAAAATCTAAAGGGACTCCCTTGCTACCAATACAATCTCCAACCTAAATCAGTAAGTTACCATACCTTGCACACTAAGCTTACATGATGACATCAGATTTATAGAATACAGAATATTGAAAAAATTAGAAAAAAAAAAGAAAAAAGAAAAAAATTAGGCCATCTAAGTAACTCTACCGGGGCTATAGACGCTTGCTGGCAGTGGGGCTCTACTTAGGGAGATTGTATAGATAACCTTGACAAGGCTATGGACACCTACTAGCAACAAGGCCCTATCCAGGTTGGCTATGAGGGATGATCCCAAACTATGTAGCTTAACATCAGTTACTAATGTTTTCAACTTGCTTTCAAGATGGGGATAATTAATCATTTGCACACACCTGATGCTTTGTTAGCATTGTTGCCATGATGAAACTATGTCATATAGAAAGATTATGAAGCTTATACTTAGAAAGAATTAGAATACTATATATGAATGTGTTCACCTCACTTGAATCATTGGAATTTTGTTGTTTTCTTTGGTGGCAAGTTGTTGTGTGGTTACACAACATGCCTCATTTTGACTTGACAAAACAGGGACCCAACTTTTTGCTTGGCTTGGCTTGTGTTTTTCTGCTCTTTGGCGGTCTGGTAAAAGTAAGTCATGTAGGTGTTCCTACATAAGAGGCTAGGTAAGTCATCATGATGAGGTAAATTTGTCAAAGTTCATATTTCATATCAATAACCTCATGGTTGGAAAGAGTACAAAATTTCATGTAGGTTTGCCTTTTGGATCACCCTGATATTCCTTAGGGAACGAAAGTTATTGCAAGTCAAAGTCTTGGTCAAACCTGATATTTCAGGGGGCTCATATTTCTTAACATCAGTCATCTTATGAAAGATCACCTTGATTCAATTTTATCACCTGATAATCATTTTGGTCTGGAGCTTTAGACGTCAATTTTACATGATAGTGGTATTTACCAGTCAAATAGCGTCATATATTTTGTGGGGGTCATATTTAGAATATCACCTGATATTTCAAATAGCACCTGATGTTCCAAATATCACCCTATCTTTCAAATATCACCCTGTCACAAAATATCACCCTAGAGCCAATATGTCGATGACGTCATCCAATCCCGATGAACAAAGAAAATCACCCTGATGATGATGTCATCATCCTTTTTACCTCGTGAAGGTATATTTCCAATGATCACCCTTTTTCCATAGCCTGACGGTGATGTCATCATGATCTTACGAAGGGGGGTCACATTAGTCTTGAGGGGTCATATTCCTAATATAACTCGATATTCCAAATATGACCCGATATTCTCAACATCACTCAATCTCTTCGACATCAATTTTCCCACTCAAAGCGGAAGGTCATATTACACATAGGGGGTCATATTCGCAATATCACTGAATATTTTGAATATCACCCGATCTTCCAAAGATCACCCCCTCATCTCACCCTATGACATTAAATGTACATAAATACAGTAGGTGGATTCCAACCGATGGCGAACATGATGCAAACACCTGGCAATATCCGTAGATCCATGGCAGAAGATCAATGGTTTTAATCAATCTAACCTGGATTTGCCCTAATTTACCCTAAGATTGAGATTAAAAGTGAATTTACAGTCATTTTACATTTACCTTGCAAAGAAATGAGATTTTACAGAGCGCAGAACATTCAAACCCTCATACGACCTACCTACAGATGCAAATAACTTACAGCAGAATGAAGCACGTGATTATCACTGGTGTTTGAGCTTCTTTTCGGTAATCATATATTTAATCCAGGAGAAAAGCATAATCAAGTAAGTAATTAGAACCCCCTCCTGATGTCATTTTCTGTAATATCTAGGTGGTAGGTTCTTTTATAGTTTTAGCTATGTAATTATGCATATCATGATGAAATAAAGATTAATGGGTATAATATACATGATTTCGTAAACATATAATGTTGTATATGCATGCATTTGGATTTTGTTGTAAGACCGTTTGTGTTCATTGCAAGAACCTATGGCGGACGTCAGGAAGAACAAGTCTGATGCAGAATTTCTTAAGCCTATGTTTGCCCAACCTGAGGGAGTACAGTTCAAATATGGTGTCATCAGTGATACTCATCAGGGATGCACAGATTTGGCGGCGTGGTCAAACAAAATGGGTGAAGATAAAGAAAGTACCCTACTGGATAGCATTTTTGTATCAGGAATGTGGTGTGCTGTTGGATTTCCTTACTCCATGGAAACTCCAGAATTAGTAGTTGAGTGGCCAGAAACTACAACCCTAAGACGAGGAGAGTAGAAAAACATGGAAGGGTGTATGCAGATCTGTCAATCAAAGGCATTACTTCTACTTTCAACCTTCCAGTTGGGAAAAAGGTAGTTAGCATGGATCTGAAGAAACTGGAGACTGAATACACAAATAACAAAAAGAATGCAAGAAAGAGGATGTAGCAATGGAGGGCAAAGAACAGTCCTTACACTGCCTCTGCTAAATTACTAGTGCACCTATAAAAGTTTGATTTTGATGATGAGTATCAATATATGATTGCCCTGCTCAGCAGGATGACAGGCTAGCCTAATGCTGGAAGCTTCAAAGACTGGATGTATGGGGTTATCATAATGTCCCTCTATATAGAAAACAAGCCATTATGAATAGCTGACCCTAGATGAATAGCTGATGAACCTTGGAGGCCTAGACTATTTGTTTTATATGACTTCATATATTGAATATTCATGTGCCTATAAGGGTACATTTGATGCACTCACTACAGGTGGAAAGATTGGTGGTAGTTTGAAGGATGCCCACATATGGGATCATTATCCTTAGTTGTAGAGAACACATTATCTCCATGATTATAAATTAGTAAATGATGCATTTTCTATGCATCTGGTCAGAACAATGGAGGAAGATAGAACTAAAAGATTGAGCATGGAAGCTCAAGAAATGATATGCAGACATGGTGCCTGGTTCATCCAGTTTGTCACATTCTCCTACATCAGAGTAGAAGGTTTTGAGGGACAGCCCTTAATGTTACCCAGGTACCCTACTGATGGAGTAGTCCTAATGGAATTTTTAAGACAGATATCAACAATATTGGATGCATATAAAGCAAACAATAAAATTCCTCCAGTATTGTTTCTAGTGACTATAGGGTGGTACATAAGCCCTAATTTAGATGGCATAAAGAAAGCCATAGGTGGTCTGAACTTGATGAATTTACAGCGATTCCCATTGGCCAGATCATATGACCCCTATGGAAGAATGCAAAAGATCCTAGGCTAGGCTATATGTAAGAAGCACTTAGAAGATTTTTGGGCCAATTGTGAGGATGAGGCTGAGGTCAGAAGAAGAAAAATATCAAAGGCTCACCCTCAACCAGATCAAGATATTTGATTGCATTACAGTGCCAGCGCAATTGAAGAAAGATGATGGCAAGTTATTATCGAATGAATATGAAGAGAAGAAGGTGTATAATGACACCATTCCAGCCCCTGACCTAACGTAACTTGAAGACATTTCATTGGATAGGTTTACAGGTGGGGTGCTACAGCTGACCCAAGCATGGGTAGATACACAAATAAATATATTGAAGAAGAAGGGGATGGCCATCACAATAGATAACAAGAGGAAAAGGTAGGAGATTCCTGATGAGGAATATGAGGACTTTCTGGTAGAAAAGAGAAAATCTAATGGAGAAAGGCTACCACCCCAGAAACAAGGAAAAGGACCTCCCAGAGGGAAGAAGAAAATTGATGATACACCTAAGGGGGTAATAGTTGAAAGAATTGATATACCAAATGAGAATGCATCTGCATCAGGACAGGCATCAGCCTCGTCAGCACCACCTCTAGAGGATAAGCAAAAGACCAAAAGGATCTTGAGGCCAATTGTAGCTACCACAAGAGTACAAGATGTAGGCCAATCCTCACACCAACATGAGGAAGATGTCCTTATTGAGGAGGAGCTAGTGACTAAAGAGCCTACAAAAGATGACCCCATGATGGTCATTAGGAAAAGGAAGGCGCCCATAATGGCATCCACCCCTAAGAAACCAAGAACGCATATGAGGGGTGAAATAAGATATGACCCTATAATGTTAAGGGTAGCTAGTAGTGAAGTATTTAGAAAAGAATTGCAACATGATGTGCCACTTCCTACCATAATTCAATTTAAAACTGAGAAGGTTGAAGAGCAAATAAAAGAGACCACTAGAGCAAGTCAAGGCGGTCCTGTCTCATTAGAGGAGACTGTGGACTTATCAGATGATGAAGTGGTAGAAAATGTAGCTTCTCAGAAGATGGAGACCCTTGCTTCAAATACTCGCATGACTCCACAAGGAACACCATCCTCATTGAGGGTGATACTAGAAGAGTTGAAGCAGGCGGAGCAGGAAAAAGAGAATAGCCCAGAGAGGGTAGTGCAATAGATAGGGCTTGATAAATTAGTCAACTAGGTAACTAGCCCTACAGTGATTGATCTAACATACAAGGAGGATGCAAGTCCTGAACATCAAGCGGGTGCACTTGAGAAAATAGAAAATGTTGAGGAGATCAAGCTGGCAGAAACAAAAAGTAGCACTCCGGATATGGGTCAGCAACAACAAGAAGTACCTGTTGAACCTAAGATTGTAGAAGTCTAAGAAAAGGGTGGGAATGACAAGGTCACATCAACTGATGATGCCCTTAAGACTCAAGAAACCTTAGATAATAAAGAAATATCAAGTCATGATGACCTAAAGATCCAGGAGGTAGATACAACAGGTGCGGATCAAAATGTGATCCAGGATCGAGTTAATGCACCTAAGATAGATACAATGATATCCATAGATACGAATGTGCCTTAGGATGAGGAAATTACTAAGTTGGATGAAACAAAAGAAGATGAAGTGCAAGATCAATTACAGGATCATCCTGTGGATGCATCACAAGATCCTCCACTGCAAGAAGAGAATCCTCAGGAGGAGGAAGTAAAACAAGATCACCCTCACGAAGAACAGCATGAGGAAGAAATTAGAACATCACCCTCTCCACTGAGAACTGAAGCTGATACAGGAGATTAGGGCAGACATGATGATGATGACGGACATAAGGGATCTGGAGACCAAATACCTCAATGGCTCGAGAAAGAGATAAGTACAGAATCTGGTTTTGAGATTCAAGAGTTTGATATTTCAACATTGTTTTTGGAAACCATCATGAAGCCAAAGAGGAAGGCCAGGTTAACCTTGGCCATCAGAAGAGATCCTACTACGGGCAGAAGGACCACCCAAGTAGCCCTTCCCATTGTTGAAAAGGAAAAAGGCAAGATCACCTTGGAAGAATTCCAGATTAGCATGGTTGATTTAGGATTTGCCAATGAAAACCAAGAGGGTCAGGAAGGAAAAGATATAATTGATTCTTTAACCCAAAGGGTGAAGAGAGAAAAGGAAAAGAATAAGCAGCATAAGGAGCACATTGCCAAGCTGCATTCCTACATAAAGGCATTGATTAACCTTGACAATACAATAATAGATTAGGCAGTCCCATTGACTGTGATTTCTCAAGAAGAGGTTAATAAATTGGACCTCATGAAGCATGAGTCAGTGATAATGAGAAAATGGATGTCATCAGCATTAAACGGAGCTGAGGAAGTAGTGGGCACCTCTTTGTAGAGGTGGAATTCTTTGAGTGTCTCTAGGAAGAAAGTCAATAAATTATAGACTGAGGCTAGAAAGAGATCCTTTCAGTTGGAGAAAGCCCTGGGTGCTTTAAGCAAAATAAAGAGGATTAATCCTCAGATCCTGATAAATCATCAAGTACTGAATAATAACACGACCATGCTGGTGGATATTTGGAACAAAGACATCAGATTTGAATGTGATGTACTGAAGAAGTACAGCAGTAAATTAAGGGATATCAGTATGAAGCTGCATGACATGATGTCATTTGAGGCAGAAATCCTGGAAGCCATGGAGGGAAAAGTAGAAGGTAAAATTGAAAACCAAGATGCAGACTTTGCCATCAAAGCTCTGCATAATAATTATCAGCCAATGATTGATGATCCTCTGAACCACCTGACTGAAGAAGCAATGAACAAGGTCATGAGAATCAAGGTCAGAGTGGAGAATTATAATGAAACATTGAATAGCAGGAAGGGCAAGTTAGAGGTCCTCATAGATAAGTATCAAGCCCACAAGCATGCCATTGCCAAAGCTAAAACGCAGGATGGTGGAGAAATTGATAAGATAGTGGAAACATATGAAAATATATGGACAACATTAATAGTCCATATACAGGAGGATATTCATTAGGATGATGAAGATACGAAAGGTGATGATCATGATGATCATGAAGATGAGGAAGAAGAACCTGATGAGTAGGTGAAGATGCGCCATAAAGGAAATATTTGCATTAGGTACTTAGAGAAAATAAGTTACCTAGATGGTTTCTAGCTGGCAACCTGTACCACAAGATACTATTGACCAAGTCAAAAATAAATGTGCATAGTTGATCTTAATAGATAAATCTTAATTGAAATTTGTTTGCTGAAGTATTAGGCCTATTTCAAAGTTTTTTTAATATGTACATGTTTTTGCATACTTAATGAAAGAGAAGACCATTTTGATTACAAATCATAGTAAATCTTGAGTAATCTCTGTCTGAATTCCTGACATATGCTTTGATTTTCTACATCCCTTGGAGTGCTCATCAGTCTGCATATATTGTCTTCATTCATCATCCTTTGAAGTTAGCATCAACTATATCTAGCTGTGGAACATCCTGGTGAACATATGGTTTGATTTCTTCTCTTAATGATAGTATCAAGTGTGTATGTGGCTCAATAGCTGAAGATTCATCATAATTTGAAGTATTCATTTACATTTCTTTTAATCTCAGAACATTTCACCATCGCAATTGCAAATAATTGATAATCAGAAACAAATTACATAAAATATGCAAACATCTCGTAGATAACTAGAAATTTATAGCATATTTGAAGTTTAAGCATGTACAATTGACAAATATCATATAAAGATTTGAGTATAGACATATCTTTTGAAGGAATATACTGTGTAGAATAACTTTCTGTGTAGCATCTTTATAGAAATAGAATCCTACTGATGAGCAAACGTAAGGCTCCAAAATGGAAACAACAACACACATCAACCACTGAGTAACATCAGTTGATTAAGAACTAATCCACAGAGACTTGGGATCATGAATTCTTTGAATTCATCATATCTTTCAAGATGAGTAAAGGTTGATGTATAAACTTTTATTCTATGTTTGTTTATGACTAACATCATGACCAACATAAATTGGCGCTAGGAGGGCCCAAAACTAGAAGATCATCATCAGTAAGTCATATTTGATGATGTAGGAAGTAAGGTAACACTGAAGTACCTCCAAATTTCAAGTAATACGCAAAGATTTATTGTTTAAAGCTTGTACATGCTAATCATTTGTGAAGTTTTTAAAGTTGATCATAAATATTGCAAGCTTTATGGTAGATCATCGTGAATTTGCAAATATCAGTCTTATTTCAGGTAAATTTGTCAAAGCTTTGAGGTAATAAGCCTTAGAAACCTGATATCTGGTTGCAAGTGTCACCAGACCTAAATATCACCTCATACTTACATGGTTTGTGCAAATATTCCACAAATATCCAGTCAGTCTCGCTCGCTGACCATAAATATAGCCTTCGTTGGTAAATTCCACTCGATCTTTACATGTATCTCATTGATTTTCCTTAAAATTGAGACATCCTGGCTCACAGGATAAATACCAGGTCTCGATCCACCAGACCTTTTGAAGAACTACCTGTTAGAGGATTTAGACCTAGACCTGTAGACATCCATCATACTCCCAGTTCTAGTGCTTCAGGAGCATCGCCAGAACATCCTCCTGTGACTCCTATTGGTTTGCAAATACCTACAGGATCACCTGTTACACCTCAAGTTCAACCTTAACTGGTCATACCCCAGGCTCAACCTCCACTAGTTGCAATGTTGTTCTTTACAACAAAATCACCTCTAACTTTCAATGCATATCATCCATTGCCAAAGAATCTAGATAAAATCTGTCCAAAATATCATCTATATCAGTATGCAGATGATCATATCAGAACTTTGAAAGAAGCCTGTTGTAGAGCCAGAATAGAACATTAGGACGTTGTATGAAGATTATTTCCTTTTTCCTTAGGGGAAGAAGCCTATAATTGGTATATTAGCCTTGGTCGGGGTTCAGTCAGATCCTGGGATGTCCTAGAGAAAGCTTTCACTGATAGGTTCAAGGTACCTATTGATCCTTCAATGAACTATCTCTTATTTGCCACAATTAAATGGTTTGAAGGAGAACCTATTGCCAATTTCAATGCTAGGTTCCAGAAAATGTTGTCAAAGTTAGTCGCACCATATGTTTTAGTAGATGAAGTTGCTAGGAGCATTTATTATTCAGCCCTAGATCCTTTAACTTCCATGTTTATCAGGGGAGCACATCTAGAAATCACAACTTTAACAGGAGCTTTCCAAGAAGCTATCAAATTCAATCAGCAGCTAGTTCCTGCTCCTACACCAAACATAGCATTTCCCACACTTCCTAGTTATCCAGGATATCCTATCCAACCACAGCATAATGGAGCCATGATGCCTCCAACTGTTATGCTGACACCTTTGCAAATACCTCCACAGAGTATTATGCCACCTCCAAACAGAAATAGCCATATGATGCAGTATCTAGGACATATACAAACACCTCAGGCTATAGACCAGAACCAAAAAAACAATGGATCTTCATTCTTCAAGCCTTTAACAGAAAATGTAGTGGCTAAGCCTCAAGAAGAGAAGGAAGAAATCAAGGAAATATCAGCTCAGCTAAGGAAGCTTACAACTAAGATTGCTCACTTGAGGAGCCAAAACTTTTACTCCTTGCCTAACCAAAATAGAGGTTATACCAATGACAGACCAAACTATCCTCATAGGGGGTATAACAACAATTATAACAACAATAATGGCAATAATAATCCTCAAAGATAGCCTAGAGTGTGGAACAATAGGCCAAACAACAGTTCTTTGCCATCGCCCCTAGACAATCAACCTCCTGGTGAGCCCAAACAGACTATTAGAGTCAATCTTGTAGAAGCAGCCCTCACTAATTGGTGTAGAATTCACAACACCAATACACATACATAGTTAGACTGTCCTAAATTCAAAATCACTGCTAGCATTTTTTAGACTGAAGTGTCTAACACTTCAAGAAATCAACCTCGGTTAGAGGGAAATGAACTTGTTCCATGTGGATATGATTCCACCCTAGTGCTTGAAAGTTATGCTCATCATCCTTATTAGCAGACAGTGCTTGCTCAACAAGATTACACCCTGGCATGTGACGAATCAGCCATGGCTTTTGAGTCAAATTATGTTTTCCCCTTTGAGGATGAAAATGAGCCTTCAAACAAACATGAGGAGGTACATGCCTACCAACAACAATATCCAGATAAGCATAACTATAACTTGAGAAATAATGCCAACAAACCTACCAGTCCTTTAACCTCTTCCTTGCCTCTGAATAATTTCAATACACCTCCTGATCCTAAAGCAAGTAATAACCTGGGATTCCCTAAGGTGAATGCTCAATATCTAGCACTACCAAACACATCATCAAAGGCTATAAGTCTGCCTCATGAATATGACAAATTAGTTACATATCTAGCTGATGAAATGAAAAAGATCAAAATCAGCCTGTCCTTGTCAGAATTGCTTAAAACTCATGCCATCAAGAAAGCGTTTATGAAATCATTAGATGATCCTGCTCCAAAAGAGGATAGTCATCCCTCAGGTCAGTCTGGTAGTAAGGATCATGCTGCTAGAGACAATAATATTAAACACAAGGTGCCGGCTATTGTTCAAGCTGCAGAGACCTCCCACGTGACCTTATATAGAGATAAAAGTGAGTCACCTCCATTCCTCCTCACCATAAGAATGTTCAGCAAAAACCTGCAAAACTATTTGGTAGACTCAGAAGTATCTACGAATGTAATGCCCCTGTCAATATGTAATGCTTTGGGATTACATCCTACTAAATCTTTGAAGAAAGTCACACAACTGGACAAAACAGAAGTAAGTGTGGTGGGAGAGTTAACTCACATCGACATGCAGCTCGCATCAGATCCCTGGATCTAGTATTATATTGACATTCAGGTGGTTGATATACCTGATACTTATGGGATGTTGCTTAGCAGAGACTAGTCCAAAACCCTCAATGGATATATGTCCACAGATTTCAGTCACATGTGGTTACCCTAGAAAGGGATACCAAACCAGATAAGAATCGATGCTAAGCCTAGAATGAAGCACATGATTACCGAATATAACAAAACTAATGAGATCATGTACATAGATGTGGAACCTGGAGTTTACTCCATAAGACCTCAGACTGTCAGGATAGAAGAAATCCTGATGGATGACATTCATCATCATGATGATGACCTTCAGGGTAACGAAATAATTGTAGAATCTGATAGTAACCCTGAGACTAAGAATGAGGTAGACCATTACAAGGATTTTGAAAGGCACTTGTCCAGAGAGGTAAGACGATGTCAGTTGTTAGAGATACCGGTTAATGATATTCTAATGGATGGTTGGTGCAGGTTGCACAATGAGTCACATTCTGAGAAGACTTATGAAGCATGCATAGACATGCTGGAGCTGGAACAAGCATGCAATGATGCATCAGCATCGTCATCATCATCATCATCAGAGGTAAGTTCATCAGACAGTGATAATGATAGTGACGCTGATTGTTGTTTATTTCCTACAAGAACAAAAGAAGCTATACAGCAGGATGAGAGTCATGTTCAGATGACAGAAGAGATGCTGGTATGCAACCAGAGTAATGTTAAGAGAAAAGAGAAAAACACCCCTGGGAGTGATTGTTTAGTTGAATCAGATTATGAATTGTCTGATGAGGATAGAGGCAGCAATCTGTCTAAATTTAAGGATTTTCTAAAAAAAGAGATCCAGAAGATGACACAGTAGCAAAGACCTCCGTAGGATGTATTGATTGAAGGTTGGTGCAGGTTACACTCAGGCTTTCAGGATGTGGATGGTTGCCCCTAGTTATTAAGTTCTGCTTCTTTGATAGGATATTATGTTTTCTAGTTTAATATGTGGGAAATGCAGAGGTTCTAGGTTTGAAACTAAAGTTTATCTTTGAAATGCTTCAGAGCATTTCCCCAGCAGAGTCACCATTTGTTGTGCCTTACACACATGCTCCATTTCACCAATGGGGACCCCCCTCTTTTGAATTTTGGATTAGAGTGTCAAGTTAGTTAAGCAATTCCTGAGGTCTTCACTGCATGTACCCAAACAGCTCCATTTGATGACCAAAGTTGCCTTCTTCATGAGTGGGGCCAATAATATGTTGCTAAGTTTCCTAAGGGTCTAGGTCAAGTCACCGTTACACCAGAAGCCAAGTCTAAATTACCTTTTGCACTAAAAAAAGCCCTGACAGACCTTTGCGCTAAAAATCTTACTTACCGACCTAGGTGTTAAAATTGCTTTCGACTGACTTAGCATTGGATTCCTGATCAACTGACTTAGCACTAGATTTCTTATCAACTGCCTTAGTGTTAGAGTCCTTGACAACTGACTTCAGTGCTAAAATTTGACCCAACCGACCTTTGTACTAAATTCACTTACCCCTACCTTGTGTTGCATTTGCTTTCCTCTGACCTAGCTATAAAAGTACCCATCACTGGTTTAGGTCAGTTGACCCCAAAAGTCACATGGATCCGTGACATCTTCAAGCAATGCAAAAACTCTAAAACTGTATTTTGCAAACTGCGTGCTGATCTGGCTGAGGGTACAGAAGCATTAATGGCTTATTGATTAGGGGATATAAAATGTTTTAGGCTAATTTTTCAAGCTCATTCTATGCATAATCAAATTTCTAGAGATCTCTGAGAATTACTTGACAATGGAGAGCAGATTCAAGATAAGAGGAGTTTACATCTAGGGCACGTTTGATCACCTTTTTATCACAGTCACATCAAAACCAGGTAAGATGCTCATCTCCTCTGTGCTTTAAAACCCTAGATTTGTGCCTAAATTGTCAGTTTCAATTAGGGTTAAATATAGATTCAGTGCATTTTTCATTTGGGGCTATGTGACAAAATTTTAAGGGGGGTTTTTTCTCTGTGTATAATGATTAAAATGGTTTAAGCCTCATTTAGAACCCTAGGGCATAATGCACAAGTAGAAGATGGTAAAATTAGTTGTTTTAAAAAGCCATTTACAGTTACCAAAATCCCTTTTTAAATCTTGATTCAGCCTGCACTAGAAAATGACTTACTGAAATATCAAATAAATTTAGGTTGGTTGGTGGTAGGGAAATCTTCTGTCATTTAGAAATCAAAAAACTTTGTGCTAAAATTGCCCTTTGTAAACTTTACGCTAAATGTACCTTTGATTGACCTAAAAGGGTAATGTTAGTCAGGCACTCCAAAAGATTCCACCAAAGCCAAAGATTTACTTAAGCACTAAAACCCTAGGCTACCGACCTAGCGTGGAAAATGGCCCTCACTGACTTTAGTTGAACATCGTTGAATGCCCTGCTAAGTCACCTACCTACCAAATTCCCACCAATGTATGATCTAAGCTTAGCATTGAGTCACTAATCCTCTGACTTACCTGAAATTACCCTTCCACGGGCCTTTGGTCAGTCACTCTTAGAACCCGCGCTAGGTCCGCCATCTCCAAAACTTGCATTGAGTCCCATTTCATCTTTTGCGATGAACTACCACTCCTCTAACTTGTGCAAAATGATCCTTCTACTAACATTCAGTCAGTCACCCTCTGAAATTACGCTAGCTAGTTGTTGTCCAAACACGCGCTAAAATCTATAAAAGAACAATTCCACCCTTGGTGCTGAAAATGAAGGATACCGACTTGCGCCAAATCAACTCTCGACTGACTTCCAAGATGCAAAGGGGTCAGTCATCACCAAAACCTGCACAAGGTCAGATAGACCCCAAAATCGTGCCAGGTTGGACCAAACCCAAATCAGTAGTTTTCTGCCAAGAAGGTCTGAGACCCCCAAAAACTGCGTAAAATGTTGTTTATGATGATTTTCTTCAATCTTTTCAAGTTAGAATGATCAATTAAGGTAAAATGAATGATCAAAAGTGAGTATAACATGATTTACATGTTTTCATTTAAAATTTCAAGAATTTATTGTATGGTTGGTGGATTTCGAATGCTTTCTTATTTACTTATGCCATGTAATAGGTAGAGTAAATCATTTACGTTTGCACGTTTTTACTTCTGCGTTCAAATTTCAAAGACTTGGTAGTAATTTCTTTGTAAGAGAATCTTAACTTTGTAACTTAGGTAAATAAGTTAGTAACTCACTCAAACTAGACTTAGGAATCAAAACATCAAGGCAATCATGATTTATAAGGTCTGGTCATGCAAGTTAAATGACTGCAAGAGCTCAAACCATGAAGTGCGAGTTTAAGGGTATTCCTCTTGAAACAAGAATCACCTCTGGATGGAAAAACATAGGGGATACTGATCTAGGTCACATTGACTTAGATGAATTTAGAACCAGAATATTTGGAGGCAATGCAACTGCAATGGCCAAGAAGATAAGGGAAAATGGGATTACAGAGGCTGATGTCTTCCATACCTCAGCTCAATGTGCAGAATTGATAGTAGCATGTGCTAAGAGATATGATCCATCAACTAGAACCATACAAACTCCCAGTGGAGAAGTATTAGCAGACTTGAGTACATGATCTGTAGCAGAAACCTTTGGTATTCCATGGTATCCAATGTTAACCATACCAGATAAAACAGGTGTAGAGGAAACATTCAAGAAAGGCATGGATACATTCTAAAACCATATAAATGACTATTGGATGAAGAGAAAAAGTTTCACCATCATTAAGCTTCCCCATACATTGTATAGAAGTGATTTCCATGATGAGATTGGGGACTTAGTAACCCTGCTTAGCATAATATATGGGTTAGCCACAACATCAACTTTTGAAGGCTTGATGTTCATAATGATTGAAGAGATAATTAGTAAAGGAACCAAATTCCACTAGGCTCAAATACTGAGTAATAACATGCACAAGGCATTTGAGAATTTCAGAGAAATGCAAACATTCAGATGGACTTCTTATGTGGTATATTCATTAGCTAGGAGGAATGAATATGTTGGGCTGTCCAAAATTGGAGAAGTTGGCAATGGTGAACACTAGGCCAAACTATATGATTTCTACGATCAATTAGTACTGTCCCAATCCCTTATTCATTATAAAAGGGTAAATGATGCATTCACAATGTATATCACAAGATTACTACAAGGTACTATAGCTCTTAGGATATCTCCCGAAGGAATGAATGAAATTATGCAATATGAGAGATGGTACATCCAATTTTAGAAATTCACCTACTTGAGGATCCAAGGCTTCACTGGTCTACCATATAGGCTACCTCAGTACCCAATAAATAAGGTGGTACTTCTAGAGTTGTCAAGACAACTGATGACTTGTGTAGAAAAACTAAAACATCTCCATGGAACAAATGTCAAGTTTCCAATCCTATTGGGTAGAGGTAATTATGCATGTGTCTCTCTTCGAGCAGCTGAGCATTCTGCTAAGGAGCTGCATTTACTTAACCTTCATTTCTATACAAAGAGAGATCATTTTGACCCACAGAGGGTAATGGAGAAATATGTGAGCAAAAGTTTATTTCACAAGATGCATCTAGAAGATTTTTGGGCTAATTGTGTAGACAATTACGAAGTGTTGAAGGGAGCTCACTCAAGGCTATCTCTTGGGCTCATAAGGAAATTCCATATAATAGAAGCTCAAGACCATCTGCATGATGATGAAGATGTATATCAAAAAGGATCCTAGGAGGCCCAATATCAACAACCAGTCCCTCTTCCTAACTGAGCCAATGCAGATGAAAGTTCTTTGGATGTAGTAATGAAAGAACCCATAAGGTTGAGTAAAATATGGATAAGGTATCAAGTTGTAGCATTGGAAAGACAAGGAGTGCAACTTACTTACATAGCACTTGAATCTGAAAAACAATCTGGAGATGAGGAAGACACCCCCATAGAAGTTCCAGATGATGTAGAGCGAGTTCAAGAACCATCAAACAAATCTGATAGTGAGGAGTATATACCTTTGGCAGAGAAAGGGAAGGCAAAGAAAGTTGTTCCAAAAGCTAAGAAAAAAGATATGCCTCCTACCACAAGGACAAGGGCATCCAAGAGGAAGGATATGCCAAGTGGGCTGGGAGAAGGGTCTAAGACCAAAAAGTTGAAAGTTAAAACAACTACATCACTATAGGTGCCCCTACTATTACTACTTCAGAGGACACAAACATTCCTATAACATATTCACCTCCCACTGCTCCAACCACAAGTGTTGCCCCACTTTCTCATGTTGCTCCAATTGTGACTGCTACCACAGCTATGCAACAAACCACTCTGCTTCTTCCCTACTTACAACCACAGTCCCCATAGCCTCATGTCCACTAACAATTGACTCAAGTAGCATGAGTAACCCCACTTCTCCCATTACTACCTCCTCTTTCCCTCCTGTCTCTACTGCATCCATGCCTTCCATTTCTTCTATCTCATTTTCTACCTCCTTCTCCCTGCCACCCATTTCTTCTTTACTTTCACCATTGTTCCTTATGCCTTCTTCCTCTATTGTTTCACCAATTGTCATTTCCTCCACACTACCTACCCCTTCCATTCCACCTTCCTTGGGGTTTACTCCATTTGCAAACTTAACACCAGATAACCTGTCTTCATTTACTACACCTCCATTGGCTTCAGTCACTAGTCCTTTGGTTTCATCAGTACAAGATTCAACTTCCCTGACTATGCCATTACTGCCTAGAATTGAAAAAGTATGTGCAGAATTAGGCCTTCAAGAATAGGAAACTGAGAAAGAGACATTTGAAGAGCCTCATCCTGAAGCAGTGAATGTTGAGGTAATAGAAATTTTTGACAGTCCTGCAGATGAGCACCACAAAAACAATCTTGGGGACTGCTCATAAAGAAGTGTTGGAAAACTTACAAAATATTGGAGATGGAAATGAAGAGGCAAATAAAGAATCAGAGCAAGAATTGGAACTCCTTTAGGGCTCATCAAATGCAGGAAATGAAATACTAATGCTTCCAAGGATTTCTTCTCCTTAGCACCGAACTGGCTTCAACAAGGACTCACGAAGAAGGAGCCTTGAGTGGAAACGATGTAGTTAGATTTGGATGCACTACTGGCACAAGTGGAAAAGCCCAAGAAACAAAAGAATGCAAAGATATAATCACAAATATACAAAGATACATTAGGCTCAAGAATAATAGAGGTTGCTATCCCTCCTACTGATATTGATAGATCAGAAGTTAGAGCTGAAGATTATATTGTCTCTACTCTAAACTTGGGTCCTGGATCAAGGAAACAACAAATTGATGACTTCACATATTCAGTTTCCTCAATAATGGAGCAGCTGAATAAGGATGAAATGACTAAGTAAGAATTGAGGAAGCAAAATGATTAATTAAGAGACTGCATAAGGTCTCTAATGAGGCCATTATATTCAGAAGGGGAACCGATAGAAACTTTAGCCCTGCCATCAAAGGAAGAGTTGGCCAAGTTTGATGACATCAAAACAATTTTTTTTAGAATACAAGAATGGTTTAATAAAGTATACATTGATGGATGCACGAAGAAATTGATTTTGCTGTCAGGTTGCATAAGGACTTCAGATTGCTGAAAGAAGGATGGGATGAATTGCATGAGGAATGTGAGCCATATGAAGAATATTACTCTCATATGTTCCCAAGTGTACAAGCAATTAGGAAATTGCTCGACCAGGTTTTGCTGTCAACAAATATTCTTTCAGCAGAGAGGTTGCACAAATCTGTGGGGTGGTATCAAAAAATGAAATTGAAGAAGGAAATCCTTGACAAAGTCAAAGAATTGCATGGGGAGGAAAATGAACAAGTGCTTTCTATAATTTATGAAATAAATGATATTTTCAGAGAACGTTTGGATCTTGGTTTTGATGATCTTGCTCCATTGGAGGCACAACATTGCAAAGATAAATTATACCAAGCTATTCATGGCGAGTCCAAGCTGAATGTGGTAGGAAAATTGGAGAAAGTCAGTAGTCTTTAGGCTTCCTTCATCACATTTTAGAAAAGCAGAAGAACAATAGAGGACATGTACACTCAGTACTACCAGGGTTGGGAAAATCTCAAATTTAGAGAAAATTATGTTAAAGATCTAGATCCCTCAGATATAAATCCAACATTATCTGCTTAGGTAGAATACAACAACAAAAAGGCTGAAGAAGACAAGATAGACTTAGAAGAACATGCATAAAATGTTAAATTATCTAAAATAAAAAATGTAAATCTCATCACTTGTTAATAATGCTATATTTAGAAGGTCATGTGATGTTATTTTGTCTTTATTATGTCTTGAAAAGTGACTTTTCCCAATATATAGCTTAATGGGTACTTAATTTGTCCAGATTCAATGTATCTAGAGGTCATTTTTCATCCATTTCCTATAGGACAAATTGTAATCTGGGAATGCAAAATACTGTCATAAATGTATCTAATGTTGTCAAATCTAGGCCGTTGGTGTTGAGTCAATCTCCACCGTACATTCAAAAGATTAGTATGTCGCCTCTCCTATATAAACGGCCATCATTCTCTCATTTGCAAGACTCTTGATGTTGAATTGTTGATAATCTGCCAAATTTTTGATTAATGCAAAGCAAGTTACTACAAGTTTTCTAGGAATTTGTCTCTTGTATTGTCAATTTGGTTTCATGGTTCACATCTTAATCTGCATTAGTAAATCATGCTTTGCAATGTTATTAATTTTTTAAAGGTATTTGATGAACATTCAAGTCCTTACTATTAGTTGCTTGTTGATTGTAAGTAGTAGTTAGCCTAGGCTGTTAAACTGAGCTTGGTTCAATTGCATTACAGTAGTTAAATCACACCAACATTTGGGTATTTAAGGAATGTGTGTAATTTGAAAATCTGGAGAATCCATAGAAGATAGCACTATTTTCTGCAACATTGTAGCAAAGTTTTATCTTGGTAAAATAGAAAATTGGTTTAATTCTTGAATGTTTGTCTACCTACAACAGTCTTTATTTTGTGAATGTCACTTAGGATCTCTCTAAACCCTACTTCCTTTTGCATTTTCTTATTAATCGGTTGTTAGATTTAGATTTTAGCAGCAATTTACACAGAGATATTGGTTGATCATTCATAAGGGTTTGCATGTATTTCTCTCCCAATCTCTCAAATATGTCATATTGCATGTAAGACCCCCTTGTAGGAACAACAAGAACATCCAATTGAGTCATTTCAAGCAAGCTAAGACCTAGTTGTATTATCCTTGGAGTAGTCTTACCTCAAGTAAGATACTTTTCAAGAGAGGTGCTACCGGTAATCATACTTGCGTTGTTGTGTGCTAAAACACCATCAACAGGAACTTGTCCCTAGACCTACAAACAAGAATGTGATTGGAACAAAGTAGGTTTTCTGGAACAAACTAAATGAGGTTGGAGAAGTTGTGAGAAGCAAAGCAAGACTTGTGTACAAAGGCTAAGTACTCACAAGTGGAAGGGATAGACTATGAGGAGACTTTTTCTTTGGTGGCTAGATTGGAAGCAATCAGACTATTTTTGGCTTTTGTTGCACGTAAAGATTTCAAGGTGTATCAAATGGATGTGAAATTTTCCTTTTTGAATGGTGAGTTAGAAGAAGAGGTATACATAGAGCAACCAGATATGGTGTGTAAGTTGAAGAAGGCTTTGTATGGATTAAAGCAAGCTCCTAGAGCTTGGTATGCAAGACTAGATAAGTATCTATTGCAACAAGGTTTCAGTAAAGGGGTTGCAGATAGCTATTTGTATATCAAGGCTAGAAAAGATCAAATCCTGATTGTTGAAGTCTATGTGGATGATATTATATTTGGTGAGAATGAAGGAATGTGTAAGAATTTTGCAGATGAGATGCAGAAGGAGTTTGAGATGTCCATGTGTGGTGAGATGAATTTCTTCCTTTAATTTCAAATAAATCAAACAGAAAAATGTATCTTCATTTCTCAATCAAAGTATCTCAGAGAGTTATTAAAGAAGTTTGGAATGGAAGACTCTAAACCAGTAATCACTCCTATGATTACTAGATGTAAGTTGAGCAAAAATGATGAATCTCCTAAGGTTGATCATAGCAAGTACAAGTCAATGATTAGATGACTTCTTTATCTGACTACCACCAAACTAGATATCATGCATGTAGTTTGTCTTGTGGCTAGATTTCAATCAAATCCTAGAGAATCACATGTTGTGGAAGTAAAAAGGATTTTTAGTTACTTGAAAGGTACTCTAGATCATTGTCTATTCTATCCAAAGAATAATGACTTCTCCCTAAGTGCCTATACGGATGCAGATTGGGCCGGTTGTATTGATGAAATGAAAAACACAAGTGGAGGTGTATTCTTCCTCGAAGATAGGGTAGTGTCCTGGCATAGAAAGAAACAAGAATCGGTCTCCTTGTCTACTGCAGAGGTAGAATATATTTCTGTAGTAACATGTTGCACTTAGTTGTTGTGGATGAAACAAACCTTGAAGGATATCAAAGTTGAGTATGAGGAGCCAATCCCTATTCATTGTGATAACACAAGTTCCATAAATATTTCAAAGAATCTAGTGATGCATTCAAAGACAAAACACATTTCAATTAAGTATCACTTTTTGAGAGAGAAAGTGGCAAAGAATATAGTGAAGCTTGAGTATGTGCCTACAAAGGATCAAGTTGCTGATATATTCACCAAGGCTCTTCCAAAGGACACATTTGAGTATCTCCAGGAAAGGCTAGGGGTTATTGCCCCTCCTTCATTGAACTAGGTGCATAAGGAGATGCATCAATCCAATATACTTCAAAGAATATTTCTTTCTGGACTGATTTAGGAGGCTACCCTTCAGGGCGAGTAAAGTGTGATTATTATAGTCTGGGGGAGTGAGAAAATTTCCAGATAATCAAAGCAAAAGCATGCAAGTATGAGCAGTGGAAGAAATATGATGTCCTTTGTCATTGATGTCAAAGGGGGAGAGAAATCATGTGAAAAACTCAAGGGGAGAAAGTGTTTTAGATGTGTAAAGAGAAAGGGGGAGATGGTGATGAATGCATATTCTTGCCTTGATGGGTTTTCACATCATATGTTGCCATCAATGACAAAGGGGGAGATTGTTGCAAGTATGTGCTAACCGGTGTTGTCATTGATGCCAACATATCTGTACTATTATTGGTGTCAACTGTGCTCTTGTTTGGATGATTGTTTGTGATGAGTCAGTTGCTTTGTATTGTCTTATATAAGTGCTGAAGATGATGAGAAGATATTGTTGATACTGAGTTTTCAAATGCTTTTGCAAAAATTTGCTCTCCAAGTGGAAACAATGTGTTGCAGAGTATTTTGGCTTGCAGAATAACTGTCCGAGTTTGACTCCACATTTCCTTAGTATTGAAGACCAGAGAATGAGATTTGAATATGTTTTAGAGAAGTGTTTGAAGATGCTAAATCTAAAATTTGGTGGTCCAGATTGTTGTGCAGAAGAAGTTACATTCACCAGTGTGAAGATTGTGCTTCATAGAGTTTACAGTGTGACAGAGAGAAAGTACTTTGCTTTGCATTCCTCCGCAGTCTATTGTTTTGTCCTCTAGTTATGGAATTAAGCTTAAAAGGTCCTTAGCTTTCTTCATTCCAAATTTTTTATGATTTGGTGCTCCGCAAAGTGAGTTTGTGATTAGTAAAGTTTGACAGTGTTTGATTCAGAGTAGTCTGTGATCCATCTTCAAGAAAAGTAAGTTGAGATCTGATGTGGTTGGACTTGATGGATTCCAAATAATTCTATGGTGTTCATAGATGTCCCCTGAATGCATTAAAGGCATGTGTCTGATCCTCAAGCTGTAATGAATCTCTTGGAAGCGTGTGACTTAGTGATTCTTGATGTTGTATACTTGTTCTGGCCAACCTGGTTAGTCACAATTGTTGCAGAGATGATTCATGGATTGTAGAAGCATGTCCAAGTGTGTGAATATGTATTTGGGTCTGAGTGTGTATGAGGAAAATTGATTAAATCAAAACTAAATAAACCAAAAGCCCATAACATAAAGAGAACTAATCTAAATAAAAGTCATTACCAATAAATCAATGAAATATGAAAGCTTTTACCGAGATTTGTATTGTTCCCTTTGGATGAATGTGGATTGCTCAATAGTGCTGCGAAACCATGTTTGTAACAAGCAAGTAGAGTGCTCAAAGATCAATGTTAATAGATCGTGAAGTTGCTCAATCGATGCGATGTATGCTCAAAGCGTTGTTAAAGGATGCTTGAGAATAAGTGATCAAAAAGGATTTGTGAAGGAGATGAGGAGGGTTATATAGGTTTTAACAGAGATAGACCAACAGTCCAGATAATTTAGAAGAATCTATAGAGGAGATAAAACAAATAACCATGATGAATGTGCACACAACATGTGTTAATCTATAAGGATAATTTTATTAAGATATGATGAAAACAAGATTGAATGAATAAATAACTCAACTTGTAATTTTTCTTTTTTTAGAGTTCTAAAAATAAGATTGATTGTGCACATGAGTTACAAGAGATTTTAAGAGGAATTGGAAGATAACTAAAATTAAATAAATAAATTTATTTAATTAATTGTGCATGATAGAGGAATAGAAGATTATAAATAAAATATTTGATTTTATTTATTTTTAGAGGATTGAAATAATTTAAATAAATTTGCATGATTTATTTAAATTTAGATGAATAATTGATTTAATTAAATAATGTAGAACTATTTAATTATAGATAAGATAGAATTAGTTGAATTAATTAAATAATTTATTTATTTAATTAATGGAGACTTAAAATTTGAAAGAGGATACTGATTTAATTATATAATAAACATTATTTAATTTTAGAAGAATATAGAGGAATGTAATTTAATTAATTAAATAAAATACTATTTATTTAATTAATGTCAATTTTTAGAAGATTTAGAGGAATTAGATGAAATTAATTAAATAATTAGATTATTCAATTAATGTTGAAATGCAGGTGATTTAGAAGAATTGATGAAATGCAAGTGGTGCGACGACATGGTCATTTTAGGGTGTCTACATTTTGCCCTTCTTTGATGCAATGCAGTTTACATCATTGCGTCAAAGAAAATGATTGTTGAAGACATGATACAATTTATTGATGCCCTAGTATAGCTAGTGTTGATAACTGAGAGGGGGGGTGAATCAGTTATCCTAATTATTTTTGCTTTCTGAACTTAATTAATAATCAATGTAACATTAATTCAAATAGGCAAACATAACCATGAAATGGAAGTACACATGACAATATTTTTGATGTGGAAACCCTATTAAGGGAGAAAACCACGGGGTGATTAACCCAAGATTGTATTCTCTGTTAGAAGAATGGAAATACAAAAATGGCACTTGCCAATTAGGGCTCACTGCCCGAGCACACTGCTCACAAGAGGCACACTGCCTACAAGAGACTCACTGTCTACAAAAGGAATGTAAAACAATACTTGAACTGATTGGGAACATCTACATATGCTAGATTTCAGTTCCGGTTAGGCTCAGTACATTGATCGGCTGCACTTCATCTTTCTTTTTCTTTTATGTTGCTTCCCTTTCACATACCAGATCTTCCTTACTGCTTTTACTCTGCTCTTCTGCTTTTATTCGCACATCACCAACAACCATGACACTTCTCACAACTAAATCCATCTTGTATATATATTCGCACAAGTGATTTCATCACCTTTCTAGTCGGCATCCGGAATAGTCAATCTTTTCACAAACTCTGATCTGTCGGCTGAATCCTTGCACATCAAGTAATGTGGATCAAGCATATACTTGTAGAAGTCATCAATCATGTTGGCCAAACATAACTTATGCCTTAACAACCTTTTCCATCATCAGCAATACATCCGGAATAATGTCTGATGTTCTGCCAGTCAGTTCTTCCTATGTTCATACTGTCACTTGGGAACCCGACACTCAAGCATTCATATCTCTTTATCCTTTCCACACCGGAGGCTCAAACCTTGGAGTCTATCAGTCAAGATACTCCTCTTGACTTCCCCAAATCTGTACTTCACCAAGATACTTCCTCTGAGAGATCCGGACCTGTCTATTGGACCTCGCCACATGCTCTGTTCTTGTTTACCAGACCACAACATTCTTCACTCTGACTTCTAGTAGAGACATACCATGTCCTGTGGATGTGTGGGATGAACTTTGTTGCCATCAATGACAACAATCATGAATCCATATAGTGTCTCTTGCCAACAATCTCCCCCTTTGGCATTGATGGCAACACTTAGTGAAAAATGACTAAGTGTTTACACTATGCTCCCCTTCGGCTGATGCTCTATTTTTATATACATTGTCCAGAGCTCCCCCTTAGTTGGATTCCTCATTTTTCACTTCTCCTCACTCCCCCTTTGACATCAATGGCAAAGGGTAGGGTCCGCATACCAAAATTTTCAAAAATTTAACTATACTTAGCTGCATATTACATACATAAACTGAAGAATGTCTGCAAAAGATGTCTTCAATTGGACGAGTTCTGCAGCCCAACTTTGCTTCATTCTATCCAAATTTGAGATGTGACCACTCAACAGGAACACAAAAGCTTCTGCCCTCTTAAGATCTGTTGGATCATTGGTTCAGGCAGTAGTCTGAGCATCACTTATGGCCTCATGCATGGCCTCTAACTTAGGGATAATGATCCTTCTAAGTTCACCCATCCGGCTAATTATGTTCTTCCTTTCCTTCTTAAAATTCTTTATT
This sequence comes from Cunninghamia lanceolata, assembly GCA_027924645.1. Classification (NCBI taxonomy): domain Eukaryota; kingdom Viridiplantae; phylum Streptophyta; class Pinopsida; order Cupressales; family Cupressaceae; genus Cunninghamia; species Cunninghamia lanceolata. The sequence continues at coordinate 5,079,536 of BSBN01000054.1, forward strand.
GCATTTGTGATTACAATAGTCTGACACTCTTGATTTTCTATGGAGGATGAGAGAGGATCAAAACTTTGAGACAAACTTAGTAGTTTATCCTCTTGCTCTTTTACTTTCTTCTCAATATCTTTGGTCACTGTGGACCAAGATAAGCAAAATTTGTACATATTTCTGCCATCTTTAAGAGCATTTTCCAAGATCTTTATCCCAATATCCATAACTCTCCTATCATTTGTTATCAGACTCTCTACTTCAGAGAATCTTTTATCTAAAAACTCCTTCCGGACCTTTTCTTTAGCTGACTTCTCTAGAGAATCAAAATGTGTACTAACATTGTTGACTAGAGTTTTGAGATTACCGGAAGAGGAGGCTGTGGGATCCTTCTGAAAAGATGGCATGATCTTTTCCAAAACTCCGGATGCTACCTCTATAACCTCACAGTCTTCCATGTGAGATTTCAGTAGTTTCTTTTTGGCCTTCGCATTTGCAAATGAAGCTATCTTCATTGTTTGCACCGGAGATAGAGAGTCAAAGTCTAGCGGCTCTTTTAATAGATCCAGTTCATCAATCTCCATAGTTATTTTTGTCAAAAAGTCCTTGACTGATTCTACAGTGTCTCTTGCCGGAGACAGATTTTTATTTTCTTTTGCAGTCACAGAACTATCTTTTGGAGCTTTCTCCCCTTCCACAACCTTTGCACTGATATCTTCTTTTCCCTTCACCTCTGCTTCTTTCTCCTTTACTCTTTCTTCTCCTTTGGATCCGGAGTTAGCAGGGGAAATCGGAGGAGAGATATTTGTTTGTTCATGAGCCACCTCTTCCTTTTCTGGAATAGAAGATTCTAAGTCCTTATCCTTTTCTATACTGGTGTCCATTACTTCTTCTACCATTTTCTCAGTGAACTTTTCTGCAATATTTGTGGCTGAGGGGTCAGCACCCAAGTCCTCTATGATAGGAAGATTGAATATTTTGAAGGCTTTCCGGATAATCTCTTCTATGTCCTTGGCTACCTTGTCAGTCTCACCAAGCATGAGCTGATTCATTCTGGCTTTGCTCCTGAACCCATCCTTGCAATCTTTAAAAATCATATTCATTTTCATTGAATCAATTGAAGGATATAGTTGAATAGCTATCTGTTCCCGGATCTCAAGGTCTTTTGCCATGGCATTAGTCTTTCTTATTTTTAACTCCTTTTCTAGGCTCTTGGGAATAAGAGATATAATTTCAATAAAAGCCTTATTATATATGTTCAGATACTTAACTATATCTTCCTGCAAGATCTTTTGGTCAGCCTCATTATAATCATCATAGAATTTGGCCATTGGTTGAAGGTTTCCATCCACAGTGATTGATTTGATTACATTTTCTAAAGACAGGGTGGGCTTTTCAACAAATTCCTCTGCCATTTCTTCCATGTCTTGACCTGTGGAAGGTTTACCGGATCCTTTCTTCTTCTACTTCTTTATTTCCTTTATCCCCTCATCAGATTCAGTCTCTTCTTCATCCTTTTGACTCGCATAAGACCTTGTGGCCTTAGTCTTGGTTCTTTTCTCTGTTTTACCAAATGATCTTGCTTCCGATTTAGATGCCCTTGAGCTTTTGGTAGTGGCAGGTGCAGATCTCTTTAATGATCTAGTCCGGGTGGAGGTTTCTACCAGAGCACTTTCCTTGTTTTCCTTTTCTGCCTCTTTCTTTTCTTCCTTAGCCCTTTGCCTCTTTTCCCTGTTGGCATCAAGTGCCTCCTTTGAGATGCCAAATCCTTTGGCAACATCTTCTACTTCTTTTCTCACTTTCCTCTTTATTTCCGGTTGTCTGAGTTCTACATGAACTTTTACATTTAGTTCTTCAAAGGTTCCAAACCTTTCTGCCTTTGGATCTGTTGGCTAACTTAGCATGTGTTGAACATGCAGCTCCACAATTTGTTCATCAACTTCGTACCCCATTAGCATGATCCACACAGTTCTTGGTTCTACTACCTCCATTAGGCACTGATCAGTCTCTACCATAAAGCATACTGTGTCTTTGTATTTCTCAATGAGAGACTGGGGAATTCTCTCTCTTGCTTGTATCATGTTTTGGAAGTTCTTAAAGTACCCCCACAGAGCTGCATTCCTTGCCTTGGCATCCCCAAGTTCATGCAAGTAATCTCTGATTTGAATTGCTACTGGTGTGTTATTTTCCCATACCCATCCATTGGATCCAGGTAGTTCATTCATGAAGTAGAAGAATAAGCACAATATCAGTCCACCATATTTAAAGGAGTTCTTCTTGTCCTTTTTGATCTTCTATATGTTTTCTATCAATTGACTCAGAAGGAGTTCACAGAGATCATACTCTGCATTCTTTCTCAACATCTCATAGGTAGTATATATTGTAGTTCTGGATACTAAATTTTCCCTATTGGAGTGATATATCTTATATCCTATTATCATAGATGCAAACTTGACATCCGGTTCAGTAATATCTTCAATGGTCATTGCCCTCTTATCAAATTTTGATCTGGTGGCCTTAGTTACAATGTTATTTTTAACAGATTTGAGGACAAGTATCCCTCTGGAGGAGTATAAACCAGTTACTGCTCTAATTGCCTCCTTAGTGATCTTGCAAGGTCTGTTCAGCCATAGGAAGTTACCATGCACCCTACTCAATACATACCAGACCCATTCATATTCTTCAAAGCAGGGGAAATGAATGAACTGATCAAAATGCTTCTCCTGGATGCCCTTATATTCTAGTTTAAGCTCAAAAGCATCATCTATCAATTGTTTGTGATAGATGTCTCTTAGTCTAAATTCCCCAAACTCTTCAATATTTGCATGTATGTAAATCCTAATGTCTTCTGTGTGCAAAACACCATGCGAAACACAAGAGAATGCTCCTAGGGGATCTACCTCCAATGATTTGTATGAATGTTTCTTAAATTCAAGGTGGGGCCTATCAGAGATTTTTACAATATTTGGAGTACCCATCATTCAAGGATTTAGAGAGATATTTGATAACGAAGAATACCTTTTGCACCTTTCGGTTTCATGGATTTGGCCGAATCAATTTCTGAATGATGACTTCTGCAAATGATCTTTGATGAACTTGAGGATTTTTGTTGCAGAGCTTCACTTTTCATTTCTTCTTGAATGCAGAATGAACAAGTGATTAATGAGAAAACCATTATATTGCTCCGCAACCCTAATGTCAGGTTGCAAAAATACTCGACCTAAGTTATTCCGGTTTGCCTTATTCAGATGACTTGAGGAACCGGATCAATCATGATCTTTAAACATCATGTGGATCTTCCAAATCTTAACCATAGTTTTTTTGGATGTTTCCCTTATGAACCCTTCAATCCATAACTCTTCTTGTGCCAGTTTCGGCACCAATTGACTGGCTAGGGGAAGAAGGTTTTCTTTGTGTCTCCCCCTAAGCTAGATCTTACTTTTTAATTTCTAGAAGGAATATCAGCACCAGAGTCTGGTGCGGATCCATCCTCTACATTCTCTGTACTTTTCTTCACCCAAATCTTGTTCATCTCACTTTGAACTTCATCCGCATTCACCTTTTGTTTTCCCTTATCTTGATTCTGATTATGATATACCGGACCTCTTTTGTCCTGATTCTTGCTTCTACATAATTTTGCAATATGACCGAATCTATTGCAAATTTGGCAAACAACATTTCTTTGCATATTTAATTGATATCCTCTTGATCTGCATTGATTAGCCATATGACCTATTCTATTGCATGCAAAGCATCTACCATTGAATGATTTGTTCATTTGCATATTTCTGCATTCATGAGATTTTTGACCATACCTTTTGCAATTAAAACACTATCCGGAGAAGGATGAATTAGTCTGAGTCATTCTCTTTCTGCATTGATTAGCTTTATGACCAAAGTTATTGCAGTTGTGGCAGTATCCATTGAAGGATGGATATCTTTGAGCATTAGGCTATCTTACTAGAGGTCTTCTAGGCTTGTTCCTTAGATTTTTTGATCCAAAATTTTTCTAACCAAATCTGGAGCTTTCTCCTTTCTTATATCCCAAACCACACTTGTCATCTACCCTCTATTGACTTCCAAAGAGAACTTCAAGTTGAGCAGAACTTATCTTGAATTTCTCTTTATATTCATTTGTTGTTTGAAGATCCCTTTTGAGAGAGACAATTTGATCCTCAAGTTTTTCTTCATTATCTTTAGCATCTTCAAGATCAGATTCAAGATGTCTGATAATTCTATCCATCTTGTAGAAATCTTCTGATTTCTCCTTGAGAGATTGTCTTAGATTATCTTCAGTTTGTCTTTTCTCTTCAACCTCTTGGGTAAACTTCATAACTCCTGATTCCATTTCATGTCTTACCATAATGATTTCTTTTGATAACTTTTCACATAACTTGGTTTTCTCCTTCAGATTTTTATTTGTATCATTTGCTTCACTTTTACTTGCCAATTGTTGAAGTAGCTCCTTTCTCTTTTTCATAGAGAGACTTAATTTGTCTTTTAGTTCTCTCATGAACTCATCAGCCTGTTTGAGTCTTTCCATTAATTCATTGACTTCAGAGTTTGACTACTCAAGATCATCAAGGGCAGTCTTGAGTTGCTCCCTTAAACCATATGCATCCATTTGGATTCCCAGATCTTCCTCAAGCTGTTAGACTCTATTAGGAGGAAATTGGCTCTGATACCAATTATTGATAACTAAGAGGGGGGGTCAATCAGTTATCCTAATTATTTCTACTTTCTAAACTTTATTAATAATCAATGTAACATTAATTCAAATAGGCAAACATAACCATGAAATGGAAGTACACATGACACAATATTTTTGACGTGGAAACCCTATTAAGGGAGAAAACCACGGGGTGATTAACCCAAGATTGTATTCTCTATTAGAAGAATGGAAATACAAAAATGGCACTTGCCAATTAGGGCTCACTACCCAAGCACACTGCTCACAAGAGGCACACTACCTACAAGAGACTCACTGTCTACAAAAGGAATGTAAAACAATACTTGAACTGATTGGGAACATCTACATATGCTAGAGTTCAGTTCCGGTTAGGCTCAGTACACTGATCTGCTGCACTTCATCTTTCTTTTTCTTTTATGCTGCTTCCCTTTCACATACCAAATCTTCCTTAGGACTTTTACTCTGCTCTTCTGCTTTTATTCGCACATCACCAACAGCCACGACACTTCTCACAACTGAATAATTTTTAATTGCTTAGTAACAATTTATATATATATATATATATCCGCACAAGTGATTTCATCACCTTTCTAGTCGGCATCCAGAATAGTCAATCTTTTCACAAACTCTGATTTGTCGGCCGAATCCTTGCACATCAAGTAATGCGGATCAAGCATATACTTGTAGAAGTCATCAATCTCATCGGCCAAACATAACTTATGCCTTAACAACCTTTTCCATCATCAGCAACACATCCAAAATAATGTCTGATGTTCTGCCAGTCAGTTCTTCCTCTATTCATATTGTCACTTGGGAACCTGAAACTCAAGCATTCATATCTCTTTATCCTTTCCACACCAGAGGCTCAACCCTTGGAGTCTATCAGTCAAGATACTCCTCTTGACTTCCCCAAATCCACACTTCACCAAGATACTTCCTCTGAGAGATCTGTACCTGTCTGTTGGACCTCGCCACATGCTCTATTCTTGTTTACTGGACCACAACATTCTTCACTCTAACTTCCAATAGAGACGTACCATGTCCTACGGATGTGTGGGATGAACTTTGTTGCCATCAATGACAACAATCATGAATCCATATAGTGTCCCTTGCCAATAGCTAGTTGCCCCAGCGTAGCTAGTGTAGGGTGCCCCCCTGATTGGAAAGACATGGAAGTGAGAGAAGAACTGTGTTGATGCTCGACTAGAAGATTGTGTTGGAGAGAGGTGAGGTTGGATAGACGATAGATAGAAGAAAGGAGATAGGAGAGAACATGAGAGAAAGACAGTTGATCAATCTTTGCTTTGAAAATGATATAATGCCATGGATAAATGGATGGGAAAATGATGAGCTTGTTGCAATGGTTTCACATATGTTTATAAAGAGCAATCCTTATTTTTGATATGGCACATGGATAGTTCGCCACCAAGGTATAAAAGACCAAGGTGCTGTGATATCCAAGTGCGTGGACATTGACTCTGCAAGCAAGTGGTTTGAACTTAGATCCCCTTTAGACATAATATGACCTTGTTGTACATGTGAATGAGCCATAGTCTTAAACATAAAATAAACTGCAATGCAAGAAGAGTATTAATATGTAAGATGCTAGGTTGTAACACACACAAGATAAATATGCTACTAAAAAGATACTAAATATCATTCCTCAAACACAGCATACAAAAACAAATGACTATGCCCCAATTCATACTGCATTCAAACATACCAAGGTTATAGATAAATCAAGGTAGCCTTGAATAGGTAATGGAAAAAGGAGCAAAAGATAAACCATAAAGCAAATTGACTGACTTACAAAGTAAACATACAACCAACATATTCTCTTGCCAAAGAGGTTGCTCATGATAGATAGGATAGGAAAGATAATAGCCTTATCGTAGGAGCGGTGTGTCTGTTAAAGGGGGCTATCTATCTAAAAAGACAATGTTTGGCTGTGGGAGATGCTACATGTTGCAAGAGATGCGTGTGTTGGTCTTGACAATGGAACATTCTACAGAAGACAAGCTTATTGATCTAGTGCTTTGGTTAAGATGGACTTAGCTGATGTTGGCAATCAGAACAGGCAGGATAGTAGATGACTCTGGAAGCAAGCCGCTATGCTTCAGGTTTTCTAAGAACTTTTGCTTTGAAAGGATGAGCTAGCTTGTTGTTTTGCTGCTTGAGTTAGTCAACTCGAGGTGAATGGATTTTGATAAACGGAAGACTAGAAAGGTGACATGTCAATGGATTGAGGTGGGTGAAGAATGATGAATTGTATGTGCCTGAGTACTAGATACATCCTTCATATTCCAGACTACCTACATACCCTGTATCCACGGGATCAAGGCACATTACAATGAAAGATGAAAATGATAATATGTAGTTCTGGTTGAGTGATGAAACGGATCGAGGTGGAGAGGGGGAGATCTTATGTACCTAAGTATTGGATACTTCCTTCATATTCCAGACTGCCTACATACCCATATCCATGGGATCAAGGTACCTTAAGATTGAGATGAGATGATATGTAGTTCTGGTTGGTGTGATGATGTGGTCAAAGTGTCGAGAAGATTACAGCCTTATTGTAGGAGTGCTGTGTCCATTAAAGGGTGTTATCTGCGGAAAGGAGAAAAGATTGAAGTGTTTATGAACCACGAACAAGGATCCATTCCTAGATGTAGGTTAGGGAAAATATTGCCCCCATTCTGGTAGAGGAATTTGCATGGATGACTGACGAAGAAGACATAGAAAGCTTGACCTAGGACAAGACAGTGGTAACTGCTGACACAGATCAAGGCGTGGGATGACGATGATGGACACTCACAAATTTCCAAGCTATACTAGATAGGGAGATGGAAATGCAAACAAGGTCAATGGTTTTATTATGGATGGATGGATGAAGCTTGTTGTGAAATGGACATGGAATGAACAGGACTTGATAGATGATGGATGCTGACTCTACACATAGCGCCTATTTGCCAGGTTTTCACTATGGTACTTATCCAAGGCACCTGTTTACCAGGTTTTCACCATAGGATGGATTATTTTTTTTGCAATACTCTGAGGATCAGGCATAGAACTTCTTGAGATGAACACTGTTAAGTGGCTCATGAAGAGGAATGCCGTCAGATGTAGCTAAAGTATAAGTTCCTAATCCATATGCTGCTGTCACAATAAAGGGACCTAACCAGTTAGGCTCAAACTTACCCTTCTTTTCTTGGTCTGCTTGATTTCTCTTATTCTCTTTGAGGACAAGATCACCAACTTGAAACTGTCTTTCTTTGATCTTTTTGTTGTAATTACACCAGAGGTGGTTTTGATAGACATGGAGATGATTAAGCACAGCAAGGCATCTTTCATCTAGTAGTTTTAGCTCAGCTAATCTAGAATTACGATACTCCTCTCTGCCGATCAGGTTCTCCATGGATACTCTGAGGGATGGGATCTTGACCTCTATGGGTAGGATGGCTTCAGAGCCATAGACCAAGGCATATGGCATGGCACTAGTTGGTGTTCAATACTAGTGTGGTAGGCCCATAGGGCGGGATTGAGTTGCAAGTGCCAATCACGACCAGCTTCATTGACAATTTTCTTGAGTATTTTGAGAATGGTCTTATTGGAAGCCTTAGCTTGGCCGTTACTTTGCGGATAGTAGGGCGTTGAGAAATGATGTTGGCTATTGTATTGTGTGCATAAGGCATGGACATCTTGATTCTTGAATGGTCTCCCATTATCAGTGACAATGGCTTGGGGGATACCATACTGGCAAATGAGGTAGTTAAGGATAAACTTAGCTATTTGTTTACCGGTGATATAGGTCATGGGAATAGCTTCAACCCACTTCATGAAATACTCAGTGGCAGTAATGATGAATTTATGGCCATTAGATGAGGATGGATGGATTTGTCCTACAAGGTCGAGACCCCATTAAGAAAGAGGCCATGGAGTTGTCACAGGTTGTAATTCATGAGCTAGTGTGTGAATCAAATCTCCATGCTGCTGGTGTTGTAGAAACTTCTTAGCAAACTATAAAGCATCATGCTCTATTGTGGGCCAGTAATAAACTATTCTAAGTATCTTCTTAGTTAGATTAGGTCTGGTAGAATGTGCGCCACAGACCCCTTCGTGTATGTCTCGTAAAGTAGCTTCAGCTTCTTCCGCGTTAAGACATCGTAAGAGGATACCATCAAGACTCTGGCGATATAGTGTATCACCCAGAATGGTGTAATGGGAGGATTGATGGATAAAGGTTTTGCGTTGGGTGAATGAAAGGTCAAAGGGAAAGGTACTATTTTTAAGGTATTCATAGATATCTTCGTACCATGTGGAATTGGGACCAACAAGTTCGCAGATGATTTCAGTAATAGGAACATCAACGACTGGTATCAACAACTGCTCAATCGAGAATTCACATTGCTATGTATTAGTAGGCATGTCTATAAGTGACCCTACAGAAGCCATAGAACTTGCAGCCTTGTTAACCTCTCTTGGAATTTGCTCAAATGTGATGCTAGAAAAGTGTGGTTTGTAGGCATCCACTAATTGCTTGTAGGGGACCAACTTTTCATCCTTTGTTTGATACTCATCTATAACTTGGCGAATGACTAGTTGTGAGTCTCCATATACCTGTAATTCTGTGATGTCCCATTGAATTGCTATATTGAGACCTATGAGGAGTGCTTCATACTCAGCTATTTTGTTGGTGCAAGGGAATGCAAGCCGATATGACTTTGGAATATAGTCATTTAAGTTCATATCCCACCAAGGTTCGACTGATATAATAGATTGCATGCTCTTTTCCTGATTCATCATTTTGTGCTAGAAGAGCCCCAAGGGCTGAAGTTATAGTTGAGATGTATAATATCAAAGGTTTATCAGCCACTGGTGGTACTAAGATAGGAGGTGTAGCTAAATACTCTTTAAGCTAATCAAATGTTGCTTGACATTTATCATCCCATCGGAATGAGACATCCTTTTGGAGCAAGTATTGAAATGGTTGACATTTATCTACTAGCTGTGAGATGAAACGCCTAATGGATTGCAACCTTCCCTAAAGGCTCCTTAATGCTTTGAGGTTCTTTGGTGGAGGCATCTCCACTATAGGCTTGACTTTTGCGGGGTCTACTTCAATACCTTTGTGAGATACAATGTATCCCAATAGCTTCCCTGATGTTACACCAAAGACACACTTCTTTGGATTGAGGCACACTTGGTATTTCTCGAGCCTGTCAAAAATCTGTCCTAGAACTTGTATGTGATCTGCCCTAGAATATTTAGCTAGTATGTCATCCACATAGTCCTCCATGATATGATGAAAGACATCATGGAATATCACTGTCATTGCTCTTTGATAACTTACCCTGGTATTTTTTAGACCAAACGGCATGACACACCAACAATAATTACCCCGCAGACAAGTAAAAGTTGTTTTATGTTGATCTTCCTCTGCTATCTTTATCTGATTGTAGCCGAAGAATCCATCCATGAGAGAAAGCATTTCATGACCTGTAGTCAAGTCTACTATGAGGTCAATGTTTGGTAATGGAAAGTCATCTTTGGGACATGCCTTGTTAAGATCTCTAAAATCATTACACATGCAGATGCGCCCATTGGGTTTAGACATAGGTACAATGTTTGAGACCCAATCTGAATAATCAATGGGTCATATGAACTTTGCATCTAACAACTTCTGTATTTCCAATTTTACCAAGAGAGCTATCTATGGGTGCATCTTCCTTAGCTTTTGATTGACTGGTTTCACTTTTGGATCAACTGTGAGATAGTGAACCACTAGCTTAGGGTCTAACCCTGGCATATCAGCATAGGTCCATGCAAAGTTGATGGTTTTCTATAAGAAGAATTTGTTGAGATTCTTGTGCTTTATTTATGATAGTGATGCTACTAGGAATGTGCTTTTTGGATTTTTCTCTGTGCCAAGGTTTATCTCTTTAGAATCTTCCACTAGAAGCACTGACTTCTCTTGATACTTAGATGGTAGGGGAAGGTCAAATCCTCCATCCTCAGGTGCCACAGCTGGTTTTTCACCTGTGGATATGTCCTTTATTTTTACTATTTTATGATTGGGAGGTACCACAGTGTGGTTTTCACCTAGAGATCTTTCTTTATTTTTACTTTGTGATTGGAGGATTTGGCATTCTCACCAAAATGAGTTGTTGGCTCTAGTTCCATTACAAAACCTGCTTTATGATCGCCAAGAGGGCTACCTTCTCAAAGTCCCATGAACTCAGCTATACCTTCATCATTCTGAAATACATCTATAATGAGGGACCCTTGTTGGTCCCAATCGATAAGTCCAGGGTAGACAAGTGTTACTTTCTGGGTGTTTGTGGTGGATGTTAGGGATATAAAGGATAGCATAAATAAGGAGGATTTTGTAAATAGGTCAGTCATATGGAGGAAAGAGTCATCAATGGTATCCTCATTAGATGTCAAATCTGCGAGAGAAGTTTCAGCCACCTTGTCGAGGATACCCTCGATGTCCAAGGCGAGCGATACCTTTGTACCAAATCCTAACCCTTCTTGTCTAGTTTTGTTGTCACACTAATGGGCTCCATTGTTCCTTGATTTTGTTTCCCAAGGCCACCTTTGCCTTTATAGCCCATGTTTTTGACTATCCTTAAGCCATTGCCATATTGCTTGACTGGTATTGTGACTGGTTCATTCTCCTTATAGAGCCAAGAAGAGATGTCCTCAATAGTTTCCTCTTCCAAGAATTTTCCCTGTTGGAATTGGGTTAGAAATCTGAGGGAGGAATAGATACTTTTTTAGTTTCTTTGCCAATGGGCAGTTGGTCGTAAGATTTAGGGGATAGAGGCATCTACCCTATACAACAAGATTTTGAGACATCATAGGTTCCAAAGCCTATATCACAAATGTGAGCTTTGATTTCAGGAAGAGGATTAGGTTCACTTGTAGAGGCTTCTGTCAGATTTTTAGGATCGACATATAGTGGGGATTCAAGGGCTTTTTCATTCTGAGGCACTTGGTTACAATTCTTATAAATGCCTAGCAAGACATGACAGAATTCAAAAGGATTTGGGTCACCTGGGATAGTTATCTCTGTACCATTGAATGGGAACTTGAGAGACTGATGGTACATGGAGGGAACAACTTTCATTATGTGGATCCATGGGCAACCTAGGATAATGTTGTAAGGCATCTCAATATCAAGGACTTGGCACCGAGTTTCAAGCATGATGGGGTCTAGTTGTATAGGCAAATGGATAACACCTTCTAAGCGGTGTTCAACATCATCATACCCTTTGATTGTAATACTTTGATTAGTGTTAACATGATCCTTAGAGTATCCCAATTGTTTAAGTAACTTTAAAGAACAGATGTTGAGACCAGCACCACCATCTATGAGTATGCGTTTGATTTTGCACTTATGGATGAGAACGTCAATATGAAGGGCATCATTGTGACATGGATCATGGGATGGGAGGTCTTTTTCAAAGAAGACCACATTATAGGGTGAGGCAATGTTACCTACTATAGCTCTGAAATCTGCGACCACTATGTTGTTAGGAATCGACGACTCTTGGAGGGCTTTTTCTAGAACCACTCTATGTGCAGGTGATGACCGTAGAAGGTCCAAGATAGAGATCTGTGCTAGCGTTTTCCCTAGATGTTTGACAAGATTATAATCAGATTAAGCCAGGAGACTGGGTGTACGACCACAAATGGTGACACGACCATGACGAGTTGTAACAGCACAATCCGTAGATTTACCTTTGATTGTGAGGGTAGATACTTGACTCTCTTCAAAATGACCCACAATGGAGTCAAAGGAAGTGGAAGCATGATTGACACCTTTACCTTTATCCTGAGGAGGAGGTGGACCATGGTGAGGGAATGGCTCCTTGTACATGTGGAGGTCTTTGTTCGTGTGTTGAGCAAGTGGATCATCTTCAAGAGAGATTTGGTTTCCTTTGATGAGATTTTGGATTAGGTGCTTGAGTTTCATGCATGATGCAGTTCTGTGCCCTTTGCTCCTATGGAATTCACAGTATTCATTTTCTATGTACCGTGCAGTTTTGTAAACAGGTTCTCCATACGGGGGAGCATCAGGTAAGGTGATGAGGCCTTTGTGTAAGAGCTTTTGTAGGATCGATTCTATTGCCTCTCCAAAGGGAGTGAATTGACACCGCAAAGGGTAATCTTGTTGAGGCCGCTCTTGTTGTCGTTGTTGTTGGTTTTGATACGGTTGTCCTTGTTGTTGCTATTGTTGAGGTGGAGCTTGACTTGGTTTGGAAAGCTGAAGTGGTGTTTGTAATGTTTGGACATGTTTAGAATTGACCACCCCATCGTTGACCACATTTTTATTTTTGTTCCAATATTTAGGTTTATCATTTGTTTGTTGTTGAGGAGCGTTATCTTTAGTTTCTTTGAAGATTTTGACCACACCCTTAGCAATGAGGGCCTTTTCAATGTTGATTCCCTTGTACGTGATTTCATCGAAAGTTGTAGCACAAAGAATTTGCAAATGAAAACCTAACTCTTGGTTGAGGTTCTACACAAATATGCTAACAAGCTATTTCTTGGGTATCTTGAATGGGAATTTGCTAGCCATTTGTCTCCAACGTTGAAGGAATGAAATGAAGGTTTCTCCATTTTTCTGTTTGTTATTACATAGATCAGTCATGGAGATCTCATGCTCTGCAATGTAGGAGAAATGGGTGGCAAATTTCTCTGCTAGCTCGTTAAAAGACTTGATTCCCGTGGGTAAGTGTGAGAACCATTCTATAGCTTGACCTCCGAGACTGCGAGGAAAGAGACGCATCAGATATGTGTCGTTATGTGAGACCTCGAAGCAAGCAAGATAAAATTCCCTGAGATGGTCCTTTGGGTCATCTTTTCCTTTGTATTTATCAAAGTTGGGAATAGTGAAATATTGAGGAAAAGGGATCATGGGTAATGACCGATCAAAAAGATAAGGATACACTTCCTCTAAAGAGAAGGTTTTCTTAGTGTGGCCTAACGTAAGATCAGATAGTTGTTGTTTAACTTCTACAATTTTTAGCTCCATCATTGTGGGAGGGGTTGGAAACATCTCCTGTTGTCCTAGAAGTGGTTGTTGTTACCCATACGGAAGATTGTAGTGTAAACCATGGGCATTGGTGTTATAAGGGTTGTATGATTGGTTGGGGTCATATGTGTTGTATGTTGGGTTCAGATTAGGTTGGAATTGGATGCTTTGATTTGGAGGAGGTGGGGGTGGTGCAAGATAAGAATGTAGGCTTTGTGATGGTTGCAGAAAAGAGTTTGGTGGAGGAAAGCTAAAGTTTGTTGGGTTAGGTTGCAATTGTGGAGCATAGCTTTGGGAAGTTAGGTGTTGGGAATGTTGAGGGTGGCTAGGCAATGTGTGAAAGAAATTTAGCGCTGATGAATGTAGTGGAGGAGGGACATCGGTAGATGTGTTTTGCGATGGTTGAGGTTGATTGAGGATGAGCGTAGAAAAATGTTGTGGTTGGGATTGCATGACTCTAGTTGGTTGAGAGACATGAAGGTTTGATGATATGGGAGGTGGTATTTGTTGAGACCCTTGCTCAATGGCTACATAGTTGTTCCCCAGATTGTAATTTGGTGGGAAACCTATTCGTGATGGGGTAACCAAAATTCCACTTGCGATTGGTGTGGACACTTTAGGAGTTTGTTGTATATTTGATCGAGCTATGGTGGCCTATTTAGCTAGCTCCGCTTGATGTTGAAGAGTCTCTTGTTGATGTTTGTAGATTTCCATAGGAGTCAGAAGCGGTGATATAGCCCTCTTTCCTATTGGATTTTGATAAAGGGGACTCTCATATTGTGCAATCATTCTCCCTTGTGAACCTTGTTCGGGTAAAGGCATGGTCACTGTTGACATGGTTTGCAATGCTAAGCCTGGATAGATCAAAACCTTTAGGTAATTTGGCTCCTTTCTTTGCAAGCAAGCGAAAGAAATGGTCTTGGTTCTCACTAAGGATTTTGTCAAAGGTAGCTACAGCTCTAGGATCTTGTATGAATTCAGCAAGATCTTGCCCATCTTCTTGAGAGGATTGACCTATTTCAAAGTGTCACTCTTCTTGAGATGGGGCTTGATCTGCGGTATAACATTGTGGGACAAAATATGGAGGCATGCCGGTGGTATAGTAAGGTGTACTTACCAAAGGGGTTCTACCCTCTTGTATATTTTTTGGTTGATCAAGGTATGGCATGTTGGGAGAGTTGGTAGATCTTTCCGCGGGTGTCCTAGGAGTAACCTTGGGAGTAATGTTGAGACGGTTTGATTGCGGTGTATGAGGAGGCAATTTGAGCTTCCTAGGGACAACTTGCTTGGACTTCATAGTTTGTTGGAGCCTAGTGGTTACCATGGAATACACTAGGACAAAAAGTAATGCTAGGATTATGTTTGTGTTTTGAGAAAGACAAAATCTTGATGCATAATTTACTGGTCCAAAGGTGATATACTGTTTGACCAGAGGCGCAGGATTGTGCAACCAAAAGTGTGCTACTATAATACCAAAGGTGATGGAGTGAGATACCAAAGGTGAGGCACTGCTATACCAAAGGTGAGCTACGGTGACCAAAAGCGAGCTACTATTATAACAAAGGTGCTGAAGTAGGGTTGCCAAAGGCGAGGTACTGTTAAACCAAAGGCGAGCTACTGTACTACCAAAGGCGAGCTGCTATAATACCAGAGGCACTGAAGTAGTGTCTAATGTTTTGCAAGGCAAAATTTTGATAGATTTGGTTTGTTTCTAATTAGATTTGCTTTGGCAAGAGAAAACACAGCAACTAAAGTTGGCAAAAAAGGGACTGACACAACAGATAGTGTATGTTCGAGGCTTACAAAAAAGCCCAATGTTTCCACAGGTCTAAGACAATTACAAACAAGTATCAAGCACTTTTTATCCCTAGAGACAAGGTTTCTTTGCGGTAGATCAGCTCACAGCTTAATACTCCCTCAATAAAAATGTCATTCCATAAAGGTATCAGACATTTAGTATCTTTGCTAGAGACAATAGGTAGGGATATCTCACCCTCCCCTTGGAAAGCTCAAGTAGGTCACAAGAGCTTTATGGCCAAGGGAATACTATCTCTTCTCAAGGGAGCCAATGGTGAGTATCTTAAGGGCTTAAATCGATTCCCCTTGCACTGATGATTACCGCAACATTCAGAAGTAGATCGGGTAGTCACTATCTAGAATGGTTCTTAGTAACTTTGAGGGACCAACGGCTTATGAGCAATGCGACAAGCGACTAAAAGCTTTAACAAATCCTACTAAGAGTATCAAAAACTTAGCTCAATGTGAAAATTATTTCCACAAAGGGCTAGTGCACCTCTTTTCAATTTGGCACCACAAGGTAAGGCTGACGTCGGTTAGGACTTGGCTTTCGCCTTATCCCTCTTATATAGCGGTTCAAAGGAAAACTCCACATAGGGTCATTCCTTTTGGATGAAGTGCAATCCAAAAGAAAGCCCTTCTAAAGGAATAACTGAAATGTAAGAGCAAGCACATCAAACAAAGGTTCAATTGTCCCATTATAAGAAAAATAAGGTGCAACTAAATTAGGCACACACACGTTTGTAGTTGTCAATTGTCCCTTATGAAATTGAAGTGTTTGGCATTCATGTCCATTGTCCTTTAGATAATTGAGGTGTTTTTGCATACATGTCCATTGTCCCTTAGGAAAGCAATATGTTCCTAAGACTTAGATTGCAAAAATATGTTTGTTCAATTGTCCCTTAAGAAGGCAATATGTTTTCTAAGACTTAGTGTGATAGATTTGTCAAATTCTTCAAAGCTCATCCTACATGAACATGTTAGAGAAACCAATTTGCTCTATTTGAGTGATAAGATGCTACAACAAGTGATTTTAATTCCAGATAAACCAAGTAGTTAGCATGTGTTTGAAATCATAGATTGAGGATGGGCCAATGAGTGGACTTAAAAAATCAAACTCAATAAATCCTTGAAACAATATTACCACTGTGTAGAGGATAGAAAAATACCAACTTTCAAAAAAAACATCACCTAAATCTGAGTCCGTTTGTGAAAGTTATGAAGCTTAGAAGGTCTAAAAATTGCACAGTACGCCTCGGGTTGCATGCTTGGGGCAAAATTTTTTTGCCTCAGTTTTACCTACACCGAAATAGGTCAAATTTTATGTTTTTCTTCACCTCTCGACCCTTCCAAATGCAACCGTGATGTCTGTTTTTGCCCAACAAGCTTCTTTTAAAAATTCTTTTTCCAATCTCTCCTAAAAAAAGTGTTAAAACCCTGTGAAATCAAACTAAAAATTCCACAAATTTTATATTAGATCAGGACCAATGGGTCCCACCGAGCATGCCAGTATGTGTATGAGGAAAATTGATTAAATTAAAACTAAATAAACCAAAAGCCCAGAACATAAAGAGAACTAATCTACATAAAACCCATTACTAATAAATCAATTACCGAGATTTGTATTCTTCCCTTTGGATGAATGTGGACTGCTCAATAGTACTACAAAACCATGTTTGCAACAAGAAAGTAGAGTGCTCAAAGATCAATGTTAAAAGATCATGAAGTTGCTCAATCGATGCGATGTATGCTCAAAGCACTATTAAAGGATGCCTGAGAATAAGTGATCGAAGAGGATTTGTGAAGGAGATGAGGGCGGGTTATATAGGTTTCAACAGAGATCGATCAAAGGTCCAAATAATTTAGAAGAATCAACGCAGGAGATAAAACAAATAACCATGATGAATGTGCACACAACATGTGTCAATCCATAAGGATATTTTTATTAAGATATGATGAAAACAAGATTGAATGAATAGGTAACTCAACTTGTAATTTTTCCTTTTTTAGAGTTCTAAAAATAAGACTGATTGTGCACATGAGTTAACAAGAGATTTTAAGAGGAACTGGAAGATAACTGAAATTAAATAAATAAATTTATTTAATTAATTGTGCATGATAGAGGAACAGAAGATTATAAATAAAATATTTGATTTTATTTATTTTTAGAGGGTTGAGATAATTTAAATAAATTTGCATGATTTATTTAAATTTAGAAGAACAATTGATTTAATTAAATAATGTAGAACTATTTAATTATAGATAAGATAGAATTGGATGAATTAATTAAATAATTTATTTATTTAATTAATGGAGACTTTGCCCATGACGGCATGGTTCGGTGGTTAAGTCACTCGGTTGTAGTGGTGGCCACCAGAGTTCAAACCCCCGCTGGGCCAACAAGCTCGCAAGCTTTACGCCTTCGCTGGGCCAATGAGCTCGCAGGTTTGAAGTGTTTCTTCTTGGGGATGAGGTCCCCCGTGTTGTGGCCTCACCGGTTCATCTCTCTAGGCAAAAGCGTTAGTGTGGAGTCGGAGGGCGTGTCACACCAGCGTCAGCGGTCACATTAAAAATTTTACCAGACACATTATCTTTTAAAAAAAAAAAATAATGGAGACTTGAAATTTGAAAGTGGATAATGATTTAATTAAATAATAAACATTATTTAATTTTGGAAGAATATAGAGGAATTTAATTTAATTAATTAAATAAAATACAATTTATTTAATTAATGTCAATTTTTAGAAGATTTAGAGGAATTAGATGAAATTAATTAAATAATTAGATTATTCAATTAATGTTGAAATGCAGGTGATTTAGAAGAATTGGCGAAATGCAAGTGGTGCGACGACATGGTCATTTTAGGGTGTCTACATTTTTCCCCTCTTTGATGCAATACAGTTTATAGTGTTGCGTCAAAGAAAATGATTGTTGATGATACAATTTATTGATGCCCTAGTGTAGCTAGTTGCCCCAACGTAGCTGCCATAGGGTGCCCCCTCGAGAGGAAAGACAGGGAAGCGAGAGAAGAATTGTGTTGATGCTCGACTAGAAGATTGTGTTGGAGAGAGGTGAGGTTGGATAGACAATAGATAGAAGAAAGGAGATAGAAGAGACCATGAGAGAAAGACGGTTGATCGATCTTTGCTTTGAAAATGATATAAGGCCATGGATAAATGGATGGGAAAATGATGAGCTTATTGCAATGGTTTCACCTGTGTTTATAAAGAGCAATCCTTATTTTTGATATGGCACATGGATAGTTCACCACCAAGGTATCAAAGACCAAGGTGTTGTGATATCTAAGTGTGTGGATGTTGACTCTACAAGCAAGCAGTTTGAACTTAGATCCCCTTTAGACATAATATGACCTTGTTGTACATGTGAATGAGCCATAGTCTTGAACATAAAATAAACTTCAATGCAAGAAGAGTATTAATATGTAAGATGCTAGGTTGTAACACACACAAGATAAATATGCTACTAAAAAGATACTAAAGATCATTCCTCAAACATGACATACAAAAACTAATGACTATGCCGCCAATCCATACTGCATCGTAACATACCAAGGTTATAGATAAATCAAGGTAGCCTTGAATAGGTAATGGACAAAGGAGCAAAAGATAAACCATAAAGTAAATTGACTGACTTACAAAGTAAAAATACAACCAACATATTCTCTTTCCAAAGAGGTTGCTCATGATAGATAGGATAGGAAAGATAATAGCCTTATCGTAGGAGCGGTGTGTTTGTTGAAGGGGGCTATCTACCTAAAAGGACAATGTCTTGCTGTGGGAGATGCTACATGTTGCAGGAGACGTGTGTGTTGGTCTCGACAATGGAACATTCTACAGAAGACAAGCTTATTGATCTAGTGCTTTGGTTAAGATGGACTTAGCTGATGTTAGAAATTGGAACAGGAAGGATAGTAGATGACTCTGGAATCAAGCCACTTTGCTTCAGGTTTGCTAAGAACTTTTTCTTTGAAAGGATGTGCTAGCTTGTTGTTTTTCTGCTTGATTTAGTCAAGTCAAGGCGAATGGATTTTGATAAATGCAAGACTAGAAAGGTGACATGTCAATGGATTGAGGTGGGTGAAGAATGATGAACTGTATGTGCCTGAGTACTAGATACATCCTTCGTATTCTAGACTGCCTACATACCCTGTATCTACGGGATCAACGCACATTACGATGAAAGATGAAAATGATAATATGTAGTTCTAGTTGAGTGATGAAAAGGATCGAGGTGGAGAGGGGGAGATCTTATGTACCTGAGTACTATATACTTCCTTCGTATTCCAGACTGCCTACATACCCATATCCATGGGATCAAGGTACCTTAAGATTGAGATGAGATGATATGTAGTTCTGGTTGGTGTGATGATGTGGGAAAAGTGTTGAGATGTGTCCGTTAAAGGGTGTTATCTGCGGAAAGGAGAAAAGATTGAAGTGTTTGCAAACCACAAACAAGGATCCATTCCTAGACCTAGGTTAGGGAAAGAGTTACCCCCATTCTGATAGAGGAATTTGCATGGATGACTGATGAAGAAGACATAGAAAGCTTGACCTAGGATAAGACAGTGGTAACTACTGACATAGATCAAGGCGTGGGATGACGATGATGGACACTGACAAATTTCCAAGCTATACTAGATAGGGAGATGGAAATGCAAACAAGGTCAATGGTTTTATTATTGATGGATGAATGAAGCTTATTGTGCAATGGACATGGAATGAATAGGACTCGATAGACGATGGATGCTGACTCTACACATAGTGCCTGTTTGCCAGGTTTTCACTATGGTACTTATCCAAGGCACCTGTTAATTAGGTTTTCACCATACGATGGATTATTTTTTATTTTTATTTTATTTTTTGTAATACTCTGAGGATCAAGCATAGAACTTGTTGAGATGAACACTGTTAAGTGGCTCATCAAGAGGAATGTTGTTAGGTGTAGCTAAAGCATAAGCCCCTGATCCATATGCTGCTGTCACAATAAAGGGACCTAACCAATTAGGCTCAAACTTGCCCTTCTTTTCTTGGTCTGCTTGATTTCTCTAATTCTCTTTGAGGATAAGATCACCAATTTGATAGACATGGAGATGATTAAGTACAGCAAGGCATCTTTCATCTATTAGTTCTAGCTCAGCTAATCTGGAAGTACGATACTCCTCTCTGCCGATCAGGTTCTACATGGATACTTTGAGGGATGGGATCTCGACCTCTATGGGTAGGATGGCTTCAGAGCCATACACCAAGGCATATGGTGTGGCACCAGTTGGTGTTTAGATACTAGTGCGGTAGGCCCATAGGGTGGGATTGAGTTGCATGTGCCAATCACGACCAGCTTCATTGACAGTTTTCCTGAGTATTTTGAGAATGGTCTTATTAGAAGCCTCAGCTTGGCCGTTACTCTGCGGATAGTAGGGAGTTGAGAAGAGATGTTGGATATTGTATTGTGTGCATAAGGCATGGACATCTTGATTCTTGAATGGTTTCCCATTATCAGTGACAATGGCTTGGGGGATACCATACCGGTAAATGAGGTAGTTAAGGATAAACTTGGCTATTTGCTTATCGGTGATATAGGTCATGGGAATAGCTTCAACCCACTTCGTGAAATACTCAGTGGCAGTAATGATGAATTTATGGCCATTAGATGAGGATGGGTGGATTTGTCCTATGAGGTCGAGACCCCATTGAGAAAAAGACCATGGAGTTGTCACAGGTTGTAATTCATGAGATGGTGTGCGAATCAAATCTCTATGTTGCTGGCATTGTAGACACTTCTTAGCAAACTGTAAAGCATCATGCTCTATTATGGGCCAGTAATAACCTGTTGTAAGTATCTTCTTAGCAAGATTAGGACCTGTAGAATGTATGCCATAGACACCTTCGTGTATGTCTCGTAAAGTAGCTTCAACTTCTTCTGCGTTAAGACATCGTAAGAGGATACCATCAAGACTCTGACGATATAGTGTATCACCTAGAATGGTGTAACAGGAGGATCGACGGATAAAGGTTTTGTGTTGGGTGGATGAAAGGTCAGAGGGAAAGGTACTTTTTTAAGGTATTCATAGATATCTTCGTACCATGGGGAATTGGGACCAACAAGTTCGCAGATGATTTCAGTAATAGGAACATCGATGGCTGGTATCAACAACTGCTCGATCAAGAATTCACATTGCTGTGTATTAGCACGCATGTCTATAAGTGACCCTACAGAAGCCATAGAATCTGCAGCCTTGTTATGCTCTCTTGGAATTTGCTCAAATGTGATGCAAGAAAACTGTGGTTTGTAGGCATCCACTAATTGCTTGTAGGGGACCAACTTTTCATCCTTTGTTTGGTACTCATCTGTGACTTGGCAAATGACTAGTTGTGAGTCTCCATATACTTGTAATTCTGTGATGTCCCATTGAACTGTTGTATTGAGACCAATGAGGAGTGCTTCATACTCGGCTATGTTGTTGGTGCAAGGGAATGCAAGATGATATGACTTTGGAATATAGTCATTTTGAGGTGTGATAAATAAAATGCTAGCCCCTGATCCATGCTATGTGTAGGAACCATCAAAGTACCACTTCCACATTATTGAGTTGGAAAGAGTGAAGAGATTTTCATCCTAAAAGACTGCTACCATAGGGCGTGTATCTGTCGTGGGTGCTTCTGCTAGTTGATCTTCTAGGGCTTGTCCCTTGATGGCTTTATGATCCATATACTCAATGTCAAACTCACTAAGGATCATGTCCCATTTAGCTAGTCTGACTGTGAGAGCTACTTTCGCTAGTAGATACTTCAATGGATCAATTTTTTCTATAAGATTTGTGTGTTAGTTTAGCATGTAATGCCACATCTTTTGGGAAGCAAACACTACTGCTAAACAAGCTCTCTCCATTGGGGAATAATTGAGTTCATATCCCACCAAGGTTTGACTGATATAATAGATTGTATGCTCTTTTTCTGATTCATCATTTTGTACTAGAAGAGCCCCAAGGGCTGAGGTTGTAGTTGAGATGTATAATATCAAAGGTTTATCGGCCACTAGTGGTACTAAGATAGGAGATGTAGCTAGATACTCTTTGAGCTGATCAAATATTGCTTGACATTTATCATCCCATCGGAATGAGACATCCTTTTGGAGCAAGTGTTGAAATGGTTGACATTTATCTGCTAGCTGTGAGATGAAATGCCTAATGGATTGCAACCTTCCCTGAAGGCTCCTTAATGCTTTGAGGTTCTTTGGTGGAGGCATCTCCACTATAGCCTTGACTTTTACGAGGTCTACTTTAATACCTTTGTGAGATACAATGTATCCCAATAGCTTCCCTGATGTTACACCAAAGACACACTTATTTGGATTGAGGCACACTTGGTATTTCTCAAGCCTGTCAAAGATCTGTCCTAGAACTTGTATATGATTTGCCCTAGAAGATTTAGCTAGTATGTCATCCACATAGTCCTCCATGATATGATGAAAGAGATCATGGAATATCACTGTCATTGCTCTTTGATAAGTTGCCCCGGCATTCTTTAGACCAAATGGCATGACACCAATAATAATTACCCCACGGATAAGTAAAAGTTGTTTTATGTTGATCTTCCTCTGTTATCCTTATCTGATTGTAGCCAAAGAATTTATCCATGAGAGAAAGCATTTCATGATCTGCAGTCAAGTCTACTATGAGGTCAATGTTTGGTAATGGAAAGTCATCTTTGGGACACGCCTTGTTAAGATATCTGAAATCATCACACATGTGGATGCACCCATTGGGTTTAGACACAGGTACAATGTTTGAGACCCAATCTGAATAATCAATGGGTCATATGAACTTTGCATCTAACAACTTCTATGTTTCCACTTTTACCAAGAGAGCTATGTGGGTGCATCTTCCTTAGCTTTTGCTTGACTGGTTTCACTTTTGGATCAACTATGAGATAGTGAACCACTAGCTTAGGGTCTAACCCTGGCATATCAACATAGGTCCATGCAAAGTTGATGGTTCTCTTTAAGAAGAATTTGTTAGATTCTTGTGCTCTATTTCTGATAGTGATGCTACTAGGAATGTGGTTTTTGGATTTTGCTCTGTGCTAAGGTTTATCTCTGTAGAATCTTCCACTAGAAGCGCTGACTTCTCCTGATACTTAGATGGTAGGGGAAGGTCAAATCCTCCATCCTCAGCTGCCACAGTTGGGTTTTCACCTGTGGATACATCCTTTATTTTTACAATTTTATGATCAGGAGGTACCACAGTGTGGTTTTCACCTAGAGATCTTTCTTTATTTTTACTTTTGTGACTGGAGAATTTGGCATTCTCACCAAAATAAGTAGTTGGCTCTAGTTCCATTACAAAACTTGCTTTATGATCACCAAGAGGGATAACTTCTCAAAGTCCCATGAACTCAGCTATAGCTTCGTCATTCTGAAATACATCTATAACGGGAGACCCTTGTTGGTCCGAATCGATAAGTTCAAAGTAGACAAGTGTTATTTTCTGGGTGTTTGTGGTGGATGTTAGGGATACAGAGGATAGCATAAATACAGAGGATTCTATAAATAGGTCAGTCATATGGAGGAAAGAGTCATCGAAGGTATCCTCATTAGACATGAAATATGTGAGAGAAGTTTCAGCCACCTTGTCAAGGATACCCTCGACGTCCAAGGCGCGAGGTACCTTTCTACCAAATCCTAACCCCTTCTTGTCTAGTTTCGTTGTCACACTAATGGGCTCCATTGTTCCTTGATTTTGTTTCCCAAGGCCACCTTTGCCTTTATAGCCCATGTTTTTGACTATCCTTAAGCCATTGCCATATTGCTTGACTGGTATTGCGACTGGTTTGTTCTCCTTATAGAGCCAAGAAGAGATGTCCTCAATAGTTTCCTCTTCCAAGAATTTTCCCTGTTGGAATTGGGTTAGAAATCTGGGGGAGGAATAGTAGCTTTTTTAGTTGCTTTGGCAATGGGTAGTTGGCCATAAAATTTAGGGGATAGAGGCATCTGCCCTACACAACAAGATTTTGAGATATCATAGGTTCCAAAGCCTATATCACAAATGTGAGCTTTCATTTCAGGAAGAGGATTAGGTTCACTTGTAGAGGCTTTTGTCAGATTTTTAGGATCGACATATAGTGGGGATTCAAGGGCTTTGTCATTTTGAGGCACTTGGTTACAATTCTTATAACTGCTTTGCAAGATATGATAGAATTCAAAAGGATTAGGGTCGCTTGGGATAGTCATTTCTGTACCATTGAATAGGAACTTGAGACACTGATGGTACATGGAGGGAACAACTTTCATTGCGTGGATCCATGGGTAGCCTAGGATAATGTTGTAAGGTAGCTCAATATCAAGGACTTGGCACTGAGTTTTAAGCATGACGGGGTCCAGTTGTATAGGCAAATGGATAACACCTTATGAGTGGCATTCAGCATCATCATACCCTTTGATTGTAATACTTTGATTAGTGTTAACATGATCCTCAGAGTATCCCAATTGTTTAAGTAACTTTAAAGAACAGATGTTGAGACCAGCACCACCATCTATGAGTATGCGTTTGATTTTGTACTTATGGATGAGAACGTCAATATGAAGGGCATCATTGTGACATGGATCATGGGATGGGAGGTCTTTTTCAAAGAAGACCACATTATAGGGTGAGGCAATGTTACCTACTATAGCTCTGAAATCTGTGACCACTATGTTGTTAGGAATCGACGACTCTTGGAGGGCTTTTTCTAGAACCACTCTATGTGCAGGTGATGACCGTAGAAGGTCCAAGATAGAGATCTATGCTAGCGTTTTCCCTAGATGTTTGACAAGATTATAATCAGATTAAGCTAGGAGACTGGGTGTACGACCATGAATGGTGACACGACCACAATGAGTTGTAACAGCACAATCCGTAGATTTACCTTTGATTGTGAGGGTAGATACTTGACTCTCTTCAAAATGACCCACAATGGAGTCAAAGGAAGTGGAAGCATGATTGACACCTTTACCTTTATCCTGAGGAGGAGGTGGACCATGGTGAGGGAATGGTTCCTTGTACATGTGGAGGTCTTTGTTCATGTGTTGAGCAGGTGGATCATCTTCAAGAGAGATTTGGTTGCCTTCGATGAGATTTTGGATTAGGTGCTTGAGTTTCATGCACGATGCGGTTCTGTGCCCTTTGCTCATATGGAATTCACAGTATTCATTTTCTTTGTACAATGCATTTTTGTAAATAGGTTCGCCATACGGGGGAGCATCAGGTAAGGTGACAAGGCCTTTGTGTAAGAGGTTCTATAGGACCGATTCTATGGGCTCTCCCAAGGGAGTGAATTGACACCGTGGAGGGTAATCTTGTTGAGGCCACTCTTGTTGTCATTGTTGTTGGTTTTGATATGGTCGTCCTTGTTGTTGCTATTGTTGAGGTGGAGGTTGACTTGGTTTGGAAAGCTAAAGTGGTGTTTGCAATGTTTGGACATGTTTAGAATTGACCACCCCATCATTGACCACATTTTTATTTTTGTTCCAATATTTAGGTTTATCGTTTGTTTGTTGTTGAGGAGCATTGTCTTTAGTTTCTTTGAAGATTTTGACCACACCCTTAGCAATGAGGGTCTTTTCAATGTTGATTCCCTTGTACGTGATTTCATCGAAAGTTGTAGCACAAAGAATTTGCAAATGAAAACCTACCACTTGGTTGAGGTTCTGCACAAATATGCTAACAAGCTATTTCTTGGGTATCTTGAATGGGAATTTGCTAGCCATTTATCTCCATCGTTGAAGGAATGAAATGAAGGTTTCTCCAATTTTCTATTTGTTATTGCATAGATCAATCATGGAGATCTCATGCTCTACATTGTAGGAGAAATGGGTGGCAAATTTCTCTACTAGCTCGTTAAAAGACTTGATACCTGTGGGTAAGTGTTAGAACCATTCTATAGCTTGACCTCCGAGACTATGAGGAAAGAGATGCATTAGATATGTGTCATTATGTGAGACCTCGAAGCAAGCAAGATAGAATTCCCTGAGATGGTCCTTTGGGTCACCTTTTCCTTTGTATTTATCAAACTTGGGAATAGTGTAATTTTGAGGAAAAGGGATCATGGGTAATGACCGATCAAAAGGATAAGGACACACTTCCTCTAAAGAGAAGGTTTTCTTGGTGTGGCCTAATGTAAGATCAGATAGTTGTTGTTGAACTTCCGCAATTTTTAGCTCCATCATTGTGGGAGGGGTTGGAAACATCTCATGTTGTCCTAGAAGTGGTTGTTGTTGCCCATACGAAAGATTGTAGCGTAAACCATGGGCATTGGTGTTATAAGGGTTGTATGATTGGTTGGGGTCGTATGTGTTGTATGTTGGGTTCAGATTAGGTTAGAATTGCATGCTTTGATTTGGAGGAGGTGGGGGTGGTGCAAGATATGAATATAGGCTTTGTGATGGTTGCAGAAAAGAGTTTGGTGGAGGAAAGCTAAAGTTTGTTGGGTTAGGTTACAATTGCAGAACATAGCTTTGGGAAGTTAGGTGTTAGGAATGTTGAGGGTGGCTAGGCAATGTGTGAAAGAAATTACCGCAACGTTCAGAGGTAGATCAAGTAGTCACTATCTAGAATGGTTTTTAGTGACTTTGAGGGACCAACGCCTTACGAGCAATATGACAAGCTACTAAAAGCTTTAACCAATCCTACTAACAGTATCAAAAACTTAGCTCAATGTGAAAATCATTTCCACAAATAGCTAGTACACCTCTTTTCAGTTTGGCACCACAAGGTAAGGCTGACGTCAGTTAGGACTTGGCTTTCACCTTATCCCTCTTATATAGTGGTTCAAAGGAAAAGTCCACTTAGGTTCATCCCTTTTGGATGAAGCGCAATCCAAAAGTGGGCCCTTCTAAAGGAATAATTGAAATGTAAGAGCAAGTATGTCAAACAAAGGTTCAATTGTCTCGTTATAAGAAAAATAAGGTGCAACTAAATTAGGCACACACACGTTTGTAGTTGTCAATTGTCCCTTATGAAATTGAAGTGTTTGGCATTCATGTCCATTGTCCTTTAGAAAATTGAGGTGTTTTTGCATACATGTCCATTGTCCCTTAAGAAAGCAATATGTTCCTAAGACTTAGATTGCAAAAAGATGTTTGTTCAATTGTCCCTTAAGAAGGCAATATGTTTTCTAAGACTTAGTGCGATAGATTTGTCAATTTCTTCAAAGATCATCCTACATGAACATGTTAGAGAAACCAATTTTCTCTGTTTGAGTGATAAGATGCTGCAACAAGTGATTTTAGTTTCAGATAAACCAAGTAGTTAGCATGTGTTTGAAATCATAGATTGAGGATGGGCCAATGAGTGGACTTAAAAAATCAAACTGAATAAATCCTTGAAACAATATTACCACTGTGTAGAGGATAGAAAAATACCAACTTTCAAAAAAAACATCACCTAAATCCGAGTCTATTTGTGAAAGTTATGAAGCTTAGAAGGCCTAAAAACTGCACAGTATGCCTCGGGCTACGTGCTTGGGGCAAAATTTTTTTGCCTCACTTTTACCTGCACCAAAATAGGTCAAATTTTATGTTTTTCTTCACCTCTCGACCCTTCTGAATGTAACCGTGATGTCCATTTTTTCCCAACAAGCTGCTTTTAAATTTCTTTTTCAGATCTCTCCTAAAAAAAGAGTAAAAAACCTGTGAAATCAAACTAAAAATTCTACAAATTTTATATTAGATTAGGACCAATGGGTCCCACTAAGCGTGCCAGAATGTGTATGAGGAAAATTAATTAAGTCAAAACTAAATAAACCAAAAGCCCATAACATAAAGAGAACTAATCTAAATAAAAGCCATTACCAATAAATCAATGAAATATGAAAGCTTTTACCGAAATTTGTATTGTTCCCTTTGGATGAATGTGGATTGCTCAATAGTGCTACGAAACCATGTTTGCAACAAGCAAGTAGAGTGCTCAAAGATCAATGTTAAAAGATCGTGAAGTTGCTCAATCGATGCGATGTATGCTCAAAGCGTTGTTAAAGGATGCCTGAGAATAAGTGATCAAAGAGGATTTGTGAAGGAGATGGGGGGGGTTATATAGGTTTCAACAGAGATCAATCAAAGGTCCAAATAATTCAAAAGAATCAACGCAAGAGATAAAACAAATAACCATGATGAATGTGCACACAACATGTGTCAATCCATAAGGATATTTTTATTAAGATATGATGAAAACAAGATTGAATGAATAGATAACTCAACTTGTAATTTTGCCTTTTTTAGAGTTCTAAAAATAAGATTGATTGTGCACATGAGTTAACAAGAGATTTTAAGAGGAATTGGAAGATAACTGAAATTAATTAAATAAATTTATTTAATTAATTGTGCATGATAGAGGAACAGAAGATTATAAATAAAATATTTGATTTTATTTATTTTTAGAGGATTGAGATAATTTAAATAAATTTGCATGATTTATTTAAATTTAGAAGAACAATTGATTTAATTAAATAATGTAGAACTATTTAATTATAGATAAGATAGAATTGGATGAATTAATTAAATAATTTATTTATTTAATTAATGAAGACTTGAAATTTGAAATAGGATAATGATTTAATTAAATAATAAACATTATTTAATTTAGGAAGAATATAGAGGAATTTAATTTAATTAATTAAATAAAATACAATTTATTTAATTAATGTCGATTTTTAGAAAATTTAGAGGAATTAAATGAAATTAATTAGATAATTAGATTTTTCAATTAATGTTGAAATGCAGGTGATTTAGAAGAATTGACGAAATGCAAGTGGTGTGACAACATGGTCATTTTAGGGTGTCTACATTGAGCTAAGTTGTGATGTGTTCATCCTTCATTATTTTCCTCAGCAAGTTTGTTTAGGTCTAGTCCTATTTTGGAATTTTGTATGTATGCCAACCTTGGAGAAAGTTCCAATGGTTGAAGATTGTAATGCTAACCTTGATTTACATTCCAAGGTTGATGATAAGTATAAATACATGTAATGAAGTCATGAAAGTGGAAGTGGAGTGAAGATGAGAAGATAAAGTGTGTGATTGAAAAGGTAGAGTAGGAGAGATATATTATGCTTCAATGGAACTGAACTTAAGCATATTGTGGATGCAACTATATCAGTTCAACCCTTGGCAGTGAGCCACCCACCGGTAGTGAGCCACCCTCCTATAGTGAGCCATCCATCAGCAGTGAGCCATCCTATTAGGCAATGAGCCTCTTTGATTTTTTTTATTGTTACTACATTATATTGTGAGCTAACACTCACCGTGATTTTTCCCTTTCTAAGGGTTTTCCACGTAAAAATATGGTGTTCATGTGTGAATGGTGTTGATGTGCTTAAGTTTTGTTTCTACTTTTCATGTTTATTCTTCATATCAGATTAAGTTGTTAAACCAAGTTAATGTGATTCTAAAATTAATCAACTAAGGTTAAAGTTTTGGTATAACTGATTCACCCCCCCTCTCAGTTGTGTTGTGCCTTAAACAACTCTCACTTACACTACAGAATATGAGACTTATGAGGCCCCACCTTCTTCTAAAAAGATTGAGTCTCTCTATGGTCGTAGATTTCAAATCCTGTACAAAGACCATAACTATGTAGGTAATGGTTGTGGCATAAAACAAAAATGAATCAGAGTACCCTTAGAAGTTGTTAAACATAGTTCTTCGACTAGTATTTGATATCATCCTTTGAAACCCACCAAATCCTACCATCATCCTACTCTTAATGTTAATACAATATCAACAAGTCCAACACTCAATTTGATATATCCTAAGATGATAGACATAAATTATTTGCCAAGAAATATCCTGTTAGGTACTTTTTCAATAGATGAAGCATCAAAAGAATCAAGTACTGTACAACTGTAGGTATGCATTTCTACCTCATTTAGCCACACTCAATGTAGCACCTATTCTAGTTTCTCTGAAGGGTGGCCTCCTCCTAGATATATATGTTGATAATGTTGTGTTGTGTTCCCCCGTGTAGTGTGAAATGTTGTTTAGGTCTCCTTGGATGACCCTTGATACTCTTGTAAGGTCAAGGGTACAAGGAGGCTGCCTCCATTGTGATACTTCTATTTGTTTCTCTATTCTTCTATTATCGTATCCTCTCTTGTTGAAACTGTTGTGTGTGGTGCCTTAGGGCATAACATTGTGGAGGATGTCTTGGAGGCACCTTCCCATGTTGTAATTCTAAGTCACTTTTATCTCCTCTCTCATTTGCCATTATTTCATTCTTTTGTGGGTCTACTAGTCGGCAGATGATGATAACAAATAAACACTGATAAGGGCTGTGTGTCCCTACAAAAAGAATAAAAATGGACCCAATCCATATATGAAGATGGGGTTAGTATGTTACTGATGGTTGACTAGTAGAATCACTTTGTGTTGTGATGTGATCATGTGTCATATTGTGAAATTCTTTTAACAAACCTTTGTAATACTCTAAATCTACTTCTCGACACTTTGGAATGATTTTGTATCTCACCTTGTAGCTACACTAAGTTCTTATATACCTATAGTATAACCTCACAGCTATACTCAGATCCAAACCCACAAGTATAGCCTTGGTTTGTTTATGTGGTATGTTTCCTTATTTATGTATCAATTGTTCACAAGATGATTTGGTGATTCTCTTAGTTAAGATTTTTCTAACCAAAGTTTGTTGATCATTAGCATATAATACTAATGTGCTTCTATTGTGATTGTTGGGAATAATTGGTGATCGTAAGCACATGTCACTTTGGGGCATGGGCTTTGTGAAAGCTCTTGTTCCCTTGCGTGTTTTCAACCTTACCTTAAACATGATTGCTACCAACAAGAAGGATCAACCACTTTAAGGTGGTATCTTATATTATGGTAAATGCTTGGTTATTTTAGAGATTGTGATAAAACATGTTTGTGTATGCTTCCTTTTCAATGTAAGGTGTCTCTATGATGCAAGTGGGGTTATATACTTTGTTTGTTGTGTTGCATATGCTTCCTTTTCACTGTAAGGCATCTCTGTGATGCATGTGAGGTTGTATACTTTGTGCACATGCTTCCTTTTCACCATAAGGCATATCCGTGATGTAGGTGGAGTTGTTATTTTTTGAAAAGCCCTTTTGCGAAATGTGGGATTGTGTATTCCCTTGAGTGGTTTCACATTCTTTTAAAAGCCCTTTGCAGAGGCAGGGTTGGATCCTAAGTTATTCACCCTTAAGCATGTCTTTGGCGGTTGTGGTAGTGTATCTTAACCATTAGGTGTGTTTGGTGTGCCTTAGATGGTGGCGCATAGCAATGAGCTCCTCCCCATCACCCATGTTTTATGTGTTTAAGACGTATAGTGTGTCGACGACATACTCTATGGTGCTCATGTATTTTGTATGTTTTCCTTGTGTGTCTTTCATGTTTTAGTTGTAGTGCGTAGCGATGAGCTCCCCTCACGCCATGTGTTTTGCATGTCTAGGGACGACACATAGAGATGAGCTCCCCCCACACTGTGTGTTTTGTGTGCTTTTGATGGTGGTGCATAATGATGACCTCACCCCATCACCTAGTTAGGGTTATATAATTGTTTAATCATGTCTTCTCTTCATGTATGCATTGTGTACTGCATGTTTGCACTCATGCCTCATGTATTGCATGCTTCCTTATTGTATTCACTATGTCTTATGTGGCTGTCAAGTGTTTTCTTATGTTTGCCTAAGCTTGGGGGCTAGAAATGGTTGTCCAAACTTAGGGTGTGTTTTCTCTCTACTGTCTGATGTGTTTGATGCACTTTGACCGTATTTTAATGCATGTATTGATTGTAAGATCATACACACATTAAAGTGGGGGCCAAATGTTATGGAGTAAAAAGTGGACACGTCTTTTTACCTAATTGTTTAGCTCCTATGTCCTCGTGAATACATTATACATTCTAAATATTCATCCTGATGCAAAATTGCCCAAAACCAATGTAAATTGGGAACAAGGGGCCCATATTTCACCTTACCCTAGACTAAAAAGGAGCCTCGAGACTTGGACAACTGCACCCAAGTCTTCCTTGATTGGTCAGGGAAAATTTAATTGTATGTCAGCTTAGGACCTTTAAAAAGGTTTCTCCTTGTTAGCTATTTTGGTTTAATTTGATGAATGTTAGTGGGAAAGCATATATAATTGTGTTTTTGAATTCATTATGAACCTAGATAGAGAAAGTTGACTTGAAGCATTAGAGTAGAGAGTGTTCAAAGCATTCATTGTGATTCTAGAGTAGATTTGTATTGTCATTGTATGTCTTGTTGCAGGTTTGAAGTTATCATCTATCTCTCCTTATGAGTTGAAGAGCATTCATCCTCCTAAGGGTTTCATCACATAGGTGATATCATTGTTGTTCATCATCATATTGATTTTGTGTTTATCCTCTGCCCTGCAAGGGCATGTTCTCTTTATCTATTAGAGGTGTTGGGAAGCTTGAATGCTATCCGGCGATTTGACTGAGGCAAGTCCCTAAACACCATAACCCCAAAACCCCTTCTTTTCTTCTTGTGTGCAGGTTATAGGTGTGAGATTTGAGAAATATGAAGATACAGGAAGACTGAGCAAGGACCAGGGTTTTAGGATCTAACAGCAATTCAGGAATATTCCTCTGTGCATGACTTGGATACTGGTGCCCTGGTCTTTCTGCCCTAGTAGGCTTCAAATTTGGCATCAAGGTAGTCTCTATAGCATTTCTCCAATTTATAGCTTCTAAAGGTTCCACCTTTCAAGACTTGGGTGCCCCTGAAATAGTCCTCCAACATTGTTGCTTCTAAGACATAGGTTTTGATATCTTCCTGATCCTCCCTATACAATTGGTTTTTAGAGATTCACTATACATCTTCTGTTAACATTAGATCATCATAGAACTAGGGTTGTGTGTATTATTAACGTGGGATTTGATAAAAAGGCTTGATTAAATCAGATATGTCCATAGCTCTCTTGAGTACAAGATCTTTAACTGAGTCCACCTCCATTTGGCAGTGATTTGGCTTAGTCTTGTCCTTGAATGTTATTGTGAAAGAGGGTTTGATCTAGTGTGCATACTAGTTTCTTTCATTCTTCTTTTTGACACTTAACAAGGCGTAACATACAAGTCCCATGAGTAGGAAACTAACTACTTTTGATCACCCAAGATCGCTCTTACATCATGAGGGGAGAGCATACATGGCATGCATGCCCATTTCTAGAGGGCATTTGCACCTTGGAATAAAATCAATGTGGCTTGTGCGGTGAGTAACTTCCTAGGCCTAACCGATATCTAGTGCATTACAATATCATATGATCAAAAGGTCTTAAGCTAGGCTTGAACAAGTTACTAGGGAGTCCTCAATATACACTAGGTACGTGAGGCACAAACTATGAACACTAGCCTATTGAAGGGATGTGGCATAAGTGATTAAGCAAATACCACTTCGACTTGTGTCTGGAATCACCTGAGGCCCCAAGGTTGTCCCAATGACTACGTGACTAGATTGGGGTACACGTTTCCTTCTCCCCCCTTTGATATACCCCACTGGTACATGTGCTTGAGGTCATTCCTTGGGGTGATGAAATCCCCAAGCAGCCCTCCTAAGAAGAAACCACTTCTCACTTTTCATCACCTAAGATTGCATGAAGCGCAAGGGGAGGGCATACATGAAAAAGTGACTCCTTTGGGATACAAATAAACAAAAAGTTTGCAAATGGACTTTTGATCCCTAAGATCACCCTAAAGTGTGAGGGGAGAGCATACTGTAGACACCTAAAAGAGTCCTCTGATCACAAAACCCTAATTTCTTCCACATTCTCCTAATTTTCCCTAATTTGCCTCTATGGTTAAATAATTGATTTGAATTAATTAATTATTTAATCATTCATACCCTAATGTCCCCTTCACTTTATTTATTCAAATAAATAAATCAATCCCATCACTTATTCCCCTTTCACATGATTAAAGAAATTGGATAATTTTATTTAATTTAAATCCCATTTATCCACCTCACAATTTCTCTCAATTTAAAATTCATTCTTGTCCTCTAGTGTTGAGAAAACGTTAATCAACCTCCACCCTTGATTTGGCCTCAAAGTCAACATGTAATCCTAACCGTTCATTCAAAATCCCTCTTCTATAAAACACCTTTTCCAGCTTCATTTTCAGCCCTAATGTCTCTTAGAACTCTCATCCCTTATGCACTCTACAATATCTTGTTGTTCATAACCATAGAGCTTCTCATGATTATTGCATGAACTTGCAAATCCAAGAACACAATGCAAAGATGGAGGACAATGGAGAGAAGTCACTACTAGCTTAGATTCTTAGTTATTTTCTATTTATTTGATTATTGTCTAAGTTAGAATGCACTCCATTGGGAGCTAGGGTTAGCTATGTTTTCATTTTTGCATGATTAGATGGCTTTTCCCTTGACTTCATTTGGTGAACGCAACGTGAATGCATGAAAAATCTAACCTTTTTGGTGATTTTTGAAAATCAAGTTTTGCCAGTGACCTCTAGAGCTCAAACGGACCTCATCGTTGAGTCCGGGAGGTCCTTTCGGCAAAAAATGACATGAAATTTGCTATGTTTTGGTGACTGTAATTTTTTTGAAAGTTTTTGAAATTTTTTTTAGTGGCAATCCATACAGTATGGAACCATACGGATCTATACATAAAAAATCTACCGTACTAATTGAATCAAGGGTCTATGTTTAGCTTTGGGCTTCTGTAGGTTGTACATTTCATTTTGATCTATGTTTGCAGGTCTAAAAGTTGGGTAAACCCTCAGTCGCCACCAGTTTGCGACCTGACCGCTGCCTGCATTCACCATGGTTTCTAGTACTTACCCCTATCACCACTACTTATCCTCTCCTTCGCTGCTATTAAGGGTCATCCCCGCCACTGGAGACATCTTGTCACTACTCACTCTTTCATCACCTCCCCTTTATCACCACTCAACCTTCATTTATCGACCCTAGCATCACCTCCTATGGCCACTACTCCACTGTGCTGCCACTTCCTATTCTCCTCTGCCCTTCACTTTTGGTCGCATCCCTTATGCCTTCCGGCCACCTCCCTATCGAAGCCATCCCACAGCCTGATTACCACTCCTCTCTACTCACCATCTGCCCAGTCTCCATTTCCTAACCCCATTTGGAGACCTCTTCTGCTCTGTATTTTCTTTACTATTGCTACTAAAAAGACCCTAATCTACCCGATCACCGCAAGAAATAAATCCTTCGATGCCACCAAGTCTGTCGCCCTTTTTGCACCCTGTCAACACCATTGGAGTCAACCATGTCTTCTGCCGCCTGTATAAAGGTCTTCGTCACCGCCACTTTAAACTAGTTGCCACCATTCAAAAGTTCCATGTTGTTGCCTTTGCATTCTGTTGCCAACCCTAAGTCCAAAGCTAACCATCACACACACAGTTGACTGAATTGAAGTTCCTATTGCCACCATGGAGTTTAACCCCGACTGTTGCAATTAAACCCTTAGTCAAAGTCTTAAAACCCTGACGTAGATCCTCGGGAGTTTGGTCGATGTCACCTCAATCCTAAGCGACCAAATATCCTCTGTAAACCCTAGCATCAACTTATAGACTTTTAATCGCAGGCCATAACTACTAGCGGCCATCATCCACGGAGTCATCGCTGCCAAAATTATCAGTGACCATGGGCTCTTAAAATGCATGAAAATTTTTGTGGTTCATTTTTTGTTTATTGTTTTATTTTTGTTTTAGGGCATTTTGGGGGTGGCAATCATATCAGTGACTGTCGGGGCTAGTGAGCCCCCTTTCCTCTATATATTACTTTTTCTTAAATCTACCCTTCCCCTAGTCATATGGGTAGCCAGTGGCTCTATTAGGGCATGACCACAAACCTTAAAAACTTGCTACTAACCACCTGACATGTGACCAGAAGGAATAAACCACTAGCAGTCGAGTAAAATAGTCAGGCCTTAACAACTTTGCCCCCACATGCCGAAATAGGCATTTTTATTTCAAACTTTCATAACATTTGCAGAACAAGTCGAAATCATATGAAATGAGTTGCGTTGCGGAGCAGACTCACCCAATTTCGCTATGGTGAAGTCAATTTTAGGTAACCGTATAGTTTTATCAGGTAAACTTTTGGTCAGAGTCATACCTCATTTTAAACATTGACCAAGCATAACTTGAGTAGATTTTATCAAATTTTGATGCAATTTTTTTTTAAAAGTGCTTAGAATTTTCTAGATTTTCTAATTATGCCATCTATTTGCCTATTACTAATCAAAATTTTTTGAGATTTTTCAGAATCCATTTTTCAACCTCTTTGTCTTGTGGGCTTGCAAAAAAAGGGTAAATGCATGTGCTTTCACATTTTTCACATTTTTATTAGATTGTTCATGTTACTAATTTCTATTTGCAGCATGTGGCATTCATGGGCTGAAGACTATAAACTAAAACTACTAACACATTTGATGCAGGGATTCAATTTCTTTCATATGCATGTGTGTTGGTTATCATAGGCACATTTGGTTTTGGTCCCTAAAATGAACATAACTTGTTTTCACACTATCTTTGGGGGCTTAAAAAGAACCAGTGTCTTCTTTGTTTGGTGATGTGTTTGTGTTTTGAGATGTGTATGCTCTTCCCTCGCACCTCATGTGATCTTGGGAATCAAAAGCATCTCTCAACACTTTCATAATCACACCACACATTCAAATTCTAAAGGTCAGTGAACATGTACAAGTGTGAGCAAGTGCAAGTGTATTCTCTCTCCTTGCATCTTAGTATGAGCCTGGAGATCAAAAACATGTACTTGCCTTGCTTTTGTGTTACCCTTTAGAGTGGGCCTGCTCTTGAGACACATCTACAAGGAGAACTCATTTGTGACCCCAAGCGGTACTTTCATCTGGTCTGCTATACAAATTAGGATAAGGCAAAAGCTAAGTCCCAACCGGTATTAGCACTTACCGTACAATGTTAGATCGAAAGGAGGCATACCTTTGTGTATATTAAAACTCCTAGTAGGGTTAGTCAAAGCCTTTAGTGGCTTATTGGATGCTTGTAAGGTGCCGGTCCCCTAGATATTCACTACGAACCCTTGTTTAATGGCCAAAAACCCTCTACTTGTTTGACGTAGGGGGTTGGAAGATAGACCCTTAGAGCCATCCCACACTCTCTCAGTTCTTAGCAGAGATAGAAAAATACCTTAAGTTCTGCGTGTCTTGAGGACTTGGAACTTGGTGTGCCTGAGAAGTGAGTGCACTGTAAGGGGGAGCCCATGCCACCAAGTTTCTGGAGCTATCCACTTTGAATAAGTGTGGCTGGAGAAATCCAAGTGGGAACTCAGCAAGTATTGTCCTTGCCTAGCCTAGGATTGTGCATGTCTACAAGTGTTTGCAAAACATTAAGATGTCATCAAAAATAGCTAATTTGATTGCCATGTGTCTTCTATGACTAATGTGTGTGCTTGCCTAATCATCACCCTAGACATTCTTTCCATCCATTCATTCTAAGTCATCATACTCTAATCGCTCTTCTTAACCACATCATCCTTATCATTACACATAACCCATATCCTAATCATCCTTGTCCTATCCTAATCACATCCTAATTGCATTATCATCATTTCAAATCCTTCTACCTAGTCATCCTTCTAATTCAAATCAACATCATATCCTAGTCACATTATCCTAATCCATCCAAGTCACCATATCCTATTCATCATATCCTAATCACCCTTCCTAACCATCATCCTTGTCATTCCATGTCCTAATCCATTTTCATCCTAATCAACCCAATTTATACAATCATGCCATTCCTAATCATATCCAAGTCATCCCAATCCAATCCCAATCATATCCTTGTCCTTCTACATTACCTAAATCATCATTCCTAATTATTTCACCCCATCCTAATCATCACCCTAATCATATCATAATCACATCTTATCATTCCTAATCATCATATTCTATCCATCCAAGTCATTATCCCTAATCATTAGACATCATAATCCTCATCCAATCACACCACATCCTAATCATTTCACATCACTCACCTTATCCTAATACACCCTAATCATATCCTAATCACCCTCCTAAGCCAATCAATTTCATCCTAATCATTCCGCTCCATAATCATATCCTAATCATATTATCCTAATCACCTTTCCAAAATCACATCATCTAACCATACACACCATGATCATCCTACTTGTCATGTCCTAATCCATTTTCATCCTAATCAATCCAACTTGTCATCATATCCTATTCATCATCCCCAATCATTTCATATTATTCCTAATCAAACCCTAATCATCCTAGTCATCATCCTAATCAACCCAATTCATACAATTGTGTCATTCCTAATCATATCCAAGTCAGCCCAATCCACTCCTAATCATATCCTTGTCACCCTACATTATCCAATCAACATCATTCTAAGTATTACACGTAATCCTAATCTATCCAAATCATCATTCCTAATCATTTCATTTCACCCTAATCATATCCTTTTCATCATTCCTAGTCAAAACCGTAACCATCCTCATTCATAATTCAATCAACATAATCCTAATCATTTGTTAATCCATCCACATCATCTAATCTTATCACTACACATGATCATCGATCACATCCTAATCATACCCTCACCCTTCATCCAAGTCCACTAATCTTATCACTACACATCATAATCTTCATTCTAATCCAATCGAACACATTCTAATCATATCCTAGCCATTCACTCCTCATCCAATCAATTTCATCCTAATCATTCACCACATCCATAGGGAAAACTTTGAGTATCTACCCTCCCTATCAAATCCAATTGCAACCATGTCAAAACCTTATAGACCTATTGGTTCCATTCACCTACTATATATCCCATTTCATTCCTTTAGAATCACAGTTCATCACAACATTTCAATCTCATTCAACCCTCGACATCTATAGAGGACCCTAAACATTAGTCTTCCTAAGGTTGAAACATACAGAGAAACTATCAAAGCTTGACTATATGACAAGTACAAATCTGTGGACCAAGAGACCTTGACATCTTTTTCAAATGAAATCACAATTTGGGCTTAATACTCCAAGGCTATTTTAAGTCCAACCTACCAAGTGAATTTTGAAATTCATGGGTTCACTTTAATCAATCATTCCTTACACACCTCAAGGTCTCAATAAATCCAATTTATACTTTGACAAGGTCATTAGTAGATGAGAGTACCCTCTTGGAGCTAGAATTTTTTGAAGACTAATATCATTAGCCTCTATCGTAGTCTAGGCCTCATTACCTTCCATTGACATCCACATAGCATCCCACAATTCACAAGTCTCATTTGGTAGAGACATAGTTGCACAAAGAAGAGAAATGGAGTAGATCCTCCTAGTCATCCCTCATTCTAAACATTCCAAACATTCCTTCCAACACATCTCCAACTGAAACCATCCGTGTCATATCATAATCACATCCTACTCCTATCTTCATCATTCAACCTTCACATCCTAATTACCCTCTCTAATCACATCGTTCAATACAATTCATCCTATTCACCTCACTCCCAATCATATCCTAATCATTTCCAAGTCATCCTAATCACAACCCTAACCATACCCTAGTCATTCCTAATAACCCATCTAATCATCCAATCAATCTCCCACTCTATAACATTCCTAGTCACTCCACATCATCATTCATCTTGGTCAAGCACTTGTCAACATGGACCTAATCCCACAAGACTACATACAACAATATGAAGACATGAGTCATTCCATGCCAATCCTAGAGAACAAGGTTCTAACACCCCAAGCCTATTTACAAGCCTATCCAAGTCCACCTTGGCAACAAGACAAAGTGCCTTCAAATTCCAATACTATCTTTGACAAGGGAAACATAAGTCTACCTCATTTATCCTATAAGTACATTCTATCATCGCACCCTAATCCTACATCAACTCCACATCCTAGAATCAAACATTAAGGGGTTGTCCATATCCACCAATGCATCCAACCCCTTTGACCCTTCATCCAACCAAGGTCCAAACCCTAACCCTAGGCCAACACCATCCATCCCTCTTATCCCTCCACCATTTGAACTTTTCACTTCATCTAATCCTAATAACAAGTCCACATCATCTACCCTCATTTTCCATCCCCTATATTGTCCTTCCACACATGCCCTTGCAAAGGATGTGATCCAAGGGCTACTAGCAAGGAGTCAACCATGTCCTCCAAGTCCTATCCTTGAGCTTGGAAAAGAACCTTCCAATGTCATCTCCATCCCTTCAACCCCATCATATGGTCCACAACATATCAACCCTATTGAAGAGTCCTCCACATCTGCTTCCACTTAAAGACAAAATCTATGTCAAGAGCATAATCTAATACATGAGGAAACATTAGTCCCTAATTCAAATCAAGATCAAATCATTTCCCTTCACCCCATCCATAACACACTTAATCTTGTCCATGATCAAGCTCCCATATATGATGAAGATTCCCTCTCTGATCAAGAAAACCATGATGATCCACTTAGCCAACTTTATGTGTTCCATGGTCAAGAGCTTATCACTTCACCCATTCATGATCCAACCACTGCCACTTGTCATGGTGAGACATGTACCTCCCAAAAAAACATAGAAGATCAAATAAATATCTTGGATCTTAGTGAACACAATGAACATAATAAAGATCCTAATGGTCCTTCCACACCCACCATCGATCCCATTTCAAATCCACCATCATATCCACTTGGTCTATCCGCCTTCATTCATGAGTGTTCCTCCTTGGGACAACAACAACCATTATCCACTCTACCTTCTTCATGTAATAAGGAACTTGTGTCTAGTGTCCAAACTACACATAGTCCCATTGTCAATCACATCCTCCAAGACATGAATTACAAAGGTAAGGGCATAGGCCTTCACGAACAAGGTATTTTGGAGCCTATATATGTCAATGTCCCTCCACGCTCATATGGCCTTGGATACACACCCTAAGCTAAACAATCTAATGATGTTGGTACTTCCTCCATTAATTCTAAGTCCACCTTCCATCACAAACCCCATCACATTCCCAAAACATATATTTCTATTCCACCACCATCATCCTATAACTGCCAAAAGCATGTGACCATAGACCTTCCACCATCCACTTCTACCAACGCCTAAGATTTATATCATTCACAAAACCTCTCACATTCCTAATCATGACCAACAAATGCACACATTGTCTAAACATGAAGCTTCCACTCATTCCACCCACCACATGGGATTCAAAAGTAAATACTTGGATGCCTCCACTCACAAAGCCAAAAATCCTAAGGGTCCTAATGCCTTAGGGTACAAATGCAAAGAATCAAAGCAAAATCCATCTACAAAGCTGCCCATGCCTTCAAAAGAAAAGTCAAAAACTAAAATGGTATGGGTCCCTAAACAAAAATCAATCAATAAAATGAGGCATCCACCTCGCAAAAATCCCAACCATCCTCTTCCATCCAAAAATGCCATTCCATTCCAATGTCTTAAATTCATTCATTCCACAACAAAAGTGAAAATTATAAAAATACAAATTCTATGTGGATCCCAAAATGCTTACATCATCCATCTCCTAAGCAAACATCGCCATTACTTTCTACAACACCTTCCACTCAAGAGCTTCCATGTTTAACACGGTGTGTGCAACCATTGGTCATGATCCCATTCCATTCTACAATATTCACACATGCCTTCATCTCCCTATCATTCAACTATTGTCCTACATATTTCACTCATCTTATTCCTATGGTCCATGCTTGTACATAAGTCCTACATAATCCACATCAAAATCCACTATCTTCCCTACATAATCCACATCATAATCCACTATCATACCTTTCATAATCCACCATCTACCTTATCCATCTCACTTTCATGCAATCCCCCCTTACCAACATCGATGAGCACCTTTGACATGGTCTATGCGACGACATTCCTTTCCAATGGGACACTATCACCTTCATGGAACTAGACACTTGAGTCCCTCCTATCCATACCCA
Source organism: Cunninghamia lanceolata (assembly GCA_027924645.1). Lineage (NCBI taxonomy): Eukaryota > Viridiplantae > Streptophyta > Pinopsida > Cupressales > Cupressaceae > Cunninghamia > Cunninghamia lanceolata. The sequence continues at coordinate 5,122,073 of BSBN01000054.1, forward strand.
CCTTCTTCCATTCCAAAAATTAAAAAAGTCCAAAAAAAGTCAAAAAAGTAAAGATAAATCCTTTCGTCCAATGGTGAAAAATTACTAAATAGGTGCCTTGTATAAGTACCATGATGAAAACCTAGCAAATAGGTGTCATGTGTAAGTTGATCTTCTGTCACCTACACTTGGGGGCACATTGTCTCATCCACACTATCATTTCCTTCTTATTATATCCTATCCATTACATACACATTCCTATCATATCAAATCCATCCATTCTCACTTCCTCCTTTTGATCTTGATAAAGATTGGGGGCAAAATGTTGATACATGTCATGGATATCCCTTGATATACCTCACCTTATCTGAAACTATCCATCTCATCATCCTATCATAAGTGTTGTCATGTCAAATCCTAAGTGTTCCACCTACAATGGGGCATGTTATTCCTATGCAACATAGTCCTTTGAGGTCACATCCTTGCTCTCTTCCGCATACATTCCTTTCCATCCACTATCATCTATCCTTTTATCCATTCATTCCATCCTACCTCCTTGCACCTAGACTTGGTTCTCCCTTGTCATTGGTATTTAGCATAAAGGCTATTCAAAATTGTCATCCAATGCCATCCCCAAAACATTTCAAAAATACAAAAAAATTGAATATTCTCAAAATCCAAAAACATCAAATATTGTCAAAAATTAAAAAAACCAAAACATGTCCAAATCCAAAAAAATCAAAATATGTCAAAATCCAAAAATATCAAAATATTCCCCTAAATTCAAAAAATCAAATATCCTACAAAAATCCAAGCAGTAAAATCAATCAACTCATCGTATCCATCCACCAAATCATTCAATCCATTCATTCAAACCAATTCAATTCATCACATCATTCCAACCAAATCAATTCTTCAAATCATTCAATTCCTCACCTAAATCACTCAACCAAATCTCTCAATCAATCCATCCAAATTAGTCAATCGCATCATCATATTCTTCAAATCGTCCACAGTTTGCATGGTCAAACTACATCGCCTTTGAGCATTCACGTAAGCAAGGCCATCTTCGATGTACCCCCAAGGCATTAGGTTAGTCCCTTAGGGCCCATCCTATCAACCATCATAATAAGTTGTCCCTTCACGAGATAGACACTTTGATCAAACCAAAACAATCAATCTTTCAAACCAATGTGCACTCAAAACAATCCCAAACATCAACAAGCTATTCAAATCAGTCAAATCAATCAATTGCCATCAAACTATCCTTATCAACCATCACATTCTTATACGGAATGGGGCATCGTCGAAACTAGGACTCTATGCCTTATACGACATGCATTATTTCTAAAATCAATCAATCATTAATCAAATCCCTAGTGTTGCTCACATGGCCAACAACACTAGTGCCAATCAATCATATCACTTGCCTTAGACAAGATGTTGCATTGTTGAAACCAGACCAGGAGTCTTATATGACATGTTTCTATCCTAAAACCAGTCCTTCTTCATCCAATCACAATCAAGCAACCAAACACATATCACTTGGTAAAAGTTCTGAATGGTTGTTGGTCTAGTTTGTCTTATTTTAATGGATTATTTTTTAGTCTCATTCTTATGCTTCTCAAGGCAGTCCCTAAGTGATGAAGAGAAGAGAGAATAGAGCAGGACCTTTTCTTCGATTGATGTTTGTGGGTTGTCTTGGCAAAATGATCGAGGCAATTTGGTGCCTTACGTGTGATTGGGATTCCATTGGGTGTGAATCAAAGACATCCTATGCATTGGAAAGAATAACCACTTCCTTGAATCAAGACTTGCAAACCTCACAGTTATCTCATCGCATGTATCGACAAGGAATCATAGTTACTAGTCTGAGTTAGGCATTCCTTGTCTGTCATGTGTTTGTTTCGCAAGGGACCACACTTTGTGCCTTGGCCTTTCACATGCCATGGTGTTTGTCATCCCTTGACATAATAAGTTCTATGAGGATAAGCAGAAAAAATTGCAAGTGAGAAGCTCAAAAATCTATCAAAGCAAGATCTCATTTCCATTCTTCTAGTCAATCATTCATTCCTCCACCATCTCTCTCTTGCATTTTCATTCCTCCAACTTCATTGCAGCCTAATGTATCATTCATTTCTTCTATCCATTCCCTATCTTGCTTCCTTGACCAATTCCCTTTCATCTCGAGAGCCTACACGTGTTTGTCCAACCTGCCTATCCTCTCAAGGGGGCATCATCATCCTATGTTTCCATCATCATCTTTTTTCCTCTATCCACTTCCTTAGCTTCTTTGAAATGATGTTACTCAGCATAAATCACATCATCTCGAACATCATCTCAAAGAGGGGCAAAATGTAGACACCTAAAAGTGTCCTCTGATAGCAAAACCCTAATTCCTTCCATATTCTCCTAATTTTCCCTAATTTGCCTCTATTGTTAAATAATTGATTTGAATTAATTAATTATTTAATCATTCATACCCTAATGTCCACTTCACTTGATTTATTCAAATAAATAAATCAATCTCATCACTTAATCCCCTTTCACATGATTAAATAAATTGGACAAATTTATTTAATTTAAATCCCATTTATCCACCTCACAATTTCTCTCAATTTAAAATTTATTCTTGTCCTCTAGTGATGAGAAAACCCCAATCAACCTCCACCCTTGATTTGGCCTCAAAGTCAACATGTAATCTTGACCGTTCATTCAAAATCCCTCTTCTATAAAACACCTTTTCCAGCTTCATTTTCAGCCCTAATGTCTCTTAGAACTCTCATCCATTATGCACTCTCCAATATCTTGTTGTTCATAACCATAGAACTTCTCATGATTGTTGCATGAACTTGCAAATCTGAGAACACAATGCAAAGATGGAGGAGGACAATGGAGAGAAGTCATTACTAGCTTAGATTCTTAATTATTTTCTGTTTATTTGATTATTGTCTAAGTTAGAATACACTCCATTGGGAGCTAGGGTTAGCTATGTTTTCATTTCTGCATGATTAGCTAGCTTTTCCCTTGACTTCACATACGTCCAAGGGAAAACACAAACATGGCAAAAAAAGTTAATTAACATCTACTTTAACTTAATATGCAACTATACTAGTGACAAAAACAAATCTTTGACCATAGAGCTACACAAAAAGAGTCAGTAGTTTTGATTATGATGCTTGGACAAACATTTGTTACCTGCAAAAAGCATGTTAGTGCCCAAAAACTTGAAATTAAATCTGTCAGACCAAAGGCACTAAAATAGAGACCAATTGCATTAACAAAAAGACCTATTGCGCTAAAATACAGACCTACTACACTAAAATAATTACCAGAGGTGCTACTATACTATGTAGATAAAAAAATGCTTATACCTATGTGTTGTCACAGAGGCTGAATGTGCGGATACAACGTCTCGAGGCATTGATGCAACAGTGAAGAAAATCTTGCCTAAAACTAAGTTATTCTACCACAAAATGATCAAAAGGAGGTGATAAACAACATGCAAGGTTAACATAGTAAGATTAGAATGTAATTTTTAACCCAAAAAGACAACTAATGATATAAAATGTGTGAAGTTAAAATAGCCTTAAGTGTTTTTTTCCAAAATGAAATAGGTTAAGTGATTTCCCTAGAAAATCTTAAGACCTGTGAAACCTACAAGTCATAAGTTAAAACCCTGCAAACATTAGTGGAAGAAGACCAAGTACTGGAAATGATTTTGACACAAGAAAAACTCCCTGTCATGACTAGATGCGCTAAACCAAAGACCAGAAGCACTAAAATGGGAGCCTCTGACGTTGACAGATAGACTACTAGCACTAAACAAGAGACCGAGAGTGCTGACAAACAAACCTCTGACACTGATAGAGAGCCCGGAGGTGCTAAATAGAGAGCTGGAAGCACTAATACCTACAAAACACTATCAAAATAGAGAATATAGGTTAGTTGAAAACTGTAGGCACCAACATAGATGTTGCAGGCACTGAACCAAGGATCTCAAGTGTTAAACTAGCTATCAAAGGCACTGAACCAACCTGCACGTCAAGAAATCACAAAAATTTGCAAGAAAAAGGTTAGTTATAGGGACAGGGGTCCCACCGGGTGTGCCAAATGAAGACAAAGGAAAGTAAGAAGACAAATAAACATAAATGAAAACACAAAACAAGATGTTTATACCTTAAATCTTCAAGTTCTCCCTTCTCCTCGATAAGGTTGAGGATATTGATGCACAACTCAACTCCTAGCTTTACCCAAAAATGAAGTGTATGTGGATTGCTCTAAGAAATCAACACAATATGGATTTAGCAAAGGATTTAGGCTAGAAATTGGCTAAGGATTTTGGCATGGTATGGATGCAAATGACTTGAGATGAAAAATGCTTGGAGGAGGCTTGAGTTTTTGAGAGGATTTTGATCAATGGTGGAGATTCAAAGTTGAAATTTAAGGGTGGAGATGGAATGGTGAGATCAAGGGCTAAGATTTGATCAACAAAAATGGAGGTTTATTATTTTTGAATTTTAAATTCACCTTGGGAAGGCTTTGGATTAATGAAGATTAAGACATATGAATGAATAAAAAATTCATTCATATGGGAGAGGGTGTAATAAAAAATTGTGTTTTATGGGTAAGTGAGATGACATGTGACACATGCATGCTTTTGGCAAAGACGTGTGTGAGCAATTTTTATTAAAAATAGCTCTTGCATGGAAGAGGAAAGGTGTGGTGGAGACACATGTGACTCCCTTTGAATAAAAAAATGTTTTTTATTCAAAGGGTGTGGGGAGATGGGTTAATGAAGGTTTAGGCTAATTAATTAAGTGATTAACTTAATTAATATGGTTGTTGAAAATTAGTGAGGGAATTAATTAGTGGTTAGGATTAATTAAGGGTTTACTTAATTAATTTGGGTCTAGGGTTAGGTATGGTATAATAGCTAATTAAATAAATGTTATTTATTTAATTAGGCTAGATTTAGGTCATAGGCTAGGGGAGATTAATCAAATAAGTATGTTTTATTTAATTAATCTAGGTTAGAGAATGAGGAGAATTAATTAAATAAACATTAGGATATTCATTTAATTAATTGTGGATGATGATCTAAGGTATAATAATAAATTAAATAAATTAATTTATTACAAGTGAATAATTGGGATTAATGGCTAGGGATAGATGGCTTAGGATAAATTAATTAAATAAATTCAATTTTTTATTTAATTAATTTGGTGGGAGGGATAATTAGTGGTGCAAGACTGTGGAAAAGTGGCTTGTGGGGTCAAGGCATTTTCAGGTGTCTACAATTAGATAGATACTTTAGATGCTCTTATGACTTTATACCTCGAGGATTATATTATTTTATTATTATGGTGATACTACTATGCATAGAGTAGGAAACTATGGTATGAGTGGATTGGACATTATTTATGTGTTATGTTGTGTTTGTGACTACTAGACATATGTTGACTTGGAAAATTGAATGTTTATATATGATAGAGTGGATGGATTTATTTTAGATATATATTGAAATGTGAAGTTAAAGTTGTTTAAAATTAAATTAGCATGTGATGAGAAATGATTAGTTTAATATTTTAATTATATGATTATTTGAATGTTTTTGATTAATATGGTCAAACAGGTTTTGAAGGGACCCCGAAACCCTTTACAAAAGGAAGCAAACAAAAACTATAGGCCAACCAACAACTAACTGAACGCTACTAGAACAACATAAGCATAGAAAGCATAGAAAAAAAAAAGAATAGACCAAGCTAAACTAATTCATCTTCTTTAGGGTCTCTATTGCCTCTATTTCTTCTTCATAAAATATCTCATGCATCTTGGCAAAGTTGATCAGTTCCTTCTTTTTAGCTTCAAATTGTTTCTTCTTACTCCCCCTTGTGCAGGTAGAGGGTCCACTCGAGTCCTCCATAGCCACCTATTTACCAGTGCCTTTAGTATACTCTTATTTATCCTATATTCACAAGCCTTCAACATTGAAGATGTCCTCAGCTCTGAACTCTTTAAACTGCTCTTTCTTCAATTCTTTCAACTTATCAATCAACATCTTCATCCCATTGAGACTATTCTAAATAGTTTGTTTACTGATGTGCATCATTTTCTCAAGATTGCTATTCAACTCCATGAGTTTCTCCTCCAGATATTGAAATCTGGTGTTAAATTCTTCCCTCATCCTACCCAGCTCCCGATCTATTTCCTCCATTTTTAGAATTGCTACCCAATTTTGAAGATTAGAGTGTCCTGCTCAGTAGTGATGTTATTACCTCTCCCCAAGATTTCCTACATCAATTGTAATTTAATATTGATCCTATTTATTTCAAGGAAAAACCATTTTGTCATCTTGTGCTGAGAATTAATAGCATTCTTCACCAAATCAAACACTTCCTCAATCTGGTCTTTGTACTTGGCCTGGGCTATTATATTATCAAAATCAGGAGGAAGGTTGCTCGAAGAATCATGGATCTCAGGAAAATTTAGGCCAACTTTAGGTTCAGGGATTTGCATTGTTTTGCCATGGGTTTCCAACCCACTTTCAACACCCTTGTCACTCAACTTTTCCCGTTTCCCCTACTTCAATCTGGTCCCCTATTTCTAGGAGATGTTAACATTGCCAGGGACAGCCCACTCTTCATTGCTATCTTTCTCTAGTATTTTCTTACCCTTCTTTGTAGGAGTGGAGATTTTCCTTCTCACTAGAATAGCCCTCTTGCCAGAAACCTCTTTGATAGAGGTATCAGAGTCATCTCCAGTGTTGGACCTGTCAAATCAAGAAATGTTAACTTCCCTTTTCTAAATTCTCCTCCTCTTCTTGGTAGACTGTGCTTCACTTTCATCCTCTTCTTCTTCCAGTCTCCACTCTTCATCATCTATTTGGGAATCATCCTCACTCATACTCAACTCAACCCTCCCCTTCTTTTTACCACTATGTTTTTCCTTAGGCCCTTTTTTAGGAGTGTTATTTTTCATATGTTCCATTATCGGCAGAATGAGACTTTCATGCAATATAGGCAGCTTAGGGTTTCTACTATTTTCTTTAATGCCATACTCTAGAGAGGAAAGAAAGTAGAAGGGTATAGAAACCAATATACCGTGGTGGAAATGGTTGAGAAGATTGAAATGGTAGTTGTAAACCACAATGTGCCTCCTGTCCAGAGTAATATATCTCATGATCATTTTAGCCACCTCAGCCCATATGGGTTTGATTGAGAGGTGGTTATACCCTCCCGACTGTATCTTCACCAGCTTTTCCCTTTCATTGCCTTTACAGAAGTTGTTGAGGGCTTCTTCACTATACTTCCACTCATGGAAGAACTTCTTCCCTCTGGTTGAAATCCTAGAAATAGAGGCTATAAGGTCTTTCATGATGGCTAACTCCCAGCCATATGCAGAGACCTTTTTATTCTTGTAGCTCTTCACAAATAGTGTCGTAGCATTAGGGTCAGCTCCATGAAGTTTCTCCATATAAGGAGTTAACCCTCCTTCCTCCAAAATTTTCCAGACCTTCTATTTCTGACGGGTCCCCTCACAAGACGACGGTTCAATTCTATTTCTATCTCCACCCATACTGAAACCCAGATCTCTGTAACACCCATGCTCAATGCAGAGCAAAACGAAGGCAAGAATGCAATGAAGCCTATCCTGGATAATCTTGCCTTTATTCCTACCCATAATCTGTGTGAGCAGACCTTTCTGGAATAGACTAGTCTTTGGACCCTTCGAGATCATGATGGTCTCCTTATTAGATATCAATCTTTGTACCATTATTTCCATCATTAATAATGCATTCCTTAGCCTTGCTCGAGATTTTTTCCATTTCATCCCATATGCACTTAGATTGGCTATTAACCCCTAGGTTGGCAAAAATATCTGCCACCTTGTTGCCTTTGCAGAAAATGTGAGAAATGTGGGTAGCTTCAAAGGTTCCCATTATCATTATCGCATCTTCAATTAGGGTCTCTATGGACCAACTAGGTTTGGTGATTTTCTTGAGGTAGTTTATAATGTTATTAGTGTCCCCCTCCACCCAAACTTTCTTATATCCCTTAGCTTGAGCTAGAGCTATAGAGTGATAGGCTGCCATAGCTTTGGCAAAGTGGTTTGTCTGGGTAATCAGAGGGAGTGCCACCACTGCAAGGAACCTACCAAGATCATCTCTCATCACTCCCTCACTGCCTACAGCTCTGAGATTCCCTTTTGCTACCCCATTGATTATTTTAATGTTGCTTCAGCTATTTTACCATGACATTCTGATATTCAAAATTTGAGTTTTACAGGGGGTGGCCAAGGCAATAGATTTCAGAGATTTTTCCAAGAACATCATTATGTGTTAAACTTGTGTGTGTGCATGTTGTAAATGTGTCGAGTCTATTTTATTTATTATTTATTTAATTTTAAATATTTTTGTGATTTTATTTAATATTATTAATTTTGGATATGCATGGATAAATTTCTTGGTGGATAATCGATTTATTTTAAAGATTATTCTTTTGTTTTAAAATTTATTTATGGTAAAGCTTTATTTTCTTTTAGCTGATTATTTTAAAACTTGAATTTATTTTATTGGATTATATTAAAACTTTATTTTGTTTTAGTTGTTTTATTTTGAGCTTTATTTTATTTTAATGGTTTTTTTTGGAAAAAAAGAAGTCTTTTTGGGAATTATTATTTATTGATTAGAAATTTGTGAAGAAGGGGTCTTTTGGGGATCTTTTTGCTTCTTCCCTTCAATTTTTCATGGTTTGTAGTATTCATGGGATTTTTGGTGAAGAAGATGGAGAAAGAATAATTTGGGCAAGAGAAAGGGTTTTGGATTCGAGAGAGGATTGATTGTACATAACTTCTAAAACAAGATTTTTACCAATTTTGAGCTTCTCCTAACTTGGAGAGTAGAAGGTTGGATATTTACCATATTATTTTGTAAATTGTGTTTGATGTGTATTTTATGAATTAAAATTGTTACTTTTCTTAAATACCTGTGATTTTGTTCTTGTGGTTTGGGTTGTTTAGGAGCTGATCTCCCCTAAGGGGTGAGAGCCTCCTATGTGTTGGGGTTTGAGAGAGGTGTGGAGCCTCTCTTGGGGGACCTCTTTGGTTTTGGGGTTTTGTTGATTATGGATTTGAATAGTTAGTTGATGTTTGTTGATGTTTTGTGATTTGGGAGGAAAAAGGAGATGTGTGTATTGTGATTTGGAAGGAAAAAGGAGATTTGTGTATTATTGTTTGGGAGGAAAAAGGGGTTTTGTGTGGAGATGTGGAAGGAAAATTGTTGTTGTGGTGGTGATGAGGAGGTGGACCGGTGGTTGTGTGTTATCTTGATATTGAAGAAGAAACTTATGAAAAGAATTTGCTATTTACCCCCCAAGAGGGATGATCATTCCCCTTTTAGAAGAATCCATTTGGATTCATAGTTTGTGAGTCATACTATGGGATTGTTGAAATTGTGTTTTTGTATGCTTGTTATCAAGTTGAATGCTTTTATGTTAAACCTATTTTATTGGAAGATCTCCTTGATTGGGGGTGGATTGGTTATCCAATCCTATGGTAGGGAGGAGAGCATGCCTGACCATCCATGTTTGTGTGATGTGTGCATGATATTCACAAGGTTTTGAGGAGACTTGTGTGTTTCATAATTTCATTGTGTCAAGAGCTTGGAGCTCTTCCTTGTGGATCATTATGTAAAGTAGAAGTTTATGGATTTTAAATCCATTTGTTAAATTTGTATAGTTGAAGGGTCAATTGTATATATAAAATTTACTTTGGTCAATTTATTGTGTATGGAATGAACAGATGGATAAGAAAAGAAAAAGTATACAAATTAGTGTAAATACCTTGTTTATGTAAAATGGGTGAAATGGCATTTTGGGTGAATATCCTTGCTTTGTGTTTTAATTCCCTTCAAGCTATCTTTGATTAAAATCTTGTATAACATGAATTGATATGATTAAAAAATCCACTTACTACTTGTAAGTATATATATATATATATATATATATATAAATTGTTACTAAGCAATTAAAAATTATTCAGTTAAAAAAATGAATGAACAATATTATTTATGATTTTAAAAATGATAGGTAGTATTTACCAATATATATATAGTTATATTAAAAATTATTAAAAGTTTCAAATTAAATTAAAGAAGACCATTTAGGGATGTGGCCTTGGTGTAGCCATGAGGTATAGCCAAGCCGTGGGAAGCCCACGCCCTTGGGGATTGCCCCAGGCTGCAAGGCCCAACCAAAAGTTAAGTAAATACAATTTATTTTTTGTCTTTTATGATATTCTTTTATCAACATGCAGAAATCAAAACTATTCCATGCTTATAATTCATAGCCTGCATCAAAAAAATTATAAATAACAAATAATATGTATATATATAAATGCTTACAAATAATTTTAAAAAGATTACAAGGAAAATTTGTAAAAAACCTTCGCAAAAGCAGTCGTTGAACGCTGATGGCTCGGTGCTTGTAGATTTGGCAAATGAATCAATAGTAGATCTAGAGATTCTAGAGTAAACCACAATAATTGGATGGATCATTGGACCAAGATTGCCCATAGATGAAATCAATAGCTGGCTACATAAGAACTGGCCTTGGCCCAATGTTGCCAAATTTCTTTTAAAAAGGTTTTTTCATCATGGTTTTACTTAATAAGGAAGACAAGGGTAGGATTTTATCTTACGGTTCATGGGACGTGGGTGGTTATCCTTTATATGTATAGAATTAGAACTCCCATTATAACCCACTCAATTCCTCTCTCTACAAAAGACCAATGTGGATTAGGTTATACAACCTCCCTATTGAATACTAGTCTAAAGATTGCTTAGAAAATATTGGCAATTCCCTTGGCGTGACCATAGAACTGGATCTAGACATTATGGAAAAGAATTCATACATGTATGCAAGAATAAAAATAGAAGCAATCAAGGAGATACCATGGAAAGTAAAGATCTCATCAGCGAGTGGTGTCTGGACTCAAGGAATTGAAATTGAGGAATGGAAACTTTATTGTTTAAATTTCAATAGGCGCAATCATTCTATAGATAGTTGTAATCAAAATCCTCCAAAATTGACCTAGGAGTGGACGGTGAAAGATAATAACACCAAAGAAAAAGTAGAGGCAGTTACAGATGTCACTTGAGGGAATGATGTTGTTTTCCCTACATTAGCAAATAAGGCTTCTACCTCTGAAACTCATGAGACCGTGCAATCTATAAATCTAAAACTTCTTATGGATTCACCCATATTGTTTGCAATCCCTCCACAAGATCCCAAAGACATCCTTGAAGGCTTGGCATCTACCCTTCATTCAAAAGGACCTAAAAGTGTGAATGGGATTTTTGAACCTCAAACATCCTATTTTCCTACTGCTGGCACCCTTCTTGGGCTTGACTTTCATGAGTTGGACGACTCATATTGGTTGAGTGAGGATTTTCAAGAGGATGATTATTTAGGATTGATAGATCCTCAATCAATTGATCAAGCCACCTCTAAAATTCTGAAACCCAATCTAAAAATCACTAGGAAAAAGTGAAGAAAGTTTAACAAACAAAGGCCGGAAGAGGATGCTTCAATGGGTGGCCAGACTTTCATCAATAGATTTCTATTGAATACTAAGGGAGGAAGACCCTCCCTTAGGAATCAATGAATATTTCTAGTTGGATGTTAGGTGCTTAAACTCCCCTAACAAGCGATGCTTAGTCAAGTGTCATTTACAAAACTTTGGTGTAGAAATTATCATGCTTCAGGAAACAAAAATCTCTAAGGAGGAAAGCCAAATTTTCTATAAATCTTGTTTTGGATGGGATAGTTGTTTTGTTCAGACTAATGGCACCTCTAATGGTATCAGTGTTCTATCAAAACCATAGCACTTCAAAATGGACGGTCTCAGGGAGAGCTCCAAATGGATAGCTCTACGTGTCACTAACCTTCACTCCAACATTCCCATCTTGCTAATCAATATTTATGGGTGAACAAAAATGGATGAAAAGAAGAAGGTATGGAATGATATTTCTTCATTTTTGAATGAATTTAAAGATGAATATTTGTTATTGGTTGTGATTTCAATACCATTTTATCCCCATTGGAGATATGGGGTGGCATGTCACACATCAGTTAAAGTCAGAAGGACTTCCAATCCTTTGTTGGTGATAATAATCTCATTGATTTACCTCTACAAATTGAGAATACACTTGGACCAATTGTAGGAGGCGTTTCACCAACATTGTCAAAAGGTTGGATAGATTTCTAATCTCCCCGAATTGGCTCCAACTCCCCTTTATAATTGAATTTTTCATCTTCCCTTTGTTGAATACCCAAAATAATGAGAGGGGGGCGGGGTGAATTAGCATTTTATTAAACCTTTAACTTATTAAACTAGTAATCCATTTACTGCATGCAATAATAAAGGAAATCAAACATAGAAGAAGCAACCACAATGCATCACACATGAACACTAGGATTTTTACGTGGAAAACCCAAAACTAGGAAAAACCACAGTGAGTGCTAGCTCACAATATATTATGTAGGAACAATACTGAATTACAATGAAGGCTTACTACCTTAGGGCTCACTACCCAAGGCTCACTCCCCAAAAGAAGTGCTCACTGTAAGAAGGCTCACTGCCTAGAAAAAGGAAAGAAGGAAAGAGGTGGCTCACTACCAAAATAAACTACTCTGATTGCATCTAAGAATGCATGGTTATAGTTCCAATGAAGCTTAGAAATATTCTCTCAAAACTCTTCATCTTGACTTCTCTGTTTCACTACTCTACTTTTACATTTAGCAAGATCTCTCTTCTTCTACTCTTGTCACCTTTTCTGTACTTCACATATCACACCCACATTCACATTTACACAACACCATATACAAAACACCGAATTTGATCTCATATATATATATATATATATATCTTCATATTAGATTGGCATGCACAAATGAAGCGTATAGTTAATAAACTTGTAGTTTGTCATCCAAATCTACTTACCAAAATGCATAGCAGACCCAAATAAAAATTGAATCACATTCCCATATGTCATCTCCAATTATAGAATCACTTAGGATAAGATTCCAAACAACAGATCTTACCACACACACATCACACTGTCATGTCAGCCTTAAGCACAAACTATTACTGATTCAGTCTATCTGTTAGACTACATCTTTCACTGCAGATCATAATACTTGCTCAAAATCATATCAGAGACTCTTTAGACATCAAAGATCATAACTCCAAAACCACAAATAAAAATATCCTTTTGCGGTAAAACGTGGACCACAAGAACACATGCCCTATCATAGTCAAGTTCTGTCAAACCAAGTAGAGATACTTAGACACTCACAACTATCTTTCTGGTGGATCTCAAAACCTACAATTTTGGATTTAAACACTTCATACAAGTGTTTACAACACCTCAAAACTACATAAAAAGATATGAAACATCAAAGGAATGTAGACCAAATCAACTAAGTGTTCTGCTCTAAATAGCACTGTATTCTTCTCCGCCAGACTTAGGTTGTTTGATGATATGCTTCCAGTACTTATCAAGAGCTATAATATTGAATATAAGATCACCCAAGGATGCAAACAACATACCAGAACTGCATGATCTTATCTTCAAATGTGGACCAATTCCAGCCATTACACTATCTCTTTATTGCTATCTCTAGTATACTACCAACATTAGCCAAAATGACTAAGTCTTCTTCACCGAACCAAATTTTTTGTCCTAACCTTATTCCTTTTCTTGTTACCATCAATGACAACACCTTCAAACATCATGCATAATCACTCTTCATTATACCAGTAGTGTCTCTCTCTTAATGATGTTTGCCTAGTTGCCAACAATCTCCCCCTTTGGAATTGATGGCAACACTTGATGTGAAAAACTATTACACTTCTCCCCCTTTCTCTTTACAAACTGCTCCCCCTAACTTCATACTTATCTTGGCAAAGGTTTATGATACCGAACTATGTATATGTTACCAAAACTTCAAAATTGTTTACACTATCGACATATATACAAGTGAAATCAAATACCTTGCTAACTTGCTGGGAGAATATCTTTGTAGAGTTTCTTTAGTTGTATCACATCTTCATCCCACCAAACCTTAGTATCACTCAGTACTAACATATGCCCATTGATCTGGGACACTAACTCTTCTACCTTTTTCACAATAGCAGGGGCCTCAGTGATTTGCTTAGTTTTCTCTACTGCTGCTACTAGCCTAGCCATGGATGTAATTTTAAAGCTCACTATCTCATGGACCTGACTCATTCTATGTTTGATGATCTCCTTCTAGGTCTGCAACTTATGAATGACAGAGTGAATGGTTTCAACTTCTGCTCTTTGATTGCCAATGGCATCCTTCACTAAGTCATAGCTTCTTGAGATCTTCATTATTTGAGCTTCCCATCCATCTATTTTCTCCTTTATGTCCTCAGTCTTTTCAGGTCATGTAAGACAAAATTAATACATTTCACTGGCCTCTTTGATAGTAGTTTAAGCAAATTCTATATTCTTTTCTAACAAAATTTTATCTTGAGAAAATTTTTCATTGAGCTCAACTAATCTCTTATCATCAATCTCTGCCCTTGCCTTCTTTTCTATATCTTGTTCAAGGGACTCAAAATGAGAATTGACAGATTCTATAATCTTTTTCAATTATGGGCATGATCTTCTCAAAAATTGTTGTTACCTCTCCAATTAGCTCACTATCCTCCATATGAGATTTTAGAATCTCTTCTTGTGCAGTAGCTTGAAAAATTGATCCTAGCTTTAACTTTTGCAAAGGAGACATTGTTGCCAAGTTTATTGGCCCTTGCAAGAACTCGGGAGTGGACAAAATCTGAGTTTCCTTTTTCTTCTCCAAAAATTCTCTCAAGGAATCAACTATATCTTTTTTAGCAGTGTCTCTCTTATCTTCAACATGAGACATCTCAGCATCTTGTCTCTCCAAAGGTTCTTCATGAGAAGGCTCGTATTCATTTCCCTCTCTTTCTGGAGCTAGTTCTTGTTTGTCATCATTTGTTTTTGGAGTAGAGTTATCTACCATCTACTCATTAACCTCTTCTCTTTTCTCACTTTGTCTTTATGAGACATTCTCATTGGGTGTGACATTTTCCTCAGAGCTCTTTTCCTCCACATGTTCTTTCATTTCTTCATCCTTTCTTTGGATTTCCGAAGGAGTAGCTATACTTTGTTCCATACTCTATTCCATATTTATCTTTGAAACAGCATTATATACACCAACATTTTGTTCCTCTTTATTAGTGTCAGCAATAGTTAGGATTTGCATCTCATGTAACACATATAGTGTTATCTCCTCAGTCTCCTTGACCATATTCTTAGTGTCACTAGACATTAGAGTGTTGACCCTTCTCTTTATTCTAAACTTTTCTTAAGTATCTTAGTGACTTTGACCTTTTCTTCACTAGTGATATTTGGGCACAATTTTATTAGTACATATTCTTTTAACTCAACATCTTTGGCCATAGCTTCTTCTTTTCTTGTTGTCATGATGTTGGCCAAACTATCTAGTAAATCATTTATAACTTCAATCAATGCTTTACTAAACATAACCAAAAATCTTATAACTATTGTTTCAAGTATCACCTTTTCTGCATCTGAACTATCATCATATATATTGGCAATTGGTTTTAAGTTCCCATGCTCAACCATTGCATTAACTATGGTTTCCAAAGATATTGTTGCTTCATCTTTTTTGATATTAGCCTTTTCTTCTTTCTTCTTCTTCTTGTTCTTATCTTTTTCGGAGGGCTTCTCCTTTTCTCTAGAAATGGCTTCATCTGTTTTTGCCCTTTTTGCTTTAATTTCCTCATTTGTTTCTATTTCCTCTTCTTCCTTTCCTCCACCTAGGCTTACATACACTCTTTTGGTGGCTTTTTCTTTCTTTCTTTTGTCTTTTCTCTGTAGGCTTTGTCTTTTCTTTCTCAACCTCAACTATAGGGAGTGGTTTGAAACTTTTAGAGGTATCTATAGTAGAGGAGGAGGCTCTTTTCTTCTTTTAGTGTTAGAGGTGGATTTTCTTGTTCAATTTTCTCTTCCAGAGCTTTTGTTGTTTGGCCTACTGGAGCACTTGATGTCTCAGCTGCTTGTGCTCTTACTTCATTTATTTGTTCCTTGTTGAACCCTTGGCGCATTGCATAATCAACTACCCATTTCCTTACATTTCTTTTGATCTGAGTTTTTTTTGGTTCCATAAACATTTTGAGTGATTTTTCTTCAAATGTTCCAAACCTTTCCTCATTTGGATCTTTTGGTTTGCTCAACATCAAATCTACCAATCCAATCAAGACATCCTCTATGACTTCATATCCCATGGCTGAGACCCATAAAGTTATTGGTTCCACTACCTCCATGAGGCATTTATCTTTGTCTACCATAAATACAATCTCCTTTTCATAATTCTTTACAACCTTTTTAGGGATCCTAGCCCTAGCCTACATTTTCTTTTGCAAATTATTGAAATAACCCCATAATGCTACATTTTGCTTATCAGCATCTCCTAGACTATTCAGATGATTTCTAATTTGTACTACTACTGGAGAGTGATCTAACCAAACAATATTATCCATACCTAGAAACTCCTTGAGAAAGTAGAATAGAAGGCAGATGATTAGGGTACCATACTTGAAGGGGTACTTTGTATCCTTTGTCCTTTTAAGATTCTCCATCAGTTGTTGCTAAAGCAACTCACATAGGTCATAGTCTGCATTGTTTATTACCATTTCATATGTTATGTATATAGCTATTGCTGAGACTGAATTATCCTTGTTCGAGAAGTAGATCTTGTAACCAATTACCATTGAGGCAAACCTTACCACTGGATCTTCAATATCATTCACAATTAATGCCCTCTTGTCAAGTTTTGCACTAGTTAAATGCATCACTATATTATTCTTCACAGACTTCAATGTCAGAACTATTCCAGTGGAACACATGCCAATGACATCTTTGATGGAAGCTTTTGTAATCATGTGTGTCATATCCAACCACATGAATTCATCATGGATTCTGCTTAGGGCATACCATACCCAAGCATCTTTAGGAAATATAGGAAAATCAATCCACACATCTAATTTCTTCTCATGTAGGGAACTATATTCTTCCTTCAGCTCATACTTATCTCCTGATAATTTATCCAAAAAGAATTGCCCTAATTTCACATGATCAAACTCTTCTAGGTTGGCATGTATATATGCCCTAACATCTTCCGTATGCATAACACCATGCAGAATCTTAGAAAATGTGTCATTCGGATTAGTTTCTAAATATTTGAATGGATGCTTTTTGAACTTAGGGTGGGGCCTATCTATTATCTCAACCACTTGAGGAGTAGACATCTTTATAGAATCAATACATAATTCCTTTAAAATAGAGAACTAAAATACCTTTTTTGGTTAGGGTTTCTTCGCACTGATTGCTTGAATTCATTCTGGTTTCATTGCTCAAATCTCTTGGTCACTTAAGTGTTTGAATACAATGTGATTTCCTTTCAAAAGAATCCTCTTTTAACCCATTTTCATCAATGCCTAATCATCATAAATGTTGATTCAAAAAGTTGTTAAACTCTTACTCTGCTATCTACAGTCGATCTAAATTGCTCCACAATCCACTGCATTAGATTCTTTTATACTAGAATCTTCTTCAAAAGATTTGTTATCTTATTTTCTATCTTATATTTTTGTGCTGAATGTCAGCACCACTTTTCTGGCTGGGGGAACAAGATTTTTCATTTAAGCTCCCCCTGAGCCAGAGCTCCCAATTTACTTCCCAGAGGAAGTACTTGCACCAGAATCTGGTGCAAACTCATCCTTGACTTCATGTCCTTCCTTCTTAACCCAAATCTTGTTCATCTTCTTGATCTCTATCAGATCTACCTTTTGTATTGGTTTCTTCATCTCTGTCTGATTATCCTTCTTCATATTCTTGCTTCTACAGAATCTTGCAATATGTCCAGGCCTATTGCAATTGAAGCATACAACATTTCTTAGACCATTGTTCCTTTCATTCATCCTTGATTTGCATTGGTTAGCCTTGTGTCCAAATCTATTACATGCAAAGGAATTCCCATTGAAAGATTGAGCATTCCTTCCAATATTATAGTTGTTCCTTATCTAACTTCTGCATTCACTAGATTTATGACCAAACCTCTTGCATATAAAGTAGCTACCTTTGAAATTTTGAGCATTCCTTCTATTGTTGTAACCATTTCTTATCTAACTTTTGCATTCATTAGCTTTGTGACCTACTTTATTGCAAGTGAAACACTGACCGAAGAATGGTGGAATATTTTGCTTCACTCTGCTCCTACATTGACTAACCTTATGACCAAACTTATTGCATGCATTACAATAACCATTGAAAGAAGGGCACCTTTAAACATTTGGTTTCCTGACCGGTGGTCTTCTAGGTCTATTCATTTGATTCTAGATCTATTTGCCTTTGTCCTTCTTGATCTCAACATTCTTTTCTTGACCGGCTTTAGAGCTTTCACCTTTCTCAAATCCCAAGCCTTCTTTGTCATCAGGACTCTTCTGACTATCAATAATCTCATCAAGTTTTGCAGAACTTATCTTAAAATTTTCCTCATAGCTCTTTGCTTTCTCCAAATAGAACTTTAGGTTCTCAACTTCCTTTTCAAGCTTAGAACATTCTTCTAATTTACCTTTCACCAGTTGATTTAGATCTTCTTCTACTTTTACTCTTTCTACAACTTCTATTTTCAGATCATTCAGTTGTTCACTAACCTCCTTATGCTTTTCTTTGAATCTCTTGACTTGCTCCCTCAATTTTCTAATGCACTCATCTACTTCCTTGACATTTTCTTTCAGATCCCTAGTTTCTATTTCAACCTTTTCAAGATCTTCAAGGGAAACATTGATTTATTCTTCACTGACAAGTATGCAATCTTCTTCTATAGTTTCAATAGAATCAATTTCTTCAGGAGTAGAATACTTTTCACCTACCATGTATTCAATCTCCAAGATCTTCCTCAAGTTGTTAGACTTCTTCCAAGGAACCAGGCTCTGATACCAATTGTTGAACACCTAAAATACTGAGAGGTGGGGTGAATCAATATTCTATTAAACCTTTTACTTATTAAACTACACTAGTAGAAAAACATAAATAAATGACTAAAAATACTACAAAAAATTGCTCATGTGACCATTAGTTTGGTCACGTGACCATTGGTAGTTTATTGCCGATCATTTATGTTGTCACCAAATTTATGACTAAACAAAATTTAGTCATTACTTTAGTCATTAATTTGGTAGTATATCTAGTCATTAATTTGGTAGTATATTTAGTCATCAATTTGATAGTATATTTAGTCATCAATTTGGTAGTATATTTAGTCATCAATTTGATAGTATATTTAGTCATCAATTTGGTAGTATATTTGGTAATTTGGTAATATATTTAGTCATCAATTTGGTAGTATATTTAGTCATTAATTTAGTCATTGATTGTTGTTAACTGGTCATTGATCAAAAGAACAATAAATGACTAAAAAAACTATTAAAAATTGCAGTCATTTATTTAGTCATGGTTTAGTCATTTATTTGGGTGAATCAGTGATTCAAGTTACAAATCAAATCTAAATTAATCCTCACAAATTTATGCATATAAACTTTAAGTATCATAGATATTCAAATGTTGAGAGAAGCACCAAGAAATGAAGACTAAAATGCTTGAAAAAATATTCTAAAAAATTATTTCATTAAGTTTCACTGGTTACATTCAATGTCTCACTCATAAAGCAAAACCTCACTAGTTACAGCCTCACTGGCTAAACAGAAATCTCATTGATTTCAGCCTCACTTGCATCACTGGCAACTTGTCTCACTGACTGTCTTACATCATTTATTAAACATTCATCTCAGCTTATTTACATCATTTATTAAACATTTATAAAATCTGTTTCTCCTTATTCAAAAAAATATTATCTCAGCTCATGCACTATTAAATAGTGAATTTGTATCAGAGCATTTCACATTCAAACTCTTCCTTGTTGGTATTCACCTTTCACCTTCCAAGGTTCATCCTTTTGTGAATTTGATACATTCTGTGTACCATAAAAAGCCTGCAAATCAAAAAAAGGTGAAAAAACAATAACACCATTAGGTATTTTAATTTCATTAAACATGCACAAAAGTTTCAAAACTTTTTGCTAGGTCAAGTTTCAAACCCTTGACCATAAGACACATAATTTAACGTATAGAGAGAAAAGACTGCAAAAAGATAAATGCCTTAGGGTCTAACTATTTTTCAGTATAACAAAATAGAGAATAAAGAAGACATTAACACAAAACTAAATACATGATTACACATATAGATGTTAGATCTAGGGTGCACAACTAAGAGGGGGGGTGAATCAGTTGTAAAAAAAAAAACTTGCTTCTACTTCAAACACTTGATTCTTCTTTGTTAGTTAATAGCATATCAATTAACCATTCATGAAAGCAGAAAGCATAAACACCAGAACAGATAAACATCAACACATTAGACACCAAGATTTTTGACATGGAAAACCCGGTTAAGGGAAGAACCATGGGGTGATTAACCCAAGGATTATTCTCTGTTAGAAGAATAAGAAAAATGAATGGCACATGCCAATTAGGGCTCACTGCCCAAGTACACTGCTCACAAGGAGGCACACTGCCTACAAGAGACACACTGTCCACAAGATCATAAGTATCACAAGCTTGAACTGGAGAATGACATCTTCACCATGTCTGGATCAGTTCCATTTAAGCCCGAGTCACACCTGCTCTGCCTTTCACTCTTTCGCTATACCACACTCATCTGCTCCCCAACACACACTTGAAATGAATTCACAAATCTTTATTTATACAAGTCATCGACTTAGGAGCAATCATCTAAGTTGGCAATCATCCACAAGAACATTTGCAAGTCGGCAATCATCCACACGAACATTCACACGATGAATAACTCATCCGGTCGGCCATTCTAAACAAGAACACCTTCATCTGGAAGTATATCTCCAATTCCAGGCTCTAACACTAATGCTGACCGACAACACAATGTCAACATGATCCAAGAACCTGAACAGTCTTACTTGAATGACCAAGTACATCCGCACTTCCTCTACTCACTGGAATCTCTTCTCTTCCTCATCTGAAACTTCAAGAACACAATCTATCACCACTATCATACTGAAAAAGGTGCTTCCGGACCTCCAAACCACATACCAATCGAGATGACACATCACAAGAACATTCCAAACACTCTGTCCTATCCGCAAAATAGGATAATGCACTTTCGGATCTCACCAGACCTTTTTGTAACACTATGTCACTCCGGAGCATCTCTCGGAACCGGTTCTACTTGATCAATCACAACTTCTTCACATCTAGATCATGTGGACCTCTGAAATCTTAACTGGATCATCTCAAGACTCATATCTACAAACCCTTTAATTTGTATCCTCTAAATCTCAACCTATTGAGTACTTTTGCCTTCTTCTCATCACTGTTCTTCACTGTTCTTGATTGAGACTAATTTTCTCAATATCCTCAGCACACAGCTCATCCAATCTTTCTTGTCAATGCAATATGAGTATGTTGACATCAATGACAACACTGGTTCACCTCATACTTGCAACAATCTTGATGGCAACATATGATGTGAAAAACCATCAAGATAAGAACTCCTTTCTGTCACAGCTCCCCCTATCAACAACAACTCTTCACATGTCTTCTCTTCCTTTACTACTCCCCCTTTGATCATCAACCACTTGTTTTTCACATGTCTTCTCTACCCTTTGACATCAATGGCAAAGGGCGCATCCTTGCAATTCTAACACATCATAATCATACCAGTTGCTCCCCCTTAGTAGCAACTCCCCATCATCAATCCGGATCACAAGATATGACTGTGATATCCACTGGACTGATGCACATCAGTGCATCCTAGTTCATCACTGGAGGGGCCATGACCCCTAACTTCTCCCAGAGATACTCAAAAGAGTCCTTGGGAAGAGGTTTAGTAAAAATATTTGCAATCTGATCCTTGGAGGGTACATACTCCAATCTGACTTCATCCTTGTTCACTTGCTCTCTCAGAAAGTGGAACTTGATAGATATGTGCTTGGTCTTAGAATGCAACATTGGATTCTTAGAAATATTTATTGCACTTGAATTATCACAGAAAATGGTGATAGGCTCCTTATATTCTACTTTAATGTCTCTTAACATCTGCTTCATCCATAAGATTTGAGTGCAACTACCTACTACTGCAATGTATTCTGCTTCAGTTGTAGATAGAGATATTGCCTCTTGTTTCTTGCTTAGCCAAGAAACCAACCTTTTTCCCAAAAAGAATGCTCCTCCACTTGTACTCTTCTGGTCATCCACATCTCCTACCCAATCTGCATCTGTATATGCATGAAGAGAGAAATCATGATCTCTAGGATACCATAGACCATACTCAACTATCCCCTTTAGATATCTAAAGATCCTCTTGATTGCCATAACATGAGATTCTCTAGGATCAGCCTGAAATCTTGCCACAAGACCAACAACCTGCATTATATCTAGTCTAGTATGAGTGAGATACAAAGTCCTCCAATCATTGATCTGTACTTGGTCTAATCTGTCTTAGGAGAGTCATCATCTTTGCTCAACTTACATCCGGTTGCCATAGGAGTGTTCATTGGCTTTGAATCTTCCATTCCGAATTTCCTCAACAATTCTTTCACATATTTGGTCTGAGAGATAAAGATGCCTTTCTTTGTCTGAATAATTTGCAGACCCAAGAAGAAATTCATTTCACCAAGCATTGACATTTCAAACTCGCTTTTCATTTGATTTGCAAAGGTTTTACACATACTGTCTTTTCCTCCAAAGATGATATCATCAACAAATACTTCAACAATCAAGATGTTTTCATTATCTATTTGGAAATATAGATTACTATCAGCAGTACCTTTGTTGAAACCAATCTGCACAAGATGCTTATCCAACCATTCATACCATGCTCTTGGGGCTTGCTTCAATCCATACAGTGCTTTCTTCAACTTGCAGACCATATCATCATGATCAGACTATTGAAATCCATCCGGTCGTTCAATGTAAACTTCTTCTTCCAAATCACCATTTAGGAAGGCAGACTTGACATCCATCTGATATACCTTAAATTCTTTGAAGGCAGCAAATGCAAGAAATAATCTGACTGCTTCAATTCTTGCCACCGAAGCAAAGGTTTCTTCAAAATCAATTCCTTCTATTTGAGAGTATCCTTTGCAGACCAATCTGGCTTTGTTTCTGATTACTTCACCAACTTCATTTAGTTTTTTCCTGAAGACCCATTTGGTTCCAATCACATTCTTGTTTCTAGGTCTGGGAACAAGATCCCAAGTATGATTTTTCTCAATTTGCATCAACTCTTCCTCCATTGCTTTGGTCCAATTTTCATCATTGCAAGCTTCATTAATTGTCTTAGGTTCAATCTTTGAAATCAGATAGTATTCATTTGAATCTTGAGCAATTCTCCTCCTTGTTTATACCCCTTTGCTTTTGTCACCTATGATATGATCTTCAGAATGGTTTGGAGTTACATACCTTGGAACTTTGCGAGTTTCTTGCACTACCGTTTCTTGATTAGGCTCATTCAGATAAACCTCTTCTTTCTGATTTATTGGATCAGTCTAAATCTAAATTTCAGAGGAGGATTGAGCTCCTTGGACCAGAGAATCATTCTAATCATCTTCATCATATTCATAAAATCTTGAGGGCTTCTCAATTCCTTCATCAACCTTCACATTTGTACTTTCTATCATCTTTCTCAATCTCTTATTGTAACACCAGTATGCTTTGCTTTGAGTGGAGTAACCCAAGAAAATTCCTTCATCACTTCTAGCATCAAACTTTCATAGATCTTCATCTCTTTTGATGTAACACTTGCTACCAAATACTCTGAAATATCTCACAGTGGGAGTTATACCAAACCAAAGTTCATAAGGAGTCTTACCAATATTGCTTCTGATTTGAACTCGATTAAGAGTATAGACTGCAGTGCTGACAGCTTCTCTCCAAAACATTTGAGGAACATTTGCTTCCAACATCATTGTCCTAGATACTTCCTGGATGGTCCGGTTCTTTCTTTCAACTACTCCATTCTACTATGGAGTCCTAGGAGCAGACAACTGTCTCTTTATACCATGCTTCTCACAAAAGTCTATGAATTCACCGGATGTGAATTCACCACCTCTATCAGACCTTAGACATTTCAGTTTCAATCCAGTTTGATTCTCTACCATAGCTTTGAAGATTTTGAACTTCTCAAGGGCTTCTAATTTCTCTTTTAGGAAGGTGACCCACATCATCCGAGAATGGTCATCAATTAGTAACATGAAATATCTATCACCTTGCATACTCTTGATTCTTATCAGACCACATAGATCAGTATGAACTAATTCTAATAATTTGGTAGAGGACTGATCCTTGCTTTTGAAAGAGACTCTGCTCTATTTACCTAGCTGACATTCTTTGCACAAACTATTTGTAGGTTTCACCAATTTTGGAAGATCTCTTACAGCCTGAGTATTGCTTATCTTGATGATGTTATCAAAATTCACATGACACATCCTTCTATGCCATAACCAACTCTGATCAACTTGAACAAACAAACAACTTTTATCAGAATCAACTAGATGGAAGATATTACCTTTTGTTTGAGTACCAGATGCAATCTCGGCTCTGGAGCTTTCAAAGATCCTGCATCTTCCATTCTTGAACCGGAGATCATAGCCTTTGTCCACCAACTGACCAACACTGAGAAGATTGTGCTTCAATCCTTCAACATATAGTACATTACCGGTTTTACTCTTTCCATCAAAAGAAATAGTTCCCCTACCTCTAATTCTACTAGCAGAATTATCACCAAACTTTACCATTCCTCCTTCATACCTTTCCAAATCCAAGAACTTGTTCTTGTCACCTATCATATGGTGAGAACATCCACTATCAATAACCCAATCATCCTTTTCTTCAACTTGGGCAGCCAAAGCTCTTTCTACAACCTTATGATTGACAGATTTAGAGGATATTGAATCTTCTTCCTTGATGGTAATAAACACCCATTCATTTTCAGATTTACTTCCTATTTCTGATTCATCATCTGTTACTCCTTCATTATCATCTTCTTCATGAACATAATAACAGTTCTTTTGGAACCTTTGTCTGTTAGCATTTGACCTTGCAGATCTTTCCGAACATCTTGAAGCAAAATGACCAATCTTATTGCAGTTGAAGCACTTAAAGGGTAATTTTCCTTCATACTTACTGGATCCTCTTGGCAGTCTCTTTGCAATGAGGGCTTCAAGTTGAGCTGTTTCTGCTTCTTCCTCTTCCATGTCTTTCCTTGCTTGATCATACCATGACAGCTTCCTTGAAGAATTCTCTCCCAAATCAAATCTTTGTTTGCCTTTCACATAGGTACTGGCTTTGAATGCAGATTCAGTCTTGGGGTGATCATCTCCAAACTCGATCATTTCAAATGTAGCTAGTTTGCCAGCTAATTACTCTCTTGTGACAGTCGTATGGGCTCTGAATTCATCAATGGCAACAACCTTGATTTTGTAGGTAGCAGGAAGGGATCTGAGAATTTAGCAAACAATCTCATTTTCATCCAGAACTCCACTAGCATTCCTGATTCCACACACCAGCTCATTTACTCTTGGCATAAAGGTAGTGATATTTTCATCATCTCTCATCTTCAGTCTTTCAAATTTCCCTTTCAGACTTTGCAAGCTTGCACTCTTAAAAAACTCATCTCCTTCATGCAGAAGTTCCAGTTTAACCCAGATCTCATATGCAGTTGGTAGGTCAATAACATTTGAGAGTTCTGAGTCATTCAATATGCTTAGAAGAGCTTCTTTGGTCTGCAGATTGTTTTTAGCATTTGTGATTTCATTCAGAGTTGTTGGACCACACTGTGGAGATACATATGCTTTTGTGACCATGGACAAGTAAGCTTTTCCCATACACTCCAAGTGACATCTCATACGACCTTTCCAAAGCGAGAAGTTGGTTCCATCGAACTTCGGACTATCCTTCTTGTATGACGACATCCTGGATCTCCTCAAATGGTTAAGCTCCTTTCAGATGAACTTAGCTCTGATACCAATTGTTAGATCTAGGGCACACAACTGAGAGGGGGGGTGAATCAGTTGTAAAAAAAAAACTTACTTCTACTTCAAACACTTGATTCTTCTTTGTTAGTTAACAGCATATCAATTAACCATTCATGAAAGAAGAAAGCATAAACACCGGAACAGATAAACAGCAACACATTAGACACCAAGATTTTTGATGTGGAAAACCTGGTTAAGGGAAAAACCACGGGGTGATTAACCCAAGGATTATTCTCTATTAGAAGAATAAGAAAAATGAATGGCACATGCCAATTAGGGCTCACTACCCAAGCACACTGCTCACAAGGAGGCACACTGCCTACAAGAGACACACTGTCTACAAGATCATAAGTATCACAAACTTGAACTAGAGAATGACATCTTCACCATGTCTGGATCAGTTCCATTTAAGCCCGAGTCACACCTACTCTGCCTTTCACTCTTTCGCTATACCACACTCATCCACTCCCCAACACACACTTGAAATGAATTCACAAACCTTTATTTATACAAGGCATCGACTTAGGAGCAATCATCTAAGTCGGCAATCATCCACAAGAACATTCACAAGTCGGCAATCATCCACATGAACATTCGCATGATGAATAACTCATCCAGTCGGCCAGTCTAAACAAGAACACCTTCATCTGGAAGTATATCTCCAATTCCGGTCTCTAACACTAATGCGGACCGACAACACAACGTCAACATGATCCAAGAACCTTAACAATCTTGCCTGAATGACCAGGTACATCCGCACTTCCTCTACTCACTGGAATCTCTTCTCTTCCTCATTCAGAACTTCAAGAACACAGTCTATTGCCACTGTCATACTAAAAAAGGTGCTTTCGGACCTCCAAACCACATACCAATCGAGATGACACATCATAAGGACATCCCAAACACTCTGTCCAATCTGCAAAATAGGACAATGCACTTCCAGATCTCACCGGACCTTTTTGTAAGACTCTGTCACTCTGGAGCATCTCCCGAAACTGGTTCTACTTGATCGATCACAACTTCTTCACATCTTCATGTGGACCTCTGAAATCTTAACTGGATCATCTCAAGACCAATATCTACAAACCCTTTAATCTGCATCCTCTGAATCTGAACCTATTGAGTACTTTTGCCTTCTTCTCATCATAGTTCTTCACTGTTCCTGATTGAGACTAATTTTCTCAATATCCTCAGCACACAACTCATCCAATCCTTCTTGTCAATGCAATATGAGTATGTTGACATCAATGACAACACTGTCACCTCATACTTGCAACAATAGATTTCTGTAGATGACATCTGTAAAATAAAAAAATGGTTTAATTATCTTTTGTAATATATCTGTTAGAAATAAACTAAATGTTACACAATAGAACAGAGTTCAATCCAATCCTAGAAAACATTTTCTATTCAATCCACCTACAAAATAAGCATCTCAGTTGTCAGATTAATGCTCATAAATAATTCTAGCAAATGAATGGCAATAGATTTGAACCCAAATTCATAAAGATCATAGGGAAGGCTAGTCCAAAACCCTAGAACTTACACGCAAATATGATGCTCAATAGCATATGGAGCTTAAGCATGATTCAATGTCTCATATGGGTCGCCATGGCTTATCAACAAATTGAGAGCTTAAGCTCACCCACCTGCTGCACCCGCTCTGCTCCAATCATTCACAATAAAAAAAGAGAAGCCGGGACTGATAAGAGTAAGAAAATAAAAAGGAGATGAAACAAAATAGGTTAGGGTTTTGAGCCTTTTCGAGTTAGGGTTTACCTTTAGGGTTTCAATGAGAAGCAACCCACCTACTATACTACTAATCCATTAGCCTATCTAATTTATGTATAGTGGGCTGATGCGCTCTCTTGTCACTTGAAGCACATCCAGAAAATGGTCGATCCGAGGGCGCCTAGTGCATCCCACCACTGCCGTCTTTCTGGCAATGGCTTCTTCGATCTCTGACGGTGATGGCATGTTGCTTCTCAGTTCCTATTTCAGAAGGTCATCCAGGGTAGTATTATGGAAGGGAGAAACTGACCGGACTGATGGCCACTCGGGTCATTTCTATGGGTGGGTTGGGTCATTATCTTCCTCATCTAGAAGCATGTGCAACTGCAGAACGGAACTGATCGCTACGGCTTCCCCGATCTTAACTAAATTGAGCTCCTTTGCTTTTAGATTTTCTAGGGTGGAGAGAACCAGGTGGACTTCGAACAGAATCTGCAGCCTGTTTGATTCCTATGTTTCTCTTTCTCCAAAATGAAATCGGGCGATGTGAATCCCTATCTCTGGATGAACTAGCGGGAAAGGCTCGGTCAGCTGACTGAGTAAGAAAATAAAAAGGAGATGAAACAAAATAGGTTAGTTTTGTGCCTTTCTGAGTTAGGGTATACTTTAGGGTTTCAATGAATGGGTGCCAAAATGAAATGAAAATTTGGGTGCCCATATTATAATATATTATATTATTATATAATATTAAATATATTTTAATATAATTTTATATTATATTCTAAATAGTATATTATATTATATTATAATACAATCCACTCCTTCAATTCAAAATATTTTTTTTAATTATCAACTTTAATATCATATTGTCTAATTTCTATTTGTGTGACTAATTATTTAGTCATTTTTATTTGTGTATAAGTTATAAATTATACAACTTAAGTTATTAAATTATATAATTTAAATTAATTTAACTTAAATTATACTTGTGCATACTGGACTTGAAAAATTAAATAATTTATCAATATTATAGTATATTTAAAAGTTTTATAATTAATAATTTTGTCTTTATTTTATTTGTATCTATCCAGTTTGTCTATTTTCTTGTCTTATTTTTAATTTTTTTTGTATATTTCCTATTGTATGATTTGTCTTTTTTCTTAACCCTTTGTTCAATCCTTTCTCTCCCTTTATTCCTTTGGTCTAAGTGGACATTTATTGTCTTGCCTTATATTGTCGTTGAATTCATGGATGATGATCAAATTAGAAAGAAAAAAGATTAGAGGAGTAATAGTCATTTATTTGGTCATTTATTTAGTCATTTATAGCTGTGTTGCAAAAAATTAGTAGAATTTTGGTCATGTGACTAAACATTTTAGTCACCTGGTCATTTATTTGTCATATTTCTACTAGTGCTAGTAATCCATTTACCGCATGCAATAATAAAGCAACCACAATGCATCACACATGAACACAAGGATTTTTATGTGGAAAACCCAAAACTAGGAAAAACCACAATGAGTGTTAGCTCACAATATATTATGTAGGAGTAATATCAAATTACAATAAAGGCTCACTACCTAGGGCTCACTGCCCAAAAGAAGTGCTCACTACTTGGAAAAAGGAAAGAAGGAAAGAGGTGGCTCACTGCCAAAATGAACTGCTCTGATTGCATCTAAGAATGCATGGTTACAATTCTAATGAAGCTCAGAAATATTGTCACAAAACTCTTCATCTTGACTGCTCTGTTTCACTACTCTGCTTTTACATTTAGCAAGATCTCTCTTCTTATGCTCTTGTCACCTTTTTTGTATTCACATATCACACCCACATTCACATTCACACAACACCATATACAAAACACCGAATTTGATCTCATATATATATTTGCAACCCTTAAATTCTTCATATTAGGTCGGCATGCACAAATGAAGCATATAGTTAATAAACTTGTAGTTTGTCAGCCAGATCTAATTACCAAAATGTATAACAAACCCAAATAACACTTGAATCACATTCCTATATGTTGTCTCCAATTATAAAATCACTTAGGATAAGATTCCAAACAATAGATCTTACCGCACACACATCACACTATCATGTTAGCCTTAAGCACATACTGTTACTGATTCAGTCTATCTGTCAAACTACCTCTTTCATTGCAGATCACAATACTTGCTCAAAATCATATCAGAGACTCTTTAGACATCATAGATCATAACTCCAAAACCTCAAAGAAAAATATCCTTTTGCGGTAAAACGTGGACCATAAGAACACATGCCCTGTCACAGTCAAGTTCTGCCAAACCAAGTAGCGATACTTAGACACTCACAACTATCTTTCCAGTGGATCTCAAAACCTACAACTGTGGATTTAGAAACTTCATACAAGTGTTTACAACACCTCAAAACCTCATAACAAGATATGTAACATCAAAGGAATACGAACCAAATCAACTGAGTGTTCTTCCCTAAATAGCATTGTATTCTACTCTGCCAGACTTAGGTTGTTTGAAGATATGCTTCTGGTACTTATCAAGAGCCATAATCTTGAATATAAGATCACCTAAGACTACAAACAACATACTAGAACCATGTGATCTTATCTTCAACTTCATACCAATTCTAGCCATTACATTGTCTCTCTATCGCTATCTCTTGTATACTACCGACAATTAGCCAAAATGACTAAGTCTTCTTCACTGAACCAAAATCTTTGTCCTAACCTTAATCCTTTTCTTGTTGCCATCAATGAAAACACCTTCAAACAACATGCACAATCACTTTTCATTATACCAGAAGTGTCTCTCTCTTAATGATGTTTGCCAAGTTGCCAACACCCTTATTTTGGCTCGGATCACTATCTGATTTCTCTAAGTTTTTTAGAAGAATTTCCCCCTCCCTGATTTCCCTTTAAATTTGAGATGATGTGGCTTAGAAGTGACATAATAAGGAAGTTGATGAAGTCTTGGTGGAAATATGCTAAGGTTTAGAAAGGATAGAAAATGTTCAAGATTACCAAGAAGCTCATTGTGATCAAGGAAAGATTGAAAGAGTGGAACACAACCACATTTAAGAATATTTTCTTAGAAAAAGAAAGAGTGAAAACAAAAATGAAGGATCTCAATTGAGAAATTATTTCACATGGCATGAGTAGTGAGGAATACAAAAAGGAGGTGTTGATAAAATACCACGATGAGATACTTGCCAAAGAAGAAGTTTACTAGAAGTCAAAATCTCATGAAACCTGGCTCAAGGAAGGGGACTTGAACACGAAGTTTTTCCACAATTCGGTCAAAATGCACAGCATAACCAAATATACTCCATCCATAAAGATGATGGCTCCACTACTTTGAAGATAGGGGATATACAGATAGAAGCGGTGGCTTTCTTCAAAGGCCTGCTTATGTCCATCAAAGATTCAAATATTCATGATCACGAAACATTCTTGAAAATCAATCCCAAATTGATCTCTGAAGAGGAAAACAAAATGTTGTTATTGCCCTTCGCCAAGGTTGAAATTAAGGGAAAAAATTTCTAGATGCTCCCAGTTAAGGCCCCTAGTCTAGAAGGATTTCCTACTTGTTTTTATCAAGAATTCTAGGATATCATTGGACAAGACGTATGGGCTGTTGCAGAAGATTTGAGGAAGTCAAAGAAAATAATAAAGGACATTAATAATTGTTAGAAAGATGATTACCCTTGCACCAAAAGATCAACCTATTAATGCCTGATACAACCACCATAATTAATGAATCCACGGGAGGCAGTTAAGCCTTGTCACGAACCCAAACATTGCACTGTATAACATAAGGAGACCAAGGGTACACACCTTGCAACAATCCCCCCAGTGCAAGTGAGGGGTTTGAACACATGAACTAGGCTTTGATACCAATTGTTAGAAAGATGGTTGCTGTTACACCAAAATCTCAACCTGTTAATGCCCGATACAACTGCCAGAGTTAATGAATCCATGGGAGGTAGTTAAGCCTTGTCACAAACCCAAGCGCTATGCTATACAACACAAGGAGACCAAGGGTGTATACCTTGCAAGAATATTACCTTAATTGTGCCCATATCAAAGAAACCTGATCCATCTTCTTTTGGTGATTTCAGACTTATTCCCCTTTGTAATACCATTTACAAGATTATTTCAAAGGCAATAACAAAGCAACTAAACCTGATCCTTCTGTAGAAGATAAAAATTGAAACAACTAAGTTATTATAACTATCATCCAATTCTAATCACTTACATTTAAGACCTAATCAGCCTCTAGGGAGGAAAATTTGCTTCTATCCACTTAGGAAGAGTAGATTAACTCTATTAAGTTTGATTCGGTTATCTACTAGCAAATCAAATAATGATGAACTATAGAAATAAACAAAAAATTGCTAATAAATAGAGATATAAAAATTATTTCAAGAAGTAAATAATAGAACATGAAATAAGATATAGAGATCAACTTGGAGCTAAAATATAGAAGCCTTAGCCTTGGACACTAGCACATCGTGGGGATGTCGACGCATGGCATTGTTGTCCTAACAATAGAGAAAACCAAAAATCCATACTGTGTAGTAGAAATACACACCTACAATGTCACCCAATTTGCATAATGAAACTAAATATCTTCCTAGAAAGGATATTTGAAATGAAATTACAAAAGTAAATCATTTAACATAAAAGAAAGCAAGTAAGACTAACAAGAGAAGGAGGAAACAAACTTTCATGCATTTGATTTTTTCCCACAACTTGCACAATACAAAGACAAAGAGAAATTTGTTGGGGTTGTTTAGGGGCTTGCCTCAGTCAAGCCCCCATGTTGGTTTTCCAACCTCCATGGAACATCTAATGATATAAGAGAAACAAAAAACAAGTGTGTGCAAGCTCTTACCCTAAGTGCATCTAGGGTCTAAGAGCAATAACAAAAATACCAATCTATAAGTACTTATCCCTGGTCTATGGGAAAATACCCAAGCGTGCATATGGTAAAATGGGTGGTGGTGTACACCACAAGCATTTGCCAAAATGATGTTGTATAAAAGGAATAACAATGAAATAACACCATTGTGTAATAATAGAACAATGTTATCATATTTTGATGTTGTAAAGGAGGCTGCAATCTCCTTGAAAACACAATCTATTGGAGGATAGTTGAAACCCTTGCACAAAAGAGCCTCTTCTCAACTCCAAAACTTGATCAAAAGCTTACAAAACTAACCAAGAGAGAGATGCTATGATGCGACAAGCACCCCAATCTACAAAATATATTAGCGAGAATGCTTCAAAGATATCTATGTAATTTTTAAAAGCCTATCCAGAAATCAACAATCTAGAGGCTTAAAAAAAATTTCCAGACAGAGCTCTTTTTTCCCATATTTCTCTTTTTACATGTAAGAGAGGAATTTGTTAGGTCAGGTACACTATATGGACCATTCTAAGGTCACGCAAGCATTACCTTTCTTCAAGATTCTAGAAATGGGTGGGAGAATATCCATTCAAAATTTATGGCAGATCTGGGATGTCAACATGGCATGGGGACATTCATGCATGGCGCTTGTGTCCTAGCAATATTCCTCCAAACTTCACATGTGTTATTTGAAAAGTATAACAAGTAAGTATCAAAAGTACAGATTTGGCAAATAGCTGGTGATGAGGGAAAATAGGCTAAAAGGTCAGGTCCAATGATCCTAAAAACATGCTACATGTGCAGACATTGAAGTGAGTGAAACGTATCGTGAAATTGCGAGGGTACACAATTTTCTACGTTACATTTTGCCCCCACTTTAGCGAGCTAATGACACTAAGTGATAAGCTATGCTAAAGTAAGAAAATAAAATGTTGAAAGCAAATGAGCATGTAAAGGATACCCAAAATGATATTATAGAGGATGCATTAATTCTTTAGGCAAAAGAATGATGCCTCCGGACTAAGAATTTGCAGTACCATGGTTTTAGGAACTGCAAACCTACAAGATCACCCTGTTAGGCAAAATAAATAGTCCTAAAAGGTCCAAAACTATGCTAGTCTAAAAAATACTAAAAGATGAAAATAGTGGTGGATAGACCCCCCATGTTTATGTCGACTTACTCAAATAATGAGGCAAAAACAGGGGTGAAAAAGTCCACCACGTAAAAATTTTTTAGAATATTTGAAAAACAAGTTTCATAGGGTTATTTAATAAAATAATGCTAAAATAAAATATGGGTAACAAGAAGTTGGGTAGAGTTAAGATTCTAATGCAACAAATGGCGTGAAAATCTGAATTCATAGGCCCAAGATATGATAGTTTGAATGAGAAGTGCTTTAGAAAAATTTCAAAATTTTCTATAAATAGTAAAAGAATTTTACTTTTTACTATTCATTTGAAAGTGACATATAGAGTAACTTGAGTGAATCAGAGAGCTAAAATGCCTCACATACGAGCATATTGAGCACCACAACTAAACACATTGAGGGAGTATGTGGAGCAAAGCATCGCGCTATGCGAGTGTGATCTATGAAGTCAAAATGAAAACAAAAAACACAAATCAAATGCAAAAACAAATGATATACCTTCACATGTGACCCACAAATCCAAAATAGGGTGGAAGGAGTTGCACCCAAACTCCTTAGATTTACCCAAGTAGATGAAGAATGGAATATGGATTTGCTCAATGCATTCAACACAATAGGATGAGGGATTTGGATTTAGATGGAGATTGAGATGGGGATGAGGAATGATTTTGGCATTATGATGGTATGATGAAGAGATTTGAGAGAAATTTGGGCATGGTAAGGATGTAAGAAGAAGTTGTTTTCAAAATGGCTTCGAGAAGGGTCTCATTTATAGATTTTTGGAAAATGGATGGAAGGTGAGGATTAAAAGATGAGATCAAGGGCTAGAAATGCTTCAAAGTTAGGGTTAGGATTGAAGTCATAGCCTTGTGACAAGTGTCACAAAGGGGAGTGGATGAGAGAAATCAAGGGTTGAGATTAGTTCAATGGGATTGGAGGGCTCTCATTATTTGTGAATTTTAAATTCACATGGGGAAAGGTGTGGAGGATAAAAATGAATTAAAAATTCATTTTTGGGAAGAGTGAATATGACAAGTGAATTAAAAATTCAACTCATGGGGGAGTGTGAATTAAAAATTCACTTTTATGTGGAGATGTGAAGGTTGAAGGACACATGTACACTTACATGTGTAAGAGGGTGATAAATGAGGTGTAAGGAAGATTTGACCCTTTGATTTTTATTCAAAGGTGTGTGGGAAGATGGGATAAGCAAGGTTAATTAAGTGTTAAGCTTAATTAATTTAGGTCTAGGGGATAGGTAGGCTAGGGTAGCTAATTAAATAATTGATATTTAATTAACTAGGATAGGGATAGGTTGATTAATATGCTAGATTAATTAGATAAGCATGATTTATCTAATTAATAAGGATTAGGGAGATGGACAAATTAACTAAATAAATATTGGGAATATTTATTTAATTAATGAGGTATAGTGTTGTAAGGTATAGTGATAAATTAAATGAATTAATTGATCACAAAAGATGGGTAAATGGTCAATGGTAGATGATTAGGGAGAAAGTAATTAAATAAAATGAATTTATTTCATTAATAGGATGGATAATTGGTGGTGTAGAGATATAGGAAATTGGTTTTGTGAAGCAAGTCAATTTTAGGTGTCTACATTTTCCCCTCTTTGAAATGGTGTTGTGGCTAAGTAACACTATTTCAAAGAAGTTAAAACATAGAGTTGGATTGGATAAAAACAATTTTGGCTTAGAAGAAGAGGGTAAGGTTTAGGGATGATTGGTAAGGGGGATGCCCCCTCAAGAGGACATGTGGGTTTCAAGAACATGGGTGTGCTCTCGAAATGGATGAAACATATTGGTTGAACTAGTTGGAGGATAAGGGGTGAGATGAAAGAATGATGATGTTGGGAGATTGATTGGTGGATGATCATTGTGCTGAAAAATGATTTAGAGCAATCCTAGGTTTGATATAGCAAAGTGGATATTTTCACGACGGTATAGAAGACCAAGGTGATAACGTTTATCCCACATTTGTATGGACTAGACACACAAACAAGAGGGTGATCCCATGCATGCCCAAGATAGTACAACCTTGTCTAGATGAGGGAAGGGGACTCATAGCATAAGCCCTTACTACAAAAAAGGTATGATGAACCTTAGATGCACATGGAGATCAATATGCTAGAAACAACCCTACGATCCACAAGAAATGAATACTAGCTTGGAGTAATGAAACCAACCCACAAGCACAACATACAAAAGCAAGACTATGCCCCATTCTAGATGTTTTCACCACATACCATGATATAGTGAGATCAAGGTAGTTTTGATGTGATCTTCGAATAGGACAAAAGATAAAAAATAAAAAATGAAAAGACCAATGAACCAAACAAGTAGCCATTGTATCTCTTGCCAAGATGGATGATGATTGATGGATTCTGCCTATTGTAGGAATGATAAATCCTAAGGCAGGAATCGATGGATGATTGGATCATGCTTAGTTGATGTTGTAAAATTGGCTCAAGATATGATGGTGACAAGTTGTGGTTGATGTTGATTTGATAGTTGATGATTTTGGTTAAGGGATGATTGCTTTGATAGGTAATGTGATGCTTGGGATATTGCGTTTGGATCTAGTGTAAGCTCAGCAGGTTGGATGGGTGCATCTTATGTACCTGAGTACTGGAAACTTCCTTCGTATTCCAGACTGCCTACATACCCTATATCCACGGGATCAGGGCACATTGAGATGCAGTTGGTGATGATATGTAGTTTTGATTTATGATGATGATGTGGGATGATTGAGGATAGATGTGATGATGTTGGAAGATGATGAGATGTTGATGGAACAATGTTGATTTTGTGATGGATATTTTTTGGGAATTTTATGGATTTTTTTATTTTTTTTATTTTTGTGATTTTGGAAAGCGAATGATTTTTATGAGATGGTTGCCTTGGATTTTATTTGGATAGCCTTTGTGCTAGATACCAATGACAAAGGAACACCAAGTCTAGAGGTGAAGGTGATGGAGTTGGATTGGGGGATTGGTGATGAAAGGATAATGGATAGGAGATTTATGATAGATGAATGGACAAGGTATAGGGATGCATGTTAGATAGATGGAAGATGGGGATGAGGATTTTCTCCAAGGGCTAGGTTGTAGGGAATCATATGCCCCAATGCTTAGAATTTTGCATGATGGGTTCACATTTGAATGGATGGACTTTGTGGTAAAGGATTAATGGTGGATGATAACCAAAGCATGTTGTTGATATTTTTCCCCTTGTCTTTATCAAGATCTAAGGAGGAAGATATAGTAGATGGGATGGATGGGGAATGATAGGATAAATAGGGGATGGTAGATAGGAATATGATAGGATAGGATAAGGATAAGAGAGTGGATAAGATGTGCAAAGGATATTATGGATGTGCATGAAGGGTATGATTTTGCCCCCAAGTGTACGGATACAAAATGGATGGAGAAGGGATTACGTATGATGCCCACAAGGGTTTTTCATCATGGTACTTGCCCAAGGTGCCACAAGGAGTGGTTTTCACCATTGGAAAGATTTTTTCTCTTTACTATTTTTTTCATTTTTAATTTTTTTGATGGAATGGGGACTCTAACGTCTGTTTCCATAGCAAGGCGAAGATGGTCCCATGTTGGATAGCATTATGGATGACAATTGCATGGATGTTGATAGATAGGAGAAGATGGAATGGATGGTGGATAGTGGATTATGATGTGGATTATGTGGATTATGATGTGGATTATGCAGATTATGATGTGGATTATGCGAAAGCATGGACCATAGGAATGTGATGGGGAAGATATGTAGGATAGTGAATGAAAGATGGAGAGATGGGGGTATGTGGGAATTTCAAGTGGTGGAGGGGAACCAAGACCAACAGTTGCACACATTGTGATGTATTTTGAAGCTTATGTTTTGGATGGGGGTTGGGTAGTAATGGGAATTGGGATAGGGGATTTTTGGATGGTCGATTTGGGGTTTTAGGGTCCCAAATAGACTTAGGATTTGGGGGATTTTTAGATGGGGAGCAGGATGTTTGGGATTTGGGGGTGGATTGGGATGTGGATGCCTCATTACCGTTTGGTGCTTTTTGTTTGGGGACCGACATCATTTTTTTTTTTGCTTTTTCTTGTGATCGTGTGGGATTTGATAGCCTTTTGGATTTTTTATTTTGCTTGGAAGGGGTAACATCTTTAGGATTTTGTGCTTTATGAGTTGAGGAATTCAAATTTTTACTTTTGAATCCCATGGATTTGGCTGAAGCTTCATGTTTGAAAGATGTGTGCTTTTGTTGGTCTTGATTGGGAATTTTAGGGGGTTTATGGGTGGAGGGGTTAAAAGTGGATTTTTGGATAAATGGATAAGGAGATTTGAGGATGGGGATATTAGGAGTTGGGAGGATGGAAGGATAAGAGGATTTGTGGATAGTGATGTTTAGCGTTGGCAGGATATGAGGTAGAGTGGATTTAATAGGAATATTTGGAGTTGGAAGTAGTGGAGGTAAATTTGATGGAGGAAGATGGCTGGTCACATGCTTTTTTTCATGATATGAAGATGGAGGAGGGATGGCGACATATGATTTAGGAGTGCAATGTGATGCACCAAATTTGGAATTGGGTGAATGGATTTTGGAGGATGCGTGGGTGGTACCAACATGTTTATTTTGTTTGCCTTGGGATGTATAGCCAAGGCCATGCGAGGATGGATGGAATGTGGTGTGGATGGGCTCCAAGATGCCTTGTTCATGAAGGCCTAAGCCTTTGCCTTAATAGTTCATGTGTTGGAGCATATGACATGCAATGGGATGTTTGGTGCTTTGGAAACAAGAAGCGAGTCCATTATTTGTTGGAGAAGGATAGTGGTGGATGGAAGTTGTTCACCTCCTATGAGAGAGTCACAATGGATGAAAGTGCTTGTGCCAAGTGGATAAGGGGATGGATTTTGGATGGGATTGGAAGATGGAGATGAAGGATTAATGGGGAATGATAAAAGGATGGTAGAGATTGGTATGGGATCAATAAGGTGATCAATAGATGGGAGGGGATCGGGGATGGGATTAGATAGGATGGTTAGATTTTGATTAAGATAAGGGGTTGATGTTTCAACATGCTTTGGATTAGATGGATCGTGTGTTTGGGTAGAAGTGGGGGTGATGGTAGGTTCTTGGATGAATGTGATAGGTGCTTGAATTATGGTGGGTGTTGGAATGCATGAGGGTGTTTGACTCCTTTCTAATAGCCAATGGATGGCATCCTTCATGAGTGTATGGGTTAAAGAATAATATAATGGATGGATAGTAAGGGTGGTTGGTGTGGGATTAGGATTGGGATTGGATAGGTGGGTGATGGGATTAGGTAGTGATGGTTCTTGGATAGGTGTTGGACTAGATGGTGGTGTTGGAGGGGTGGAGGATTTGGGGGATTCTATAGCTTTGCTTTCATTTTTTGATGTTCTTTGGAGGAAATCCCACAAGGATTCTTTGGATGTCGTGGGCTTAGGATTTGGAGGATTTGATGGTGGATTAGATGGTGTATGGGTGATAGGGGTTGGTGGATTGGGAGCTACATAAGATGATGGATTAAGGTTGATAAGATTGGGGGGATATTGTGATGGGTGGATTGGAGGATGGGGATTAGGGGATGGGGGATTTGCATGGGGGAATGGTTGTTGATATAAGCTTTGGATTTCGGTTATGAGGTGTGCTAGATTGGTGTTCCCTTGATCAAAGTTGGCATGACAAAGGTTGGGGTATGGATAAGTTGGAGGTATTGATTGGTTGGGTATATATGATGGTATGGATGTATAAGGGGATGAAGATTGGTGTGATGTTAGCAGGAATGAAAGATAGGGTGTTTGTTGATATGATGGAGGTTGGTATGAGGTTGATGGTGTGGATATGTAAGATGTAGGTTGGTATGATGAAGGTTGATATGATGTGGATGGGGTTGAAATGTAGGGTGTTTGTTGATATGATGGAGGTTGGTATGAGGTTGAAGGTTGATATGAGGTTGATGGAGTAGACATATAGGATGAAGGTTGGTATGATGAAGGTTGGGTAGGGGCTTGGGATTCCCCAATGATGAGGTGTGCTAAGGGTATATCTCTAATGTCATTTTTGCATTTCTCGTTAGCATTAGGATCCATGTTCTCATAGATTTTTCTAAGTCTTTGTAATTGTTGCATTACTACATAAGGATCCATGTTGTTGGGGAGGTATGGGATGATGGAGGATGATGGATGATTGCAATGTTGGGGATCAAATTTCAAGACCTTAGGGTGATTCAATTTTCTTCAAAAGATGGATGATTCTCTATACTTAAGGTGGACTAATGACACTTAAGTAATAGAATTGATTTGGTTGACTTGATTGGATGATCAATTAAGGTTTTGATTTTTTATTGGGTTGATTTGGATTTGGAGTTTGATAGTAATGTTGGGGGACTTGGATGTTGATTGGGATCAATGTTGATTTTGGATTGGATTTGGAATATGGTTTGGAAGATTATGGATTGATGTTGGTTGGATTTTGGATTTGATTTGGATGAGATGGGATTAGAATGATGTTGATGAATTGGATTAAGGATGATGAGGGTGATTAGGATAAGATTGGATTGAATGATTTTGATGATGATGTGGATAAGATAGGTGGTTAGGATGATTAGGATAGATGGGTGATTGGATTAAGATGAAGTGGATAAGAATGATTAGGATGATGAAGATAGATTATGACTAGAGTGGAAGTGGATTAGAATTTGGTCAAGCTCAAATAAAGGGATTGGATAAGCTCAACTTATGGGGTTTGATAAATGGGGGGATGGTTTAGTGGATATTTGATTTTTGGACATGGATGAAGAAGGCGCTAAAATAGATGGAAATGGTGCTGAAACAGAGAGGAATGATGCTAAAAGATGCAAATGGTTGGATTGATGGATGAATTTGATTTTTCTTGGCAAGTAGACAAATAATCAAGAAAGAAAACACAATGGCCAAAGGTTTTGTTTGTGAAATATTTATCAAGAATGCACAACCTAAGGTGAAGCAAGGACAATACTTGTTGAATAAGTAGAGGGATTTTGGCTTCTAGAACAATGGTTCATAGTGGGGGTACATCCAAGGGATTAGTACCTTACGAGCATCCGATAAACCACTTAAGGTTTTGACTAGCTCTACTAGGGGTTTCATATACACAAGGTACTACTCCCTTTCAAGCTAGCACCGAATGGTAAGCACTCATATCAATTAGACTTGGCTTTTGCCTTATCCTCAATTTACATATAACAGACTGAATGAAAGTACTGCTTGGGGTCACCAATGAGTTCTCTGAATGGATGTGTCTCAAGGGTAGGCCCACTTCCTAGAAAAAAGAGGATAGAACCATTTCTCTTCACCCAAGATCCTTTTGAAGGCAAGGGGAGAGGATACTTTGATTCTACCCTATAGGATAACACAAACGTGCAAGTGCACCAAACATGGCAAACACTTCTCTAATGTTGTTTTTAAACCCAAATTGAAATGTGCCTAAAGTTATTTGTTGCAAGCAATGATTAATTTTAGAGCACCAAAATCAAATATTTTCTACACTAAGGCACACAAGGATTTTTTTTAGGTGCACCAAAATGAAATGTTTAATTATTGATTATTTTCCAAGCAAGATTGATTTTATGCACCAAATTTAAGTGTTTTCTAAGCTAAGCACACAAAGGTTCTTTTTTAGTGCACCAAAAGAAGATGTGTCTAATCTACTAAATGCTTGTAAAAGATGTTAGTAGTTTTAAGATGATGGTCTTGGATGATCTGAAATACCCTACAGAATAGAGACCCAACCCTGCACAGATCCCTAAGCTAGTATAGAAAATAGCGCCAATCTAGAGGCAAGATAGCGCTAATACAGAAGATAGTGCTAATATAGAAAATAGTGCCAATCCAGAGGAAAGATAGAGCTAATATACAAGATAGTGCTAATACAAAGGAAAGATAGCACCAATATACAACATAGCGCCAATATACAAGCTAGTGTAAATATACAAGATAGCACCAATACAGAGGCAAGATAGCGCCAATATATAAGATAGCACCAATACAGAGGCAAGATAGCGCCAAACTATGTTTTTGCCTTAGTTTACAGCCTGCAGTGAGAAAGATAGTGCCAAACTGGGTGAGTTTAGTGCCAAAACAATGTAATGATGGTCAAGGGTTTGATTTTAGGAAAAATTTGACATAGTCTCCCCCTGTCCCTACATCTCCTGCAAAATAGAAAGAAAAAGACACAAAAGATGCTGAAAAAGTGAAAAAACACAAAATATGTGAGTCCAAATGATCAAGCAATGTCATAGTAAGAAGGTACCACCACAATCTAAAAATAGCGCCAAAATGCGGGTAAAATGGCGCTACTGCGCAGGAAGATAGTGCTAATCTATAAAAAACATGTCTTAACAACAAAAAAAACTCACAAGATTGTTAGATTAAGACCTTGTGGGTCCCATCGGGCGTGCCAATGTGATCTATGAAGTCAAAATGAAAGCCAAAAACACAAATCAAATGTAAAAACAAATGCTATACCTTCACATGTGACCCACAAATCCAAGATAGGGTGGAAGGAGTTGCACCCAAACTCCTTAGATTTACCCAAGTAGATGAAGAATGGAATGTGGATTTGCTCAATGCATTCAACACAATAGGATGAGGGATTTGGATTTAGATGGAGATTGAGATGGGGATAAGGAATGATTTTGGCATTATGATGGTATGATGAAGAGATTTGAGAGAAATTTGGGCATGGTAAGGATGCAAGAAGAAGTTGTTTTCAAAATAGCTTGGAGAAGGCTCTCATTTATAGATTTTTGGAAAATGGATGGAAGGTGAGGATTAAAAGATGAGATCAAGGGCTAGAAATGCTTCAAAGTTAGGGTTAGGATTGAAGTCATAGCCTTGTGACAAGTGTCACAAAGGGGAGTGGATGAGAGAAATCAAGGTTTGAGATTAGGTCAATGGGATTGGAGGGCTCTCATTATTTGTGAATTTTAAATTCACATAGGGAAAGGTGTGGAGGATAAAAATGAATTAAAAATTCATTTTTGGGAAGAGTGGATATGACAAGTGAATTAAAAATTCAACTCATGGAGGAGTGTGAATTAAAAATTCACTTTTATGTGGAGATGTGAAGGTTGAAGGACACATGTACACTTGCATGTGTAAGAGGGTGATAAATGAGGTGTAAGGAAGATTTGACCCTTTGAATAAAAAACTAATTTTTATTCAAAGGTGTGTGGGAGGATGGGATAAGCAAGGTTAATTAAGTGTTAAGCTTAATTAATTTAGGTCTAGGGGATAGGTAGGCTAGGGTAGCTAATTAAATAATTGATATTTAATTAACTAGGATAGGGATAGTTTGATCAATAGGCTAGATTAATTAGATAAGCATGATTTATCTAATTAATAAGGATTAGGGAGATTGACAAATTAACTAAATAAATATTGGAAATATTTATTTAATTAATGAGGGATAGTGTTCAAGGTATAGTGATAAATTAAATGAATTAATTGATCACCAAGGATGGGTAAATGGTCAAAGGTAGATGATTAGGGAGAAATTAATTAAATAAAATGAATTTATTTAATTAATAGGATGGATAATTGGTGGTGTAGAGATAGAGGAAATTGGTTTTGCAAAGCAAGTTAATTTTAGGTGTCTACAGTGAGGTATGAAAATTTTCTTCTTTTGTTAAATCTTTTGCATTGTTTTCCATGCTGAAAAGAGGAACGCACACATAGCACTAGCATCCTTTTTGGGTGCTAGCATCCGACTAGGGAACTCATGTTCATTGGGTACATAGGCATCCATCAGATGCATAGGCATCCAAGATAGGAACTGACATTTGAGGGACACACTAGCATCTCAAAAAGGCACCAATGTTTAGGAGATTTAGAGTTAGAAATTTTTTGAAATTTAGAAGTTTTTGAAAATTTATGAAATTTTATAGTAGATTGATAAGGTTATATGGTTGATAAACATAGCATTCTCCAAAGATGTGAGAGCATATCAGAGACTCATACTTTCCCTTTTGCGGGACCAACAAACCATACTATCACTAGAGGAGGCAACTCTACTGCAAGCCATAGGATTATGGTATGTCTATACTATGTCAGGGATGTGGTTCCATGACCTCATGCTCATGACATTGATTGAGAGATGGGATACAAACACCTCTGGCTTCCATCTTCCAATGTGAGAGATGAAAATCACACTCAAGGATGTGTACCAGATTCTATGGTTGTCAATCCAAGGATGAGTTGTTTCTATCACCATGGAGAGGTTAGTAAGTTACATTGCACAAGGACAGATGTATGC
Organism: Cunninghamia lanceolata; assembly: GCA_027924645.1. Lineage (NCBI taxonomy): Eukaryota > Viridiplantae > Streptophyta > Pinopsida > Cupressales > Cupressaceae > Cunninghamia > Cunninghamia lanceolata. Next base: position 5,166,383 of record BSBN01000054.1, read on the forward strand.
TCTTGTATGGACCATCCCTAGGGATCCCTCAAGGAACATACACCTAAGATGGTTAGTGCATTGTGGAGATGGGATCCAACTAGTCCGTCATGTTATGATTGCTACTATTGTTGTCCATGCAACACCTGATGGGAGAGGCAGCTAGTTCCATGGGGGCCTCATTCATACCATCAGGAAGTTGGAGACATAGAGGACAATGTTTGTGTGGGGCCACACTATGTTGGCACATCTGTTTCATGATTTGGGATGTTACATCCATTGCAATAGTGCTAGCTTGATAACCTGCACCTTACCACATGTGTGGACGTTGGAGCACATCATATTGTTGGAATGGATTCAGACAACTGAGAGGGGGGGTGAATCAATTGTCACACAATTTAAACTTTTCTTCCTTTAATCCCCTTTAAACGAATTAATGATATGAACATTAAAGAATGAATCAATAACACATGAGCAAAAATATAAGTAACACACTTGACACCAAGATTTTTGACGTGGAAACCCGGTTAAGGGAAAAACCACAATGGGGGTTAACCCACAAATATTATACTCTATTAAAAGTATTACAAAGGGGAATGCACATGCATTTGGGCTCACTACCCAGAGCTCACTACTCAAAAAAGGCTTACTGCCTATAGAAGGCTCACTACCTACAGAAAGAAGATTACAATGAGATTGAACTGATAATTAGCATCTATTAATGCTAGAGTTCAATTATGGTTAAGCATAGAAAACTGACTTGACACACTTCATCCTTACTCTACTCCTCTTACTGCTCTGCTAACATCTAAACTTTTTTTTCCTACTCCTTTTCGCAATTACACCATAGTCGCAACACATACACCAAAATCATCCAATTCCATTGGATATATATATCCACAACATGATCTACAATCATTTTGCCAATCAACTTCAAGAACATTTAGAACTTTATCGAGTACTCTGCTCTGTCAGCTAGATCCATACATAATATGAGATGTGGACCAGAACTTGCACTCGCAGATCATCAATCATGTCGGCTACCATCATTGATCATCACCAATTGCCCAATAAACTTCTATACATCCAGAATTAAGATCATTCACAAGGTCAACCTATTCTTCTTTTGTCTGATCTGTCAAACTAAAACCCAATATTCAGAAGCTAATATCTTTTGAGTCCTTCATCACCAAAGGACAAAACTCTGGATTTAGAGTATCTTGACAATGCTTACAACTGTTGCAAGTATGGGCCTAACTGGTGTTGTCATTGATGTCGACATACTCCTATTGCATTGATGATAAGGATTGGATGAGCTGTATGCTGAGGATATTGAGAAAATTAGTCCTATCAGGAATAGAGAAGAACAGTGAAGACAGTGAGGTAAAGATCCTAGCTAAGATGAAGATCAAAGGATATGCATCAAAGGGTTTGTAGATATGTGTCTTAAGATGATCTAGTAAATATTTCAGAGGTCCACATGAAGATCTAAAGAACTTATGGCCACTTAAGTAAAACTGGTTATGGCAGATGTTCAGAGGTAACAGAGTGACATAGATAGGTCCGGTGAGATCTAGAAATACAATATCTTGTTCTGCAGATTTGGTGGAGTGTTTAGGAAGTTAATGTGAATTGATAACTCAATTGGTTCATGGTCTGGAGGTCCGCAAGTATCTATTCCAATATGACAGTGATGACAGACTGTGTTCTTGAGGTTTTGGATGGAGAGAATGATTTCAGTAAGCAGAAGTAGTGTGGATGTTCTTGGTGATTCAGGCAAGCTTATGCAGGTCTCTGTATTGTTTCCAATTCATGTTGGTGGTCTGCATTGAAGATTAAGCTTGTAATTGAAGAATTACTTCTAGATGATGATGTTCTTCCTAAGTCTGGCCGATCAAATGAGTTACACATTCTGCGGATGATCTTGGAGATGTTCTGTGAAGAATGGCATGTTCCTAAGGAAGATTGAAGTCTCAGATCTATGTGGTTGACATTGTGTTGATCCACGTGAAGTCTTTTTGTAATTAGTTAGGTTGTATTTATGTATTTACTCTGTAATGTATGCCGACTTGGATGATTATCCCTAAGTTGATGTCTTGTATAAGTAAGGAATTGTAAAGTCATTTCAATATATATCTTCTTGAGATGAAAGTGTGGTAGAGAGGAGCATAGCGAAAGGCAGAGCAGAAGTATTGGTCTTAAATGGAACTCACTCAAGCATGGTGAAGATGCTATTCTTCAGTTCATGTATGTAATACTTATTATTCTGTAGATAATGTGTCTCCTATAGGTAGTGGGCCTCTTGTGAGTAGTGTGCTCGGGTAGTGAGCCCTAATTGGCATGTGTCATTTTGCTCTTTCTATTCTTTTAACAAAGAATACAATCTTGGGTTAGTCACCCCATGGTTTTTTCCCTAAATTGGGTTTTCCATGTTAAAAATCTTGGCATCATATGTGTTAATGTGTTTCTACTCTTGAATTGTTGCATTATGTTTCCATGATTGATTTATTATTATGCTGCTAAATTAAGAAAAGGATTTAAGTGATTAATTGCAAGAAAGTTTTGGACAACTGATTCACCCCCCCTCTCAGTTGTCTGTCCTAAATCCAACAATTGGTATCAGAGCCAAGTTCCTCTAAAAGGAGCTTAACCACTTGAGGAGATCCAGGATGTCATCCTACAAGAAGGATAGTCTGAGGTTTGATGGAACCAATTTCACTCTTTGGAAAAGTCGCATGGAATGCCACTTGCAATGTATGGGAATGCAGTATTAGATCATGGCTTGAAAGAAGTATGTTCCTCCACAGAATGGTCTGAGTACTGTAGATGAAATCAGAGATGTTGAAAACAATCTACAGACTAAAGAAGCTCTTCTAAGTGCCTTATCTAATTCAGAGCTGACAAATGTTATTGATCTAAAAACTGCATATGAGATTTGGCAAAAATTGGAACTTCTGCATGAAGGAGACAAGTATGTTAAATGTGCCAAGCTGTAGAGTCTGAAAGGAAAATTTGAAAACCTGAAGATGAGAGAAGATGAAAATATCACTACATTTATGCCAAGAGTAAATGAGCTTGTTTGTGGCATTAGATGTGCTAGTGGAATCTTGGATGAAGATGAGATTGTTGGTAAAGTTCTTAGATCCCTTCATGATTCTTACAAATACAAGGTTGATGCTATTAAAAAATTCATATCCTATTCAGGTATCACAAGAGATCAATTGGTTGGTAAATTGGCTACATTTGAATTGACTAAGTTTGGAGATGCACCCCCCAAGACTGAATTTACATTCAAAGCTAGTGCCTCTGTAAAAGGAAAACACAAGTTTGATCCGGGAGAGAACTCTTTAAAAAAACTATCATGGTATGAAAAAGAAATAAAAGACCTGGAAGAAGATGAAGCAGAAGCTACTCAACTTGAAGCCCTAATTGCAAAAAGACTACCAAGAGGATTCGGTAAGTATGAGGGGAAATTGCCTTTTAAATGTTTTAATTGCAATAAGATTGGTCATTTTGCCTCAAGGTGTCCGGAAAGATTTTCAAGGTCAAATCCTAACAGATCAAGGTTCCAAAAAAATGTTACTATGTTCATGAAGATGATGATGATGAATCAGAGATAGGAAACAAATCTGGAAGTGACTGGGTGTTTATTGCCATCAAGGAAGAAGATCCAATGCCCTCTAAATCTGTCAATCATAAAACTGTAGAAAGAGCTCTGGCTGCCCAAGTTGAAGAAAAGGATGATTGGGTCATTGACAGTGGATGCTCCCACCATATGACAGGTGACAAAAATAAGTTCATAGATTTAGAAAGGTATGAAGGAGGAGTGGTAAAATTTGGTGATAATTCTACTGGCAGAACTAGAGGTAGAGGAACCATTTCTTTTGATGGAAAGAACAAAACTAGTAATGTACTGTATGTTGAAGGTCTAAAGCACAATCTTCTCAGTGTTGGATAGTTGGTGGACAAAGGCTATGATCTTCGATTCAAAAATGGTAAATGCAAGATCTTTGAAAGTTTCAGAACAAAGATTGCATCTGGTACTCAAACAAAAGGTAATATCTTCCACTTGGTTGGTACTAGTAAAAGTTGTTTATTTGTTCAACTTGATCAGAGTTGGTTGTGGTATAGAAGAAAGTGTCATGTGAATTTTGATAATATCATCAAGATAAGCAACACCCAGGCTATGAGAGATCTTCCAAGACTGGTGAAACCTACTAATAGTTTGTGCAAAGAATGTCAGTTGGGTAAGCAGAGCAGAGTCACATTCAAAAGTAAGGAACAGTCTTCTACTGGATTATTGGACTTAGTTCATACTGATCTGTGGTTCGGCAAGAATCAAGCGTGTGCAAGGTGATAGATACTTTATGCTATTAATTGATGAGTACTCCCGGATGATGTGGGTGACTTTTCTGAAAGAGAAATCTGAGACTCTTGAGAAATTCAAAATATTCAAGGCTATGGTAGATAATGAAACCGGATTGAACATAAAATGTCTGAGGTCTGATAGAGGTGGAGAATTCACATCTGGTGAGTTCATAGAATTCTATGAGAAACATGGAATAAAAAGATAGTTGTCTTCTCCAAGGACTCCACAGCAGAATGGAGTAGTGGAGAGAAAGAACCGGACCATCCAGGAAGGATCTAGAACCATGATGATGGAAACAAATATTCCTCAGATCTACTGGAGAGAAGCTATAAGCACTGCAGTCTATACTATTAATTGAGTACAAATTAGAAGCAATACTGGTAAGACTCCTTATGAACTCTGGTTTGGCATCACTCCCACTGTGAAGTATTTCAGAGTCTTTGGTAGCAAATGTTACATTAAAAGAGATGAAGATCTAGGCAAATTTGATGCTAGAAGTGATGAAGGAATATTCTTAGGTTATTCTACTCAAAGCAAAGCCTACCGGTGTTATAACAAGAGATTGAGAAAGATTATAGAAAGTACAAATGTGAAGGTTGATGAAGGTATTGAAAAACCCTCAAGGTTTTATGAATATGATGAAGATGATCAGAATGATGTTTTGATCCAAGGAGTCCAAACCCCTTCTGAAATTTAGATTCAGACTGATCTGGTGAATCAGGAAGAAGAGATGAGTTTGAATGAACCTGCTCAAGAAATAGAAGTGTAAGAAAGTCCCAAAATTCCTAGGTATGTAAGATTGAATCACTCTAAAGATCAAATCATAGGTGATAAAAGAAAAGGTGTTCAAATAAGAAGAAAGATTGCTCAAGACTCAGAAGAGTATTGTTTGATTTCAAAGATTGAACCAAAGTCAGTAAATGAAGCATGCAATGATGAAAGCTAGACTAAAGCAATGGAGGAAGAGCTGATGCAAATTGAGAAAAATCACACTTGGGATCTTGTTCCCAGACCTAGAAACAAGAATGTGATTGGAACCAAATGGGTATTTCGAAATAAACTGAATGAAGATGGTGAAGTAGTCAAAAACAAAGCCAGGTTGGTCTACAAGGGTTACTCTCAAGTAGAAGGAGTTGATTTTGAAGAAACTTTTACTCCGGTGGCAAGAATTGAAGTAGTCAGGTTATTTCTTGCCTTTGCTGCCTTCAAGGACTTCAAAGTATATCAGATGGATGTCAAGTCTGCCTTCCTAAATGGTGACTTGGAAGAAGTTTACATTGAGCAACTGGATGGATTTTAATTATCTGATCATGGTGATATGGTCTACAAGTTAAAGAAAGCACTGTATGGACTTAAACAAGCCCCAAGAGCCTAGTATGAAAGACTGGATAAGCATCTTTTGAAGATTGGTTTCAACAAAGGTACTACTGCCAGTAACTTGTACTTCAAAATTGATCATGAAAATATCTTGATTATTGAAGTGTTTGTTGATGATATCATTTTTGGAGGAAGAGATAGTATGTGCAAAACTTTTGCAAATAGAATGAAAAATGAATTTGAGATGCCCATGTTTGGGGAAATGAATTTCTTCTTGGGTCTACAAATCATTCAAACAAAGAAAGGAATCTTCATTTCTCATACCAAATATATGAAAGAATTATTGAAGAAATTTGGGATGGAAGACTCAAAACCAATGAGTACTCCCATGGCAACCAGATGTAAATTGAGCAAAGATGATGACTCTCCTGAGGTTGATCAAAAAAAGTACAAGTTAATGATTAGAGGATTATTGTATCTCACTCAAACTAGACCTAACATTATGAATGTTGTTGGTCTTGTTGCTAGATTCCAAGCTGATCCTAGAGAATCTCATATCATGGCAATCAAGAGGATTTATAGATATCTAAAAGGGACAATTGAGTATGGTTTGTGGTATCCTAGAGATCATGAGTTCTCTCTTCATGCATATATATAGATGCGGATTGGGCATGAGATATGGATGACTAGAAGAGTACTAGTGGTGGAGCATTCTTTTTGGGGAAGAGAGTGGTTTCTTGGCTGAGCAAGAAATAAGAGGCAATATCTCTGTCTACTGCAGAAGCAAAATACATTGCAATAGCAGGTAGTTGCACTTAAGTATTGTTGATGAAGCAAATGCTTAGAGATATCAGAGTGGAGTATGAAAAACCCATCACAATCTTCTGTGATAATTTAAGTGCAATTAACGTATCAAAAAATCTGGTGTTGCATTCAAAGACTAAACATATATCCATCAAGTTCCACTTTTTGAGATTGCAAGTGAACAAAAATGAAGTCAAATTGGAGTTTCTGCCTTCCAAGGATCAAATTGCAGATACTTTTACTAAACCTCTACCTAAGGACTCTTTTGAGTATCTCAGGGAGAAGTTAGGGGTTATTACTCCTCTAGTTCTGAATTAAGGTGCACAGATGTGCATCAATCTGGTGGATCTCATAGTCATATCTTGTGGTCCAGATTGATGATGGGAAGCTGCTACTCAGGGGGAGTAGCTGGTATGATTCTGAAGTGATGCAAGTATGTGCCCTTTTCCATTAATATCAAAGGGGGAGAGAAGACATGTGAAAAATAAGTAGTTGCTGATCAAAGGGGGAGCAGTAAAGGAAGAGAAGACATGTGAATGATTGTTTTTGATAGGGGAGTTATGTCAGTGAAGAGAAGTTCTTGTCTTGATGGTTAAAACAATTTTTCACATCATATGTTTCCATCAATGATAAAGGGGGAGATTGTTGCAAGTATGGGCCTAACCGGTGTTGTCATTGATGTTAACATACTCTTGTTGCATTGATGATAAGGATTGGATGAGCTGTATGCTGAGGATATTGAGAAAATTAGTCCTATCGAGAACAGAGAAGAACAGTGAAGATAGTGAGGTAAAGATCCCAACTAAGATGAAGATCAGAGGATGTGCATCAAAGGGTTTGTAGATATGTGTCTTAAGATGATCTAGTAAAGATTTCAGAGGTCCACATGAAGATCTGAAGAAGTTATGGCCACTTAAGTAAAACTAGTTCTGGTAGATGTTCAGAGGTGACAGAGTGACATAGATAGGTCTGGTGAGATCTAGAAATGCAATATCTTGTTCTGCAAATTTGGTGGAGTGTTTACAAAGTCAATGTGAATTGATAACTCAATTGGTTCCTGGTCTAGAGGTCTGCAAGCATCTATTCCAATATGACAGTGATTACAGACTATGTTCTTGAGGTTCCAGATGAAGGAGAGAATGATTTCACTAAGCAGAAGTAGTGTGGATGTTATTGGTGATTCAGGCAAGCTTATGGAGGTCTTTGTATTGTTTCTAGTTTGTGTTGGTGGTCCGCATTGAAGATTGAGCTCGTAATTGAAGAATTACTTCTGGATGATGATGTTCTTCCTAAGTCTAGCCGACCAGATGAGTTACACATCCTGCGAATGATCTTGGAGATGTTCTATGAAGAATGGCGTGTCCCTAAGGAAGATTGAAGTCTCAAATCTGTGTGGCCGACAATATGTTGATCCACGTGAAGTCTTTTTGTAATTAGTCATGTTGTATTTATGTATTTGCTCTGTAATGTATGCCGACTTGGATGATTATCCCTAAGTTGATGTCTTGTATAAATAAGGAGTTGTAAAGTCATTTCAATATATATCTTCTTGAGATGAAAGTGTGGTAGAGAGGAGTAGAGCGAAAGGCAGAGCAGAAGTATTGGGCTTAAATGGAACTGACTCAAGAATGGTGAAGATACTATTCTTCAGTTCAAGTATGTAATACTTATTGTTCTATAGACAGTGTGTCTCCTGTAGGCAGTGGGCCTCTTGTGAGCACTGTGCTCGGGCAATGAGCCCTAATTGGCATGTGTCATTTTGCTCTTTCTATTCTTTTAACAGAGAATACAATCTTGGGTTAGTCACCCCATGGTTTTTCCCTTAACCAGGTTTTCCACGTTAAAAATCTTGGTGTCATATGTGTTAATGTGTTTCTGCTCTTGAATTGTTGCATTATGTTTCCATGATTGATTTATTATTATGCTGTTGAATTAAGAAAAGGATTTAAGTGATTAATTGCAAGAAAGTTTTGGACAATTGATTCACCCCCTCCCTCTCAGTTGTCTATCTTAAATCCAATAGCTACCTTAGATCCACAATAAACCATGCCTTTCCACTGAAGAGATCCAAACCAAGATATCGGACCTTGTCACCTGCTCTGTTCCTAACTGCCCAGACTTAGATAAATTCTGATTCTGACTTCCGGTGTGAACAAATTGTGGTGTGCGGATGATTGGGATGATCTTAGTTGCCATCAATGACAACACCTATCAATGCAAAGCAGTGTCTCTTGCCAACAATCTCCCCCTTTGGCATTGATGGCAACACTTAGTGAAAAATGACTAAGTGTCGAAATAACTCCCCCTTTGCTTTTGCTCCATACTCTTGTTCACACTACTTTCTGGTGCTACCCCTTTTTTGGATTCCTCATTTTTCACTGCTCTTCACTCCCCCTTTGACATCAATGGTAAAGGGTGGGGTCCGCAAGCCAAAATTGTCCAAAAATTTGTATATAGGACCACATATGTACAACTAATCATTAAGTTCTATTTACATGAACTTGAGAATGTCTGCAAAGTTGGTTTTTAGTTGTTCAAGTTTGGAAGCCCAAGTACTCTTCATTCCATCCAAAATTGATGTGTCCACTCAGCACAAATGTGTATACTTCTGCTTTGATAGATCTGATGGAACACTAGTCTAAACTACAGTCTGAGATTAAGATAGGGCGTTATACATTGTCTCTAACTTAGGGGCAATCAATTCTTGGAGCTCAAACATCCTCTTTATAATGTTATTTTTTCTTTTAGCAAGCCTCTTTATCTCATCTGTCAAGCTAGTTACTTGACATTCCTAGCTTATAGGTGAAATTGTTATAGGATCAAAAATTTGAGAAAGATTTGACAATTTCAGTTCTTGCTCCTTTATCTTCTTCTCAATATCTTCACTAGCTTTGGGCCATGATAGACAAAATTTGTACAAATCACTTCCATCATTTAGAGCATTCTAAATACTCCTTATGCTAATGCCGAGTATCATCCTATCATTTCCTATTGAATTCTTTACTTCACTAAATTTCTTATCCAAAAACTCTTTCCGGACCTTTACCTCTATAGATTTTTCAAAGGATTCAAAATGAGTATTTACAGAACTTACAAGATTTTTCAGATGTCTGGAGGGGGAATCAGATGGACTTTTCTAGTAGGAAAGCATTAACTTCTCCAAAATCCTAGTTGCAAGCCCCAGAAACTCATTGTCCTCCATGTGGGACTTTAACAACTTTTCTCTAGCCTTTACTTGGGTGAATGATGCTATTTTCATCAATTGAATTGGAGAGAGAGCATCTGGATTGGTTAGATCTTGGAGTAGTTCAATCTTATCAAGCTCAACCACCTCTTTTTCATGAAGACTTTTCACTACATTTGCAGTGTCTCTTGCAACATTTTTTGAATCATCCTTTTGTTCATCAGATTTCTCAGCATCTGTTTTAGGTGCTTCAACATTTGCACCATCTTCTTTTGCTTTGTCCTCTTGGTTTTCTTCCTTCTCTTCCTCTGCTTCATTTCTTGTATCACTTGCAGGTCAAATCTTTTCTTTGTCTTCACCACTCACTACTTGATCTGGAGGGCTTTGTATAGTAGCAATATCCTCTTCTTTTCTGGAAAGATTAGGTGGAGGAGTTTCTTCTGCATCAACTATTTTTTCTATCATTTCTATGTCCTCCTAATTGACTTATTCCTCTTCCAGAACAGATGCTTCACCAAACTCAAATTGTTGCTTAATGATGTTCTTTTCCTAAACTTCTGCAATATTCAGATTTGATGAATCAAATCCAACATTAGTCTCCTCATAGGTTAACTCCGGAGGATCTAGAGTATTACCTTGGTTATCCTTTCCTTTTTCAACCTCTTTTTCTTGTTCTGAAACTGGAGGATTGACTTCCTCAACTTGTTCCTCTGAAACAATATAGTATTTATCTTTGTCTAAAGCCTTTCTCAAAATTTCTTCTGTTTCTTTTGCAATTTCCTTAGTTTCACCAAGCATTAGCTTGTTCATTCGGACCTTGCTTCTAAATTTTTCTTTAACTTCTCTGAGGATTTTATCTGCTTCTCTTCTTGTCATTACAGGACATGCAATAGAAAGGACATACTCTCTGAGTTCTAGATCTTTAGCCTTGGCTGCTTCTTTCCTCATTTCTAGTACTTTCCTTAAACCTTTAGGAAGTTCTTGTAAAATTTCCAATAGGGCTCTATTGAATTTATTCAAATATATGATAATGGCATCTTCCAAAATTTTCTTATTTGCTTGATCAAAATTATCATAGTAAACTATGATAGGCTTTAAATTTCCATGAATAGTGATTGTTTTTACAATTTCATCAATAGTCATAGTGACCTTACCAGTTACTTGCTTTTTATGGTCTTATTGCTTCTAGAAGGTTGATCTTCAGAAGTCTTTGAAGTTCTGGCTTTCTTGGATCTCATTTCTTTGACTTCTTCATCTATCTTTGTCTTCTCATCATCTTTTGTGCCCACATTCATTCTTGTGGCTTTTTTTTTCTTTCTCTTACTTGCTTCATCAGATGGTCTATCTTCTGGTTTTACAGGTTTAGGAGGAATAGAAGAAACAGTAGAGCTTCTAGTAGTCCTTGAAGTGGAGGAAGGGTCCACTAGAGCATCTTCTTGTTTCTTGTCCTATTTTTCTTTTTCAGCCTTCTCAATTCTTTCTCTATTCTGCTTCACTACTTCCTTGGTTAGGCCAATTCTCTCAGCGTACTTTTCAACTTGCCTATGCACTTTCCTCTTGGTCTCCAGCTATCTTAGTTCCACACACAATTTTAGACTCAATTCCTTGTAAGTTCCAAACCTTTCTACAAAGGTATCTTTAGGTGTGCTCAGAAGATGTTGAGCATAGATATCCAAAACTCTTCCATCCACCTCATAACCCATAGGCATTATCCAAACTATTCTTGGTTCTACAGATTCCATAAAGCATTGATCTGTGTCAACCATGAAACATGTAATTTTCATACTTCTCCACAATTGTTTTAGGGATTCTCTCCCTTGCTTGCATTAAACTCTAGAAGTTTTTGAAGTAGCCCCAAATGGTAGTCTTTGGGCTTGGGAGTCACCAAGGCTGAGAAGGTGATCTCTTATTTGCCATGCTACTAGCCTGTCAGTTGTCCAATGCACACCTTGAATTCCAGGTACTTCATTCAAAAAATAGAAGAACAAATATATAATCAAGGAACCATATTTGAAGGTATTTTTCTTATCTTTCTTTATTTTTCTCAAATTTTCAATCAACTAATTATGTAGTAGTTCACAAAGATCATAATCAGCATTCTCCTTTAATATTTGATAGGTTGCATATATTACAGTTTTGGAGACAGAATTTTATCTGCTGGAGTGGTAGATCTTGTACCCAATCACCATGGAGGCAAATTTAACATCAGGTTCTATGATATCATTGATGGTCATTGCCCTTTTGTCAAACTTGGCACCGGTAGCATTAGTCACTATCAAGTTTTTCATGGCTTTCAACATGGGTAATCCACCAGAGGAATATAACCCAGTTACAATCTTGATAACATCCTTTGTAATCTTAAATGGTTTCAATAGCCATATGAACTCATTATGTATTCGACTCAAGACATATCAAACCCATTCATTTTCATCAAATATCAGAAACCTAATGACTTGCAGAAAATGTTTTCTTTCTAGGGCTTTGTATTTTGGTTTCAATTTATGGCTATCATCCATTAAATAGTTGTTAAGCAACTCCAAGAGTTTCAGGTTTCTAAATTCATCCATGTTATAGTGGATGTATGGACTAATATCCTCAACATGCAGTACACCATGTGGATCTCTAGAAAATGCACCTAACAGTTCAACTTCAATTGATTTGTATGGATGCTTCTTAAATATTGGTTGGGGCCTTTCAGTTACATCAACAACTAGAGGTGTAGCCATTTGCAGAGATTGAGAACTTAAGTGATTTCTTAGACAACAAAAAATACCTTATTTCATAGATTAGGGTTTTTGCTTGAAGGTCCTTTTCGCGCTTTCAAATCTTGAGAATTCTCAACTCTAATCTCGTTCACTTCTTTCTTCTTGTTTTCTCCTGATGCAAAGTGATCCAAATGAGGAATGAATGACCTTTTTAAGCTATGCAGCACCTAATTTGCCTTTGTAATAAATGCTTTGCCCTAGCGCATCTGGTTGCTCTGTTTCTCAAGAATCACTCAGTAATTTGCTATAATCACTTCCTTTCTTCCAGAAATCCTTCCAAATGTTCTAAATCAATCCAAGGTACCCTTTTCTCATTGTGCTAGATCCAGGCACTCACTTACCAGCTGGAGGAATTTGATTTTCAATGCAGTTCCCCTGAGCCAGAGCTCCCAATTTAATTCCCTGAGAAATTATCAGCACCGGATTCCGGTGCAAACCCATTACTATTATTCACAATTGTTTCTTGACCCATGTCTTTCTCATTTCATTATGGATCTCATTCTCATCAATTTTTTCTTTGCCTTTATCTTGTCTTTGCTCATCCAATTTTCTATTTACCAGACCCCTTCTTTCATTAATCTTGTTTCTGCAGAATCTTGCAATATGACCGGATTTATTGCAATTAAAGCACATAACATTTATTTGATTATATACTTGATTTCCTCTTGATCTGCACTGGTTAGCCATGTGTCCAAATCTATTGCAAGTGAAACAATAGCCATTGAAAGAATTGTCATTAGGGTTATTCATTACCATACTTGTACATTCATTGAATTTATGACCATACCTCTTACAATTTAAACATTGTCTGGAGAAGGATGGATTATTTTGACTTACTCTACTTCTGCATTGAGTGGCTTTATGACCAAATTTATTGCACTTGAAGAAATTTCCATTGAAAGATGGATACCTTTGAGCATTAGGCTGTCTTACTAGAGGTCTTCTAGGTCTGTTTCTCCCATTTCTTGGTTGAAATTTTCTTTGTCCAGATCTGGAGCTTTCACCTTTCTCATATCCAAGACCATGCTTGTCATCAACCTTTTTTTGACCCTCAAGTATTGCTTCAAGTTTAGCTAAACTTATCTTGAACTTCTCCTTGTATTCATTTGCAACTTCTAGGTCATGTTTGAGAATGACAATTTTCCTTTCAAGATCTCTTTTATTGTCTTTGCTTTCTTGTAGATCAAACTTTAGATGGCTAGCTATACTGTCCAATCCATAGCATTCATTAGTTCTTTCTTTTAGAGTTTGATTCAAGTCTTCTTTAGTCTTCTTCCTTTGCTCAATTTCTTTGGTTAGCCTCATTGCCCTAGATTCCATCTCAACTTTCAAAACAACAACTACTTTTGATATCTTCTCACACTCCTTTGTCTTTTCTTCCAAGGCTTCATTCATGCCATTTTCTTTAGTTAAACTGGATAACTATAGAAGTAGCTCCTTTTTTCTTCCCATAGACTTCTTTAATTTATCTTTTAACATTTCAATGGTATCGTCAGCATCCTTAAGTTCATCTTTTAGATTAGATATTTCTGCTCTGGACTGATCAAGATCTTTTAGCACTAATTGAAGTTGATCTTTGAGTGAACTCATTGAAAACTCCTTCCAAGATCTTTCCTTAAGCTGTTAAGCTTCTTTTAAGGAACCTTTCTCTGATACCAATTGTTGGAATTGGTTCGGACAACTGAGAGGGGGGTAAATCAATTGTCACACAATTTAAATTTTTCTACTTTAATCCTCTTTAAACAAATTAATGATATGAACATTAAAGAATGAATCAATAACATATGAGCAAAAACATAAGTAACACACTTAACACCAATACTTTTGATGTGGAAACTTGGTTAAGGGAAAAACTACGGTGCGGGTTAACCCACAAAGATTATACTTTGTTAAAAGTATTACAAAGGGGAATGCACATGCATTCAGGCTCACTGCCCAGAGCTCACTGCTCAAAGAAGGATTACTGCCTATAGAAGGCTCACTACCTATAGAAAGATGATTACAATGAGATTAAACTGATAATTAGCATCTATTAATGCTGGAGTTCAACTCCGGTTAAGCATAGAAAACTAACTTGACACACTTCATCCTTACTCTACTCCTCTTATTGCTCTGCTAACATCTAAACTTTTTTTGTCTCTGCTCCTTTTTGTAATTACACCATAGTCGCAACACACACACCAAAATCATCCAATTCCATTAGATATATATATCCGCAACATTATCTACAATCATTTTACCCGTCGGCTTCAAGAACATTTAGAACTTTGTCGAGTACTCTGCTCTATCAGCTAGATCCATACATAATATGAGATGCGGACCAAAACTTGCACTCGCAAATCATTAATCATGTTGGCTACCATCACTGATCATCACCAATTGCCCAATAAAAAACTTCTATACATCCAGAATTAAGATCATTCACAAGGTCAACCTATTCTTCTTGTATGATCTGTCAAATTGAAACCCAATACTCAGAAGCTAATATCTTTTGAGTCCTTCATCACCAGAGGACACAACTCTCGATTTAGAGTGTCTTGACAATGCTTACAACTACATTAGATCCGCAGTAAACCATGCTTTTCCACCGGAGAGATCCGGACCAAGATACCGGACCCTGTCACCTGCTTTGTTCCTGACTGCCCGGACTTAGACAAATTCTGATTTTGACTTCCGATGTGAACAAATTGTGTTGTGCGAATGATTGGGATGATCTTAGTTGCCATCAATGACAACACCTATCAATGCGAAGTAGTACCTTTTGCCAACAATGTACACAACTATTGGGTGTACCTACCACCACTATCTGGATGCAACCCTAAGCTCACACCTATGGTCTGGTGAGGCCATGGTAGTTCGAAAACCTCTTGTATTAGAGATGGGCATTTGATAGATTACAGTTCACAGACATAGTATGGTGGCCTTATAGGCAGAGGGCACGGTGGGTAGGGCAGGCACATCCATTAGCTAGGATGTAGAGGGATTAATTTCTAGTGGGTCTCCTTGATCATATTATTGTACCTTTCTACTATGACAAATTCACCAGGTAGTTTAGGTAGGTACAAGGTATCCTGAGCGTGCCCCCTATATACATTCAATCACACCTAGTGTAGTTCAACCCAGGGACTAGCTTCATCCTATGATTGTAAAGGTTGACATTAGCGATCTGAAGGTTGAGGATAAAGATCGAGATGCAGTCATGGATGTGGACAATGTAGGGTGATTACGTGGTACACAACATGGTGGACTACCAAGAGAGTAGCCCCTATTTTTTCTAATGATGCACCTATCAGTGATGCACACCCCCTAGCAGAGTAGGGGCTAGAGGATAAGATGGCCGAGAGGACAAATAGTGAGAGACAAGGTGAGGAGGAGGAGGAGCAACCTACACTGGCAGTAGGAGGGTGACAATAATGAGATGAGCTTGGTGCCACCGCAGAGGAGAGGCTAAGAGCTCGACCTTGGGTGACATGAGCTACACCTTTAGCTAGCCCCATACCTAGACAGATAGTGTGAGGGGAGTCGAGTAGTGCAGCTTCTACGAGGTCCATTGCAGTACTGGCAGCATAGGTGGGTATGCCACTATCATTCAGTCCAGAGTGATACTAGCAGGGCTCCTAGATCCTGATTGGCAGATCGGGGACCTAGGTGAGAATTGGCATTTGCTTCATTGATTTTGGTAGAACACTAGACATGTATATGCATATGTTGATTTTGGATTTTATATTATGATGATGATATCTGACACATGCCTTGCTTGGTTTTGTAGTGTGCATGCGAGAGTGTCTTGATTACATTAGTTGAGTCTTTGCTGAGATGGTCCCCAATGTTTAGCTATAGCAAGGTGTGTGAGACAGTCATAGGCCTCAAAAAACTATAGGGCTCTAGCTGTTGCTCAAGTCACTACTGTGATAGCGGAATGGACCAAGCTAGGGTTGAGTGAGACCATGTAGTGAGGAAGGCTCGGAGTGTAGAGGCCACCCATGACTCTCTACAAGGATAGCTTGATGTTCACAAAACACCAGCCATAGTTCTGGATCACCCTAGAGTATAAGGCCTCATGGATGACATGAGCCAACTGTGAGCTCAAGTTGCTCAGCTACAATAGTAGGTTATGGATGCTAGGATAGATGCGGTAGAGATGAGAGGATACGTGAGAGGCATGTAGTCATGGAGTCACAATTGTTCACTCTTTGTAGCATCTCGCCAGGAGCCTTCTGTGGGAGTTGACATTGTATTGTTGTATTATGATATGCCATATTTTGATATAGTGGTCATTTTTGTATACTATGTACATTCGATATATATATATATAGATGAGACTTTCTACATGTGTTATGTGATGATGTATGTATATTTTGTTCATGTGATGTGGATTATTTAATTAAATGCTATTCTGATTTAATTAAACTTATTAAATTTTTTTAACTAAATGCTAGAATGATTTAATTAAATATTTTTTGTGTTTAAAGGTACCCAATTAAATTCAATGAAGATCTAATTGGTAAATGAATAAGGAAAATTATTTAATCAAATGCATCTTATCTTATAAAATAATTATGAATGGATGGATTAATTAATTATTTTCACAATTAAATAATCAACATGGTAAAGAATGAGGTAAGTTTCATTTATTTTCAATGAAAACTACAACTAACATTCAAGACAACTTTTAACACGTCGAGAACATAAAACAACAATCTTATAACTACAATGTGAAGTATTAAAAATACTAAACAAAGATAACACATTGTTGCTTTGAAAGAAAAATTGCATATTTAACAAAATACACAAATTGAAAAGAGATCATACCGTGTTTGTTATCTTATCATGAAATTTATTACTCTTGAGGGTCGTTATAGATGTTACTACCATTATCACTTTTCCTTGTTGAATCACTTTAGACATAAAGTCCTCATGAACTTTCCCTTCTATCTGCTCTCATCCCTTGAATCTTCTGCCAAGTTAACTAGAAAACATCGGGAGGGTAACCCGATGGTGGTGGTTGTTCCCTTGCACCGGGGCTTGATTCTCCCCCTGTATCACTTTCACCTGGCCTTCTACCCTACAAAGCCTATTAAAGCTATCTTGATTGAAGAAAACAAGGAGGATTATTCAGATGACAATATCCCGCTAAGTGTTAAATATGGTAGTGCTAGTAAAAGTAAAGCCTCTTGCCATGTTGATGTCAACCCTCTAAATCCTACTGCCCCCCAACCCTCCTACAATCCCTAATCCCTAACCCCGCAAGAAGAAAGAAACTCCTACCGCTCAGGCCCATCAAACTGGTCGGGCCCTTGCAGTTTCAGATTTAGGGAGTGTTGAAGGGTTCCAAGGCCAAGATCGCAAAGATGCTGTTGAAGGTCTATGTGGACTGAAGAATAACCCTTCACCATTTGGGGGCAAAAAGCACAAAGGTTGGCAAGATCATCCCAATTCTGGTAAGGGGGGAAAAAGAAAAACAAAAAAGGAGATGAGGGTGTGAAGAATGTGGAACTGGAGGTTGAGAAAGGACAAGACAAACCCCAGGAGCAGAGAAAGGATGACATAGCTGAAGTCAAGGAGATAGCTGAGGGTAAGGAGACTACTGTGAGGAGACCTAACATTCGTAGGTCGAGTAGGCTAGCTAGGGGGAAGCCCCCCGTGTTAAAAATTATTGATTATTCCTCTGCGTCTGACCCTGATGATCTGGAGAATGAAATTAAGATAAAGGAAGTGAAGATAAATGTGTGTAGGATCAGGAGGGAGCCAACCATTTTGAATCGATGAGCAATTCCTATTATGATACTGATTAGGAAGATGTGGAGATTCTAGAGACCCCAGAGAAAGAGGTGGAAAGTGCTAGGGATGATGACTTCAATAATCAGCTCATGCATGAGTTAGGGGAGGTTAAGACTCAACTCTTGGCTATGGAGGCTAAGGTCAAGGTGTTGGCAACTATTTGTCTGAAAGTCATTCATCAGGTGGCTATGACTTTTACCACTCTGTAGGAAGACCACCATGATGATAAGGATGTGAAAACCGAGAGCAAGGAGGAACTGCTAAAGTTTCTGAATGATGATTGGAAGGATCTACTTCATTAGTTTTTACTTTTGTTCTTGTTTTTGGTTCTTGTTATATTTTGATACTGTTATGAACTCTTGTTGTTAATTTGTTATTTTTGTGTTGTTTGTGGCCTTTGGCCTAGTTGGCTGCCCTATGGGTTTTTGTTATAGGGATCTGTACCCTTGTTTATAGCTTATTAATATCAAAAACATAAGAAAATAAAAATGTGTTCATGATAAAATGACATAAGGAAAGTTATGAATAAACTCAAAACTCATCTACACAAATGTCACATTAAACAGAATTAAGAAGAATAGTGACGCAAATGCATAGCATTTATGGGATCTTTAAGAGGCTTACCATCCATCATAGATATTAGAGCATATGCATCGGACCCATAGATAGAGGTGATGAAGTAAGGTCCTAACAAATTCAAACTAAACTTGCCTTTGGTATCAGAAGGAGCATTCACATTCCTCTAGTTTTTCGTATAGTACCAAGTCGCTAACCTTGAAGCATCTATGAATAATATGTTGATTATATAAGCACAAATTAAGGTGTTTTGGTAAGCTTGAAGATGCTCAAGAGCATGGAGGCAATTTTCATCAAGCATCTCAAGTTGTAAAAGACATTGTTGTCAGCAATATGACCTTAGAGGGAAATTTGCAATGAGGGAATTTTCAACTCTAGAGGCATAATAGCATCGACACCATAGATGAGATTGTATAGAGTTGTTCTAGTGGCCATATGAATACTCTTGCAATAGCCCCACAATGCATATGAAAGTTGAGTATGCTAGTGCTTACCATGTTTATTAACTATTTTAAGAAGAATTTTCTCAATGGTTTTATTAGATGCTTGTTCTTGACCATTCGACTATGGATAGTATGGCATAGAGAAATGGTGTTGAATTTTAAACTTTTCCATAAACTACTTCACATCCTTGTTCTTAAATGATGTACCATTATAAAAAACAAAGGAAGAAGGAAGTCCAAAACAAGATATAATGTTATCTAGGAGAAAACGACAATTAACTCTAGTAGTCATGGATTGGACTGGAACAACTTCGACCCATTTCGTGAAGTAATCAATTATTGTAATGATAAATATATGACCTTGAGAAGGTGGAGAAATATTTCTGATGATATCTAAGCCCCATATGGAAAATAGCCAAGGTGGTACCTGGGAACAAAGTTCTTGTGCAGAAGCTTGTATAAGGTTGTTATATTGTTGACATTGAGGACACTTCTTAACAAAAGCAAAGGAATCTTGTTCCATGCTTGTCCAATAGTAACCCATTCAAAGAATTTTTTGAAGTAGAGCACGTCCACCAAAATGCCCTCACGGGCACCAAAATGGGCCTCTTCAAGGGCAACATGGATTTCAGCATTAGTTAAGCAACTCAAGAGAAGACCATTATAGGAACGATAATAGAGAATATTAGAGAGAATGATGTAGCATGTAGTGAGTTTGCAAATGGGCATTTGAGCACTTTTTGAAGAACCAGGTGGAAAGGTACTATCACTCAAATAAGTGTATTTATGGGAGTACCATTCCTCTGAGTCTATGTTATAGCAAAAAAGAGAATTTATTGAACTACAATCGCTAATAGCAGGTGAAGCCAGATTTTGAAATATGAATTGATAATTATCTGCGAAATCATTACAAGGTACAAGGGATATAGTGCTTGTCATTGCATCAGCATGACGGTTGTCCTTACAGGGAATATTGTTGATGGAGAAAGAGGAAAATTGATCAAGGAGTGATAAAGCCAAGTCACGATATTGAGACAATTTATCATGTTTAGCTTGGTAAGAGCCCATGACTTGTTTTATAATTAATTGAGAATCACCATGAATTTTAATATGCTTAGTATTGAGAGACAACGTGGCACACAAGCCAGCAATAAGGGCTTCGTACTCAGAAATACTATTGGTAAAAAGAAAGTTCAAACGAAAGCAAAGAGGAATCGGCTTACCAAAAGGAGGTATCAATATGACACATGCCCCAGAGCCGGTTTGACATCTAGACCCATCAAAGAACAAATCCCACATTTGATCATTTTCTAAAGAAAGAATACGATTATTAGGGAATAAGTCCTCATTAGGAATAGAAAAAGGAGAAGGGGGGCTTTAACCAAATGTGTAGCCACGACTTGTTATTTTATCGCCTTCTAAAAGACAATTTTAAGGTCAAATTTTGTTAGCAACATAACCCGTTTAGCGAGTCTTCTCGAGAGATCCGTTTTAGAAAACAAATTCTTCAGAGAGTAAAATTTTACAATTACATGCATCTCAACATGGAGAAGGTAATGTCAAATCTTACTCATTGCAAGGACAAGATCAAGAGAAAGACATTGCTTTTCTATGATTGTGTATCGAGTTTCATAATCGAGTAGAGTTTGGTTGATGTTGTCATGCCCAAGCTATTACACTTGAGCATGAACCACAAATCTTAGATTATTTAATACATAATTGCTAAATGTTTAAAAATAGTTTAAAAATAAACAAACCAAGAGTATAAAATTTTAATCTTACATACAATGTACTGCCTACAACGAACAAATTTGTGCATCAGATAGAATTTTTTTTTGTATCATTCATCATAAAGGATAATTTAAGGTTTAAACATTTCCTACATCTCAAAAACACAACTATAGTAAGAACAATTCAATTGTCATTTTGTAGGATAGATAGATCTCTATTACATTTGGTCTTTCTCGAAAGGATAGAGAATACAAGACATTCATATAAGGTGGCAAGAGTACAAGCATCACACATAGGTTAGCTTGCAACATATATACCTTACAACTACACAATAGATCTCTAGATTAGAAACATATGTACCCAATATAAAGTCAATCCATATGAAATGAATAACTAATTATCACCTTAAGTTCTCCAGTTACCTTAAGACATTCATAAAATATTGCCTTAGCACCAGTAATCATCATGAACTTGCACATTAAATATAAACATTATTCTCACAGCTCGCACAAGTAGCATGGTTGGTTAAGGGCTTTGGGTTCGTCCCATATAGGTCCCAAGATCGGCTCGCGCTGCCTGGGTTAACCGGAGAAGTGTGGTTGCGGGCTCTGTGCTTCTCCCCAAGGGGACTAGTCTCGCCCCTCCGCTGCCCCCAAAACTCGGCATCCAAGTAAGTTTGAGGCAAGGCACGGGGTCACGGGGATTCCTCCTGAGTAAAAAAATAAATAAATAAATATTATTCTCACAAGATCAATAAATAAACATATTAGATATCAATGCACAAAACGAATGGAAAAGAGGACCTAAGGGGCCAAACCTATGCCTTGGGGGCTCATAAAGGATGGCCTTTCCTACATACACGTAAAGGCTTCGTAGTTTGATAACTTTAATTTGCAACCACAAGGTTAACTTAAATACACATTTTTAGCAATAATATGAGGTCTAAAGTACACATAATATATGCTCCAACAAGTAAAATATATCTAAGAGATTTTCAAGATTATCGATGGAATTCCAAGGTCTAAATAACTCAAAGGTATATCGTTTAATATCCTATCCTAATTCCTCGATAATAATTTATTCACAAGAATATTCTAATACATAATGATATTAACTCAAATTAGGGTAATTTGTACTATGTAACATGTATTCTAAGTATATAAAAGAGTTCTTTATTTACAGATACTACAACACTTATTATTTTAATAAATTAAAACTATGTTATATAAACTGGTTTTATCACAAGTTAAATATAGCTACTATCTCCTTACTAGATTAAGTATATTACCCTTTCTAAGGTGAGATGTAAAAAAAACTATTTCCTAACCACTTTCTATCATAAATGAACCTAATACCATCAGAAATTCACCCCCAACCAACAGTAACATTCTCTTGGTGTTTCACTCCAGGAAACGTTAAGTTTTGTAACATAGCCTACCATGTTTTTTTAACAGCTACGCAGGAAGTTAAATGATAGAAAATTTAAGCACAACAATGATCAAAAAAATAATATAGAAAAAACTAAATTTATTCAACATTGTGAATCAAAAAATTTTATAAATACCATCTCAAGTCTAGACACTCAATGAGGCAATTGCAATTTATAATACTGCATAGAACACTAGAGGCTACAAGGCTTTATAATCATAAAATGTGAAGTTGAAGCTCTAACATCATGGTTCACCTACATTCAATCGCATACCTCCAATGCCTCAAAGAAGTGGTCCCTTGGCAGATGAACTCTCGCAACCTCCCCTACCCGATATTATGAACAATGGTTTTGTTGAAAAGGCTTTAGAAACATTGATGCAAATGTAATTGGCAACGAAAATCCACAAACCGCGGCCCTTGCTCATGCCCCTTCTGCCTGTGTGGGAGCTCACAGAGATATCCCTCCCGAATCTAGAAGAAAAACCCTTGGTATACTCCAGCACCCTTCTTCCTCCTCAGGTGCCCTGCAGAATGAAGAGAAAAATAACATACCATCTTCAGTCCCCCCACCTGCCTGCCCACTCAGTGCAATAAAACTAATTGCATGTCAAGCACCAAAATGGAATGTTGAAAAGGCTCCAAAAATTTCTAACGTGAGCACAAGATCACTAGCTATAATTAGACTGGCAGCTTAATATTGCTCATTTTTTGTGAATTGACGAAATCAAGAATAAAATTAGAAACATCATATAAAACCAAGGATTACAAGAAAAAAAAGAGGAGTTTTTTAGAAATTCATATCCAAACCAACTAGAAAATATTATCAGTGCAGCTTATTTTTTACCCTGAGAGGCGTTTTACACTCACAGCAAGGGCTGAAAGATTCAGATTCCCTTAAACAATTAAGATTCAGATTCTATGTAAACAAAATTCATAAAATGTGTAACTAAATAAATTCGTGGAAGCCAAATGGATAGAAAAATAGAAAAACTTGGGCAGTTATGGAGTGAAATCTTTATCACGTTAAACAAAAAATAAATAAATTCGTGGAAGCCAAATGGATAGAAAATAGAAAAACTTGGGCAGTTATGGAATGAAATCTTTATTATGTTTGAAGAATATGAAAAGTCTTGCAGCATAGTATCTTTAAATTAACTCATGTGAGCATATCAAATATTCTAACTGCAAGTAATTTATAAATGCCAACAAATTGGAAGATATCTCGGCCTAGTGTAGATATATTTTTTTAAATATAAATATACTAGTTATATTAACTCCCAAACCAAATAAGAAAAAAAATACACCTCACAAAACTACTTCTAATTACACGTGGAGTTTAACTAAATAAAATTATCGACTCAATAGTATATTTATAAATCTAAGGATTGGTTTATCACATATTGGACAATAATTTTGAGAACAAAATTATATGATCTAACAAGATTACTAATATGATGATTAAAACCGCATATAACCCTAAACCATTATTTAACCATGAAGGCAATCAAAATTCAAACTCATGAATTGCTTTGAGAGATATTATATTGCTTTTTTAACTCAACATTTCTTCTTTATTATAACCAAAATAACATATCTGTAAAATGAGAAATTATAAAATACCTATCAATCTCTAAGAGACTAGGAATAAACATTATACTATGATATCTACATCATTAAAGTGCCTAACTAATATGATCAAACAAACAAATTATATAGATAATACCATAATTTGGTTTACCCCATGAACTAATTAATGGATAGGATAATATAATAATGTATTACATAAATCTATATCAAGTTCTATAGATCCTTAGTATCTTTTCAATACCTTCATCTCAACTCAAGGTTATATCCATGTTATAAGCTATCACTAAGTGTGTCGACAATAAATAATGACATCATTGAACATATTTAAATGACAAATTTTATAATCCAAGATGTTAACATATAAAAGAATAACTTAATTTGGATAACAATGACATTTTATTCAATAACCCAAGAAAATGGAATCAATTAAATCACCCTTGCCTTTATGAAACTAGAATTATCTTTATCATACTATAATTGCCATTTTACAATTAAGGGATCTAAGACAATAGAAATTTAGAGTGTGAATGTACAATAATAGTATTAGAATCCCTACCTCAAATGCTCTAATGTGATACCATACCTTCCATTAGGTGTCTAAGATCCCGAAGAGTGATCAACCTAACACTTACAGTCTATAATCACCACACATCCTACATCCACCATTGAAATAATAACATATACTAATTCTAAAGTTTGAGACATTATATGAGAATATCGCTCCTTCCTGAACATAGATATCTATTTATGGCTAATTTATTCTACTATTGTAAATAAAGTGATCTTGACAAAAAGATGCAATATTTTCATAATAATCAAAATAGATAGTAATAGCTTAGCCAAGAATCATAATGTAAATATGTCGAGAAATCAAATCAAACATTTTAACACTTATATGTTATGATATAAGGTTAGTAATATTTATCAGTTAAATAGTTATCAAATCTAGCTTTAAAACATTCGTAATATTATTCCATCCTTACAATTTGAATCAGTTTATCATTACAACTACTAGATAAGGTTCAGGTAGTCTTACACTCTCCCCTCCTAAGAATGGACTTCCTCTAGGAAGTCATCAAGAAAACAGAATGCTCCCTAACTTCAACACACCCAACAAAGGTTAGATAACATAGGCGTACATTGATACACTATCAAAAATGAGTAACATGATACCAATATTTTATTCCAATCTCCAACATAACACAAGTACAACATAAACCTAGAATTCACTAATGACCATTGGCCAATAAGCATATTCATCAGTTTCAAATAACTATTAAAGTTTCTATTAAACAACTAGCAAAATTGATAAAGTGCCATTACTTATTATAATTAGATAACTTTAAACAACTCTCCTTATTCCAAGATTCAAACATACTATAATGCACATCAGAATCCCTTACATCACTACATTATCACTTACCAAATAAACATGTTTATATCCTTTCTAATATTAACTAAAAATATTATCATTTATCACCCTTCATTATAGTCACATTTCTTCATAACAACTCTTTAACAATTAAACATAGCAAAATTTCACTCCATACAGAACACATCATGTATACACCCAATGGGATGAGGAGGATTCGTGCCCAGTAGAACCATAGTGCTGCAAAGGAAAGATGGTCTTAGGTTCCTCCCAGAGGACCCCTCCATACATTTCCTAGTACCTTCCTCTTGATGGTGTAAGGGGGTTAGCCTCCAAGATAAAGGTACAAAATATATCACACACATATAACTAGGGGGGAATGGATTACGACTGTCCCATACCGGTCCCATTTGCAGCCCCCATCCTCACAATAAACATTCCCCAGGCCATCTACTCCCCTATACAACGTACTAGGGATCCCTCCTAGATAGAAGTTTACGCAATTCACATTACACCACACAAGCCAATAGCAAAAAATGCTGATAAGGCCCCAAAATACCAAAGTTTTCAATGAGTAAAATTTTAAACAATACCAACTAATAAAATTTCATATAAATACAAATCAAATGGTTGAAGTCAAAAAAATAATTCAAATTTTGAAACCAAAAATCTTAATAAAAATGGTCCTTGAGGCAATTAGTACAATTTCACAATTTCAATCAACCAAAATCTTGAAAGAATTCCAAAACTGTTGGCCCAAAAATAGGGAAAATGTCACAAAATTCAAATTAAAGTTTCAACAATTTTCATAAAATGTTACATCACAATCATCATGTGACTTCAAACAAGCCACCTAAGGGGAGGAGGGGAATGGTGGTCTTAAACCACATAGATCTCAATAATAGATCACTATATCACAATACACATGTCCCACATAACCTGGGACAACTATATCAAATATCTGTGGGTTCCCATAAGTAATATCCAAGTTACAATCACATGTCCATCTGCTAGAAACTATAACTGGTTCTCATGTCAAATGAGGTACCATAACTCAATCATCATGAATAGATAATCTCCTGAACCACGGGCACTCTCCGATCCATCTTCAATCCCATAAGTACTCAACAACACAAATGAATCATTAATGGATCCATAAAGAGGGGAGGCAGAGGGGATATCTATTCCAATGTGACTATGAGGGGGTTGTCTCCCCACCTCACCTCATAACAGGTAACGTCTCAAAATAGGATCTGCACCTCATTCAACCCCAAACATGGGAGGCTCTAAACCCCAATAGGGTAGATCCGCTCCCCACATAACAATAACACACAAATGAACCATTAGTCTGATCCATAAAGAAGGGGGAGAGAGGGGATAATCATCCCTCTTGGGATATAAAATAACTCCCCAAGAGAGGCTCCATACTTCTCTCAAACCCCATCACATGAGAGGCTCTCATCTCTTAGGGGAGATCAGCTCTCAAGCATGGCAATTCCCTTCCCAACACAATACAATTATTCTAACACAACACTGAGCAAGAAGTCACGACCACAAATATACAACACACTTTGTTCACCATAACATACCATTATCAGGATGGGCATACATGTGTGAATCATTACTAATGTCCATAATACCCTTCTCTTGAGTTGGATAACTCATATGACAACTAGAGACACAACATTCACAAGCTAACTAGTATCATCACAGATAATGAAAGAAATTACACATGCTTGACAGAAATCATCTGGGTAAGTGCAAGAAGATGGGAGACCAAAAAGGGGTCTTAAGTGGCCACTTTTTTTCTGAAATCAGGAAATACTAACCTTGGATGAGAAATTGAGCATAGTTACACTCAAAATTTTAAGATGCGACAAAAACAATGTTCATAGTGCTCCAAGTCTACTTTCTAAACTACTATTTTTTAAAAAAAATGGTATAGATTAAAGGGTTCAAAAAAAAGGAGCCACATAAATTATTGGTGTTGTTTCTGTCAAAAAAAGGAGCATACATCCTCTAGTGTAATGGTCATCTCACCCGTAGGTAAGTGGAATGTGGATGTATCTACATCCCATCTCTCCATCAGTGCCATCAACATAGCGTAATGGAATATGATCGTGGGCATGTTAAACACCCACCATAGGCACACCGTCTATAGGCACTCTCTCTCTATAGTGGATAATGAACTAGCATGCTCTCATAGAAGCACCATCAGGTGACCACCTGTGTACTCACGTAACTCAGGGATGTCCTACAGATCAAAGAGTAAGCAAAAACATCAGAAACTGAAAGCAGCTATCAAAGATAGAAAAAGAGTGCCTGTGCCTAGGGCATGTGTCCTCTGTGGACCCGGGTGCCTTAGGAAGACTAGGGCACCCCAGAGGGACATTGGCGCCCCTATGGGACTATGGCGCCCCAAAGAGACTCTGGCACCCTAAGTGGACCCAAGCGTCCCTCTCAGGGACCCCTATCCATTCCTCCCTCTTGGCATAGTAAATGGTAAAAGTCAAAACAAAATTAAATTGAAAGATGACAGAAGCATAGGATTAGGACCCTACCTCAGCCTCAAAACATCTCTCTGCTACTCAGGCTCAGAGCATCTCCAGTCATGGTGGCTGATACGGGCATTAGCTCGACATGGTCATCCTCCTATTCTCCTTCTCTCTCTCCTCTACTTTCTACAATGACAAGAAACAAGAATAAGTAAGTGATAAGTGACAAATCCCTTTACATAAAGTACATGAGTGAGAATTCCTATCCCTAACTAGGTGCAAGATTGATCTCTTTTACTCTTGAGCCCTTTTCTTGAGCTGTCAAACTCTGATTTCAGTGTCGTTTGTTGCATTGGAATCCGAGTTCTGCTCTCCTTCTTACCCAATGTGTTATGATTGAGTGATGTTTCTTCAAATGACCCTCTTAACACATTTCTCATCAAGTTTTTTGAAATTGATGTGCATAGATATCTCCTTGTTTCTACTCTCAGACTAAGCAAGAAGAAACAAGGGGGGCATACATCTCCCTTGATTTCCTCCCTCATCATGTCTCATCACTCAACCCCCTTAGCATTTTCGTACTGACTCATTGGTGGTGGTTACAGGTTGATTTGGTTTTGATTTCTCTAACAAGTGCTCCTTTGTAGGTTGCGGTTCCTAAGTTTGTGGTCTTGTAGGATTACAGACTTGGGGGCTCCTTCCTTCTTGGCGACAACATTTCAGCTTCCTCTACAGTATCCTTTTGGGTATCCTTTTCATGACTGATGCATTTACTTTCCTCTAGTTGCATATGCATGTAGTGTCATACAGCCACTAAAGTGGGGGCTAAATGTAACATCATAAATTGTCCTCCTGCATGGTGTGGTACAATTTCCCTTAGTTTAGCTCCTCACTTTGGGTGACCTCTCAACCTTTTTCTTTCTGACCTTCATGAAACCCTAATTGACTAAGTCTAGTTGCAAAATGTTCACTTTTTGAGGTAACCTTTTGATGGAACCCGAAAAGGGAATTTGAATTATAGGTCCCTGGGACCCCCAAAAAGTAGATCTGAGTGGAACTTGGGGGCTTGGACTTGGGCTCCTGTGCCCTAGTCCTCCCATGTTTCTTAAGATTTTGAATTTTGGTGGGATGTCGGCTCCCATAAACAAGATTATATGAGGTGGTCCCAGTAGCCGTATGAATGATTGTTCTATAGGACCATAATGCATTACACAATTGAGTATGCCAATCTTTCTAATGCTTGTTAATAGTTTTCCATAGGATTTGTCCTATAACCTTGTTTAAAGCTTCTACTTGGCCATTTGATTGAGGGTAATAAGGTGTAGAGAAGCAATGTTGAATATGATATTTTTCCAAAAATTTCTTGACATCCTTGTTCTTGAATGGCGTGCCATTATCGAAAACGAAGGAGGAAGGTATGCCAAATCGAGAGATAATGTTATCTTGTATGAATTGACAAATTAATTTGGCCGTCATGGATCGTAAAGGGACAGTTTTGACACACTTCATAAAGTAATCAGTAGTAGTTATTATAAAAGTATGTTCTTGAGAAGAAGGTGGAGATATTTTACCAATTAGATCCAAGCTCCAAATAGAAAATGGCTAAGGTGAGACTTGGGCACGAAGTTCCTGGGTAGGTGCTCAGATTAAGTGTTGATGTTATTGACATTGCGGGCACTTTTTGATGTAAGTGAAGGAATCTTGTTCCATATGCTGCCAATAATATCCCATACGTATTAGTTTATGTACCAGTGATTTGCCTCCAAAATGCCCTCCACAGGCACCAGAGTGAGCTTCTTCTAAAACTATCAGAATCTCTAAATTACTTAAGCATTGGAGTAAAACACCATTATAAATTCATCTATACAAAACGTATGACAATATGATATAACATGCCGCAATCTTACGTAAGTGAATTCGGGAATTCTTAGATGTTGAATTAGGAATAGTTCCATCACACAAATAATTGAATATATAGGAGAACCATTCATCTTGATTTATATTACCGCATAGTTTTGAATTCACAATTATAGAATCGTCTACAGCTAGTGTTTTGAGATTATGGATAATAAAGCTAAATTCATCAGGGGAATTGTTAGGGGATATAAGGGAAGCTACTCTTGCCATTACATCCACATGTCAATTGTCTTTCCTGGGAACAATATCTATTGAAAATGATGTGAACAGTTTTAATAGAGATAGAGCAAGATCACAATATTGAGATATTTTGTCCTATTTAGCTTGATATGATCCATTTATTTGTCACACTATAAGCTATGAATCACCATATATAGTGAGGTTTTTGATGTTTAAAGAAAAAGCAACATAAAGTCTGGTGATGAGGGCTTCGTACTCAACAATATTGTTCGTGCATGAAAAGTTGAGATGATAAGACATAGGAATCGGCTTACCTGAAGGGGGTACCAATATGATACCAATGTTGGAGCCAGTTCGACATCTTGATCCATCAAAATACAATTCCCATTTGTCTTCTTTTTCAATGGCTAATATTTGGTCATCGAGAAATGTATCCTCACTTTGTATAGTAAAGGGAGAGGGTGCTTCTACTAAATGGTCAGCTAATGCTTGTCCTTTAATTGCCTTCTAAGAAATAAACTTAAGATCAAATTCAGTTAACAACATAACCCATTTAGCAAGATGCCCTGACAAATCTCTTTTAGCGAAGAGATGTCTCAAAGGGTTGAATTTCACCATGACATGTATTTCAGCATTTAAAAGGTAGTGTCTAAGCTTTTGTGTTGCAAACACTAAATCTAAACAATACTTCTCAATAACAATGTATTACACTTCATAATTGAGCAAGGTTTGGCTGATATAATATACAACACATTCTTTTCCTTCAGTGTTATGTTGTGCTAACAAAGCCGCCAAAGCATGATTAGATGCTGAGGTGTAAAGGATAAAATGTTTACCAGACACGGTGAGCTATAAGATATGAGGTTTAGAAAGGTAACTTTTTAAGTCCTCAAAAGCCTTCTAACAATCCAAATTCCATTGAAATTTCAAATCCTTCTTTAGTAGTTGAGTAAAAGGGTGAGTCCTATCCATGAGTGTGAAACAAATTGGTGAATGGCCTATATCTTCCCTTGCAAACTATGAAGTTGGGATACGTTCTTAGGTGCTGGCATGTTAACAATCACATCAATCTTTTTCGTATCTACTTCAATACCACGATTTGAAGATATAAACCCCAATAGTTTGCCACTCTCTACACCAAATACACATTTATGGGGATTTAATCGCATGTTATACTTCTTTATTCATTCAAAGATCTATCGATGGGTCATGGCATGATCTCGGTGATGAATAGACTTCAATAAGATGTCATCGACATAATCCTCTAAGGTATTGTGCATATATTCATGAAATATAAGGGTCATGGCATGTTGGTAAGTAGCTCCTGCATTCTTAAGTCCAAATGGCATGACTACCCAACAAAACATTCCCAAAGGTGTTATAAAAGTTGTTTTATATTGATCTTGGGGGTTTATCAGAATTTGATTATATCCTAAAAATCTATCCATGAAAGAAAGTAGTTCATGGTCAGCTATAGAATCGACAATCATATCAACACTTGGGAGTGGAAAATCATCTTTCAAAGATGCCAGATTCAAATCTCTAAAGTTGGTACACATTCGAAGGTGGCCATTACATTTGGCGACAATAATGACATTCGAAATCCATGGTGAATAATCAATAGAGCAGATAAAACCAGCTTGCAAGAGCTTTTCTATCTCATCTTTTACAAGTAATGCAACTTTAGGATTCATTTTATGAATCTTTTGTTTAAACGGCTTAACATATAGTTTAGGATGATATTATGTGTCACAATCTGAGGATCAATACCAAGCATATCTGAATAATTCCAAGCAAATAATTCAAAAAATTCATGTAATAACTTGGTCATTTCTTCTTTCTCTTCTACACTCAAACAATCACAAATAGGAATAACTTTTTTGGTGTTATCTATCTCCATGAAGATGTCAACAGTCTTTCCATTAAGTAGAGTATTGTGGTCTAGGAGATCAAGTGATTGTGGCAACTCTTTAGTTTGATCTTCAGATATCAAAGCATTACTTATCATGCTAGCAAATTTTCCAAAATATGCATCATTATTCAGATAATAAGGCAATCCACGTTTATGATGGTAACGGGGAATATTTTTGTAAGCACCCAAGAATTTAATTATTGCTTCATCGGTCAAAAATCCATCTAAAGGGATTTCTCCTGGAGAACAATTGGTGTCAATCATCTCAGGGAAGATCAAATTGAGTATTGATATTGTATTCACATTAAGATTAGGATGCCAATGGGCTTTAGATTCCCTAAAAAGGTTATATCCAATACCACTTGAGTAATGTCGCAAAGTTGATTCTATAGGGACTTTAATTCCTTGTTGATTAATACCGCAACCCATACCTACATGGTCCCAGTTCTTGTAAAGGATCTGAAATCCTCAACTATAAAGAGAAGCCATTTCTTTGGAAGAAGGTGGGGCTTCATCAGTTTCATAATTTGTAGTATAATTAAGAGTATTATCTAAATTTGTAACCAAATAGACTTTAGGTTTCACAGTCAAACTTTGAGATAATATCGATGCAACCTTTGATGTTTCAAGAATGGAGTCATTAATTTTATACTCACCCATGGAAGGAGATGTAAAATCTAATGAACCCCAATCGTCACCATGACATGCATTCATTCGGACTCTAGCACAACATTATTTGTGGCAAGAGGAGCTGACGATTCAACTTTCAAATTGCTTAAGATTTTGTGTTGAATAAGTTGCTTTTGTGATTCAATTTGTAAACAAAGAGCAGGTTCAGGATTAGCAAGAATGGTATGAAGTTTATCTTTATGAATAAATTTGATCGAACGATGAAGGGTAGAAGGGACTGCCCCTAGTGCATGAATCTATGGTCTACCCAAAATCATGTTGTAAGACAAAGAACAAGGCATGACATGAATCAAGGTAGGCAAAGTTACAGGACCAACTTGTACAGGTAGAGTTATAGTGCCTACAGATTGTCTTCCAACATTATCAAAGCCACAGATACTTATCTTATCTAGTTTAATCAAAGATGTATCAACTTTAATCTTATGTAATAAGCTAATGCACAAATATTAAGAGATGACCCATTATCAATCATAACTCATTTAATCAATTTCTTGTTTATTGTAACAAAAATAATTAGAGGATCATACTAATTTTGAACTTCAAGAGATGGCAACTCATGTTGTTGAAACAAAACATCTATTTTTGTCACATGCATACAATCCAAAAGAGCTTCTACATCATTAGGCTTGATAGCAAGCGACACAATCACCTTTTGTAAAGCTTCTTGGAGCATTCCATGGTATGTAGGTGAAGTTTGAATAAGTTCCCAAAGAGATATCTTAGTAGGAGTAGCATGAAGCTACTTAACAAGATCATAATATTGACCAACTTTATGTGTTAAACGAGGTACTTGAGGAAGCATCAGTTGAGAAGCTAGTAAAGATATCAGAATGCTTAATTGTTGTTTGTTTTGTTTGTTATTCTAAGTATTGTATGTATGAGCAACCATAGTAGAACTAGGTTGTTGTGAAGTTGGATATGATATCTATTTAGTAGAGTTGTAAATGTAATCAGGAGAACGAGAAGAAAGGGAAGGACCTCTAACTGTGAACACTGGTTTAGAAGGAGGTTGAGTTACATTTGTACATAAAGTGACCACTATTTTCAATTTTACAGGTTCTTCTCTAGCTTTAGGAACATAAATTGCATTTACAAATCTTTGAAACAATGATGGTTTAAGAGTCATAGTGGACTATTCAATTGAGATAAAGTCATCAAGGGCTTCATCTAGCATATTGAAGTCATCACACCTAAATGGCTCATCATACACATGAAATTCATGTAAAAAGTAATCCAACATTTTAACATGCTCAAATTCACCCAAGACTTGAATGTAAAATGCTATAACATGAACTTTGTGAAAAGGAAATAAAATAACACTATGCAACACACAAAGTTGTAATTTTCAAATTCTTTTCAATGAAAGGATAAGAGAATCATTCAAGATTTAAAGCATGCACTTTCATGAAAGATGGTTTGCAATCTAAAGGTGTATTAGGACAGCAAACTAAATCAGATCTAAGTTGTGAAAGGATGCAAATTCTTTAGAGCACAGGTTCACCAAAATGTTTAGAGGTGAAAATGTGGAAGCAAGATGGATGATACAAGTCCCACACTTTCACTTACTAAGACATTAGGGAAGAAAAGGGCAAGTTTAGGGATAAACTACATATCACCAATGTTCCCTTTTCCTTCTAATTATGTCTATGTGACTATTTGAATTAGGTTTTACAAGTTAGTTTTTCTCTCTAACTTTAACACCCTAATTTGCTTATCAGACTGAAATAACTCAATTTCTAACATAGATACTGATGAAACAACCACAAAAATGCAGAGTAACTAGTTCAGAGATAGTGTACCCAGAAATTGAGGAGCAGTTGTCACTAGGGCACTAGTCCTCGTGTCCCAAAAGTTTCCTGATGTTAGAATCTTCTGCACCAGCTGCTTCACAATCTCTAGAGGTTCCTGGATCCTAGAAAAATTAACCAATTAAACTAGGGAGCTAGTCCCTGTGTCCCGAAACTCTCAGAATCTCAAAATTCAAATTCCGTCATGATTGTGTCTGCAACATGAACCTTCCCGCAACTACTTTCTGTTAGATCTTGACAAATGCAACCTACACATACAAAAGGAGTAGAAAGATGTTTGCAGCTATATAGGAGCTTGCCTCAATCAAGCCCCATTTTTTATATTCCTACCTCAACAATAGCAAGAGATAAAGATTTACAGAAGTGTGCAAACCTAACAAAGTGTATGCAGAAATATCAAACCCTAGATGTCGCAATCAAGGGAAGATCAATAACTTGTATTAACTCAATGAACTTACACAACTTCACCTCAAGGAGATGAAAGCAATGAAGACTTGCATGAACAAGAAGGAAAATCAATAATGTCCATGGAGGATCTCCAAGCTCGATGTTGGAGGCTTCAACCCTTCTCCCGATCATGCAAAAGGTGTACAAACCCTAGGAAGAGAAAGATAGTCTCAAGATCTTGATTCCTAATCTCCATCCATTATCTCCATGATAGTAAATTCAAATGACTTCGAGAGCTTCAACAAATTCATGATCTTCAATGGCAATTTTGGCAGAGTTTTGGCATCAAGTTTGCATAAAGATTGTGTATGTGATAAAATGATTTTTAAATGTCTCTTTATATCCAACCTTAGGAATTTCAAATTTCAAAATAACATGTCAACATCACGCGAAAAACAAAAATTTGAAAGTAGAATCCTGAAATACATGGCAAGAACCGACATCCCTCCAAAATTTAAAACCTCAGGAAATAGGGTAGGACAAGGGTGCTAGCGCCCATCTCCAAGCCATGATTTCCCACTCATGACTGCTTCAAGGAGGTTAGGGGACCCCAAATCCAAGTTTTTTTTTCCCGTTCAATCTTCAATTATTCCAAAATGTGAGATTCTTTCAGTTATTTGAAATAGACGCTTGAGTTCCCATCCTCCATCCCATCCAAATAGTCAAAAAAAAATTAAAATGAAAGAAAAAAATAGTAAAGAGTGTATACACCTAAAATTGGCTCATCTCGAATTAAGTAAATATTTTAATATTTATCTTAATTCTTATTTTCTTCTATCAATTAAATAAATATTCTAAGTTTATTTGATTGGTTGATTATCCCATAATTAAATAAAATCAATTTATTTAATTAAATTCCCTAAATTCTTCTAATGTCTCACATAATTAAATAATCCTAAATTCCTCTACCCTAAGTCCTAATTCCATAAATCCACCTCACCAATCCACCTCACCTTTCCACCTCACCATGTTGCACATGTAATTAAATATTTTAAATATTTAATTAGTTAATATTCCCTCACCCACATGTCCTATTTATCCTCCAGTCAAAATTAGTTAACTCATTAATCAAATCTGTTAACTAATTAGTCATTTGAGTTCACTAATCAATCAATTCACTGAACTAATTAGTCAATTCAGTCAACTCCCCAATCAACCCAGTTAACTGATCAATCAATTATGTTAACTCTTCAATCTATTATGTTAACTCCCATGTTGCATGATGGAGCTTGGACACTTGTCCTCTTTCTATTCATGCACATTCCTCAACCATTCTCAACCATTGATCTTCTCATTTCTTCTCAACTGTTGATCTCTTCTCTTCGGAGTCTATAAAATTGAACCTTATTCCTCCATTTTTATCATCTGAGCATTCATAAACTTACTCTGCAGAATTCATTATAGCGTGCCTTTGGCAAAGTTATCATTGCATTTGCATTATCAATCCATTATCATCATCATGTCTCCATCAACCCATATCCATCATAGTTGCATTATAGTTTAGTCTTCTTTGCACATTCACATCACAACCATTCTATTCTTGTCATCTTCAACAAGCAAGGGAGTACATGCTTCTGAGGGCTTCATTACAATCAAGATCAAGAACAGATAGGTGAACAATGGAAGCAGAGAGGTAAATCAAGTTGCAAAGGTATTATCTTTTGTTTATTTGCATTTGTCTCATTTTCTATTGTGTTATTGGATTTAGTTAGTTATTGCTACTATTCACATTTCCATAAAACATTATGGCACCCACCATGATCTGACCCATCTTGTTTGTGAGTTTTTGTTAAGGTTTTTTGTTGCAGATTTAGGTCTTCTTGAGGAAAATCTAGAAATCAACTTTCAACCATGACCTCTTATGCTCAATCTGTTGCAAGTATGAGGTGATCCAGTGTTGTCATTGATGTCAACATACTCATATTGCATTGATAAGAAGGATTTGATGAGCTGTGTGCTGAGGATACTGAGAGAATTAGCCTCAGTCAGGAACAGTGAAGAATAGTGATGAGAAGAAGGTAAATGTACTGTATAGGATGAGAACCGGAGGACGCGGATTAAAGGGTTAGTAGATATGGGTCTTGAGATGCTACAGATAAGATTTCAGAGGTCCGCATGAAGATTTGAAGGAGTTGTGGCTGCCGGTATAGAACCGGGTCCGGCAAGTATCCGGAGGTGACAGAGGATCACAAAAAGGTCCGGTGAGGTCCGGAATTGTATTACCATAATCTGCGGATTGGAAGGAGTGTTTGGGATGTCCTTGTGATGTGTCATCCTGATTTGTGTATGATTTGGAGGTCCGGAAATACCTCTTGCATTATGACAGTGGTGACAGACTGTGTTCTTGAAGTTCCAGATGAGGAAGACAAGAGATCCCAGTAAGCAGAGGAAGTGCGGATGTATCCGGACATTCAGACAGGCTTGTGAAGGTTCTTGGATCATGTTTAGGTTTTGTTGTTGGTCCGCATTGATGGTAGAGCCCAGAATTGAAGTTATTCTTCCGGATGAAGTTCTTGCTCTGTGTAGCCGACCGGATGAGTTGTTCATCCTGCGAATGTTCTTGTGATGGCCGACCGGATGTGTTATTCATCTTGCGGATACTCCTATGGTTGTTTGCCGACTTAGATGTTTGTTCCTAAGTCGATGTCTTGTATAAATAACGATTTGTGAGTTCATTTCAGTGTGTGGTGTGAGGATGAGTATGGTATAGCGAAGAAACGTGCGAAAGGCAGAGCAGAGATTGTTGGGCTTAATTGGAACTGATCCGGACATGGTAGAGATGTCATTCTCCAGTTCAAGACTGTGATTTTTATCACTTTGTAGACAGTGTGTCTCCTTGTAGGCAGTGGGCCTCTTTGTGAGCAGTGTGCTCGGGCAGTGAGCCCTTATTGGCATGTGCCATTCATTTTTCTTTATTCTTCTAACAGAGAATAATTCTTGGGTTAATCACCCCGTGGTTTTTCCCTTAACCGGGTTTTCCACGTCAAAATCTTGGTGTTCAATGTGTTGATGCTTATCTGCTCTTGTGTTTATGTATTATGCTTCCATGGATGATTATTTGATATGCTGCTAACTAACAACAGTGAGTTAAGTGTTTGAATAAGAAGAAGTTTTATACAACTGATTCACCCCCCCCCCTCTCAGTTGTATGCCCTAGATCCAACAATTGGTATCAGAGCCAAGTTCCTCTGACAAGAGCTTAACCGCTTGAGGAGATCCAGGATGTCGTCATACAAGAAGGATAGTCCGAAGTTCGATGGAACCAACTTCACTCTCTGGAAAGGTCGCATGAAGTGTCACTTGGAATGCATGGGAAAAGCATACCTGGGTATGATTTCAAAACCATATGTACCTCCACAAGGTGGTCCGACAACTCTGAATGAAATCACAGAAGCTGAAAACAATCTGCGGACCAAGGAAGCTCTTCTAAGCGCATTGAATGACTCAGATCTCTCGAATGTCATTGACCTACCCACTGCATATGAGATCCTAACTAAACTGGAACTTCTGTATGAAGGAGATGAGTTTGTCAAAAGTGCAAGGTTGCAAAGTCTGAAAGGGAAATTTGAAAGATTGAAAATGAGAGATGATGAAAACATCACTACCTTTATGCCAAGAGTAAATGAGCTGGTATGTGGAATCAGAAATGCTGGTGGAACTTTAGATGAAAATGAGATTGTCTGCAAAATCCTAAGATCCCTTCCTGCTGCCTACAAAATCAAAGTTGCTGCCATTGATGAATTCAGAGCCCACACAACTGTCACAAGAGAACAACTGGCTGGCAAACTAGCTGCATTTGAAATGACCGAGTTTGGAGATGATCCTCCCAAGACTGAATCTGCTTTCAAAGCCAGTGCCTATGTGAAAGGCAAACAGAGATTTGATCCGGGTGAAAACTCATCAAGGAAAATGTCATGGTATGATCAAGCAAGAAGAGACATGGAAGAAGAAGAAGCAGAAACAGCTCAACTTGAAGCCCTCATTGCAAAGAGACTGCCAAGAGGATCCGGTAAGTATGAAGGAAAACTACCCTTTAAGTGTTTCAACTGCAATAAGATTGGTCATTTTGCCTCAAGATGTCCGGAGAGATCTGCAAGATCTAATACTCACAGACAAAGGTTTCAAAAGAATTGCTATTATGTTCATGAAGAAGATGACAATGAAGGAGTAACAGATGATGAATCAGAACTAGGAAGCAAATCCGGAAATGAGTGGGTGTTTATAGCCATCAAGGAAGAAGATTCAATACTCTCTGAATCTGTCAATCACAAAGTTGTTGAAAAAGCCTTGGCTGCTCAAGTGGAAGAAAAGGATGATTGGGTTATTGACAGTGGATGTTCTCACCATATGACTGGTGACAAGAATAAGTTCTTAGATTTGGAAAGATATGAAGGAGGAATGGTAAAGTTTGGTGACAATTCTGCTGGCAGAATCAGAGGTAGGGGAACTATTTCCTTTGATGGTAAGAGCAAAACAGGAAATGTACTGTATGTTGAAGGATTGAAGCACAATCTTCTCAGTGTTGGTCAGTTAGTGGACAAAGGCTATGATCTCCGGTTCAAGAATGGAAAATGCAGAATCTTTACAAGCTCTGGAACTGAAATTGCATCCGGTACTCAAACAAGAGGTAACATCTTTCATCTGGTTGGTTCAAATAAAAGTTGTTTGTTTGTTCAAATTGATCAGAGTTGGTTATGGCATAGAAGGATGTGTCATGTAAATTTTGATAACATCATCAAAATAAGCAATACTCAGGCTGTGAGAGATCTTCCAAAGTTGATAAAACCTACAAATAGTGTGTGTAAAGAATGTCAGTTAGGCAAACAAAGCAGAGTCTCTTTTAAAAGCAAAGATCAGTCTTCTACCAGATTATTGGAATTAGTACATACTGATCTATGTGGTCCGACAAGAATCAAGAGTCTGCAAGGTGATAGATATTTCATGTTGTTAATTGATGATCATTCCCGGATGATGTGGGTTACCTTTCTAAAAGAAAAATCAGAAGCTTTTGAGAAGTTCAAAATCTTCAAAGCTATGGTGGAGAATCAAACCGGATTGAAACTAAAGTGTCTAAGGTCTGATAGAGGTGGTGAATTTACATCTGGTGAATTCATTGACTTTTGTGAGAAACAGGGTATAAGGAGACAGTTGTCTGCTCCTAAGACTCCACAGCAGAATGGAGTAGTTGAGAGAAAGAACCGGACCATCCAGGAAGCTGCTAGGACAATGATGTTGGAAGCAAATGTTCCTCAAATGTTTTGGAAAGAAGCTATCAGCACTGCAGTCTACACTCTCAATCGAGTTCAAATCAGAAACAACACCGGTAAGACCCCCTATGAACTCTGGTTTGGCATCACTCCTACTGTGAAATATTTTAGAGTATTTGGTAGCAAGTGTTATATTAAAAGAGATGAAAATCTAGGAAAGTTTGATGCTAGAAGTGATGAAGGAATTTTCTTGGGCTACTCCACTCAAAGCAAAGCATACCGGTGTTACAATAAGAGATTGAGGAAGATGATAGAAAGCACCAATGTGAAGGTTGATGAAGGAATTGAGAAGCCTTCAAGATTTTATGAGTTTGATGAAGATGACCAAGACAGTGTTCAAGGACCTCAATCCTCTCCGGTGAGACAGAGTCAGCCTGATCCGGTAAATCAGGAAGAAGAGTTAGGTTTGAATGAGGCTGATCAAGAAATAGCAGTGCTGGATACTCCCAAAATTCCAAGGTATGTAAGATTGAATCACTCTGAAGATCAGATCATAGGTGACAGAAGCAAAGGTGTACAAACTAGAAGGAATATTGCTCAAGATCAGAATGAATGTTGTCTGATTTCAAAGATTGAACCTAAAACAATAAATGAAGCCTGCAATGATGAAAACTGGACCAAAGCAATGGAAGATGAACTGATGCAAATTGAGAAAAATCATACTTGGGATCTTGTTCCCAGACCTAGAGACAGGAATGTAATTGGAACCAAGTGGGTCTTCCGGAACAAACTAAATGAAGCTGGTGAAGTAATCAGAAACAAAGCTAGATTGGTCTGCAAAGGCTACTCTCAAATAGAAGGAATTGACTTTGAAGAGACTTTTGCTCCGGTAGCAAGAATTGAAGCAGTCAGATTACTTCTTGCATTTGCTGCCTTCAAAGACTTCAAGGTATATCAGATGGATGTCAAGTCTGCCTTCCTAAATGGTGATCTGGAAGAAGAAGTCTACATTGAACAACCGGATGGATTTCAATTGTCTGATAATAATGATATGGTCTGCAAGTTGAAGAAAGCTTTGTATGGATTGAAGCAAGCCCCAAGAGCATGGTATGAAAGGTTGGATAAGCATCTTGTGCAGATTGGATTCAACAAAGGTACTGCTGACAGTAACTTATATTTCAAAATTGATCATGAAAACATTCTGATTGTTGAAGTGTTTGTGGATGATATCATTTTTGGAGGAAGAGATAGTATGTGCAAAACTTTTGCAAATCAGATGAAAAGTGAGTTTGAAATGTCTATGCTTGGTGAAATGAATTTCTTCTTGGGTCTGCAAATTACTCAAACAAAAGAAGGGATCTTCATCTCTCAGACCAAATATGTGAAAGAATTGTTAAAGAAATTTGGTATGGAAGACTCAAAGCCTATGAACACTCCTATGGCAACCGGATGTAAGTTAAGCAAAGATGATGATTCTCCAAAGGCAGATCAGACAAAGTATAGATCAATGATTGGTGGATTGTTGTATCTCACTCAAACTAGACCAGATATAATGCAGGCTGTTGGTCTTGTGGCAAGATTCCAGGCTGATCCTAGAGAATCTCATGTTATGGCAATCAAAAGAATTTTTAGATACTTGAAAGGAACAGTTGAGTATGGTCTATGGTATCCTAGAGATCCGGATTTCTCTCTTCATGCTTACACAGATGCAGATTGGGCAGGAGATGTGGATGACCGGAAGAGCACTAGTGGTGGAGCATTCTTTTTGGGGAAGAGATTGGTTTCTTGGCTAAGTAAGAAACAAGATGCAATATCTCTGTCTACAACTGAAGCAGAATACATTGCAGCAGCAGGTAGTTGCACTCAAATCTTATGGATGAAGCAGATGCTAAGAGACATCAAAGTTGAATATGAGGAGCCTATCACAATCTTCTGTGATAATTCAAGTGCAATTAATATTTCCAAGAATCCGGTATTGCATTCTAAGACTAAGCACATATCTATCAAATTTCACTTTTTGAGAGAACAAGTAAACAAGGAAGAAGTCAGATTGGAGTATGTTCCCTCCAAGGATCAGATTGCAGATATCTTTACAAAACCTCTTCCCAAGGACTCTTTTGAATATCTCCGGGAGAAGTTAGGGGTCATGGCCCCTCCGGTGATAAACTAAGATGCACTGATGTGCATCAGTCTGGTGGCTATCACAGTCATATCTTGTGATCCGGACTAATGAGGAGCTGCAACTAAGGGGGAGCAGCTGGTATGATTCTGATGCATGAGAATTGCAAGTATGAGCCCTTTGCCATTGATGTCAAAGGGGGAGAGAAGACATGTGAAAAACAAGTGGCTGATGATCAAAGGGGGAGC
This sequence comes from Cunninghamia lanceolata, assembly GCA_027924645.1. Lineage (NCBI taxonomy): Eukaryota > Viridiplantae > Streptophyta > Pinopsida > Cupressales > Cupressaceae > Cunninghamia > Cunninghamia lanceolata. The sequence continues at coordinate 5,208,745 of BSBN01000054.1, forward strand.
AGTAAAGGAAGAGAAGACATATGAAAAGTTGAAGTTCTTGTCTTAATGGTTTTTCACATCATATGTTGCCATCAATGACAAAGGGGGAGATTGTTGCAAGTATGAGGTGATCCAGTGTTGTCATTGATGTCAACATACTCATATTGCATTGATAAGAAGGATTTGATGAGCTGTGTGCTGAGGATACTGAGAGAATTAGCCTCAGTCAGGAACAGTGAAGAATAGTGATGAGAAGAAGGTAAATGTACTGTATAGGATGAGAACCGGAGGACGCGGATTAAAGGGTTAGTAGATATGGGTCTTGAGATGCTACAGATAAGATTTCAGAGGTTCACATGAAGATCTGAAGGAGTTGTGGCTGCCGGTATAGAACCGGGTCCGGCAAGTATCCGGAGGTGACAGAAGATCACAAAAAGGTCCGGTGAGGTCCAGAATTGTATTACCATAATCTACGGATTGGAAGGAGTGTTTGGGATGTCCTTGTGATGTGTCATCCTGATTTGTGTATGATTTGGAGGTCCGGAAATACCTCTTGCATTATGACAGTGGCGACAGACTGTGTTCTTGAAGTTCCGGATGAGGAAGACAAGAGATCCCAGTAAGCAGAGGAAGTGCGGATGTATCCGGACATTCAGACAGGCTTGTGAAGGTTCTTGGATCATGTTTAGGTTTTGTTGTTGGTCCGCATTGATGGTAGAGCCCGGAATTGAAGTTATTCTTCCGGATGAAGTTCTTGCTCTGTGTAGCTGACCGGATGAGTTGTTCATCCTGCGAATGTTCTTGTGATGGCCGACCGGATGTGTTATTCATCTTGCGGATACTCCTATGGTTGTTTGCCGACTTAGATGTTTGTTCCTAAGTCAATGTCTTGTATAAATAACGATTTGTGAGTTCATTTCAGTGTGTGGTGTGAGGATGAGTATGGTATAGCGAAGAAACGTGCGAAAGGCAGAGCAGAGATTGTTGGGCTTAATTGGAACTGATCCGGACATGGTAGAGATGTCATTCTCCAGTTCAAGACTATGATTTTTATCACTTTGTAGACAGTGTGTCTCCTTGTAGGCAGTGGGCCTCTTTGTGAGCAGTGTGCTCGGGCAGTGAGCCCTTATTGGCATGTGCCATTCATTTTTCTTTATTCTTCTAACAGAGAATAATTCTTGGGTTAATCACCCCGTGGTTTTTCCCTTAACCGGGTTTTCCACATCAAAATCTTGGTGTTCAATGTGTTGATGCTTATCTGCTCTTGTGTTTATGTATTATGCTTCCATGGATGATTATTTGATATGCTGCTAACTAACAACAGTGAGTTAAGTGTTTGAATAAGAAGAAGTTTTATACAACTGATTCACCCCCCCCCCTCTCAGTTGTATGCCCTAGATCCAACACAATCGAACCTCACCGTTGAGCTCGGGAGGCCTCATAGGGGAAAAATAACATATAATTTGTATACTTTTTGTTACTTGAAATTTTTTGAAATTTTTGCACTATTTTTTGCAAAATTTTAAAAAAACAAAAACAAAAACAAAAACAAAAATATAGTAACAAAAAAAAATTACAATCCTTTTTTTTTTAATTTCATTTTTGTAAGTGTTAAAAAAAAAATTAATTAAAAAAAAATAAAAGCAAAAAACAACAAAAATAAACAAATTTAAAAACACTAATAGAAAAAAAAAAAAAATTTAAACAAAAAACAAAAAAAGAAGTTTTTTTTTTGCAAGGGGCCGAAGCCCCTTGCACCCTGCATGCAGGCCCTGCCTACACCACCCGCACACATCTCGGTTGCAGCCCTGCCTACACCACCCGCACACATCCCGGTTGCAGCCCTGTGCCTAGTTCTAGAACCCCTTACCCCCTGCTGTCCTACGCTCCCCCCGTCCGCTCACCTCTACCCCGCTCCCCTTTTCCCTGTCCTCGACCCTGCCAAAACCCTTCCCTCACCACTCCCACGCTCCCCTTCGCCCTGCCACCTTTAGACACCCCCTGCTCCTAGATCTGCTGCCCTCCCACCACCCCAACCCCTCTCATTCCCCCGCCTATCCATCTGTTGCCCCTACACTATCCACTACCCAGCCTCCGCCCCTCCACCTGCCAACCACCACTACTCCACCACCTGCAAACCCCTGCACCAAAACAAAACTAAAAAAATAAAAAATAAAAAATAAACAAACATTTTTTTTCATATCAATTCAAACACAGCACAAAACATTATATAAGTAATAAAAAAAAACAAAACAAAAACATTTTAGGGTTAGGTTAACTTTTTTTTAATAATGTTTTAGTTTATTTTCTAAATTTTAAGTTTAATTTTTCAAATTAGTTTCTTTTTTTAAGACCCTTAGCCCTGGTCACATGGGTGACCAGGGACTTTAACGAAACCCTTAAAAACTAACTTAACCTACCAGCAGCAAACCATCCATGCGACCACATTTGTGCAAACCACTAGTGGCCTGTTGACTCCCTAACTTGCTTTTGCATGCCCACGTAGGCTATTTTTTTTCTTTTTGGCATAACATTCTTGAAATAGGTCAGATTTTTGCAAATTTATAGTTGTTAGAAAGATGACTTCAAGAAATTCACAACAGTATAGGTATCTTCATCCCACTGGGTCAAAATCATTAGGTATAATCACTCAAAGTACCCTTTACCTTGAAAACTTCAAACGACCATAACTTTGGCATTTTTTATCGAATTTTCATGATTTTTTTTGAAACAGCATAGAATTTTGTGTACATTCTAATTTTAATATATATTTTTCTTTCAAAAATCATATTTTCATGAATATTTCCAGATTATGTGTTTTTCACCTAAACATTTGATTTGCAAACTTCTTGATTCAATTTTTGTTTTCGGGGACTACAGGTGGACATCAGGAGAATACTAATCTGGTTTTGGTGCAAAACATCCACTAAAGACAATCATTTTTTCACTAAGTGTTGAATAGGATTGATTTAAGCATTATCATGCAACTTGCATACAATTTCCATCTAGTTCTAATTAGGAAGGAGTAAACCTTTGTTCATACAACTTGCATACAATTTTCATCTAGTTCTAATTAGGAAGGAGTAAACCATTGTTCATGCAACTTGTATACAATTTTAATCTAGCTCTAATTAGGAAAGTCAAAAGATACTCATTGCAAAACATATGTAGTTCTAACTAGGAGGGTGGTAACTGAATCATTGCTATCTTGGTATCATTGATCATTGCTATATTGCTCTCTTTAAGTTAAGAATATTGTTATCTTGCAAAGGAAAGACTCATTATTATCTCTTAATCACTTCAAAGTTAACAACTGTGTGTGTGCCCAAGTAGAATAACGCATATAGTTTTTCTTATTTTAAATAAGATTAGATAAACCATTGTTTACTGTGTCTTCAGAATGACAATAGGCTTATGCTCTCCCCTTTATTGGGTGACCAAAAGGCTAGACTTGTCATTTTGCGTGTATAACCTTTAGAGGGGCCTGCCCTTGGATACCCGCCTGTCCAAGTGGGAACGACCCTAAGTGGTAACAGGCTAAAGCCAAGCCCTGCTGATCCACTCTAAATAAATTATGTTTGGAGTGAAAGCTTCAAACTATTGGCAAGAGACACTGTGTGGCTTCATAAGTGTTGTCATTGATGGCAACAAAGTCTATCCCACACATCCACAGTACATAGTATGCCTATACCGGAAGTTAGATTGAAGACTGTTTTGGTTCGGTGAACAATAATAGAGCATGTAACTAGGTCTGACAATCAGGTCCAGATCTCTCAGATGGTGTAACTCAGTAAGTTACGGACTTGGACAAGTCAAGAGGGGTATCTTGACTACTATATTCCAAAGATTTAGCCTTCGGTGATAAAGCAAGAAAAAGATATGAGCATCTAAGTTTTGGGTTCCAGTCAGGCAGAGCAGACAGAGGAAAAACTGACCAGCAGAGTATCAGACTTCAATCTGGATGAGTAAAAGGTGTTGATCAAGCAATTTGTGGGATTATACTTTGTTGGCCGACATGATTAATGACTTCTATGCCTATGTTTTTGATACACATCACAAATCAAGCATGGATTCGGCTGACAGATCAGTAACTTGAAATATCTTGAGTGTTCTTGTTGCTGACTAGAAAGTTGATGAGAATCCTTGATGTGGATATATATACCAGATAGATTTCAGCATATAAGGGTGTGTAGTGAACAAGTGATGAAATAAAGTGTGAAGAAAAGTAGGGATAAGTATGAGAGAAGTAATTCAAGTCTAGAATGTGACAGAGCAACAACATTAAACAGAGGAAGAATGAAGTGCATTAGATCAGTGTATTGTGCCTAACTGAAACTGAACTCTTGCATTTGTAGATGCGTCTCATTAGTTCAAACACTTGATTGTCTTCTGTAAGTTTTGTAGACAGTGAGTCTCTTGTAGGCAATGTGCCTCTTGTGAGCAGTGTGCTCGGGTAGTGAGCCCTAATTGGCAAGTGCCATTTTGTACTCCTTTATTCTTTTAACAGAGAATACAATCTTGGGTTAGTCACCCCATGGTTTTTCCCTTAACAGGGTTTCCACATAAAAATCCTTATGTTATGTGTGTTGATTTTATTTTTGTTCTTATGATTACATATGCTTTCATACAACACTGATTATTAAGATAACAAAAGGAAAAGAAAGTTAAGGAAATTTTGAGATAACTAATTCACCCCCCTCTTAGTTATCTGCCTTGTTTCCAACAATTGGTATCAGAGCCAAGTTCCTCTGAACAAAGCCTAACAGCTTGAGGAAGATCTGGGAATCTCAATGGATGCATATGGTATGAAGGAACAACTTCAGTCTACCCTAGATGATCTTGAACAATCCCACTCTGAAGTCAATAATTTGAGAGAAAGATTCAAACAAGCTGATGATTTCATAAATGAGCTAAAAGAAAAACTTAGTATCTCTATGAAAAAGAGAAAGGAACTACTTCAAAAATTAGCTAATCAGAGTGAAGTCAATGATACTAATGAAGATCTGGATGAGAAAAATAAGCTATGTGAGAAGCTATCAAAAGAAGTCATTATGGTAAGACATGAAATGGAATCAGGGGTTATGAGATTCACCCAAGAAATTGAAGAAAAAAGAAAGATTGAAGATAATCTAAAACAATCCCTCAAAGAGAAAATAGAGGACTACCACAAAATGGATAGAATAATCAGGCATCTTGAATCTGATCTTGAAGAAGCTAGAGACAATGAAGAACAACTTGAGAATCAGATAGACACTCTTAAACAAGATCTTCAAACAGCAAATGAACACAAAGAGAAATTCAAGATAAGCTCAACTCAACTTGAAGTTCTTCTTGAAAGCTAAAAGAGGTTAGATGATAAGCGTGGCTTGGGATATGAGAAAGGCGAAAGCTCTGGATCCTGTCAGAAGTATTCTTGATCAGGAAATCAAAGAAACAGGCCTAGAAGACCTCCGGTAAGGCAACCAAATGCCCAAAGATATCCATCCTTCAATGGATACAACTTTAATTGCAACAATTTCAGTCATAGAGCAACTCAGTACAGGAGGAGAATGAATCAGAAAAATCCATCCTTCTCCAAACAATGTTTCAATTGCAAAAGGTATGGTCACAAATCTCATGAATGCATAAATATGCAAATAAACAATTCATTCAATGGTAGATGCTTTGCATGCAATAGAATGGGACATATGGCTAATCAATGCAGATCAAGAGGGTATCAATCAAATAAGAAAAGAAATGTTGTATGTTACAATTGCAGTAAATCCGGTCATATTGCCAAATTCTGCAGAAGCAGAAATCAAGATAGAAAAGGTCTAGTGGAACATAATCAGAAACAAGATAAGGGCAAAGGTAAAGTGAATGTGGATGAAGTTCAAAAGGAGATGAGCAAGATTTGGGTAAAGAAGAGTATATAAAATATTGGGGATGGATCTGTACTGGAATCCGATGCTGATATTCCTTCTGGAAACTAAAAAGGTGAGCTCTGGCTTAGGGGGAGTCACAGAGAAAAATAATTTCCCCCAGCCAGTCAGCTAGTGCCTCAATTCGGCACATTGAGTAAATATCTATCGCTGCAGATTAAAGGGTTCTCAGAAAAACCTCCAAACAACCTTCAGTCAAAATATGAAAGATCCACATGAAGTTTTGCAAGATTTTAACCGCTCAAGTTAATCCGATTCCAACAGCTATCCGGTAAAGTAGAATTTCACAAACAGATCCGATATGATTCAAAATTGAAATCCTTTGATCTGTAGACCCATGGCATGATTGAAGAAAAGAAGATACATTGTTAATCCTCACTGATAATGATTCTAAGTTCGACGCAGTGATTCAAGAAGATCTCTCTCAAAATAGGGCAACTAGATAACTTAAGTTGTACATTTATTACAAAAGGAAATTAGGGCTTGTGCAATGATAAAAGGATTCTTTCACCCATTATTTACACACTTGCACTCACGAAGAAGAATAGAAGAGCTCTGCAAAGAAAATTCCACAATTCACTCAAGATTAACAGAAAAACAAATTTAACCAGCGATTTGTTTCAGCTCCTGCTTCAAACCCTAAAGTGTCAAAAGGTACTTCCATTCTAAAAATCTCTCTCTAAATCTTTTGCAAAATGGCTACTCCAATGGTTGTTAAGATCTCTAATAGGCCGCGACCTAAATTCAAGAAACACCCTTATAAATCTCTAGAAGTTGATCCTTTGGGTACATTTTCTAGCATTCCGCACGGAGTATTGCATGTAGAAGATGTTAGGGTTTATATCCATGCCAACATTTAAGAATTTGGAGACTCAAAATTGATGGATATTTATCACAAACAGCTAATAGATGAAAATTTTGAACTCAAACCCTAATTCAAGGCCCTTCAGGATAAACACTTCAAACATTGCATATAGTTTCCATGTTTTGCAAAAGATGATTGGGTCCGGTATGTTCTAAGCAGGATGCATGATAATTTCATGTGGCTAATGAGGCCCTTCAAGATAACTAAAGATGCCATCAGGGAAGTGACTAGACTACATTCATCTAGTGGGTTACTTACACTTAAATCTGTGAAGAACCAAACAGTAACTGAAGCCACCAGATCTAAATTTGACAAAAGAGAAATGACCATAGATGACATCACAGATTCAGATGTCAAGTTTGCCTCAATGATAATTGATTATAAAATCTATCATTTGAGCAGGGAGAATTATGGGTCTGGCACAGTAATCTATGCAACATATCAGATGTTGAGGGAAGATGCAGATTATGACTTGTGTGAGCTTCTTCTAGATCAACTATTGGAAAACCTACAGAAAATCAAAAAGGATAAGAAGAATTCCTTTAAATATGGTAGCCTAATACTATGTCTGTTCTTCTATTATATGAATGAGCTGCCTGGATCACATGGTTGGGTCTGGCAAAATGACAAAATAGTTGCAATTTAGATTAGAGATTATATGTATGATGCTCAAGCCCAAAACACAGCTCTCTGGGGTTACTTCAAGAACTTCCAAAGCATGATGCAAGCCAGAGAGAGAATTCCACAGTCCATAGTTGAGAAATACAAGGACACAGTTTGCTTCATGGTTGACACTGATCAATGCCTAATGGAGGCAGTTGAGCCAAGGACTGTGTGGATAATGCCTATGGGATTTGAAAAAATCTTGGAGTTACATATTCAACATCTATTGAGCCAGCCCAAGGACACTGAAGCAGAAAGGTTTGGGACCTTTCAAGAGCTAAGTGTAAAAATACATGTTGAGTTAAGACAGCCAGAGATAAAGAGGAAAGTAAGAAGGGAAGTTGAAGAAATTGCCAAAAGATTTGGCCTATCAAAGGAGGTTGTAGATGCAAATAAAGAGAAAATGGAGAAGGCTAAGAAAGAGAAACAAGAAGCAAAGAAAGGAGACGTTCTGATACAAGCCTCCTCTCGGACTAGATCTTCCAAGAGCTCTGCACTTGTCACCCCTAAAAGATCAAAGGCTACTAAACTGGAAGTCAAGCCATTTGGTAAAAGTGAAAAGAGAATGAAGACCAAAGCCTTAAGAACATATACAAGTCATAAGGATGATGAAGAAATCAAGAAAATGAAGAAGAAGAGAACATCTAAAAAGTTCTCTGCTAGCAAAGATGAGGAAGAGAAGGCAGAGGAATTTTTTGAAAAGCCCAGTCTTTCCATTGATATCATCATCAAGGCAGTAACTGTGGATGGGAACTTGCAGCCAGTGACTGAGTTCTATGATGCATACAATGATGCTGACAAGAGAATTCTAGAAGAGGCTACTGTCAGGTACTTGAACATTTACAATAAAGCCTTCATTGAAATTATATCTTTAATTCCTAAGAGCCTAGAAAAGGTACTTGAGCTAAGAAAAGAGAATGCAATGGCAAAAGACCTAGAGATTCAGGAGCAAATAGTAATACAACTTTATCCTTCCATCACTCCAAAACAAATGGACATGATTTTCAAGGAGTGTAAGAATGAGTTCCGGAGCAAGGCAAGAATGAACAAACTTATGCTTGCAAAAATAGACCAAATAGAAAGTGATACTAAAGATATCCTCCGGAAAGCCTTAAAGAGATTCAATCTTCCTATTGTAGAAGAAACAGTTAAAGAACCTTCTACCATGGATGTTGAAGGATTAAATGTAATCAATGAAGAATCTTCTGACAAGGATATAGAAGGATCAAAGAAAATAGATGAAGAGAAGTCTGAGGACTTATATTCCTCTATTCTAGAAGAGGAAGTTCATAAAGTAGTAAACACAAGTGACATCTCTCCTTCAGATCCAACTGTAGACATTCTAGACTCTGGAGCTAAAGGAGAAGATAGAAGAGAGGAGAAGGTGATTCGAGAAGAAGAACAAGCAGAAAAGACTAATGATGACTCCTCTGATATTTCAAAGAAGTCTCAATCTCTAGCAAGAGACACTGCAGAGATAGTGAAGAACTTCTTAAATAGAGAAATGATGGAGCTAGATGAATCTGAGCTATTTCAATGACCACTGACTTTTGATTCTCTCTCCCCGATTTAGACAATGAAAATAGCATCCTTTGCTTAAGCCAAAACAAAAGAAAAACTCTTGAAATCTCACATGGAGGACTGTGAACTGTTGGAGATTGCATCTGGGATGCTGGAGAAGATCATGCCATCCTATCAAAAGGATCCTTCGGTCTCACTATCCGGTAACTTGAAAACTTTGGTAAATTCTGTTAACACTCATTTTGAATCTCTAGAGAAATCAGCAGAAGCAAAGGTTCGAAAGGAGTTTGTGGGAAAAAGATTCACTGAGGTGCAAGGACTTATTGCTAATGATAGGAAGACTCTAGATATTGGAATAAAGAGCCTTGAGAATGCTCTCAAAGATGGTGGGGACCTATTCAAATTTTGTCTAACTTGGCCTAAAGTGACAAAAGATATTGAGGAGAAAGTAAAAGAACAAGAAGAAAAATTGTCAAGCCTAGTTCAGAATTTTGACCCTCTTTCCTCCTCACTAATGAATCAAGAATGCCAGGCTATTTTTATCATAAATGAAATAAAGAGGCTGGACAAAGAAAAGAAGAACATAATGAACAAAATGGGTGAACTCAGAGGGATAATTATCCCTAAGCTAGAGGCAATGCATGAGGCCTTGACAGATGCTAAGACCACAGCCCGGACCAACGATCTAGTAGATTTAAGAAGGGCAGAAGCATATGCATTTTTGTTGAGTGGTCACATCTCCATTTTGGATAGGATGAAGCAGAGCTGGGCCACAGAGTTTGTACAGTTGAAGGCCACTTTTGTAGATATACTTAAGTATATGTAAGTATAACATATATATATACTTATGCGGTCATGTATAGGACAATTTTTGCAAAATTTTGGTATGCAGATTCTGCCCTTTGCCATTGATGTCAAAGGGGGAGTGAGAAGTAGTGAAAAATGTGGAATCCAGCTAAGGGGGAGCTCTAGTAAAACAGTGCAAAAGATAGAGCATCAGCCAAGGGGGAGTTACTACGACACATAGCCATTTTTCACTAAGTGTTGCCATCAATGCCAAAGGGGGAGATTGTTGGAAAGAGACATTGTGTGGCTTCATAAGTGTTGTCATTGATGGCAACAAAGTCTATCCCACACATCTGTAGTATATAGTATGCCTATACTAGAAGTCAAATTGAAGATTGTTTTGGTCTGGTGAACAAGAATAGAGCATGTAACCAGGTCTGACAATCAGGTCTGGATCTCTCAGATGGTGTAACTCAATAAGTTGCAGGCTTGGACAAGTCAAGAGGGGTATCATGACTACTATATTCCAAAGATTTAGCCTCCAATAATAAAGCAAGAAAAAGATATGAGCATCTGAGTGTTGGGTTCCAGTCAGGCAGAGTATCAGACTTCAATCTGGATGAGTAAAAGGTGTTGATCAAGCAATTTGTGGGATTATACATTGTTGGCCAACATGATTAATGACTTCTATGCCTATGTTTTTGATACGCATCACAAATCAAGCATGGATTTAGCTGACAGATCAGTAACATGCAAATATCTTGAGTGTTCTTGTTGCTGACTAGAAAGTTGATGAGAATCCTTGATGCGGATATATATACAAAATAGATTTCAGCATGTAAGGGTGTGTAGTGAACAAGTGATGAAATAAAGTGTGAAGAAAAGCAAGGATAAGTGTGAGAAAAACAATTCAAGTCTGGTATGTGACAGAGCAACAACATTAAATAGAGGAAGAATGAAGTGCATCATATCAGTGTATTCTGCCTAACCAGAACTAAACTCTTGCATTTGTAGATGCTTCTCATCAGTTCAAACACTTGATTATCTTTTGTAAGTTCTATAGATATTGAGTCTCTTGTAGGCAGTGTGCCTCTTGTGAGCAATGTGCTCAGGCAGTGAGCCCTAATTGGCAAGTGTCATTTTGTACTCCATTATTCTTTTAATAGAGAATACAATCTTGGGTTAGTCACCCTGTGGTTTTTCCCTTAACAGGGTTTCCACGTAAAAATCCTTGTGTTATGTGTGTTGATTTTATTTCTGTTCTTATGATTACATATGCTTTCATACAACACTGATTATTAAGATAACAAAAGGAAAAGAAAGTTTAGGAAATTTTGAGATAACTGATTCACCCCCCCTCTCAATTATCTGCCTTGTTTCCAACACAAATAATGAGTGAAGTTGTGTTATACTGACAGCCAACCTCCCCCAAAACCCTCCAAGGCATAACCCTTGCAGGCTGGGAGACTCCATAATGGAGAGTAGTGTTGCCGCATGTATAACCACTCGAACAGTTGCACTTACTAATCATCCTTTATTTTTAGTGGCCAAAACCCCTATAAGCCGGTGCAGGGAAGGGCAATTATCACCTCCCAAAGATGGCTCAACTAGAAATAGTGAGAATTCGGTTTATATTGTCCTAGCCAGCCTAGGGTTTGTATTTGCTTTCTTTTAGTCGAAAAGAGTCAAAGAAAATCATAAAAAAAATTAAAAACCATGAAAACATTCTTTGTGTTTGTTGTGTCTTCTTGCCATAATTGAGAAAAATTAGATCAAAAGACCAACTTGCAACCAAGAAACCAAAAAGCACTGAAAAACGTGTCAAAAACTTTGCAAAATCATTTGAAGAAACCAGAGCTGTGCATTTCTCCTCTGCCAGAATCATGCATTTACCTCGACTTGTTGTGCATTTACCTTCTGCAATTGTACATCTGAAGCTACGCATCCAAAATAGTAAGCTTTTTTGGTCTTCTGTCAGTTTCTGTAAAGATGACAAACCAATTAGAAGCACTTGCTTAGAAACTCCAATACTTGCAATTGCAAATAACCTTAGGTCCCTTATCCCAAGATTGTATAGCAATTGCTCAAGAGCTCCAAGTCTTACAACAAGAAATTGCAATCTTGCAAGCTGAACAGACCAATACTAGCTACACCTCGCCCCAAACTCATACATCCTTTTTCTCATCTTAATGATGCTCATGACAAGGCAAGCACCACCTCAAGTCAGAAATCATATACCACTCTATCTACTAGTCCTCCTTCACCATATTCTAAGACACATATTCCAAAACATACCAGTCCTATGCCAACACTGCCATCAAGTTCCCCAAGCTCTAAATCGACAACCAAAGAATCCTCAGATGATTTATGGAAAAGAGTTTTTCCAAATTTATACAGCAAAAGAAAAGCTATGGAGAGAGACAAATCCACTCATCCATGTAATCCTACACCTACAAAGGATGTGACTCAAGGACTACTAGAGAGAGTTAACCATGTCCCCAAATTTTGATCCTTGACCTTAGCAAAGATTCTTCCAATGCTATGTCAAATCCTACAACCTCGTTGTATAATCGGCAACCACTCGAGCATGTTGAAAAACCTACTACCATGAACTGAAGTCAAGGTCCATCAGACCTTCATGTTGTTGACCAAGATCCTATCCAAGAGACCTCTATCTCCACTTCCATTCAAAAAACCCAAGAGTTATGTCAAGAGCACACTTTAGAATAGGTGGAAACATTAGACCTTTGTCTAAATCAAGATCAAAGCACCCCCATCTAGCCTATACATAACCTTTATCTTTTCGATGATCATATACCTATACATGATCAAGGGATCCAATCCCAACCTCTCCATAGCCTATATCTTCTCTATGATCAAGATATTATCATTGATGAAGAACCTATGCATGAGCACTTTGATCCCATCACACTTAATCCTATCTATGATCAAGATCCCACCTACGATTAGGAACCTATCTATGATCAAGAGCCTATCTATGATCAAGTAGACCATGACGATCCTCTTAGCCCACTTTATGCATTCCATGGTCCTGAGCTTATAACCCCATCTAGTCCTATCCAAGATCCAACAACTTCCACTTCCCTTGATGAGACACTTGCCTCCCAAGCAAGCATAGAAGATCAAACCAATAATACTCCTCCATCATCCATTATCGACCATGTTGTAAATCCCCCATCGTATATCCTTGATCTTACTACCTTCATTCATGAGTGTTCCTCCTTAGAACACCAACAACCATTATCCTCTATCTCACCTTCTCCATCCAATAAAGAACTTGTGTCTAGTGTTCCACCTATACATAATCCCACTGTCCACTACATGCTCCAACATATGAACTATCAAGGTAAAGGCTTAGGCCTTCACAAACAAGATATTTTGGAGCCTGTCCATGTCAATGTTCCTCCTCATTCATATGGCCTTGGATACGTACCCCAAGGTGAACAATCTCAAGATGTTGGTACTTCCTCCATGCCTTCTAAATCCCCCACTTTCCATCGCAAAAACCATCATATCCCCAAAACATATGTCGCCATCCCACCTCCCTTATCATACACATCCTAAAAGCATGTGACCATACACCTTCCACCATCCAATCTACCTCCACTACTTCCAACTCCTAACATCCCTCCATGCATTTTACCACCACTTCTTCCAACACCTTATCCTTCCATCTATGAATTCTCTAATAATCCAAATCATGACCAGGAGATGCACATGTTGTCTAAGAAAAGAGCTTCCACCAACTCTATTTCCACCATCCCAAATGATTTCAACGACAAACATTTGGATACCTCTCCCTATCAAATTAAAAATCCTAAGAGTCCTCATGACCTGGGATACAAAAGTCAAGAATCAAAGAAACATCCTTCTCCAGAGTTGCATGCACCCACACAACTATATGCCAAACTAAAAAAGGTGTGGGTCCGCATCCAACAAATAATTACCTCTGAAGCTGCGCAAAAGCTGTATACACCCAAGCCCATACCTCCACAGGTACTATTTAAAAGAAAAATGGTTTGGGTACCTAAGCAAAAATCCCTCAAGTTACATGAGGCATCCACCTCTCAAGAATCTCAACCATCCACTTTCTCCCATTCCATCCATAAGTCTCAAATTCTTCTATCCCACATGACGAACAAAAATTAGGACAATACTTAGTCTATGTAGATCCCTACATGCCTAAGTCATTCATCCACAAGCAAAAGTCTCAGTTGCTTCCTACACTACTTTCCCATCACCAGCTTCAATGTTTATCATGGTATGCGCAACCGTTGGTCATGATTCCCTTCCATTCCACAACCTTTTCATATACCTTCATCCCCCCTTTCTTCCACTATTATCCTACATATCTTCCTCATCCTATTCCTATGGTCCATGCTTTTGCATAAGCCTTCCCTCCATATTCTACTTCATCATCCACTATCACACCTCCCACAATCCGTTGTCTACCTACTCCATATCACTTTCATGCAATCTCCTACCAACATCTATGAGAACACTCGACATGGTCCATGCAATGACATATTTCTAGTGGGACTATCACCTTTCATGGAACCGAGCAATTGAGGCCCTCTCATCCATTCTACCAATCCTATCCAAATGTTCAAAAAAAAATCAAAAAGTCAAGAAAAATCCCTTTGTCTAATGGTGAAAACTTGGCAAACAAGCGCCTTGGATAAGTACCATGATGAAAACTTGGAAAACAGGCATTGTGTGTAAGTTGATCTTCTATGTCACCAACACTTGGGGACACCTTGTCTCGTCTGCATATCACTCTTCTCCTATCAGTTTCCTTCCATACCATTTCCTATTCTATCCTTCTATCCATTACATACCTTGCCTATCAATCCATCCATCCTAATCCTCCCTTCCTCCATTTGTTTGATCTTAATAAAGATTGGGGACACAATGTTGACAAATGTTTTAGATGTCTCTTGACATACCTTATCCCTCCAAAACCACACAAATCCTTCATTATCTTCTCATCCTCCTTCATCGTAAGCTTTGTCATGTCCAATCCTAAGTTATTCCTATGCGAAATAGTCCTTGGAGATCACATCCTTGATTCCTTCTACCTAACCACCCATTCCATTCCTTATCACCCATACATCTATTATCCGTGGTGTTTCCTTGTCATCAGTATCATCTAATCCATATATATTCCATATCATGTCTCATCCAAGACTTCCCTACCATTCCCATATCTTGTCATCTTTCCTTTAGTCCATCCATGGTCCAAGTCCCGAACTACATTGCCTCTGCATCGTCACGTAGGCAAGGCCATTATCAATGCGCCCCTAAGGCACTAGGTCAGTCCCTTAGGGTCTGTTTCACCAATAAGGATTGTGGAACCTTTCACCAAATGCAAGCACGTGCAAGCAAAGCTTGTTTCCAAGTAGAAGTTTTGATGCAAGACATCAACCTATCCAAAGCAAAGCAAGTACACGAGAAAACCGATCCACATGATTCTATCTAAATTATGGCAAGAAAGATACATCTAATACAAGAATGTTTTGTTTTGATTAGTTGCATCTTAAAGTCTTGATTTTTGTTATTATGTCTTTCTATGCTACTCGAGGATGCCAAAAGCTAGAGATGCTATGATGGGGGCATAATCATTTTCTTTGTTTGTTGCTTGTGGGTTTATCTTTAGTAATGTGAAGCCTTGTCTAAAGACATGATCAACATAATGATTACCGAGGACATCTGGGGTCTAATATGAAACAGGTATAATCCTTGTCTGTTGATACGCAGGAAATACTCAGGTCATCTCGGTTCAATTATACCTCGATGCTTGTATTAACTTGCTAAATCAAAATCCATGTAAGCGATACTCAAGTCATCCTGGTTCAATTATACCTAGATGCTTGTATTTTCTTACAACATAATAAAAGCCCGATGATGAAATAAGCACTTCAAAATACTTGCAATATCAAGATGGCAAAACCATTCACAAAACCATTTCACATCCATATCATATCCATTTATGTCCATATCCCATGTAATAAAAATTCCTATGCAGAGTATCAATGTTTACAAACAAATCTTGTGAGTCATTCTTCTATCAATCAACTTTCTATCTATCATCATATCTCTTGTCAATAGTTCTAGCTATCAGTCTAAGCAATGATCCAAATGCAAGTCTATCCTTAATCCATACCGATCAAGTCAAGTCAATCTTGTCAAATGATCCAATCACAATCAATGGTCTTGATCCTTGTCTGGTCATAAATCAACTCAATCAATTATAAATCAATTGTCCTATATAGGATGTTGTATTGTCGAAATCAAACCAATACATGCATTTTACATCACATGTTTCATTTCTTAAAACCAGACATTATCCTTCATGTTGCTCTAGGGATATATCATTCCCCGCCATGACAACACTGTCATATATAGTTGATTTACAGCTTGACAGGGCAATATCTTGTTTGATCTTGTATCATTTGTGCATACTTGCTCACTTTCTTGTGTGTTATCATTTTCTCTTGCATCACATATCATTCGGCTCTTTCTTCACCTATTTTCTTCAAACCTAACCTTCTTAATTGTGAGATTGTTCGTCTCACGCCTTCTGCCTTCTCCCTATCCAATCTTCTGAGGGGGCATCCTATCGTCATAACCTATACCAAGGACAAACTGGGGCATGTATCATTTTTAGACAATCTTTTTTTTTGAAACAACGTGATAAAACACATTGCTTCGAAGAGGGGCAAAATGTATACACCTAAAATTGGCTCATCTTGAATTAAGTAAATAATTTAATATTTATCTTAATTCTTATTTTCTTCTATCAATTAAATAAATAATCTAAGTTTATTTGATTGGTTGATTATCCCATAATTAAATAAAATCAATTTATTTAATTAAATTCCCTAAATTCTTCTAATGTCTCACATAATTCAATAATCCTAAATTATTTAATTAATTCTAAATTCCTCTACCCTAAGTCCTAATTCCATAAATCCACCTCACCAATCCACCTCACCTTTCCACCTCACCTTTTCCACCTCACCATGTTGCACATGTAAATAAATATTTTAAATATTTAATTAGTTAATATTCCCTCACCCACATGTCCTATTTATCCTTTCAAAATTAGTTAACTCATCAATCAAATATGTTAACTAATTAGTCATTTGAGTTCACTAATCAATCAATTCACTTAATTGATTAGTCAATTCAGTCAACTCCCCAATCAACCCAGTTAACTGGTCAATCAATTATGTTAACTCTTCAATCTATTATGTTAACTCCCCTGTTGCATGATGGAGATTGGACAATTGTCCTCTTTCTATTTGCACACATTCCTCAACCATTCTCAACCATTGATCTTCTCATTTCTTCTCAACCGTTGATCTCTTCTCTTCTGAGTCTATAAATTGAACCTTATTCCTCCATTTCTATCATCTGAGCATTCATAAACTTACTCTAGGTAAGTGCAAAAAGATGGGGGGCCAAAAAGTGGCCACATTGTTTTGAAAAAAAAATAATGCATAACGCGAGTGCATTATTACTTCTTATAAATTAAAAAAAAAATCACTTCACTTCATTTCATTTCTTTTTCCTCCTATATACCCACGGCCTGCAAACCCTAGGAAGCATGCTCACATTTTGGAAATCACAATTCAACACAAAAATCTTTGCAATTCATCGCCAAAATGCCGCCACGATGTCGAGCACGCCAAAGGAGTGAGTTTTATTTGTTTTTTGTTTGAATTTGTTTCTAAATAGGTAGGTTTGAGTTGATTTTTGATGTAAATTTTGTTAATTGTCAGGAAATGTTAATGCACCTCCTCCTCCTCCTCAAAATCCACAAAATCATGCGGAACAACAACCTCCTCCATCCATTCCTCGACATGCCCCTGGAACACAAGAAAATATAATGGGGCAAATTGAAAATAACAAAAAAGAAATTGAAGATATAATTGCAAGGTTGAAAGATCCTTCCACTTCAACCTTGCATAGGTCCACGCTTGTTGAATCTCTTGAATCTATGTTATCAAATGTAGATTCAATTAGCAAGCAAATATCTAGCTGGACGGATAAGAGGAGAGAGTTTAGAGACTATTATGCAGAAAAACTATCATACCAAAATGTGAAAAAATTACAAATTACAAAATTAGACTTGTGTTCGATTTTCACAAACCCACAAACAAATCAACCTCTACCCATTACATGCAAGACGTTCCCTATCCATTGGTGCAACAACCAAGTGATAAGGGACAATTTTGGGCAAAGGTGGTGGATGGTTTTTGACCATCCTCCATGCAATAATAATGAGGTCCCACAATACTTTTTGAGGAAACTCTACTGCGAGTTTGTCCTCAATAAAGTACCAAACTATTTTGATATGTGGGACTTCCAGGGTAGAGGTGGGGGGCCAGCACAAGATAGACCAAGGGCACGTGTTGACCCACAGTGGCCAGTGAGATGAGTAATCAACAGACCAACCCATGCATGTTTCTACCCCTTCCATTATGAAGGAGAGTGTTGAGGTCGATACACTTCAGTCCATTAGTGCCTTGACCCAAAGCATTATAGAGCATGCCAGTCCTACCGCACAGAGTGGGTTGGGAGATAGTGTGAGGAGTAGGGTCCCACACCATGCTTGTCAGGCTTGCGGGTCAACCTATGGTTATGACCCCATGGATAGTCAGGATGTAGGTGCATAGGCTACATCTGCAGCTGAACAGATGGTGATGACAGATACCCTCCTAAGTGAGACTTTCGGTCTTGATACTCAGGCAAATATTAGCAAGTTTATTGAATTTAATTTATTAAATTTTATTTTTGAAATGCAAGATTAACTAATTTAGTTTGATAATTTTAATGAAATTTTAGGGTCATAGCGTTGATGGAGTTTTCAGTGGTTCTCCACTTGCATATTACACTAGATCATCTACTGTCGGGGTATGTAACTAGTAAACAATTATAAATATTACATGTGAATAGAATCGTTATATGAATGGTATTCTAATATCTGATTTTGGATGTTGAATAGGTTAATATTGGAGATTTCACAGCAACACCTGCTAGCGGTGGTGGACTTCAAAGCTTCACGAAGGTAATAAAATAAATAGTTTAATGAATGAATTGTACTTACTAGATTTTTGTATATGACTTGTGTGCTTTATTGTGTGTACTTCCATGTTTAGATGAATGTGTGTGTATGTTAGGAGCCATGATTTGCATCACTATTATAGTTTTCGTAATTGAATAATGTTATTTTATTTCCAGATGATGCATGCTATGAAGACACCTCCTGATGTTCATAGGGCAATGGAGCATGGTGTGACCTCTGCAATTCATAACTCCATGGCATTGACAGGGGTATGAGGAAGATTAGTAAATTTCAATTTACATTCATTGTTATAGTTGTTTATTTTTGAAAAATCAAAAGATTATTGATTTGAAGTTTAATTTCTATCTGGATGGTTTCTATAGGACATGACATCACCACGGCCTATTCCTGCTACTGAGGCAAGTGAGGAGACAGATTATATGGTAGCGGTAAGTGATTATTTTGTTAAATGTTTCATTTTTTATAACATGTAATTTCTATATATTAATATCTATACTTTTTATTGTAACAACTAAAGATGTAGGAAGAACTAAATAGGAGGAGCAGCCCTCGAATTCGTAGTAGACTACCCACATGCACATCTCCATCCCCTAGAAGATCAAAGGTTGCCCGTGATTTATTCTCTTCACCAGCCAGAGGGGAATGACTTTTTATTGTGTTCCTTTGTTGTATGCCTATATGGCATTTGTGGACATATATTTTGTATTGCATATAGTTGACATTGTATGCCTATATGGCATTCTTGTAAGCCTATATGGCTATTTTGTATATATGTTATACTTATATTGATAGATATTGATGTATGCCTATATGGATATTTGGTTAATACAAATCTTTTTTATTGATGGCGTCCATACTTGCATTATAAATCCACGTTTGAATGGATATTTGTAGATGGCTACTTCAAATATTTAAAGTCTAATTGTATTACATAGGATGTTTGTTGATCCAATAAGCTAGCTATTGTTATTCAAGTATCACCTAAACCTCATTTTAGAACTAAAAGATAAAAGTTGTATTTAAAAAAAAATGAATCATCATGTTGAATAGAAAATATTAATATTCTTTATGAGTAGCATACAATGTCAACTATATGCAATACAAAAAAATGAATCATCATGTTATTCTTTATGTTTGAGATCCTAAAAATGACTAAGTCTGGTAGCCTGATGTCCTGAAACACTAAAAATTGACTAATTCTAAAATCTGGTGGATCCTCCAAATTCTATAATCTACATGTTAAATATGGTGGATTCGAGACCTATCTCAAACATCTTGAAAGGTATATTGAAAAATATTTAAAGTATATTCAATATACCTTATCCTTTGGGACTTACACTTCTAGGTGCAAAATTGCTCTAGGGAGTTAGGCGCGCTTTCCCACCTCTACAGACTCAAATCAGCACCTAAGATTGAGACCTTAAAGTGTGCCTAGAGAAGAAAACAAACCTTTGATCATCCCAAGTTATGGTACCTTGAATGGAATTGATACAAATGACTTTAAGCATTGAAAATTTCACAAGGAAAACACATTATGAGTTTAGGCGCCCTTCATGCTTCATATCACCAATTTTGGCACCTTGGCAACATAGTAGATGAATAACACCTCAAAATGAGCACCTAAGGGTGATGTAGTCATACAAGGGTACAAACAAGTGTTAAAAGCCTTAAAATATCAAGGAATAATCCTAATTCAAGAAAGGTGCATTTTCACACCTTGATCATCATCTAAGGCGCTTTGCAAAGGATGTCTTGAGCAACATAAACCTTAGGTGTAGTTTCTTACTTCTACAATCAAATTTGAGCACCTAAGGAGTGGATTGGTGATGGACATCACTTTGAGCACCTTAAAAGTGTTTGAAGGTTTGAATTGGTGAATGATAGTGCCTAAAGGTCTTAGAACCAACTAGAATAAGGAATTGAAGAATGAGTTAACCACTTTAAGCTCCTTGAAGGATAGAAGTTTGTATATGAAGATTGATTGAATGTTTGGAGTTTAGGCACACTTTCCTTGTCATCTAATCACATATTGGCACCTAGGAAGAGTTGACATGAAACAATCCTTTGAGTGGACTCCTTGATGAGATATCTCCCATTGCTTAAACTTGTTGAAATGTTAAAAGCTAAGTCAAATGGATTCTAGGCGCTCTTTGCCTTCAGAATGACCTTGAATTGGCACCTAAGCATAACAAGAGATTTTAAATCCATTCAATATGGTGCCTTGTAAGAGGAGAGCTTAAGAGCATGAGACTAGATGGCATTTAAGAGTCAAGATCATTAAAATCCAAAGAAATGGGCTAAGTAAGCTAAGGCACCTTTGCTTGTCATTCAATACCTCCATGAGCACCTAGATTTAAATTGCATCCAAGGACATCTAAGAATAGGCACCTAGAGGGGAAAAGTCATCCTAAGACCTTCATAATTATTTAAAGCATAAAAAATGCCAAGTATAAAGCTTCATGATGTTGGGCTCTCTTTCACCTCCATATAGATCTAGATTGGTGCCTTAGATAAAGTATCACAAATCTATATCATTGAGTAAGTTCCAAGATAGAAAGGCTTACTTCAAGCATGTTTAATCATTCAAGGTCTTACAAATAACGAATAGAGCCTAAATTGATGCTAGGCACCTCCTCTTGTCTACTATCTGTTGGTCATGATGTTAGTCACAAACAAACCTAGAATAAAAGTACACATTAACCTTTATTCATCTTGAAAGATACTATGAATTCAAAGAATTTAGGATCCCAAGTCTCCGGTGATAAGGTCTTAATCGTCTGAAGTTACTCAGAGGTTAATGTGAGTTGCTGTTTCCATTTTGGGGCCTTACGTGGAAATTTATTATCATCATGACATTCTTGCAGAAATTCTTTACAGAGAAGTCATATTATGTAGTTATTTGATGAGAAGCCGTAGAAATACCTCAATCTTTGCATGATATTTTCAATTGTGCATGCTTTGTATTCAAATATGCTAAATATCTATGATTATCTACGAGATGTCTGCATATTTGTGTTATTTGCTTAAGATCATCAATTATTTGCAATTATGGGGATGAAATGCTCTGAAATTGAAAGAAACTAAAAGGAATACTTCAATTTAAGGTTGAACCTTTAGCTATTGATCCACATACATACTTGATACTATCATGAGGAGAAGAAATCAAACCATATGTTCACCAGGATATTCCACAGCTAGATACAGTTGATGCAAACTTCAGAGGATGATGAATGAAAACAATACATGCAACATGATGAGCACTCCAAGGGACGCAGCAAATCAAAGCACATATCCAGAATTTAGACACAGATTACTCAAGATTTACTAAGATTTGTAATCGAAATACTCTTCTTCTTCATTAAGTATGCAAAAGACATGTACATATACAATAACTTTAAAAAAAGCCCTGAATATTTCAGTAAATAGATTTCAATTAAGTTTTGAATGTTTTCAATAAGGCATTCCACCACCTTTTATAGAATAAGGTGAAGAATCCGTTACAAAAAGATCTACAATCTTGATTTATCAATACAAATCCACGGTCATTATTTACTTGACTTTGTCAACATTTACAAAATGGCACAAGTTGCTAGCTGGCAACTATCTATACTACTTATGCTATTATCCCCCTTCATGATGTGTCTTCATCATGCTCCTCAGTTGATTCATGCAGGTCATCATCATGTGCGTCGCTTCCTGTACTTTCGCTATCCTGATGATGATGATGCTGCATATGGGGCTGCATGCTACTGCGGACCTGCTCATATGAATGCACAACTTGATCTATCCCTCTGCCATCTTGAGTTTTTGCTTTGATGATGGCATGCTTATGTGCTTCATATTTGTCTTTGCTGCTATCCAGCTTATTTTTCCTGTCCTGCAGTGTTTCTTTGTATTTCTCCATCTGGACCTTGATCCTCATTATTTTATTTATCAGTTCTTCTGTCAAATGGACAGGTGGACCATCTACCTCTGATTGGAAGTTGCTGTGTATAGCTTTGATGGCGAACTCTTCATCTTGATTTTCTATTTTACCTTCCACCTTGCCTTCCAATGTTTCCAAAATTACTGCCTCTTCAGCCATTAAATCCCGTAGCCTCATGCTGATATCTCTCAGCTTATTATTGCATCTTTTAAGGACTTTGCATTCGAACTGAATGTCCTTATACCAGATATCTATCAATAATGTGGTATTACTATTTAGCACCTACTTACTAATAAGCAGTTGAGGATTTATCCCCTTTATTTCCCCTAAAAGGCTTAGGACTCTCTCCAGTTTGTAAGACCTCTTCCCGGTCTGCATCTGCAATTTATCTAACTTAGTCTGAGAATCACTCAAAATGCTCCACCTCTTCAGAGAGGCTTTCATTATTTCTATAGCATCATCCAATGCGGATGACATCCATTTCCTTATTACGGACGCCTCATGCTTCATGAGGTCCAATTTATTTACCTCCTCCTGAGAAATGGCAGTCAATGGGACTGCAGGCTCAGTCGTGGTATCATCAGGATTGGTCAGTCCTTTGATATAGGAATGCAACTGAGCAATGTGCTCTTCATGTTGCTTATTCTTCTCCTTCTCTCTTTTCACCTTTTCAATTAGAGAGTCAATAAGATCTTTGCCCTCCTAACCTTCTTGGTCCTCATTGGCAAAGCCCAAATCTACTATGCTGATTTGAAATTCATCAACAGTGATTTTACCTTTCTCTTTCTCCACCGCAGGTATGGCAATTTGTGCAGTCCTTCTCCCTGTTGCCGGATCTCTTTTGATGGCCAAAGTCATTCTGGCCTTCCTCTTGGGTTTCATTATGTCCGCGGAGAACAAGGTGGAGACATCGAATTCTTGAATTTCAAGCTCTTCCTCAATATTTACTTCTTTTGCTAACCATGGAGGTACTTGATCATGTTTTTCAGCATCATCATGATGCTCACCCATATCTCTCGTTTCTATCAACAAATGTTGTGGAGATGGTGACTTTTCCTTTTCTTCTTCTTAATGCTCTCTTTGCTGTTGATCTTGTGGCACCTCCTCCTGTTGAGGAATTTCCTTCTCTGGAGGAGCATCTTCTTGGTGTGGGGAACCCTGTGGTGTATCTGTATGTAGATCATGCTGATCATGATCTTTCTCCGTCATTACTTCATCTGTTCCCAATTCTTCCCCTTGTTGCTTATCCACTGCACCAGATACTGGGGATTCTGCCTGAGGTGCTGGTGGTTGTTCTGCAGCTATTACTTCTTCCAAGCCTATACTATCAACTTCTTGTACTTTGGCAGCTAGATCCTCTTGTGCTTCCTTCTTTTCATCAGCCTTCGTTTCCTGAACCTCTACTATAGCAGGTTCTGCTGATGTATCCTGTGGATCTTGTTGGCCTAACTCAAGAGCATGGCCCTCTGACTCTGCCATCTCTATCTCTTCTATTGGGTGGCCTTTATCAGGTGATCCTGCTGGCTATTCAGGACTTGCATCCTGTTTCTCTGTCAGGTCCACCACTACAGGACTTGTCACCTCTGTGATTAATGCTTCTAGCCCTATCTCTTGAGCTACTTGCTCTGGGCTCTTTTCTTGCTCTTCTTGTGCTTGTTTCATCTCCTCAAGCACAGTTTGAACTGGTGGAGGCTTGTGAGGAGTCATAGTTATATCAACAGCAAGTGTTTCCATCTTCTGTGTAGCCACATCCTGCACTACCTCATCGTCAGACAAATTTATTGTCTCATCAAGTGAGACATGTCCTTCTGCTTGTGTCTAATAGGTTTCTTTCATTTGTTCTTCTGCAAGTTCAGTTTTGAACTTGACGATGGTAGGAAGTGGAACATTATGTTGAAGTTCCTTCGGCACTTCACTACCTACCCCTTGTACTAGTGTAAGGGGTTCACTTATTCCACCTCTCATGGAGGGTCTTTGTTTCTTAGGTGTGGTAGAGACCAGCACCTATGGAGCTCTCCTCTTTCTTTTTATTATTAACGGAGCCTCTTCCTCTTCAGGCTCCTCCTCCATGAGGACATCCTCTTCATCACATTTCCTTGAGGATTGACCCACTTCCAGGGTCTCAGTGATTCCAGCCTCTGCTGTCTTACTCTTCTTGGGCTTTTCTTTCTTTGGAGGGGAGTCTGATTCTGATCCTGATCCTGATCCGGCCGCCTCCTCAGCTGTAAATACTGACCTGTCGATTATAACCCCTTTGGGTTGTTTATCCACTTTCTTGCCCCTTGGGGGTCTTTTGCTCTGTTGTTGTGGTGGAGGTAACTTGTCTCCCTTAGTCTTCTGCTTCTCAAGCAGGAAGTCATCATATACCTCCCCAGGAATATCTTGTCCCTTATTTTTGTTGTCCACTGTAATGGCAACACCTTTCTGTTTCAATGCCTCTACCTAATCATCGACCCAAGCTTGAGTCAGCTGTATGGTCCTGGCAATGAATGGGTCCAAAGATATGTCTTCCTACATGGTGAGGTCAGGTGCAGAGATAGTGTCATTATATATCTTCTTTTGTTCATATTCATTTGCCATTATCCTGCCATCATCTTTCTTCAATTGTTGGGGAAGGGAGATGCAATCAAATGTTCTAACTTGGTTCAGAGTCAACCTCTGATACCTTCTTCTCCTGGCTTCTGCCTCATCTTCACAATCAGCCCAAAAATCTTCTAGGTGCCTCTAATGAATAGGCTTTCCTACTATTTTCTGTATCCTGCCGTAAGGATCATATGGTCTTGTTATTGGGAAAGGCTGTAGATTCATTTTATTCAGGGTGACCATCACCTTCTTTATATTATCAGAATCAGGGCACATATAGTTGCCAATGCTGACTGGGAACAAAATTGGTGGCAGCTTCTTGGCATCCTTGTACATTTTTATCATCACGGAGTCCTGCCTGATAAATTCCATTAATATTACTGCATCGGTAGGATACCTCGGCAGCATGAGGGGATGTTCCTCAAAACCTTCAACCCTTATGTAAGAAAAGGTTGCAAACTGGATATACCAGGCTCCATGCCTGTAAACTACTTCTTGAGCCTCCATGCTCAATCTTTTTGTTCTGTCCTCTTCCATGGTCCCTACCAGATGCATAGAGAATGCATCATTGACCAGTTTGTAGTCTCTGAGGTAGTTGGTTCTCTACAGCTGGGGATGATGATCCCAGATATATGCAGCATTTGTGCCTGTGAGCTTTCCATCTGTAACTAAGGAATCAAAAGTGCCTTTATAAGCACAAGAGTAAACAATGTAAGATGTCATGTAAAATGCACAATTTGAACCTCCCAGGTTCATCAGCTGCTCGTGCAGAGCATCACTTATAATCTGGCCCCACAGTGGCTTGATGTCTGAATACAGACACATCATGATTATCCCATACATCCAATCTCTGAAACTACCAGCATCAGGCTGGCCTGTTACCCTGTTTAGGAGTGCAATCATGTATTGGTACTCCTCACTGAAATCATACTTGAACATGTGCACAGGAAGTTTGGCTGCTGCCGAATATGTGTTCTTCTTAGCCCGCCATTGATACATGTTCTTCCTAGCTGATTTCTTGTTGGCCTCATACTCTTTTCCTGACTTCTTGAGGTCCACGCTCTTAACTTTACTGCCCATTGGTAGTCCAAATGTCTGGGATAGACCCTTGATGGAGAGGTCTGCATATATCCTCCCATGCTTCACCACTTGCCTCGTTTGAGGATTATAATTCCGGGCACATTCTATAACCAGCTCTAGAGATTCTATGGAATATGGGAAACCGGCAGCGTTCCACATTCCTGACACAAATACTGCGTCCAGCACAGGACTCTTGTCATGCCCATCATTCAGTTTAGCTAACCAGGCCTCCAGATTGGTGCTCCCCTGATGGGTGTCTGTAATTGCTCCATACTTGAACAGGACCCCCCTCTGAGAAGAGAACATAGGCCTACTGAATTCCTCTTGACACTTAACGTACTGCTTGTCGGCCATGAGTACCTGCAATTAACAACAATCCTATCTCACAATAGGTATATACATGCATACATATTACTATTGACTTCATAAATCACTGTGCCTACTATATCATTTCAACATTACTTAATCATATGGATACATAAACCAAAACTCGTATCATCATACCTGAACAGTAATAACAGGATGAGGGTTTCATTTACTTACCTAGTTATGCAAACTTCTCTTGTATACTAGTAGATTGCCAAGACGCTCTGAATTTAGCTGATGATCACCTACCTCCTTTTGTCTGTGAACTCATATCGCACAACGATAGCTGGTATGCGGATATGGAAGCTGGTGCTCTGTAAAACAATTTTATCGCAGGGTAAATGTGAAAATGGCAGTTGAATTACCTTTTAACCTTGCAGTTAGGGTACATTTAGGGCAACTCTGACAAGTTAGATTACATTCCTTGATTATTCGTGTGAAAATGCAAGATCTCGCCAGGTGTTTCGTTGGGTTCCGGGGTCGGCGGGAACCACCTACCATGTCTGCGTGCATTAAATGATAATAGTGGCAACAAGAGCGGGGAAATATCCATATGACAAGATATCATGAAGGCAGGATGATATTCGCAAATATCGGGTTGAGTTTCAATATCATCCTCCTCCCCTTATTGAAATCATTATCGCGACAAGATTCAGGTGACAAAGCACCTTTGTTTATGTTTGGTATATCAGGAGGATATTCTGACGTATTGGGTGATATTTCAAAATATGATGATGACGAGACAAACTTACATGTCTCTCTTTTGGAATATTAGGATGACGTCATCCTGATATTCATTCTTAGTATCGGAGAGGTATCATGACGTCATCGTCATATTAGACGAACATGATCATGTTTTAGAAAATATCCTGCCAAAATGTGAATGTGATGATGATGTCATCGTCATGTTTGTTTCTTCATTTATCCGGTTTGGATGACATCATCAGGATATTGGCTTAAGGTGATATTTCGCGTCATGAGGATATTAAGAAATATCGGGTTACCTTCGAAAACATGACGCCCGTGATGCAAAAGACCGCTTGACGGGGAAGATTTACTACCACTTAAAGTTGACGTCCAAACATTTGAGCCGCAGGATATGTCGGGAGATGTTTCAAATATGATGAAGATCTTCAAAAAAGGTGACAGGTTATAAAAAAATGATCTTCCTCTCTTGCGAATATCAAGTTTGACCGAAACTTTGACTGTTCATAACTCTCACATCCTGAGGAATATCAGGATGATGTAAAAGACAAACCTGCATGAATTTTAATACTCTTTCAAACTATGAGGTCACAGAAATGAAATACAAATTTTTTGACAGACTGACCTCATATTGGGGACTTACCTCATCCTGACTCCACATGATGATGCACCTGACTTACTTTTTACCAGACCGCCAGAGAGCAAACAAGCCAAGCCAAAAAGTTGGGTCCCTGTTTTGCCAAGTCAAAATGGGGCGTGTTGTGTAACCACACAACAACTTGCCACCAAAGAAAACAAACAAATCCCAATGATTCAAGTGATGTAATCACATTCATCTATAGTATTTTAATTTCATCTACGCATAAGCATCATGATACTCTGAATGATAAAATTTCATCATGGTAACAATGCTAACCAAAGATCAGGTGTGTGCATATGATTAATTATCCTCATCTTGAAAGCAATTTGAAAACACAAGTAACTGGTGTTAAACTACATAGTTGGAGATCATCCCTCATAGCCAACCTGGATAGAGGCTTGCTGCCAGCAGGCGTCTATAGCCTCGGCAAGGTTATCTATACAATCTCCCTAAGTAGAGCCCCACTGCCAGCAGGCGTCTATAGCCTCGGTAGAGTTACTTAGGTGGCCTAATTTTATTTCTTTTCTGATTTTCTCTTTTAAAATTCGTATCTGGTATCATCCTGTTAGCTCATTTGTACAAGGTATAGTCACTTGCAACTTTAGGTTGGAGATTGTATTGGTAGCAAGGGAGTCCCTTTAGATTTTTCACTTAACACCTATACTCGTGTGCTTAGCAAACCCAAGGCTGTTAGATGTTTCATTGTGATTGATTCATTTTGACCAAGAAAAGGCACCTTGATGAAAAGATATCACAAACCTGATCATGAACACTTCTTAGAATGAATCATAACCTATGTCTACATGTGATCTCATCACTTGAACCTTAACAATTTAGTTATTTTCTAGGGTGATGAAGTGCATCATCCTGACTTACCAGAACAAAGTCTCAACCAACACAACAAAACAAGCACAACAAACAAACTGTACAAACGACTATACAAATATACAATATGATACACATGACTGTTATGAAGTCATTCAGGCTTGGAAATAATGTTTGAGGAATTGTCCATTGACTGGCAATGGGACATCCTCACCTGTCAAGTTCTTAAGCCTATAAGTACTGTCTCCTAGTATCTTAGAAATTTGAAAGGGACCTATCCATAATTTGTCAAACTTACCATGGTCACCTTTCTTTTCATGGGCTTTATCCCACATCAGGACCAAATCAGATATCCTGAAAGCTTTAACTCTGGCTCTTTTGTCAAACCAGCGTTTGACAACAGACTGATGTTTTGCAAATTGGTCAATTGCTTGACTCCTTTTTTCTTCCAGGTGCATCAACTGAAGCAACTTGACCTCTTGCTTATTGTCTATGCCTAGGTATTCTTGGGCAAACTGTAGGGTAGGAATTTTCAAGTTTACAGGGAGGATAGGATCTACTCCATATACTAGTTTGAAAGGCGAGTTTCCTAATGTAGTTTTTATTCTAGTTCTGTCTACCCATAAGGCATACTTCAGAAATGAGTTCCATTCCCTGGGGTTTTTCTCTATTAGCTTTCTTATGATACTCAGTAAATTCTTGTTGGTGGATTCTACTAATCCATTCCCCTGGGGATAATAGTTGGATGAAAACTTAAGTATAATCCCATGATCAAAAGCCCAACTTGACAATTTAGTTGAAGTGAATGCAGAACCATTATCACTTACCAATGCATAAGGAGTTCCATACCTGGTGACAATGTTGCTTTCCAGAAATTTAATGACATCATCTGCAGTGCAAGTTTTGCTGCTAATAGCCTCAGTCCATCTAGTACAATAGTCAATAATTGTTAAAACATACCTATGCCCTAAGGAGGACGGAGGATTGATTGGTCCTATGAAGTCCATGCCCCACTGTGCAAATGGGCATTCTTCCATTACCGGCTACAATGGTTGTGCAGCATATTTCTCTCTGTTGGCAGCAACCTGGAAAACATGACAACATTTAACATGATCAGCTGTGTCTTTAAAAATTGTAGGCCAGTAATATCCTGCCCTGAGGATTGCATGTGTTGTGGCCAAGGATGATCCATGTGTCGTTCCAAACTTGTCATGTAATTCTGTCAGGACTCTATTTGCTTCTAGTTTTTCTAAACATCTCAAGTATATTCCTTCATAATTCTTCTTGAATAGGGTTCCTCCCTTCATCATATACTTTTGGGATCTTATTTTTAAGGCTCTTCTTTGTGAAGCTTGCATTCTTGATGGACATCTTCCAGTAATCAGGATGTGCCTGATATCTGAATACCACTCTTTATTGTCTTTCTCATTGATCACATATTGCTGACTAGTGATGTTTGGATCAATCTCAGATATCATCTGGCTTAGAGCTTGTCCTCTTACTAGCTTCATTGGTGTAATTTCCATATCATACTCTTGTAATACAATAATCCATTTGGCTCTTTTCTCGCTAGGTTCACTTTGCATTAGCAGCATCTTCACTGCTGCATCTGGTACCACAGCAATCACTTTGCTTCTTAGTATGTAATGTCTAAATTTCTTTACTGCTCTGACTAATGCAAGTGCCTGACTCTCAACATCTACATATCTCAATTCAGCATCTCTGAAAGGACAGCTCATGAAAGCAATTGGTTTCTCTTCTTTCTCTTCATTCCTTTGAGTTAACACTGCTGCAGAAGTATGTTTTGAAGCAAATGAATAAATGTAAAAGTCCTTTGTGTAGTCTGGACTGATGAGGACAGGAGCATCTGAAATAGCTTTCTTTATATCTTCAAATGCAGCTTTGGCTTCTGGTGTCCACTCAATTTGTGCATCTTTTTTCAACATAGCATTTAGTGGTCTGACAATCTCAGCAAAGCCAGTGATGAACTTCCTTACAAAATTTATCTTGCCAAAGTAAGACTTGAGTTCCTTTTTGCTTCCTGGAAGTTGTAACTTCATGATAGACTCCACCCTGTTAGGATCAATGATAATTCCATCTTCTGTGATTAGGTGGCCTAATAACTTTCCTGTTGTCACCCCAAATATGCACTTCTTGGGATTCAAAGATATTCCGTACTCTTCACACTTCTTCAGTACACTTCTGAGATCAGCAACATGATTCCCCCTTTCCTTGGAGAATACTGTCAAGTCATCCATGTATATGACTATACATTTTCCTATTAATCCCCTGAAGGCTATATCCATGGCTCGCTGAAATGTAGCTCCAACATTTATGAGTCTGAATGGCATACGTCTATATGCAAATATCCCCCACTTTGTGGTGAAGGCAGTTTTCAATCTATCAATTTTGTCAACCATCACTTGGTTGTATCCTGAAAAACCATCCAAGAAGGACATCATTTTAGCTCCATTTACAATCTGTAGAACTTCATCCAATGAGGGTAAAGGATAGTTGTCCTTTTCTGATGCTCTGTTCAGATTCCTGAAATCTACACATAACCTGATGTCTCCATTCTTGTTTCTGACTGGCACAAGATTTGCCACCCAAGTGGAATGCCTCACAGGAAATATTATCCTGGCGTTTAACAATTTCTTGACTTCTTTGAGAATTATTGGTTCGAGCAAGGCATTGACTGGCCTTTGCTTCTGTCTGAAAGGTTTAGCATCTGGCTTGAGAGGTATAGTATGAGTTATGACAAAGGTGTCATATGTCTTCAGCTCATCATAAGTCCATGCAATTACATGTATGTAGTCCTTGAGGGCCTGAGTTATTCCTTCTAACTCTTCTGGTGTACAAACCTTACCCAACAGGACATTTTTCTTGTCATCATCTTGTCCAATATTCACTTGTGAATATTGACCTCCATCTGCCTTGGGCAGATCCTTCTGTTTGAGCATATTATCCAAATCAAAAGCTCTCTCTAATTCAATCATACCTTTGGGAATCCTGTTGCTAGGCAACTCTAATATCTCATCTTCTTCCCAGACATGATCTTCCATGCCATTCTCATCTATAATCTAAGCTTCAAATATGTCCCTATTTGAAATGAAGTCCAGGATGTGCTGATCATCATCAAACACCTGGAGGTTAGTCACATTATCAGGTACTAAAGGTACTGACACCAGTTCTACTGAAAATCTTTTCAGACCAGATATAGACAGTGGCTCTAATGTACTGGCAGCTTGGGCAAGTGCATCTACCCTATGATTTTGCTCTCTTGGTACATGAGTGATATTAAAGGCGTCGAAGTCCTCAATCAGGTCCCACACACAATGTCTATAATTGGACAGTTTCCTGTAGTTACACGAGTAAATTCCTCTTACTTGCCTCACAACTAGTTCTAAATCTCCGAAGACATGCAGAATCTTTACTTTCTTCTTATGAGCAAACAGTATCCCATGAATTAGAGCCTCATACTCTGCTACATTGTTAGTGCAGGGGAACTGTAATCTATAGGTTGCTAAGTAGGATTTTCCATCTGGATCGATTAGATCAATTCCTACCCCAGCACCCTGCTTGGATTTGGACCCATCAAACCTCAGGATCCAAGGTTTATTTTCAGCAGGACATTTAGCTGAACTTTCTTTTCTCTTTGTAGCTCTGGCTGCTGCTCTGCCTGATATCCATTTTAACTTAGGGACGTCATCATCCTCAAGTTTCTTCTTTCCTTTTTCTCGTGAGCCTGATGACTTTTCTATTTTCTCTTTCATTTCAGCAGGAGGATGATCTTCTGGGCTTATAGCTGCATGCTTCTTCAAAATGTGTAAACATAGTGAACAAGTTGTTTCTAAGTGAGGTGCCTCGTGCAGCCTACACCAACCCTTGATTAAAACCTCATGGGGAGATTTATGCTGTCGGGTCATCTTCTCTATTTCCTTTACTAGAAATTCTTCGAACTTAGTCAGGTCACTACCTTTGTCTTCATCAGACAACTCATAATTTGGTTCCATAAAGCAATCACTACCAGGAGTGATCTTTTCTTTCCTCGTATCATTTATCTGATCAAACACCAGAACTTCTTCTGTTTCCAAGATATGATCTGCATCATGATCTGTCGACTCCTCTGTTCCTGCAGAAGACAGATAAGAATTAGTGTCGTCATCATCATCAGATGTAGCATTTACCTCAAAATATGATGATGACGCCTCACTACATGTCTGCTCCAGCATCATCATATCTAAGCATGTTTCACAAGTCTTTTCTGAATGTGCTTCATCGTGTAATTTGCACCATCCATCAATCAAAATATCATCAGTAGGTATATTCAATAATTGACAACGTTTTACTTGATTAGACAGATGCATCTCAAAGTCTCTGAAGTGATCTATTTCATTCTCATTATCAGGATCATTATCAGGTTCTATGACTGGCATGTCCTGATGATCATCATCATGATGATGATGCAAATCAAGCATCAGGATCTCTTCTATTTTGACATTCCGTGGCCTGATGCAGTAAACTCCAGGCTCTACGTCTATGTACAGGATCTCGTTTGTTCTGTTGTATTCAGTGATCATATGTTTCATTCTTGGCTTAGCATCAATCCTGATCTGGTTTGGTATACCCTTCCATGGTAACCACATGTAACTGAAATCAGTGGACATATATCCATTGAGCGCCTTGGACCAGTCTCAACTAAGCAACATCCCGTAAGTATCAGGTATGTCAACTACCTGAATATCAATGTAATACTGGATCCTAGGATTCGATGCTAGTTGCATGTGGATATGAGTTAACTCTCCTACTACACTTACCTCTATTTTGTCTAATTGTGTTACCTTCTTT
This sequence comes from Cunninghamia lanceolata, assembly GCA_027924645.1. Classification (NCBI taxonomy): domain Eukaryota; kingdom Viridiplantae; phylum Streptophyta; class Pinopsida; order Cupressales; family Cupressaceae; genus Cunninghamia; species Cunninghamia lanceolata. Next base: position 5,242,564 of record BSBN01000054.1, read on the forward strand.
AGGGATTTAGCAGGATGTAATCCTAAGGCATTACATATTGACAGGGGCATAACATTCGTGGATGCCCCTGAATCAACTAGACAGTTGTGCAGGTTCTTGCTGAACATTCTTATGGTGAGGAGGAACGGAGGTGACTCAGTTTTATCTCTGTACAAGGTCATGTGGGAAGTTTCAGCAGCTTGAACTGTAGCTGACACTTTAGGCTTAATAATATTATCCCTAGTAGCATGATCTTTGCCACTGGATTGACTTGAAAGATGACTATCCTCTTTAGGAGCAGGATCATCTAGTGACTTCACGAATGCTTTTTTGATGGCAGGAGTTTTTAGTAACTCAGACAGGGACAGGCTGATCTTAATTTTCTTCATTTCATTAGCCAGATAGCTGACTAACTTGTCAGATTCATGAGGTGCATTTACAATCTTTGATCCTGTGTTCTGAGGTGACAAGTACTGAGCATTTACCTTGGGGAATCCAGGATTATTGCTAGCTTTAGGATCAGGAGGTGTATTGAAATTATTTGGAGGTAAGGATGATGTCAGTGGACCAGTAGGTCTATTGGCATTACTCCTTAAGTTATAACTATGCTTACCAGGATATTGCTGCTGATATGCATGTACTTCCTCATGTTCTCTTGCAGGTTCATTTTCATCCTCAAAGGGGAAAACATAATTTGTTTCAAAGGTCAAGGCAGATTCCTCACATACCTGGTTGTGACCCTAATGAGGTTGATTAGTGTACGCTTCTAGCATGAAAGCTGAGTCATATCCACAAGGAACAATCTCATTGCCCTCTGCATGAGGTGGATTTCCAGAAGTGTTAGACACTTCAGTCTGAAAGATGCTAGCAGCAATTCTAAATTGTGGACAGTCTAATTCTACATGTGCATTAGTATTGTGGATCCTACACCAATTAGTAAGGGCTGCCTCAGCAAGATTGACTCTAGTAGTCTGTTTGGCTTCACCAGGAGGCTGATTATCTAGGGGTGATGGTAATGAGCCGTTATTTGGCCTAGAGTTCCACACTCTGGGCTGTCTTTGAGGATTATTATTACTTCCACCATTATTGTTGAAATTATTGGTGTTATTGTATCCTCTGTCAGGATAATTTGGTCTGTCATTAGAATAATTTCTATTCTGACTTGACTGGGAATAAAACCCTTGATTTCTCAAATGTGTCACCTCTGTGGTGAGTTTTCTCAATTGAACAGAGATCTCTTTGATTTCCTCCTTTTCTTCCTGAGCTTTGGCTACCACTTTTTCAGTCTAAAGCTTGAAGAAAGAGGATCCATGGTTACTGCTAGATAGATTGGTACCCTGAGGTGTCTGAACACGTGCAGGATATTGTAGTAGTTGGCCATTTCCATTAGGAGGGGGCATGATGCTCAATGGAGGTACTTGCAAAGGTGCAGGCATGACTGCTAGGGGTATCAATGCTCCATTAGGATATTGTGCAAGATATTGTGGAGAATATGTTGCAGGATATGATGTAGGATATTGTGACTGTATGCCAGGCAAGGTAGGGAATACTATATTTGGAGTAGGAGCAGGTATCAACTGCTGATTCACTTTGATAGCCTCTTGAAAAGCTCCTGTCAATGTAGTGATCTCAGGATGTGTTCTCCTGATGAACATGGAAGTTAATGGATCCAGGGCTGAATAATAGATACTCCTGGCAGAGGCATCAGATACTACATATGGGGCAACTAACTTGGACAACATTTTCTAGAACCTAGCATTGAAATTAGCAATAAGCTCATTCTCAAATCTTTTGATTGTAGCAAACATATGGTAATTCATAGATGGATCAATAGGGACCTTGAACCTGTCAAGAAAGGCTTTCTCTAAGACAGCCCATGAACCAACAGAGGCTTGGCCAAGACTAATGAACCAATTATAAGCCTCTTCCCCTAAGGAAAAAGGAAATAACCTGCACACCACATCTTGATGTTCTATTCTAGCTCTGCAGCAAGCTTCCTTAAATGTCCTGATATGATCATCAGCATCTTGATAAGGATGATATTTTGGACAAAGTTTGTCCAGATTCTTTGGTAACTCATGATATGCAGTAAAGGTCAAAGGTGACTCCGCCGCAAAGAAAGACATTGCAACCAGAGGAGGTTGAGCTAGTGGTGTAGCCAGCTGAGGTTGGACTAACGGCACACCCTGAAGCTGAACAGGAGGTGTCATAGATATCCCAGAAGGTATTTGTAAACCAACAGGAGTTACAGGAGGAGGTTCTGGTGAAGTTCTTGGTGCACTAGACTATGGAGTATGATGAATGTCTACAGTTCTAGGTCTGAAACCTCTAACAGGCAATTCTTTGAAAATTCCACTAGGTCTAGACCTGGTATTTATCATGTGAGCTAGGACTTCTCAATTTTGAGGCAATTTGGCTGAAACTTTGCAAATATTGGCTGAATTTCACCAGATGAGGTGATATTTGCGGTCAGATGGCTGATCAGACTGGATATTTATGAAATATTTGCAAAGATAGTGCAAATATGAAGGGACCTTTGGGGTATCTTGACCCTTAGCACGAGATCTCAAGTTTCTAAGACCTAAATCCTTCAAAGCTTGAACAAATTTACATATCTTTAGCCAATATTAGTGAATTTAGAATGATCTACTGTAAAGCTTGCAATATTTATGTGAGATCTGGAAATCTTTACACGGAATGCGCATATTCGAGCCTTTTACAGTAAATATTTACGTAATATTTGAAATTTAAAGACGATCAGAGGTTACTTTTCTCTCTGCGTCATCAAACCTAAAAATAATGATGATGAGCGTGGGATTCCAGATCATGCCCTCCTTCTAGCGCCAATTTATGTTGGTCATGATGTTAGTCACAAACAAACCTAGAATAAAAGTACACATTAACCTTTATTCATCTTGAAAGATACTATGAATTCAAAGAATTTAGGATCCCAAGTCTCCGGTGATTAGGTCTTAATCATCTGAAGTTACTCAGAGGTTAATGTGAGTTGTTGTTTCCATTTTGGGGCCTTACGTGGAAATTTATCATCATCATGACATTCTTGCAGAAATTCTTTACAGAGAAGTCATATTATGTAGTTATTTGATGAGAAGCCGTAGAAATACCTCAATCTTTGCATGATATTTTCAATTGTGCATGCTTTGTATTCAAATATGCTAAATATCTATGATTATCTATGAGATGTCTGCATATTTGTGTTATTTGCTTAAGATCATCAATTATTTGCAATTATGGGGATGAAATGCTCTGAAATTGAAAGAAACTAAAAGGAATACTTCAATTTAAGGTTGAACCTTTAGCTATTGATCCACATACATACTTGATACTATCATGAGGAGAAGAAATCAAACCATATGTTCACTAGGATATTCCACAGCTAGATACAGTTGATGCAAACTTCAGAGGATGATGAATGAAAACAATACATGCAACATGATGAGCACTCCAAGGGATGCAGCAAATCAAAGCACATATCTAGAATTCAGACAAAGATTACTCAAGATTTACTAAGATTTGTAATCGAAATACTCTTCTTCTTCATTAAGTATGCAAAAGACATGTACATATACAATAACTTTGAAAAAAGCTTTGAATATTTCAGCAAACAGATTTCAATTAAGTTTTGAATGTTTTCAATAAGGCATTCCACCACCTTTTATAGAATAAGGTGAGGAATCCGTTACAAAAAGATCTACAATCTTGATTTATCAATACAAATCCACGGTTATTATTTACTTGACTTTGTCAACCTTTACAAAATGGCACAAGTTGCCAGCTGGCAACTATCTATACTACTTACACTATTATCCCCCTTCATGATGTGTCTTCATCATGCTCCTCAGCTGATTCATGTGAGTCATCATCATGTGTGTCGCTTCCTGAACTTTTGCTATCCTGATGATGATGATGCTGCATATGGGGCTGCATGCTACTGCGGACCTGCTCATATGAATGCACAACTTGATCTATCCCTCTGCCATCTTGAGTTTTTGCTTTGATGATGGCGTGCTTATGTGTTTCATATTTGTCTTTGCTGCTATCTAGCTTATTTTTCCTGTCCTGTAGTGTTTCTTTGTATTTCTCCATCTGGACCTTGATCCTCATTATTTTATTTATCAGTTCTTCTGTCAAATGGACAGGTGGACCATCTACCTCTGATTGGAAGTTGCTGTGTATAGCTTTGATGGCGGACTCTTCATCTTGATTTTCTATTTTACCTTCCACCTTGCCTTCCAATGTTTCCAAAATTACTGCCTCTTCAGCCATTAAATCCTGTAGCCTCATGCTGATATCCCTCAGCTTATTATTGCATCTTTTAAGGACTCCGCATTCAAACTGAATGTCCTTATACCAGATATCTATCAATAATGTGGTATTACTATTTAGCACCTGCTTACTGATAAGCAGTTGAGGATTTATCCCCTTTATTTCCCCTAAAAGGCTCAGGACTCTCTCCAGTTTGTAAGACCTCTTCCCGGTCTGCATCTGCAATTTATCTACCTTAGTCTGAGAATCACTCAAAATGCTCCACCTCTTTAGAGAGGCTTTCATTATTTCTACAGCATCATCCAATGCGGATGACATCCATTTCCCTATTATGGATGCCTCATGCTTCATGAGGTCTAATTTATTTACCTCCTCCTAAGAAATGGCAGTCAATGGGACTGCAGGCTCAGTCGTGGTATCATCAGGATTGGTCAATCCTTTGATATAGGCATGCAACTGAGCAATGTGCTCTTTATGTTGCTTATTCTTCTCCTTCTCTCTTTTCACCTTTTGAATTAGAGAGTCAATAATATCTTTGCCCTTCTGACCTTCTTGGTCATCATTGGCAAAGCCCAAATCTACTGTGCTGATTTGAAATTCATCAACAGTGATTTTACCTTTCTCTTTCTCCACCGCAGGTATGGCAATTTGTGTGGTCCTTCTCCCTGTTGCTGGATCTCTTTTGATGGCCGAAGTCATTCTGGCCTTCCTCTTAGGTTTCATTATGTCCACGGAGAACAAGGTGGAGACATTGAATTCTTGAATTTCAAGCTCTTCCTCAATATTTACTTCTTTTGCTAACCATGGAGGTACCTGATCATGTTTTTCAGCATCATCATGATGCTCACCCATATCTCCCATTTCTATCAACAGATGTTGTGGAGATGGTGATTTTTCCTTTTCTTCTTCTTGATGCTCTCTTTGTTGTTGATCTTGTGGCACCTCCTCCTGTTGAGGAATTTCCTTCTCTGGAGGAGCATCTTCTTGGTGTGGGGAACCCTGTGGTGTATCTGTATGTAGATCATGATGATCATGATCTTTCTCCGTCATTACTTCATCTATTCCCAATTCTTCCCCTTGTTGCTTATCCACTGCACCAGATACTGGGGATTCTGCCTGAGGTGCTGGCGGTTGTTCTGCAGCTATTACTTCTTCCGAGCCTGCACTATCAACTTCTTGTACTTTGGCAGTTGGATCCTCTTGTGCTTCCTTCTTTTCATCAGCCTTCGCTTCCTGAACCTCTACTATAGCAGGTTCTGCTGATGTATCCCATGGATCTTGTTGGCCTAACTCAAGAGCATGGCCCTCTGACTCTGCCATCTCTATCTCTTCTATTGGGTGGCCTTTATCAGGTGAACCTGCTGGCTGTTCAGGACTTGCATCCTGTTTCTCTGTCAGGTCCACCACTATAGGACTTGTCACCTCTGTGATTAATGCTTCTAGCCCTATCTCTTTTGCTACCTGCTCTGGGCTCTTTTCTTGCTCTTCTTCTGCTTGTTTCATCTCCTCAAGCACAGTTTGAACTGGTGGAGGCTTGTGAGGAGTCATAGTTATTTCAGCAGCAAGTGTTTCCATCTTCTGTGTAGCCACATCCTGCACTACCTCATCGTCAAACAAATTTATTGTCTCATCAAGCGAGACATGTCCTTCTGCTTGTGTCTAAGAGGTTTCTTTCATTTGTTCTTCTGCAAGTTCAGTTTTGAACTTGACGATGGTAGGAAGTGGAACATTATGTTGATGTTCCTTCGGCACTTCACTACCTGCCTCTTGTACTAGTGTAAGGGGTTCACTCATTCCACCTCTCATGGAGGTTCTTTGTTTCTTAGGTGTGGTAGAGACCAGCACCTATGGAGCTCTCCTCTTTCTTTTTATTATTAACGGAGCCTCTTCCTCTTCAGGCTCCTTCTCCATGAGGACATCCTCTTCATCACATTTCCCTGAGGATTGACCCACTTCCAGGGTCTCAGTGATTCCAGCCTCTGTTGTCTTACTCTTCTTGGGCTTTTCTTTCTTTGGAGGGGAGTCTGATTCTGATCCTGATCCTGATCCGGCTGCCTCCTCAGCTGTAAATACTGCCCTGTCGATTATAACCCCTTTGGGTTGTTTATCCACTTTCTTGCCCCTTGGGGGTCTTTTGCTCTGTTGTTGTGGTGGAGGTAACTTGTCTCCCTTAGTCTTCCTCTTCTCAAGCAGGAAGTCATCATATACCTCCCCAGGAATATCTTGTCCCTTCTTTTTGTTGTCCACCGTAATGGCAACACCTTTCTTTTTCAATGCCTCTACCTGATCATCAACCCAAGCTTGAGTCAGTTGTATGGTCCTGGCAGTGAATGTGTCCAAAGATATGTCTTCCTGCATGGTGAGGTCAGGTGCAGAGATAGTGTCATTATATATCTTCTTTTGTTCATACTCATCTGCCATTATCCTGCCATCATCTTTCTTCAATTGTTGGGGAAGGGAGATGCAATCAAATGTTCTAACTTGGTTCAAAGTCAACCTCTGATACCTTCTTCTCCTGGCTTCTGCCTCATCTTCACAGTCAGCCCAAAAATCTTCTAGGTGCCTCTGATGAATAGGCTTTCCTACTATTTTTTGTATCCTACCGTAAGGATCATATGGTCTTGTTATTGGGAAAGGCTGCAGATTCATTTTATTCAGGGTGACCATCACCTTCTTTATATTGTCAGAATCAGGGCACATATAGTTGCCAATGTTGACTGGGAACAAAATTGGTGGTAGCTTCTTGGCATCCTTGTACATTTTTATCATCACGGAGCCCTGCCTGATAAATTCCATTAATATTACTGCATCGGTAGGATACCTTGGCAGCATGAGGGGATGTTCCTCAAAACCTTCAACCCTTATGTAAGAAAAGGTTGCAAACTGGATATACCAGGCTCCATGCCTGTAAACTACTTCTTGAGCCTCCATGCTCAATCTTTTTGTTTTGTCCTCTTCCATGGTCCTTACCAGATGCATAGAGAATGCATCATTGACCAGTTTGTAGTCTCTAAGGTAGTTGGTTCTCTGTAGCTGGGGATGATGATCCCAGATATATGCAGCATTTGTGCCTGTGAGCTTTCCATCTGTAACTAAGGCATCAAAAGTGCCTTTATAAGCACAAGAGTAAACAATGTGAGATGTCATGTAAAATGCACAATTTGAACCTCCCAGGTTCATCAGCTGCTCGTGCAGAGCATCACTTATAATCTGGCCCCACAGTGGCTTGATGTTTGAATACAGACACATCATGATTATCCCATACATCCAATCTCTGAAACTACCAGCATCAGGCTAGCCTGTTACCCTATTTAGGAGTGCAATCATGTATTGGTACTCCTCACTGAAATCATACTTGAACATGTGCACAGGAAGTTTGGCTGCTACCGGATATGTGTTGTTCTCAGCCCGCCATTGATACATGTTCTTCCTAGCTGATTTCTTGTTGGCCTCATACTCTTTTCCTGACTTCTTGAGGTCCACGCTCTTAACTTTACTGCCCAATGGCAGTCCAAATGTCTAGGATAGACCCTTGATGGAGTGGTCTGCATATATCCTCCCATGCTTCACCAGTTGCCTCGTTTGAGGATTATAATTCCGGGCACATTCTATAACCAGCTCCAGAGATTCCATGGAATATGGGAAACTGGCAGCGTTCCACATTCCTGACACAAATACTGCATCCAGCACAGGACTCTTGTCATGCCCATCATTCAGTTTAGCTAACTAGGCCTCCAGATTGGTGCTCCCCTGATGGGTGTCTATAATTGCTCCATACTTGAACAGGACCCCCCTCTTAGAAGAGAACATAGGCCTACTGAATTCCTCTTGACACTTAACATACCACTTGTCGGCCATGAGTACCTGCAATTAACAACAATCCTATCTCACAATAGGTATATACATGTATACATATTACTATTGACTTCATAAATCACTGTGCCTACTGTATCATTTCAACATTACTTAATCATATGGATACATAAACCAGAACTCGTATCATCATACCTAAACAATAATAACAAGATGAGGGTTTCATTTACTTACCTGGTTATGCAGACTTCTCTTTTATACTAGTAGATTGCCAAGATGCTCTGAATTCAGCTGATGATCACCTACCTCCTTCTGTCTGTGAGCTCAAATCGCGCAACGATAGCTGGTATGCGGATATGGAAGTTGGTGCTCTGTAAAACAATTTTATCGCAGGGTAAATGTGAAAATGTCGGTTGAATTACCTTTTAACCTCACAGTTAGGGTACATTTAGGGCAACTCTGACAAGTTAGATTACATTCCTTGATTATTCATGTGAAAACGTAAGATCTCGCCAGGTGTTTCGTTGGGTTCCGAGGTCGGTGGGAACCACCTACCATGTCTGCGCGCATTAAATGATAATGGCGGCAACGGGAGCCGGGAAATATCCATATGACAAGATATCATGAAGGCAGGATGATATTTGCAAATATCAATTCGAGTTTCAATATCATCCTCCTCCCCTTATTGAAATCATTATCGCGACAAGATTCGGGTGACAAAGCACCTTTGTTTATGTTTGGTATATCAGGAGGATATTCTGACGTATCGGGTGATATTTCAAAATATGATGATGATGAGACAAACTTACATGTCTCTCTTTTGGAATATCAGGATGACATCATCCTTATATTCGTTCTTAGTATCGGAGAGGTATCATGACGTCATCGTCATATTAGACGAACATGATCATTTTTTAGAAAATATCCTGCCGAAATGTGAATGTGATGATGATGTCATCGTCATGTTTGTTTCTTCATTTATCCGGTTTGGATGACGTCATTAGGATATTGGCTTAAGGTGATATTTCACGTCATGAGGATATTAAGAAATATCGGGTTACCTTCGAAAACATGATGCCCGTGATGCAAAAGACCGCTTGACGGGGAAGATTTACTACCACTTAAAGTTGACGTCCAGACATTTGAGCCGCAGGATATGTCGGAAGATGTTTCAAATATGATGATGATCTTCAAAAAAGGTGACAGGTTATAAAAAAAATGATCTTCCTCTCTTGCGAATATCAGGTTTGACTGAAACTTTGACTGTTCATAACTCTCACATCCTGAGGAATATCAGGATGATGTAAAAGACAAACCTGCATGAATTTTAATACTCTTTCAAACTATGAGGTCACAGAAATGAAATACAAATTTTTTGACAGACTGACCTCATATTGGGGACTTACCTCATCCTGACTCCACATGATGATGCACTTGACTTACTTTTTACCAGACCGCCAGAGAGCAAACAAGCCAAGCCAAAAAGTTGGGTCCCTATTTTGCCATGTCAAAATGGGGCGTGTTGTGTAACCACACAACACTATCTAGTTTTGGCACCTAAGGAGAAACTGCATCTAGTGAACTCATTAATTGGTGCCTAGGAGGAAAAGACCTTAAACTTACATTATTGAGTCAGCACTTTAGAAATTGAGCCATTCCTAGTCAATTGGAGTCGTAAAATATCAAATACAAAGTCAAATTGGACTTAGGCGCCCCTTCATGTAATTTCCCACCATCATGAGCGCCTAGATCTAGGAAGATCATCCAATTGTGCCTAGGAATAAGATACAAGTCCAAGACCTCAAATTTGAGTGCCTAGAAGTGTGATGGATTGAAGAAGCTGCATTGGCGCCTAAGGGTAAGTTGTATCTAATGACATCACCTAATTGAGTGCCTAGGAGGTATAAAGCTTAACATTGACATGAGGACAAGCGCTTAGTAAATGAGAGTTTCTCAAACATTTAAACATGTGAATGAAGTCATAGAAATGCACTAAGTCATCTAGGCACCATTTTCCACTTGTGTACCCTTACATTTGCACCTAAGAAGAAGTTGCTTCAGTTCATTGGAGTGTTTGAGTATTGAGGATTTCTTAGCAATGCATTGAACCCCTTTGAACAAGGCAAGATCAACAAGATACATCTCAAGTGTTCATTATGAAAGTAATCATATTGAAGATATCATTTAAAGATCATTTTGGCCACACAAGGAGAAGAATGAAAGTTGCACCCCTTTGCAACTTTACACTGCCTCCTTTTGATGATTTTTGGGGCAGCAGAAAACTTTTCACCACGGGCAAATGCTTCAGAGATATAAAAAACTGAGAGAGGTTATTGTAGAGGCACTCTACATGATCATGTTACCTCATACGGAATGTTTTTAAGTGACACAGTTTTTGAGTAACATCTCATCAAAGATTTCTATGTTTTTGCACTTTGGACTCTTCAGGGATATCATCGGTATAATGTAGCTCAGACGGTTTTGACATGTTTGGGTGAAAAACAGGACCATGCCCAGTGTAAATGTACCCATCCAAACACATTGGAACAGTCAGTTTGGTCGTATCAGGAGCAGGATGAAAGTTACACCCCTTTGCAACTTTACATTGCCTCCTTCTTACAATTTTTGGGGCAGCAGAAAACCTTTCACCACAAGAAAATGCCTCAAAGATATAAAAAATGTTTCCTCATACATAATGTTTCTAAGTGACACAGTTTTCGAGTAACATATTGTCAAAGATTGTTGCCTTTTTGCACTTTGGATTCTTCAGGGATATCGTCAGTACAATGTAGCTTGGACTGTTTTGACAGGTTTGGGTGAAAAATAGGACTATACCTAGCGTAAATGTACCCATCCGGATGTGTTGGAACTATCATTTTGGTCACATCAGGAGTAGGACGAAAGTTACACCCCTTTGCAACTTTACACTGCCTTCTTCTGATGATTTTTGGGGCAGTAGAAAACCTTTCACCACGGGCAAATGCCTCAGAGATATAAAAAATTGAGAGAGGTTATTATAGAGGTACTCTACATGATCATGTTTCCTTAGATGGAATGTTTCTAAGTGAGACAGTTTTCAAGTAACATCTCGTCAAAGATTGCTACCTTTTTGTACTTTAGACTCTTCAGGGATATCATCGGTACAATGTAGCTCGGACTGTTTCGACATGTTTGGGTGAAAAAAAGGACCATGCCTAGTGTAAATGTACCCATCCAGATGCGTTGGAACTATCATTTTGGTTGCATTAGGAGCAAGATGAAAGTTACACCCCTTTGTAACTTTACACTGCCTCCTTCTGACGATTTTTTGGGTAGCAGAAAACCTTTCACCACAGGCAAATGCCTTAGAGATATAAAAAACTGAGAGAGGTTATTGTAGAGACACTTTACATGATCGTGTTGCCTTAGATGGAATGTTTTTAAGTGACACAGTTTTTGAGTAACATCTCGTCAAAGATTGCTGCCTTTTTGCACTTTGGACTCTTCAGGGATATCATTGGTACAATGTAGCTCGGACTGTTTTGACATGTTTGGGTGAAAAACATAACAATGCCTGCCTAAATGTACCCATCCAGACGCGTTGGAACTATCATTTTGGTCGCATCAGGAGCAGGACACAAAAAATGCATAACATGATGATGTAAAAATGTGTATATGTGTAAAAATGCAGCAGGAAATTAAAAAAAGACAAACCTTACAAATTAATGTGCATACTTACAACTCAATGTAACATGACTTTACAAAATCAAGGTGAATACTTACAAATTAATCCAATGAACCATCCGAGTCTACTCTACTCTTTATTGTATCAAGTATTGCTTCATGGTCAGACTCACGTACCTTCCACAAGATTTTGTTCAAAGGTCTACCCTAATACTTTATCAAATGGACATTGGATGCCACGACAAGGTTTGAGTAATGAAGGATCTTCCAATGCGTGTCAAAGTCCTGAAATAGCCAAACATTAACACTCTTATGTGGGTACCTTCTAAGCCATGTTCCAGTAATAACCACTGAGCTTGTAGGGTATTTGATGTTTTCTCTATCTGTAATAGTGACCTCCAATTTCTTTTTGGCCTCAACACAATGACATAAGTAATAATATGTTCCCTCTTCATTATCTTCATCTGCAATAACTGCATATATGTGCCCTACATTGATATGTGTAGCAAATTAGATGAAATTAGTCAACATTACAAAAACACTACAAAGTAAGATGACATTACCTGGTTGAACTAGATGAAATTACATGCATATACATGCCCTATATTACCTGGTTGAACTAAATCTGATATGTGGTCAAAGTCAATTGATGATTCCATCTGTGTTAGTTCCAGTGTCGTCAGTGGTCGATACGTGTCAAGTGGGCTAAGATAACTTAACTGCCATTCGTTAACCCACTCCTTTGACTCGCACTCATCCCAGACTTGAATTGTACAGGAAGAACAAAAGCATGATGCCTTTCGCGTATGGATACACTATGAACCTGTAATTGAGCTTCTGAAAGAGTGCATCTCATTTGATCCTGTTAGTGTAGAACAGTCCTCATATGGTGCAATGTTAGTATCATCTATCAACTAAAAAAATCTACGAATTGAAGACTTAACTTCATTACCTGGACCCATGGAAGCATTACACCACTCGACAATTGATTTTACATCTGTCAACTTTGCATTGTCTTTATACTTTAACTCTTCTCGTGCTATGGCTCTTTTGATACATGCTCCTACACCATCATGCTCCCCCTTTCCATGCCTGGCCCCACAAAAGTTCCACATATGCTGAATACCTATAAAATTATGCCTCCTACTCAGCCAATAGAAATTTTGTGAGTTCTTGAATTGTGACGCACAGTTATCTGACCATATGATATGCTAACTGAATGATATGCCCCTTCTAGCCAAATTATTGTAGAACACTTGAAAGCAACCTTACATGAACTCCATAGAATGCGTGCGATCATCACTAATATAGAAATTATACTCCCTTATGATCTTTCTGTCATCCTCTGTACTATCATTTGCATGAATAAATGCGATGTGCACAAATAGAGAAACCTGTGTGGAGTTGTAATATTGTGATTGCACCTCACGCTATAGCTATAGACTGTAGTTCTCTACAAAATCAACGACTGAAACAATGCTACCAACCAAAAATGTGTCCTTGCATAACTTGAATTGCAAGTCCAACCATCGAGCTCTATGGGCATGTCTTGCATACTCATACACAATGTTGTCATGAAATATAGGCATAAACTGATACACTGGAATCTTTTCAATAACCAATTCACACCTCTTTGCTTCTTTACCATCTTTTGTATTGTATGCCACTGTTTTATACTTGCCAAACTCTACTAGTTCATTTCCAACCGCATGTGTTCTTTCCATATGTTCACATATTGACAAATGTTGCAAGCCACTGCAACGATGACATGTGCCATCCAAGCATAATTTCTTGTAGAATATTTGACCTTCCTCTCTTTCACATAAAAATTCTTGATATGAAGTCTCTTGAAGATGTTGGTGGGGCACGTATGGCACAACCCTGCAGAAAATCTTTAGTATGCATATCTAAACATATAGACCTATAAACATCAAAATGGTTAGAAAATTCAATATGTAATCTACAATAATAAGTAGTGCATGTGTGATTTATCTTGACATAGAAAGGTTTTAGTATTTCAAAATATCTTTGACAAATTTTAATTTGAGGATACTTCTCTAGAAATTTACCATAAAACTGTGTTTGAGTCTCATCCAAAAAATGTTTTGGATGTGGCTTATGGTTCTGACTACCGATTCTCCTTCTTACCACATCCCTTTGATTCGGAGATACCCTTGTGTAATTCTTCCAAAAGTCTTCAATTAGTGATCTCAATGCTTCAACAATTGGTTTATCTTTTCGTGGTAGTCTCCTCGAGAACACCCATAATTCATTGGCATTAGTGTCCTCAATTCTTTGGCATCTTCCAACGGCTCTTGATAAAGTTTTCCTATTAATTCTCAATTCTTGACTTGTCTTTCTAATGAGACAAGCTTTCCTCGTTTGACTACTTACTATAGTTGATGTAATCACATGCCGTGTTGCATTACTATCTTTTGTGCGTGAGGTGTTACCCACACTCTCATATGCACTCATTAGATTCTTGACAATATATTTTTCACTTGAAGCCTCTGATGTTCTCAACCCAAGAATCTTCATGATGGACCTATACTTTATACTTTGCATCATTTCAATGAATAGTTGACATCTTGCAGTCTCATTTAACTTTTCAAAGAACAATCTCCAAATCTTATGAGCATATCTTCTACAAGTGCGTTTTGGAATCTTACCTTCCATTGGCTGCAAAATATTCTCATCAATATCAATCAAATACTTTGGCTTTCTATGCAAAATTCTAGGTGGTGTTAAGTTAGGTAAATTCATCTCAACATTAGGAATTTCATCAATATTTAAATGAGATGGGCTAGATGGCATACCTTCAATCAAAGATGGAATAGATGACATACCTTGAGGTCGAGGTGGGAACGATGGTGTACCTCCATCACATGTGAGTGATGATGTACTCTCAACTTGAGATGTGGTAGATGGTGTCCCTACATGTTGACTTGCGGTAGAGGACGTGTCTCCAACTATGGTATTCAAATCTCTCGTAGCACGAAGTTTTTGCATTCATTCTCTTTGTGCCGCTAATACCATATCTCTTTGTGATGGTTGTGGTTCCTCTTCAATTGACATGTCTTCATTTATCGTGTCTAATTTCCTCTTCTCGCGAAGTTCCCTCATAGCCATTGCTTTCTTTGCATTCTTAGCTTCTATCTCTTCCTGTGTTGATTTAATTCTTGATTGTTTCCTCGGCATGACAGAGAATTTGTCTATAGCATGATAAAGAGACCAATATTAGTTCCTAAGAAATGAATACAAGATAATAGTGGGATTGTATTTTTATTATGTTGTAAGGATTTATTCTTGTATAGTTTGACATCATGGTATGTTAAGGTCTGTTTATTACACATAATTATTAAAGAGCCCAAGTGTAGAAAATATACATGGCATCATGTGAGATTGTAGGCTGCTTTCTTGATTGGGAATGTGTCTATTTTAAACATGTATGATAAAGCATGATAAAGTAATTCAAATAGAATTAAGGAAAATGTAAAGAACATGAATGTAAAGACTTGACATACCTAAAAAATAAGATTCGAATGGAGAGAGTACACAATTATGTAGTGTTTTTTTCTTCTTGCATCAAACTCCTCAAAAATTTGAGTTTTTCACCACTTGCTTCCTTTTCAATGTTAAATTGAATAACACTCAAATATAATTACTAACAACAATACTATTAACCAATCTATAATGTTAAATTCCTAAAATTGAATCACATTTAACATTGCAACACTACAAAAATTGAAACTTGAATAGATATATATCAAACTTGGTGTGAAAACTATGTTATTTCCTCCTTCTCAAGTTGGCAAAGCAGAAAAGGTGGTGGAAAGATCATGCAAAGGTGGTAGAATGTGTAAAATGTGCATGTGAACTTTCCAACAGCATGAAAGCACTTCTTTTTTGTCAGAGCACGCATAGAATCAGTATAAAAATAGAGCATGTGGGCCTGGATCACAGGGGTCAACACTTTTTTACCATTTCTATAGTAGGACAAAATGTGAGCGCGTTATAACGTGCTCACATTTTGTCCTGCTATAGATTGATCCATAAATATTTTACCTATCTCACCTTTAATAGCACCTTTACAATATCTCACCTCTAGTTCCATTAGCCCATGTTCTATATCTCACTTATCTCTCCCCCACACCTCTCTACCTCTCCCCTCTCTATGTCTCTCAGTCACTCCTTGTCTACCTTAACCCTAATCCCTCGACCCTCAACCATATTCCTAAACCCTCGACCCTCAAACCTCAACCCTCAATGTTAAAACCTAATCCCTCAACCCTTAACTCTAATCCTTCGACCCTCAACCCTTAACTTTGATCCCTCAACCCTTAACCCTATCCCTAAACCCTAAACCCTCAACCCTCAACGTCAAATCCTAATCCCTCAACCCTTAACTCTGATCCCTTGACCCTCAACCCTATTCCTAAACCCTAAATCCTCAACCCTCAATCCTCAACCCTCAACATCAAATCCTAATCCCTCAACCCTTCACTTTAATCCCTCAACCCTAAACCCTATCCCTAAACCTTCAACACTATACCTTAAACCTTAATCCCTCAACCCTCAACCCTAATCTGTCATCCCTCAACTCTAATCCCTCATCCCTAAACCCTAAATGCTATCCCTATTCCTAAACCCTCAATGGGCTTGATACTATACCTTAAACCCTAATCCCTTATCCTTAAACCCTCCAACCCTATCCCTAATCCTTATACCCATGACACTCTACTTTAACCCTAATCCTTTGACCTTCAACCCTATCCTGAAATCCTTAACCCTCGAACCTCAATGTCAAACCCTAATCCCTCAACCCTTAACTCTGATCCCTCGACCCTCAACCCTATCCCTAAACCCTAAACCCTAAAGCCTCAACCCTCAACCCTCAACGTAAAATCCTAATCCCTCGACCCTTCACTCTAATCCCTCAACCCTAAACCCTATCCTAAACCATCAACACTATACCTTAAATCCTAATCCCTCAACCCTCAACCCTAAACCTTATCCCTAAACCCTAATCCCTCAACTCTCAACCCTAATCCGTCATCCATCAACTTTAATCCCTCATCCCTAAATGCTAAATGCTATCCCTATTCCTAAACCCTCAATAGCTCGATACTATACCTTAAACCCTAATCCCTTATCCCTAAACCCTCCAACCCTATCCCTAATCCTTATACCCTCGACACTCTACTTTAACCCTAATCCCTCGACCCTCAACCCTATCCTGAAACCCTTAACCCTCGAACCTCAATGTACTCAACCCTCAACATCAAACCCTAATCCCTCAACCCTTAACACTGATCCCTCGACCCTCAACCCTATCCCTAAACCCTAAAGCCTCAACCCTCAACCCTCAACGTCAAATCCTAATCCCTTGACCCTTCATTCTAATTCCTCAACCCTAAACCCTATCCCTAAACCCTCAACACTATACCTTAAACCCTAATCCCTCAACCCTCAACCCTAAACCTTATCCCTAAACCCTAATCCCTCAACCCTCAACCCTAATTCGTCATCCCTCAACTCTAATCCCTCATCCCTAAACCCTAAATGTTATACCTTTTCCTAAACCCTCAACAGCTCGATACTATACCTTAAACCCTAATCCCTTATCCCTAAACCCTCCAACCCTATCCCTAATCCTTATACCCTCGACACTCTACTTTAACCCTAATCCCTTGACCCTCAACCCTATCCTGAAACCCTTAACCCTTGAACCTTAATGTACTCAACCCTCAACATCAAACCCTAATCCCTCAACCCTTAACTCTGATCCCTTGACCCTCAACCCTATCCCTAAACCCTAAACCCTAAACCCTTAACCCTCAACCCTCAACGTCAAATCCTAATCCCTCGACCCTTCACTCTAATCCCTCAACCCTAAACCCTATCCCTAAACCCTCAACACTATACCTTAAACCCTAATCCCTCAACCCTCAACCCTAAACCTTATCCCTAAACCCTAATCCCTCAACCCTCAATCCTAATCCTTCATCCCTCAACTCTAATCCTTCATCCCTAAACCCTAAATGCTATCCCTATTCCTAAACCCTCAATAGCTCAATACTATACCTTAAACCCTAATCCCTTATCCCTAAACCCTCCAACCCTATCCCTAATCCTTATACCCTCAACACTCTACTTTAACTCTAATCCCTTGACCCTCAACCCTATCCTGAAACCCTTAACCCTCGAACTTCAATGTATTCAACCCTCAACGTCAAACCCTAATCCCTCAACCCTTAACTCTGATCCCTCAACCCTCAACCCTATCCCTAAACCCTAAACCCTAAAGCCTCAACCCTCAACCCTCAACGTTAAATCCTAATCCCTTAACCCTTCACTCTAATCCCTCAACCCTAAACCCTATCCCTAAACCCTCAACACTATACCTTAAACCCTAATCCCTCAACCCTCAACCCTAAACCTTATCCCTAAACCCTAATCCCTCAACCCTCAACCCTAATCTGTCATCCATCAACTCTAATCCCTCATCCCTAAACCCTAAATGCTATCCCTATTCCTAGACCCTCAATGGGCTCGATACTATATCTTAAACCCTAATCCCTTATCCCTAAACCCTCCAACCCTATCCCAAATCCTTATACCCTCGACCCTCTACTTTAACCCTAATCCCTCGACCCTCAACCCTATCCCAAAACCCTTAACCCTCGAACCTCAATGTACTCAACCCTCAACGTCAAACCCTAATCCCTTAACCCTTAACTCTGATCCCTCGACCATTAACCCTTAAAACTTGAACCCTAAAACTTATCCCTACACGCTCGACACTCGACACTATATTTTAAACCCTAATCCCTTAACCCTCATCCCTAAAGCCTCAACCCTAAATCCTTAAACCTTCAACCCTAAACCCTATCCCTAATCCCTCTACCCTCGACACTCTTATTTAACCCTAATCCCTTGACCATTAACCCTATCCCTCAACCCTCAACCCTCAACCCTCAACCCTCAATTCTCAACATTAAACCCTAATTTATCAACCCTAAACCCTAATCCCTCAAACCTAAACCCTATCCCTAAACCATCAACCCTCAACACTATACCTTAAACCCTAATCCCTATCCCTCAACCCTTAACCCTTAAAAATTAAACCTTATCCCTACACCCTCAACACTTGACACTATATCTTAAGTCTTAAACCCTCATCCCTAAAGCCTCAACCCTCAATCCTTAAACCTTCAACCCTAAACCCTATCCCTAATCCCTCTACCCTCGACACTCTAACCCTAACCTCAACATTAAATGCTAATCTGTCAACCCTAAACCCTAATCCATCAACCCTAAACCCTATCCCTAAACCCTCAACCCTCAACACTATACCTTAAACCCTAATCCATCAACCCTAAAACCTAATCCCTTAACCCTCAACCCTAAACACTATCAATAAGCCCTCAACCCTCGACACTATACCTTAAACCCTAATCCCTCAACCCTCAACCCTAAACCCTCAACCCTCAACCCTAATCTCTCATCCCTAAACCCTAAACGCTATCCCTATTCCTAAACCCTCAACCCTCGACACTATACCTTAAACCCTAATCCCTTATCCCTAAACCTTAAACCCTATCCCTCAACCCTTAACCCTTAAAAATTAAACCCTAAAACCTATCCATAAACCCTCGACGCTCAACACTATATTTTAAACCCCAATCCCTTAACCCTCAGTCCTAAAGCCTCAACCCTCAATCGTTAAACCTTCAACCCTAAACCCTATCCCTAATCCCTCTACCCTCAACACTCTACTTTAACCATAATCCCTTGACCATCAACCCTATTCCTAAACCCTCAACATTAAACCCCAATCTGTTAACCCTAAACCCTAATCTGTCAACCCTAAACCCTCAACCCTCAACACTATACCTTAAACCATAATCCCTCAACCCTAAACCCTAAACCCTATCCCTAAACCTAACAAAGCTACTTTGCCTTATGTTAGGTTGTTAAACCCATCATTTTTGACACTCTTCTCTTAAAGATATTTGAGTTGCAAGAATATGTCAGAAAAATGGCTATGAACTTTTTTAATGTTAGTAATGTTATATGGCATGTTTTTCTGGCCCATCTGGGGTTCATTATGCCAATAGGTGTACACACTATGAGAAAAGCTTTGCATATGGTACATCCACAGTGAGTAATTAATAGTTGAAATTAGAAGGATGATCATTATGAGAAAAGCTTTGCATTGGGGTACATCTATGTTTCTTGTTGTCCACCCCACACTTAGGGGAGGTATATTATTATGAAACTGGTAAATAATCTCCCATTGTTTACTGACTCTATCCATAAGAACTACTAAACTATACCTTAAACCCTAATCCCTCAACCCTAAACTTTCAACCCTAAACCCTATCCCTAATCCCTCTACCCTCAACACTCTACCTTAACCCTAATCCCTCGACCCTTAACCCTAAATGCTATCCCTAAAGCCTCAACCCTAAACCCTAATCCCTCAAGGTCCTAAACTCTAATCCCTTATCCCTAAACTCTAAATCCTATCCCTAAATGCTCAACCCTCAACCGTAAACCTTAATCACTCAATCCTTATCCACCCCTCTCCTCCCCTATCTGGCTGACTAGTGCAGGAGCACCTTCTCTGTAGTGCAGAGCCATATTTTCTTTTATTATTTCATAAGGCTCTTAAGCCATTTCATGTTGTAATAAGGGTCAATTTGGTCCTATTGATGTAATTGTGCAAGGCAAACATGTGGTTTTGCTTGTACAAAGGGTAACCCAACAGCTAACTGATTTGAATATCAGTTTACACGATTGGAGGGAAATAACTGTTATCTCTACATCTTCTTTAGAGGCAAGCTGTATGTCACACGGGGAGAAGTGTCTGTTACAGTAGAGATTTGGATGAATGAATAAAGAGAGTTTCTGGGTGTGATATATGTTGGTTTTCCTATGTGTTCTTTGTATTTGATATCTCTGTTAACATAGTGTGCATCCATGCCCTCATTTTGATGTTATCTAGTAATTCTTAGTGTTCCTGTAGTGTGCAGATGGTATACTATTAACATTTCCACAGAAGCTGGTCTGTAACCTAGGGGTTAGGGTTTGATTCATAAATGGAGACCCTTTCCTCTATCCACTGAAGTCCTGTGTAGTATCGGTGTGATGGGGGAAAGACTTTTCAAGTTTGTTGTTTCTACATTCTCACCCAGGAAGCCAGAGAGCTCAGTCAGTTTCGACTAGACATCTTCATGTGGCTAGTCAGAAAATCGAGGTGAAGTGGATAGTGTTGGTTTGGGATCAAATTGATATAAGTGGTCTGGAGTTTGATACAGGAGTTGGCCAAGTCCATTATTCTGTCGAATGGGTTTTGGTATCGGGTCATCACAGAGTACCCTAGAGTCCATCGGTGTAACACAGAGCGCCGGGATAGCTTTTTGAAGACCTTCCGATAGACAGTTTCTAACCGATGAGTAGGCATCGGCGAAAAACTAACCTTGTCTGGCCGAAGGTGTGGTCATTCTAATATAAACCACATTGTATAGTGTCGGAGACACATACAACCTTATCTGACCGAAGACTAAGGGAGGTGGACCCCACACATAGCCTAACGAATGCATGATTTTGTATCAGCGTGACAAGAGGCATCAGGCTAAGGAATTTGCTTTGGGCCGACGGTAGAAACTCTCACCAATCGGAGTGAGATTTGAGAAGTGTCACCGAGGAAGGGGTTTATCGGTGTGAGGAGGTGCGTCGATAGGAGTTTGGAACATACTATCGATGGGGTGTGTGTTGCCGATGCGTCGGTAAGACAATAGTCGTCAGGGAGATAATTCCAAGGGAGGCCGATAACAATTGTTAGGCCAATACACATAACGGTTTTGACGGAGGAGAGATAAGGATATCGGTGTGAGTCTTGACTTCGGAGTAGGTGAAGGAAGTTCCGTCGAAGAATGAAGTCTAGCTGATGGTCAAGGCTTGTCGGAATGAGATGAACCACCGGAACCACGAACTGGAGTCTGACCGAAGCAGAGAGTTTAGCTGACGGAATAGGGCCAAGGTCATCGGAGTGAGGTGAGTTGTCAGAAGACAAGCTTGGAGTCTTAGCGAAGAGGGAAGTCTCCTCGACGAGGGTGATTAACCGCCGAGGTTAAGTCATTGAAAGTCGTGGTCATCAGGAAGAGTAAGGTGATCAGTAGGAGAAAAAGAAGAGAGATCTGATAGTGTTATGTTTGGCCGATAGAGGAGACATCGCCAAGACATAAACCAGGTCTGGCCAATCACTGTTGTTAACCCTTTCACTGCACACTCTGCATCACTGACTCCCATCTCTATCCTCCTCTGCCCTCGACACTATACATACATACATATAGGCATACATAGATACATACATTCATATAGGCATACATAGATACATACACAGATACATATAGGCATACATAGATACATACATACATATAGGCATAGATACATACATACATACATACATATAGGCATACATACATACATACATGATTAATAGCCTTAAACATAAAAAAATTTAAGGGGAACATAACGCGAGTGCATTATAACATGCTCGCGTTATTTCAAACATGACAAACAACACAAACTTTTGTGGAAAAGGAAAAATGCAAAGCAAAACATAACACAAGCACGTCTCGCGTTATTTCAAACATGACAAACAACACAAACTTTTGCGGAAAAGGAAAAATGCAAAGCAAAACATAACGCGAGCATGTTATAACACGCTCGCGTTATGTTTTTCTTTGGGAATCCCAAGCCTTGGGCTTGGGATTTGCTTTGGATTTCCAACCCAAAGGCTTGGAGTGCCTTTTGAACAGCCACAGACATGTTTTTCCATATTCTTCAAGATTTCACATAATTTTGTTCGTGTTAACCCTGAGATTTGCATGTGTTTCAAGGTCAAACAAATCAAACACCTGGGTAATGTTAGGCTTTCTCTTAGCTATTTGATGATGTGATTTTTTTCACATTTTAACAATGTTAAACCTTTCATCTTTAATTTCTTTTGTTTGTGTGTCCCTTTTTGGGCAAAAACCATTGTTTGGTCTTTTTTTCATTGTAAATTAACTATTCACTCAAATTTCAAAAAAATTACATATTTAGAAACTAGACTCCATTCTACAAATATTAAAAAAAGAAAAAAATGATTTTCAATTAGTTTTCAAAATTTATAGGGGTAGCACGGCCAAAATTCTATTTTTTAGGATGTGTCCACTTTGAAAATTAGTAAATAATCAAATATTCATCAAAAAATTATCAGAAAAATCAGGCATAAACTACATGCTATTAGCTAATTTCTCACTTAAGCAATTTTAAAAATACCAATAAAAAGTTGACCTTTTGAGGGAGCCACAAAACATGCTATGTTATGTTTTTTGATAGAAACAACACCAATTTTTGTGGCTCCCTCTTTTGAACCCCTTAATATATGCCATTTTTTTTAAAAAAAAGTAGTTTAAAAAGTAGACTCAAAGCACTACGAACATTGTTTTGGTTGCATCTCTAAATTTTAAGTGTAACTATGCTTAATTTCTCATCCAAGGCCAGTATTTCCTGATTTCAAAAAAAAAGTGGCCACTTAAGACCCCTTTTTGGCCCCCCATCTTCTTGCACTTACCCCTCTGCAAAATTCATTACAGTGTGCCTTTGGTAAAGTTATCATTACATTTGCATTATCAATCCATTATCATCATCATGTCTCCATCAACCCATATCCATCATAGTTGCATTGTAGTTTAGTCTCCTTTGCACATTCACATCACATCCATTCTATTCTTGTCATCTTCAACAAGTAAGCGAGTACATGCTTCCGAGGGCTTCATTACAATCAAAATCAAGAACGGATAGGTGAACAATGGAAGCAAAGAGGTAAATCAGGTTGCAAAGGTATTATCTTTTGTTTATTTGCATTTGTCTCATTTTTTATTGTGTTATTGCATTTAGTTAGTTATTGCTACTGTTCACATTTCTATAAAAAAAAGAGAAATCATTCGTCTTGTTGCTTCCTGAATTAGTAGAGGGTTTGCCAGCTCCAATGCATAGGAAGATTTAGTCAACAGATACAAGAGGTTGCGTGAGCTGCCTCCCCTTCACTTCTGGTTCTGCCGCACCAAGGGGGGGTATCCCTATAGCTAAAGATGTAACATTGACTAGCCCAATGACAAAAAGATTTAGCTTGATAGCAATAGGTAGAATACTCTCATGTGTGGACCAAGATGTGCATGATACATCACAAGGTTGGCAACATTCTTGGACATATTTATCTAGTTGTGAATGAGAGTATGCAAGGGTCCTAATCCTACTCCTACAAACTAACAGGTTGGAATAATGGAAAGATGGGTTTTATGTTTTGGATGCAAGACAAGGGGTTTTGGGTCATAACTACTAACCCAGGAGCAAACCAGTGCCTATCTCAGGGCAAGGAGTTAGCTAGACGTATACAAGAGAATGGTTTGTAACTAGCATTCAAGTTTCAAGGGGTTGGAACTAGTATCTACCTTACAAATACCACCCAGGAATGGGTATTTAGCTACCTATACTTACAGACATCCCAGCTGACATGCAATCTTCTCCATTCTTGACCTAAAATAGTGTAATCCACTCCTTGAATGGAAGTTACAAATCAAGCATGTGATACAAAAATCTATACCCCAGAATCTGAGAAACCCTTAGCAACCAGATTCAAAAGAAGAAAATGCATACAGCAAAGGAGACAGACAGGTAAACACATGCACAATGCATTTTTCATATGAAACAATAGTGAAACTGAACATATGTGCAAAATACATTCAGATGCAACTCATAAACTCCACAAAGATAAAACAACCAAGAAAATGCTATGTCTTTCATTATTTTTCCCCCCAAAATTGCCCAAGTCTTCAACCACCTTTAAATGAGTCACACAGCCCGCTATATACAGCAAGGAAGGCACACTCAGCATTAAGCACGTGGTCATTCAAAATTTGCCAAATACATTCATCACGAGAAAAAGGTGCTCACTCATTAAATGCAACAGGCAGAGGAGGAGACAAGGGAGGTCTCGAGCCCTGCGCCGCCACCTGGGGATTCACATCTTCAATCGGGTACTTGATCCATCCACACCTTTGCCCATACCCTATAACATCCACCATTAATGGCATACCAACCCACGGCCTTGGGAATACAATGGACTATGCATTTTGTAACTTTTCCCGCCAAGAAATATGACCCTGATATTTCAAATCATGTGGGAACAAATTATCCCACATGCACCCCGTGACGACCTCCTGAACACTTTATATGCGTAGCCGCACCTGAAGATGATAGTCGGCAATTTTGCTCCGGATGACGCCAATATAAACCTCATCATGACCCTTCCGCATGATGCTCTGATGTTTAATATCACCCTAATGTCAGCGAACCAACTACATGATACCCTGTCAGCCTAACCCTCGATATCGGCGAGCCCCATGCTTGCTCACTTGATATGAAAATATCACCCCGATATTTCACATCACCCTAATGTGAAATATCACCCTACAGTAAATATCACCCCACAAGAAACATCACCTGACCGCACTACCTGATATGCAACATCATCCCGATGACCACCTGATGCACCCCATCGGTCCTGATGACGTTACTATCATATTCATACCATACATCTCACTGTTGATCCCTGATGACATCACCATCATATTCATATACCGGGGTGATCCTCGGAGGCAAGGGTGATATTTGTAATATCACCTGATGTTAGAAATATCACCCCCCCGCACAAATATTAGGGTGGACTGTAACTTCATTGTAACATCAAGGGTGATGTTGAAACATGATGATGACCCCCTCCCCTTTCGAAAAATCAGGTTATACTTGAAAAATGCTGAGGAGGTCCAAAGACTTAGAACTTTTTGGATATTTTGGGAAGGCACCTGCATGTTTAAATACTTGAAACCTGACTGTTCATGCTAGGCTCTGTCTAGGGACACATGCCTCTTTTGTAGGCATGGCGAGAACCACAGATCTCTGGGATGCAGACCAGTCCTTATCCATTAGGCACAGAGTCAAATACTGCACCAATCTGTATCACCAAAAGGAAAAACTTGTATCTTCCTTTGTCAAATACCTTGTTTTCATCTGATATCACTGGATCAGGCCTGAAGAAGCTGCCATGATCTAACCACAAACAAACCTTGTCATTTGCATATACAATTATCTCATTGAGCTGGCTCCTCTCAACCTTATGCAAACAACCTTCAACATCAGGCAACATGTGAATGCTATATTTATCAAACAATGCATATTCAAATGAAATATAACACATGTTATCATCTGTATCAGCATTATGCATTGCAAAATGATCTCCTAGCTGGACTAAAAACTGAAAGCACTCAAAGTCCATCATGCAGCTAGGAACATTAGGGCTCATCTTATCACAAGCTGGCATATCAAAGAAAAAGCTTTCAGATTCATAGTTGTGCACATCATGCACACAACCATCAACTACACCAAACTAGAAAAGATCAGGCTCTGGCATCTCTTTGCAGCAGTTTTCATGATGTATGTTGGTTTCTCTTTCATCAAGATGAGAACTAGAATCCATATCAACATCAGTGCCTAGATTCCCACCATACTCAAAC
Organism: Cunninghamia lanceolata; assembly: GCA_027924645.1. Lineage (NCBI taxonomy): Eukaryota > Viridiplantae > Streptophyta > Pinopsida > Cupressales > Cupressaceae > Cunninghamia > Cunninghamia lanceolata. The sequence goes on from BSBN01000054.1 coordinate 5,268,936, forward strand.
AGATCCTCATCACCATATGTGTCAAAAATGGGTGATCCAGGTGTTTCAACTTGATTATGGTATGCTGCTAGTTCATGGGCAGCAGAACATGCATCTTCATTACCAATGGATTCTCTTGGTGGAGGATTATCAGCCTATATGGCATAAGCAAAACTATAATCAAATGAAGAATAATCATGCTCAACACTAGCACTTATTTCAATCTCTGACTACTCTTCATCATCTCCATGTGTCTGAAAAGAAGGCATTGATTCACACATGGAACTACTGCTCTGTTTGCTTATTTCTTCTCTATCCTGAGCACAATACTCACAATCATCTCCATAAATCCATTCAAACAGATGTTCATTTCTGTCCATAACCTCATCATTATTTTTAGAACCAAACACCTCAACCTTGCAACGGGGGTTATCATTGATCCTTCTACTGGCATCCTCAACTGATGTATTTTCATTCTCATTTTTATCTTCACATGATGCCATAATCACTTGGTCATTTGCAACCTTATAACCATTATTCATACCAAAACCTATGGATAGGGAATTCTGCATGTGCTCATTTCTCATTTTTTCTATATTTTCTACAAACTTGTATGCCATCTACATACTTGTTATCTTGAATTCCCTCAACAATGCACTAGAGCCCTCCTCAAAAGCTTCAAATATATGCCAACACAGGCTGAAATATCAGGTCTAAAGACTTCTAGGATTTGTGAAAGGGCTACTGCAAATCTATGACTGAAATCAATACAGGGCTCTTTATCTTGTTTTCTGATTTCCATTAATCTTGCAACAAGATCAGCAAGTTCTCTTGCAAATTCTTCTTTGAAATAGTCAGCAAGTTCATCCCAACAGGCAAAGGATCTCTTTGGAAAGCTCAAATACAAATCTCTAACTTTTGCATCAAAGGATCTAACAAAAAACCTCATTCACATATCCTCATCTCTAAATGAGTGTCTCTCCATGAACCTATGAAAATTTTGGATATGTGCACCCCCATCACATACACTGTGACCACTAAATCTAGGCATCTGATTGTAAGTCTTAGCGAGCATTCTTTCAACTTGATAATCAACCCATGACAAATCTAACTGGTCATACAAAGGATCAAAAGGGCTGACAAGAGGTTTAGCTTTCTGACTGGCAGACACAACAAGGTTATTACTATTTAACTGGGCCTGCCTAGCCTCTAAGAATATCAACCTATTTTTTATCTCTTCCATTCTTTTACTCAACATTTCATCCCCCTCTTGACTAAGTATGGGTGAATACATATTTGGATTCATAAAATTTCCAATCTTAGACATCCTTTGTCTGCCTAAGACCTAAGGCTTCCCTTGGCATCTAGCTTATGCAATAAAATAACAAATATAAATGGGAAGGAGCTAGGTACCTTTTCTTATCCAGATTCTAAAATCCTAAACAGAACATTCTTTTATCACAACACACACATCAACCTTTCATGTGCACTTAAACCTTTTGCAGAGTCGCCACCTCTCCAGAGAGGATAAAATTTTCAAACAACTGAAAGCTCATCAAATACTTTTCTAAGTTCATTCCACCAGCAAAGCACCATCATTCACATGAAAGATCTGGATATCACTCCCCAGCAGAGTCACCATTTTTGTTGTTGACTTGGATGGGCCAAAAGATATCACTTTTTCTGTTCAATCCCCAGCAGAGTCGCCATTTCTGTTGCTGACTCGGATGGGTAGAGGGTATCACTTTTTCTATTCAACCCCCAGCAGAGTCGCCAGTTCTGTTGCTTCCCGAATCGGTAGAGGGTTTGCCAGCTCCAATGCACAGGCAGATTTGATCAACAAATACAGGAGGTTGCGTGAGCTACCTCCCCTTCACTTCTGGTTCTGCTGCACCAATGGGGGGTATCCCTATAGCTAAATATGTAACATTGACTAGCCCAATGACAAAAAGATTTAGCTTGACAGCAACAGGCAGAATACTCTCATGTGTGGACCAAGATGTGCATGATACATCACAAGGTTGGCAACATTCTTGGACATATTTATCTGGTTGTGAATGAGAGTATGCAGGGGTCCTAATCCTACTCCTACAAACTAACAGGTTGGAATAATGGAAAGATGGGTTTTATGTTTTGGATGCAAGACAAGGAGTTTTGGGTCATAACGACTAACCCAGGAGCAAACTAGTGCCTATCTTAGGGCAAGGAGTCAACTAGACGTATACAAGAGAATGGTTTGTAACTACCATTCAAGTTTCAAGGGGTTGGAACTGGTATCTGCCTTACAAATACCACCCAGGAATGGGTATTTAGCTGCCTATACTTACAGACATCCCAGCTAACATGCAATCTTCTCCATTCTTGACCTAAAATAGTTTAATCCACTCCTTGAATGGAAGTTACAGATCAAGCATGTGATACAGAAATCTATACCCCAGAATCTGAGAAACCCTTAGCAACCAGATTCAAAAGAAGAAAATGCATACAGCAAAGGAGACAGACAGGTAAACACATGCGCAATGCATTTTTCATATGAAACAATAGTGAAACTAAACATATGTGCAAAATACATTCAGATGCAACTCATAAACTCCACAGAGATAAAACAGCCAAGAAAATGCTCTGTCTTTCATTATTTTTCCCCCCAAAATTGCCCAAGTCTTCAACCACCTTTAAATGATTCACACAGCCCGCTATATACAGCAAGGAAGGTGCACTCAGCATTAAGCACATGGTCATTCAAAATTCATCAGATACATTCATCACGAGAAAAAGGTGCTCAATCATTAAATGCAATAGGTAGAGGAGGAGACAGGGAAGGTCTCGAGCCCTGCGCCACCACCTGGGGATTCACATCTTCAATCAGGTACTTGATCCATCCACGCCTTTGCCCATACCCTGTAACATCCACCATTAATGGCATACCAACCCGTGGCCTTGGGAATGCAGTGGACTGTGCGTTTTGTAGCTTTTCCCACCAAGAAATATGACCCTGATATTTCAAATCATGTGGGAACAAATTATCCCACATGCACCCCGCGACGACCTCCTGAACACTTTATATGCATGGCTGCACTTGAAGATGATAGTCAGCGATTTTGCTCCGGACGACGCCAATATAAACCTCATCATGACCCTTCCGCATGATGCTCTGATGTTCAATATCACCCTGACGTCAGCGAACCAGCTACATGATACCCCGTCGGCCTGACCCCTGATATCGGCGAGCCCCATGCTTGCTCACCCGATATGAAAATATCACCCTGCGGGAAATATCACCCCACAAGAAACATCACCTGACCGCACTACCTAATATGCAACATCATCCCGATGACCACCTAATGCACCCCACCGGTCCTAATGACGTTACCATCATATTCATACCATACATCTCACCATTGATCCCTGATGACGTCACCATCATATTCATATACCGGGGTGATCCTCGGAGGCAAGGGTGATATTCAGAATATCACCTGATGTTAGAAATATCACCCCCTCCGCATAAATATCAGGGTGGACTGTAACTTCATTGTAACATCGAGGGTGATGTTGAAACATGATGATGACCCCCTCCCCTTTTAGAAAATCAGGTTATATTTGAAAAATGCTGAGGAGGTCAAAAGACTTATAACTTTTTGGATATTTTGGGAAGGCACCTACATGTTTAAATGCTTGAAACCTGACTGTTCATGCAGGCGATAACACGTCCAATGGTGAAAACTTGGAAAACATGCACCTTGGATAAGTACCATGATAAAAAAACCTAGAAAACAAGTGTCATGAGTAGATCTATTATCTATGTACCTTACACTTGGGGGCATGTTGTCTCATCTACCCATTCTATCATTCCTTCTACCTATCCTTTCTATCATATCTTCCTTATCCATTATATCCGTATAATTATCCCCTTGATCCAATCCATCCTCCTTTCCTCCTTTTGATCTAAGATAAGGGCAAAACATTGAAACATGCTTCCCAATGTATCCTACCATCTTATCATTGCAAACATTGCCATGCCATATCCTGAGTCTAATACCTAGAATAGGACTGTAAGGACACCTAAATTGTGCTTATTAAAAATAATGATGGAATTATTGACATTGTGAAAAATAATTAATTAGTTTTTTTTTTCAAATAATTTTATAATGTTTACAAAAGTAAATCATGCATTTACCATTATGTGTTGTCTTATTCTTTATTTCATCATTATATTTTGGTGGGAGATATTTAGCAAAGTGGGATTTTGAATCATTACTTCTTTTCAGTTTTAAGAAAGGTTAATTTTAGAAAAGAGGAGAGTGGGGAAGTGGGAATTAATGGAATTATTATTATTTCTTGAATTCTCGTGAATGGGAAGAGATGAAGGAAGAGGATATTTAAAAATCCATGGGAGGAGTTTTGGAGGACAGTTCTCCTTGCTTTGGAAATACAGAAACATTTTGTTGTGAATTTAGATTAGTAATTGACAAGTAACTTGAAGAAAATGGATTGGAGAAAGGTACTGATCAAACTGGGGTTCAATTCTCTCCTGTGATCATAATAATCTGGAGTTGGAGGGGAATGGAATTCCACTACTTGGAGCTTTCTGGATAGATTATGAGGGGAATTTGTTCTTCCTGGTATTGAATCTTTTGTATGCATCAAAATTATTTTTCTTACTTAACCATTTAATCATCTGAAATCAACCCTCTCTGTAATGTGAAATAGACTGAATCTGCAGAAGACAAAATGCATAAGAGATTAGAAAAAGATTACAAGAGAATTATTAAATAAAAATAATAGAAAATAATGGAAAAATAAAAATAAAAATCTGTTGTACCTTACGGCCATGCCTTTTATGCAGCTTGCTTCCTCTCACAAAAACCATAACTTAATCCTAATGGTTGTTCTGCAATAGATTTAAGAAAAATATATTATCTTTTGGTAAAATAAACATATAGAAATCTCTATAAGGAAAGGTAAGATTCAACTTGTCTTTTTGCTTTTTCTATCTAGTTCATGTTTTAGAAATATTTTAGTGAATATGAGTTAAATTAACAAAAATCAAATGGAAGGGAGAAAATATGGGAAATGAAATTAATTTTTATGAAGCCTGCTCAGTTTCATGCCAAATCACTTGACAAGCATGTTTATTTACCATGTGCTGTCATGTATATCTGATTTCAGCTTCTTATGATCTAATTTGACAAAGTTTTGAAGTGTCAAGTTGAAAGGTTCTGAGAGATTTTGTTGTCTGGATATTATAAAATCTACCAAAGAGGCCAACTTTGGAGGCAAATATTTATCAACTGGAAGGTTGTCATGGAAAACCAATCAGTGTTCCAAAGGAAATTTATAATTATTTCTTTAATTTTGTTATTTTTATAGTTCATATTAATTTCATATTAGTAAGATGATTCAATTATTTTGTATAATGATAGGATTATATTTCTTTTATTAAATGGTTTTAAAAAAAATTATATTGTCATATTGCTTTTATAATGTGTTATAATAAATAGTTGTTTGAATGATAATCTTTCTTATGTGATTTATTATTATTCTTCATTAAATCTTTAAATTGTAAATCAAACAAAAATATATTATATATATTATTTAATAATAGATACTTGCTTTATGTGTTGGATAAAAGCAATTACATGAAACTATTTTTTAGGATAAATTTCTTTATTTAGGGATAAGGGTAATATGAACAATTTTTTTTTAAAGATAATGTGCCTAGTAAACTTTTTAACGTGACTGGCGACGCTGGTGCGACACGCCCTTTGGCTCCACGCGAATGCTTTTGCCTGGAGAAATGAACTGGTGAGGCCACAACACGGGGGACCTCATCCCCTAGAAAGAACACTTCAAACCCACGAGCTCATTGGCCCAGCAAAGGCGTAAAGCCTGTGAGCTCGTTGGCCTAGCGGGGGTTTGAACTCTGGTGGCCACCACTACAACCAAGCGAGTTAACCATTGAACCACGCCCTTATCAGCGGTAATAGGAACCAATTTAGTTGACATATAGTTAACGTATTTATTTTTAAGTATTATTAGAAATTAAATCAATATTAGGGATGTAATATATTTTATTTCCCTATTATTGAGGGATTGTGATATATATTAAAGTTTTATTTTATTTTATTATTAGGGATGTGATATTTTAAAGTTTTATATATGTTAAACATTTATTTTATTTTATTTATGAGAAATTAAATCCTATTATTTAGAGATGTACTATAATTTAATTATTTCATTAATGAGGAAGGAAATCCTTAATAAATGGCATGTTGTTTAAAATGGTTGAAATTAGATGTGATTCAATTATTAAGTGTGGATATTAATATTTTAATTGTAAAATTTAAATACTTGAATATTAAATAATATTCAATTGGTACTTGGCATATTATTATTTAACCCCTTAGGGTATTTGGCATATTAAATGCTTAGAGCCATAATTGAAAAGTGCAATATTGATAATGGTTATAGAACTAAGAGTATGGGATGAATTACAAATATGTATCTAAGATTAAGGGATTTGTATGATGCATTCATGTGGTTGCATGTTCAAGTTCCCAAACTATGAAGTCTCTACACTACGTGTACGTAGGCAAAGCCATCATGGATGAGCCCCTGAGACATTAGGTCAACCCCTTAGGGCCTTAGGCTTGTTATATTATGCAATTGATATTTGATTTGTATATTTAGTGACTATGCAAGAACTAATGATTCATTTAGTTTGTGCAGTTTCAGAGCTACAATCATGTAGGATAATGGAGCAAAGAAAGAATTTCTCACCTTGTGAAAGGATGATCATACGATATTCATTGCAAATGTGTATATTGTAAAAGAAATGTTTTATCTAATGATAAAATTTATGATATTCACATATGATGCCATAATCATGTATAATTATTTGAAATTTATCAAACTTATATTTGGAATATTTTCTCCTATATTTTTTTATCATTTCTGACTAAATTCATTAAACTATTATTTCTGGAATGGGCATTACAAGGACATGTTATTCCTATGCGACATAGTTCTTGGAGATCACATCCTGAATTCTTCCGTCCATCTATCCTTCATGCATTTTCCATCCATTATCCACTATCACACATCCTTATACCTATCCATCCATTTTACATTTCACATCCATTATCCACTATCACCCATCCTTCTACTTATCCATCCATCTTACCCTTCCTATCCTTCCATTATACACTATCACTTGTCTATCTACCTATCCATGATGTTCCCTTGTCATTGGTATCTTGCACTAAGGCTATCCAACTGCAATCCAATAACATCCAAAAAATCCAAAAAATCAAAACATCCAAAAAAATTTAAACATTCTAAAAATCCAAGAAATAAATCCAAATGCAAGTCATCCTTAATCCATATCAATCCAGTCAAGAGTAATCTCACCAATCATCCAAAAACATACTTTGGTTTTGTTCCAACCTTGCTATCAAACCAATCAATCAATCATTTATCCAATCATCATCAACGAGATATATCATTCTCACATCCTTGTGTTGTTCTATTGTGTGGTTACACAACATGCCCCATTTTGACTTAACAAAACAGGGTCCCAACTTTTTTTGCTGCTTTGGCTTGTTGTTTTTCTGCTTTGGGTGGTCTGGTAAAATTAGTCATGCAAGTAACCCTGCAGGGGGTAGATAGGTCACCATGATGAGGTCATTTGTCAAAGTTAGTATTTCATATCATTAACCTCATGGTTGGAAAGTATATGAAATTCCAAGAAGGTTTGCCTTTTGGATCACCCTGAAATTCTCTAAGGGGAGAAAGTTATGTTAAGTCAAAGTTTCAGTCAAACCTGATATTCTGAGAAGGGGGGTCATATTTCAAACATCAGTCATATTATATAAGATCACCTCGATATAAGTTTATCACCCGATAATCACTTGGTCCACGGAGTCTGGACGTCAATTTTACGTAGTAGCTGTTATCTGCCCGTCAAACAACTTCATATATTTTGAGGGGGTCATATTTTTAATATTTGTCATCTTACGAATATCACCCTTGTCACAAAATATCACCCTATACCAATATGATGATGACATCATCAAAACCCAACGAACAAAGGATATCACCCTGGTGATGAAGTCATCATTCTATTTTACCCCGTGGAGGTATATATCCGATGCCCGCCATATTCAATAACATGACGGTGACATCATTACAACACAACGCGTAAACAAGATGGTACTTTATACACATGGTGACATCACCCTGATCTTTTTCAAGGGGGTCATTTTATATGCGGGGTCATATTTTAAACATCCCCTGATCTTAAATTCATGACCCGATATACATGTGGTCAACGTTGATCACATCACCCAATTCCTTTACATTAGTTTTGCCACTCAAAGGCGGGGGGTCATTTTATCCAGAGGGGGTCATATTTTGAACATCACCTGATCTTTCGAAGATCACCCCTCCCCCCTCCTATTTCCTAACATTAAATGTACATAAATGCGGTAGATGGATTCCCACTGATTGCGAATACAATTCAAACACTTGGCATCATCCATGGATTCTCTACAGAAGATCAACGGATTCAATCGATTTAACGCAGTTTTACCCTAATTTGCCCTACGGATAAGTTTAAAGGTAATTTTCCAAGGTTATTTTCATTTACCTTGCAAAAAAATAAGAAATTACAGAGCAGAGAAGTCAAACCCTCATATGAGCTACCTGTGAATAGACTAGATCTTTCAACGTAATGGAACGGGTGATCATCAGCATTTGCGACCCTTTTCCGTAATCACCCATCTAACTTAAGAGGAAAGTGTTATCAGGTATGTAATTAAAAGCCCTCCTATTGTCATTTTCTGCATGTTTAGGTAGTATGTTCTTTCTTATGGTTTGAATCTACAAGTGTGCACATCATGATGAAGTAAATAGTAATGATAAATAGAGTATGCATGATGCCGTAAAGATATATAATATTGTATGAATGCATATGGATATCGTATGGTAAAATAAGGCATGTTTATTGCAGGAGCCCATGGCAAACCTCAGATGGAATAGGTCTGATTCAGAATTTCTTAAGCCCATGTTTGTTCAGCCCGAGGGGGTACAATTCAAGTATGGCATCATTGGTGACACTCACCAAGGAGATACAGATCTAGTAGTATGGTCAACTAAAATAGATCATGATAAGGACAATACCCTTCTGGATGCAATATATGTTTTAGGAATGTGGCATGCAGCTAGATTCCCATATGCCATGGACACCCCAGAGCTAGTAGTAGAATGTGCTAGGAACTATAACCCTCATACCAAGCAGGTGGAGAAGCATGGGAGAGTATATGCAAACTTTTCAATTAAGGGCATCACCTCTACATTTAACCTGCTAGTTGGAAAGAAGGTGGTTAGTGTGGATCTACATAAACTGGAGACAGAGTATAATAACAATAAGAAGAATGCAAGGAAGAGGATGTACCAGTGGAGGTCAAAGAGTAACACCTACACTACCTCAGCTAAATTGCCCGTACACTTGTATAAGTTTGATTTTGATGATGAGTACTAGTACATGATTGCCCTGCTCAGCAGGATGACAGGTATGCCTCATGCTGGAAATTTTAAGACTTGGATGTTTGGAATCATCCAGATGGTCCTTTATACAGATAACAAGCCATTATGGGCCAAGGTCATCAGTGATGCATTGGATGAAGAGATGAGGAACCTGGGAGGTTAGGAGTGCTCATTCCACATGACCTCATATGTTGTGTACTCATGTGCCTACAAGGGAACCTTTGATGCATTGACTACAGTGGGCAAGGCTGGTGGTGATGTAGATGATGCCCACATATGGGATCACTATCCTCAGCTACAGATAAAGAATTACCTCCTGGATTACAAATTAGTGAATGATGCATTCTCTATGCATCTAGTCAGAACAATGGAGGAAGACAGAACCAAGAGACTGAGCATGGAGGCTCATGAAGTTGTTTACAGACATGGGGCCTGGTTCATCCAGTATGCCACCTTCTCATATATAAGAATAGAAGGATTTGAAGAACATCCCCTTATGCTATCAAGGTACCCTATTGATGGGGTGGTCATGATGGAGTTTCTTAGACAGGTGTCTACCATAGTGGAGGCATATAAAGCACAAAAGAAGATACCTCCAGTACTATTTCCAGTGTCTATGGGCATATATATGTGCTCAGATTCATAGAGCATAGAGCATGCCATGGGTGGTCTAAAACTGATGTTTCTGCAGCCATTTCCATTGGCTAGATCTTATGACCCTTATGGCAGAATGCAGAAAATAACAGGAAAGCCTATTCATCAAAAACATATGGAGGATTTCTAGACAGATTGTGAGGATGAAGCTGAGGTGAGAAGAAGAAAATACCAGAGGCTCACCTTGAACTAGATAAGGACATATGACTGCATCCCAGTGCCAGCACAACTGAAGAAGGATGATGGAAAAACAATGTCAAATGAATATGAAGACAAGAAGGTCTACAATGACACCATCTCAGCCCCTAATCTAACACAACTAGAGGATATTTTCTTGGATCAGTTTACAGGTGGGGTGCTGGAGTTAACCCAAACTTGGGTAGATGAACAGATAAATAGATTGAAGAAAAGGGGTGTAGCCCTTACTGTTGATGCCAAGAAGAAAAGGCAAGAACTAACTGATGAGGAGTATGATGACTTCCTCAATGAGAAGAGGAAGTCCAATGGAGAAAGGCTACCTACCCAGAAATAGAGGAAAGGTCCCCCTAGAGGAAAGAAAACTGAAGATGAGCCTAAAGGGGTGATAATTGAAAGGGTTGCCATATCGGCTGCAGGTGCATCAACATCAGGACAAGCATCTGCATCATCTGCACCGCCTTTGATGGATAAACCAAAGACAAAGAGGATCCTGAGGCCAGCTGTTGAAACTGTAGAAGTACAAGAGGAAGGCCAAACCTCACAATAGGATGTAGAAGAAGATATCCCTTTTGAAGAAGTGCAGGTAGAAAAAGAGCCTGTAGGTGATGACCCAATGATGGTCAGTAAGAAGAGAAAGGCGATGCCGCTGACATCACCCCCCAAGAAGCAAAGAACATCTATGCGGGGTGATATCAGGGCTGATCCCATTGTATTAAGAGGAGCTGGTGGTGAAGTATTTAGGAAGGAGTTGCAGCATGATGTGCTGCTTCCCACCATTATCAAGTTTAAGACTGACAGAGAAGAAGAACAAGCAAAAGAGGTTTCCAAGGTAGGTCAGGGTGGTCCTTTCTCTTTGGAGGACACCGTGGACCTATTAGATGATGAAGTAGTGCAGAATACAGCTTCTCAAAGGATGGAGACTCTCACCTCCAGTACCTGCATGACTCCACATGGGACCCCATTAGCACAGATGGCAGTATTGGAGGAGGTAAGGCAAACAGCTTAGGAAGAAAAAGAAAGTAGCCCAGAAAGGGTAGCCAAACAAATCGGGCTTGACAAATTGGTTGATCAGGTGACTAGCCCTGCAGTTATAGATTTGACATAGAGGGAGGATGTGAGCCCCAAAGACAAGGCAGGTGCACCTGATGTAATAGAGAAAGTTGAAGTAGCCAAGCAAGTAGAAGAAGAGAGCAATGCTCCAGATATGGGCCAACAACAACATGAGATACCCACTGAGCCAAAGATAGTAGAAGTCCAATAGAAAGGCAGGGATGATAAAGGTACATTAAGTGATGATGCTGCCCAGACTCAGGGAGATACAGAAAAAAAAAAGATAAATCAGGTCATGAGGACCTTAAGACACAAGACATCGGTGCATCTGGTATGGAACAAAATGTGACCCAAGATCAGGGTGATGCACCAGGCCCAAACACACAGACAACCATGGATGTTAATGTGCCTCAAGATGAGGAAAATACTAAAGTGGATGAAACTCAGAAAGAGGGAGTGCAGGATCAAGCGTAGGATCATCATGTGGACATTCCACAGGATCCTCCCCCACAAAAGGAAGCCCCTCAGCAAGAGGAGATGCAACAAGATCCCCCTCATGAGGAACTCCATGAGGAAGAAATTAGGAAGTCGCCTTCTCCACTGAGAATAGAAGTAGATACTGGAGATCATGGCGGACATGATGATGACAAAAGATGTCAGGGATCTGGAGATGAAGTACCTCAGTGGTTGGAGAAAGAAATAGGTATGGAAGGAGGGTCTGAAATTTAAGAATTTGATGTTTCTACCCTGTTTGTAAAGACAATAATGAAGCCCAAGAGGAAATCCAAACTGACATCGGCTATTACAAGAGACCCTGCTATAGGCAGAAGGACTGCCCAAGTAGCACTTCCCATTGTAGAGAAAGAGAAGGGCAAGATCACCCTTGAAGAGTTCCAAATCACAAATGTTGATTTGGGTTTTGCTAATGAGGACCAAGAAGGTCAAGAAGGGAAGGACATCATTGATTCTTTGACCCAAAGGGTAAAGAAGGAAAAAGAGAAAAATAAACAGCATAAAGAGCACATTGCTCAGCTGCATTCATACATAAAGGGGTTGATTAACCCTAGTAATACACCAGTTGATTCGGCAATCCCATTAACTGTCATATCTTAGGAGGAGGTCAACAAATTGGACCTCATGAAGCATGAAGCCATGATCATGGAAAAGTGGATGCTGTCAGCCCTCACAGGAGCTGAGGAAGTTTTAATAACCTCCTTACAGAGGTGGAATTCTTTAAGCAGTTTGAAGAGAAAAGTAGATAAAATACAAAATGAAATAGGGAGACGGTCATTCCAATTGGAAAAGGACCTAACTGCATTGAGTGAGATGAAGAGGATTGATCCTCAAATCCTAATAAACAATCAAGTGTTGAATAATAACACTGCCCTGCTAATAGACGTATGGTATGAAGATATCATGTTTGAATGTAATATCCTGAAGAAATGCAGTGGCAAGCTCAGGGATATCAGTATAAAGTTGCATAGTATGATGGCATATGAAGCAGAGCTCCTGGAAGCTTTGGAAGGAAAAGTAGAGGGGAAGATTGAAAACCAAGACGCAGACTTTGCCATCAAGGCACTGCATGATAATTTTCAGCTGGTAGCAGATGACCCCCTCAATCACTTGACGGAAGAGGTGATGAATAAGATCATGAGAATAAAGGTCAGGGTGGAGACTTACAATGAGACTTTGAACAACAGAAAGGGTAAGCTAGACGCGATCAAAGCCAAATTCTAGTCTCATAAGCATGGGGTGACCAAAGCCAAAATCCAAGATGGCGGGGAGGTAGATAAAATAGTACATGCCTATGAGAATATTTGAATGGCAATGAAGGTCCATTTAGAGGATGATGTTCATCAAGGTGATAGCAATACAAAAAGTAATGAGGATGATGATCATGATGAAGAAGAAGAAGATAAAGAAGAAGAGCCCGAAGAATGATTGAAGATGCATCACAAAGAAGACATATGCATAGGGTACTCATAAGATAATGAGTCATCCAGATGGTTGCCAGCTAGCAACTTGTGCCATGAGGAAATGTTGACTGAGTCAAAGAGTGATTATATACCATTGATCTTAATTGACAAATCTTGACCCTAGGTCATTTGTAACTGCCTCCTCACCTTATTCTATAAAAGGTGCAGGGGTGCCATATTTTGATTATTCAGAAACTTAATTGAAATTTGATTGCTAAAATATCAGGACTCATTTCAAAGTTGTTGTAAATGTACATGTTATGGATACCGAATGAAAGAGAAGACATTTTGATTATGAATTATCATAAATCTTGAGTAATTTGTGTTTGAAATCTTGATACATGCATTGATCAGCTGCATCCCTTGGAGTGCTTGTCAGTCTGCATGTGTTGTTTTCATTCCTTATCCTCTGAAGTTAGCATCATCCATATCTAGTTGTGGAACATCCTGGTGACAATATGGTTTGATTTCTTCTCCTCATGAATGTATCTTGTATGTATGTGGTTCAATGGCTAAAGATTCACCAAAATTAGAAGCATTCTTTTAAATTTCTTTCAATTTCATAGCAAATCATCACCATAATTGCAAATAACAGAGAATTAAAAGCAAATAACATGAAATATGTTGATATCTCTTAGATAATTGGAAATACATAGCATATTTAGAGTAAAATCATGTTAAATTGATACATATCATGCAAATTCATACAAATATCCAAGAGACACATGAAAATATCCACTTACAGAGACATCATTTGAATAAATATATTGTGTAGAAGAAAGAATAGGTTCATGATGATCAATAATTAGAAGAATTGATCAAACTTGCAAATACATCATTATCTTTGGAAATAGAGTAGAAATAACCTCTTTGTGGAGTAAATTTACAGGAAACAAAACAATACTGATCATCAAGACAAATGTAAGACCCCTTGAAATGGAAAACAACATGTCACATCAACCTCTGAGTAACATTAGACGATCATGACCTGATCAACGGAGACTTGGAGTTATCAACTTATCTTAAGTTGATCGTACTTTACAAGATAATAAAGGTTTGATGTACAAATTTTTATGCATGTTGTTATGACTCATCATCATCATCAACATGTTCTAAGGATATATCATTCCCCATAATGAAAACATTATCCTCAATCAATCAAATCAATCCTTGATCAAATAATCCTCAGTTTTTAGCTTGGCAAGGGCAATAACCTTGTTTGTTTTTGAATCATTTGTGCATTCTTTCTTGCTTATGTGTGTTATCAATTTATCTTGCATATGTCTTATCATTTTTTATCGTTTATCAACATTATCTTTTATCTTGTCACATTTTATCTTGCATATTTTGTCTTACATCTGCATCGGTCCTTGTAACCTCCCTACCACAACAATATCATGATCTTCAATATCATGGCGCTATCCGGTATAGGGTTGCTTGTGACCAAGTTCTCTCTTTTTATGTGTCTGTCCTATGCATTGGATGCCTCATCACCTTGGTCTTATATACCCTAGTGCATAACATCCAATGCTATATCAAAATAAGGATTTCTCTTTATATTTTCAAGCATAACCTAAGCAAATCATCCCATCCATCTCACCCATCCATCCTAATAAATATTTATAGCTTTCACAGTTTGATCAATTATTATATTCTTCTACATCCTACATAGCTTCTTCTATCTTACTACATCACTACATCCATTCTTCTTCCATCT
Organism: Cunninghamia lanceolata; assembly: GCA_027924645.1. NCBI lineage: Eukaryota > Viridiplantae > Streptophyta > Pinopsida > Cupressales > Cupressaceae > Cunninghamia > Cunninghamia lanceolata. The sequence continues at coordinate 5,284,056 of BSBN01000054.1, forward strand.
TTCATCTAACTTTTTTAGCTTCATCTCAATCTCTTTATCTACTAATAAATTCCTCTCCTTTTATTTCGAGAGCATACCTGTGTTCTTTGAGCCCACATGTCCTCTTGATGGGGCATCATCATCATTCATCTGATTCACTAACTTACCATTATCTTTCCTTGTCACCCTCGCTTTGAGTGACTGGGGCATCACCATCTCTAATCCAATCATTTTCTTCCAAACATATTCTTCTAAACCAAATTCTTCTTCTATCCAACACAACACTATGTTTTAAACTTCTTTGAAATGATCTTACTTCGCAACACCATCTCAAAGAGGAGCAAAATGTAGACACCTAAAATTCACCTCACTCCCCGACTTAGTTATTCATTTTCCATACTTTCACATTAATTAACATTGGCTCTCTTCTCATCACTTCTCATTCTTCCCATTAAAATAAATATATCTATCTTAAAGTGTCCTTAGTTCCCCAACTCAATAGTAAATGGAAATGTAAATTTGGTCATAAATATTGGTCCAAGCTGAGTGCACAAATCTGGAAGTCCAAAGTTGATGCAGATGCTCAAATGTTTTCTTGGAAAATATTACTTGCAAGTTGTTAGTTGGTGAGAGATCAAACTGCTTGCTTGTTCAACTAGTTAAATGTTCCTTTTCTTGTGTAGATGAAATTATGAAATGTTTGTTCGAGGGCTACATGTTTGCTAAAAAAACATTGGTCTTATGTTTATAGTGATCTCTCTACTTTATTTTGTCATCATTTGAGCTAGAAAGAGGCTTTATTTGGAATGAGCTTGAAGAATAATATTGTTACATACTCAATAAGACATGTTATCCTTTTGCATTTATGGAGAATCAAATGCTCATTTGTGTTTTCTTATATTAATTTGGAAATTAGAATTCCAAGGCTTTATTCTAACATTTTTTCTAGATTTCTTTGTTATCATCTCATTTACAAAATGTCAAAGAACAATAAAGGAATTGCCTATTAGCTAGAACAAATCAACCTTCAAATCAACAAACTCAAAATCAATCAGTATGGTGTTAATAAAAGAAGTGGGAAACATCTTCAACAATAAATCCAAATTTTGTTTAGTTCTATCAAGCTATGATAGTCATCGTTTCTACTACTACATTCCTTGTTGCCAATGTTATCTCCAATTGTTGTTGATGTTGCTTTGTTATTGTAATCCAAGCTTGTGTCCTTGTCATGGTGGTTGGTTCTCTTTGTTATCGTAACTTCATACTATTTTATTGTAAACATTGCTACTATAATTTTCTCCATACTTCGATTGCATAACCCATTTTACTACTTATTTTTATGTATTGTACTTGCTTTATTTTAACACATAAAATCTAACTTTTAAAGACTAATTACTATAACACTTGTTTTAGATATAGAACTATAAGCTCTAAAGTCCAAGCACTAGTAAAAACTAATTATCTCCTAGTATCTTGAGATACACTTGTAACCTCATTTAAAAGGTGTTTCACATATACTCTTTATTGTCAACTTTAGTGGATCAATCATTTCTCCCCCCACCACAAAGTCCACCCATTTTACAGCTGTGATAAGTACGATAATGGGAGGCCTCATTTTATCCATGTCATCAAAAATATCTAGCACCTAGTCCTATTCATCACTTGCCGCCTCATTTTGTCCCTGGTCAATAACCACAATAAATGACCCGACTTGGATGGCTTCCGGGTCCCACACTTTACACAACTCACTTGGGTCGGTGGGTCCCTATTCTTTGATGTATACTCAATGTATATATGAATGAGAGCGTGCACAAAGTGACAAAAACAATATCTCAAATCTTTGTAATTCTTATGATGAAATGAACTTGTATGTTGCTGACGTGTGGGGGCCACGTCAAACTAAGGGCTATGTTGTGAGAGCCGGTGGGACCCATTTGGATCATGTTTACCGTTTCCTAATGAAATACTCTTAGGGAATTACTTACTTTAATATTTCCATTGGTAGGTTTAAAGATCTGACATGAATATGATATGCATTCTTAGGGAATTAATGATGATTATTATTGCTTAATATTTCCATTTGTAGGTTTAAAGATTTGATATGAATATGATATGCATTCTTAGGAAATTAATGATGATTATTACTTTAATATTTCCAATTGTAGGTTTAAAGATTTGACATGGTACGCATTCAAATTTAGAGGCATTCTCAATCATTATTACAATTTTAAAGTTTATCTCCACTAAGTTGTTCACTCTTTTTTAAATTAATAAATTAGTATGAAATAATAAATAAATCTATTTTAAAAAATTAAGATTTTTTTAAACACATTTATTCAATGCCATTTAAAAGATAAATGACAAACAAGCTTGCAAATATTGTTTATTGATTCCACGTACTCTTCCACCCTTTAGGAAAAAAAATCAAACATTTTTTAGTGTTTAATGATTGACTCAACCTTTAGGTAGGTTATCAAGCAGGTAGCTTTATCAAGTATGGAAGCATCGCATAACTCTCGGTAAGCTACCATTTTGGGGGGAAATGATTAAATATGTGTGAACACCTTTATTGCATCCAAAGTCAGCAGACATGATCTTCAATTAAAAAAAAGTCAATAGAATTAGGGTATTAGCGTTAGATAATTGTTCCAAATAAGTTTGAAAAGGAAATAGTCATGGTTTTTTGAAGGAGAAATGAACAATCAAGTTAAAATTGGAAATTGGTTAAGAGAAGTGTACAGGTTTATAGGACAGTAATGTCTTTAGGAGGAAGAGGAAATACAAAATAGTTAAGTTGAAGTTGGTTTTAGCAAGAAACATAATGAAATAGGACAACTAAAAACAGTTGATGAAAACTAAAAAATTGTGGTTCTTCTAAGGAATGAGCTTGTGATCCCTTCTTGTAGTATTGAGGGTGTTATGTGTGATTTGTTTAAACACCTAGTTTGTTTGGTGGCTTGGGACTTTGCCAACTACTTAAACATCACCCAGTTCAATGATCAAACAGTCAGTAACAATTTTACACCTCATCTATTCTAAAAAGTTGTAAATATTTGTTCTATTTTTATTGGCCAGGATTGACCTTTGATGTTAAATTAGGTTATGTTTAAGATAGTTATAACTTTGATGATCCTTCCTTTAAGAAAAGTCTTAGAATAAAGATAGGCAAATCACCCATTCTTTACTTCTACTTAATGGTAGTTTCCCTTATGAAATCATGTCTTCATTATTCTATGACTATTTTATTCTATGACAATAGAGCCAATGTTTAATTTGTTCCCAACTTTATCAGTTCTCAAAGCATTACATCCATCCTTTTTAAAACTAACTATATACTTTTTACTCTTAATATTAATATATAATTTTTTCACCAAAAATAATTTGTGAGCCCTTAAATCTATGCACGTGGAAAAAGAAAGGTAAAGAGAGAGAATCCGTTTGTACTACTTAGTCCATTTTAACTTAGTAAAAGATCTCACGAATCTTTATATTGAATTTCTATTTGTTTAACATATAATGAAATACAAATATTTCTTTTATATAATTTTTAATAAATAAATAAATTATTATAATATTAGAATTTTTTTTTTTGATGAAAATGTGTTTATATCGATATTAATTAAATATAATTAATACACCTTCACAAAAAAAAGGTTGGGTGGTATAAAGGCACACCCTAAGAACACATGGGCAGAGCCTATAAATAAACTACGAAACAACAAACATTACAAAGCTTCCTTCCACATCGGAAAAGGAAGCGTACAAAAACTTTGCCATAAGAAACACGCTGTTGAGGACCAGAGTCACCGCAGTTGCAACAGGCACCACCGCCGCTACCTCCACCATGGCCTCTGCGGCCTCCACCGCTATAACCTTCCATAGCTCCCGTTGCCACCACAATCATCAAAACCGCAGCCACCGCGTCCACTGCTAAAACTACTGCAAAAACGATTGCCATAACTATTGTCACTGCTACCAAAGTCACCGCCAATAGGGCCAATAACAGGAAACTCCACAGCAACAAACAGAACCGGAATCCTTCTGTGAATAAACCACCTCATCGTTCCAACTGTCGGTCCAGTCCAGCTCCGTCTCTCCAACCGCCACCGACAATCAGAGAAAAAAATCTTCTCTTCTCAGCTCACGACCGTCCCATGAAAACACCACAAACCCACTGACTTGCCCTTGGCTAAACTACGAAAGCCATCAGCATGAAGAGACGACTGGTGCACATACAGAACCGTAATCCTTCTGTGAAGAAATCACTTCACCGTTCTAGACGGAACCTCCACTATGATTGCAACCCTTTGCAAAGAACAGAGAAAACCATATGTTGTTTTCTCCCCCATGGAAAGCACCACCATCGGAGGGCTCCGTGGCAACCGCCAGTCCGATCCAGCTTCGTCTCTCCAGCTGCCACCGACAATCAGAGCAAAATGCAAGTCCCTTCCATATTAGATATTTTAAGAATAATAGCAAGGAATAATAACTAGTATATTTATATTTAAAAAAAATATATCTATAGTATGCCGAGAGATATCTTCTAGAAGTTATATACTTGTTTTTTGCATTTCCATAGCTTTTGTAATTTTCTCCACTTTTTTTTCAATAGTTTCCAATTTCTTTTTTATTTTTATTTTTGATTTTTTTGATTTATTTTTTTGTTCCATATTTTTTGTGATTTTCTCCACCTGTAGAATGCCTCTTGGCATAATTAATTTTAAAAAATAAAAACTAATATATTTATATTTTAAAAAATATATCTATAATATGCGGAGAAATATCTTCTTGTTTTGTTTGTGCTTTTTGTGTTTTTTTCCTTCAAGGTTTCCAATTTCTTTTTTGGTTTTTATTTATTTTTTTTCCAATTTATTTTTATTTTTATTTTTATTTATTCCAATTTCTTTTTTGGTTTTTATTTTTTATTTTTTTGTTAATATATTTACATAGAAAAAATGAGTGCTCTCATCTCCACCCCGATATGACTGTAGAATGCCTCTTGGCATAAATATATTAAAATTGATGTTTAGAATTTTTAAATAATAAATGTAAGTATTTAATTTTTGGTTTGATATGATTATGTTAAATGTTTTAAAGTGATTCATTATTATTGTAGAAAATTAGGGTACGTTAAACGAATACACTAAAATTTGTGAAACTTTTTTCCTATTAAGGTCATTTTTACGATTTTGGAATTAATTCTACAAGTGCAAATCTAATATCTACTAATTTTAGATGTTCACTTTCAACTTGCCTTGAAGTTTTCAGTTCGATCTTTGTATAAAAACTAGATTTGTGTGCTTGGGAGTTTGAACATAACAATGATAGTTTATTCCTTTGTGTCAAACCCCGGTAAGGATACCAAGTCAACTACTTTGAGCAAGGTTAAGAACAACACTCAGTCTTGTAGTATGTTAAGTAGAATGTCAATGTAATGTTGATATCATTAGATGATTCTTTTTAGTCTACATGATATGTGCTAGAAGGTGTTTAATTCATGTGTTTGCTAGATGTTCTAAATGAATTAAGGTTTTTGGAACCTAAATACAACACCCTAATTTGCAATTCAACTCTTTCATGCTTCAATTTAACTTGTAATTTAGTCACTTGGAGCATAAAATAACTAGGCAACATTTTTAATTTGATTTTTGAAATAAATAGGTCATTTTTGCGAGTACGAAAGTGATCTAGATCATTCTCATGATTGTGGATTTGACCTAAGATAGGAAATGGATAAATTGAGAATCAGGTTCAAACCTTAGGGGTAAGAGCTATGATCGGTAAAATTTGACCTGCCACTACTATGCATAGGTGAGAGATTACATGTCACATGTGTTGCCACTATGCATATGGCAAGTGGGCAAGTCACTTCTACTCATGTGGCAATAACCAGTGAAGTAGGGGACTGATTGTTGGACTATCCTCTTCTTAAGGGAGAAGGGTCCTATGAGTGAAAATGAGGTTTAGGCATGGATGACCTTTAGTAGGAGTTTGGTGGTTGTTGTTGGTAATGTTGATGTGATGCAGTGTTGTTGTTAGCTCTTATAGAAGGTTGAGGTTTGTAGGCACAATTTCATGGATAATTGTTAATTCTTGTTAGGTGTTTGTGAAAAAGTGGTTGATGTGCTAACCTTGTATTTGAAATACTCTTGCTACATAAACTCTTATTCTATTATGTTCTCTTTCTCTCAAGATCTAATCTTTCTATTGAACCTGGGCTTGGTCTATAGCCTTATGGGTTGGTTGATTGGCTTGGATTTCTCTCAAGACAGACACAACCCAACCCTCTTGAGCTCCAAGGTACATTGACATGAGATGCCTACTGAGGAGCCACAAGGATTGGTAGATGAGTTAATCTTGAGCAATTTGACTTGTTCTCTTATTTTGATGTTTGTTTGAATGTTATTGTGTGCCTTGTTATGCTACCAAGGGCTATTGCTTCCTCTATTTTTGTTTTCACAGTTTTGGATGATGTCTCTAAATGTAATTAATTTAATCTAAAAGTATTTAGAAATAATCTATTCTATATTTTGTGTTTTTTCTCAAAATTAAAAGTTATCTAATTAAACTACTTGCAAGAAACAAATATTTCTCTATATGGATGCAATTATATGGCTTTTCTAATGTGCAATGTGATTAATTACTTTTCTTTGTGTTTTGTGGTGTGACTAAAGGGATTTCTTGATTGTTTATGAAATTTTAATGAGAGTGTTGGGATCTCTCAATTTTTAAGTTTATACTCTAATCTAAGAAAATAAATACAATTCAATTACTCTAAATCTAAATATGCTAAAATAAATAAGAAAAATTCTCAATCTAAACCAATAAAATGTAAGAAAATGTTAATTTGCCTAGGCAATTTTGATTTTCTAATTAAACTACTTGCCTTTTTTAAAACAAATTTAACTAAAACAATGAAACCTATAAAAGCATAAACTTCAAAGAAGCTTTAACAAAGATTATGATGGTGTATGTCAGGTCAAGAGGTCCATCCTTAATATCTTCCTCTAGAGTAGTAGGTTGTTCCTTCTTGATGATAGTGGGATATAGAAAATTAGGACTTGGAGAAATTGAGAAATTATCTAGATGATTGAAGGAAGCTTCAATGGGAGTCTTGTAAGAGCATGAAAATGTTGTGGGTCGGGGTTGTTGTGCAAGGATAGCTTAGTCCTTTAAGGTGATTCACAATCCTCATTGTGTGAGACAAGGAGTGGAATGAGAGATTTTGGCAAGGAGATGGCTACAAATGTAAAAATGGACAACCTCCTATCTAGAAAGTTGAGAAAAGGCACTTACGTCTTGTACTAAGCATAAATATGTTATCAGGGTTGCTAAAGAAAAAATGAAAAATGAACAACCTCCTATCTGGAAAGCTAGGAAAAGGCACTTACATCCTATACTAAGCATAGATATACTATTTGGGTTGCTAAAGAAAAGAATACAAATGAACAACCTCTTATCTAGAAAGCTAGGAAAAGGCACTTATTTCCTATACAGAGAATATATATACTATGGGAGTTGCTAAAAAAAGAATACAAAATGAACAACCTCCAATAAGCCAAAGATAAGGGGAGTATTTATAGCCGATAATACTCATGAATTGGGGTAGGTGATTGGGAGTAGACTAGAGAGTTGATGGATAGATGACTAAAGAGTTGATTGAGAGTCAAGAGGAGATTAGAATCAATCAAGGGGAGTAGAGGCTCAATTAGGACTAGAAAGAACTCTCAATCATGAGAAAAAATGATGGAAAAATAGCCAAAACTAAAGAAATCACACATCCTCAAAAGATGAGAGGCTTCCCCTTGTAGGGGTCTAGGTTACCCCTTTTGTCATGGTAGGTCACTCAAGTGACCCTACAACTTAAGTCAAGTTGCTTGACCTTAGGGTCTCTTGGGTGACCCTACAATTAAAGGTCTTAAAAAGGTTTTTGGAAGTGTGCAAGTACTTGGAACTCAGTCCAAGGGTTGAACAAGATGGATAAGGGGATAAGAAGGATGAGGGAGCTATCATAGAGTTAGAAAAACATTGAGAGGAAGTGTATTTCATGCCTCATTGGTCATGAGTTGGACCTACCAAATCATCATCAGACTACCATGTTGACGCATATGACTTTGGGAACTTACATATTTGTCCCCTTAGTTATAGTAGTCTACATAGAAGGTAGGTACGATTCCTAAAGATTGGCATTATGGGGAGCTATACTTACCTATACTTACCTTTGTTATTATCTTGCATTTGGACCTACAAAATAAAGACTAAAAAACTAAGTGCATGTTGATAAATAAAGAGTTGAAAGTGTTACACATATGGTTCCTAGGGTTGTCATGGATGTCAGCACTGTCACAAGGTTGTCATTGATGTAAACACTAGCTTGGATGTGTGATGGTGTTCATGGTTGGATGTCATGTCCTATCCAATAGAGAAGACATAGTTCATGATTGGATGTCATGTGCAGAAAAGATACAGTCCATGGTTGGATGTCATGTTGAATATAATGAGGTTACTAAAGTTCATGGTTAGATGTCACGCCTTGATCAATGCAAAGTTGAGTATGAAGTTATATTAACATGGGAATTAGAAGCACTAAGATAATCAGATGTGTTGCTAATGTTGGGAAGATGTTACTAATGGATTGATCCAAGTTTCATGATGATTGGATTACCGGAAGAGTGTTTTGCAGTTTGAAGATAGTGTTGAAGACAATTACTATATGGCAATAGATTTCTCTGGATTCCTCCACATTAGAAGTTATGGCTATGCAGTTCTGGAACTATGTTTAGGGTACAGTGAAGGTGATAATTCCAAAGTTTTAGATCATTTGTCCTTCCGTTGTGAAAGTTATGTATGATAGAGTACTAGCATGTGTTTTGGCAGAGTAAGATAGTGTTGAAGGCATGTTGGAATGCTCTGCATTCCTCCAGAAGTGAATGCTTACCTTTGTGGTTTTGTGGACATGTTCATGAATGTGCATTACATGCTTCCTTGTAGTTTCTATTGCAAGTATGTGCCTAACCGGTGTTGTCATTAATGTCAACATATCAGTGTTGTCATTGGTGCCAACTATGCTCTTGTCTTGATGATTGCCTGTAATGAGTTAGATGCCTATGTAATTGTTGGAAAGCTTGATATTGAGGATATTGAGAAAATTTGCTCCTCTGGTAGAAACAGTATGTTGCAGAATATCTTTATATACAGAAGAACAGTCCAATAGATTGCTCCGCATTTCCTGTAGAATCAATATCTTTGTCTACGGATTGGAAGTTATTTATAAACCTATCTTAAGATGCCATTGTTGGCAAGAGACACTATGTGGCTTCATGAGTGTTGTCATTGATGGCAACAAAGTCCATCCCACTCATCCGCAACACATAGTATGTCTATACCGGAAGTCAGATTGAAGAATGTTTTGGTCTGGTGAACAAGAACAGAGTATGCAGCAAGGTCCAAAAATCAGGTCCGGATCTCTCAGAGGAAGTATCTCAGCAAAGTGCGGACTTGGGGAAGTCAAGAGGAGTACCATGACTGCTACATTCCAGAGATTGAGCCTCCGGTGATGAAAGAGTCAAAAGATATGAGCACCTAAGTGTTGGGCAGAGTAGACTCAGGAAGAACTGACTGACAGAGCATCAAACCTTAATCCGTATGAGGAATTGATGGAGATCAAGGTTCTTGAGGGATTATTCATGGTTGGCCGACATGATTGATGACTCCTATAACTATCTTTTTGATACGCATCACTTAGTAAGCATGGATTCAGCTGACAGACCAGAGTTTGGGAAAATCTTGAGTATTCTAGATGTCGACTAGAAAGATGTTCAAATCCCTTGTGCAGATATATATATACCAGATGGATTTTGATGTGAGTGTGTGTGTGGTGTGTGATAGTGTGCGAAGAAAGAAGAGATATGTGTGGAAGTTATAATACAAGTCCGGTATGTGACAGAACAACAACACTAAAGGAGTGGAAGAATGAAATGCAGTAGATCAGTTTATTGAGCCTAACCAGAACTGAACCTCAGCATATGTGGATGCCTCTGATTAGTTCAAACACTTGGTTACTTTCTTTATACCTTGTAGATAGTGAGTCTCTTGTAGGCAGTGAGCCTCTTGTGAGCAGTGTGCTCAGGTAGTGAGCCCTAATTGGCAAGTGCCATTTTGTACTTCCTATTCTTCTAACATAGAATACAATCTTGGGTTAGTCACCCCATGGTTTTTCCCTTAACAGGGTTTTCCACATCAAAAACATTGTGTTATGTGTGTTGAGTTTATTTTTGCTTCCATGGTTATGTATGCTTATATATTTTGATGTTGCACTAATTGCTAAAGAAGAACAAAAAGTTAAAATAATTAAGATAATTGATTCACCCCCCCTCTCAGTTATCAACAATTGGTATCAGAGCCAAGTTCCTCCTAACAGAGCCTAATAGCTTGAGGAAGATCTGGGAATCTCAATGGATATGTATGGTATGAGGGAACAACTTCAGTTTGTCCTAGATGATCTTGAGCAATCTCACTCTGAAGTCAATAACCTGAGGGAAAGACTCAAACAAGCTGATGATTTCATAAATGAACTCAAAGAAAAACTAAGTATCTCAATGAAGAAAAGAAAGGAACTGCTTCAACAATTAGCAAGTCAAAATGAAGCCAATGATACTAACGAAGATTTGAATGTGAAAACCAAGTTATGTGAGAAGTTATCAAAAGAGGTCATTATGGTAAGACATGAAATGGAATCAGGAGTTATGAAATTCACCCAAGAAATTGAAGAGAAAAGAAAAAATGAAGATAATCTAAAACAATCTCTCAAGGAGAAGTCAGAAGACTGCCACAAAATGGATAGAATAATCAGGCATCTGGAATCTGATCTTAAAGAAGCTAGAGACAATGAAGAACAACTCAAGAATCAGATAGACACTCTTAAAAGGGATCTTCAAACAACAAATGAATACAAAGAGAAATTTAAGATAAGCTCTGCTCAACTTGAAGTTCTTCTTGAAAACCAAAAGAGGGTAGATGACAAGCAAGGCTTGGGGTATGAGAAAGGGGAAAGCTCCGGATCCGATCAAAAGAACTTTGGATCAGGAAATCCAAGGAACAGGCCTAGAAGACCTCCGATAAGGCAACCGAATGCTCAAAGATATCCATCCTTCAATGGATACTGCCACAATTGCAATAACTTTGGTCATAAAGCAAATCAGTGTAGAAGAAGAATGAATCAGACTAATTCATCCTTCTCTGGACAGTGTTTTAACTGCAAAAGGTATGGTCACAAATCTCATGAATGTAGAAATATGCAAATGAACAATTCATTCAATGGTAGATGCTTTGCATGCAATAGAATGGGACATATGGCTAATCAATGCATATCAAGAGGATATCAGTCAAATCTGCAAAGAAATGTTGTTTGCTACAATTGCAATAGATCCGGTCATATTGCCAAATTTTGCAGAAGTAAGAATCAGGATAAAAGGGGTCCAGTGTATCACAATCAAAATCAAGACAAAGGAAAAGGAAAAGTGAATGCGAATGAAATTCAAAGGGATATGAACAAGATTTGGGTAAAGAGAAGTACAGAAAATGTTGGGGATGGATCCGCACCAGAATCTGGTGCTGATATTCCTTCCGAAAACTAAATAGATGAGATCTGGCTCAGGGGGAGTCAAAAAGGAAAATAAATTCCCCCAGCCAGTCAATTGGTGCCTGAAATTGGCACATGGAAACTTGTGGATTAAAGGGTTCTCAGAGAAACATCTAAATAAACCTTGGTAAAGATATGGAAGATCCGCAAGAAGTTTAGAAGAGGTTAATCTTCCAAGATTGATCCAGTTTAACAGTCATCCGGTAAGAGCAGGATTTTCACAGTTAGATCCGGTATGATTCAAAATTGAGGAATCTTGATCTATGGATAAATGGAATGACTAGAGAGAGGTAAATAGATTATCAATAATCACCAAGAATAACTCTAAGTGCATCTCAGTGATTCAGAAAGATCTCTCAGGACAAGAAAGAACAAGACAACCGGAATAACTTAAGTTGCACATTTATTGCAAAATAGAATTAGGGTTTGCACTGAAATAAAAGGGTTCTTTTGTTCATCATTTGCACATTTGCATTCAAGAAGAAGGAAGAAAGAGCTATGCAACAAGATTGCTTCAACTCTCTCAAGGATCAACCGCAAAATTTGATTCAACCAGCGATCTTTTCAGCTCTTATCATGAACCCTAGAAGTGTAAAAGGTATTTTCCGCTCTTGAATATCTCTCTCTGAATCCTTTGAAAGATGGCTACTCTGAATGTTGTCAAAATCACTAATAGGTCGCATCCTAAGTTCAAGAAACACCCTTACAAATCTCTAGAAGTTGATCCTTTAGGCACCTTCTCTAGCATTTTGCATGGGGTTTTGCATGTAGAAGATGTTAGGGCATACATTCATGCGAATATTGAGGAATTTGGGGAATCCAAGCTGATGGATATCTATCACAAGCAGTTAATAGATGAATCATTTGAACTCAAACCTCAGTATAAGGCCATCTGGGACAAGCATTTTGGACAATGCATCCATTTCCCTTATTTTGCAAAAGATGAATGGGTCCGGTATGTTCTAAGCAGAGTGCATAACAACTTCATGTGGTTGATGAGGCCATTTAAGATCACAAAAGATGCTATTAGGGCGGTAACTGGATTGCACTCTTCCAGTGAGTTACCTACTCTCAAATCAGTCAAAAACCAAACTATGAGTGAGGCTACAGGATCAAAATTTGAAAAGAGAGCAATGACAATAGAAGATATCACTGATCCAGATATCAAGTTTGCCTCCATGATAATTGGCTACAAGATATATCACTCCAGCAGGGAGAATTCTGTATCTGGAACTGCAATCTATATTGCTTATCAAATGCTAAGGAAAAGGATATGGAGATTCGAGAACAGATAGCTATTCACCTCTACCCTTCCATCACTCCAAAACAGATGAACATGATCTTCAAGGATGAGTTCTGGAGCAAAGCCAGAATGAACAAACTTATGTTCAGAGAAACTAACCAAGTGGCAAAAGAGACTGAAGACATCCTCTGGAATGCATACAAAAGATTCAATATTCCTATTATAGAGGACATAAGTGATGAACCTTCTGATGTCGAAGGACTAAGCGTATCAAAGGAAGATCCTATAGAGAAAATTGTAGAAGAATCAAAGGAGATAGGTGAGGAGAAGACCAAGGACCTGGATTCCTTTGTTCCAGAAGAGGAAGTCCATGAAGAAGTAAATATCTCTCATCTGGATTCCCCAGCATACTCTGGATCTAAAGGAGAAGAAAGAATAGAGGAGAAAATCAGTCAAGAAGAAGAGGTAAAGGAAGAGAAGAAGAGCAAACAGAGGAGATCCTAGGAGACAGTTCTGAGGCTACAGAAGGAAAGAAGACTCTGTCTCCAGCAAGAGACACTGCAAAAACAGTTAAAGATTTCCTAACCAAAGAAATGATGGAGATTGATGAACTGAAACTGTTTCAAGGACCATTCAATTTTGATTCTCTCTCCCCATTTCAAACAATGAAGATAGCATCCTTTGCCCAAGCAAAGGCAAAAGAAAAAATTTTGAAGTCTCACATGGAAGACTGTGAGCTAATAGAGAGTGCATCTGATGTGTTGGAGAAGATCATGCCATCTTTCCAGAAGGATCTTTCAGTCTCTTCATCTGATAATCTTAAATCTCTTGTTAATTCTGTTAGCACACATTTTGATTCCTTGGAGAAATCAGCAGAAGAGAAAGTTCAGAAAGAGTTTTTGGGTAAGAGATTCTCTGAAGTACAGGGACTAATAGCAAATGATAGAAGAAATCTGAACATTGGAATAAAGAGCCTAGAAAATGCTCTTAAAGATGGTGGAGAATTATACAGATTTTGTTTATCTTGGTCCACAGTAACAACAGGCATTGCAAAGAAGGTGGAAGAACAAGAGGGCAAACTATCAAGTTTATCCTAGAGTTTTGATCCTCTCACCGCATCCATAATGAATCAAGAGTGCTAGACTATTGCCACCATAAATGAGATAAAAAAGCTTGAGAAGGAGAAGAAAAATAGAATAAGCAAGCTAAGTGAACTAAGAGGGATAATTATCCCTAAGTTAGAGGCAATGCATGAGGCCCTAACTGATGCCCAGACCACAGCCCAGACCAGTGATCCGACAGACTTAAAGAGGGCAGAAGCTTTTGCATTTTTGCTAAGTGGTCACATATCAATTTTGGATAGGATGAAGCAAAGTTGTGTGACAGAAGTTGTATAGTTGAAGAATACTTTTGCAAATATACTTAAGTATATGTAAGTATAACTTGTATATATACTTATACGGATATGTATAGGCTGATTTTTGGAAATTTTGGTGTGCGGATTCTACCCTTTGCCATTGATGTCAAAGGGGGAGTGAAGAGTAGTGAAAAATGTGGAATCTAGCTAAGGGGGAGCTCCGGAAAAGTGTACATTAGAACAGAACATCAGCTAAGGGGGAGTGTAGTGTGACACTTAGTCATTTTTCACTAAGTGTTGCCATCAATGCCAAAGGGGGAGATTGTTGGCAAGAGACACTATGTGGCTTCATGAGTGTTGTCATTCATGGCAACAAAGTCCATCCCACTCATCCGCAGCACATAGTATGTCTATACCAGAAGTCAAATTAAAGAATGTTTTGGTCCAGTGAACAAGAACAGAGTATGCAGCAAGGTCTGACAATCAGGTCCAGATCTCTCAGAGGAAGTATCTCAGCAAAGTGTGGACTTGGGGAAGTCAAGAGGAGTACCATGACTACTACATTCCAGAGATTGAGCCTCCAGTGATGAAAGAGTCAAAAGATATGAGCACCTAAGTGTTGGGCAGAGTAGACTGAGGAAGAACTGACTGACAGAGCATCAGACCTTAATTCGGATGAGGAATTGATAGAGATCAAGGTTCTTGAGGGATCATTCATGGTTGGCCGACATGATTGATGACTCCTATAACTATCTTTTTGATACACATCACTTAGTAAGCATGGATTCAGCGGACAGACTAGAGTTTGGGAAAATCTTGAGTATTCCGGATGCCAACTAGAAAGATGTTCAAATCCCTTGTGCGGATATATATACCAGATGGATTTTGATGTGAGTGTGTATGTAGTGTGTGATAGTGTGCGAAGAAAGGAAGAGATAGGTGTGGAAGTTATAATACAAGTCCGGTATGTGACAGAACAACAACACTAAAGGAGTGGAAGAATGAAATGCAGTAGATCAATTTATTGAGCCTAACCGGAACTAAACCTTAACATATGTGGATGCCTCTGATCAGTTCAAACACTTGGTTACTTTCTTTATACCTTGTAGATAGTGAGTCTCTTATAGGCAGTGAGCCTCTTGTGAGCAGTGTGCTCGAGTAGTGAGCCCTAATTGGCAAGTGCCATTTTGTACTTCCTATTCTTCTAATAGAGAATACAATCTTGGGTTAGTCACCCCATGGTTTTTCCCTTAACAGGGTTTTCCACGTCAAAAATATTGTGTTATGTGTGTTGAGTTTATTTCTGCTTCCATGGTTATGTATGCTTATATATTTTGATGTTGCACTAATTGCTAAAGAAGAACAAAAAGTTAAAATAATTAAGATAACTAATTCACCCCCCCTCTCAGTTATCAACAGCCATGTTCCAAGTTTGAGCCTTCGGTATGAAGATTTGAGTGAGACATGTTCACCAAAGAGAAAACTAATTTTCCTGTATGTTTGGTGGTGACAGGGAGAAAGTGTTACGCTCCACATTCCTTCGCATTGAAGTATTTTGGTCTGCAGTTCTAGAGTTAAGTCTAAGATGATGTTATGTGCCTTCAACTCCAATGGTTCATGATTTGGTGGTCAGCAAGTGATTGTTTCCTTATGACAGTAGTTAGCTATGTTGTTTATGTGCTCTGGTTTGAAGAATCTTCTTGACAGAGTGGTTAGAAGTTGTGTGGTTGTTCCTGATGATTTCAATGTGCTTGTGGATGTCTCTGGATTTTGTTCCTACCCTTGGATTGGTCCGCAAAAATAAAGTTGGATCGTGGATGAAGAATGTTCTTAGAAGACCTAGTGTTCTCACCAGTCTTGGCCGACTTGGTTGATTTCATCATTTGCAGAGATGTTTTGAAGATTGTAAAAGCGTGTCGTGGCGTGAAGGATTGTGTTTGAGTCCCAGCTAAGGCACGGTGTGATTGGCATACATTTTTACATCTTTCCCTTAGCCAATTTCTATAATAGGTCTTGACCTATTTCTAAGTATGTTTTTGTAATGCCGACCTTGGAGATTGTTCCAACGGTTGATGAAAGTATTGCCGACCTCGATGTACATTCCAAGGTTGAAGACTTGTATAAAGACTTGTAATGTGATTGTGAAAAAGTGTGTGAAAAATGACAAGATAAGTGTGAAGAGTAAGAAGAGTAGAGCAGAGGAAGAATATTGTGCTTCAATGGAACTAAACTTAGGCATAGAGTATATGCTATCAAATCAGTTCAAAAATCCTTGGCAGTGAGCCGATTGTTGGTAGTGAGCTGATTCTTGGTAGTGAGCCACCCCTTGGCAGTGAGCCTTTCTTCACAGTGAGCCCCATAGGCAGTGAGCCTTTCTTCACAGTGAGCCCCATAGGCAGTGAGCCTCTATTTTCTGGTATTGGTATAACTTATATATAAAAATATTTCTATGGGCTAACACCCACCATGGTTTTTCCCTTTTAGGGTTTTCCACGTAAAAATCTGGTGTCTACTATGTTGAATGTGTGATTGTGAGTAAGTCTATGGTTTCATGCTTTTATGGTTAAATCTTATTATCAGTAATTAAGTTGTTGATGGTTTGATACTCATATGAAGTTAATTTTTTGTGACAACTGATTCACCCCCCTCTCAGTTGTCTTATGTATTTCAACAATTGGTATTAGAGCAGGTTCATTGAAAGAAATCCTAATAGCTTGAGAAAGATCCAGGATGTCTTTAAAAAGGAAGCACCACAGTTTGATGGGGCAAATTATACTCTTTAGAAGGTACGAATGAAAATCCATCTCCTTTGTCTTGGTTATAAAGTGTGGAAAGCTACAAAATCAAAATATACCATGCCTCAAAATGGTTTGTCAACTAAAGATGAAATCAAAGAATATGAGTTGAATATAAAAGCTAGACATCCCCTGTTAAGTGCTTTGTCTGACACTGAGTTGATAAAAGCCATGGATCTAGAATCTGCAAATGAGGTTTGGGGAAAGTTAAAGAAACTATATGAAGGAGATGATTCTGTAAAAGAAGCCAAGCTATAGGGCTTGAAAGCAAATATGAGAGTTTAAAGATGAATGAAGATGAAAACATTACAGCCTTCATGCAAAGGGTTGATGAACTTGTTAATGGAATTAAAGGTATGGGAGGAACTATTGGTGATAAGGAAGTTGTGATGAAAATTCTTAGATCACTACTAAAGTCCTATAGTCACAAGGTAGCTGCAATTGAAGAAGTAATGACTATAAAAACTATCGACAGAGATCAATTGCTTGGAAAGCTTACAGCCTTTGAGATGAAAGAATTTGGTGATGCTCTGCCAAAAGTTGAGACAACTTTTAAAGCCAATAGTTCAAAAAAGATCTCCAGAGTTGAGAAATATAAGGTGGAACCTGATGATGACTTTGATGAAATTGAAGCCAACTTTGTTGACAGATTGCAAAGAGGATCCGGTAAGTTCAAAGGCAAACTGCCTTTCAAATGTTTTTCATGTGGTAAAGTAGGTCATTATGCTTCTAGATGTCCTGAAAGAATTGAAAGGAATAGAAAAAGATTTAAGAACAGGCCTAGAGCTTCAAAAAAATGCTACTATGTTATAGATTTTGATGATGAAGGTGTGACTGATGATGAATTTGATGATGCTAGTACTAGTGCAAATGAATGCTTGTTTATTGCTATTAAAGAAGAACCTATGTCTACTAATCCTGCTAGCTGTGTGAAGGAAGAAAAAATAGTGGAAGAAAGTGCTTTGGCTATTTAGGGTGAGAAAGATAAGGATGAATGGATTATTGATAGTGGATGCTCACATCACATGACTGGTGACAAAAGTAAGTTTGTAAGTTTGGAAAAATATGATGGAGGATTGGTTAGGTTTGGAGACAATGCAATTGGTAAGATTTGTGGAAAAGGATCTATTTCATTTGATGGAAAGCATAATACTGATAATGTCCTCTATGTGAAGGGTTTGAAGCATAATCTTTTGAGTGTTGGTCAGATGTGTGACAAAGGCTATGATCTAAGATTCAAAGACAATGGGTGCAAGATCATGGAAAGCTCCAGAACTGTGATTGTTACCAGTAAGAAGACCATAGGTAACATCTATCAATTAAGAGGAACTAATGATTACTATTTATTAGCCCAAGCAGATGAGAGTTGGTTGTGTTATAGAAGGATGTGTCATATAAAATTTGATAATCTGGTAAAGATAAGTTCAGGTCAAATTGTAAGAGATTTACCAAAACTTGTGAAACCCACCAATACCATTTGTAAGGAATGTTAGTTAGGGAAGCAGACAAGAACAAATTTCAAGAGTAAAGAGCAATTTTCTATTGGTTTGTTGGATCTAGTTCATACAGATCTATGTGGTCCTACAAGGATAAGAAGTCTACAAGGTGACATGTACTTCATGTTGCTTATTGATGATTATTCTAGAATGACATGGGTTACTTTTCTGAGAGACAAATTTGAAGTCCTAGAGAAGTTCAAATCCTTCAAGGCAATGGTTGAAAATGAAATAGAGCTGAAAATCAAATGCTTGAGGTTTGATAGAGGAGGTGAGTTCACATCAAATGAATTCAACATTTTCTATGAAGAGCAAGGAATAAATAGACAGTTGTCTACACCTAGGACTCCTTAGCAGAATGGAGTTGTGGAAAGAAAGAACAAGACAATTTAAGAGGCTACTAGAACAATGATGAAGGAAGGAGGTATGCCGGAAGTTTTCTGGAAAGAAGCTATACATACTACTATCTACATTCAAAACAGAGTTCAAGTGAAAGGAAATGGTACTAAAACTCCCTATGAATTGTGGTATGGAAGAACTCCTACAGTAAAATATTTCAAAGTCTTTGGAAGAAAATGCTATATCAGAAGAGATGAAGATCTAGGGAAATTTGATGCAAGATGTGATGAAGAAATCTTCCTTGGATACTCTACCAAGAGTAAGGCCTACTGGTGCTACAACAAAAGGCTGAAAAAGATTGTTAAGAGTGCAAATTTGAAGGTGGATGAAGGAAAAGGAAGAACATCAGATCAGAGTGGCTATGAATCAGATGAACCTGCTGCTATAACATATGAAGAAAAAGTTGAACAAGAAGACAATCAAGATGAAGAAGAAAAGGCTTCAAAAAATACTGCTAAGACCCCCAAGTATGTAAGAATCAATCACTCTGAAGATCAAATTATTGGAGACAAAGACAAAGGAGTACTAACAAGGAAAAGAGCTATAGAAGAATAAGTGAATTACTGTTTGCTCTCTACAGTTGAACCAAAAATTGTGAATGAAGCTTGTAATGATGAAAATTGGGTAAAGGCAATGAAGGAAGAAATAATGCAGATAGAGAAGAATGAAACTTGGGAACTAGTTCCTAGATCTACTGACAAAAATATTATTGGAACCAAATGGGTTTTTAGGAATAAGCTAAATGAAAATGGAGAAGTTGTAAGGAATAAAGCAAGGCTTGTGTGCAAAGGATATTCTCAAATTGAAGGAATAGATTTTGAAGAGACTTTTGCTCCAGTAGCTCAAATTGAAGCAATCAAAATGTTTCTGGCATTTGCAACTCACAAATATTTCAAAGTGTATCAGATGGATGTGAAGTCTACATTGAGCAACTAGAAGGATTCCAACTATCAGATCAAGGTGATATGGTATGAAGGTTGAAGAAAGCATTGTATGGACTCAAGCAAGCTCCTAGAGCTTGGTATGCAAGGTTGGATAAGTGCTTATTGTAGTTAGGATTCAATAAAGGTACTACTGATAGTAATCTCTATTTCAAGATTAATGGTGATCAAATTTTGATTGTTGAAGTCTTTGTTGATGATATCATCTTTGGAGGTAATGAAGGTATGTGTATGAAATTTGCTAGTGAAATGCAGAAAGAGTTTGAGATGTCTATGTTTGGTGAGATGAATTTCTTTCTAGGTCTGCAAATAAATCAATCAGATAAAGGAATCTTCATATCTCAGTCTAAGTATGTGAAAGAGTTGTTGAAAAAGTTTGGGATGGAAGACTCTAAACTGGTATGTACTCACATGGTAACTGGTTGCAAGTTGAGAAAAACTGATGAATCACCCAAGACTGATCAGAAAAAGTACAGGTCCATGATTGGAGGATTACTTTATCTAACTCAAACCAGACCTGATATTATGCATGCAGTTTGTCTTGTCACAAGATTTCAAGTAGATCCAAGAGAATCACATGTGATGGAAGTAAAGAGAATATTGAGGTATTTAAAAGGCACACTGGATCATGGCTTATGGTATCCAAAGGATAATGATTTCACTCTTAGTGCTTATATAGATGCTGATTGGGCCAAAGATGTTGATGATAGGAAGAGTACAAGTGGAGGCACTTTCTTTTTGGGTAACAGATTGGTTTCATGGCTGGCAAGAAACATGACTCAATCTCTTTATCAATTGCAGAAGCAGAATATATTATAGCAACATGTTGTTGTACTCAAGTGTTATGGATGAAGAAGACTTTGAGGGACATAAGAGTTGTATATGAAGATCCAGTTGCAATCTTCTGTGGCAATACAAGTGCTATAAATATTTCAAAGAATCCAGTGATGCACTCAAGAACAAAGAATATATCTATAAGGTATCACTTTCTGAGAGAAAAGTTGATAGAGAATGAAGTAAAGTTGGAATATGTGTCCACAAAGGATCAGATTGCAGATATCTTCACCAAGCCTTTGCCTAAGGATACTTTTGAGTATCTCAGAGAAAAGTTAGGGGTCATTACCCCTCCTTCCCTAAACTAAGATGCATGGAATTGCATCAATCTAGTGGTGCCCAAAGTCTCATTCTTTGATCTGGATTGGTGTTCTGAGAGCTACCTCTCAAGGGGAGCAGCTAGATGTTACTGGTAGTTCCTGATAAAGAAAGTATTGATATCAGATGAACTTCAATTGGATTAGAGCAGTAGGATGCAAGTATGTGCCCTTTGCCATTGATGTCAAAGGGGGAGAGAAATTATGTGGAAAACTTAGAAAAGAAAGAGTGCAGTTGTGTAAAGAGAAAGGGGGAGAATCTTGTCTTGATGGTCTTTTTAGTTTTTCACATCATATGTTTCCATCAATGACAAGGGGGGAGATTATTGCAAGTATGTGCCTAACTGGTGTTGTCATTAATGTCAACATATCAGTGTTGTCATTGGTGCCAATTGTGCTCTTGTCTTGATGATTGCCTGTAATGAGTTAGATGCCTATGTAAGTGTTGGAAAGCTTGATATTGAGGATATTGAGAAAATTTGCTCCTCCGGTAGAAACAATATGTTGCAGAATATCTTTATATACAGAAGAACAGTCCAACAGATTGCTCTACATTTCCTATAGAATGAATATCTTTGTCTACGGATTGGAAGTTATTTATAGACCTATCTGAAGATGCCATGTTCCAATTTTGAGCCTTCAGTATGAAGATTTGAGTGAGACATGTTCACTAGAGAGAAAATTTCTTTTCCTATATGTTTTGTGGTGACAGCGAGAAAGTGTTATGCTTCGCATTCCTCTGCATTGAAGTAGTTTGGTCTACGGTTCTAGAGTTAAGTCTAAGATGATGTTATGTGCCTTCAACTCCAATGGTTCATGATTTGGTGGTCTACAAGCAATCTTTTCCTTATGACAGTAGTTGGATGTGTTGTTTATGTGCTCCGATTTGAAGAATCTTCTTGACAGAGTGGTTAGAAGTTGTGCAGTTGTTCCTGATTATTTCAATGTTCTTGTGGATGTCTTTGGATCGTGTTCCTACCCTTGGATTGGTCCACAAAAAAAAGTTGGATCATGGATGAAGAATGTTCTTAGAAGACCAAGTGTTGTCACCAGTCTTGGCTGACTTGATTGATTTCATCGTTTGTAGAGATGTTTTGAAGATTGTAAAAGCATGTCGTGGCATGAAGGATTGCATTTGAGTCCCAGTTAAGGCATGGTGTGATCAACATACATTTTTACATCTTTCCCTTTGCAAATTTCTATAATAGGTCTTGACCTATTTATAAGTATGTTTTTTTAATGCCAACCTTGGAGATTGTTCCAACGGTTGATGAATGTATTGCCGACCTTGATGTACATTCCAAGGTTGATGACTTGTATAAAGACTTGTAATGTAATTGTGAAAAAATGTGTGTGAAAAATGACAAGATAAGTGTGAAGAGTGAGAAGAGTAGAACAGAGGAAGAATATTGCACTTTAATGGAACTGAACTTAGGCATATAGTAGATGTTGTCAAATCAGTTCAAAAATCCTTGGCAATGAGCCGATTCTTGGCAGTGAGTTGTTCTTTGTAGTGAGCATTTGGGCAGTGAGCCTCATTTTTCTAGTATTGGTATAACTTATATATATAAATATTTATGTGGGCTAACACCCATCGTGGTTTTTCCCTTTTTGGGTTTTCTACATAAAAATCTAGCGTGTACTGTGTTGAATATGTGATTGTGATTAAGTCTATGGTTTCATGCTTTTATGGTTAAATCTAATTATCAGTAATTAAGTTGATGGTTTGATACTCATATGAAGTTAAGTTTTATGACAACTGATTCACCCCCCTCTCAGTTGTCCTTTGTATTTCAATAGTTTCAAGTTTCTTAGTCGTCCCCAAGCTGAGTTTTTCAATGACAGTATGTTGTAGAGTGTTCTGAATGACTTATTATTCTCAGATTTCATGATTAAAGATGTGCGTCACAAAATATTTGATGTGCGGAGGTAAAGGAGTATCGAGAAATGTTGTATGAGTCCTATAGACTCATTTGGCAGAGTTTCATGAAGATCTTTCTTGTTTCCAGTACCGCACAAGGTTTTTAAGTTGTTGTGGTCATTATGCTTCAAGTTTCATATGTCTATGCTTAAGGCTATTGTATTTTCAAATGAGAAGAGTGTGCAAATGTAATTCCTTAGTGTTTGATGGAGTGAAGAATGTTTTGGACCTGGTTAAGTAAGTGTTGATGTCCACAAGGCATGGGTCTTCTGTTGGTGTAGCGTGTAGTCTTGTTTAGGGCTTGTCCTCTACACGTTGCATGTTATGTGTTGTCTAGCTGGCTTGTAAATGTATTTTTCATGTGTCTCTAGCTGACAAGCAATGTAATCAATGTAATATCATGTATAAATTGTAAATCAAAGTGAGTTAGGTAGGGAGTGAGTGAAAAGTAATTGATAAGGTTCGCAAGCAAGAAAAGAGTAAAATGACTGCATTATGATGTGAGACTGAAGGGCAAAGAGAAGAAGTTGTAAATGTTGTCCTGAATCATCTTGAAGACTTATATGTGATAGTGATCAAGTGTAGAGTGTGCCTAACTGATCTGATCATTAGAAGGAAGTGTGAAGAGGCAGTATTGCAATCATCAAAGGTGTGAGTTTCAATGTCAATTTTTATACAGTAGAAGGACTGTCATATGTAATCTTTTGTGAGTTCATTCTTAATTCAAGGAGTAGTAGCTTCATTTGGAGTGACCCTAAAACAAAGTATTCAAGGAGTAGTAGCTTCCTTGGGAGTGACCCTAAATAAAAATTTTTAGGGAGTAGTAGCTTCCTTGGGTTGTAGCCCTAAAATAAAGTTGTTATTTTGAGCTTCATATATTGTGAGTTAATCCTCACAATGGTTTTTCACTTCTTAGGTTTTCCATGTATTTTTGGTGTTATGTGTTGATGTGTATTGTGTTAATCTTTCATGTTTATGTTGATGACGTAATGCTTAAGTTTTAATTTTCTCCAGAGAAGTTAAAATTTGATTAGATACTGATTCACCCCCCCTTTCATTATCCTGATGTGTTCAACAAAAAGTAAGTGTGAAATAAGGATAAGAGGGTGTATTGTTTGTTGCAAGTATGAGGATAACCAGTGTTGTCATTGATGTCAACATACTCATATTGCTCAATGAGAAGGATTGGATGAGCTGTGTGCTGAGGATATTGAGAAAATTAGTCTCAATCAGGAACAGTGCAGAACAGTGATGACATTAAGGTAAAAGTCCAAGATAAGATGAAGATCAGAGGATGCGGTTTAAAGGGTTTGTAGATATGTGTCTTGAGATGATTCAGTTAAGATTTCAGAGGTCCACATGAAGATATGAAGAAGTTGTGATTGATCAAGTAGAACTGGTTTTGGGAGATGCTCTGGAGTGACAGTGTTACAAAAAGGTCCGGTGAGATCCGGAAGTGCATTGTCCTATTCTACGGATTGGAAGGAATGTTTGGGATGTCCTTGTGATGTGTCATCTTGATTTTTTCATGGTTTGGAGGTCTGGAAGCACCTTTTTCAGTATGACAGTGGCGATAGACTGTGTTCTTGAAGTTTCAGATGAAGAAGAGAAGAGATTCTAGTAAGTAGAGGAAGTGCGGATGTACTTGGTCTTTTAGGCAAGCCTGTGAAGGTTCTTGGATCATGTTGAGGTTGTGTTGTCAGTCTGCATTAGTGTTAGAGCCCAGAATTGAAGATATACTTCTGGATGAAGATGTTCTTGTTCAAGCTAGCCTATTAGATGAGTTATTCATCTTGCGAATGTTCTTGTGGATGATTGCCGACTTAGATGATTATTCCTAAGTCGATGCCTTGTATAAATAAAGGTTTGTGAATTCATTTCGAAGTGTGTCATGGAGCGGATGAGTGTGGTATAGAGAAAGAGCGAAAGGTAGAGCAGAAGTGTCTCGAGCTCTAATGGAACTGATCCAGACATGGTAAAGATGTCAATCTCCAGTTCAAGTTTGTAATACTTGTTATCTTGTAGACAGTGTGTCTCCTGTAGGTAGTGTGCCTCCTTGTGAGCAGTGTGCTCAGGCAGTGAGCCCTAATTGGCATGTGCCATCTATTTTTCTTATTCTTCTAATAGAGAATAATCCTTGGGTTAATCACCCCATGGTTTTCCCCTTGACTAGGTTTTCCACGTCAAAATCTTGGTGTCTAATGTGCTGATGTTTGTCTGCTCTGGTGTTTATGCTTGATACTTTCATGAATGGTTAATTGATATGCTATTAAGTAACAAAGAAGAATCAAGTGTTTGAAGTAGAAGCAAGTTTTTGTACAACTGATTCACCCCCCCTCTCAGTTGTGTGCCGTAGATCTAACAATTGGTATCAGAGCCAAGTTCCTCTAAAAAGGAGCCTAACCGCTTGAGGAGATCCAGGATGTCGTCATACAAGAAGGATAGTCTGAAGTTTGATGGAACCAACTTCTCTCTCTGGAAAGGCCACATGAAATGTCACTTGGAGTGTATGGGAAAAGTATACTTGTCCATGATCTCAAAAGCATATGTACCTCCACAGGGTGGTCCGACAACTCTAAATAAAATCACAGAAGTTGAAAACAATCTGTGGACAAAAGACGCTCTTCTAAGTGCATTAACTGACTCAGAACTCTCAAATGTTATTGACCTACCAACTGCCTATGAGATCTGGATCAAACTGGAACTTTTGCATGAAGGAGATGAGTTTGTTAAGAGTGCAAGGTTGCAAAGTCTCAAAGGGAAATTTGAAAGATTGAAGATGAGAGATGATGAAAATATCACTACCTTTATGCCAATAGTAAATGAGCTGGTGTGTGGAATTAGGAATGCTGGTGGAGTTCTGGATGAGAATGAGATTGTTTGCAAAATTCTCAGATCCCTTCCTACTACCTACAAAATCAAGGTTGCTGCCATTGATGAATTCAGAGCCCATACAACTATCACAAGAGAGCAATTGGCTGGCAAATTGGCTGCATTTGAAATGACTAAGTTTGGAGATGATCCCCCCAAAACTGAATCTGCATTCAAAGCCAGTGCCTATGTGAAAGGCAAACAAAGATTTGATCCGAGAGAAAACTCTTCAAGGAAGCTGTCATGGTATGATCAAGCAAGGAAAGACATGGAAGAGGAAGAAGCAGAAACAACTCAACTTGAAGCCCTCATTGCAAAGAGACTGCCAAGAGGATCCGGTAAGTATGAAGGAAAATTACCCTTTAAGTGCTTCAACTGCAATAAGATTGGTCATTTTGCTTCAAGATGTCTGGAAAGATCTGCAAGGTCAAATTCTAACAGACAAAGGTTCCAAAAGAACTGTTATTATGTTCATGAAGAACACGATAATGAAGGAGTAACAGATGATGAATCAGAACTAGGAAACAAATCCAAAAATGAATGGGTGTTTATTGCCATCAAGGAAGAAGATCCAATATCCTCTGAATCTATCAATCATAAGGTTGTAGAAAGAGCTTTGGCTGCCCAAGTTGAAGAAAAGGATGATTGGGTTATTGACAGTGGATGCTCTCACCATATGACAGGTGACAAAAACAAGTTCCTAGACTTAGAAAGGTATGAAGGAGGAATGGTAAAGTTTGGTGATAATTCTGCTGGTAGAATCAAAGGTAGGGGAACTATTTCTTTTGATGGAAAGAGCAAAACCAGTAATGTACTATTTGTTGAAGGATTGAAGCACAATCTTCTCAGTGTTGGACAGTTGGTAGACAAAGGTTATGATCTCCGGTTCAAAAATGGAAGATACAGGATCTTTGAAAGCTCTAGAACTGAGATTGCATCCAGTACTCAAACAAAAGGTAATATCTTCCATCTAGTTGGTTCTAATAAAAGTTGTTTGTTTGTTCAAGTTGATCAGAGTTGGTTATGACATAGAAGGATGTGTCATGTAAATTTTGATAACATCATCAAGATAAGCAATACTCAGGCTATAAGAGATCTTCCAAAATTGGTGAAACCTACAAATAGTTTGTGCAAAGAATGTCATCTAGGTAAACAGAGCAGAGTCTCTTTCAAAAGCAAGGATCAATCCTCTACCGGATTATTGGAATTAGTTCATACTGATCTATGTGGTTCGACAAGAATCAAGAGTATGCAAGGTGATAGATATTTCATGTTACTGATTGATGACCATTCCAGGATGATGTGGGTTACCTTTCTCAAAGAGAAATCAGAAGCTTTTGAGAAGTTCAAAATCTTCAAGGCTATGGTATAAAATCAAACCAGACTAAAACTAAAATGTCTGAGGTCTGATAGAGGTGGTGAATTCACATCTGGTGAATTCATAGATTTTTGTGAGAAGCATGGTATAAAGAGACAGTTATCTGCTCCTAGGACTCCACAGCAGAATGGAGTAGTAGAGAGAAAGAACCGGACCATCCAAGAAGCCTCTAGGACAATGATGATGGAAGCAAATGTTCCCCAGATGTTTTGGAGAGAAGCTGTCAGCACTGCAATCTATACTCTCAATCGAGTTCAAATCAAAAGCAATACCGGTAAGACTCCTTATGAACTTTGGTTTGGTATAACTCCTACTGTGAGATATTTTAGAGTATTTGGTAGCAAATGTTACATCAAAAGAGATGAAGATCTAGGAAAGTTTGATGCTAGAAGTGATGAAGGAATTTTCTTGGGTTACTCCACTCAAAGCAAAGCATACTGGTGTTACAATAAGAGACTGAGAAAGATGATAGAAAGTACAAATGTAAAGGTTGATGAAGGAATTGAGAAGCCCTCAAGGTTTTATGAATATGATGAAGATGATCTGAATGGTTCTCTGGTTCAAGGAGCTCAAAGCTCCTCTGAAAGTCAGATTCAGATTGATCTGGTAAATCAGGAAGAAGAGGTTTGTCTGAATGAGCCTGATCAAGAAACAATAGTGCAAGAAACTCCCAAAGTTCCAAGGTATGTAACTCTAAACCACTCTGAAGATCAGATCATAGGTGACAAAAGCAAAGGGGTACAAACAAGGAGGAAAATTGCTCAAAATTTAGATGAATGTTGTCTGGTCTCAAAGATTGAACCTAAGACAATAAATGAAGCTTGCAATGATGAAAATTGGACCAAAGCAATGGAGGAAGAGTTGATGCAAATTGAGAAAAATCACACTTGGGATCTTGTTCCTAGACCTAGAAACAAGAATGTGATTGGAACCAAATGGGTCTTCCAGAAAAAACTAAATGAAGTTGGTGAAGTAATCAGAAATAAAGCCAGATTAGTCTGCAAAGGCTACTCTCAAATAGAAGGGATTGATTTTGAGGAAACCTTTGCTCCAGTGGCAAGAATTGAAGTTGTCAGACTATTTCTTGCATTTGTTGCCTTCAAAGATTTCAAAGTGTATCAGATGGATGTCAAATCTGCCTTCCTGAATGGTGACTTAGAAGAAGAAGTGTACATTGAACAACCGGATGGATTTCAGTTATCTGAGCATGGTGATATGGTCTGCAAATTAAAGAAGGCACTGTATGGTCTAAAGCAAGCCCCAAGAGCATGGTATGAGAGGCTGGACAAACATCTTTTGAAGATTTGTTTCAACAAAGGTACTACTAATAGTAATCTATATTTCCAAATAGATAATGAAAACATCATGATTGTTGAAGTATTTGTTGATGATATCATCTTTGGAGGAAGAAACAGTATGTGTAAAACCTTTGCAAATCAAATAAAAAGTGAGTTTGAAATGTCAATGCTAGGTGAAATGAATTTCTTCTTGGATTTGCAAATTACTCAGAAAAAGAAAGGCATCTTTATCTCTCAGACCAAATATGTGAAAGAATTGTTGAGGAAATTCGGAATGGAAGATTCAAAGCCAATGAACACTCCTATGGCAACCGGATGTAAGTTGAGCAAAGATGATGACTCTCCTAAGATAGATCAGACTAAGTACAGATCAATGATTGGAGGATTATTGTATCTCACTCAAACTAGACCAGATATAATGCAGGCTGTTGGTCTTGTGGCAAGATTCCAGGCTGATCGCAGAGAATCTCATGTCATGGCAATCAAAAGAATTTTTAGGTACTTAAAAGGAACAATTGAGTATGGCCTATGGTATCCTAGAGATCAGGATTTTTCTCTTCATGCATATACAGATGCAGATTGGGCAGGAGATGTGGATGACAGGAAGAGTACAAGTGGCGGAGCATTCTTTTGGGGAAAAAGGTTGGTTTCTTGGCTAAGCAAGAAACAAGAGGCAATATCCATGTCTACAACTGAAGCAGAATACATTGCAGCAACAGGAAGTTGCACTCAACTTTTGTGGATGAAGCAAATGCTAAGAGATATTTAAATAGAATATGAGGAGCCTATCACTATTTTTTGTGATAATTCAAGTGCAATAAATATTTCTAAGTATCTGGTGTTGCATTCTAAGACCAAGCACATATCTATCAAGTTTCACTTTTTGAGAGAACAAGTGAACAAGGATGAAGTCAGATTGGAGTATGTACCCTCCAAGGATCAGATTGTAGATATTTTTACTAAACCTCTTCCCAAGGACTCTTTTGAGCATCTCAGGGAGAAGTTAGGGGTCATTGACCCTCCAGTGATGAACTAAGATGCACTAATGTGCATCAGTCCGGTGGATATCACAGTCATATCTTGTGATCTGGATTGATGATGGGGAGCTGCTACTAAGGGGGAGTAGCTTGTATGATTTTGATGTGTTAGAATTGCAAGTATGAGCCCTTTGCCATTGATGTCAAAGGGGGAGAGAAGACATGTGAAAAACAAATGGTTGATCAAAGGGGAGCAGTAAAGAAAGAGAAGACATGTGAAGAGTTGTTGCTGATAGGGGGAGCTGTGACAGAAAGGAGTTCTTGTCTTGATGGTTTTTCACATCATATGTTGCCATCAATGACAAAAGGGGAGATTGTTGCAAGTATGAGGATAACCAGTGTTGTCATTGATGTCAACATACTCATATTGCTCAATGAGAAGGATTGGATGAGCTGTGTGCTGAGGATATTGAGAAAATTAGTCTCAATTAGGAACAGTGCAGGACAGTGATGACATTAAGGTAAAAGTCCAAGATAAGATGAAGATTAGAGGATGCAGTTTAAAGGGTTTGTAGATATGAGTCTTGAGATGATTTAGTTAAGATTTCAAAGGTCCGCATGAAGATATGAAGAAGTTGTGATCGATCAAGTAGAACCGGTTCCGGGAGATGCTCCGAAGTGACAAAGTGTTACAAAAAGGTCCGGTGAGATCCAGAAGTGCATTGTCCTATTCTGCGGATTGGAAGGAGTGTTTGGGATGTCCTTGTGATGTGTCATCTCAATTTGTTCATGGTTTGGAGGTCTGGAAGCACCTTTTTCAGTATGACAGTGGTGATAGACTGTGTTCTTGAAGTTTCAAATGAAGAAGAGAAGAGATTCTAGTAAGTAGAGGAAGTGTGGATGTACCTGGTCTTTCAGGCAAGCTTGTGAAGGTTCTTGGATCATGTTGAGGTTGTGTTGTTGGTCCGCATTAGTGTTAGAGCCCGAAATTGAAGATATACTTCCAGATGAAGATGTTCTTGCTCAGGCTAGCCGACCGGATGAGTTATTCATCTTACGAATGTTCTTGTGGATGATTGCTGACTTAGATGATTGTTCCTAAGTCGATGCCTTGTATAAATAAAGGTTTGTGAATTCATTTTGAAGTGTGTCATGGAGCGGATGAGTGTGGTATAGAGAAAGAGCAAAAGGCAGAGCAGAAGTGTCTCAGGCTTAAATGGAACTGATCTAGACATGGTAAAGATGTCAATCTCCAGTTCAAGTTTGTAATACTTGTTATCTTGTAGACAGTGTGTCTCCTATAGGCAGTGTGCCTCCTTGTGAGCAGTGTGCTTGGGCAGCAAGCCCTAATTGGCATGTGCCATCTATTTTTCTTATTCTTCTAATAGAGAATAATCCTTGGGTTAATCACCCCGTGGTTTTTCCCTTGACCGAGTTTTCCATGTCAAAATCTTGGTGTCTAATGTGCTGATGTTTGTCTGCTTTGGTGTTTATGCTTGATACTTTCATGAATGGTTAATTGATATGCTATTAAGTAACAAAGAAGAATCAAGTGTTTGAAGTAGAAGCAAGTTTTTGTACAACCGATTCACCCCCCCTCTCAGTTGTGTGCCCTAGATCTAACATTGTTGATGTGTGGTTTAATGTTTACGTATGTTATCTTGCTTCACCTTGATGACCTACAAGAATGATGAAATTTAAAAATGCAATATGAAAGCAAAACCTACCCTATAAAAGCAAGAACAAGGCAAAATAAGGTCATTTTTACATGCAACGACAAATAAGAGAGAAGAGAGAAGAGAGGAAAAAGAGGGAAAATGAACAAATGATAACAAAATTGCACAAACGAACAACCAATGGATAACTAGAGACGAGGGTACCATAAAACATAAGTCGTAGAGGATCTATGGGCTATACCTAACCTTGAGGTCTTTGAGAGACCTACTTCTTATTAATTTAGAGATTTTCACTTTTCCCCTTGCATGGGGATATTCACATGCTTGTGTGCACATTTTTCTCTTTAGCTCCCTTCATGGAGTCCATTGTACTTAGACACTTAGACACGTGGAACTTTTTTGTGATGGTCCAACCAAGATTAGTGTTGATCTAGATATAGTTACATTTGATAACTTTCATTTTGCTTCATTCTTATACACATGGATGGTTTTATAATTTGTGTTTATTTACTAATAGATGTTTATTCTTATAGAATTTTGGTACTATGCTCGTGCTCTTTTTATAGTTTTTTCTATAAATGAGATGTATGCAATTGTATCAAACTATATAGATGAAATGCAATGTACATATGCTCTCTTTGATTGTTTTTATGGATGGAATTATGCTATGACATGATTTATTTTATTGTTTTTGTATGATATGCATGTGATACTAACACTATGGTTGCTCTTGATAGGATTTTTGACCTAGGGGATTATAGGTTGACTAGCATAGGGTGACCTACTAAGCCTGAGATAGAAATTATTAGGGAACCAAGTGGAAATGGGAAAGGTGACATGACAATTTAGATAAAGTTTATACAAAAGGCTAAAGACTAATCCTATCTAGACTGACCACTTAGACTAGTTTTTGACATAGACATGCAACAAATTTTATTGGTACCTTCTATATTTAAACCAAAAGAGATGGCCAATAGGCAAACCTAGGGTGAAGAAAGATTCATTAGAATGGATGGCCCTAGAAAGCAAGTTAGACTCCTATCTTTACCGAAATTATGTTTGTGTGCACACGTGCTTAGTTTATTTTAGTCCTATTTTTTGTTTTAAATGTCACCCTCATAGTTTCAAGTTTAGAGGTTTCTCCACCCAGGAATATAGACATTTACAATTTTATTCTCTCTTTTTTTTTGTGGAATTTTGACCCCCCTAACCTAAAGATTAAGCAGAGTGAGTAAGGGTCTAGGTGCAACCAAAAGGGTAACTTGATCCTAAGACTTCCCTCTTGTTGAGGAGAATTGGGGAGACCTTATTAGCTTCTATCGAGTACTACGAGTTTCAAAACTTACACTGTTTAGACTTGCCTATATGACAACTAAGTTCAAGATTGTACACTTCAAAATGTGACTCAATAGCTCGGGGTGGTCTAGTCAACTTTAATGGAGCACACAGACCCTTCTCCTTGTCATGAGCAAACCTTCGCATCACTCTCGCTCTTGTGGTAGAAACTAATCAAGAGGAGGTGAGACACAGGGGCGGTCCTGCTTGCTTGGGAGCTGGACTTCATGGAAAATGGTCGATCAGTCCTCGGGTCTTTCTTGGGGGTTGTTTTCTATGTTATGTTCAATGACCATTGTTGTGGAGATAATGATATGACCCGAAGGGTCACTAGTCACCAATCTCTTGTTTGGTTTTCTAAAATTCCAATGCTAGTTTGGTTGTCTGTTGTAATCGTTTATGAGTCTAATGTGCTGGAATATTTCCTCTTCTCCTTGAAGGATTTGTTGGGTGCAATGTATTTGTTCAAATATCCTAAGCCTAAGGTATTTTCTTGTTCTTGAATTGTTAGTTGCACTTTTTGAGGCCTAGGGTGGATAACTTCAATCTCCTCTAGGATCACCCTCACCCACTCACCTCTAAGTCTAGGGCACATCCCTATGCCTGAATGGAGAGAGTTGGTTTGATTTTACCATGAGTTGACTTGCATTGGCTTAGGGTGAAAACTTAAGGTTTACTTTGATTTTTTCTTTGTTTGAATGGATTGACCTTATGATGGGATCAAGGGATTTTGCACTTGTTTTCTTTGGTTTTTCTGGTTTTCTATTGTTTTTGGTGTTTTTAATGTTTTTGAATGAATACAACTAAATGTATGCAAAGCAATATTTTTGTTCTTTTCTCTAAATTTTGGAATGAAAGTGAATTAATGTAGGAAATCAAATATGAATGCAATTTAACCATGAATTTACCTAATGCAATTGATCTATATTTTTGTGTTTTTTGTAAGTCTTTTCCAACTATTCTATGAAATTAAAGTACAAAATTGAAAAGCTAATCTAATAATGCAATTACTCAGAAATAAACTAATTAAAACAATCTAACTAGCCTATCAAGGAAAATGCAATAATTAAATTACTATTCCCAAGAGAAAGATTTTGGTTATCTAATTACTACAAAAGCATAAAAGAACCTGTAATCATAGGTGCATGAGCCTGGTGTATCCTCAAAGATCCTTTTAGTAGCCTTCCCTTCCTTTGTAGTAGCGAGGTACTCCTCTTCATGAGAGGGATTGGATGGCAATTGATTTGAGCAAAAGCTTGGAAAAGCTTGGATGGAAGCTATGAAAGCTTGGATGGAAGAACTCGGGATTGCAAAACAACTAGTGTAACAATGTTCTATGAAGCTTTTTAGAAAGCTTGGGTGAAATAACAAAAAGAAAAAGGCTCATAAGTCCTGCAACAAGCATGAAAATGCTAAGGGAGAGAAAAAGCTATGCAAAATGTGATTGCAACAATGAATTTGCCTCCTCTATTTCTTGGAGGAGGGGGGTATTTATAGGTTAGATTGAGGAATGATGGGTGGGACTTATTGGGGAGTTAACTCCCTTGATTGGAGAGTCAACTTAATTGATTTCTCAGTAAACTGGATTGATTAGACAGTGAAGTGAGCTTGAAAGCTTATCACAGGAGAGAAAATAGAGATAGCATGAGAGAGGGAGAAGTTAATAATAGTTTAACTAAGCCAAATTTGCATGATTAAAGTTGATTGAAAGGTTAAGAATAGATGAATCTAAGTTATGCTCAAAATTTCATGCAAATTAGAGCAAAAACAAATCTTTTTTGAGCTCAAACTTGAAGTAAATCCATGGAAAAAAACATGACAAGGTCATCCACATTACTAGGGTGGTCACTCAGCAGTGACCATGTTCAAAAGGGGGCGACTAGGGTCAAATAGGGTTCTGAGTGGAAACTAAAGGTTAGGGGATAGAATTGGGAGACTGCAGAAGACACCTAGCAACTTTGTTTTTCAAAACTAATGCTAGAAGGGGTGGTCACCCACATTAGTAGGGTGGTCACCCAAGGGTGACCCAAAAATAATAGGGGGTGACTAGGTCAAGATGAAAGGTACACAGAAATTAGAGTTAATGATGAAATCAATATGTTACTTTGGGGTCTCAAAAGGTCAAAAAAAGATGAAATAGGTGAAGGGTACATAGGTTCCCTAGGAAACAATGCTCGTAGGTCTTACGACAAGGCTAGAAAGTGAAGAAAATGAAGAGTCGACAAAGGAAGAATGAAGAAGGGACAAAATTTCATAAGTTAACAAAGGGATAACAAAGGAAGAATGTGAAAGGGGAGTCCAATCCACGTGTTATTAAAAGGAATGCATGCTGAGAGGTCATATATACATGCTTACATGTATATGTTTACAATCAGAGCTCATCATAGGATTACCATGTAGGCACATACGTCTTTTTAGTGCTTACATATTTACCCCCTTGGGGATAGTAGTCTATATGAAAGATAGGTACCATTCTCAAACTAGGCCTTTATCTTTTATTGATTTCCCACAATTGTATCTACAATGAAAAGCATTAGTTTGAGTTTTAAAACATTTTGATAATAGATACTAAATTTGAAACGATAAATATACCGTCGACAGTGTCATATGTATACTTGAGTCGCTTTGCTTTAGTAGGGGACTTGTAAAGATGCAAGCATGCAAAACAAGGGTGCAAAAGCACTACAAAAACTAACAACTAATCTAAAAATGCATCAAATGAAACTAAGCTAGTAGAAGAGGAGAGTGGAAATCTGAGAGAGAGGCCAAACGGTGACCGAATCATGCAAACAGACAATTGACAGAAAGCTCTCAATGAGGAGATCATGAAGATGGCTAGGAATCTTTCATCCATTGAGAAACAAGTATGCAATGAGTGAAAAAACCTATCTTAAACCCTAGTTTTTGTTTTTGTTGATTTCTATCAAAATAACATGTCATTGTTTGAATTTTCTTGTTGCTAAATGTCATCTTTGTAGTTATAGTGTGTTTTATCCTTTGCATTTGTCCAAATTGGTGTGTTTTAAGGTTTTTCAGTCAAATTTTACTATGTGGGGACTTCTTACTGTTGCAAGTATGTGCCTAATTGGTGTTGTCATTGATGTCAACATATCTATGTTGTCATTGGTGTCAATTGTGCTCCTAACTTGTTGTCTATTTGTATTAAGTAAGATGCTTTGTGTTTACTTATCTAAGCATCCTTGATGTTGAGGATATTGAGAAAATTAGCCTCTCCAGTAGAAACAGTGAGTTGCAGTGGAAACGATGTATTGCATATAGAAAAATAGCCTAGAAGAATGCTCCACATTTTCTGTAGAATGCATATCTTTGTCTGTAGATTGGAAGTTATTTAGAACTCCATCTGAAGATGCTATGTTCCAATTTTGAGCCTTCGGTATGAAGAATTGAGCGAGTTATGTTCACCAAAGTGAAAACATTTTTTTCTGTATGTCTGGCAATGACAGGGAGAAAGTGCTATGCTCCGCATTCCTCCGCATTGAAATATTTTGATCTATGGTTCTAGAGATAAGTCTGAGATAATGTTAAGTACCTTCAACTCCAATGGTTCACGATTTGGCCATTTGCAAGATATCTTTTCTTTATGACAATGGATGACACTGTTGTTCTTGTGCTCCGGTTTGGAGAATCTGATGGGTAAAGTGTTTGGGTATTGTGCGGATGTTTATGATGATTATGATGTGCTTGTGGATGTCTCCTGATCATGTTCCTACCTTCAGATTGGTCCACGGAGAGAAATTTGGATCGTGGTTGAAGAATGCTCTTAGAAATGTGCTCACCAGTCTTGGCCGACTTGGTTGATTTCATTATTTGTGGAGAAGCTTTGAAGATTGTAGAGGCATGGCGTGACGTGGAAGATTGCTTTTGAGTCCCAACTAAGGAGCAATGTGATCCACATACATTTTTACATATTTTCCTTAGTTGATTTTTGTATTAGGTCCAGACCTATTCTATGCATGTTTGTAATACTGACCTTGGAGATTGTTCCAATAGTTGATGAATGTATTGCCAACCTTGATGTACATTCCAAGGTTGATGAATTGTATAAATACTTGTAATGAATTGTGAAAAGAAGTATGATAGTGTGAATATGAGGAGATAAGTGTGAAGGTGTGAAAGAGAAGAGTAGCGAAGTTTTATTGTGCTTCATAGGAACTAAACCCAGGCATGGAATAGATGCTACTTAATTAGTTCACCATTTTAGCAGTGAGCCTTTCTTGCAGTGAGCATTTTTTTGGGTAGTGAGCCCTGTAGGCAGTGAACCTCTATTTTTCGGTATTGATATAACTTATATATTTCTATGGGCTAACACCCACCATGGTTTTTCCCCTTTTAGGGTTTTCCACGTAAAAATCTGGTGTCTTCTGTGTTGATTATGTTATTGTGTTGAGCTTCTCAATTTATGCTTTCATGGTTATATCTAAATATAAGTAATTGATAAGTTGATGTTCATAATTAGTTAAAAGTTTCAAGACAACTGATTCACCCCCCCTCTCAGTTGTCTGGTGCAGTCCAACAATTGGTATCAAAGCCAAGTTCCATAGAAGAAAGCCTAACAGCTTGAGGAAGATCCAGGATGTCTTATAAGAAAGAAGCTTCAAATTTTGATGGGACAAATTATGCTCTTTGGAAGGTACGAATGAAAAGCCATCTCCTTTGTCTTGATTATAAAGTATGGCTAGCTACATAGTCACAATTTGTCATACCTAAAGGTGGCTTGACAACTGAGGATGATATCAAAGAATATGAGTTGGATGTCAAAGCAAAGAAGGCTCTGTTAAGTTCCTTAAGTGACTCAGTGTTAACAAAAGTTGTGGACCTTGAATCTGTAAATGAGGTATGGGAGAAGCTGAAAAATTTGTATGAAGGAGATGATTCTATAAGAGAAGCTAAGATACAAAGCCTGAAAGTGAAATATGAGAGTTTGAAGATGAAAACATAACAGCCTTTATGCAAAGAGTTGATGAACTTGTCACTGGAATAAAAGGTATGGGAGGAACTCTCAGTTATATGGAAATTGTGATGAAAATTCTTAGATCACTACCAAAGTCCTATAGTCACAAGGTAGCTGCTATTGAAGAATTTATGACTATGAAAACTATTGACAGAGATCAGTTACGTGGAAAGCTTATAGCCTTTGAGATGAGAGAATTTGGTGTTGCCCTGCCAAAAGTTGAATCAGCTTTCAAATTTAGTACTTCAGAAAAGATTTCCAGAGCTGAGAAATATAAAGTGGATGATGAATATGATGAAATTAAAGCTAACTTTGTTGACAAGTTGCAAAGAGGTTCCAGTAAGTTCAAAGGTAAATTACCTTTCAAGTGTTTCTCTTGTGGCAAAGTAGGACATTATGCTTCCAGATGTCCTAAAAGAATTGAAAGAAATAAGAAAAGATACGAGAGCAGGCCTAGAGTTCCAAAGAAATGTTACTATGTTAGAGATTTTCATGATGGAGTGATTGATGATGAATCTAATGATACTAGTACTAGTGCAAATGAATGCATGTTTATTTCTATTAAATAAGATCCTATGTCTACTAATTTTGTTAACTATGTGAAGGAAGAAAAACCAGTGGAAGAAAGTGCTTTGGCTGTTCAGGTTGAAAAGGATAAGGATGAATGGATTATTGATAGTGGATGCTCACATCACATGACCGGTGACAAAAGTAAGTTTGTAAGTTTGGAAAAGTATGATGAAAGGTTGGTTAGGTTTGGAGATAATGCAATTGGTAAGATTTGTGGAAAAGGATATATTTCATCTGATTGAAAGCATAATACTAACAATGTCCTATATGTGAAGGGTTTGAAGAATAATATTTTGAGTGTTGGTCAGATGTGTGACAAAGGATATGATCTGAGATTCAAAGATAATGGGTGCAAGATCATGGAAATCTCTAGAACTGTGATTGCTACCGGTAAGAAGACAAAAGGTAACATCTATCAATTAAGAGGAACTAATGATTATTGTTTATTAGCTCAGATAGATAAAATTTGGTTGTGGCATAGAAGGATGTGTCATATAAATTTGATAATCTGGAAAGATAAGTTCAGGTCAGATTGTGAGAGATTTACCAAAACTTGTGAAACCATCCAATACAATCTGCAAGGAATGTCAGTTAGGGAAGCAGATAAGAACAAGTTTCAAGAACAAAGAGAAATTCTCTATCGGTTTGTTGGATCTAGTGCATATAGATCTTTGTAGTCCTACAAGGGTGAGAAGTCTACAAGGTGACAGGTACTTCATGTTTCTTATTGATGATTATTCTAGAATGACTTGGGTTACTTTTCTAAAAGACAAATCAGAAGCCCTAGAGAAGTTCAACTCTTTCAAGTCAATGGTTGAGAATGAAATAGAATTGAAAATCAAATGCTTGAGGTCTGATAGAGGAGGTGAATTCACATCAAATGAATTCAACATTTTCTGTGAAGAGCATGGGATAAAAAGATGGTTGTCTGCACCTAGGACTCCTTAGCAAAATGGAGTGGTGGAAAGGAAAAATAGGACAGTTCAAGAGGCTGCTAGGACAATGATGAAGGAAGCAAATTTGTCGGAAGTCTTTTGGAAAGAGGCTATTCATACTATTGTTTACATCCAAAACAAAGTTCAAGTGAAAGGTAATGGTACTCAAACTCCTTATGAATTGTCATATGGAAGAATTCCTACAGTAAAATATTTCAAAATCTTTGGTAGCAAATGCTATATCAGGAGAGATGAAGATCTAGGAAAGTTTGATGCAAGGTGTGATGAAGGAATCTTCCTTGGATACTCTACCAAGAGTAAGGTCTACCGGTGCTACAACAAAAGGCTCAAAAAGATTGTTGAGAGTGCAAATGTGAAGGTAGATGAAGGCAAGGAAAAGATATCAGACATGAACTACTATGAACCAAATGAACCTGTGACTATAATGAATGAAGAAAAGGATGAGCAAGAAGGTAGTCAAGATGAAGAAGAGGCTCTAGAAAATGTTGTCAAGACTCCCAGGTATGTAAGGATCAATCATCCTGATGATCAAATTATAGGTGACAAAAACAAAGGTGTGTTGATAAGGAGAAAAGCTACAAAGGAACACGTCAATTATTGTTTGCTTTCAAAGGTTGAACCAAACACTGTGAATGAAGCATGCAATGATGAAAGCTGGGTAAAAGCCATGGAGGAAGAGTTGATGCAAATAGAAAAGAATGATACTTGGGAATTAGTTCCCAAACCTACTGATAAAAATGTTATTGGAACCAAATGGGTTTCCAAGAACAAGCTGAATGAGAATGGAGAAGTTGTAAGGAATAAGGCAAGGCTTGTATGCAAAGGGTACTCTCAGATTGAAGGAATAGATTTTGAAGAAACTTTTTCTCCTATAGTTCAGATTGAGGCAATCAAAATATTTCTAGCATTTGTAGCCCACAAAGATTTCAAAGTGTATCAGATGGATGTGAAGTCTGCATTTCTGAATTGTGAGTTGGAAGAGGAAGTTTACATTGAGCAACCAGAAGGATTTAGGTTATCAGACCAAAGTGATTTTGTGTACAGATTCAAGAAAGCTTTGTATGGACTCAAGCAAGCTCCTAGAACCTGGTATGAAAGGTTGGATAAGTACTTATTGCAGTTAGGGTTCAATAAAGGTACTGCTAACAATAATCACTATTTCAAAATTAATGGTGACCAAATTTTGATTGTTGAAGTCTTTGTTGATGATATTATCTTTGGTGGCAATGAAAGTATGTGTATGAAATTTGCTGGTGAAATGCAAAAAGAGTTTGAGATGTCCATGTTTGGTGATATGAATTTCTTTCTAGGTCTACAAATAAACCAATCAGATAAATGAATCTTTATATTTCAGTCTAAGTATGTGAAAGAGTTGCTGAAGAAGTTTGGGATGGAAGACTCTAAACTGGTATGTACTCCCTTTGTGACTCACTGCAAGTTGAGAAAAACTGATGAATCACCTAAGGCTGATCAGAAAAAATATAGATCCATGATTGGAGGATTGCTTTATCTAACTCAAACCAGACCTAATATTATGCATGCAGTTTGTCTTGTTGCAAGGTTTCAAGCTGATCCAAGAGAATCACATGTGATGGTAGTTAAGAGAATATTGGGATATTTAAAAGGTACTCCAGATCATGGCTTATGGTATCCAAAGGACAATGATTTCACTCTCAATTCTTATATAGATGCTGATTGGGCCAGAGATGTTGATGACATGAAGAGTACAAGTGGAGGGGCCTTCTTCTTGGGTAATAGATTGGTCTCATGGTTGAGCAAGAAACAAGATTCAATATCTTTGTCAACTGCAGAAGCAAAGTATATTGCGGCAACATGTTGTTGCACTCAAGTGTTATGGATGAAGCAGACTTTGAAAGACATAAGAGTTGTGTATGAACATCCAATTGCAATCTTTTGTGACAATACAAGTGCCATAAACATTTCAAAGAATCCAATGATGCATTCAAGAACAAAGCACATATCAATAAGGTAACACTTTTTGAGAGAGAAGGTGACAGAGAATGAAGTAAAAATTAAAATGTGTCTACAAAGGATCAAATTGCAGGCATCTTCACTAAGCCTCTACCTAAAGATACCTTTGAGTATCTTAGAGAAAACTTAGGGGTCATTACCCCTCCTGTCCTGAACTAAGATACATAGGAATGCATCAATCTAGTGGAGCTCAAAGTGTCATTCTTTGATCTGGATTGATGTTCTAAAGGCTACCTCTCAGGGGGAGTAGCTAGATGTTTCTGATGTAAGTGGATCAGAGCAGCAGCATGCAGGTATGTGCCCTTTGCCATTGATGTCAAAGGGGGAGAGAAATCATGTGAAAAACTCAGTGGGAGAAAGAATGCAAATGTGTAAAGAAAAAGGGGGAGAATCTTCTCTTGATGGTCTTTTCAAATTTTCACATCATATGTTGCCATCAATGACAAAGGGGGAGATTGTTGCAAGTATGTGCCTAATTAGTGTTGTCGTTGATGTCAACATATCAGTGTTGTCATTGGTGTCAACTGTGCTCCTACCTTGTTGTCTATTTGCAATGAGTAAGATGCTTTGTGTTTACTTATCTAGGCATCCTTGATGTTGAGGATATTAAGAAAATTAGCCTCTCTAGTAGAAATAGTGAGTTGCAGTGGAAACAATGTATTGCATATAGAAAAACAGTCCAGAACAATGCTCCGCATTTTCGGTAGAATGCATATCTTTGTATGCAGATTGGAAGTTATTTAGAAGCCCATCTGAAGATGCTATGTTCTAAGTTTGAGCTTCCGGTATGAAGAATTGAGCAAGTTATGTTCACTAGAGTGAAAATAGCTTTTTCTATATGTTTGGCAATGACAGGGAGAAAGTGTTATGCTCCACATTCCTCCACATTAAAGTATTTCGATATGCGGTTCTAGAGATAAGTCTGAGATAATGTTAAGTACCTTCAACTCCAATGGTTCATGATTTGGCCGTCTACAAGCTATCTTTTCTTTATGACAATGGTTGACAGTGTTGTTCTTGTGCTCCAGTTTGGAGAATCTGATGGGTAAAGTGTTTGGGTATTGTGCAGATGTTTCTGATGATTATAATGTGTTTGTGGATGTCTCCTGATCATGTTCCTACCTTCAGATTGGTCTGCGGAGAGAAATTTGGATCGTGGTTGAAGAATGCTCTTATAAGACCTAATGTGCTCACCAGTCTTGGCTGACTTGATTGATTTCATTATTTGCGGAGAAGCTTTGAAGATTGTAGAGGCATGACGTGATGTGGAAGATTGCATTTGAGTCCCAGCTAAGGAGCAATGTGATCTTCATACATCTTTACATATTTTCCTTACACTAGTAGAAAAATAGAAATAAATGACTAAATAAACTACCAAAAATTGGTCATGTGATCATTAGTTTAGTCACGTGACCATTGGTAGTTTATTGATGGTCATTTATCTCGCGACCAAATTTATGACTAAACAAATTTTAGTCATTAATTTAGTCATTAATTTTGTAGTATATTTAGTCATTAATTTGGTATTATATTTAGTCATCAATTTGGTAGTATATTTGGTAATTTGGTAGTATATTTGGTAATTTGGTAGTATATTTAGTCAATAATTTAATCATTGATTGTTGTTAACTGGTCATTTATTTAGTCATTGTAATCATTAATTACCGTCAATTGGTAGTATATTTAGTCATTTATTTATTTAGTATATTTATTTATTTAGTCATTGTAGTCATTTATTTTAGTCATGGTAGTCATTTATTTTAGTCATTGTAGTCATTTATTTTGGTGAATCAATGATTCAAGTTACAAATCAAATCTAACTTAATTAATCCTCACAAATTTATGCATATAAACTTCAAATATCATAGATATTCAAATGTTGAGAGAAGCACCATGAAATGAAGACTAAAATGCTTGAACAAATATGATTGATCACTCTGAAAAAAAATTTACTTTATTAAGCCTTACTGACAAATCAAATACATTCAATGTCTCATTGACAACTGCCTCAATAGCCTCACTGGCTAAACACAAATATCACTAATTTTAGTCTCACTAGCAAGTCAAAACATATAAATGATATGCCTCACTGGCTATTTTACATCAAATAATTCTAGCAAATGAATGGCAACAGATTTGAACCCAAATTCATTTCATTTGGATTTGAAACTCAAGAACCTTTACTTCTGCACCTACAATCCAAGCCTGCAAAACATTTTCAATGTCTCAGTAGATGGTATATATGCAGCCATAGTGAAACCAATTCAAAATATCGTGAAAAAGTAGCAGCACTTTGCAATATATCTACTGTTCACAAAATTTCTTAAAAAGTGTAATGGGACATATGTAATTGTCAATGGCTATTGCAAAGTAATCTGCAATGGAGAAGTTATAAACCAATTATTTTAAGTTACCAATTAAATTAAAAATCAAAAACCAAAAAACTAAAAAAAAAATTAAAAAGATAAAATAAGTATATCACAAGGGTAGATTAATAAGTTTGGATATTTGAAACTTATCATTCAAAATTCATAAATTCATTTAATAATTATTATTTTATGATTTTAATAAATTAACACTATTGATATTAATAAAAATATTCTATTCCTAGTGATCATAATTTAAATAATAATTAAATTTTTAAATATTTATTAAACATGGCAGTTTTATAAATATTTAGATGATGCTGGGACATGCATGACCAATTATTTTTCATTGTTTTGCTAAACATGGTGGTTTCCTCTACTCAGTTTCCTTTTCTAAACTATTGTTAAATTTAGGCAATTTCAAACTGATTACAAAAAAACTAAAATGCAAGACTGCACTTCTATATTCGTTCTATGCTGCACCCACAGAAAATATGTACTATTCCATGTTTAACGCCCAAAAGAGCAATTATATATATATAGATATATTAATTCCAAAAATATGGTAGGTATCTACAGTAATACTGTTGCAGTCCTATCACCTTCTTCTAGAGAGGTAAAATGAATTGGCATAAAATAATAGTAAGTGGAATTTGATAATCATTAGTGGGAAATGCTCTGGTAGACATGAATGCAAAAATGAAAGCATAGTAATTGTACACAAACTATTTGGAGAAAGAAGAGAAGAGGAGGTTTACTGAACTAGGACAAAATAGAGTCTCCCAATCATAGGTTTACATGCACAGTTTCAGCTCTCCAGTAATAGTTTACATTATTGAAACCTCTTGTGTTAAAACCAAAGCAGGGTCTCTGTGTGTATTAACTTTACATTATTGAAGAAAAAGAACTTATGAGGGTGTATGTTCCCATGCTCCTATTTTTAAATCATTATTGACTGTTTCACCATTGAAATGGATGATATTTAAGTAGATCCCATGAGGTCTTAAGTTGGAGTTTTAGTTGGTCAGTGCTTTTTACCATATAGACTACATAACTGTAGAACATAGCAGAAATTGAATTGTTCAATTTTGTTTCTAACATAGATTGCTTGTCCCATTTTGTAGAAGTATTTTCTAGATAAATGCATAGAATCTATTCCAAGAAGATTTATTTTAATTGTTTCCCAAAACAAACTATTTGTGTAGTTTTGGATTGAGCTAAGTGAAGTCTCAATTTCTTTTAAGAATTGCAAAGGAAACAATGGATAAAACTACATAATGGTTTTCCTCTAAGATCCTCGGATCATCAATAACCATTTGGGTAACCTAGTTCTAACCATCTAAAACAAAAAATTGGATTCTAATTCAGAATAATGGATGTGAAGTCTCAAATGGGTAGAAATACAGTTCAACCTTTCATTAATTCCACATACCCAATTTGCACCTTCATAAGCAAGGCAATTGAAAGAAAATCTCTTATTCAAATATATAAAAAAGGAGTTCATTGATTCATTTAGTTTCTTGTTTGTTTGCATGCGATGTTTCAATATCTTCTGGAACTTGTTTCTAATAACTCTCTAAAAATTTACACCTGTCTATTAAATTTTGGATTGATACTTTTTTGTTCCCTTTCGGTTTGTTTTGTTTTTACTGTG
This sequence comes from Cunninghamia lanceolata, assembly GCA_027924645.1. Classification (NCBI taxonomy): domain Eukaryota; kingdom Viridiplantae; phylum Streptophyta; class Pinopsida; order Cupressales; family Cupressaceae; genus Cunninghamia; species Cunninghamia lanceolata. The sequence goes on from BSBN01000054.1 coordinate 5,329,024, forward strand.
ATGCACTAATTGATTATGATTTGTTGTATAATCATTGTACAGTAGAGTGATGTAGGCTATTTCATGATCAACCAATATATTCTTTGCTACAAATCCACATGAAAAGACAAAACAAGAGCCCTACACATGAATTTTTATTTTAATTGATTTTTTATGCTAAATTTGGGGAATTTATGTTTTTATTTGAATTTTTATGCTAAATGTGGGTGTTTTTTTCCTTTTGGTTTTGGCAGAGAGCTTATCAATCGGGGGCAGCAGCACAGTAGGCATCAACTATGGCCAAATAGCAGACAACATACCTTCGCCAAAGAAAGTAGCACAGTTTTTGTAGGGAATCAAGATAAAAAAGGTGAAACTCTACGACTCAAACCCAGAAATTCTCCAGGACTTCAGTAAAGAAGATATACAACTATGGATAAGCATTGGCAACAAAAATGTAGGAGGCCTGATTACAACTCAAGGGGCATTAGCATGGCTAAATTAGAACTTGGTTCCCTATTTACCAGATACCAAAGTTGTGGGTATTTCTGTGGGCAACAAGGTCTATACAGGCTTAGATGCACAGTTCAGTGCTAATCTGGTGCCAACAATGCAGGCCCTCCATGAGGCACTGATATCCCTTGGATTGGAATCAACTATCAAAATCTCCACTGCCCATTCCATTGGTGTGCTGGGCAGCAGTTACCCACCATCTGCATAAAGGAAGGGGAGTTTTTGTCAGATGTTGAAGCTGCAAGTGCACTGTTAGACATGTATGCAAACCGTGAAGCAAAGACAAGGCATGCGCACTATTTGATAGAATGTCACAAAGAAAAATGTTCACATGGAATGCAATGATCGTAGGATTTGTTCAAAATGGGTTTGCTGAAATGGCTTTAGAAACTTTCAAGCAAATGCAATGGCTGATGTAAAGCTAGGTTCCACGACGTTGCCAGCATAGAGAGGGCACGTAAACTATTTGACAACTTATGCCTCAAAGATATGCAACCTCATGAGCTGCAACGATTGCAGGATCAATACAAAATGGGTTAGTTGAAAAGGCTTTAGAAACTTTAAGCAAATGATTTTAGTAGGCGTAAAGTCAAATTCTCAAACCTTTGCCAGCATCTTCCCTGGCCATGCCAGAATGAGAACTAGGAACAGGGTATACAAATTGCCTAACATTTTATCATGATACAATGCCAAAACACATTTATAGTTATTGAACAAGGTTATTGTCGTATACGAACTACCTAACATTTTATCATGATACAATGCCAAAGCACATTTATATTTACAATGCTATAACCCTTAAAAATACTAGATGATTGGTGTGTTATTGAAGTACCTAATTGTTTCTTCTTGTAGACATGTAATTAGTTTTCTTTGAAAGTTGATCTTGCCTCAAATCATCCCTTATTTCATCCGTAGATATACATTGATTTTTCTCACAAGGGAACATCTCTACTTGTATATTATTATATTATTGAAGAATATGCATACCATTTACAATACCAAGATGCAAAAATAAAAGCAATTGCACCATTTAGATAACACACCTGCCAAACCTCCCCACTAGGAAAAGAGTTATGGCTATCACCAACCTTCCACAGACACCTCACTCTAAGGAAAACACCATAAGAACATTGTCTGCCTACAGCTAGTAGTGAATCATAGATGGCTCTAGTCATATGCCATATAGGATTGCACTTGATGCACATGAGCTCTGACAACAAGCTGAGCCACTAGAACCCTAAAACATAATTCTATACCTGAAGATACATGCTCATTTAGATTACCTCTAATTGGAAATTACCATTACACGTATTAACCTCCTTATAGTTCCTGATACATACCAAAAACAAGCATGCAAATGAAATATGTACAAAGCATGTTCATCAGCTATGATCTAGCAGTAAGATGGGGCACAGATCACAATGACAACTGAGTTTCAAAATCCCACTGGCATACCCCACATCCTTAATTTTAAGGATGTATATCCAATTTGAAAAAGTTTAGATTTATTGTAATTTTAGTTTGAAACTATTGAAATAGATTTCCTTTTCTAATATATGAATTGACTGGAATGAGAATGGAAAAAATAACCAGATAATAAAATTCCAACTACTAAAATTTGACTTCAAATTTCTTTTCTTCTCATGGTTGATAGATTCAAGCACACTTGTTTGTCCTTGGAATGTTAAAGAGTTCATTTACAAGTTTTTTTTAACAGGAGATACTTTGTTGCATATGTCAGGTGATCATATGGTCTTCTTTATCTTAAATGCTATCCTTGTGATAGTAGTAATTATGACATTTGAGCCTTTCCTACTGTGATCAACTAATAGACCACAATAGGAAGACCAAAAAGAATCTAATCTTGAGCAGAAAGAACAAAGCAAGGACCAAGAGCCACAGTTTTCTTCTTGATCTTTTCCGGCGAATTATTTTGTAGTCTACATTTGAAAAGACTGTAACTATTTCCTTTTAATCAATATTTATTATTTGTCATTTGAATATTTTCCTCCATCAATATTTCTTTTGTAAGGTTGGATGTTACTCTAAATGTTATGAAGAAAGAAGGCTGCCATTAGTAGCACTTTGATATAATTTGATATATTTTGTAGTGCTAGTAGACATGTATATGAATTGTGGAAGCATGGACAAGGCATGTAAGTTGCCTAATAGAATGCCTCAAAGCGATGTCATGGGTGCAGAGGCTGAAATAGGGCATAGTCCAATCCCACCACTCCATTGCCTTCCATGTAAACATAGTAGGGATAGACGTTGAGGATCAAGTAGGACTCCGTCCGCCTCAAGAAATCCAGCATGGGGACTAGAATAGATTTCCAAGTGGCATTGAAGAAGGCTTGAGAGGGTGGGAAGGAGTCGAGGATTATCAGAGGAAAGGGGAGAGGAGACTTTCACCTGCCCATCTAAATTGGTAGCCACCAGAGCAAAGTGAACAAACTTCATGGCTGACACCAATACCAGGGCAGCATTCAGAAGTGTGGTGAGCACCTCACTGCCCACACAGATGCCTCAAAGCATTGTCGTCTCATGAAATGTAATGAATGCATGATATGCATGAAATGGATTTGTTTAAAAAGATTAAGAATCCTTCAAGCAAATGCGAATAGCAGGTGTAATGCCAAACTCCACAACCATTGACAACATCCTCATTGCCTGCCAGAATGCGAGCTCTGGAATAGGGTATGGACATCCATCAAATGATATAGAAGGGGGAGGGTTTTTTTGTCAGCTAAAATAGTTGGAAATTCCATGGTTGTGATATAAGTAGAATGGGGAAACACAGACAAGGCATGGGGTTGTTTGACAAATGTCCCAAAGAGAGATCATCTCATGGAATATAATGATAGTAGTACTGCACAAGATGGATTTGTTGCAAAGGCTTCAGAACTTACCAGCAAAGGCAAGTGGAAGGAGTGAAGCCATGGCCACGATCTTTGATAGCATGCCCCCTGCCTTCTAGCCACCCTCTCCCTCCAAAAACCCCCTCACTCCTCCCCCTTTCCTCCCTTTTTTCCCCCAAAAAATTTAAGCCTTTTCCACCCAAAAATTTAAGCCTTTCCCCCCCAAAAATTTTAAGCCTTTTTTTCCCCCAAAAAATTTAAGCCTTTTCCACCCAAAAAATTTAAGCCTTCCCCCCCCCCTCAAAATTTTAAGCCTTTTTTCCCCCAAAAAATTCAGAGCATGAGTCTCTCCTTTTCGGTAAGGATCAGAATAGGGAATAAAAACATATTTTATTTTTTTCTTACTCAATACTTCATTTTTATTACGCTTTGATTTCAATCAACTTCTATTCAAATAGGTTAGGGATTATTAAATATTTTATAATATTATATTATTATATAATGTTAAATATATTATATAATAATATAATATAAATATAATATTATATTATATTTTATTTTTTTCTTACTCAATACTTCATTTTTATTACGCTTTGATTTCAATCAACTTCTATTCAAATAGGTCAGGGATTATTAAATATATTATAATATTATAATATTATATAATGTTAAATATATTATAATATAATATTATATTATATTATAATATAATATTATATAAATATTATATAATATTATAATATAATATATAATATATTATATATTATATAATAATAATATAATAATATATATTATATAATAATATAATATTATATAATATCATATTATATTATATTATAATACAACCCATCCCTCAATTTGAAATAATTTTTTTTAATTATCCACTTTAATATCATTTTGTCTAATTTTTATTTGTGTGACTAATTATTTAGTTGTGTTTTTTACTAGTGATAACGAAATTAGTCATTTATTTGGTCATTTATTTAGTCATTTCAACCGATGACCAAATTAGTCATTTATAGTTGTGTTGCAAAAAGTTTTAGTCACGTGACTAAAAGTTTTAGTCACCTGGTCATTTATTTGCCATATTTCTACTAGTGTTAGTTGATTTTGTATTAGGTTTAGACCTATTCCATGCATGTTTGTAATACCGACCTTGGAGATTGTTCCAATGGTTGATGAATGTATTGCTGACCTTGATGTACATTCCAAGGTTGATGACTTGTATAAAGACTTGTAATGAATTGCGAAAAGAAGTATGATAGTGTGAATATGAGGAGATAAGTGTGAAGGTGTGAAAGAGCAGAGCAGAGAATTTTTATTGTGCTTCAAAAGAACTGAACCCAGGCATGGAATAGATGCTACTTAATCAGTTCACCATTTTGGCAGTGAGCCTTTCTTGCAGTGAGCATTTCTTTGGGTAGTGAACCCTAAGGCAATGAGCCTATTTTGGGCAGTGAGCCTGTTTTGGGTAGTGAGCCCTGTAGGCAGCGAGCCTCTAGTTTTTGGTATTGATATAACTTATATATTTCTGTGGGCTAACACCCACCATGGTTTTTCCCTTTTAGAGTTTTCCACGTAAAAATCTGGTGTCTTTTGTGTTGATTATGTTATTGTGTTAAGCTTCTCATTTTATGCTTTCATGGTTATATCTGAATATAAGTAATTGATAAGTTGATGTTAATAATTGGTTAAAAGTTTCAAGATAATTGATTCACCCCCTCTCTTAGTTGTCTGGTGCAAGCCAACACTTACCTGGTTGCCTAGTTTGGTAGGGATGATCCCCCAAGGAGATCCTATTGTTAGGCAGGTCGCTTGGGGGGATTAGGCTTGGTGAACTTAGGGATCAGGTCTAAATGATTCTACATGTCTTTCTTCATTTGGGAATGTCGTTAACACTCTAATTTTATCACTAACCCTTCATTTTATTACATTTTTTCATGAATTATATCTTTTTTTCTGATTTTTCACAAGTTTTATGATTTTTTTGGGATTTACTGAGTTTAACGTGATCTAACTTATGGTTCCTTGTGTGCAACAAGATATATAGATATAATGGAATGTGGCATGTGAACAGTTATGGCTTGGAGATGCATACGAGGCTCTTTTGTCGAGAGATCTAGCTCTCTTGAAGAAGGTCAGCTTAGACAGAGTTTTAGTGGTTCTAGTGGTTCACCCTTCTTCACGCATTTGTCGATCTCATGGAGAGTTTAACACCATTCATCAGCATAGGAGCAAGAGTCCTAATGGCTCTATTGGGTAGAGTTGGCCTTAGAGACCCTTTCACTTTTTCTTATCATGTCCCCTTGAATGGGGAGGCTTTGTATCTCACAAGAGCATTTTGCTTCTGGCTCTTATTTCTTATTCTATTGTAGCAACTTTAAGCTTTGAACCTTTTATGTATTAATGAAAAACTACTCTTGTGGTCATAATTATCGCATATGCTTATCTCTTGTGTGCTTTGGAAAGTTTAGAATTTTTTCTTATTTAGATCTATAACTCTAAGGATGAATACATAATGGTTATGACATGCCTTTTTTTATCTTTTTTTTAGAATATATGCAAATGGAGTGGATGATATGAAATGAAAAGACACATAATGCAAATACACTTCTATTTCTATGATGTGCCATGAGTTATGACATTGATTTTACTACTTTGGATCATATTCTAATTTTGATATGAATGCATGATGGAACAAACAGTGTGACTGCTCTTTAATGAGATTTTCAAATCAGGGGATTACGGATTATCCTAGTCTAGGAGACCTATTTCAGTTTATGAGATGGGATTTTTAGAAATCAAGTGGGAACATGGAAGGAATGGAGTGTTTTTGAATTTTGAGCTTTGTTGGAGGCTAAACACTGATCCTTATCTAGCTATGACAATTTGACAAGCTTTCAACTTGGATAGGTAACAAATTGTATTGTTGTTCGCTAGACTTAGATCATAGATGGAAAATAAGATAGACTTGGCATAAAGGAAATAGGGGAAAAATAAGGGTCCCAAGATAGAAAATGGTCCTAAAAACTATTAAATTGTTGGCTTTGCTCAGCTAGTGCATGTGTGTGCTTTATACCTTTCTCTTTTATTTCCTCTAATAGAATGTCAACCTCAAAGCTTTGAGCTTAGATTTATCTCCACTCAAGGGTACGGACATTCAACAATCTTCTCTCTATCACTCTTTTTTGTTACCCTCTTTTTTTTGTTTTTTCTCTTTTTTTGTATTTTTGCAATGCCTCACTTGATTTTTTTTTTTTTTTATATTTTGAATTTTATGGGAATGAATGCTTTGAAATTTCTGAGTACTTTGGATATATAACAACTTTGGCCTCTCTATTCTCACTTTTCTCATCACTCCTATTTTTTGATCACTCATTTTTTATTCACTCATATTTTAGATTGCTTCCTGCAAAGTTATGATCCTCCTGGTGTTTTTGGCTAGGAAAGATAAGGGGCTGAGCACCACAAAAAATTTTCATAGTCCAGTCGGACTTCCTTTCTACTAGGGAAGAATGGGGAAGGTCTACTTGTAACCTTCCTTTGAACACTATAGGTTTGAGTACTTACTTTGCTTAGACTTAACAACATGAATCATTAAGATTGGGATAAGTGTAGACCTAATAACTAGGCTTTGATTGAAATCACTGGGAATGCAAAAAGGAAAGTGGTGATGGTGAATGTAAGGGATTTCAAAAACTAAAAGAATCACACTATACCTAGGCAATCTTAGACTCCTTACTGAAACCAAAATCAAATAAGAGCAAGTCACTCACTAAGATGCAAGATAGAACATAATGATGCAGAAATGCAGTAAATATATATTTTTTGATTTTGAGGTTTTGTATTTTTTTTGGATTTTTGGAATATTTGAATTTTTTTGTATTTTTATGTTTTATGATTTTTAGACATAGTATTTTTTAAGGTGAAATGCATTGACTGTTTTGCCAAATTTTTTCACCTTCCATCATGCACAAGAGATATGCACCATTACCAATGTCTTCCTTAACCATGTAAGGTCCTATCTAGTTGGACCTGAACTTACGTCGTTCATCAGCTCTTTTGTTAATTAAATTGTTGATCCTGAGTATCAAATCTCCCACTTGGAAAGGTATTGGCACAACCTTCTTGTTATACTACTTCTTTACCCTTGCAAGGTAAGACTCATGTCTTTGTACAACTCTTAATCATCTCTCATTCATTATCTCCAATTCGGCCAAACTTACGGCATGGTATTCTTCATTATCCAATAGTCCTTGTAAGGATAACCTAACACTAGTAACTCCACTTCTAATGGTAGGACTGCTTCTAACCTGAAAGTAAGGGCGTACGGAGTTGTTCTGATCGGGGTTCACACACTAGTCCTATAAGCCCAGAGAGTAGGATATAGCTACAAATGTCAATCTCTTTTAGAGTCCTTCACAATTTTTACAAGGATTGATTTCAATGTTTTATTGATTTCTTCTGCCTGCCCATTTTCTTGAGGATAATATAATGTTATTGAGTTGTGATTAATATGGAACCTTTTGCATAGTTCATGCACTATGGATTCTTGAGTGATGAGGCATTATATGTTTCTATCACTTGAGGAATTCTGAATCTACATATGATTTAATTCAAAATAAATTTTGCGATCACTGTTCCTAGAATTATGGTCAGAGACATAGCCTCCACCCACTTGGTAAAATATTTAGTTGTTGTGATGATATATAGATGTTTGTTAGTCAAAGGTAGGGAGATCTTACCTACTAGGTCCAACCCCCATGTAGAGAATGGCCAAGGAGTGACTATTTTTTGTAAATCCCTTGTTGGCGAGTTATGAGCATGTGCATAGGCTTGACACTTTGGACATCTTTTTTACAAAATTGATCACATCTCCTTCTAAACAAGGCTAGAAATATCCTAACTAATGTATTTTCCTTGCTATGGCGTGGCCACTGAAATGTCCACTACATATTCCACTATGCCACTCTTCTAGAATCTTATGTGCTTCTTCCTTGTCAACTCACTGAAGTAATATATCGTCTAATGCTCTCTGATATAACATGTCATCAATCAACACATATCTTGCAGTGAGAACATGAAAGCATCTTTTTCCCAAAGGAGTCATGTTTTCTAGATAAACTTTGTTTGCTAGCTAGTTTACAACATCCATGTACCAATATCAACATACTTCTCAATATTAATTGCAAATATTGGTTATTCTTGAGGATTCAGGTTATTATCTAACCAATCAACTATTATTTGTCCCTTGACTAATTTCTAATTGACATATGTTAATTCAAACTTGCTTAGTAATGTCACAAATTGTCCAGCTCTCCTAGACAACATTGGTTGATTCAAGAAAGTTCTCAATTGTTCTAATCATATTATGACTCTAGTTTCTTGGTTTAACATATAGTGTCACAAACTTCTGGTGGTGAAAACTATAAGCAAATATTACTTCTCGGCTTGAGTGTAATTCTTCTCATATTCCGATAAGGTTTGATTGATGAAGTATACCACTCTTTCCCTTCCATCATATTGTTCCTAGGCCAACATGCAAGCTATGGAAATGTCGGTGGCCCTGAAATATAAGATGAAAGGTTTATCATGTCTAGGTGCCATTAATATGGGTGAAGTCAACAAGAATTTCTGTACTTGTTAAAACATATTTTTACAATCTACCTGTTATCACTAGGAATTGCACCCGTATGCAAGGCTGGTTAAAGGACTACAATTCCATGTAACATGGGACTAATATCAGGTTGTGGGTGCCCTATAATGAGATTAGACCTTTAAATTATGGGTTGGTTCCCTTCAAATGTTCTATTGAGATGTATGTTTTTTACTTTTTGGGAAAAGGGAAGAAAGAAACTAAGTGAATGCTAAAGGTAAAATGGTAATGCACCTGATATGGATAAAAATAATGCAATCTGATCCACAATGTTTACCTAGAAATTTGACTTTTACACAATCCAAACTTGGCATAAATACCACAAAAGTGATTCTAAGGAAGGTTTGAAAACATGTTTTTATGAAGGAAATAGTTTTTTCACAGCATAAAAAGACTATTTCTGGTTAACACAACCTAAGACCTGTGATGAATATATGCTTTAATACTGCAAACAAGGAGGTGAGACAATAATTTTGAAGGTTTAATAATAAAACATAGCAAAATTCCATCAAATCACTTCAACATTCAGCACAAAAAGGAAAGGTAATTCAACTGATCTGAAATAAACAAAGGAAAGCTTTGCAAATAAGATAAAAAATAACCTGTAACCTGCCAATCTCTCAATAAAACTATAAAAGTGAGCTACAAGAATTCTCCAATCTATCTGAATCAGAATGAGAATCAAGAACTAGCAAAAACAAACTTTTGCTTTACAATAAATAGGTTTTCTCTCTCTAAGAGGCATGTAAAAAATATGGACTTGCAGATAACTGCCTCTAAAAATATTCATTCCCGAGCAACCTCCAAAATCCTCAAAATTAGGGCCTAAGACTACCACAAATTGAGTAAAAATAGCTTCAATTTGGGCCTCTCCATATGTTTGACCAAAAAAATTGACCAAGGACACTAAAAATACTCCTAAAAGTCATGCAAAACCTCCTAGGTGACCTAGTTAACTCCACTAATCAATTTGCATGATTTTGCATGAACAAAATTGATTGTGAGTAAATAATAAAGTAATAGAATATTACTTTATTATTGGTTAGAATTTGTCCTATTTTTTATTTTACAATTTGTGAAAAATAATAAAGTAATTTATAGAATATTACTTTATTATTTATGTACAATTAATGACTTTGTAAAATCGTGCATGATTAGAAGAAAAATATGACTCCTTATCACTCCAATTACACTTGCTTATTTTGCATGAAATGAGCACAAATAGGACTTTAGAAGAAAAAGAAAAACTCCTTATACCTCCATGTGAGAAAATATCCCTATTTTGCATGATGCAAAAACATTTAAGGCAAAATTTTTTACCCTTATCACTCCAAGATCAATGAGAAAATATTTATCTTCCTCTGCAAGAAGAATAAAAATCTTAAGTCATTCCATGCAACATAATATCTCCATGCACAAAAATAGTATGCATAAAAACCTTATTACTCCCTTTGATGCATTAGTGCATACATTTGTCTTTATATTTTGAAGTCACCTTATATCTCCATATGTAACTTCAATATCAATAAAAACCTTATAACTCCATGCATCAAACATGCATCAAATATTGCACCATTATAGATGCTCACCTTTTCTGCCACCTTGTATACTTACTCTATCATCATGCATAACCAAGGGGAATCTCTGGTTGAATGTTTGCAAAAAATGACAAAAGGATCTTTGACTAGGCACAGGTTTCATATGAGGCACCTTTCAACTATATCACTTAGTCGACCACCAAGGAATTAAATAATATAAGGCATGAAGCCTTGCACTCTCATGATACTAACCCTTTTGACTTTATACAAATCAAAAGAGACAATGTTTGTCAGTGTTTTCTACCCCTTCGAATCATGATCACTAGGAACTTCAAGGTTGAAGTTTTGACCCCCAGTGCATTCGAGTAAGGTAATGATGTTTTACTTTGTTAAGTCAAAACAAAAATGAAAAGAAAGTTCTATCGAACAAAATAAGAGAACCCTAAATATTACTTTATTTTGCATTTTGCTCTCTTTCATTTTGGCTTTGCAACATATCACTCGGCCGACTTACGGTTTGAAACTTTGAATCATATCTATGGTTCTTTACTCCTTCATTTTCTAAGGTTGACTTCTTTGCATCTCTTTGAATGAGAAGAAGACAGCAGGTACTGGTGAGTATGGTGTCTTTGAGTTTGATTGGCATTTGTTCCTCACTTTCTGTAGCTTTTTGACCTTGAATGGCCACGGCCATACATGCATTATTTTCTACAATCTTTTCATAACACTTATTCTTTCATTTTCTCTATGTCTAAAACTTTACAAATGTGACAGAATACACACAAAATCCTCACAAGGAGGCTGCAATTATAAGATTTCTTCTCCTCTGCACCGAAAAGGGTAAGCTATTCATTTTTCCTATTGTGTTTCCTGAGACATATTTGATATGGAAAAATGATATGGGTGTCTACTTTAAAAGAAAATACATCTTTTTTATAATGGCTGTGACCACAAAATGCTTTTTTTTGCATTTTATTGTTTCTCTGATGCAAAAACTTTTGAGGGTCTAAACTGTGGAATGAGGGTTTGTATTCTTTTATGCACAGGAACTTCCTCTTCTTTACGACTATGCATGTGGACACTTATTATCATTTTTTGCTTAACTGTGAATACAAAAAGAGATAGAGTGTCTAAACCCTGACAGGGCTTCATAAAACTACATATAAATGCCATCTTTCTGGCACGGCCTTTATAAAGACATATTTTATTCCATTCTTTTTTCTCTGTAACTGCACAAATGTGTTAGGGTTTTGAATTTTTTGACATGGGCTTCATAAAATTAAAACAAAAATGATACTCTTGCAACGGCCATGGTATGACAACCTTTCTATAGTGCTCATTTCACTAGAATCCAAAAGTGTAATAAGGGTTTCAAAATTTTCTGAGATGGGCATTTCATACTTTTCACACAGTAGCTCTTATTGTCATGGCCATGCTAGCAGATGTGTCTTTGTAGCTTTCACTTCATAGTATGAAAGAAAAATGGGATAAGGGTTCCTTTGCGATGGTAAAAAAAGGTATACTCTTTTGTATGCACTGAACTTCTTGGTATATTATCTCTTTCATAATGAACACCCTATTGTTGGCTATCATCCTATAAGTGCTGTGTGGATGATGGAATCCTTCCTTCCAGCCCTATGAGAAGTGTTGTCTTATGTATGTGATTTGAATTCTATCATGTAAAGTTACTCATCTATTGTTTACTGACAGTTCTTTCATGCTCATTGTGACTGCTAAGCTGGATAACCACCTCTTTAAACTATAGGCTGCTTGTTGACTGCTATGTTCTTTTAACTGTAGGTAGTCTTTGGGATTGCTTCAAGTTGGTTCCTTTCTTTCTTTATAATGAATGAAAATAACATAAAGCCTTTTTTGCCTTTTGAAAGACTACAAGATGTTTGAAAAATCTGCTGTTATTTGAAGGAAAACTGTAAGCCACTTGTCTCTATGTTGTTTGATACTCTTTGTTAAGCTCAACCTCTTCACCGAGATGGTGCAATAGATTTATTAGTAGCTACACATTTTAGGAGATACATTCTTTTGAGTCATACCTACAGGACCCTACTTGTATAGACAAGGTGTCTCATGACTATGGATATTACCTGGTATCAATATAGTGACTTCATTATTACTGTGTTATCCTTTGCTTGACTATCACCTTGCACATTTTACACCATTGGTCTGATGCAATACCACCTTCAAGCTGAAAGAACTTACATTATTATGGATCTGATCATGAGATAGAAAAACAACTTGACAAATGTGAAGTATGAGTGAAAGCTCAAGTGATTTGTAACCATCTATTTATTGCTCACTTCTGGACAATTGTCTTGACATTGCTAGCTGCTTATCACCATATCCACTGCAAAGGCACTATGTATCTTATATTTTAATTGCATGAACCTAGTGTCTTGACAGTCATCTGCCTTAGGACACCACAATCTACTGTCACAGTGTAACCCTGTATTGGATCCATGTCTATCCTTCATTGTGACTGATGTCATCATCATCTCACGTTGACTATCTAACACATCTATCCATTATTTAGACCTGAGTATGCATGCCTTTCTAGCATTTGTCTATATCATGGCATCACTGTAGCTTAGGCATGTAAGATGAAGCTTGTTTGATCAAAACAGTCAAGAGATGTATGGAATCTACCTTGTTATCTTTGGTTGTAGCACTCTTAACACTCCACTGTGCTCAATATATTTGAATCCTCCTTTGCTCTAGACATGACTGTCTCTTGCTTAAGACTTTGTATCTAACTATCATGTCAGTGATTACATATGTATCTACTCCATAGCTTGTTCTTCCTTTAAGATCACTGATAGTAAGTAACAGTCTTTATTATTTGATGAGTGCCTTCAGAGAGCATGTTGTATACATTTGTCATTGTATTTTTGCCTCTAGCATGTGACTGTTACACTCATATATCATGGTGAGGTCTTCTTTTATGGCAGTTAAGTTGGCATAGTGTATTATATGACTGTCTTATCTTGGAGGCTATCTCATCTACTGTTCATGTGGCATTTTACTTGACTGTCTCTATGAGACATTTTCAACTCAAATGTGATATAATTGTTAAACTTTGATCATCTTTAGCAATATGAGGACAATATGAAGAATACTTGATGTAGAATGTTGTCTCATCTTTGAAATTATACTTGTATTCTTTATTGCATAGCAAGGCATTGAATGGCATCTCTGCTTTTGATGTACCTCACATGAACATAAGATCTTGATAACATGGCATGAGGAAGCAACATATGATGTCATTTGTCCATTACTCTTGATATCTTTCTTGACTAAGTAAGAAAGAAGCATGCTGGGTTCAACCCTTGTGGGAGCCACATTTAATCCACATGCTTATTTGTCTTCAGATCAGCAACAAAACTTGTCCTATACCTGCACAGTGAACAAACAAGTTAGCATAAAAAAGTACCTGATAGCATTGATTGATCTCCTTCATGATTTCTTCTTGATTTGTGTCATTATCTGATCTGATTTCTCATCTGAATGCATGATGTGATAAGTAGATGTCTCTGTTTGATAAAAGCATGTGATAACTGTAAACATCCGGAGCACTAATAGGACTATCCCCAAAATTTTGCAGGTTCAAATGATGATGGCTTGGAGTGAAGACTGAAGACTTGAAGACCTGAAGGCTGGCTTCAATAACAACCTCCATCATCAGGCAATGATAGATGTTTAGATTTATCATATGTTTATTTCTTTCTCTTTTATCAAACAGATGCATAGCTTGCATGTCTGTAATTGGTCAGTCTAGTTACTCCCACAGCTTGTGTGGGACACATTTGAACACTTCTTTTTAAACATAATCAATTAGTTTCTCTTATGCATATGATTTATATGTATTTCCTTTTTCAATCAATGCATGAGAAAAGTAATAGATACCTGAATGTATGTTCAAAACATGACATGAAATAATAGTGCAATACAAATATCTTTCTTTCTTTCATTCAAAACTGATTAACTGAATAATCAATTTAACTTATAACTCCTGAAAGATCAAACTGTGTAGAACAACTGTATCTCCTTGAATGTTTGATTTCTTGATAATCAATTCTTTTATCATGATAACTTATCAATCTTGATTGGACTGATGGGTTATCCTGACAACTGGATTTTCTTTTCTACTCTGTCAAGGCATCAACCATTCAATGAATGTATAACTTTGAAGTTTTCTATTATTCCTTCTGAATAACTACACTTAGTTCCAGCTAATTTTAAGTGTGAACAAAAAATTAGTAACACTACCATCCAAGTAATCCTAACTTGTTTCTTCAGTAGCTGGTTGATTGGGTGAATTTTGAAAGTCATGTCAGGTATGAAATGCTTGATCGCACCTAATTGTCATAAAAAGGTTCTCACAGCGGTCTCACTAGTTGGTGGAGTGGCATTTAGAACTAATTTAGCTTTAGCTAGGTCTACGTCCATCCCTCTTTATGAAACTATGAACCCTAGTAGATTTCATGTTGTTACCTCGAAAACACACTTCTCAAGATTTAGTATCACCTTATATTCTCATAGTCTGGCAAATATTTTATGAAGGTCTTCTACATGTGTTGATCATTGTTTTGACTTGGCCACCTAAAGATCAACATATGTTTCCACCATTTTGTAGATGAGGTCATGAAAAATGTGAGTCATAGCCCTTTGATAAGTAGCCCCTACATTTTTCAACCCAATTGGCATAACCATGTAACAAAAGGTTCCCCAAGGTTTGTGAATGTTGTCTTGTTTTGGTCAGGCTCTGAAATTTTAATTTGATTATATCTTGAAAACCCATCCATGAGGGAAAGCACCTTGTATCCCATGGTTGAATCGATGATTTGATTTATGGATGGGAAGGGGAAGTCATCTTTTGGGCATGCTTGATTAATGTCTCAAAAATCTAGACATATCCAAATTTTTCTATTTTTCTTCAAGACTAAGACAATGTTTGACACCCAATCTGAATAATCCATAGGTTTGATGAATCCTACGTTCAACAATTTCTTTAATTATTCTTTCACCATTTCAACTACCTGAGGTTTTATGGGCCTTAGTTTCTATTTTATGGGTTTTGCATTGGGTTTTATCACTAAATTGTGTACTACAACTTTTGGATCTAAACCAAACATATCTGCATATGTCCAAAAGAATACATCATAAAATTCAATGAGAAACTCAGTATACTCTTATATTTCTTTATCATCTATACATCTGTTATGTCAGAAAAAGTATCCTTGGGGACTTTTTTCTCTTAAGATTTAGCTCTTGGGTCGTTTAGAATGCATTTAGACATCTTGCATGATTTTGATGACTCCTAATGAGAAAACCCTAAAGTTTCATGGCAATTGGGACTTAGGGGATGCACTTAACATAAATCCTGCCTGAAATAGGGGGTAGTACTTGGGCACCTATGCCCTAGTCTTTCCCTATTTTAGGTCAGGACCTATTTTTGGGTGTCGTTTTATGACCGTTACTTAGGTCCTATGCCGACATCCTAAGTTTGAATTACAAAATTCTTAGCGGGAATGTTTGTAGTTGCATATATAATCATGATTAGTGATTCATTTATAAACTATATGGAAATTTGATGAGCATTGTGATTTTGTGAAAGTGATTCAAGGCATTCATTATGTTGCAGAGCAGTACTTTGTTGTTATTGTGTTTTTATTTGCAGATTTGGCATCCATCTCCTCATGGCATGAAGAGCATCTTCCTTCCATGAGATCTTCACTACAAGGTTATATCAATTGTGTCTTCTATCATTTATCATTTGGATTTTGCCTCTATCCCACAGGGATACACACTCTTTATCTAACAATGGTGTTTGGAAGACTTGAATGTCTCTCTGGGGCTTGACTGAGGCAAGCCTCTAAACACCACAACCCCCAACCCATTTTTCTATGATTGCAGGTTACAGGTTGCGAAAGCGAAGGAAGAGGAATTACAAGAGAGTAGTGCAGACTGTCAAAATTGTAGATCAAAGAAGAAAATAGGGACCTGGACTTGGGCACCCGCTCATTAGTCCTCTGGATCCCACAACTGTAAAATCTCCAGAACAACAAGAACAGGTTGCAAATAACATTCCTAGATCCTGATTAAAACTATGGCACTGGACTAGGGTGCCTGCTCATTAGTCCATGACTTTTCTGTACATCAAACTTTGAAATCGGGTAAGCATTTGGTTGTCATTTGATATCTCTATGTGTGATCATTTTCTGTAATTTCTCTATTTGTTTACGATTTCATGAAATTAGGGTTTTGAGCATAATTAGGCTTAATTGAACAACAAATATACACAATTCTAATCTTCCCCTATGTTCCAAGTGATAAGAGATCTGTAGTAGAGTTCTCTACTTGGTTGAATGTACTTGAATGTTTAGTGGTGAAAGGAGGATCAACACAAACCATTAAAATCAATCCTCTTCATTTTTAACCCTAAACAACATCTTCCCCCAATTTAAACATTCTAAGTTTTTCAGGGGTTCCTATGTTGAGACCAATGGTGTCACTTGCTAATGACAGATGCCCTTTTTCAAATTTCTAAGGTGAAAGTGGTAAATATATGTTTCTGTCCACTTGGAAGATTTCCATTCTATCTCCAAAATAATCATCAGGATGAGGGAGGAGCATGTATCCCTTCTTATGGTAAACCTTTAGAAGCCCATCATAAGCATGTAAGTATTCCAAAATGGCCTCATCATTTTTGGCGTAATCTTTTGCTATTGCCTTTGTTCGATCTTCTGCATAATCCAGAATGCCTGGTAACTCCCCATTTTCCAATAATTGTTCACCTCGTATTGATATGATAAATTTAGAGTTTTGAAGCTAAGCATGAGGTGAAAATATAGCTGCTGAGGTATCCATTGAATCTACTACCTGATTTTCTTCTCTTAGTATGGCTTTTATAGAAAAGAAGTCAAAGTATTGGACTAACTTTTGAATGGTATATTTGTACGGACTGGTTGTACCTGCATAGGTCTAGGGTTTTGAATCAAGTTTGAAAATATTTATCTTTATTCTTCTTAAACCCTAAGTCCCATCGTCACTTTTACTTTATGTTATAATCTATTTTTGACCGCCTAGTATAGGTCACCAGTTACTTAAGTCACAACCTTGAGTCTCATAAGTCATTGAGTAACTGGACCTTTCTACCTAGTAATACCGCCTTTCGCCTATTGAGTAAAAAAGTCTAAGTCTTAAGTCCTGTAGGGCCAAAAAATGCCACATGGCCAAATATCGCAGGCCCACACAACATTAAAGGTGATGGGATACTTCTTCTACAGGGCTGCGACATGAAGACACCTATTGAATATGTTGGGGCTTACAGCCATCTTATCAAAGATTCAGAATCTATGAAGGTGGCGCTACCAGGTGTCAGGCTGAAAAGTAAGTTGCAGACAACAAAAGATCTAATGGTAGTGCATGATTACACAAGAATCTTGTCAAGAAGGAAGATTCATTGCGAGGCCGCAAGATTGCAACACTTGGCCATCCTTTGAAGGAAAAGTAAAGGCATGTGTAATAATGTCTACGTGGGAGCATCATCGCACTCACATAGATCAAAAAAGTGATGACCCATTTCTCACCGTGCTGCTACGAAATGGTACCATGTTTCCATATCAGACAAAAAAATGAAGAAGTCAACAGGGAAAGCATGTCCTATTTGGAATAATTTCATTGGCTGCTAATTTTTAAACAAAGGGGCATATATTTTCAAATCTGGTAGGCAATCTATGACCGCTGCTTTCACAAAAGGAAGCATGAATCAACAACTGATATTTGAACTTCCTGTAGAGAATGTTGGGAGGTGCCCTGTGACATGAATTGCAGTAAAAGCTGAGGTGACACACATTAATGCTTTAGGACCTAAATTGCAAACTTCTTAAGGGAGAAAACAAAAGGTTTTTACCATTTTCATAGACACAAAAAGAGCTCTTGTGCGCAGTAAGCATCCAGGTGAAAAGAACAAAGGATTTCAAGTCTCTACATATAACCCAGTAAGTTTATTCTGTGCCTACTACATCCATTTGAATTCAGAATTATTATTGGTTGAAGTAGAGTATTGTTGAATGGAAAACCCCTAGTTTGGTGAAAAATCACCTGAAACAATGAGTCAAGAAAATCAACCTTCCACATCAAAATGTAGCTTCGATGAGGACCTTATGGTCCAACTCCCTGGGTCATCAAGGTGAGCTACAAATGTACATGGTCATGGCGGGCCAAATAATAAACTTTTGGCCCTGTGTTATGATTGTCGGGATGCTTAGTTGCTAGTACCCACATGGATTTTGTTCAGACACTAGTTCGATAGAAGGGAATATAAGGCCCCAGTCTGCAATGCCTAGAATTTAGACTTTGCAAGTTAATATGCCCTAATGTGTCCCCAAATCCAAATTTTGTGAGGGTAGTGGCACAGAGATATGACCCTGGGTCTAGGGCAGTTTATGCAGGAAATGGTATAGTTATGATAAAAAAAGGCCTATATCTCTAGTGTGTTTGATTTAAATCCTGTAGCTAGCAAACAGACTGATCTTGCTGCTCTAAAGGAAGGATATAAGAAAGTCAAGCATGGATATAGAGCTTTCAACTTGCCCAAGCACAGACCAAAGGGCGTAGATGGAAAATTAGTGAAAATTTCAGACATGGAGGAAGAACCATTTGATTGCTCCCAATTCATGCATTATTTTGTGAAAACTTATCATTCTCTGTATAAAGTGCTAGGGAAATATGCAATGGACAAAATGTCAATTTCTTTGAAGATGTTAGCTGTGAATATTCAAGATATTTCAACCAAGGAACCATATGATTATGCCACATATATTGTAAACAAAATGTACAAGCAACTGACTATTATTAAGAACAAATTATATAATGTTGATGCAAAAATGGAATTCACCTAGTACTCAATGATGTGCCATATGTTTCTATATGCTAGAGTGGGATTGTGACATAAGGACTTGCATGTTCAGAAAGTTGAAAAACAAGGTAACTTGCTTCCTATGCAAATGTCGACTTGCATGCTAGATATGCATTGTACAGATGCAGACTATGTGATTTTTGAAGAGTATTTTGTCAAGAGGCTGCTTGATTTTATGGAGCCAGAAGGAGAAAGGATGCATGCAGATGTGCTTGATTTTTTGAGGCCGCTGGATAGAATCCCTAAATTAGGGATAGATCATAACTGGGGTGATTGGTTCTTGCACACTAACACCACTTGTATCAGGGTCTATGGGAATAGAGCTGCCCCATATATTTTGCCAAAGTATGTGCCCAAAAGAATAGAATTTTTGGAAATAATCAGATAGTTGAATAAGTATGATAAGGAACACCTCAAAGTCCATAAAAAAGATCATTTTTTCCCACTTCAATTAGCTTTTCTAATTTTTTTCTTGCCAATAAGGAGGGACTGGATCAAATTGATTCAGTATTGAGGTTTTAAAAGATGGGTGTGGAGAATTCCAAGGTATTTGACCCTGAGGGATTTATAGATAGGGTTAGATTAAGTGTGAAAAGGCCACATTACTTTCACCAAGTCCTGTATGATGAAGATATAGTAAGGAATTGTGCCACCATGCAATAATTTTAGTTTCTCAGAAGAAAATGGGACACAATAATGGAAGGGGAAAGAATGAGGGAGAATTTAAAATTTTCATATCCAGGAGCATTTGCAGATGAAGCTGATCCAATAGAAAGGATTCAAAATATTTTTGATAATGCAGATGCCCTAATACAGAGTGCCCTAGTAGGAGAGGAAAGGCATGCATATGAACCTAGTAGTTCAAGAGGAGCTTACAGAAGAAGAGAAGATTCACTCAATGCACCTCAAGCCAAAAAGGTAAAAATAATTGACTTAGAACATGAAGAAGAAATTGAATTAATTGATTTGGAAGGGGAGATAAATGAACAAGAACAAGAAATCTCCCTGCCTCCCTTGACAAAAGGTTGGCAAGGTCAACTATTAGGCAAGAAATTAACACAAAAGATATTAGAGTGTTGCTTGTTCACAGTTTTTGGAGGATGATGCTTTTGTGAATACCCTGAATTCAAGGGTTATGTATTGAAAGCCATAAATGAAGACTTTCATAAAAGAATAGAAGAGGCCAAGAGTGGAGCTGACCCATCACAATATGAGGAAATAACTCAGAGAGTGTTAAATGAGGTGAGCCAAGATATAAGTGGGATGACCCCAGAAGAGAGAAGAGCCTTAGTTACAAAGAGTAATATGTTGTTACTCCCACATTGGACACTAGTAGATGCAATTGCATTTGACACTATGACAAGAAATGATACATATGGAGAAGGCACTCTTTGGTGCAAGATTCAATCCCAGGTTTGAGACCCTGGCAATTTGGGCATTAGCCCCTAACAATAATAAGCCAAGGATTGGATTGGGTGAGTTAACTAGGGATGTTATAATAAAGAGAGTGTCAGACACTCTAGCTCCCCAAGCTACCGGTTTGAATGTGTAGATAGCCCAATTTGTAGAGGCAGTCACAAATAAATTGCAAAGGGATTATGATGAACTTCTGCTAAAGTATGGAGTTGGACAAGCTACCTCAGAACTGAAGAAATACAAGAAGCAGTTGTTGTTAGGGCCAAGCACCTCAAATCAAAATGTTCCAACTCTTATTTAGACTGCAGAGTCATTCCTAGCAGACACAGAGCCATTGCTTTCAGAAATAAAAATAGTTGAAAGAGGAGGTGAGAAAATTGAAAGGTGAAAAGAAAGATGCATTTAAAGAGTTAATCACAATTTTGATTAATCATAGGATGTCTAAGATCATAGCTAAGGATGGGGATACATGGAAATCCTACTCAAGCATAAGCGTAGCCCAAGATCAACATGAGAAGGATAAGGAGAACTTAGACAAAATGATTAAGTTGTGGCTACCAAGAATAAGGGAAGTGAGATATTTGCACAAATGTTCTAGATTTGCCCCAGATGTCCCACTTGAAATAAAATTAACTCTTGACATGCTACTAATATTAGAGGATGTGTTAGCCTTCCAATTGAAATTGGATAAAGTTTTGAAAGAAAAAATACAATTCATGGAAGAGATGGATAAAAGCATAATGCCAAGTATTTCTGGCAGATGATGGGAAGGTCAAAGATATAGATAAATGGAAATGTGATTTTGAAAATCTAGCTAACCAGTTGGCATCCTCGAGTCATGTAGAGGGAGACTCAAATTTGAGTATTTTGAATTCTACATTGGATAAGTAGTACGCTTTGGAATTGAATTTAGAAACATTTTGCAAAGAATCTAGAATTCTATTGGATGCAAAATATACAGCTCGGATGGAGAAGTATGTCTTGGATGAATGAAGACTCAATCATATGAAAGGATAATACATTTTCCAATTGATTTTGTAGTCTCCAAGAAAATTTGTATTTTGTCTTTTTCTCTTTCATGCATATTGTAATTTGAAATTGTTCCCCAATGCCTATGGGTGGTGGCTTGTAAAGGAAGATTCATGTAATGACATAATGTAATGATTTTGAGTACTACGTTCTTATGTCTATAAAAGAATTGGTAGTATGACTTTGTAAGGTTATTGGAGATTTGGGAACTTTTGGTAATGAAAATACAAAGCAATTCTGGAGGTTGGCCATATTTTTGAGTTGTGAGTTTATTTTCTTGCAATGTTGAATGTATGTTTTTATGAGCTTTTTACCAATTTCAGATTGAGTTTATATGAGTAATGATGTGAGCATGTGTTTCTATTGATTGTGTTTTGTGTTATCTAAATTTCTCTTTTGAACAAAGATACTAAGGGTTTCTAAGTTCTTGGATACACATTCGTTGTATTGCATGTCTAGTTTTTTGCTTCTAATCAAGGATTAGATTAAAATGCTTTGAATCAGATATGGGGAGGTGTGTGTGGTAACAAGGATATTTGTAAGAAGAATTAATAGGAATACCCATTCTTGGATTGTTTTCTGTAAGATAGGGAATAATTAAGATCCTTTGAAACTGTATGTTTGAGATGCTTATGGGAACTAGTCTGCATTTGTAAGAAATTGACTCCAAGCCCTAGGATTGGCACCAATCAGGGTTGGGCTTATTTTCACAAAATACCCACAATCATACAATCACACACATTAAAAAGAAAAAAAAATCAAAATCAACTTGTTAGTTTGTAGGAGTAGGATTTTAGTTTCATGTTCTCTGAGCCATCTGGTGAATAAAATTCCAAAGCTAGCCACTTTGATTCAGATCATACAGTTTTGGTTTGCATGAAGGGGAACATATCTGCTTCAAAATCAATATCCAGTTGAAGTCAAAGTTTATCATAGTGATATTGAATAAGGGAACACCCCCTTGGTCTAGCAGAGCCTAAAGCGTAGAGGAGGACAAATAACTATCTCATGTTCGTTGGCCACTTACTTGAGAATCCTGAGTATAAGAGTTGGCTACTTTTTAGGGAAACTCAGACCATCAGTTGGGAACACCAACACATTAGCGACTCCACTGGGGAGTTGATGTAAAGAACCCAAGATCTGATTTGAAATCCCATTTGTGGGTGGCAACTCTGATTCTATCTCCCAGCTGATGATAACATAATTTGCATGTAGGGAAGAAGATCCCAACAAAACCCCTTGTTCCAAGAATTACCAAAAATGGTGTATAAGAAAAAGGCAAAAAATTAGTCTAGCCAAGAAGGGTCCCCAAACCCTCAAAGCAATGATAATATGTAGAATGAATTTAGGTCCTCTGAACAATAGCCTTTTTCAGCTACAGAAGCTAGCATTCAGGAAATTTATGAGAAACAACAAAGTGAGAGACTCAGGTTAGGATCTGATACCTTTCAAGAGCATCCTTTTTTGGATTCACCTAATAGATTTGAAGATGTAGAGTCTCCAAGGGACACATATAACCCCAGACCATCCTCTTCAATGTTAAAAGAGGAGTTATTTGAAGAAATTAAGAACCTTAGGGCTGAACTTGACTACTTGCAAGCTATTAAAATAAGGGATGAAATGAGACAAAAGGTTCAAGCCCTACGAGCTACTCACCAGAATGAAATTCCCATTCTCAATAGTGCTAACACAATGGGTAATCAACAGGATAATACTATTCAAAACCAGCAGAACAACCATAACATGTTAGGAAATAATCAAGGGCTTGATCAACATGTGAATCAGAACCCACAAAACAATCAAAGGCAAAATGTAAATAATAACAGAGTACCTCAAAACAATGCAATAAATCAAAATGTACATGCTCATGGTGATATAAATCACAATGCTAATGCAAACCAGAACCAGAATATGAACCAAAATCAAAATGCATTTGGCAGAAGACCCATGCAGGTGGAAAGGTATAGGCAATTGGATTTTACTGGCATTACTGGGTATCCTAATCCCATTGACAATGATATCAGGACTAAATTGCCTAAATTTTCAGGTAACAATGCAGTGTCAGGTGAGGATCATTTGAAAGCTTTCCTTAATTTGATGGATAATTTTGAAGTCAAACATGAGGATGTTTTTATGAAGTTCTTTATGTAATCCCTGATAGAGGAAGCTAGAGAATGGTATAGGAACTTGCCTGATCAGAGTATTACATCATGGGATGATTTCATGAGAATTTTCAGAGAACAATATGGAGATAAAACTAACCCTAGTTTCATAATAAATGAGTTTATCAGTATAGCTAAAGGGTTAAATGAACCTATTTCTGATTTCAATGCCAGGTTTACCAAGGTATTAAATAAGCTTCCACCTCACATGAGACCTAATGAACCCATGTGTATGGTCTTGTACACTAATGCCTTTGATGTCAAAACAACCTATGAGTTGAGAGACAAAAGTCCAGCTACTTTGAGAGATGCTTTCAGAATTGCAACTAACATTGAGAATAACAAGAAATCATCTGGGAAAGGTAATAGGAGGGATGATGTGAGAATTTTATAGAATCTAAACAATAGGGCTCAACATACTCAGAGTAGTGCTTCCACATTTGAGGATAAGTTGGATAAGTTGACAAATGCCTTTAAGGATATGAGTTATAAGCTTGCAAGAACAGATAAAGGGTTAGGTCCTAAAAGGCAGAATTATCAGAGACTAGAGAAAAGACCATAGTTGCATGATATGCCATACAATACAAACTGGCATAATGGTAAGCTCGTATTGAACAGTAGTAATAATAAAAAATCTCAGAACAGTAAGGAAACTCCTGATCCCCTAAAGAAGAATGTCAATGTTGTTGAGGATACTCCCTGGTGCATAGTGTGTCAAATGCCTCATTCATAATCTCAGTGCATGATTGCTCAGTCTCTTTATAATGATTGCAATGAATGTAATGAGCCCCACTATGTTGAAGATGATAGTTTTAATATTCTTTTTACTAGTGGAGATTATTCTTCTTCTGATGAAGTTGATGTAGATTCTGATGTGGTTCAAAGAAGGTATCATAAGGAGAAAATTTGCTAGCAAATTTTCTCAGATGAAGAAGATGAAGATCAACATGTTTATGCTCAGGATTCACACATTTCAAATATGAATTTGAGGAGACCTAATGAGGAGATCAGAGCCTTAACAACTACTGCAGTTGCACAAGTTAAGAGTAATTATAATCTCAGGAGCAGGGCTCAGGCTGGTGACTCTGGTCAGCCTGGAAGTATATTTATGAAACAACCTCAGAATAACTCAAAAGGATCCGAGTCACAGAAGAAGCAGAAAAATGACAGTAGAAAGGATTCTAAGGAAAATCTAGGTTATAACACAAGGAATTCAAACATTAAGGTGTATGCAGCGAAATATAGATTTTAATAAAGATTTGAAAACTATCCTGCAAACCCTAAAATCTACATTAAGTGCAACAAAAAGATAATGATTAAACTATTGAAACCAAACAAATATGGATGTTACCGAAGTAATTAGAATGTGGTTGCTTAGATAATTACATAACTCCACGATAGTTTTTCCAGGGGTGAAAATGGAAAATGAAACATGTTTTTATAAAAGTTGGTGAAAATTGGTTTGGGAAGTTGAACGGGTTTTTGGTTCGGTGAACGGTAAATGGTAGTTAGGGTTATGGTAGGTATTTTACGGGTTTTGATTTTATGAAAAGGTTTTTGGTTTTTGATTTAGGTTAAATTTTGGACAAAATAATAAATTAAGTTTATTTAATTTATTATTTTTGGGAGGTGTTTGGGTTTATGGGTAAATAATAGATAAATTGAATTTATTATTTATGGAATATGGTAAAATGAAGGATTTAATTAATTAACATTAATTAAATCACATGCGGGGTAATAATAGATTAAATGGAATATTTAGTGATGACTTTGGGGATAATCAGGGATAATGAAAGATTTGGTCAATTTTGGATGTCTACATTTTGCCCCTCTTTGAGACGATATTGCAAAGCAAGATGTTGCGAAGCAATGTCGTTTCAAAGAAGATTAAAACATAGGTTTAGGATTAGGATTTTGGGTTGGTTGGGGCTCACATGGTGCTCATAAAAATGAAGGACTGGATAGATGATGCCCACTCAAGAGGATATGTAGGGACAAAGGAGGTGGATATGCTCTTGAAAAAGGAAACGAAAGGAAGGAGATAGAGTTATGCTGATTAAACTTTGAGCAACCTGATGTTTGATATGGCACCTGACGTTATGCACCATGGTATAAGGACCAAGGTGATGATGTTTCAAATGCACCCAGCATAATACAACCTTGTCTAATGTATGAGGAAGTAAACCTACAACATTAAAGTCCTAATGCATAAAAGGTATGATATGACCTTAGATGCAAAGGATAATGCAAAAAACTATTCCAACATACACAAGATATGAATATTATCTAGAGTGATACAAATGTGATTCAAATGCAAGATGAAGTGATGAAACACACAAGCAAACAAGGAAGCATGCACAAATGATTCAAAAACAAACAAGGTATTGCCCCTGTCAAGCTAAAAATTGATGATCAATTGGGTTGATTGATGTTGATATTGATGATTGATAGCGTTGTTGATGTGGGAATGATTTATCCCAAAAACAACGCGAGGATTTTGTTTGGTGATATGGGAACAATATATCCCAAGAACAACACTAGGATTGGGAATGATATACTCCATTGTTGATGATGATGATGATGTGATCAATCGATCAGGTTCACAACAAGGCTAGGAACAAGACCATTGATGTGATTGGATAAATTGGCTTGATTGATTGACTTGATTGGTATGGATTAAGGATGACTTGCATTTGGATCAGTGTTTCTTGGGATGAGTTGATTGATTGATTGATGGAATGGTGATGACTTGAGGTGAGTGAAGTGAAATTATTTGATTGATGATCTGAGTTGAATGATTTGAATGAAATGGATGAAATTGATTGAAGTGATTTGAAGAATTGATGGTGATTGGATTGGATGTGGATTGATTTTTTTTGTTGGATATTTGATTTTTTTGGTATTTTTGACATGTTTTGGGGTGTTTTAGCATTGGATTATGCGTGGATAGCCCTCAGATAGATACCAAGGACAAGGAAAAACCAAACCAAAAGGCAAGGAGGATGATAGGATGCAGATGAGAAATAATGGATAGGATAGGTAAAAGGATTAGATGGATGGATAAGAGGATGGACAATAGGATAAAGGTAGGATAAAAAAGATTGGCAATGGGATAAATGTAGGATTGGATGGATGGATACAAGGATTGGCGATAGGATAAAGGTAGGTGTATGGATGGATAATGTATGGGAGATATATGATAGATGGATGGAGGGAGGCTAGGATGTGATCTTCAACGACTACGTCACATAGGAATAACCTACCCCCACTCTAGATATTATGCCTTAGGATTTAACAAGGTGATTTTGATTAGGATGCATGAAAGGGATAATGGTTGGAAGGGATGAATGGACTGAGGATGTAGATGGATGTATGGAGGATATTTTTAGAAACAGATGGATGAAATTTGGAGTATGACAAGAGGTGTCTAAAAGCATTTTTCAACATTTTGCCCCTACACTCATCAAGATCAAAAGGAGGAAGGGAAGATGGATGGTGCAACGAGGAAGGTATGATAGATATGATGGACAAGATAGGATGGAAAATGATAAGATAGGATATATTCCATGGGATAGATAGGATGGGATAGATTAGACAACAACCCTCCAGGTGTAAAGTACATAGACAATCACCTACGTATGACGCATGTTTGCTAGGTTTTCATCATGGTACTTATCCAAGGAGCATGTTTACCAGGTTTTCACCATTGGACGAAGGATTTATCTTTACTATTTTGATTTTTTTTTTGGTATAGGTGGATTGAATAGGTAGGAACACAAGATTTTGTTCCCATAACAAGGTGGTAATGTCTCATGATTGATAGAATTCACTCGTATACCATGTCAAGTAGTATTACGCTCATGGATGTTGGTAGGAGAATGCATGAGAGAGAAATAGATTAAGTGGATAGTGGTTTATGATGGGGATTAGGATAGAAGGATAGTGGATTATGATGTGGACTGTGATGGAAGGATAGTGGATTATGATGGAGATAAAAGGATAACTAGGACTTATGTAAAAGCATGGACCGTACGAATATGATGGAAGAAATAAGTTGGATAATGGATAGAAGATGGGTAGATGGAGGTATGTGGGAATGTTGTGGAGTGGAAGGGAATCAAGACCAAC
This sequence comes from Cunninghamia lanceolata, assembly GCA_027924645.1. Lineage (NCBI taxonomy): Eukaryota > Viridiplantae > Streptophyta > Pinopsida > Cupressales > Cupressaceae > Cunninghamia > Cunninghamia lanceolata. Next base: position 5,357,241 of record BSBN01000054.1, read on the forward strand.
GGTTGTACACACCAAATTGAATTTTGAAGATTTTTATTGGAAGAGGGATTTGGGAGTAATGGAGATGGTTTCTTAGGGGATTCTCTATTTAGGTCTTTAGAGACCCAAATGGACTTATGAATTTTAGGATTTTGTAATGGGAAGCGGGATGTTTGGGATTTTAGGATTGTGGATGCTCCATTTGAATTAGGTACTTTTTGCTTAGGGACCCAGATCATTTTGGTTTTGAAATCAGCTTTTTGAGATGTGGAGTTGGGTAGTTTTTTTGAGTTTTGATTTTGCTTTGATTCTTTGCACTGATGCCAAGTGGCATGAGAATTATTAGGATGTTTTTCTTTATGGGTGGAGGCATCCAAATTTTTATTTTTGAATCCCATGGGGGTGTGTGGGATAGCTTCATGTTTATTCGATGTGTGCATTTGTTGATCATGATTAGGAATTGTAGGGGATTTATAGGAATATGATGTGTGAATGGATTTGTGGCTAAAGTGATAAGGAGATTGGAGGATGGGAAGATTAGGAGTTGGAAGGAGTGGAGGTAAAGTGGATGGAGGGATGTTAGGAGTTGGAAGAAGTGGAGGTAAACTGGATGGAGGTAGATGAATGGTCACATGCTTTTTGGGTTTATAGGATGATGGAGGAGGGATGGCAACATATGTTTTATGAGTGTGATGAGGTGCACCTAGTTTGGGCTTAGATGGAGTGGATTTAGGAGGCAGGGATGTGGTACCAACATCTTTGGATTGACCTCCTTGAGATATATAACCAATACCATATGGTTTTGGAGAGACTTTGACATATATGGGTTCCAAGTTACCTTGCTTATGAAGGCCTAAGCCTTTACCTTGGTAGTTCATGTTTTGGAACATACGATGCGCAATGTGATGCTTATTTTTGAGTATACAAGACACAAGTTCCTTATTGAATGAGGAAGGTGAGGTGGTAGACAATGGTTGCTGCTCTCCTAGGGAAGAAGATTCATTTAGGAAGGTAGTAAGACCAATAGGACATGATGGTGGATTTGAAATGGTATCAATATGAGATGGTGAAGGAGTAATAGGATCTTGATTAACATTATGCTTAAGATCCAATGTATTTGTTTGATCATCTGTGTGCTTGTGGGGACCAAGCATCTCATCAAGGGAAGTGGATGTTGTGGGATCATAGATAGGAGTAGAATGGATGGGACTAGTGGAAGTTTCTTGAGCAAGGGAAGTGGATGTTGTGGGATCATGGATAGGAGTAGAATGGATGGGACTGGTGGAAGTTTCTTGAGCATGAATAGTATTGGGACCGTGAGTGGAAGGAGTGACAAGCTCTTGATAACAGATAATATCTTGATCATAGAAAAGATATAGGTTATGAATAGGTTGAAAGGAAGAGCTTTGATCTTGATTTGGTAAGGAGCAAGACTAATCATGCTTTAGAGTTGACTCTTGACATAAATCTTGAGTTTGGATAGGAATGGAGGTTTCTTGGATAGATTCAATGTATGGTGGGGAATGAATTGGGATTATGGTAGGTGGATCTTCAAGAACATTTGAAGGTTCTTGGATATTTTTTGGGCTACAAGATGGGATTGGAGCAACAGGCATGACATTTAAAGGTTGTTGGATATTTTGAATGATAGGGATTTGATGGCATGAGGGTAGTGGTTGATTCCTTGCTAGTACCCAATGGATCACATCCTTCATTAGTATATGGGTAAATGGACAATATAATGGATGGATAATAAGGGTGGAAGGTGTAGGATTAGAATGCAATGGAGGTATAATGGGATTAGGTGTGATAGGAGTAGGATTAGGATCAGGTGGATGGACAAGAGGATTGGATATAATAGGATTGGGATTTGGGTTAGGCGGGGATGATAGGATTGGATGTGATAGGATCAAGACTTGGATTGGGCTTAGGTTGATGGTGTAAACATTAAGTGTGTTGGGGATTGGCTTAATGGATTAGGATTTGGAAGGTTGGAAGGATTATATGATGGAGGTTCCATAGGGATGGATGGATGAGGAGGACCAGTAGATGGATTGGTGTATGATTCCAAACTTGAGATGGTATTTCCCTTTCCAAGAGTATCATTGAGATGGCTTAAGGAGTCTTGATCTTGGTGTGAGGATAACTAGTACTAACATGCTCATATTGTAGAGGATCTTGAGATGGATATTGAGGAATATTCATGAGATTGGTTGATGTGGAGGGACTGGGTTGGCATGATGATGGGGGTGACTCATAGAATTTAGGTTGAATTTGTTGATGTTGTATGGATGATGGTGGTGAAGGTAACAAAGGGATTGATGTATGAGAAGGTTGGGAGACCAATGGATTAGGATTAGAATTAGATGGAATTTGTTGTTGTTGCATGGATAAAGGTATGGTGGATGATGTGTTAAATGAAGGTTGTGGTTTTTGGGCTAAGATTTGTTGTTGTTGAAGTAGGGATTGTTTTTCTTGAATTTTTTGTTGAAGATATGAGGTGAGGGAATTTGGTATGTGTGAAGATGAAGCATGGGTAGGGAATTGGACCTGTGAGGTTTGAGGTAAAGTTATTGTTGAATAGGTTTGGGGTATGGATGAGTTGGGTTGATATGAGTGGTAGATTGGTTGTGATAAAGATTTGTAAGAGGTGGATGGAGATGACTCAGAGTTGGGGTGGTGATGTGGTAGGATGTTGAAATTGTGAAGACAATTGTGATAGTTGTGCCAATTGAAATCTAAGATCTGCCTCTTGTTGTAGTGATTGAGTGATCTATTGTTTTAACTGAAGGACTTGGAGATTAATGGATGTCGAGGTTGAGACTTGGGTAGGATTATAGTTTTGTGAGGTTGAGGGCATGGAAGGAAAATCTTGGGTCGTGTTAGGATGATAAGAATGATGTTGTGGATAATGGTCATCATAGATATGTCGAAGCTCTTGTATTTCCTCATATTCTTGGGATGATAGTGATGTTGGTGGAAGTGAATATGGGGAGATATATGGTTCATGGGTATCAAAATATGCATCATGATCTACCAAATTCTCATCATTATTAAAGCTAAGGGTGCCTCCATGGAGTATGAGTTTTGGTTCTAGATGATCTTGTAGATAATGATCATCATAGATATGTCGAAGCTCTTGTATATCCTCATATTCTTGGGATGATAGTGATGTTGGTGGAAGAAAATATGGGGAGATATATGGTTCATGGGTATTGAAATATGCATCATGATCTACCAAAATTCTCATCATTATTAGAGCTAGGGGGGCCTTCACGGAGTATGAGTTTTGGTTTTGGATGATCTTGTGGATAATGATCATCATAGATATGTCGAAGCTCTTGTATTTCCTCATATTCTTGGGATGATATTGATGTTGGTGGAAACAAATGTGGGGAGATATATGGTTCATGGGTATCAAAATATGCATCATGATCTACCAAATTCTCATCATTATTAGAGCTAGGGGGGCCTCCGCGGAGTATGAGTTTTGGTTTTGGATTTGTTGACTTTTTCCCAGACTGGATGCTTATTCCCAGATTTCCCTACAAGGTAGCCATCAGTGATCAACAGGATCTCTGGGCCAGGGGGTCAACAGTATAGGAGATAGACTCTATATTTTATCTCCTCTTCTTCTTCAGGCTCTGCAAGACCTAGGGGGGTATTCCCTACTCAACATCCATGAGGATATGCATACAAGGCTAGGATGCTGACAGAAAGCAGATAGTCCTCCTGTAAGTAGACCAAAACTGAAAGATAAGAGCAAAGGGGCTAGCTTTGGGCCTATTAGCAGTTGTAGACAGAGGACTAAGGTTCCTAAAACTAACTCTAAAGTCCTAATGTTGGTTTTAGATTTTGCTTTGGAGTTTAAGTGTGGATGCAAAGCTGGATATGGTTATAACACAAAACAAAGCATGATTGGTGCCTATCCAGGGCCTGGAGTCAGTAGACATACACTTGTGAATGACCAGCATGAACAACTAAAACTGGATTTCAAGGGGATATGTGTGATACCTGCCTTACAGGCATCTCCCAATACAAAGTGTTAGGTTATCTCTACTTATGGTATCCCTACTGCAGTATACTCTTCCCAATGTTCAACCTGAAAACAGTTTAATCTACCCCTTGAGTAGAAGTTAGAAGATCAGACAGTCAACATAGGAATTCTATGCTCTAGAATCTAAACATTACCAAACATCCAGATTCAGAAGAAGAGTACATGCAATACTAGAGACAGAATTAACACAACACATGCTAAACAGCATTTCTCATATAAGTTTAATCATGAAATCAGTGGGTTCATGCCAAAAAACAAACAACAAGAGATACATAAACTCACAGGTAAGCTGTACAGAGCAACCAGATCAGCTTGTTATGCATTACAGAGCCAAAATCATCAACTTTCAACAACCTTTCAAATGAGCAACACAACCTGCTTATAACAGCCAGGTAGGTGTTCAGCAATTAATTACAATGTTGACCAAAGTTTCGCCAGATACACAGTATCAAGAAAATGGCGCTCAAACATAACCGGATTGGCGCCCAAACTTGAATGCAGCAGGTAGGAGAGGAGACAGGAAGATTTCTCGAGCCCTGCGCCACCATCCGCTGATGTATATCTTCAGTCGGGTACAAGATCGACCCACGCCATCGCCCATACCTCTGCAACAATCGCCATTAATGGCGCACCAACCCGCGGCCTTGGGAAGATCATCAAATCTGCAATCGCAACCATTTCCCGCCGAGACTCATCATCATGATGTTTGAAAGTGCAGGATATCAATATCCCACATGCACCCCGCGATGACCTCAATAACACTTTATATACTAGGTCATGAGCATATATCATGTCGGTGCTTTTGCTCCTGACGACACTAGTATAGACTTCATCATCATCATCTTCCAGCAGCATGATATCCTGTTGTTCGAAATATCACCCTGACGTCATCATGATATTTGAAATATAACCTTCATGATAATCGGCACAACCTGATCCTTCGGAGGAACATCCTCCTGCTGAGCTTATAACAAAAGTCTGGCCGATGAACATCCTGATGACGTCATCATCATGTACTGCTGACGTCATCATCATATCTGCCTACTGCGCACTTCCTCATATCCGGATGACGTCATCATCATGTTTGCAAATATCAGGAGGTCTCTTCGAGATGATCAGTTGTTAGAAATATGACCCCCGCGGACCTTGATGACGTCATCATCATATTAACATCATCATGATATTCGGAAGACAACCGGATATTTGGAAATATCCTCCTGAAGTTCAAACATCAGGTTGCACTGTAGCTCCTCTGTAAGATCGGGGCGATAGCTGAATATGATGATGATGCTTGAAAAGATCACCCCCAGTAGATAATGCGCGAAGCCAACAGGCGGATATCTCCTTGATATCAGCATCATCATGATGCTCGAACAAAACAAAAACATATATCCGGGTGATATGAAAATATCACCCCCTCCTTCGGAAATATCATGATGCAGATAGGCAGAGAAACAAATATCACCCTGATATACGGATGACGTCAGCATCATCAGGATGAGAAACAAAGAACAAGAAGTGATACAACATCATCAGGATGATATTGACTAAGATCATCCTGACGTTCAAAATATGATGACCCTAGTGAATATCGGGTCGCACTTAGAACTCTTCAACATCATCATCAGGATGATATTAACCAAGATCACCCGATGATAAAATATCACCCCGGCGAAATATTATGAAGGCAGAAAATATGATGACCTCCACAAGCAGCAGGATGATAACTGGAAATATGATGATGATGACGATGATCCTTATGAAAAAACAAGTCAGGTCGACAACTTAGAGAATAACCCCTTCAAGATATCAGGGCAACATCGTCATCATGTTTGAGCAAGGTGATATTTGGAAGATCACCGGATACTTGAAAAGATCACCCCCGCAAGCAACTGAGGGCGCACTGTAGCTCACCAGTATCATCAGGATGATAAGCAAACATCACCCGATAGTTGAAATATGATGATGACGATGAGAAAAACAAGTCGACGAAGAACATGCTGATGAAGATCATCATCGAAGACCAGATGATGATGACGACCTCCTCCTCAGAAAAATATGATGCTGCAACTGAAAAACGCTGAGGAGGTCCAACACTTAGAAAGATTGGGCAAGAAGATGAAGGCTTCAGATGAAGAAACCTCCTGATCATGACAAATCAACCCCAGGTCAAAATAAGTGCTAACAGTGGCTCCGAATGGGGACGTGCAGGTGAAAACCTGCAGCGAGAACCAGATCTCCGGGCAGACCACAGACAAAAAGCCAAAAAACGCGAGCTGTACAAGGCATTTACACTACATACATATTTTACAAATGTGCACAGCAACCAGATATTCATGCAAAATAGAACTTAAGGAATTGGCCATGCACAGGCAACTCCAGAATTTCACCATCTAGGGCCTGGAGGAAATAAGAATCCTCCCCATGAGTATTGCAAACCTGATATGGGCCCATCCATAAGGGCTGGAATTTACCATGTTTACCCTTTTCCTGATCTTTAGCATTCCAGATAAGCACCAGATCATTAACTTGAAACTTCCTTTTTGTAGTTCTCCTGTCAAACTGATATTTCATATCCTGTTGTCTTTTGAGATTGATCTGGTGGGCTCTCCTTCTGTCTTCATCCAATGCAACCAGCTGATTCACTCTTTCTGTCATGGGATCTTCAATGTCCTCATCATTTTCCTGAATGAACCTGTAAACTGGTAGGAGATTATTTATGGGCAGTCTAGCTGATGCACCATACACTAGCTCAAAAGGTGACTTCCCAATAGCCCTTTTCACAGTCACTCTGTCAGCCCATACTGCTAAGTTCAACTTTGAGTCCCAAGCCCTCTTGTTCTTGTCCAGTATCCTCTTGACAATTTTCATGATGCTCTTATTGCTTGATTCTGCTTGACCATTTCCTTGTGGGTGATATGGTGATGTATATGACAGGTTTATCCCATACCTGTTACAAAAATCAACAAACTCACCTGATCTGAAGCACATAGCATTATCAGTGATAATCTTAAATGGTACTCCAAACCTGATGATGATGTTCTCTAGTATGAAGTCTGTCACCACCTTACTTGTAGCTCTTTTAGTTGGAATGGCCTCAATCCATTTGGTAAAGTAGTCAGTTGTCACCAAAATCCAACTGTGTCCCCCACTTGATTTGTCTGCAATTTCCCCTATAAAGTCAATTCCCCATTGCTGGAATGGAGCATCCACAGGTACAGTTCTGAGGGGCAAAGCACCATTATATTTCAGCTTTCCTAAGAATCTCTGGCAAGGGTCACACTTCCTTACTAACTTTTGTGCATCTGAAAAGAGAGTGGGCCACCAATATCCTGCCCTGAGAATTTTATGAGTTGTTGTTTGGGCAGTATAATGGCCACCACACAATCCTTTATGCATGTCAATCAAAATATTGTTAGCCATGTTCTTATCCACACATCTCAGCAGCACACCATCAGGATTTTTCCAGTACAGCTCACCTTGAACAACAACATACCTGATTGCATGTAGCTTCAGAGTCCTCTTTTGATTGTCACTGAAATGGGAAGGACAATTCAGGTTTTGCAAATAATAGACAATATCCTTGTACCATTCAGATCCTGATACACTTACATTCTCATCTTGGACTGCATTAACTTGGCATGCTTCCAAGTTTGATTGTGCCATCATCTTGGCTAGTCCTTGTCCTCTTATCAACTTAGTAAATTGTATGTCTATGTTGAATTCCTGCAGTTTGTTTATCCATCTGCACCTTCTTCCAGTCACCTCCTGCTGAGTGAATATGTCTTTGACTGCAGCATGAGGCACATATGCAATGATATATGACCCTACCAGGTATGGTCTGAAACTTTTTATGGCTCTAACTAGTGCATATGCCTGCTTCTCCATAATGTCATACTTCAACTCAGAGGCCTACAGGGACATACTGAAGAAAGCAATGGGCTGTTCAAAACCATCTTCATTTTTCTGCAACAAACATGCAGCAACAGTATGAAAGGAAGCAAATGAGAACACTTGGAATGGCCTAGAAAAATCAGGAGATTTAAGAACAGGGGCCATCTTAATTGCCTCTTTGATATTCTGAAATGATTCTGCTGCTTCCTTTTCCCAGTTGACAGTTGCATCCTTCTTCATCATCTTGGAGATGTTCCTTGTGATTTCTGCAAAGTTGGGAACAAATCTTCTAACAAAGTTTATCTGTCCAAAGAAGGACTGAACTCCTTTCACAGTTTTTGGCATTTGAATCCTGTCAATAGCTGCCACTCTCTCTGGATCTATCCTGACTCCATCCTTGGAAACAATGTGTCCCAGAAGTTTTCCTTCAACTACTCCAAAGGCACACTTCTTTGGGTTTAAAGAAATACCATATTCTAGTGCTCTTATGAAGATCTGCTCCAGATGCATACAATGCTGCTCCTCTTTCTTTGAGTAGGCAGTCAGGTCATCCTGATATACTGCCAGGATTGAATCAATCAGCCCTGCAAAAGCAACATCCATTGCTCTTTGAAATGTAGCACCTGCATTTGTTAGTCCAAATGGCATTCTAACATACACATATGTCCCCCATGGAGTGGTAAAGGCAGTCTTATACTGTTCTGATTCTTTTACCTTCACCTGATTATATCCTGAAAATCCATCCATCATGGACAGGAGTTCACAACCAGTCACTCTCTGCAGCATAGCCTCCATATTAGGCAATGGATAGTTATCCTTCAAAGAGGATACATTCAAGTTCCTGAAATCAACACACAGCCTAATATCACCATTCTTTTTTCTGACTGGGACAAGGTTAGACACCCAAGTTGAATGTCTGATGGGCACAATTATTCCAGCCTCCCTGAGCCTTTTGAGTTCTTCTTGCATCTTAGGAGCTAAGGTAGGATTTATAGGCCTTTGCCTCTGTCTAAATGGCTTAGCTTCAGGCTTCAGTGGGATCTCATGCTGGAATAAGTCTTCTCTATAAGCTTTTAGGTCCTCATATGACCAAGCAAAAACATGTTTATACCTTTTTAGTAATGCAATCAGCATACTTCTTATGTGTGGCTTGAGCTGTTTGCCAATATATACTTTCTGAGGGGCCTGAGATGTCCCCAAATTTATTTCTTCTAAATCCTCCTTATTTGTGGGGGATGTCTTTGTGACCATTTTGTCTCTACTGTCAAAGGCTCTTTCCAAAGCCACTAACCCTCTAGGGATCTTGTTAGTCTTCAACTGAATGATCTCTTTCCCTACAAGAGTCTCTTTTCCATCTACAGTTTCTACAAAAGCTTGGAAATCAATCTGTTGGTTCTCATACTCATCTATGCAGTGCAAAAATTTCAGCAAATCCCTATCATCATTAAAAACTTGCCAACTGCATATGTTCTCTGGTATGGCAGGCCTAATTTTAACTTCTACATCTGTGACACCTGACAGAGTGATGTCATCTGGCCTTATTGCAACATTGGCTAAGAAATCAGCCATAACATTTTTTGACCTTTCTACCCAGCCAATTGAAAATGCATCAAAAAGTTCAATAGTATCCCAAACAGCATGCTTGTATTGTTTCAACCTTTTATTCTTTGCAGCATACTTATTTCTGATTTGGGATACAATCAGCTCAGAGTCTCCAAATACTCTTAACATTTTAATTCCATGTTTGAGAGCAATATTCAGGCCTAAGAGTAAAGCCTCATATTCTGCAATATTGTTTGTGCAATCAAACCTCAGCAAGAAAGAGAATTTGAGGAGCTTACCAGTTGGAGACAGGAAAACAACTCCAGCTCCAGAGCCTTCTTTTGCACAAGCTCCATCAAAAAACATGGTCCATAAGCCTTGCTGATCCAGCTCATCAATACAGGCATTTTTCCTTTTATCTTCTGCATCATCTGAGACAACCTTGAAGTTATCACAGTCAGTGTCTACAAAGCATACTTGTTCATTTGCTTCTTGGTCTTCCACTGTCTCTGATGATCTTTGCTCTCTACTTAGCTTGACATCCCTGCCATTTATTGGAATCATGGCATATGATAGGTCCAGCTGCATACTTCCACCTATTAGTGCTGCCCATCTTCTTGACAGCAACATACCATATTGTGGCTTGATGTCAACCACTGTTATATTCATCTTATATTTCTTTTCAGGAAATGCTGCCAGTTTGAAATCCACATCCTTCATGATTCCAATAACTGGTACCTCTCTGGCATCCATAGCATAACACTTCCCACATGCCTTGTCAATTTTTAATCCAGTTTGCTGCATGATAGCCAAAGGCATGACATTTGTGGATGCTCCAGAGTCAAGCATACAATTTCTAATTATTTTACCATTTATAACCAGGGAAACATAAAATGGTTCCACCTGTGAAGGACACTTTGTCATGGTCATTCCTAAATAGACTTCAGGAGTCTCATCTTCTTCATTACACATGACCTGTTTCTCACCCTGGGTCTGATCATCTTGCTTAGCTTGAAAAGGTACCCCTGAGATTAGGGATATTGTCCTATTCTTGATCTCTTCCACTTTCATGAGTTCCATAAGTGGAACAGAGACCTTTACCTGAGAGAGGATCTGGGCAATATCAAATGGAGCACAGTTTTGTACAACAGTTGTAGCTTGCTCCACAATCTTGCTTTTATCCTGAGCTGACTTAGCTTTCATTTTCATAGTTCCCTGATCATCATTCTTGTCTTGGGAACCTCTGCTTTGATCTTCAGCCTGAGGGGTTTTGTTTTCTGGTCCTTGAAATTCAGGACCGGTTCTGTATCTGAAGTTCTGTTTATTATTTACCCACTGCCTTTTTTGTGGTTCAGTTCCTTTATGACCATGCATCAACTGACCTGCAGAAATATCCTCTGGCTGATGTGGGCTGCCAACCTGATTTCTACCTCTAAGGTTGTAGTTGCTTTTGACCTGAGCAACTGCTGCAGCTGTGAAGGCTCTGATTTCCTCATCAGAAGGTCGTTGTAGATTACTCAGAAAATTGTGTGAGTTCTGAGCATACACATAATTATCTTCGTCATCTTCATCATATGGGGACTGTTGGCAGGCCTGAACTTGATGATCTGTCTTCTCATCAGCATCATAAAGAGTATATCCATTGCCTATGGACATCATGTTAACATCATCATCCTGCACATGATGCGGCTCATTGCATTCATTACAAGATGTAGCATTATCATACAAAGATTGGGCAATCATGCACTGTGACTGTGAATGTGGCATCTGACAGATTATACACCACGGAGCATCATCAGCAATATTTATAGTTTTCTTCAGGGGATCAGGAGTTTCCTTGGCATGTTGAGCCCTCTGATTTGTGTTGTTACGTGGATATACAGGCTTACCATCATGCCAATTGGTGTTATAAGGCATATCATGTAATGATGGCCTCTTTTCCTGCCTTTGATAGACTTGTCTATCAGGACCCATTCCTTTTTCACTTCTAGCTAATCTATAGCTCAGGTCCTTAACAACATTTGCCAGTTTGTCTATCTTATCTTCAGGAGCAGATGTACTACCTTGAGTGTTCTGAGGCTTATTTGGATTCTGCAGAATTTTTACATCATCCCTTCTATTTGTCTTGCCTGATGCTTTCCTATTGTTTTCAATATTTACTGCAATTCTGAAAGCATCCCTGAGAGTGGCAGGACCTTTATCTCTTAGTCCATATGCAGTCTTTGCATCAAAGGCATTGATGTACAAAATTATGCACATTGGTTCATTTGGCCTCATGTGATGTGGCAGTTTGTTCAACACTTTAGTAAATCTTGCATTAAAGTCTGCAACCTGTTCATTTGACCCTTTTGTGATACTGGTGAACTCATTTACAAAGAAGCTAGGGTCAGTTTTATCACCATATTGCTCCTTGAATATCCTTTTAAAATCATCCCATGATGATATGCTCCGGTCAGGCAGATTCCTGTACCATTCTCTTGCCTCATCTATTAAGGATTGCATGAATGACTTCATGAAAACATCCTCATGCTCAACCTCAAAATTATCCATGACATTTTGGAAGGCCTTTAGATGATCTTCTCCTGACACTGTATTGTTTCCTGAAAATTTAGGCACTTGCAGCCTCAGATGCTTGTCAATGGGGTTAGGATACCCAGGAATACCATCAAACACCAGCTGCTTGAATCTATCTAACTGCATAGGCTGTCTGTTTGACTGATTAACATTAACATTTCTGTTTGCATTCTGGTTTCCTGCATGGTTCAGTGGTATCCTAGCATCATTCACATATTGTCTGTCATCATGATGCTGATGTTGCATTTCATATCTTTGCTGATGTCTTTGCATATTTGCATTTTCTAAGGTAGGAACTGAATTATTTTGGGCAGTTCTCAAGGCTTGCACTTTCTGCTGTATATCATCTCTGATTTTCATGGCTTGTAGGTATTCTAGTTCTGCTCTTAGGCTTTTGATTTCTTCAGCCAACTGTTCATCCTTAGGTCTGGAGGTAGATGGTCTCATACCATTTTGGTCATCATCTTCATCATCCCTTAGGGACTCTGCCTCTTCAAACCTTTCACTTGGGTCTAGAAAAGGGCGTTCTTGGAACACCTCTGACCTCATTCTCATACTACCACCCTGTTGCCTCTCATATGCACCTTGGATATCAGCTTCTGCACTTGAAAAATAAGGAGCATGCTGTCCTGATGGCCTAGGGTTATCTTGTACCTCATCACTTTTTCTGGGGGAGCTCTCATGACTAGCTGAGACAGTTCCCTTTCTTCTATACATCATTCTTTTTGTTAATGGTAACTCTTCAAATAGAGGATTTTGTTGGGATCTTCTCCCCTGCATATAATTTTACCTTGACCGGTTGGGAGATTACTTCGGAGTCGCCACCTATTTCTAGGAACTGTTTTCTTCTGAAAACCAGGGTTCTTTCACAAGGTTCCCCAGCGGAGTAGATTACTGTTGCTGACTCAGATGGGTCACATATATATCACTGGAGATGATCAGATAGTACTTTTACTTCTCAGTCCCCAGCAGAGTCGCCAATTTTTGTTGACTTTTTCCCAGACTGGATGCTTATTCCCAGATTTCCCTACAAGGTAGCCATCAGTGATCAACAGGATCTCTGGGCCAGGGGGTCAACAGTATAGGAGATAGACTCTATATTTTATCTCCTCTTCTTCTTCAGGCTCTGCAAGACCTAGGGGGGTATTCCCTACTCAACATCCATGAGGATATGCATAAAAGGCTGGGATGCTGACAGAAAGCAGATAGTCCTCCTGTAAGTAGACCAAAACTGAAAGATAAGAGCAAAGGGGCTAGCTTTGGGCCTATTAGCAGTTGTAGACAGAGGACTAAGGTTCCTAAAACTAACTCTAAAGTCCTAATGTTGGTTTTAGATTTTGCTTTGGAGTTTAAGTGTGGATGCAAAGCTGGATATGGTTATAACACAAAACAAAGCATGATTGGTGCCTATCCAGGGCCTGGAGTCAGTAGACATACACTTGTGAATGACCAGCATGAACAACTAAAACTGGATTTCAAGGGGATATGTGTGATACCTGCCTTACAGGCATCTCCCAATACAAAGTGTTAGGTTATCTCTACTTATGGTATCCCTACTGCAGTATACTCTTCCCAATGTTCAACCTGAAAACAGTTTAATCTACCCCTTGAGTAGAAGTTAGAAGATCAGACAGTCAACATAGGAATTCTATGCTCTAGAATCTAAACATTACCAAACATCCAGATTCAGAAGAAGAGTACATGCAATACTGGAGACAGAATTAACACAACACATGCTAAACAGCATTTCTCATATAAGTTTAATCATGAAATCAGTGGGTTCATGCCAAAAAACAAACAACAAGAGATACATAAACTCACAGGTAAGCTGTACAGAGCAACCAGATCAGCTTGTTATGCATTACAGAGCCAAAATCATCAACTTTCAACAACCTTTCAAATGAGCAACACAACCTGCTTATAACAGCCAGGTAGGTGTTCAGCAATTAATTACAATGTTGACCAAAGTTTCGCCAGATACACAGTATCAAGAAAATGGCGCTCAAACATAACCGGATTGGCGCCCAAACTTGAATGCAGCAGGTAGGAGAGGAGACAGGAAGATTTCTCGAGCCCTGCGCCACCATCCGCTGATGTATATCTTCAGTCGGGTACAAGATCGACCCACGCCATCGCCCATACCTCTGCAACAATCGCCATTAATGGCGCACCAACCCGCGGCCTTGGGAAGATCATCAAATCTGCAATCGCAACCATTTCCCGCCGAGACTCATCATCATGATGTTTGAAAGTGCAGGATATCAATATCCCACATGCACCCCGCGATGACCTCAATAACACTTTATATACTAGGTCATGAGCATATATCATGTCGGTGCTTTTGCTCCTGACGACACTAGTATAGACTTCATCATCATCATCTTCCAGCAGCATGATATCCTGTTGTTCGAAATATCACCCTGACGTCATCATGATATTTGAAATATAACCTTCATGATAATCAGCACAACCTGATCCTTCGGAGGAACATCCTCCTGCTGAGCTTATAACAAAAGTCTGGCCGATGAACATCCTGATGACGTCATCATCATGTACTGCTGACGTCATCATCATATCTGCCTACTGCGCACTTCCTCATATCCGGATGACGTCATCATCATGTTTGCAAATATCAGGAGGTCTCTTCGAGATGATCAGTTGTTAGAAATATGACCCCCGCGGACCTTGATGACGTCATCATCATATTAACATCATCATGATATTCGGAAGACAACCGGATATTTGGAAATATCCTCCTGACGTTCAAACATCAGGTTGCACTGTAGCTCCTCTGTAAGATCGGGGCGATAGCTGAATATGATGATGATGCTTGAAAAGATCACCCCCAGTAGATAATGCGCGAAGCCAACAGGCGGATATCTCCTTGATATCAGCATCATCATGATGCTCGAACAAAACAAAAACATATATCCGGGTGATATGAAAATATCACCCCCTCCTTCGGAAATATCATGATGCAGATAGGCAGAGAAACAAATATCACCCTGATATACGGATGGCGTCAGCATCATCAGGATGAGAAACAAAGAACAAGAAGTGATACAACATCATCAGGATGATATTGACTAAGATCATCCTGACGTTCAAAATATGATGACCCTAGTGAATATCGGGTCGCACTTAGAACTCTTCAACATCATCATCAGGATGATATTAACCAAGATCACCCGATGATAAAATATCACCCCGGTGAAATATTATGAAGGCAGAAAATATGATGACCTCCACAAGCAGCAGGATGATAACTGGAAATATGATGATGATGACGATGATCCTTATGAAAAAACAAGTCAGGTCGACAACTTAGAGAATAACCCCTTCAAGATATCAGGGCAACATCGTCATCATGTTTGAGCAAGGTGATATTTGGAAGATCACCGGATACTTGAAAAGATCACCCCCGCAAGCAACTGAGGGCGCACTGTAGCTCACCAGTATCATCAGGATGATAAGCAAACATCACCCGATAGTTGAAATATGATGATGACGATGAGAAAAACAAGTCGACGAAGAACATGCTGATGAAGATCATCATCGAAGACCAGATGATGATGACGACCTCCTCCTCAGAAAAATATGATGCTGCAACTGAAAAACGCTGAGGAGGTCCAACACTTAGAAAAATTGGGCAAGAAGATGAAGGCTTCAGATGAAGAAACCTCCTGATCATGACAAATCAACCCCAGGTTAAAATAAGTGCTAACAGGATTTGTCCTATATTTGTTGATGGTCACAACCATTTTGATGAATAAGGATTGGACTAGGTTCAAGGAGTAGGATGATGATAAATGAATTAGGTGGGAAATGGATGGATTGGATGATTTGATCAATTAAAAGAGCTTCTTAGGATTCAAAGTGACAAAGTTCCACTTGAGATGTGACACAGAAGGATGATAGGTTCCCAATTCTGAAGGCCAAGTTAATGATATAGGGGACAAGTTGTAGTGATTAGAAAACACAATATGATGATTGTAAGGAAAGCAGAGGTGCGGAATACAGCTTCCCTAATGTCAATTCAAAGGGGATAATGCAGACAAGTAATGTTTAATTCAAATACATAGATGAACACACCAGAAAATATAGAATAAACATTCAAGACAACAAAGAATAACACCAGATGTACGTGGGAAAACCCTTTCGGGTAAAAAACCCACCACCACAAGAGAAATAATCTTTATTACAGTAAACTTAATAGTTACAATAAAGATCTCAGCTTTCTTGCTCAGGTATTGATTCTCAAATTATAAAAATTGTTCACACTTTCTGTACATTTACAGAATGAACCATATAATCGAATCTCTTCATTAATTTTCAACGACATCACCAGATCTATATTTTATCTCAAGTCTTCAAGAGCAAAACTGTTCTTCTAACTTCTGCCCTAACTGTTCATTTCAACTGATCCATCATCGCAACTATTCATATTCATGTGAAATGTTTAGTCCCACATTCACAAGGTCGTGTTGGACACTCTGGTTTATATACATTAACCATCAGTAAGACTATCGTCAGCAATTTTGTTGCCGACGATGCCAAACCAAAGGTCCATCGGAATAGCCTAAACCATTGGCGAACACTTCACCATTCACTCTGATAGTTCCTCATCTTAGCGATGCCCAAAGCTCTTCATCCTCCATCAGAGTGACCTTTTCCATCAGTCCAAGAACTTTACACTGCACTGATGAATAGCCTCTCGCCGGTAGCTTGGAGAAACCACCATCGGTGAGATCGTTAGCATCGAAGAGACTTCATAGAGCTGGGCCGATAGAAGTTCTTACACCGATGCCCAACTCTTCACCAGCTTCCATCAGAGTAACTCATAACTATCGAAGCGATCACCACAGGCTTAGCCGATGACAAAAATCATGTCGATAGCTCACTACCCTTGGTGAGACCTTGTAGATCGGTCAAAGGCTTCTGAACTCCCACTGACAGTGAAAGTCTTTCTGATGGTCACTACCATCGGTGAAACACATGCCATCGGTAGAGCCCAACATGGATACGCCGATAGTGTTCTGTCAGCCCGATGAAGAACACGTGAATGTTATGAGGTTCCAAGCAGTAATATGAGACACTAGGTCTCTTCAATCTCCCACTTGTTGAAGATATTACTGCTACCTCTTAATCCGCATACGATTACTAAGAATTATGGGCCTAAAGACCCATTCCATTTGAACACCATTTGAACTTGGTCATGCTCACTGGTTTTGTTAAGGCATCAGCAACATTTTCCAAAGTGTCAATCTTTTCCAGCTTCACCTTCATGTCTTCCACCATATCACGAACAAAGTGATATTGGACATCAATATGTTTTGTCCTAGCATGAAATGTAGGGTTCTTTGCTAAATATATAGCACTTTGACTGTCATAGTGAATTTGCATCTGCCCTGCATTAAAACCAACATCAGAACACAACCTCTTCAACCAAACAGCTTCTTGGCATGCATGAGTAGCTACCATGTACTCTGCCTCTATTGTGGACAAAGCGACTATAGCCTGCCGCTTACTCATCCAACTGATAGTACCACCATTTAACATGAATACATATCCACTGGTGGATCTTCTACTGTCAATGTCCCCTACCCAATCAGAATCAACATATCCCTAAATGCTTATAGATCTCTAAGATCCAATTGAGTTTCCAGGATAGCAAATAGCAAGGTTAGACGTCCCTTTCAAATACCTCATAACTCTTTTCATAGCATCCCAATGTGATCTACCTGGATTCACCATAAACCGGCTCAAAACTCCCACTGCTTGGGCAATGTCTGGTATGGTACAGACCATTACATATATTAAAATGCCAACAACACTTGCATAAGGCACTTTTTTCATATTGTCAATTCCATTCGAAGGTTCTGGACAATCTTCAACAGATAGTTTCGTTCCCTGCAAAACTGGAACAACTAACTGTTTGGAATCAGACATATTAAATTTATCAAGAACATTGGTAATATACTTGCTCTGGCTGAGCCGAAGCTTTCTCTTAGATCTATCCCTTTTGATTTCCATTCCCAGAATGTACTTTGCTGCCCCCAGATTCTTCATTTCAAATTTCAAGGACAACTGAGATTTTAAATCTAAGATCATCCCCTTACCATTGCCAATGAACAACATGTCATCTACATACAGTGCAATTATAAGAATCCGATCACCATTAGTTTTATAATAGACACAATGATCAGATTTAGATCTCACATATCCCAAAGATAAAACATATGTATCAAATTTCTGATACCACATTTTGGGAGATTACTTTAAGCCATAAAGAGACTTTTTAAGTTTACATACCAGACATTCTTTACCTTTTTCCACAAAATGCTCTGGTTGGGACATATAAATTTCTTCTTCAAGGTCCCCATGAAGAAATGTTGTTGTCACATCCATCTGCTCAATTTCAAAGTCATATGTTGCTGCAAGTGACAATAGAAATCTAATGGATGTCAGCTTAGCTATAGGAGAAAAGATTTCTCCATAATCTATACCTTCCTTTTGGGAATACCCCTTAGCAACCAGTCTTGCCTTGTACTTTTCAATACTACCATCTGGACCATATTTCTTTTTAAATACCCACTTACAGCCCACAGGTTTTCTGCCTTTAGGCAAGGGCACCAGATCCCAGGTTCCATTTTTCTCCAACGATGACATTTCACTATCCATGGCTTCCAACCAAGAATCTAAATCAGGTAAACTAATAGCTTCTTTCACAGTCCTAGGTTCATCAATATCAGTAAGCAGGGCATAGGCACAACTTGAATCAAGTACTAAAAATCCATACCTATCTGGTTGTCTTCTTTCACGTATAGATCGCCTCAATGGCTGAGGTGCTGGTTCAGGTTCTTGCTCTGGATCTGAATCTTCGGAGCAACTCGAACTCACTTTTGAACCATCTACACTTGGTGCTTGTTGTTCCTCTTTCACAAGGGTCAGAGGAATATTCACAACACTCTTTTCTTTCTTCTCTTCTGTCTTCTCTAGCTGAGGATCAATAACCAAAGGTTTCAGCTCTCTGAAAATTACATTCCTACTGTAAATTACCTTTTCAGTTTCAGGATTCCAAAGCTTGTACCCTTTAACACCGACTCCGTAGCCAATAAAGATACATTTGACTGCCTTGTAATCCAACTTAGATCTTTTTACCTCAAGAATATTGGCATATGCCTCACAGCCAAAGACACGAATATGTCTTAGAGAGGGCTTCTTTCCAGACCATGCTTCCATAGGAGTCTTATCAACCAATGCCGAAGTAGGAGAACGATTCAGTAAGTAACAAGCTGTAGCAACTGCCTCAGCCCAGAACCTTTGTTCAAGACCAGCATAACTCAACATACTTCTTGCTTTCTCCATCAATGATCGATTCAACCTTTTAGCAACTCCATTTTGTTGTGAAGTATAAGGTGTAGTCTTATGCCTTTTAATTCCATGATCAAGACAAAATTTATCAAAATCTGCATTGCAATATTCACCACCGTTATCTGTTCTCAAACATTTTATATTTCTACCAGTCTGATTTTCCACAAGGTTTTTAAAATCTTTAAAACACCTAAACACTTCTGATTTATTTTTCAAAAAATATATAAATGCCCTCCTTGAATAATCATCAATAAACGATACGTAATATCTTGATTTAGACAGAGAAGGAACATCAACTGGACCAAAAACATCAGAATGTACATAGTCCAGAACACTAGAAGATTTATGAGAACTAGAGTAAAAAGAAACATGGTTATGTTTTCCATATATGCAATGTTCGCAGAAATTGAACTCCAAATTACAATCAATCAGCCCATCTACCGGGGTTTTGTTCTTCAAGGTTTTTAAACCTTTTTCACCTATGTGGCCAAGTCTATGATGCCATAGCATTATTTTCTCTGCAGGAAGTTTAACTTCCATAGAGTTTGCATCATGTGTTATAATAGTAGCTTTTTTAGATTTTGCTGAGACATTATTACAGCACACTGGTTAAGCATCTAGCCTATACAAAGTTCCAATGCGTTCACCCTTTGCCAGAACAATAGAACCTCTAGTCATCTTACAACCACCATTCACAAATGTAACTTGTACTCCAACATCATTAAGCTTACTAACAGAAAGCAAATTTCAAGCCAGACCTGGTATGTGTAGTACTCCATTCATTCCCTTTATCTTGCCATTCGAGAACTGGATTCTAACTCTTCCTCAGCCAACTATTTCCAGTGTCGAATCACTTGCCAGGAACACCTTCCCACCAGCATAAGGTTCATACTTAGTGAACCATTCTCTGTGAGATGTCATATGAAAAGACGCTACTGAATCCACCAACCATACATCTTTAGATGCAAGCATTGCCAAGGAAGCAATGAAGGCATCAACATCACTCTGAGAAGAATCGGTGTCAGAGAAGTTCTTCTTCTTCTTCTTTTTCTCCTCTTTGCAATCTTTTCTGATGTGTCCTTTCTACCCACAATTCCAGCACTTCACCTTGGACTTTTTCCCAGGAGATTTTGATCTCCCCTCTGATTTGGACTTAGACTTCTTGTCCTTCTTCTTGTCTCTTTCCTTTGATCTACCTCGAATAGACAGGGCCTCTTTGGCCATCTCAGAAGATTTCCTCCGCATCTCTTCAAATAACAGCGAGGCAACAACAGCTTCAGTTGTAAACGTAGTTGTTGTACTTCCAATAGCCATCACAAGATGATCCCATGAGTTAGGTAAGGAACATAACATAAGCATACAGCAGTCCTCCTCTTCTATTTTTACACCTACAAAATTCAGTTGTGCAACAATTGTATTAAATGTGTTCAGATGGTCTGCTACAGATGCTCCTTCATCCATCTTCAAAGAATACAACTTCTTTCTGAGGAACAGTTTATTCACCAAGGACTTGCCCTGGTAAATATCTCCCAACTTCTTCCACAAATCTTTGGCTGACTTCTCCTCATGGACGTTCAATAGAACAGAATCTGCTAAACTTAACCTTATTAGTCCTTTGGCTTTCCTATCTACCAGGTCCCAATCTTCTTGCTTCATGCCTGAAGGTTGAACCCCAGACACAGCAACCCAAAGATCTCTGTCAACCAGCATATCTTCAACCTTAAGTTTCCACAACTCAAAGTTTGTGCCATTAAACTTTTTAATGTTTATTTTTCCTAATGTACTTGCCATCTGATTTAATAAAATAGATATCTACAAAACTCCCACTCACAGAACTAACACAAAAAACCTAACCTACCAACAAGGATAACACAACTAGCCAGGCTTTGATACCACTTGTAAGGAAAGCAGAGGTGCGGAATACAACTTCCGTAATGTCAATTCAAAGGGGATAATGTAGATAGGTAATGTTTAATTCAAATACACAGATGAACACACCAAAAAATATAGAATAAACATTCAAGACAACAAAGAATAACACCAGATGAACGTGGGAAAACCCTTTTGGGTAAAAAACCCACCACCACAAGAGAAACAATCTTTATTACAGTAAACTTAATAGTTACAATAAAGATCTTAGCTATCTTGCTCAGGTATTGATTCTCAAATTATACAAATTGTTCACACTTTCTGCACATTTATAGAATGAACCATATAATCAAATCTCTTCATCAATTTTCAACGACATCACCAGATCTGTATTTTATCTCCAGTCTTCAAGAGCAAAACTATTCTTCTAACTTCTGCCCTAACTGTTCGTTTCAACTGATCCATCGTTGCTGCCTTCCAACCGTCGCAACTATTCATATTCATGTGAAACGCTTAGTCCCACATTCACCAGGTTGCGTTGGACACTCTGGTTTATATACATTAACTGTCAGTAAGACTATCGTCGACAATTTTGTTGCCGACGATGCCAAACCAAAGGTCCATCGGAATAGCCTAAACCATCGCCGAACACTTCACCATTCACTCTGATAGTTCCTCATCTCAGCGATGCCCAAAGCTCTTCATCCTCCATCGGAGTGACCTTTGCCATCGGTCCAAGAACTTTACACTGCACCGATGAATAGCCTTTCGCCGATCGCCTGGAGAAACCACCATCGGTGAGATCGTTAGCATCAGAGGGACTTCATAGAACTGGGCCGATAGAAGTTCTTACACTGATGCCCAAATCTTTGCCAACTTCCATCGGAGTAACTCATAACTATCGAAGCGACCACCACGGGCTTAGCCGATGACAAAACTCATGCTGATAGCTCACTACCCTCGATGAGACCTTGCAAATCGGTCAAAGGCTTCCGAACTCCCGCCGATAGTGAAAGTCTTTCCGATGGTCACTACCATCGGTGAAACACATGCCATCGGTAGAGCCAAACATGGATACGCCGATAGTGTTCTGTCAGCTCGATGAAGAACACGTGAATGTTATGAGGTTCCAAGCAGTAATATGAGACACTAGGTCTCTTCAATGATTTGGAATGAATAGATGGAAAGAATGTCGAAGGGTGATGATTAGGGAAGCACACACATCAATCATATAAGACACACGACAATCTTGATGTTTTGCAAACACTTGTAAACATGCACAATCTTAGGCTAGGAAAGGACAATACTTGTGAGTTCCCACTTGGTTTTACCTAGCCACACCTACTTATGGTGTATAGCTCTAGGAACTTGGGGCATGGGCTCCCCCTTATAGTACACTCACTTCTCAGGCACACCAAGTTCCAAGTCCTTAAGATGTGCAGATCTTAAGATACTTTGCTATCTCTGCCATAAGCCATGAAAATGTGGCACGACTATTAGAGTTTGATCATCTGACCTCCCGTATCAGCAAGTAGAGGGTTTTTGGCCACTAAACAAAGGTTCATAGTGAATATCCAGGGGACTGGCACCTTACGAGCATCCAGAAAGCCACTAAAGGCTTTGACTAACCCTACTAGGAGTTTACTATACACAAAGGTATGCCTCCTTTTGAGCTAGCATTGTACGGTAAGTGCTAATACCGATTAGACTTGGCTTTCACCTTATCCTCAATTTATATAGTGGACTGGACAAAAGTACCGCTTGGGGTCGCAAATGAGTTCTCCTTGTAGATGTGTCTCAAGAACAGGCCCACTCTAAAGGGTAACACAAGAAAGGAAGCACGTTGTTTTTGATCTCCCAGATCGCACGAAACGCAAGGAGAGAGCATACACAATGCCTTTGCCTCACACTCACATGGGGTTCATTTTAATTCCAAATCCAAATGTGTGGGTGGTTATACAAAATATCAAAGGAATGCATTTGATTCTCAAGATCGCCGAGTGGCACTAGAGAAGAGCATACGCATTTAATAACAAAAATGCAAACCACAAGACATGGAAAACACTTGTTAATTTTAACCCTTGCCTATGATGAGACAAACACGTGAGCTTATTTTTAGACCAATGAATCCAAATGTGATCTAATCTATAAAAAAGAAGACACAATGTTTCAAGATTAGATTCTCTGACAGTCAAACTTGCAACACACTAATTAGTAGTTTGCAAAATAGTCTTTGACAGGTGTAAAGCTACAATGAAAACATTAGGACAAGACAAATGAACCTGCAAAAAGTCCACACAAAACATTAAATGCACTGTGAGATGACAAATGTTTGATGATTCAAAACTAAAGATTGAATTTCAAATGAGTATACCTACAAATATGAGATGTTTTTGGACAAATGAGCCCCACCAAGGTGTATTTCTTCGAGTTAGCTTTTTGACACCTATAAAATCATGAAAATCTGATAACAATTGAAAAAGTTATGCTCGTTTGAATAAAACAGCCTCCGAGGGCTAAAAATAGGCACTCTAACAATTTTTGTTTGGTAATTAAACTTTGTGTGGCCAGATGCACGGTTCACATTTCTGATGGTTACACTTACTATGGTGTTTAATACAACCCTTAGTGGTTATATTAATCTATGATCATTTGTGGATTGTTTGAACACTAGCAGCTGGTAGCATTATTAACAAAAGATGTTGGCCAATGCTAAACTACTAATGAAAATTTTAAATGCTAACATTGGGCATAAAGTTTGAAATAGCTACTCATGAACACTAATGATAAACTAGCAACACAATTAGAAGTTCTCTATCTTAGCTAACACCAATAATCAAAAGAAGCTCTCTGTCTCAGCTAACACCAATGATCAAAAGAGGTGGGAGTTAGAACAAATGGTTGCAAATGAAAGGCTACTAGTGTTAAATACCAGAAACAAAGAAGCAAAAATGGATATTTCCTTTCAATGAATCCAATTGTTGAACCTGCAAAATTAGTAAGTGAAATGATAAATCAGTAACATGCCAATTCATAAATGGTGACCCAGCATACAAACATTATGTAAAACAAATAATTGGTAGTTTAATCCACAGGGATTTCAAGGAATATACCGATCAGAACAGGCGTTGAGTTTAAATAGGCATGAAACTATTTACTCCATCGAGACAATTTTTTGAGCGTTGTTGTGCTTCACATATAAGGTTCTAAGGAATAGCCAATATGAGGAACTAACAAGACTTTAAAGCAATTTGGCCTATAGAAGGTTCAAGAAAATGCCGATAGGAAGAATGAACGAGTTTAGAAATTTTCCTAGCGTAAATTTGTTTCAACAAAAGGTTCAAGGAATATGCTGATAGGTACAACCAACAGGTTTAAAAGATTTTACTTGCTGCATGAACTAGCACGGCACCCATAGAAAGTTCAAGGAATACATCGATAAGAACCACCAGCGAGTTTATAAAATTTACAGGTGTGAATCTTTTTCGGCATGAATTTGTTTTACCTGGAGTAAATTCTTTTTACTGTGTGAGACAAATTTCCAGCATTTTGGTATTACAACTCCCACCAAACGCCAATAGGAACAACAAGCGAGATTTTAGAAATTCTTTTATCATTTGAAAACCACCATCCTATCCACGCAATCCAAGGCTTATTAAAACCTCCATAGGCTTGGTGTTGTGAGAGGTGAAGTGCTGCGTATTTCACCAAATGCTATGACTCGTATGGCATGATACCATTCTCCAAGCGATTGTACCCGTAAGTGGTTTAAGGAATATGTCGATAACAACAAACAATGGGTTTAGAAAATGATCATTGCCGCTTGTAACTGCACAACCACTAAACAACAATTACCAACAAAATTACTAAAGGCAATTTGTTAGGTTATAATAGCAAAGTTTTCGTATGATAGACATGAACAACAATTGCCAAAGAAATTAATTACTGATAAATGTTTATAATTTGAAAATGACCGATGTCAGTTCAAAGATGAACCTAGCTTTGTTTTTACCTTCTGCTTCTATAGTAACTGCTAAATTCAAAGAAATTGTTACAACAACAACAATAATATTAATATTGGTAACATTACGGCCAAGTCAAAGCAATTATGTACTCTTTCGATAAAAATAGGGTTCAACATTATGCTTTAGCGGAGGACGGGATGCTCGTGGATCTCAAAAATGATGGGTCCTCTCCGTCTATGATCACCATAGGTTCATGTTTCTTTGCAAGTAAGACTATGGGCTAATTTTTTTTTTTAAAAAATAAACATCCCATTGATCTCAACCACAAACAAAACAGTAACAAAAAGAACAAATTAAAGCAGAATAAAAAGGCCTAAATAAAGATCCTAATACTATAAAGGAGCAGATGAAATGCTACAAATGATACAAATGGCTAAGGCATTTGACAAAGCAAGAAAGCATGAGAAAAGCCACATAAGACAGTTATGATTCAATAACTACACATTCAACATAACCTTAAAATCAATGACATGATGATTTTCAAATCTATGAAAAAGAAACCCTATCAAAAATTTTGCAAATCTATTCATGAATTTCAATGGCAAAATAAGTATAGTGACTTGATGGATCTACAACTAAAACATGAAAGATATTCAAACTAGTGGTACCAGAGAGGGCTGTTCACATCAGGTTCACCAATGTATGTAGCGAAATATAGATTTTAATAAAGATTTGAAAACTATCCTGCAAACCCTAAAATCTACATTCAGTGCAACAAAAAGATAATGATTAAACTATTGAAACCAAACAAATATGGATGTTATCGAAGTAATTAGAATGTGGTTGCTCAAATAATTGCATAACTCCACGATAGTTTCTCAGGGGGTGAAAATGGAAAATGAAACAGGTTTTTATAAAAGTTGGTGAAAATTGGTTTGGGAAGTTGAACGGGTTTTTGGTTCGGTGAACGGTAAATGGTAGTTAGGGTTATGGTAGGTATTTTATGAGTTTTGATTTTATGAAATTTTTGGTTTTTTATTTAGGTTAAAGTTTGGACAAAATAATAAATTAAGTTTATTTAATTTATTATTTTCGGGAGGTGTGTGGGTTTATGGGTAAATAATAAATAAATTGAATTTATTATTTTATGGAATATGGTAAAATGAAGGATTTAATTAATTAACATTAATCAAATCACATGCAGGGTAATAATAGATTAAATGGAATATTTGGGGATAATTATGGCTTTGGGGATAATCATGGATAATGAAAGATTTGGTCAATTTTGGATGTCTACATAAGGTACATCAGAATGAGAATAAAGGTAAAAACTCTAGTGGGGTGAGTAGTAATTAGAATGCTACAACTAAAATTGCACATACTTAGGAAAAAAATAGAAACACGGGGAAAAGTACAACTATTTTACAAAATTATGTCCCATGTGATATTACCTAAGCACTATCCCAAATGAAGGTTTCAGTCCCATTGCTTGAAATGTTAAAGATTGAAGAATATAGAAACAAAGCATTGTCTTTGATTTCAGGGATACCTGACCATGGGAATCAAATTGCCCAAGACCAGGGCAAAGCTCAAGAAAAGGAGACTGAAGAAGAAGAAATTCCATAAGTGTATCTGGGAACCACTCTGACAAAATGTCCATCACAAATAGAGCCATTTTATATCCCTCATTATCAATGGGAAAATAATAAGAAACTATATGCTTGATTCAAGAGCATCCACAAATATCGTGCCTTTGGTTGTCATGCAACAAGCTGGATTGAAGATAGATAAGGCATGTGGTAAGTGCTTTGCTATGGATGCTAGAGAGGTACTAGTCATTGGAATCATGAAAAATCTAGACTTCATGCTTGTTGCTTATCCTGAAAAGACCTACACTATGAATGTGACTATGGTTGATATTAAGCCACAATATGGGATGCTACTGTCAAGGACATGGGCAACACTGATTGGAGGAAGCATGTAATTGGACCTGTCATATGCAGTGATTCCTATGAATGGCAAAGATTTCAAATTGGACAGAGAAGAAAGAGCACTTGACACAGTTGAGGAGCCTGAACAAGATGAACAGGTTTGTTTTGTTGATACTGACCTTGATAATTTTCAAGTGCTAACCTGTGATCAAAATGCAAACAAGAAAGAACCCATTGATATTGAATTAGAAAAATTGAAAGATCAAGAGGGACTTTGGTCTATGTACTTTGATGGTGCATTCTCTAAGGAAGGCTCTGGTGCTAGATTAGTTTTTGTCTCCCCAATTGGTAAGATGCTTAAGTTTTCTTTTCTTTTGAAGTTTGGATGTTCCAATAATATTGCAGAATATGAAGCTCTCCAGCTAGGATTGAATGTTGTAATTAAACATGGTATTAAGCTTCTCAGAGTATTGGGGGATTCATAACTAATTGTTTCTCAGGTTAGGGGTAAATATGCTTCCAAAAATAAAAGGTTGAAGCAATATAAGCATGCAGTATGGGATTGTATAGAGTTGTTTGATGCATTCTCAATAAATTGGGTAGAAAGGTCAAAAAATGTTTTGGTAGATTTCTTGGCCAATGTTGCAATCAGGCCAGATGATATTACACTAGCAGATAGTGCATAGGTTGAGGTCAAGGTCAGACCTACAGTGCCAGACAAGGACCTGTTGAGATTTTTACATTGCATAGATGAGTATGAAAATCAAGAGATAGACTTTCAAAACTTTGTGGAAGTTGTAGAGGGGAAGGAAACTCTTTTTGGAAAGGAAGTAATACAGCTCAAGACTAACAAAATTCCAAGAGGGTTAGTAGCTCTAGAAAGAGCATTTGATAATAGGGATCAATTTGTGGCTAAGACATTTTTGAAAAACAAGGAGGATTTGGAAGAAATAAATCTGGGGACACATAATAACCTAAAGAAAGTATACATTGGAAAGCAGATGAAGCCACATATTAGGGCAATGCTAATAGCACTGTTAAGAAAGTATAAACATGTCTTTGCTTGGTCGTATGAAGACTTGAAGGCCTATAGTGAGGACCTATTTCAGCATGAAATCCCTTTGAAGCCTGGAGCTAAGCCATTTAGACAGAGGCAGAGGCCTATTAATCCTACCTTGGCTCCAAAAATACAAGAAGAACTTATGAAGTTGAGGCATGTCGGAATCATCAAGCCTATAAGGCACTCCACTTGGGTGTCAAATCTAGTCCCAGTTAGAAAAAAAAATGGAGATATCAGGTTGTGTGCAGATTTTAGAAATCTGAATATATCATCTTTGAAAGATAACTATCCACTGCCCAACATGGAAGCTATGCTACAAAAGGTGATAGGGTGTGACCTTCTATCTATGATGGATGGATTTTCTGGATATAACCAGCTGAAATTTAAAGAATCTAAACAATATAAGACTGCTTTACCACTCCATGGGGAACTTATGTATATGTGAGAATGCCATTTGGATTAACAAATGTAGGTGCAACTTTTCAAAGAGCAATGGATGTTGCCTTTGCAGGATTAATTGATTCCATATTGGCTATATATCAGGATGATCTCACTACTTATTCAACGAAGGAGGATCAACATTGCATGCATTTGGAACATATTATCATCAAAGCATTAGAGTATGGCATCTCACTAAATCCTAAGAAGTGTCCCTATTACCCATTTTTGTTTTCCAGCTCAATCAAGTGGAGCTGGTTAAGTTTTACAGTTTTAAGGGGTGCATGTCTGTTATTAGTGAGTGTTTTGCCAAGATAAAAATGCCATAAAAGAACTTCAATTAAATGCAATTGTCTACAATCAAGAAGAACCATACAACATTGCATATTTTAAAAGGCTTTTTCATTATTCATGAATGACAAATGAAATGCTCCCACACAAGCCGTAGTCCTGAGTAACTGAAATTGGCAACATAAAAGTAAATTTTACTTTTGAAAACAATGAAATGCATAAGAAAAGAAAGGGGATCCATCATTGCCTGCGAACGACGAATCCCATGGTCGAGCCAACTACTATCTTCCTCCATCCATTTGAGCTCCAGCGTACTTAGAAAATATTTTTTGTTAATGCTCAAGGTCCCAAAACTTTTCATACACAATCAGAATGATCAAAAGTACCATCTACTTTTATGTAGCAGCAACATCAGTCATCAGATATCAGCATAAGAGAAGTCAGAATGAGTAGAAATAAATGCTACATCAGAAAGAGATAGATCCATACAAGTCACCTCACATCATAAACCAAGGTACATTTTTATCTAACATGTTTGTTTCTTGTGTAGGTATATAAGAAATCAATTTGCAGATTCAGCTTTTATGAAATAAGCATGTGGAGAAAATGGGCTCCCATAAGGGTCGAGCCAAGCATGCTCGGAGCAATGACATTAATGCGGAAAGGCATTTAAGGATGACACGTATTTTTCCATTCTTTGTCATGAGTGAAGTGTGATATTATTAAACAGTTCAGGATAGTCCATGTGAGTCAAGTACATTGAAGGATATGAAGTACAGTAGTAGAGTGACTTGCATCATGAACACCAAGTACCAGAGGTACAAATGACATCTGTTATATGTTACATTGCATTCTTATTACTACCATATCTCACCAACATGATCAACCATATTATGAAGAGCAAAGAGAGTGATCAATTTTGCTACAGGAAAAGTGTTGCTACAAGAAATAGAAACATTCATGTTTCTACAGAGATAAAACTGAAACAATGAACTACATAATGCCATATCAAGATGGTGGCAACCAAAGACACATCATGGAACAACTTATAAGAGGAGGGAGTTCACCTTGTGCATTAACAATTAACTGGATAAACAACAGAGTCTTCAAAGAGGAGTCAAATGAAATAATAGAAGCTTATATATCTTGTCCATATATAAGAGAAGTAAACAAAGAACAGTTGGTATTTCATTACTTATCAAGTGGATTTACTTGGAACAAGAGCAAAGTTTTATCAAAGTGATCAAGACATCCAAAGATGACAAATGGTTGGCTAGAAGAGAAGTGATTACCGTTGGTTTTTCATTGATTATAGTTCTAGTTGTGCTTATGTTTTATGCCTTGGTAGTTGAATCAAATCATGAAGTGATGCAAATGATAGGTAATGCAGTCAGTGATCCTAAGAAAAGTGAGTTTTTGATGTCATCAATTTATAAGACAGAAAGCAAGCTAAAACTATATTATGAGTCTCATAGGAACAACCAAGTATTAATGACTGGTAAAAGGTCTAAAAGATAGCAAACAATACACAATAATAAAGAGATCAATGCCAAATGCCAAATGCTTAAGTGGGACAGCCACCAAAAGGATATGATCTAAGTGCCATAGAAGATAAATGCAACTACATCATAAAGCAACATGTTCAGGTGATAGAGCAGCAGTCTTTTTGACTATTTTCAAAGACAAAAAGGAATGAGCAATGATTCTATTCAAGAGATGTCAACATGCAAGGATAGGAGGTATAATGATCAAACATATTGGAGTAGCCTTAGAAGGTATTTCTTCCATCTTTCTGTTATGATTGAAGTATCATTTTTTGCTATCCTGATATACATCATAGGTAGAAAAGATGCAATCAAGGTACACAGTATAAAGGAGATCATAGTTTTCTTGTAAAAGTTGTTCAACAGTCTGGACATCATATATGTGGTGTTTTTGTCTTAGAATTTTATCTGCAGCAATGTAACAACAATGGAACAGCAATGAAATATGCCACATCATGTGTGAAGTTTTGGAGCAGCAATACACAATGTAATAGCATATATATCCATCAAATGGATAGTCATCTTGGGATGGGTCTTGTTAAACAAATGGTTCTTTCGTGGAAATTTTACCCTTACTGAGTAATCCAAGCATGTTGCATGATAATTGCTTGAGAGATCCTAGTTTTCCTAATGCAAGATTGGAGTCCAATTACACCAAGCAAAGAGCATGAGCCAAGAGGCAAGGGTTACAAATTTATTAGAAAGGACATTCATATGGCATCCATGAATTTTCTAGAAAATGTTACATTAAATAATAAGCTACACTATATTGGAGTATGCAAAATGGCAGGCCTGAGGAGTAATGTGAAATGGTATAGCTACTGATCTGCGTTGTTCATCATCAAGTACCTTTAACCCACATTTGACAACAAATTTTGGAATAGAAAGCAAGATAATGATATCTGGGATAATTTCAGCGGTGATGAATCTCTTTCAACCAACATAGGAAATGATTCTAAGAACAGAAAATCATTACTCACAGCCTGCAAGTAAAACAAAGTTTCTTGAAGTTTTATGACAAACCCATATCATATTTTTGCATTATGGTGTTTCAGCTACAGGGTAAAGATGAATGGTTTCCTTATGTGTTTTGCATTCTCAGAAAGAAATACAGAGAGATACCATTATTTTCTTCATAAGGAAAATGATTAAAAAACCAGTTTATACGCATGAAATTTGCTGTCAGAGTTTATGTTTCTTACAAGTCCTTGTTATATTTTTCTCAGACATTTTCAATGGCAGTAACAACAATGGAAAAGAAGTATATTTTCACTAGTTGAAGGTCATATAGATAGTGAATGCACAGGAGTGTCTTCTTTTACAAGTTTTTTGTCATGGGTCAAGCTCATTTTGAGCCAAAGTGCAGATACAAAGGAAAAATCTAAAGTTTTTTTAACTCAGCAAACATAAAATACTCAGAGATACCATTAAAATCATGCCTCTAGTAGTTAGATGCAGTAGAAGAAACTCAGAAAATGAGGAAGGTTGCAAATGCTTAAGAAAATGAGGTTTTTTTCAAACTCGTTCAGACAAAAATACTCAGAATGCCTCAAAATCGCAGCCCTAGGCAGTGGATACAGTAGAAGAAACTCAGAAAATGAAGAAAAATCGACAATAAGAATGAATTACCTTTTTTTTTCTGTCGTTTGCTTTGTCAAATCACAGTTTTTTCCTCAAACGACCTTCCAGAACGGCCTCAAACACAGTGAAAATGAATGCATATGGTGGGTCAACCATAAAAAAACACATAATACATCAGAAATGTGATAGGTTGCAGCTAAAAAAGCTAGTTTTATATCCAAATGGGAGCAAACAGATCGAACAAAATCAAATAGAGGTTTTTTTACCCATCTTTTCCAGTGGAAATGCTTGAAGACCCTTCAAAACTACAGAGAATGATGCAAACCCTACAGGTCTGGCAGTGCTTGAGAGGAGCAACAAAATGACCAAGTCGAAATGACTTGAGTTAGTGTTTCAAACCCTATTTGTTATGTTCGAATGAGCATTTTTGTCACTTTTTTGACTTGTAAACTCAAAAAATCATTGCTACCCATTTAGGGACGTGGTCAAGACTTATAAAAGTCTTAAAACCTAATCATAATGCAAGGGGCCCATGAGGCTATTGTTCCTTTTTTTTTATTTTTATGAAGTCAAAATATATAATCATATAAGGGAAAGGCTTGATGCCTTGTGCATCTTTTGCATGGTGATAAGGTATTCAAATATTCGTCAAAGGTGAGTAAAGGCATGATGATGCATGTTGTGAAATGCATAAATTGTATGGGATTATAAGGTGTTTCGATGTAGCCTTGTAATACGTGATATGATGCAAGTGTATGGGGAGGTGATGTTTGTATATAGAGGTCATATTTTGCCTAGGGATTACAAGGTGTTTTATGTTGATTTTACATAGTCTAGAGATAGATTAAATATTGTAAACGAATGATAAAGCAATGAATTATGAATTACTTTATCATTTGTAATAAAAATGCAAAAGGCTATAATAGGCAAATTTATCATACATGGCAAAGTAAGTCTTATCGATTACTTTGTCATTCTTTCACAATATTTAATTTGTCTCCAAACCATGCAAAATTGGGAGATTAAATATTTATGTCCTAAATGCCATTATTTTCTGCATGGGATTGTAATAAATTTGGAATGAAAAACATTCAACTAAGTGGTGCAATTATAAACCACTTAGTCAATGTTAATTAAATGCAAAATTGATTATGTTTATGACATTTATTGTGCAAAGGGCAAGTTGAGGATGCTTGCAGATATAGTCAAAGAGATGTGGCTGAGTATTTATGTGCAAATATCAGACAATTATGATGCTGCAGGAGAGGTTGACAAACAGGGTGGAGGAGTTATTGAGATATTTGACTTGATTTTTATGGCCTTAAAGAGCATTTAAGGGCATTTTCTGGAGCTTTTATGATGGGTGATGACATGCCCTAACCTTTCCTTCATTGGGAACTCATTTTGGAGGACTTTGGGTAGATATTTTGAGGGCTTTTATGAGATGCACGACTAGGGAGGTTTCTTATCCTTATCTTGTTACAACTGCTTGGAGAGTATATAGTCATTCATTTGACTCTTTGTAGAGGAGTTCTTTTCATGTAAATTCTGGAGTCAGTGATTTTTTTGCAATCCTTACTTAGTTTGAGCATGTTTTTGTAACCCCTTTGAGATATGAAATACAGAACATACCTTGGATACCATTGATAGTCAGGTTTTGCCTTCTTATTTATGTAGTACTGTGTATTACCAAGTATTTGATTAAGTCATTTGTGAGGTTAGTTTTATCTCCTTGTGATTTTGTCTCATGTTTCAAATACCTTTCTGCAAAAAGTGTGTTTGTGCAGGTTGCAAACTATGTCTTAAAATTGTATAGGCTTTTTTAACTGTGAAATTAACTTCCTTTTAAAAGGTTAATGCATTTAGGCCTCTTTGTGAAGTGTTTTTGCAAAGCATACAGTAATAGGTTGTGTAGGTTTAATTTCTGATGTCTATGGCCAAGTGTATGCAAATCTAAGTTCCATAAATCATATCAAGTTTGGTGTATCACCCTTGTTCTCATTTTACAGTTTTACTTTTTAATTTTTAAGCATTCCTTTTCCCTTTTGCTCTGCAAATCCAGTAGTTTCTAGGTGATAACCAGCTAGGAAGCCGGCCTTCTCTGGAGGTTCTTTCCATCATAGGTGACCCACAGGCCTGGAAAGATCCCATGTTTCTCCAGATTGCTAATTTATGTAGCTTAGCAAGGGTGCAAATTTGAGAGACAACAGTTTTTAGCATGCCCGGTGGGACAGTGAACTATTTTTTTATGTCTAGAATTAGAAGCTTATGCTACTATTTGGTGTGTGCAGTAGTATTTTCAGTCTTTAGGAGATATACTTTTAGCATACCTGGCGACTCTGAGCTTTGGTTTAGTAAAATCAGTGCATTTCAGCTTATGAAAAGTATGCAAACCAAAAGTAGTCTTTCATCCTTTAAGTATTTGCAATTATCCCCACCTAGGAGAAGAGGGATAACAGTTGAGAAACCCAAGACAAATCATGTTTATTCTAGGGAACCCAAGTCTACTCCTTCTGCTGTTAGAACTCATACTGCCCCAAGAATCCCAGTTACAATGATTCCTGCAGCTAGAAATCAGCCATTTGTGGCATTCAACCAAGGCAGCCCACTGAATTTAGCTCAACTTGATGACATTACTGTAGCTACTTTGAAAAGTTTACCATATTTTAATGGTGAAGATCAAACTACTCCAGTTGAGCATATAAAAGATGTTGCAAACCTGTGTGTTGTCCATCATGTGACACAAGAAAATGTTGCAATTAGATTATTGGTAGCTTCCCTCAAAGGGAAGGCTTTGCAGTGGTTCAGAAGCCTACCAGTTAACTCCATATTTTCTTGGGATTGTTTAGGAGAGGATCTATACAGTTTCTTTGAAGACAAATCAGACCATTTATCATTGATGGAGTAGCTATCTACAATCAAGGGGGGCCATCATGAAGTTATGTCAGACTTCAATCACCATTTTCAGAAGACATGGGATAGAATCCCACAAACGGTAAGGCCTACTGCTAACCATGCTTTCTTATATTATTTGAGAGCTTTGAACAATGATATTTCTATTATGGTTCAATCTATGGGAGGAGCTTCCCAACCACAAGCTTATGCTATAGCTATAAGAGCTGAGAACAACCTCATACAAGCTGGTAAAATTACCCCTAGACCTCCTTTGCCAATATTCCCTACTATTCAACCACCAATACCAATGCATGTGCCTCCTATAGCTGTTATACCTGCTGCACCAGCGTTACCAGTACCTAATATCCAGCCTAATAACTAGGGAAATGCTATTCAAACTCAATTTTTTGAGTTACAAGAGATCAAAGGATTGTTACAATCTCTTGGTAATGAGATAGTGAACCTCAAGAGGCAGCAAGGTCAAAGTTTTAGACCTTATCAGCCCCCATTTCAGTCTAATTACCAGCAAAACCAGTCAAATAGGCCACCTTATCAGCCAAATAATCAAGGTCCAAGACAAGCCTTTAACTCTAGGCCTTATCAAGCTTATAACCCAAATGTTGCTAGTTCCTCAAAGGAAATTGTACCCACGCAAAACAATTTGGCTCTAGACTATGACTGGTGCTTTCCTTGTAATCAACCCCATAACCAAAAGACCTATGCCAATGGGGTGATTAACCAAGCTTTGATGGTCCAAAATAGTCCAGCAGTGCAGTCTAATGTGTCTGTAGAAGCTCCTGTCCAGTAGCATGAAGAACAGGTACATGAGACAACACTCCTAAACTGGCAAGGAGAAGAATTCTGTTGTATGAACCAAGTTGGTTCTTCAATTGCAGCCAATACACGCAGCAAGAAAAGGGCTATAGATGAAGGGCAACAATCTGATAAGGTTCAAACACATGAGCATCAAGTGCCAAACATGCATCAAGGTGTTTCTAACCCATCAAATACTGAGAAAATTTAAGTTTTATCAAAAAGTCAGCCTTTGGTAGGCAAGGAACAGCTTAATCCACCAATTCAGCTAGCTTGTACTCAAGGTGACATGGTTGCCCCCAAAAGCCAAGTTAAATTAGGTACATCTGCTTTCAATATCCTTGAGCATATGAAGAAAGTGAATGTATCTATGTCTATGTGGGATTCCCTAAGTATCCCTTGCCAAAAAGACTTGCTTCAATCAGCTTTATCAAATTTAAGTTTGTCTCAAGGGCCTAATATAGATAAGTCTAAGGCTGTGTTGACAAATATGGCTGGAAATGATAAAGAACATCAAGCTTCAAAGGTCAAGCCCCTGCCATTTTATGTGTCCTTGATCATAGGTGACCATTTAGTCAATAACTATATGATTGACTCAGGTGCTAGCAGTTCCGTCATGCCCAAACAGATTGTTGACAAATTAGGAATTGAATATGAGCCATTAGAGAAGGGAGTTGTTAAGCTGGATGGAACTGCTATTAATATAGTGGGTGTCGTAAAGGGATTAAGTTTAACTCTTCATTCCTATCCAAATTTCTCTATCCCATAGGATATATATGTCATTGAGTTACCTCCTTATTTCGCTATTTGTTTGTCAAGGATTTTACTGCAAAAATAGGAGGTTACTTGTCCTCAGATTGGTCTCATATGTTGTTTAGAACTAGGTGCGACACTAAGGTGACTATCAAGTTAGAACCCATTACTAAAGACCATATTGAACCTTACACTCCACGTCCCATCAATGCCAACTTGGTTGCAAGTGAACAAGAGGAGCTGCCTGTTGTTCAAGAAGGTAGTACACAAATTGAAGGTATACTAGAAGTTCTTCTTGAAGAGTGGGCAGATCAGACTTATGTGGCTAGTCCATGTGAGCACCTAGAAGAGGCTGGTTTGGGTGTGTATATGATGCACGAAGCCGATTCATTTCTGCCTAACATTGAAAAAAGTGTAGAACAGAAAGATGGGCAGCAAGATAATGAGGTTTGGGAACTATTTTTTGATGGCTCAAGGAATAAAGTGGGTGCCGATGGTGGATGTATGCTTGTTTCCCCAAAGGGTGAGAAGTACTATTTAGCCTTTAGATTCTATTTCAGCTATACTAACAACGTGGTTGAATATGAAGCTCTTATTCAAGGCTTGGAATGGGCAAGACAAAAAGGTGTTGGTTGTCTAAAAGTTTATGGGGACAACGAACTAGTGGTTAATCAGGTGAGAAACCTAAATATTGCAAGAAATGATTTTCTTAAATCTTACAAGCATAGGGTATGGGACCTCTTGGAGGGATTTGATGCATTTAACTTGATATCCATACCTAGAAATCAGAATAAAAATGCTGATAGGCTGGCTGCTGTAGGGGCTGAATATGATATTCCAGAAGAGATTAGTAGTGATAAGACTAATCTACATGTTAAGGTTGTTGTTAGGCCTGTTGTACCAGATAACAACACACATTGGCAAGTGTTTGAAAGTGACCAGCAGATTGTAAACTTCTTGAGAGAAGCTGAATTTTCTCATGCTAACCAAGAGAGGCTACAACACTAGTACAGTGACCAAATCATTCAGCTCAAGAATAACAAGATGCCAAAGGGTTTGGTCACATTAGAATCCATTTTTAATACTAATGATGAAGCTACAAAACCCAAGGTGAGCATACAAGTTCAGTAAGACCACTATGAAGAGTTTGAGATCTTCAGGGGTAAGCTTCTTAAACTGGGCAAGGTATGTACATCAAAAGAAATGCAAGCATTTATTTAGCTTTTTCAAGAATTTAGTGACATTTTTGCATGGGAATATATTAATTTAAAAGGATTTGATTCGCAGCTTATTCAACATAGTATTGAACTTGAGCCTAATGCCAATCCTGTCAGGTAGAAACAGAGGCCATTGAATCCTAAATTAGAGCCTCTTATGAAAAAAGAACTGAACAAACTGATTAAGAGTAGCATAATCTTTCCTATTAAGCACACCTCATGGGTTTACAACCTTGTGTCGGTTAGGAAGAAAAATGGGGAGATAAGGCTGTGTGTAGACTTTCATGACTTGAATAGAGCTTCCTTGAAAGACCATCATCCTTTGCCTTCCATGGAGCAGATACTCCAAGTAGTCTCAGGATCAGAGAGGTTTTCCTTACTAGACGGTTATTTCGGTTACAATCAAATATTAGTGAAAGAGGAAGACAAGTATACTATAGCCTTCACCACAAAATGGGGGACTATGGCTTACAAGAAGATGCCTTTCAGTTTGTCCAATGCTGGAGCAACCTTTCAAAAGGCTATGGATATGGCCTTTCAAGGCCTAAATTACAATACCCTCCTAGTCTACCTTGATGACATTATTGTTTTCTCCAAAGAGGCCAAGAATCATCTAAACCACTTAAGGCAGATTTTTGAGAGATGTAGGGAGTTTGGGATATCACTTAATCCCAAAAAGTGTGTGTTTGCTATCCATGAGGGCAGATTGTTTGGTTACGTGGTGTCAAAACAAGGTATCACCATTGACCCTGAAATGATAAGTGCAATCTTGGCTCTCCCCTTACCAGCACACAAGAAAGGCCTGTACAGTTTCATTAATAGAATCAACTTCGTCAGGAGATTCATCCCTGATATTGCTGATTTGTTAAGTCCACTAACTACTATGTTGAGAAAGAACGTGTCTTTTAGCTAGACTAGAGAGGGAAAAAGGAGCTTTGAGCTTATTAAGGAAGCATTGGCAGTTGCACCCACAATCCTGAACCCTGATTTTTCTAAAGATTTCTCTTTGTATGCTTATGGTAATGTTGATTTTGTTTCTGCTATGTTGGTACAAAAGAATGATTTAGAAATGGAGCAGCCTTTAGCTTTTTTCAGTCAAGCATTAAAGGATTATGAGCTAAGGTACACCTTCATTGAGAAACATGTGCTTGCTGTTATAAGGAGTTTAAAGAAATTTAGACACATGTTGTCAAGTAATAAGATTAATCTAATGGTTGCTCATTCGAGTGTGAAGGAATTTCTGTTAAGTAAGGATCTCAGTGATAAGAGAGCTGGATGGGTGACTAAGGTAATGGAATATGACGTGGACATTAAGGTTACCAAGCTGGTCAGGGGTAAAGGCCTGTGTGAACAGCTTGCTAATGGTGTTATCAGCAAAGAAGAACGTGAACAAGAAGTTGTTCTATCATTGCAAGATCAAGAGCAAACAACTGTTTTAGTTCCTGTTACTGATTAGGTGCAAGAAATGGTTCATTTCTTGCAGACTGGTGAGTGTCCTCAGGACTTGGATAGAACCAAAAGAAGGTATTTCAGATTGTAGTCTATACCTTATGTACTCATTAACGGTTTGCTTTTTAGGAAAGATTTCAATGGAGTATTGCTGAGGTGTATTAAACCTAACCAAGTTGAGAAAGTGTTGCATGAATTTCATGAGGGGTCAGCTAGAGGCCATTTTTCACCTAGAGCAACAACTCTTAAGGTGATGAAAGGTGGCTATTATTGCCCCAATTTGTTTAAGGATGCACACTTATGGGTCAAAAAGTGCAAGGAATGTGCTCTGTTTGCTAGAAAAGAGAAGTTGGCAGCCTTACCTTGGCAACTAGTTCAGGTTGACAGCCCCTTATGAGGTGGGGATTAGACTTTATTGGAGTTATAAACCCTCCATCCAATGCTGGCCATAAGTGGGTTCTTACAACCACTGATTATTTCACTAAGTGGACTGAAGCAGTCGCACTTAAAGAGGCCAATGAGTTTGCTGTTCTAAATTTTTATGAAGAGCTGGTTATCAGATTTGGAGTCCCTGAGTCTATTATTTTAGACAATGCCCTTGCCTTTGTTGGTTCTAGGATCTCTGATTGGGCTATAAGAAATGGAGTTTATCTAAATACATCCTCCAATTACTATCCG
This sequence comes from Cunninghamia lanceolata, assembly GCA_027924645.1. NCBI lineage: Eukaryota > Viridiplantae > Streptophyta > Pinopsida > Cupressales > Cupressaceae > Cunninghamia > Cunninghamia lanceolata. The sequence continues at coordinate 5,397,145 of BSBN01000054.1, forward strand.
CAAGGCAATGGCCAAGTGGAATTCACCAATAAGAACTTGATCAGAATTATCAAGAAGAACATGGAGGGTAACTAGAAGGCCTCACATACATAGTTAAAATCAGCATTATGGGTTGACAAAATTACTAAAAAATGGTCAACAGGGCATTCACCTTTCATGTTGGTGTATGGAAAGGAAGCTAGGCTTCCTATCACTCTTGAGTTACCAGCACTTGATTTGGTGAATCGGCTAGACATGCTAGAAGAAGGCCCTATGATAGTAAAGCTAGCTCAGGTAGTTGAGCTTGAAGAAACCAGAAATAATGCCATGAGAAATATAGAGCATCATCAAGCTCAAATGAAGAGGTCATTTGACAAAAGAGCATCTCCAAGAATATTCCAGAAGGGTGACATAGTGCTGAAATGGGATGAATTAAAGAGAAAACCTAGAAAGCAATCTAAGTTCGATGCTTTTTGGAGTGGGCCCTATATTGTTTCAAAATATAAAAAACATAATGCCTTCCAATTGTCTAGGCTGGATGGTAACATGGAGCCAATCCTAGTCAATGGGATTCACCTCAAGCATTGTTTCTGAGGTATGATCTTACTTGTTTGTACATATTTCCTAAAGTTTTTGTTGTTAAATAAGTGTTGTTGCACAATAGATTAGATGAAGATTTCATTTCCCTAAGTGCAGTTGTGCACAAGTTAGTTAGTTGTTCCTGGGTCTGGTTGTGCACAAGCTTTGAAACTGTTGTAGTGTACTACAGTTGTATGTATAGACAACCATCATATGAAACAATGAATACATATATTCATTGTCACACATCATACCTATCTCCCTCATAGAACTGTAATAAATTGTAGCAATTTGCTGAGGTATTCTTGTTGATTACCCACTTCTAGCCCATCAAGTAGATGCATATCATTAACGACAGTGATTTTTGTTGGTTCACTGTCATCAACCATACACATGCACTTGATGGATTAGAAGAGATTGTAGCCTAAAGTAAGTTGCAGCAATGGAAAGAAATATTTTTCAAAGTTTGGTCAAGTATCAGTGACTCTATGCCCAACAGATAGTTTTAGGTAGCTGGTCTGGGTACGTAGCAGGCAAGCACCACACAGATGTCACCAGAAATGTTACCCATTTTTGTTTTCCAGCTCAATCAAGTGGAGCTAGTTAATTTTTATAGTTTTAAGGGGTGCATGTGTGTTATTAGTGAGTGTTTTGCCGAGAGAAAAATGCCATAAAAGAACTTCAATTAAATGCAATTGTCTACAATCAAGAAGAACAATACAACATTGCATATTTTGAAAGGCTTTTTCATTATTCATGAATGACAAATGAAATGCTCCCACACGAGCCATAGGAGTAACTAAATTTGGCAACATAAAACTAAATTTTACTTTTGAAAACAATGAAATGCATAAGAAAAGAAAGGGGATCCGTCATTGCCTGCGAATGACGAATCCCGTGGTCGAGTCGGCTGCTATCTTCCTCCATCCGTTTGAGCTCCAGTGTACCTAGAAAATAGTTTTTGTTCATGCTTAGGGTCCCAAATCTTTTCATGCACAATTAGAGTTATCAAAAGTACCATCTACTTTTATGTAGCAGCAACATCAGTCATCAGATATTAACATAAGAGAAGTCAGAACGAGCAGACATAAGTGCTACATCAGAAAGAGATAGATCCATACAAGTCACCTCACATCATAAACAAAGGTATGTTTTTATCTAACATGTTTGCTTCTTGTGCAGGTATATAAGAAATCAGTTTGTAGATTCATCTTTTATGAAATAAGCATGTGGAGAAAATAGGCTCCCATAAGGGTCAAGCCCAGCATGCTCGAAGCAATGACATTAATATAGAAATATCCAAGATATGTGACTTTTTTAGCCATAATGAATGATCAATCACAGTGGAACAGCAAATAGAACAGTCATATTATAAAAAAATAGCCAAGGCATTTAAGGATGATAGGTACTTTTCCATTCTTTGTCATGAGTGAAGTGTGATATTATTAAACAGTTCAGGATAGTCCATGTGAGTCAAGTACATTGAAGGATATGAAGTACAATAGTAGAGTGACTTGCATCATGAACACCAAGTACCAGAGGTACGAATGACATCTGTTATATGTTACATTGCATTCTTATTACTACCATATCTCACCAACATGATCAGCCATATTATGAAGAGCAAAGAGAGTGATCAATTTTGCTACAGGAAAAGTGTTGCGACAGGAAATATAAACATTCATGTTTCTACAGAGATAAAACTGAAACAATGAACTGCATAATGCCATATCAAGATGGTGGCAACCAAAGACACATCATGGAATAACTTATAAGAGAAGGGAGTTCACCTTGTGCATTAACAGTTAACTAAATAAACAACAGAATCTTCAAAGAGGAGTCAAATGAAATAATGAAAGCTTATATATCTTGTCCATATACAGGAGAAGTAAACAAAGAACAACTGGTATTTCAATACTTATCAAGTGGATTTACCTGGAATAAGAGCAAAGTTTTATCAAAGTCATCAAGACATCTAAAGATGACAAATGGTTGGCTGGAAGAGAAGTGATTACCATTGGTTTTGCATCGATTATAGTTCCAGTTGTGCCTATGTTTTATGCCTTGGGAGTTGAATCAGATCATGAAGTGATGCAAATGATAGGTAATGCAGTCAGTGATCCTAAGAAAAGCAAGTTTTTGATGTCATTAATTTATAAGACAGAAAGCAAGCTAAAACTGTATTATGAGTCTCATAGGAACAACCAAGTACTAATGACTGGTAGAAGGTCTAAAAGATAGCAAACAGTACACAGTAATAAAGAGATCAGTGCCAAATGCCAAATGCCTAAATGGGACAACCACCAGAAGGATATGATCTAAGTGCCATAGAAGATAAATGCAACTACATCATAAAGAAACATGTTCAGGTGATAGAGCAACAGTCTTTTTGACTATTTTCAAAGACAAAAAGGAATGAACAATGATTCTATTCAAGAGATGTCAACATGCAAGGACAAGAGGTACAATGATCAAACATATTGGAGCAGCCTTAGAAGGTATTTCTTCCATATTTCTGTTATGGTTGAAGTATCATTTTTTTCTATTCCGATATACATCATAGATAGAATAGATGCAATCAAAGTATACAGTATAAATGAGATGAGTTACATTGACCAATACAAGATTGCCATGATAGCAAGAGTGGGAGCAACATATAAGAAGGTATGGTAATATACAAGTTGGGACAACAAACAGAGAAACAGTATGTCATATCTACATATGACTAGTAGTAGCCTATCCACAGAAGCAGACCTCAAACAAAGCAGAGGTGAGGGGCTGTCACACAAGGTTTATCTTAAAGTTGTGAAGATCATCATACTACTGATAAGGCTCCAACATAAAGGTTCAATGGAGATAAATATATTGGACCTGCCCGGTAATTTTAGTATGAAAAGGGACAGCCAAAACATCTATCCTTTACATTTATTCATCATAGTTTTCTTGCAAAAGTTGTTCGACAGTCTGGAGATCATATATGTGGTGTTTTTGTCTTAGAATTTTATCTGCAGCAATGTAACAACAATGTAACAGCAATGGAACAACAATGGAACAACAATGAAATATGCTTTGTGTGAAGTTTTGGAGCAGCAATACAAAATGTAACAACATATATAGCCATCAAATGGACAGTCATCTTGGGATGGGTCTTGTCAAACAAATGGTTCTTTCATGGACATTTTACCCTTACTGAGTAATCCAAGCATGTTGCATGATAATTTCTTGAGAGATCCTAGTTTTCCTAATGCAAGATTGGATTCCAATTACACCAAGCAAAGAGCATGAGCCAAGAGGAAAGGGTTACAAATTTATTAGAAAGGACATTCAGATGGCATCCATGAAATTTCCAGAAAATGTTACATTAAATAATAAGCTACACCATAGTGGAGTATGCAAAATGGTAGGCATGAAAAGTAATGTGAAATGGTATAGCTACTGATCTAGGTTGTTCATCATCAAGTACCTTTAACCCATATTTGACAACAAATTTTGGAATATAAAGCAAGATAATGAAATCTGGGATAATTTCAGCAGTGATGAATCTCTTCCAACCAGCATAGGAAATAATTCTAAGAACATAAAATCATTACTCACAGCCTGCAAGTAAAACAAAGTTTCTTGAAGTTTTATGACAAACCCATATCATATTTTTGCATTATGGTGTTTCAGCTATAGGTAAAAGATGAATGGTTTCCTTATGTGTTTTGCATTCTCTGAAAGAAATACAGAGATACTATTATTTTCTACATAAGGAAAATGATTAAAAAACCAGTTTATATGCATGAAATCTACTGTTAGAGTTTATGTTTCTTGCAAGTCGTTGTTATATTTTGCTCAGACATTTTCAACGGCCGTAACAATAATGGAAAAGAAGTATATTTTCACCAGTTGAAGGTCATACAGATAGTGAATGCATAGGAGTGTCTTCTTTTACAAGTTTTTTGTCATGGGTCAAGCTCATTTTGAGCCAAAGTGCAGATACAAAGGAAAAATCTAAAGTTTTTTTTAACTCAGCAAACACAAAATACTCAGAGATACCATTAAAATCGTGCCTCTAGCAGTCAGATGCAGTAGAAGAAACTTAGAAAATGAAGGAAGGTTGCAGATGTTTAAGAAAATGAGGTTTTTTTTCAAACTCGTTCCGATAAAAATAATCAGAATGCCTCAAAATCGTGGCTCCAGGCAGCGGATACAGTAGAAGAAGCTCAAAAAGTTAAGAAAAATCGATAATAAGAATGAATTGCCTTTTTTTTTCCTATCGTTTGCTTTGTCAAATCACAGTTTTTTCCTCAAACGACCTTCCAGAACGGCCTCAAACACAGTGAAAATGAATGCATATGGTGGGTCGACCATAAAAAAAACACAGAATACATCAGAAATGTGACAGGTCGCAGCTAAAAAAGCCAGTTTTATCTCCAAATGGGAGCAAACAGATCGAACAAAATCAAATAGAGGTTGTTTTTACCTATCTTTTCCAGTGGAAATGCTTGAAGACCCTTCAAAACTGCAGAGAATGATGCAAACCCTATAGGTCTAGCAGCGCTTGAGAGGAGCAACAAAATGACCAAGTCGAAATGACTTGAGTTAGGGTTTCAAACCTTATTTTGTTATGTTCGAATGAGCATTTTTGTCACTTTTTTGACTTGTAAACTCAAAAAATCATTGCTATCCATTTAGGGATGTGGTCAAGACTTATAAAAGTCTTAAAACCTAATCATAATGCAAGGGGCCCATGAGGCTATTGTTCCCTTTTTTGATTTTTATGAAGTCAAAATATATAATCATATAAGGGAAAGGCTCGATGCCTTGTTTATCTTTTGCATGGTGATAAGGTATTCAAATATTCTTCAAAGGTGAGTAAAGGCATGATGCATGTTGTGAAATGCATGAATTGTATGGGGTTATAAGGTGTTTCAATGTAGCCTTGTAATACGTGATATGATGCAAGTGTATGGGGAGGTGACGTTTGTGTATAGAGGTCGTATTTTGCCTAGGGATTATAAGGTGTTTTATGTTGATTTTGCATAATCTAGAGATAGATTAAATATTGTAAACGAATGATAAAGTAATGAATTATGAATTACTTTATCATTTGTAATAAAAATGCAAAAGGCTATAATAGGCAAATTTATCACACGTGGCAAAGTAAGTCTCGTTGATTACTTTGTCATTCTTTCACAATATTTAATTTGTCTCCAAACCATGCAAAATTGGGAGATTAAATATTTATGTCCTAAATGCCATTATTTTCTGCATGGGATTGTAATAAATTTGGAATGAAAAACATTCAACTAAGTGGTGCAATTATAAACGACTTAGTCAATGTTAATTAAATGCAGAATTAATTGTGTTTATGACATTTATTGTGCAAAGGGCAAGTTGAGGATGCTTGCAGATGTAGTCAAAGAGATGTGGCTGAGTATTTATGTGCAAATATCAGACAATTATGATGCTGCAGGAGAGGTTGACAAACAGGGTGGAGGAGTTATTGAGATATTTGACTTGATTTTTATGGCCTTAAAGAGCATTTAAGGGCATTTTTTGGAGCTTTTATGATGGGTGATGACATGCACTGACCTTTTCTTCATTGGGAACTCACTTTGGAGGACTTTGGGTAGATATTTTGAGGGCTTTTATGAGATGCAGGACCAGGGAGGTTTCTCATCCTTATCTTGTTATAGTTGTTTGGAGAGTATATAGTCATTCATTTGACTCTTTGTAGAGGAGTTCTTTTCATGTAAATTCTGGAGTTAGTGATTTTTCTGTAATCCTTACTCATTTTGAGCATGTTTTTGTAACCCCTTTGAGATATGAAATACAGAACAGACCTTGGATACCATTGATAGTCAGGTTTTGCCTTCTTATTTATGCAGTACTATGTATTACCAAGTATTTGATTAAGTCATTTGTGAGGTTAGTTTTATCCCCTTGTGATTTTGTCTCATGTTTCAAATACCTTTCTGCAAAAAGTGTGTTTGTGCAGGTTGCAAACCATGTCTTAAAATTGTATATGCTTTTTTACCTATGAAGTTAACTTCCTTTAAAAGGTTAATGCATTTAGGCCTCTTTGTGAAGTGTTTTTACAAAGCATACAGTAATAGGTTGTGCAGGTTTAGTTTCTGATGTCTATGGCCAAGTGTATGCAAATCTAAGTTTCATAAATCATATCAAGTTTGGTGTATCACCCTTGTTCTCATTTTACAGTTTTACTTTTCATTTTTTAAGCATTCCTTTTCCCTTTTCCTCTGCAAATCTAGTAGTTTCTAGGTGATAACCAGCTAGGAAGCCAGCCTTCTCCAGAGGTTATTTCCATCATAGGTGACCCACAGGCCTGGAAAGATCCCATGTTTCTCTAGATTGCTAAGTTCTGCAACTTAGCAAGGGTGCAAATCTGAGAGACAACAGTGCCTTTGGAGTGACTAAAGGAAAACTTTTGGGGCACATAGTATCCAGGGATGGAATTAGGATTGATTAGAGAGGGTGGCTACAATTGACAAGATTCAGATGCCCATGATAGTAAAAGGTATTCAGTCATTCTTTGGGTAAATCAATTGTGTCAGAAGGTTCATTCCCAATTTTGCAGAAATCACTAAGGCAATATCAAAGATGATGAAAAAAGGTGAGATTGTGACATGGGGAGAAGAAGCAGTCAAGTCATTTCAAGACATAAAGGAAGCCATCAAAACTGCTCCTATTCTTAAGTCTCCTGACTTCAGTATGCCCTTTCAATTATTCTCTTTTGCTTCATTCCATACAATTGCTGCATGTTTGCTACAGAAGAATGATGATGGATTTGGACAGCCAATTACTTTCTTCAACAAATCTTTGCAAGCTGCAGAGTTGAAATATGATATAATGGAGAAGTAGGCTTATGTTTTGGTCAGGTCAGTTAAGAATTTCAGGCCTTATTTAGTCAAAGCTCAGATTGTAGCCTATGTCCCTCATTCTGTAGTCAAGGACATATTCACACAACAGGAAGTAACATGGAGGAGATGTAGGTGGATCAATTAGATTTAAGAGTTTAATATAGACATCCAAATCACCAAACTAGTGAGAGGACAAGGTCTAGCTAAACTGTTGATAGAATCAAATTTGGAAGCATGCCAAGTCAATGTGGCTGAAGATCAAGTATGTAGTGTGCAACAATCTGACTGGTACAAAGACATTGTTCAATACTTACAAACTATGAATTGCCCAATTCATTTCAATGATAATCAGAAAAGGACTTTGAAGCTACAAGCCATAAAGTATGTCATTGTTTAGGGTGAATTATATTGGAGAAATCTTGATGGTGTATTACTGAGATGTGTAGATCAGGATCAGGCTGAAAAGATACTCAGTGACATGCATAAGGGAGTATGTGAAGGTCACTACATGGCCAAAACTATTGCACATAAGATTCTAAGGTTAGGATACTCATGGTCAACACTTTTCTTTGATGTACATAAATGGTAAGAACTTGTGATTCATGTCAGAGATTTTTAGGAAAGCTTAAGTATGCTGGTGCATTGCCCCTCAAGACTGTGACAGTGGATGCTCCATTCCAACAATGGTCAATAGACTTCATTGGAGAAATAACAAAGAAATCAAGTGGTGGACACAATTGGATACCTATTGCTACAAATTATATTACCAAATGGATTGAATCCATCACAATAAAGAAGGCTACAAGCAAGGTGGTAATGGATTTTATTTTAGAGCATATAATAATTAGATTTGGGGTATTAGTAAAGTTAGTGACAGATAATGCCATGTGTTTTAGATTAGAGAAATTTGTAGACTTTTGCAATGAATATGGTATTAGTTTGTCATATGCCACACCGTATCACCCTCAAGGTAATGACCAAGCTGAGTCCAACAACAAAAGACTGATGAAGATAATCGAGAGGATTATTGAAAAAAATAAGAAGGCATGGGACTCAAAGATGAAATTAGCACTGTGGGCTAACAGGGTAACAATGAAGAAAGCCACTGGTAAATCTCCCTTTGAGTTAGTGTATGGCCTGGAAGCAAAGCTACTAGTGAACAATCTCTTGCCAGTTATAAATTCATACAGGAGAATGATGATAATATTGAGGATCTAATGATAGAAATGGTGAAATAGCTAGTTGCATCAGATGAGGCAAGGAGAGAAGCACATAGAACCAATGTACAGAGGCAACAAAAAGTAAAGTACTTGTTTGATAAAAGGGCTTCAAAGAGAAAGTTTCAAGTAAATGACATGGTTCTTATGTGGAATGCTAGGAGTCAGGACAAGGGCAAGCATGGCAAGTTTGAACCTCTCTGGATTGGCCCATACATCATAAGTAACACTCATGGGGAAGATTTTTATTTTCTCCAAGCCCTTGATGGTGAATTTTAGGAGTTACCTATGCACGGACAATTCCTGAAACCCTACTTTTCATAAGTAGGTTATTTTCTGTGCACAATGTAAATAAGTTGTAAATAGGTTGTATATAATTGTGTAAATTTTGTATAGTCATCTGTCATTTTTGTGTCTGTGTTGGTCCTGGTCTGTCCCGAAGTCTATCTAGTCCTTGTTGCAATCTAATGAATTGCACGTCCCCAGTCAGAGCCAATGGTGGTACCTGCATAGGTCTAGGGTTTTGAATCGAGTCTAAAAATATTTATCTTTATTCTTCTTAAACCCTAAGTCCCATGCTCACTTTTAATTTATGTTATAATCTATTTTTGACCACCTAGTATAGGTCACTGGTTACTTAAGTCACAACCATGGGTCTCATAAGTCATCGAGTAATCGACCCTTTCTACCTAGTAATACCGTCTTTCGCCCGTTGAGTCAAACAATCTAAGTCTTAAGTCCTGTAGGGCCACAAATGCCACATGGCCAAATATCACAGGCCCACACAACATCAAAGATGATGTCATACTTCTTCTATGAGGCTGTGACATGAAGACACCTATCGAATATGTTGGGGCTTATAGCCATCTTATTGAAGATTCAGAATCGACGAAGGCGGCACTGCCAGGTGTTAGGTTGAAAAGTAAGCTATAGATAGCAAAAGATCTAACGGTAGTGCATGATCACACAAGAATCTTGTCAGGAAGGAAGATTCATTGCGAGGCTGCAAGATTGCAACATGTGGCCATCCTTCAAAGAAAATGTAAAAGCATGTGTAAGAATGTCTATGTGGGAGCATTATCGCACTCACACAGATCAAAAAGGTGATGGCCTATTTCTCACCACACTGTTGCGAAATGGTGCCACATGTCCACATCAGATAAAAAAGTGAAGAAGTCAACAGTGAAAGCATGTCCTATTTGGAAAAATTTCATCAGCTGCTGATTTTTCAACAAAGGGGCATATATTCTCAAATCTGGCGGGCAATTTGTGACCACCAATTTCATAAAAGGAAGCATGAATCAATGGCTGATATTTGAACTTTCTATAGAGAATGTTGGGAGGCATCCTGCGACATGAATTGCAATAAAAGCCGAGGTGAAACGCATTAATATTGTAGGCCCTAAATTGCAAACTTCTTCAGAGAGAAAATAAAGGGTTTTTACCATTTTCATAGACACAAAAAGAGCTCTTGTGCGCAGTAAGCATCCAGGTGAAAAGAACGAAGGATTTTAAGTCTCTACATATAACCCAGTAAGTTTATTATGTGCCTGCTGCATCCATTTGAATTCAAAATTGTTGTTGGTTGAAGTAGAGTATTGTTCAATAGAAAAACCCTAGTTCGGTGAAAAATCATCTAAAACAACGAGTCAACCAAATCAACCTTCCACATCAAAATGTAGCTTGTATGAGGACCTTATGGTCCAATTCCCTGGGTCATCAAGGCCACTTGCAAATGTACATGGTCCCAATGGGCCAAATGATAAACTTCTGGACCTGTGCTACGATTGTCGGGATGCTTAGCTGCCAGTACCTGCATGGATTATGTTCAGACACTAGTATGATAGAAGGGAATATAAGGCCCCAATCTACAATGCCTGGAATTTAGACCTTGCAAAGTTAATATGCCCTAATGTGTTCCTGAATCTAGATTTTGTGAGGGTAGTGGCACAGAGATATGACTCTGGGTCTAGGACAGTTTATGCAGGAAATGGTATAGTTATTATAAAAACCACAAATGCCTATATCTCGAGTGTGTTTGGTTTAAATCCTACAGCTAACAAATAGATTGATCTTGCTACTCTGAAGGAAGGATATAAGAAAGTCAAGTGTGGATACAGATTCAACTTGTCCAAGCACAGACCAAAGGGCGTGGATGGAAAATTAGTGAAAATTTCAAACATGGAGGAAAAACCATTTGATTGCTCCCAATTCAAGCATTAATTTGTGAAAACTTATCATTCTCTATGTCAAGGAAAGATGCAATGGACAAAATACCAATTTCTTTAATGATGTTAGTTGTGAATATTCAAGATATTTCAACCAAGGAACCATATGATTATGCCACATATATTGGAAACGAAATGCATAAGCAACTAACTATTATTAAGAACAAATTATATACTATTGATGCAAAAGTGGAATTCACCTGGTACTCAATGATGTGTCATATGTTTTTGTATGCTGGATTGGGATTGTGGCACAAGGACTTGCATGTTACGCAAGTTGACAAATAAGGTAACTTGCTTCCTATGCAGATGTGGACTTGCATGTTGGATATGCACTGCACAGATGAAGACTGTGATTTTTGAAGAGTATTTTGTCAGGAGGCTGCTTGGTTTTATGGAGCCAGAAGGAGAAAGGATGCATGTAGATGTGCTTGATTTTTTGAGGCCGTTGGATAGAACCCCTGAATTGGGGATAGGTCATAACTGGGGTGATTGGTTCTTGCACACCGACACCACTTGTATTACGGTCTATGGGAGCAGGGTTGCCCCATATATTTTGCCAAAGTATGTGCCCAAAAGAATAACATTTTTGGAAATAATCAGATAGATGAATGAGTCTAATAAAGGACACCTTAGAGTACATAATAAAGGCTCATTTTTTCCCACTTCAATTAGGTTTTCTAATTTTTTGATTGCCAATAAGGAGGGACTGGATCAAATTGATTAAGTATTAAGGTTTTACAGGATGGGTGTGGAGAATTCCAGGGTATTTGAGCCTGAGGAATTTATAGATAGGGTTAGATTAAGTGTGAAAAGGCCACAATACTCTCACCAAGTCCTATATGATGAAGATAAAGTAAGGAATTGTGCCACCATGCAAGACGTTTAGTTTCTCAAAAGAAAATGGGACACAATAATGGAAGGGGAAAGAATGAGGAAGAATTTAAATTCTTCATATCCAGGAGCATTTGTAGATGAAGTTGATCCAATAGCAAGGATTAAAAAGATTTTTGATAATGCAGATGCCCTGATACAGAGTGCCCTAGTAGGAGAGGAAAGGCATGCATATGAACCTAGCAGTTCAAGAGGAGCTTACAAAAGAAGAGAAGATTCACCTGATGCACCTCAAGCCAAAAAGGTAAAAATAATTGACTTAGAACATGAATAAGAAATTGAATTAATTGATTTGGAAGGGGAGATAAATGAACAAGAACAACAAATCTCCTAACAGGTGCATTCACCTATAAGAATAAGAGCTTACGCCTCCCCTGACAACATGTTGTTAAGGTCAACTATTGGGCAACAAATTGACATAGAAGATATTAGAGTTCTGGCTTGTTCATAGTTTTTGGAGGATGATTCTTTTGTGAATACCCATGAATTCAAGGGTTATGTATTAAAAGCCAGAAATGAAGAGTTTCAGAAAAGAATAGAAGAGGCCAAGAGTGGAGCTGACCCATCACAATATGAGGAAATAACTTAGAGAGTGTTAAATGAGGTGAGCGAAGATATAAGTGGGATGACCCCAAAAGAGGGAAGAGCCTTAGTTGCAAAGAGTAATATGTTGTTACTCCCACACTGGACACTAGCAGATGCAATTGTATTTGACACTGTGACAAGAAATGATACAGATGTATCTGATGAACATATGGAGAAGGCACTCTCTGGTGCAAGATTCAATCCTAGGTTTGAGACCCTAGAAATTTAGGCATTAGCATTTAACAATAATAAGACAAGGATTGGATTGGGTGAGTTAATTGGGGATGTTATAATAAAGAGAGTGTCAAACACTCTAGCTCCACAAGCTGCCAGTTTGAATGTGCAGACAACCCAATTTGCAGAGGCAGTCACAAATAAATTGCAAAGGGATTATGATGAACTTATGCTGAAGTATGGACAAGCTACCTCAGAACTGAATAAATACAAGGAGTAGTTGTTGTTAGGGCCAAGCACCTCAACTCAGAATGTTCCAACTCTAATTCAGACTACAGAGTCATTCCCAGTAGACACAGAGTCACTACTTTCAAAAATAAAAGAGTTGAAAGAGGAGGTGAGAAATTTGAAAGGTGAAAAGAAAGCTGTAGTTAAAGAGTTAATCACAATTTTGATTAATCATAGGATGTCTAGGATCATAGCTAAGGCTGGGGATACATGGGAATCCTACTCAAGCATAAGAGCAGCCCAAGATCAGCATGAGAAGGATAAGGATAACTTAGACAATGATTAAATTGTGGCTACCAAGAATAGGGGAAGTAAGAAATTTTCACAAATGTTCTAGATTTACCCCAGATACCCCACCTGAAATAAAATTAACTCTTGATATGCTGCTAATATTGGAGGAGGTGGTAGCCTTCCAATTGAAATTGGATAAAATTTTGAAAGAAAAAGGACAAGTCATGGAAGAGATGGATAAAAGGATAATGCCAAGTATTCTAGCAGATGATGGGTAGGTCAAAGATATAGATAAATGGAAAGGTGATTTTGAAAATCTGGCTAGCCAGTTGACATCCTCAAGTCATGTAGAGGGAGACTCAAATTTGAGTATTTTGAATTCTGCATTGGACAAGTTGTACGCTTTGGAATTGAATTTAGAAACATTTTGCAAAGAATCTAGAATTCTATTGGATGCAAAATATACAAGGCATAATGACAAAATAGCAAGATTAATTCCATTTTAGTGGCCTACAGAGTGGTTGTATACAACTTGGATGGAGAAGTATGTCTTGGACGAATGAAGACCCAATCATATGAAAGGATAATACATTCTCCAATTGATTTTGTAGTCTCCAAAAAATTTGTATTTTGTCTTTTTCTCTTTCATGCATATTGTATTTTGAGATTGTTTCCCAATGCCTATGGGCGGTGGCTTGTAAAGGAAGATTCATGTAACTAACATAATGTAATGATTTTGAGTACTACATTCTTATCTCTATAAAAGAACTAGTAATACGACTTTGTTTAAGGTTGTTGGAGATTTGGGAACTTTTGGTAATGAAAAAATAAAGCAATTCTAGAGGTTGGCCATATTTTTGAGTTGTGAGTTTATTTTCTTGCAATGTTGAATGTATGTTTTTATGAGCATTTTACCAATTTTAGATTGAGTTTATATGAGTAATACTGTGAGCATGTGTTTCTATTGATTGTCTCTTGTGTTATCTACATTCCTCTTTTGAACGAAGATACTAAGGGTTTCTAAGTTCTTGGATACACACTTGTTGTATTGCATGTCTGGTTTTTTGCTTCTAATCAAGGATTAGATTAACATGCTTTGAATTAGATATGGGGAGGTGTGTGTGGTAACAAGGATATTTGTAAGAAGAATTAATAGGAATAACCATTCTTGGATTGTTTTCTGTAAGACAGGGAATAATTAAGATCCTCTGAAGCTGTATGTTTGAGATGCTTATGGAAACTAGTCTGCATTTGTAAGAAATTGACTCCAAAGCCTAGGATTGTCACCGATCAGGATTGGGGTTATTTTCACAAAATACCCACAATCAGACAATCACACTCACATTAAAAAGCAAAAAAATCAAAATCAACTTGCTAGTTTGTAGGAGTAGGATTTTAGTTTCATGTTCTCTAAGCCATCTGGTGAATAAAATTCCAAAGATAGCCACTTTGATTCAGATCATATAGTTTTGGTTTGTATGAAGGGGAACATATCTACTTCAAAATCAATATCCAGTTAAAGTCAGGGTTTATCATAGTGATATTTAATAAGGGAATAGTAACACCCCCTTGGTCTAGCAAAGCCTAAAGTGCAAAGGAGGACAAATAACTGTCTCCTGTTCGTTGGCCACTGACCTGAGAATCCTGGGTATAAGAGTTGGCTACTTTTTAGGGAAACTTAGACCATCAGTTGGAAACACCAACACAGACGTAGTTGTTCTAATCGTGTTTCATTATTTTTTGTGACTTGGTTGATCACTAGTTGAGAATACTTAAAAGTGGAGATGTTCTTGATCCCATTCTCATGGCTAGCATGATTCCTAAACATAGGGCTTTGTATTCAACAACATTGAACTGGTGCAAAAGAAGTCAAGTTTGAATGCAAAGGGAAGGATCTTTCCCACAAAATAAGTGAGAATTACTCTCACCCCTGCTCCTATTTTGCAACATGATCCATCGAAGTGGAGGGTCCATAAATCTTGAATGTCTTGTGATCTTGATGTTTCTCCAAACTCATAAGTTGATTTCTATTTTTTTTTCTCCCTCCTCAATTATTTCTACTGTCCCAATTGAGAGACTTTTGACATCATAACTGCTCATGCAAGGGATAGCCGCTAGGCTAAATAGAGCATGAAGTCTCATGGTGTGAGGGTCTAAGGGGAATTCCTTGAGGTAGTCTAAGTCTTTATGTGTGATATCGAGGACATTTGCAATATCATAGGGAATGTTTTCTTCCTCCATGACTTTCATGCATGCATTGGCTTCCTTTTCCTTCTCTTCTTTCTCCTTCCTATAGATACTGAAAGGATCGAGGTTTTCCTTTATGACACATGTCTTTCCTAAGTGATAAAAGTGGATTTCTTGAAATGGGGTAGAGGCAACAACCTTCATCTCATGAATCCAATGTCTTCCAAGGATCATGTTGTAATTAGTTTCTTTGTTGATGACATAGAAATATGTTGGTATAGTCTTGGGTCCCAAAGTAAGTGGTAAATTTATCTTTCCAATTGTCTAGATATCTTGACTGTCATATGCCCTTAAAACAGTGGATTGTTGTTTAATGCCTATTTTTCTATATCCCATTCTTCAAAGGAAAGAGATTGGTGTGATGTTGATTGCCAACCCTTCATCCACCATTGCTCTTTTAATGGTGACTTTGTCAACTTGTATTTGTATGTATAGTGGTGAATCTTTGTTTTGACTTATGTCGTTTGGTAAAAGTTTTGCGATGTCGAATGTAAAGGGTGTAAGTTTTTCTTGTGTTGATCATCCTACCTCTAGCAAATCCAAGAAAGGTTTTTGATGTGATGATTTACCACTTGCGAGAAGATATTTTCTTTTTGATCAACCTGTTCCCCTTCTTGGACCACAAAAACTTCTTGATTGAATTCTACATGGTTTGAGGTTCTTTGGTCAAAAATTTGTTTACTGATTTGAGCATCTTTCTCCTTTCGTTGAGATTGTAAGAAAATGAAGAATTTTCTTTGTTATTCAAAGTTAAGTTTTGAAATTTCTTTGTTATACCCTTAACAAGTTTTTGTGTTGTGACCTTTTGTTCCATTAAACAAGGAATATGTATTAGGTTCATAGGAAAAACATTTTGGTCCTTGATTTCCCTTTTGACACCATTTAGCATTCTTTGATGAGTTCCTTATGACATTGATGCTTTTGTCTATTGAAATTTTTGACGTGTTATTTTCATGATCTTTCAAAGTTTTGAGTTTTTTGTTTTTGTCATACATTCTTCGTCCACTGTCAATGGTTGCTTGATCGATCTGCAAGGCACTTTCCAAAGTTTCTTCATATGACTTATATGGCAATTTTTGTACTTCCTCTCTTGTGTCTCTATTCAAAGAATGCAATAAAAGGTTGCACAATTCATGGTGGTCCATGTTTGGAGCACCTATCGATGAGTAAAGAACTTGTCTCCACCGAGTGATGAAATGTGCCACCAATTCATTTGATTACTATTTCATTGTGAGAAATTCTTAGATTCCTATTTTCACGAGTTTGTTCATGACAAATTCCATGATGAACTCTCCTATTAGATACCAAAATAAGTGTATCAATGCCTCTGGTAGATGGTAATACCAGTCCAAGGCTATCCCTTCTAATTTTTTTGGAAAGATCTTCACAACAACCCCATCCCAAGGGAGGAGTTCTCTTATGGCTGTGGTGTATGCCTTGATATGTGAATTAGGATCTCCTTCTCCTTTGAACTTGGGGAGATCTAGCAAAGGTCATGGTAATGCTATGCTTCTTATGACCAAGTCGAGTGGTTCTTTCATATATTCCAAGTACGTTCCCAAAAAGGCACTTTACGACTGCGGGGTTGATAACATCAAACCCATGAGTGAATTTTGATTCCCTAATGCCATAGCTTGATTTGTTTGACTACCTTGAACTGTTTGAATGTTTTTCATTGGTAGATTCCCATTCAGGAATGTGTTGTTACTTTTGTTTAGAGAGTAGTAGTTCAAATAGGGGGTTTGAGATGCTCCCTGGTGAGTTATTGGAGTTTTGGCATTTGATTTTTGAAGACTAGGTGTCTTGGTTGCAAATTATAAATAATGCTATAGAGATACACATTGATATGTAGACATTGCACCATGTTTGGAGGTATTACATTGTGATTTATGTTGTGCTTTAAAAATTTAATGAGTGACTTCTACATTGGGGATTTGGAGAAAGGTTGCACCATTCTTTGCTACAAACATATTTAAAACTTATACTATATTTCTTTCTACCTTTTTAATCACATGAGTTTTGTCTAAATTCTTAACATATTCAATGTAGTGTGAAGATTGGACTACACAACATATGTAGCTTCCACAGATACTTGACAAGTATGAAAGCTAGAAAGATACCCTAAATACTCAGGTCAAAGCATAGGTAGCACATTTAGAATCAATATAAATCCATTTATAAATTTTTGGATAACAGTATAAGTAGTGATGATGAAAGATATAAGGGATTAGTATCATCTGTACACAGTTGTACCTTATCTTCTAAAGTTCATGGATAGGTGTAAGTTGTCAAAGTGCTTGAAGTATTGTCTTTGATGTGTTGCATTGGATAACATATGTCATGGAGCAATGTTGGTTGCATATGTTGTCTCTTGTTGATATGGAGTCATGATGGTTGGCACTTGATGAAGAAAGTTGCAAAAATTTTGAGGAAAACTGTCTAAGTAAATTTCCAGTTATGAAGGGTATCACAGGTTCAAGAAAATGTACCACATTCCTCTGCATATGAAGGCATGAGCCTACGGATTGGAAGTTAGCTATAAATAGCTATAAGGTATGTGTGGTTTATATTTGAGAGCATAAGAACTACAACAGAGCTTTTTAGAGTTAGCAGAGTGAAGACAATGGTGATACAATGTTGTTGCAATCTCAAAGGTACAGAAGAGTACACATGTTTTAGAATTTAACATCTAATGTCCTGGTTTTTGAGAAGAGTAAACCATGTGCATCTAAGCATAATTTATCCATAGGGGTATATCTCATCTCATATTCTAATATTGTATGACTAATATAATGAATGGCATGTTCTTTTCCAATTTCATAGTTTTGAGATAACAAACCACCAATGAAAAATTCAATACTTGAGATATATAATAATAGAGGTTCACCATGTCTAGTAGGTATTAGTATGAGAAGATCTACATTAAGTATAATTTCATATCATCAAAGGTTTTTTGACAATCCTTGTTCATTCAAATTTTAGATCTTTCTATAATAAGGTGAAAGGTAAAGTACAGTTTTCTAATTGGGAGGTAAAGCTATGAATGGTTTCAATCTTACCTTGGGGAAGTTATAGAGTTATGTGAGGTTATGAGGTGGAGGCATATTGAAAATAACATTTATTTTCTTAGTATCAACATTTATGCCTCACCAAGATACAATGAAGCCTAATAAACAACCAATTTTTACACCAAATATGCATTTCTTGGGATTCAACCACACTTTATATTATCCCAATCTTTTTAAAAAAATTCTTAAGTCTTGTATATGATCAATTTCTTGTTTAGATTTTTCTAAAATATAATGGATATAGTATTTTAAGGTATTATTCCTTAGATAATAGAAATCAAATTCATGGCCCATTGATAAGTACCATTGACATTCCTTAATCCAAAGGGCATGAAACCATAATGGAATATACCCATTGAGAAGTAAAATAAGTTTTATGTTGATCTTTGGGATTGATGAGTATCTAATTATAACCTAAGAAATAGTCCATAAATGAAAATATTTCATACCTAGTGGTAGAATCAACAATCATATCAATGTTTGTTGAAGGAAAATCATTCTTGGGTGATGCCTTATTGGGATCTCTAAAGTTAAGATAGATTTGCATACATCCATCAAACTTAGCCACAAGGATTGTATTGTAGACCCATGGTGAGTAATCAATGGGTCAAATCAAACTCCATTTAAGTAGCTTTTCAATTTCATATTTTACAATCAAAGCTACCTTGGAATGCATTTTTCTATTTTTTCTTAACAAGTTTGGCATAAAGATCTAAAATAATTTTATGCACCACAATGTCACTAGAGATGTCAAGCATGTCTTCACAAGACCTTGCAAAAACATCATGGTATGTGATGGAAAAACTACATAGTGTTCTAGAATCATCTAAGCATTCACCAATTTAAAATAAAATTCCTAATCAAAGTCATCCATTGGTACATCTAGGGTTCCCCCAATGGGGAGGGTGCTCCCATCCTTAGTAAATGGTTTACTAGGTAATTAATATGATACTTGAAAAGCATCTCCTATCGATAGAGAAGTTTCCCCAAAATAATAAAAAAATTCAAAATCATGTGGAAAACCTTTGTAATGATGGTTCTTAGGAAAATCCTCATAAATACCCAAAAATCTGGTAAGTGCTTACTCATTAGAAAATGTGTTTAAAGGAGGCATAGAATAGATAGCAAATCCCAATAAATCAATTTAGTATATACCAACTGTAAAGAATCAAAAAGTATCTCATAGGTTGATTGAGACTTAGATCTTTTGTTAGATTTGCAAACCAAACCATGAGTGGTATGTTGTGGCTATGGAGAAAGAGGTTGAACAATACTTTACTCTTTTAAACCCAAGCCAATACCTTTATAACCAAGGGATTAAAACATGTAATAGTGTGTCCCATTTTTGGGCCAACCCTATTTTTAACTTGCAATCATGTTTTTATTGAAAAGTATATGGGGGGTTCAATCTAAGGGGGTTAGATTGAACCCCAACCTAGAGAGGTAAGATCAAACTCCCTTAGATTGAATTCCCATAAGCTTAAATCAAATCCTTGGTGGAGTCTCCTCCACTCCTATCAAAATTCTAACAAAAAACAATTTTGCCTCACCTTTTGGGGGTCAAATGAAGTCATATGAAGATGCCATTTTGTATGTAGCCCTCAGTGTTAGCTTTCCAAAAAGTGTAATACGCATTATATTTTTAAATATTATATGTTTATAATTTTATAATCAAATTAGGTGCAATGTGAAAATTAATGATCTCTATTCAAGACACTAGAAAAATAACAAACTATGTTAAAAAAATCTCAAAAAATCCACAAGACTCTACATGGATGTGCTTATTTTAATTAAAAAAATTGATATGTACACTAAGAGAAATGTGTTACGATAAAATATGTCTTAAATTTTTGTTAGTATCAATTAAAATATTAATAATAAATAAAATATTTAATAAAATTTACCAAAAAATATTCACACTAGATATTGGAGTTAATAATCTAATTTTAAGAAATGATGGAAATATTTTATTTGTGGTAAAATGTCACTCAATAGTTGTTTATTTATTTTTTATTATTGAAAAAAACCAAAAATGATAGAAATAGTTCTTTTTAAAAAAAGTAAAGTGAGGGTAAGGGCCCTCTCCATTTTTATTGAAAAATAAAGATTTTACAAAGGATAGAAATACTTCTTTTAAAAATTTAGAAAAAATATAATTGAATTCATATGTACAATGTCACAACTTATTAGTTTACATCATTCTTAAATTCTTGACCATTTGTTGGGTACAAATTTTGACACAGTGTGCTAAATGTTAAAAAATATGTATTTTGGTGACTCAATAATATTGAAAAGTGGGACACACTATTGTGCTTTCACCCCAACCTTATGAAGAGTATCAAATCCATTACCAAATTGATTATGTTGCTCCGAAGAACATAATTAAGAGAAATGGGAATTTAGAGTGGAGGGCCACCAAGAGAACTATTATCATTAGTGGCATAATCAATGTAAACATCTTGTGGGTGATCACAAGTAGTGGAATTTACATTGACAAGAGGATTATCATAATTAGTGCCATGTACTGTATATGTGCCAACCCCTGTACGTGTACAATTAAGGGAACCTCAATCATTCTCAAGATCAACTTTAGGCAAAGAAGAAGATGCTTAAGGAAGCAATGCTAATGTGGCTAATTGATTAGGAGGAATAAATTCTATTTTATTTTTAAATGAAATAGACATTTATATTAATACATACTTTTTTAAAACTACACTATATCACAAAAAAGGTGGGTGGAGAAACTCACGCTTCAAAGTCTAAACAAGGCAAAGCCACGAGCATCACATCCAAAGAGAAAAACATAGCTGCTAAGCAACAATAGCTATTCAACTAGTCACGGACTTTGTTTTTCAACCAACTGATAGAATTGATAAGGAGTGTTACATGCATGCAACATGATTCTCTTACTATGATTAAACTTAAATAGGTGATGAAGAGTGGAAAGAACCACACGATGACATGAATCCATGGATGACCCAAAAAAAACATAATAGATCAACTGTCACAACAGCACATGAAATAATATATTACTTATACAATGTCCCACATAATACTACAAAAAGATTCTAGCCCCACATTGTCAAATCCCTTTACACTGACACAAGATTTTTGTAAATCATAGAAATCCACATAAACCATATCCATAAAAACCTTACTATAAATATTCAAAGCAGATCCATGGTCCACCAAAACCCTTCTGACTTTATTATCACTAGAATTGTTTGAGACCCATAGGTTGCATAAAGTCTTAATCACTCAAGTGAAGCCGTGGCAGAAGGTTATGTTGATAGGTGATCCTTTAGTGACACCCACGTGGCGACACAGCACCCCAACAGAAGTCAATTCCTGAAATTATGGGATCTGATTGAGAAATTGACAGCTACCAAAAATATCTTATCAGAAAGTATGTTAAGGACGGAGACATAAAATTTTCTGTGATACTGTTAAAAAAATATTATAAAAATATTACCATGTAATTTTTGTTTTTCTATTTGCAGTAAACGCTGACAGTGTCTGACATCTGTGGCTGTGGTTGCCAAGAATTTTTCTATGAGTGATGGTGACATGCTTTTGCGTGCTGCTGACGCGTGGGGAGACTTCTGTGTTGTGGGACCCACCGGATTATGAAAGGAACACAGGTATAAAGTTGATGGATTGCTTCACTTGTGATCAGCTATGTTTTCACAATATTCTGTTTCTAATTAATGAATCAATTTTCATCACACGCATTTTCTGATTTAGGAGTGAGTGTTTTTAAACTTTGTAGAGAAGAAAAAAAATTGTAGGTTTCACATTTTTTTTAATATTAAGTATAAAATATTATATATGTTTATATAAAAAGTAGATGGAATGAAATCACACTTTAAAAGTTAATGTGAGAGTTCAGAGATAAATAAAAGTGGTTACATCGTTAGATAGCTAAAGCAATTTTAGTAAAAGGAGGAGGAGGGTCCCTATCAGGTGGATTACCCTAACCATTGGGGAGGTGCTTGCATATTGGTATCTTCTTTATCTTTTTCTTCTTCTTGATTAGCAAGAGCAATGTGAACATGAGATATTACAAGAGCCAACCAAGAGTACTTGCCATTGCCATCTCAACCAAGATTGAGGAGACCCATATGAGCTGTGTCTAGAGCAAACACTATGGTTGTGACCATGTTGATGTCCTCGTGGAGGTGAAAGATTCTTGCTAGCACACAAGTGATTGTACATGGTGCATTAGCCCAATTCTCAATAAGAGTTTGCATGTGAGCAACCTCCAAAGCAACTTTATTGGATTGGACTTGAATGTATAACATACCATTAGAGCATACATGGCTTTAGAATACATAGAAAAGTGAACATCCATAGTAGCTCCAAAAAATAAAGCAACATTTTTATCTTTCCATATACTAGATAGAATTTCCACTTTGAAAGCATGCTAAATTTGGGTGAATTTTATTAGCCTATTAGGCTAGTTGTCCAGAAGAATCGCGTCTCAAGAGAAAAGATTAAGGTAGAAGGGCTTGAAGAAATCATGGATCCAAATCCAAATAACTTGAGCCTATGGGCAAAACCAAACGAGATTCTTGAGAGTCTCTAAATGTCCACACAAAGGAAAATAAGGAATGGAAACACCCAAATGGATAAGCCAAGATCCAATAGGAAGATCCTAGTAAAGGAGACACAAGGCAAAATGAGCAAGTTTGAGCTCCAAAACGGCAAACCAAATTGTGTGAAACCTACACTAGGCCATTAGGTGGCAATGGATTGAAGATTCCACCTATCATTAAGCTTTTGAACTATGGGCAGGTGGAGAGAAAGTAAATAATGGTCTTTACTAGGCTTGTAATTCCTAAAAGGATTGTTTGCACAACATTTTCCAATACTTCCACAGGGTTTGGTGCATCTAATCCTAATATTATAATTCATGTTTAGAGGAACAAACTCGACATGGTCTAAAAGGATTCATAGTCCTAATTACCAAGCCTCTATTTAGGCTAAAATTTTGGCCAAGACATCCAACTCTTAGTGGGTTTGGAAAAGAGGTCTGAAATGAAACAAATCCCTTAATGAAAAAACTTCAGATGAACCTAGGGAACTTTGGCAACCAGGGTCTATCATAGTAAGTGATGATAGGAGACAACCAAAGAGATTGTTGGTTGATGGAAATCTCAGTTCTAAAATAATTCTCATTCCATAGAAGCCAAGGTTTAATGGCTTCCCAATATTTTCAGATACTTTTGGCAACAAAAGTGCCTTGCATTTGCACAAGCTCCTTCATAATAAGAATTTGGAAGCCAAAACCATTCCAAGCCTATCTTCCATGAGGAGTTCTAGACGTATTACAATTTTGAAGAAAAATTTTCCATGCCTCATTACCCTTCAGGGCTCTAATTATCCATTTGGCACACAAAGCCAAGCCTTACCAATGTGTATCTATAAGGCCAAGTCCTCCAAAGTTGCATGGAAGACAACAAAAATCCCAAGCAACCTTGTGAAATCCTTTTCCCTATTCAGAGGAAGCCCAAATAGGCTTTAGGAGGAGCCTAGTAGGAAGAATAGTAAACATGGGTAGCAACAAAGTGTCTTAGAACAAATTTGAAATTTTCTAGCAAGGGAAAGAGGTTTGGCTATCCAAAAATACTTCTTCTCAATATGACCAAGAATATATTGCCATAGAGTAGAAGAAGACTAAAAGGAAAAAGGGATGGCAAGAAATCTAAAAAATTCCCCATGGCCAATCCACTTTCATCCAAAGAGTTAAGCAAGGGGAGTTTAGACAAGAAGGGTTGACACTAACATAGGGTCTTTTGCCATTGTATGCTAGAGATAGAGGCAAGACAAAACATGTTTAAGTTACTGCAAGGCTTGGCTGATATTGGCTTCCTCTTCTAGGAGAGTGAGAAATGAATCACCAACAAAATGGCCATTGACAAGATGGAGATCAGAATTAGCAAGGGAGATACCTTTAACTCTTTGGTAGGTAATTGCATTAGCAAGCAAATAGTCAAAGTCTTCTATCACCATAACATAGAGTGTCAAAGCCAAAGGACAACCTTAATGAATGAATTTAAAAAGCCCAAATGAAGAAGATTGTTGGCCATTAATAGTGAGGCAAGTTGATGCATCTACAGACAATGTTTGGACTGAGTGGAGAAATTTCAGTCCAAACCCAAGTGCTCATAGCATAGCCAAAATGAAGGACCATTCAATATGATCATAAACTTTAGAAAATTAATTTTAATGAAAATGACCTACTACTGTGAGTGCCAAGCCCACTCTATACCTTCCCAAACCATAATAATGTTATCAAGAATATACCTACTCTTGATAAAAACAAGTCTACTTAGGCTAAACAATGAGGGCAACAAATGACAAAAGTATGTTACTAGGGCTTTCCAATGATCTTATAGGAAGTATTAAGCAAAATGATTGCCCATTGATTACAAATTTATTTAGGATTGCCAAATTTAGGTATAAATTTAATAATGCCTTTATTAATCATATTTCCCAAGGAACTTTTATCTATGCTACTCTAAATCCATTCACCACTATTGTGTATGAGTTGGAAGTGCGGAGACACATGCATTGCTCATGTATGGCATGTGTATAGATAGATCATTCCTATTCATGTGGTAGAAGCTAGTAGAATGGGGGAGTGTTTGGAGGACCACCCTTTTAGCAAGGGAGTGTCTTAAAGGTGAAAACAATGTTTATATGTGGGGGAGTTGTGGTGTTGACTTGATTACTCTCTTCACAAGGAAGGAGTACTTGGTGATGGATGGTAATGTTGATTTATGGTGTGGTGGCGAAAATGTGGGGATGTGCTCTAGCAAACCTCTGAAGAGGTCTTGTGATGGTAATCCTTGTATGATTGAGCACATTGTTTGCACATATTATGTTCAGCTCTTGTTGAGTGTTGATGAGGAAATGTTCAATCAATGATTTTCTAAATTGATTAACTCTCAAATAAGAGATAACTCTTTTACTCGTCACTTATTGTTAGCTTCCTAAATTTGTTGTTGGTCAATTCTAGGTTAGGCAGAGTTGCTCTGAGTTCATTTAAGATAGACTCTACTAGCCCTCTCTAACCCTAGAACACATGAGCCTAATAGTGGGGCAATAAGAGATAGGTAGACATGCTTTGGTTCTTGAGTTCAAGTTTTGTTTGATTTGTAGTCCATTGCTTGCTTTCTTTCTTGTTTTCTTATTTTGTTGTCTTGTCTTGCTATTAATTTTGTCTTATTTTGCCTCCATATGCCCAAGTTATGGCTCCCAAAAAAATCCCCTTATTATGGCATGCACAAGGGCCACGGGAAGTCCTCTGATGGCCTGTGGGTAGAGAATAGGTGGCTAGTGGCCCAACGGTGGCTCTACTAGTGGAGATTCCTAGTAGTTGGTGGGCCAGATGGTGGTTGGATTAGCAGACTATTGTGGCATAGCCAAAGGAAGTGGTACAATGGGCGGTAGAGGGTCTTTGGCGATGAGTAGGTGCTGAACCAATAGTGGCCAAGTGGTGTAATTGTTGAAGGCACAAGACAACTGAGAGGGGGGTGAATCACTTGTATCAAAACTTTAAACCCTTATAAACAAAATCACATCCACATCAGTTCACTTAAACCCTTAATCTGTTATGAGGATTAAACATGAAGATCGGATAATAGAAACTTAAACACATCAACACCATGCATGAGAGAACACCAGATTTTTATGTGGAAAATCCAAAAAGGGAAAAACCATGTTGAGGATTATCTCACAATATAATGTAGTAACAATACTAAATTACAAAGGCTCACTGCCAAAGGGCTCACTTCCCAAAAGAAAGAAAGGCTCACTGCCCACTGAGAGAAAGAAGAGAAGAAGGCTCACTGTCAGGGTTGAACTGATGTAATTGCATCCAACCTATGCATGGAGTTTAGTTCCAATGAAGCACACAAACATCTCCTTCCTAGCCACACTAAAAAATGATAGACACCTTCTGCTCACTACATCCAGTAGTCTACACATGAAAGCTTTTGCTGCCCTGATCAAATTCCCATCACAAATTTCACATTCCCTTTGCATACCCACTTCCATGAATCCTTGACACTTATTTATACCGCCATCAGTCTTCAAAACATTCTCCAAGGTTGGCAACACAATCTAGAATCTTTGAAACAATCTCCAATGTCGACAAACTCACAATATTTGAATTAGGTTTGGACCTAAACATTCCACAACACAAAGGAATGAAGGAAAACCACTTTGTGCCTTAGCTCATACCTATATCCATTCGAGCATGCTACTCAACACTCACATAATCACCAAATCAATTCCATAATCAACGCAAACATCCAAGGTCGCCCAAACATCATGAACATAAGAAATTCTTGATCACACACTTCCATGATCACAACCATAACTTGTGGACCACTCACATGGATTTAAAACAATATAGAAACATCCACGAACAACTTGGAGTCACTTGAGAACCAACACATTCAGTCACAACAAATTTCACTTGAAGACAATTCATAGACTGCTTACATACAACACTGTCAAACTCTGCTACACAAGAAATGACTTTCTGGAGCACCAAATCACAAATCCTCTAGCATGAAGATATATTAGGATCTTATGAACATTTATCCAGAACTACAACACCTAAAACCATTTTGCAAAAAAATGCGAAGCAAATACTTTCTCCCAGACACTTCTACACAACTCAGAAACACTGTCAAATACTGTCTTCAAACTAGTGAACATAAATTCCACTGCACAACGATTTGGAGCACCAAATTAAGGATTTAGCATCTTCAAACACTTCTCAACAATATGTCCAAACTACACACTCAGACCTCCATTACAGAAGAAATGTGGAGCAAAACTTGAATAGCACTTTGTAAGCTAGAAGACTCCTTCAACACACTGTTTCCAGTATAAATCATATTTTCTCAAAAGCACTTGGAAACCCAACAATAGAAACAATAGACTAACATCATCAACATCTCTACAAGGCATTCAGATCACATTAATGTTGCAAATATGTGCCTAAGTGGTGTTGTCATTGATGTCAACATATTCTTGTTGCCATTAGTGTCAACTGTATCCTATTCTGTGTAGAAGACCGGATTGTTGAGGATATTGAGAAAATTAATAACAATCAATACATGTAGATCACATGGACATGTAGAGGATTGTCATAGGTTGCTCTAGTCAAGATTTGAGAAGTTCGCATGAAGATTTGAAGGAGTTATGACCATCTGAGTAGAACCAGTTCCTGCAATAATCAGGAAAGACAGAGTGACAGGAAAGAGGTCTGAATTGCTCCGGTAATATAAGATTATGATCTGTTGATCTGAAGGCATGTTTGGGAAGTTAGTGTGTATCATCAACTCCAATAGTTTGTGGTTTGGATGTCCGCAAGCTATCCTTCTAGTTTGACAGTCATGGCAGAGTGTGTTCTTGAGGTTCCAAAGGAAGATTCAAATGTTTTTGATAAAATGGTTTAGAATGAATGTTATTGGTGATACCAATGTGCTTGTGGAGGTCTCTAGATCATGTAGCTACTATGTTGGAGGTCCGCATTGAAGTTTGAGCTTGTTGATTGAAGATTTCTTCTTGAGGGTAATGTTCTTCCCAGTCTTGGATGACAAGATGTTCCTAACCTGTTGCGGATGCCTTAAATACATTTTTATGAAGCATGGAGTGGTTGTAGAAGCAGATTCAAGTCTCAGTTGTGTTTTGCTGATAGTATGATGATCTGTGTCAAGTTTAGCTGACCTTGTTGATCGTTCCAAGGTTAATGAAGTATATAAATACTTGTTGAAGAAGTACTAAAATTATCCTTGTGCAAAACAGATAAAATCTGAAGGAAGGATCAGGAGCAGAGAAGAGAAGGAAAGGAGCAAGAGCAATGTAGAGTGTGAAGAAGAGTTTTGAGGCAAAGAGAAAGTTCTTGAGCATTCATTAAAACTGAATCAGACATGAAATAGATGCCAATTCTCAGTTAATTCTTTCTAAATAAATTTTGTAGGCAGTGAGACTCTCCTTTTGAGCAGTGAGCTCTGGGCAGTGCACCCGAAGGCATGTGCCTTCTAATTTTCTAAGTACTTTTAACAAGGTATGCATTTTGTGGGTTAACCCCCACCGTGGTTTTTCCCTTAACCGGGTTTCCACGTCAAAATCTTGGGGTCAAATGTGTTGATTATGTTTCTACTCTTATGTTGTTGATTCATGCTTAAATGCTTGCATTACTAATCTGGTAATAAGATAATAAAGAAGGTTAAAGGCATAAAAGTTTTAAGGGACAACTGATTTACTTCCCCCCTCTCAGTTGTCTAGTTCCAACAATTGGTATTAGAGCCAGACCCTCACATAAAATCCTAACTGCTTGAGGAGATCCAGGATGTCAACCTACAAGAAGGATAGTCCAAGATTTGATGGAACAAATTATTCTGTTTGGAAAGATCGCATGGAGTGCCATTTGCAATGCATGGGCGATGCCTATTGGGCAATAACCAGTGTCGAGTATAAACCTCCAGAGAAAGGTCCTTCAACTCTTGATCAAGTCAAAGATGCTGAAAATAATCTTTGAGCTAAAGAAGCTTTGTTGAGTGCCCTGACTGATTCAGAAATGACAAATGTCTTTGGTTTAAAAACTACTTATCAAATCTAGAAATAGTTGGAGTGTCTATATGAAGGTGACAAATATGTCAAATGTGCAAAACTGCAAAGTCAGAGAGGAAAATTTGAAACTATGAGGATGAGCGAAGATGAAAACATCACAATCTACATGGAAAAGATAAATGAACTTGTGTGTGGCATCAGGTGTGCTGGTGGAGTTTTGGAAGAATGAGAAATTGTATTAAAAGTACTTAGATCTTTACCAGATTCTTACAAAGATAAGATTGCAACCATAGAAGAAATCAGAACAGTCTCAGAGGTTACAAGAGATCATCTGGTTGACAAAATTTCAGCCTTCAAATTAAGTGAGTTTGGTGATTCTCTTCCCAAGTTAGAATCTGCATTTAAAGCCAGTGTGTATGGAAAACAAAGATATGATCTGGGTGAAAGCTCTTCTGCAAAATCAAATAGACTTGCAAAGACAAGAAAGGATCTTGAAGATGTTGAGATAGAAACAACAGACCTTGAAACTCTTATTGCCAGAAGAATGCCAAGAGGATTCGGTAAGTATGAAGGAAAATTACCACTCAAATGCTTTGCTTGTAACAAGATTGGTCATTTTGTCTCAAGATGTCTGGAAAGGTTTTCAAAACCTAACCCTAACAGGTTTAAAGGTCAAAAGAAATGTTACTATGTCCAAGAAAATGGAGAAGAAGGCATAACAGATGATGAATCTGATCATGGAGGCTCCTCTGAAAATGATTGGGTGTTTATTGCTATCAAAGAAGAAGATCCAGTATCTACTGAATCTGCTAACTGTGAAAATGTGGAAAGTGCCTTAGCTGCTCAGTTTATTGAAAGGGATGAATGGGTGATTGATAGTGGATGCTCTCATCACATGACCAGTGACAAGAGTAAGTTTGTGAATTTTGAAAACTATGAAGGAGGCCATGTAAAATTTGGAGACAACTCAGCTGGTAGAATCCATGGTAGAGGATCCATCTCTTTTGATGGCAAGAACAACATCAATGATGTTCTGTATGTGGAAGGACTGAAACATAATCTTCTCAGTGTTGGTCAGTTGGTTGACAAGGGTTATGATCTTCGGTTCAAGGATGGAAAATGCAGAATCTTGGAAAGCTCTGGAACTGAAATTGCATCAGGTACTCAAACCAGAGGTAACATCTTTCACTTAAGTAGTTCTAGTAAAAGTTGTTTGATTGCTCAGATAGATCAAAGTTGGCTATGGCATAGGAGGATGTGTCATGTGAATTTTGACAACATTGTCAAAATAAGTTCCACTCATGCTGTAAGAGATCTTCCAAGACTTGGAAACCTAATAACATATGTAGAGAATGTCAATTGGGCAAGCAGAACAAAATTTATTTTAAGAGTAAGGAACAAGGTTCAAGTGAAAGATTGGAACTGATACATACTGATCTCTGTGGTCCTGCTAGAGTTAGGAGTGTGCAAGGAGACATATATTTCATGTTGCTAATTAATGACTACTCTTAGATGATGTGGGTAACCTTTCTAAGAGAAAAATCAGAAGCCCTTGACAAGTTTAAGGTGTTCAAGATGATGGTTGAAAATGAGATTGGTGGGAAATTAAAGTGTCTGAGATTTAATAGAGGTGGAGAATTTACCTCCGGTGAGATTGATGCTTTCTGTGAAAAGCATGGAATAAAAAGACAGTTATCTGCTCCTAGGACTCCTCAACAAAATGGAGTTGTGGAAAGAAAGAACCTAACCATTCAAGAAGTTGCTAGAACCATGATGATGGAAACAAATGTTCCTCAAGTTTACTAGAGAGAGGCTGTGAGTACTGCTGTATACACTCTTAACTGGGTGTAGATCAAAGGAAATTCTGATAAGACTCCTTATGAACTTTGGTTTGGTCATTCTCCTACTGTGAGATACTTCAAAGTTTTTGGTAGTAAATGTTATATCGAAAGAGATGAGGACTTAGGTAAGTTTGAGGCAAGAAGTGATGAAGGAATATTTTTGGGATACTCAACTCAAAGTACGGCCTACCGGTGCTTCAATAAGAGATTGAAGAATATTGTTGAAAGTGTGAATGTTAAAGTTGATGAAAGTAAAGAAGAATATTCCAGATACTTCGGATATGGCTCAGATGATGAAAGTCAAAATCAAGGAAGGCAAGTTCAAGTTTAGACCTAGATTCAGTTTGAACCAGTGATTCCAAAGGTTAACATAGATGATGAAGAACAAGTTCAAGAAACAGAAGCTCAAACAATTTCCAAAACTCCTAGGTATGTGAGGTTAAATCATCCTGAAGACCAAATCATAGGAGATAAGAGTAAAGGTGTCCAAACTAGGAGGAAAATGTCTGAAGATAAAGAAGAGATTTTTTTGGTTTCAAGGATTGAACCTAAATCAGCAAGTGAAGCTTACAATGATGAAAACTGGGTTAAAGCAATGGAAGAGGGATTGATGCAAATTGAAAAGAATCACACATGGGTTCTAGTTCCTAGACCTAAGGACAAAAATGTGATTGGAACCAAACGGGTCTTCTGGAATAAACTAAATGAAGATGATGAGGTAGTAAGGAATAAGGCAAGATTGGTATGTAAAGGCTACTCTCAAGTGGAAGGAATTGATTTTGAAGAAACTTTTGGTCCAGCGGCAAGGATAGAGGCAGTTAGATTATTTCTTGCATTTGCTGCCTTCAAAGATTTTAAAGTATATCAAATGGATGTGAAATCAACATTTTTGAATGGAGATTTGGAGGAAGAAGCCTACATTGAGCAACTAGAAGGATTTCAGTTGTCTGATCAGGGAGATATGGTTTGTAGATTGAGAAAAGCCCTATATGGACTCAAGCAAGCTCCAAGAGCTTGGTATGCCATATTGGATAAGCATTTGCTTAAGCTAGGATTTAGAAAAGGTATTGCTGATAATAATCTCTACTTCAAAATTGAAATCTCTACTTCAAAATTGATCATGAGAACATTCTAATTGTTGACGTTTTTGTTGATGATATCATTTTTGGTGGAAATGAGTGCATGTGTAAAGCATTTGCTAATCAGATGAAAAGTGAGTTTGAGATGTCAATGTTTGGGGAGATGAATTTCTTCCTAGGTCTGCAAATTGTTCAATTAGATAAAGGTATCTTCATATCTTAGTCCAAGTATGTAAAAGAATTGCTAAATAAATTTGGACTGGAAGACTCAAAACCAGTAGGTACACCTATGGTAACTGAATGCAAGCTAAGCAAAGATGATGACTCTCCCAAAGCAAATCAGAAAAGATATAGATCAATGATTGGAGGATTGCTTTATCTAACTCAAACCAGACCTGATATCATGAATGCAGTTGGACTTGTTGCCAAATTTCAAGTTGTTCCAAAAGAATCCCATGTTATGGTAGTCAAAATAATCTTTAGATATCTCAAGGGAACAATTGATTATGGACTGTGGTATCCAAAGGACAATAACTTCACTCTTCATGCATATATAGATGCTGATTGGGCAAGAGATGTGGATGACAGAAAAAGTACTAGTGGTGGTGAATTCTTCTTGGGGAGAAGATTGGTCTCTTGGATATGCAAAAAACAAGAGGCAATATCTCTGTCTACTGTAGAAGCAGAGTACATAGCAGTGGCAAATAATTGCAGTCAAGTTTTGTGGATGAAGCAAATGTTGAAGGACATCAGAATTGTGTTTGAGGAGCTAGTCACAATTTTTTGTGATAATTCTAGTGCAATAAGGATCTCAAAGAATTTAGTATTGCATTCAAAGACAACATATATCTATCATGTTTGATTTCTTGAGAGAGAAAGTAAATGAGAATGAAGTCAAGTTGGAGTTTGTGCCTTCCAAAGATCAGATTGCAGACATCTTCACCAAGCCTCTTCCCAAGGATACTTTTGAGTATCTCAGAGAGAAGTTAGGGGTTATTACTCCTCTTGAGCAGAATTAAGATGCATTAAGGTGCATCAATCCAGTGGGATTCACATCCATATCTTGTGATCCGGATTGATGTTAAAGAGGTACTACTCAAAGGGGAGTAGTCAATATGCAAAATTTGGGATTAGTCTGAAGCAAAAAGGGAGAAAAGATAGCAAATATGTGCCCTTTGCCATTGATGTCAAAGGGGGAGAGAAGTCATGTGAAAAACTAGTTGCTGATGTGAGGGGGAGCACTAAAGAAAGTAGTTGCAGAAGTGAGAAGAGAAAGGGGGAGAAGTCTTTTTCTTGATGGTCAGATTTAGTTTTTCACATCACATGTTGCCATCAATGACAAAGGGGGAGATTGTTGCAAATACGTGCCTAAGTGGTGTTGTCATTGATGTCAACATATTCTTGTTGCCATTAGTGTCAACTGTATCCTATTTTTTTGTCTGTGTAGAAGATCGGATTATTGAGGATATTGAGAAAATTAATAACAATTAATGCATGTAGATTATGTGGACATGTAGAGGATTGTCAGAGGTTGCTCCAGTCAAGATTTGAGAAGTTTGCATGAAGATTTGAAGGAGTTATGGCCATCTGAGTAGAACCGGTTCCTGCAATAATCAGGAAAAATAGAGTGACATGAAAGAGGTCTGGATTGCTCTGATAATATAAGATTATGATCTATAGATCTGAAGGCATGTTTGGGAAGTTAGTGTGTATCATCAACTCCAGTGGTTTGTGGTTTGGAGGTCTGCAAGCTATCCTTCCAGTCTAACAGTCATGGCAGAGTGTGTTCTTAAGGTTCCGAAGGAAGATTCAAATATTTCTGATAAAATGGTTTAGAATGAATGTTATTGGTAATTTGAATGTGCTTGTGGAGGTCTCTGGATTGTGTAGCTACTGTGTTGGAGGTCCGCATTGAAGTTTGAGCTTGTTGATTGAAGATTTCTTCTTGAGGGTAATGTTCTTCCTAGTCTTGGCCGACTGGATGTTCCTAACCTGTTGCGGATGCCTTAAATACATTTTTATGAAGCGTGGAGTGGTTGTAAAAGTAGATTCAAGTCTCAGTTGTGTTTGGCTGATAGTATGATCATCCGCGTCAAGTTTAGCCGACCTTGTTGATCATTCCAAGGTTGATGAAGTATATAAATACTTGTTGAAGAAGTACCAAAATTATCCTTGTGCAAAATAGATAAAATCTGAAGGAAGGATCAGGAGCAGAGCAGAGAAGGAAAGGAGCAAGAGTAGTGTAGAGTGTGAAGAAGAGTTTTGAGGCAAAGCGAAAGTTCTTGGGCATTCATTGAAATTGAATCAGGCATGAAATAGATGCTAATTCTCAGTTAATTCTTTCTAAATAAATTCTGTAGGCAGTGAGCCTCTCCTTTTGAGTAGTGAGCTTTGGGCAGTGCGCCTGAAGCATGTGCCTTCTAATTTTCTAAGTACTTTTAACAGGGTACACATTTTGTGGGTTAACCCCCACCGTGCTTTTTCCCTTAACCGGGTTTCCATGTCAAAATCTTGGTGTCAAATGTGTTGATTATGTTTCTGCTCTTATGTTGTTGATTCATGCTTAAATGCTTGCATTACTAATCTAGTAATAAGATAATAAAGAAGTTTAAAGGTAGAAAAGTTTTAAGGGACAACTGATTCACCCCCCCTCTCAGTTGTCTAGTTCCAAAAGTTAACACAACAACTCAATCAAACAATCAATAACAACATCAGAAGATACAATTAACACCAATGACAACACCGATTAACACATACTTGCAACAATCTCCCCCTTTGTCATTGATGGCAACATATGATGTGAAAAACCATCATGACATAGCTCTACACCAATCTCATTATCCCCCTTTCTTTTATACATCTTACTCTCTCTCTCTTCCTTTATTTTTCACATGAACTCTATCCCCCTTTGACATCAATGGCAAAGGGTGACACACATTTTCAAGTCATCTCCCCCTGATGCACATACTTGCACTATTCTCAACTACTCTGAATACTCCCCCTTAGGAGTACACACCAACCTATACTAGCTCTTACTCATCCTGACTGCAACAATCAATGCCACTAACTTCTCCCCGTGAGAGGTAGTCTCCAACATCAATCCAAAAAATAATTTACCTTGAAGCACACTAGATTGATGCGTCTCCTTTTGCATCTAGTTTAAAGGTGGGGCAATAACCCCTAACATTTCTTGGAGATACTAAAAAGTATCCTTAAGAAGTGCCTTAGGGAATATGTCAACAACTTGATCCTTTGTAGGTACATACTCAAGCTTCACTTCATTCTCTACAACCTTCTCTCTCAAAAAATGATACCTGATTGAAATATGCTTTGTCCTTGAATGCATCGCTGGATTCTTTGAAATATTAATAGCAATTGTATTATCACAGAAGATAGGAATTGGATCATCATACTCCACTTTGATATCCTTCAAATTTTGTCTCATCCACAACATCTGAGTGTGGCAAGATGTTGCAGCAATATACTCTGACTCTGCAGTAGATAAGGATACTAAATCCTACTTCTTACTTAGCCAAGATACAACTCTATCTCCAAGAAAGAATGCACCACCACTTGTACTTTTCCTGTCATCTACACATCCGGTCCAATCTGCATATGTGTAAGCACTTAGGGTAAAGTCATTGTTCTTAGGATATCACAAACCATGATCTGGAGTGCCCTTCAAATACCTGAATATCCTCTTCACTGCCATGACATGTGACTCTCTAGGGTCTTCTTGAAATCTTGCCACAAGATAGACTGCATGCATTATATCTGGTCTGGTAGCCGTTAGGTATAGCAGTCCTCCAATTATTAATCTATATTTTCTTTGATCAGCCTTAGGGGATTCATCATTCTTTCTTAGCTTTGAACAAGTTGTCATGGGGGTACAAAATGGTTTAGAATCTTCCATTCCAAATTTATTCAATAGTTCCTTGACATACTTTGATTGTGAAATGAAAATGCCCTTATTTGTTTGACTGATTTGCAGCCCAAGGAAGAAGTTTATCTCTCCACACATTGACATCTCAAATTCTTTTTGCATTTCATTTGCAAAGTCCTTACACATACTTTCATTCCCACTAAAGATTATGTCATCCACATAGACCTCAACAATCAAGATTTGATCTTTGCTTACTTTGACGTACAAATTACTATCTGAAAACCCTTTACCGAATTCCTACTGCAACAAATACCTATCTAACCTTGCATACCAAGCTCTGGGTGCTTGCTTCAGTCCATACAATACTTTCTTCAATCTACATACCATATCTAGTTTGTTTAACAACTGAAATCCATCTAGTTTCTCGATGTAGACTTCTTCTTCCAACTCGCCATTCAGAAAAGTAGACTTCACATCCATCTGATATACCTTGAAATCCTTATGTACTACAAAAGCTAGAAACAATCAAATAGCCTCCATTCTTGCCACTAGAGCAAAATTTTCCTCATAGTCTATTCCTTCCACTTGTGAGTACCCCTTACACACAAGTCTTGCCTTGTTCCTTACCACTTCTCCATTCTCATTCAACTTGTTCCTCTATACCCACTTAGTTCCAATCACATTCTTATTCTCTGGTCTTGGGACATGTTCCCAAGTTTGATTCTTCTCAATCTACATTAATTCTTCTTCCATAGCCTTAACCCAATACTAATCCTTGCATGCATCAACCACTGTTTTAGGTTTAACTTTGGATAGTAAACATAGATTTACTTGTTCTTTAGCAGCTCTGCTTCTTGTCAATACACCTTTGTTCTTATCACCAATGATTTGATCTTCAGTGTGATGCCTTTGCACATATTTGGGAGTTTTAGGAACCTTTTCTAGAGCTTCAACTTGTATTGGAGCTTCTTGTTCTTCAACCTGTACTTCTCTTTCCAGAGCTTTTTGTTCCTCAACCCGTACTTCCTTTTCTTTAGTTTCTTCTTTTTCTACACAAGAAGACTCATCTAATTCATATCCATTAATCTTTGAAAACTTCCGTATGTCTTCATCAACCTTAAGATTAGCACTTTCAATAATTTTTCTTAGTCTCTTATTATAGCATCGGTAAGCTTTGCTTTTGTTAGAGTATCCAAGAAAAATACCTTCATCACATCTTGCATCAAACTTTCCTAGTTCTTCATCTCTTTTGATGTAACATTTGCTTCCAAAAAATTTGAAATATTTAGCAGTGGGAATTCTTCCATATAAGGAGTCTTTGTATCATTTGCCTTCACCTGTACTCTGTTCTATATGTAGACAACATCATGAATTGCTTCTCTCCAATAGAATTCTGGTAGGTTTGCCTCTTTTATCATTGTCCTTGCAGCTTCTTGAATAGTCTTGTTCTTCCTTTCAACCACTCTAGATTCTGCCAAGGAGGTCTAGGAGCAGATAGTTGCCTCTTTATCCCATGTTTCTCACAAAACATGTTAGACCTCAAAAATTTGATTTTCATATCCATTTCATTCTCAACCATTTCTTTAAAATATTTAAACTTATCTAAGGCTTCTAATTTTTCCTTAAGAAAAGTGACCCAAGTCATTCTAGAACAATCATCAATAAATAACATGAAATACCTATCACCTTGAAAACTCCTTGCTCTATAGGACCACACAAGTTTGTATGCACCAACTCCAACAATCCGGTAGATGACTGATCCTTTCTTTTGAAATTTCTTCTTGTTAGCTTTCCAAACTAGTATTCCTTACTTACAACAGTAATGGGCTTTGTTAACTTGGGTAAATCTCTCACAGCTTGAACTGAACTTATCCTTACCAAGCTATCAAAATTGATGTTACACAATCTCCTATGCCATAGCCAACTCTCATTGATCCGAGTCATAAGACAATAACTGACACCACCTTTGATATGACAGACATTTCCACCTGTCTTCTTTCCAGCAACAATTACTGTTTTAGAGCTTTTTCTGATCTCACATCCATCATTCTAAAACATGAGATTATAACCCTTGCTACACATCTGTTCAACACTCAAGAGATTATGCTTTAAGCCTTTGACATAAAGGACATCATCAGTGTTATGCTTTCCATCAAATCTGATTGAACCTTTTCTATAAATCTTAGTAGCTTCATCACCACCAAACCTAACTACTCTACCATCAAAATTTTCAAGTTTAATAAACTTACTCTTATCACTTGTCATATGATTTGAGCATCCACTATCAATTACCCAGTCATCCTTCTCACTCCTAGCATGAAAGGCAGATATTACAGTGTCTTTAGGGTTAATACTTGCTTCCAAATTCTTTTCCTTCACACAACTTCCAGTGTTAGCAGAACTGGTTTAATCTCTTATGGCAATGAATAAGCATTCATCATCATTATCATTCTGAATATTAGATTCATCATCAAAAATACTTGCATAGTAATTTTTCTTGAACATCCTTCCTTTGTTTTCCTTATTCTTAATTCTCAGAGCTCTATCTGGACACCTTGAAGCATAATGACCTATTTTTTCACAGCTGAAACATTTAAAAGGCAACTTACCATTGAACTTACCGGTACCCTTTTTCATCCTTCTCACAAAGTTTTCTTCCACTTCATCAAAGTCTTCTAGATCTAATTCAACAGTCTTCTTGATTTACCAACTTTAAAAGCAGTCTCATCTTTTGTAGTTCCACTACTTGAGCCAAACTCTCTTATTTCAAAAGTCGTTAGAGTGCCAAGCAACTGATCTTTAGTAAACTTATCCAAACTTTGTAATTCTTTGATAGCAAAGAGCTTAGAGCTGTAAGCTTTAGGAAGAGTTCTAAGTACCTTCAATATCACTTCTTGATCATCTATATTCCCACAAAGTCCTTTGATGCCATTGACAACTTCATCCACCTTCTGCAAGTAGCTTGCAATATTTTCATCTTCAGACATTCGCATGGTCTCATAAGTGAGCTTCAAATTCTATATTTTAGCCCTTTTTATCTTCTCATCTCCTTCATAAACACTTTCCAACCTTTTCTAAATCTCATTAGCAGTTTTCAAATTCACAAATTTCACCAACTCAAAATTAGTAAGACCACTTAAGAGAGCATGTTTTGCCTTACCATCTATTTCAGCAACTTTGATTTCATCTTTAGAATTTATACCATCCTTAGGTTCAGTGTAATTAGACTTGATGCATTTCTAGACCTCATAACCAAGAGAAATTAGATAAGCTTCCATTCTTACCTTCCAACGTGCATAGTCTGATCCATCAAACAAAGGAATATCTTTCTTGTGCAACATCCCAGATCTACCTCAAGTTGTTAAGCTTTCTTCAAAGGAAGCTAGCTCTGATACTAATTGTTGAAGGCACAAGACAACTGAGAGGGGGGTGAATTAGTTGTATCAAAACATTAAACCCTTATAAACAAAATCACATCCACATCAGTTCACTTAAACCCTTAATCTATTAAGAGGATTAAACATGAAGAACATATAACATAAACTTAAATACATCAACACTATGCACAAGAGAACACCATATTTTTATGTGGAAAACCCTAAAAGGGAAAAACCATGGTGAGTCACAATATAATGTAGTAACAATACCGAATTACAAATGCTCACTACCAAAGGCCTCACTGCCCAAAAGAAAGAAAGGCTCACTGTCCACTAAGAGATAGATAGAAGAGAAGAAGGCTCACTGTCAGGGTTGAACTGATGTAATTGCATCTAACCTATGCATGGAGTTCAATTCCAATGAAGCACACAAATATCTCCTTCATAGGCACACTGAAAAATGATAGACACCTTCTACTCATTGCATCTAGTAGTCTACACATGAAAGCTTTTGCTTCCCTAATCAAATTCACATCACACATTTCACATTCCCTTTGCAAACCCACATCCATGAATCCTTGACACTTATTTATACCACCATTAGTCTTCAAAAGATTCTCCAAGGTCAGAAACACAATCTACAATCCTTGAAACAATCTCTAATGTCGGAAAACTCACAATATTTGAATTAGGTCTAGACCTAAACATTCCATGACACAAAGGAATGAAGGAAAAACACTTTACACCTTAGCTCAGACTAAAATCCATCTGAGAATGCTACTCAACACTCACATAATCATCGAATCAATTCCATAATCAATGCAAACATCCAAGGTCGGCCAAACATCATGAACATAAGAAATTCTTTATCACACACTTCCATGATCTCAACCATAACTTGTGGACCACTCACATGGATTCAAAACAATCTAGAAACATCCATGAACAACCTAGAGTCACCTAAGAACCAACACATTCAGCGACAACCAATTTCACTTGAAGACAATTCATAGACTGCTTACAGACAACATTGTCAAACTCTGCTACACAAGAAATGAATTTTTGGAGCACCAAATCACAAATCCTCTAGACTGAAGATATATTAGGATCTTATGAACATATATCCAAAACTGGAGCACTTGAAACCATTTTGTGGAAAAATGTGAAGCAAAGTACTTTCTCCTAGACACTTCTGCACAACTCAGAAACACTGTCAAATACTGTCTTCAAACTGCTGAACATAACTTCCACTGCATAGCGATCTGGAGCACCAAATTCTAGATTTAGCATCTTCAAACACTTCTCAACAATATGTCCAAACTACACACTCAAATCTCCATCACAGAAGAAATGCAGAGAAAAACTTGAACAACACTTTGTAATCCAGAAGACTCCTTCAACACATTGTTTCCAGTATAAATCAAATTTTCTCAAAAGTACTTAGAAACCCAACAATAGAAATAATATACTAACATAATCAACATCTCTACAAGACATTCAAATCACTTTAACACAACAACTCAATCAAAAAATCAACAACAACATCAGAAGATATAGTTGACACCAATGACAACACAAACATGCTGACATCAATGACAACACCGATTAGCACATACTTGCAACATGAATGGTGGTGCAACCTTTTGGAATTCTAGTGTCATTCATTGGGAATGATTGAGGAATGGGTAGTTAATATAACTGTGGGATATGAGTTCAAAACTCCCACCCAAATACGCTAATTGCTGGATATCCATGGTTTCCTACCATTAGTGACCACTGAATAATAAAGAAAACCATAGTTTAAAATAAACTGCCTCCCAACTACTAGAAAAATGAATTCCCATCAAATGACTGAGAAACTTGATGGACAAAACCATAAACAACTAAAAAAATACCAGTAACCTCCAAATGATGTAGAGAGTTGTTCAATACAGTACGATGACTGCATGGATGGTATGGCCTTGTATGGATCTATATGATGGTGTGGATTATGTACAGGTGTATAGAATTTTAATAGACCTTGAATGCAAAACCCAAAAAAACACCTGAAATTTCCCTGAGCTAGATTTTGGCATTTGGACATGCATTCCTAGGGTTTGTCACCTTCTTAACATAACGGTGAGGTCCATTCCGCACCAGGAAGCACCGATCACAACCTCATGGCTAAAATCCTCTCAGATTCAAGAAGAAAGAGATAGATCTGGAGCTTTGATACCATGTTAGAGTCACTTAAGGACTCATAGAAGCTAGGATCATCTGCAGGAAATCTTCTACAAAGAGAGCTTGCTACACAAGATAAAAACCATATTGAGAGGCAAAAACAAAGATCAGTGCTTATATGAATTAGGTGCTTGATTATTCACAAAGGAACAATACAAATAAATACACAATCACTTGACAAACAGAGACAAAGTTGGAAAGGAAAGCTTATGACACATGCCATAATGATCTCAAGTATAAACAAAGAAATATTATCCTAAAAAGATTCTCCCTAATAAACTTATGCTAAAGTGTAAATATGATTTTACACCAACATATATTCTTTAAAAAAGTTTGACTGGTTTAATATTTACTTAAATATTTATTTTATTTGATTGTGATTATAACTTTTCAATTTTGACAAAATTATAATTATGATTCATGCTTGATGTATATATAAAACATTTATGTGTGGAATGAAGAATAATGCATGGACATAAGAGGGTAGAGAAAATAAGGACTTTGCATTGTGTCATGAGTACAAATAGCCACACATGGACATTGTGTACTAGGGATTACTCTTGCTTTTGTTATGAGAATTTCAAGAGCCAACAATGTGGATATGTCAGTGAATGGAATTTGGTGCCACTAGTTGCTAGCGACAGATATGATGAAGATGAAGATGAAATCTTTGAAGACATTCCTTTGATTTCAACTAATTATGACCACATTTTAGGATATATATATCAAAACTTGTAGAAACTTTTAATTTTAATATGTTGATAAAGTTTAATTTTCATTTGTTTTTTAAAATTTAGAATTAATGATAGGTTCTAATTTTTTTTACATTGCATTGTGGTAGGAGATGTTTTTGCAGTCATA
Organism: Cunninghamia lanceolata; assembly: GCA_027924645.1. Lineage (NCBI taxonomy): Eukaryota > Viridiplantae > Streptophyta > Pinopsida > Cupressales > Cupressaceae > Cunninghamia > Cunninghamia lanceolata. Next base: position 5,439,355 of record BSBN01000054.1, read on the forward strand.
GTAGAGGCTGGAAACATAGAAGGCATAAGTTATTATTTATTACATTGCATAAAAGAGAGGATAAAGTTAATAAAACTAGAAGCAAGAAATGGAAAATTATTTCCGTTAGGTTCAAGTGTAGTGCAAGGAACATATTTGAAACAAGTCAAAATCCTTCAAAATGGGATTCATTTTATTGATTACCAACTTCACAACATGGTGTATCAATATAGCCACCTAATAATTGCTACTGGCATGTCTCTTCATCTTATTCCACATGCACATAGACATCGTAAGTGGAGCCTAGATAGAGATGACAATGAGAAAATGTTATATGTTATTGAAGAGCAAGTTGAACCAATCTATGTGGTATAAAAAATATGGACAACTTTCATTTCATTCTAGGTATGATCTCTAGACCTCCTATGGTAGAAATGTTCCTTATGTTTACTAGGTGTGTTAGGTCTACTATAAGTTCAGGTGTCTTGTAGAAATTTTAAGTTTTAATATATACTTCAATAGTTCATTTAATTTTAATAAATGGTTCTTAAAATTTAGAATTCATGATGTCTAGGTTCTAAATTTTTTACATTTCATTATGGAAGGAGTTTTTTTGCAATCATAGTAGAGGTTGGAAACATAGAAGGCATAAGTACATTGTATATAAGAGACTTGATTAAGTTATTATTTAATTCTAGGTACGATCTCTACACTACATGACAAAATATTGCCTTAGGTAGATACTAGGTGTCTTAGGTATACTAGAAGTTCAGTTGTCTTGTAGAATTTTTAAATTTTAATATATGCTTCAATATTTCATTTAATTTTAATAAATGGCTTTTGAAATTTAGAATTCATGATGTTTAGTTTTTTTTTTACATTTCATTATGGCAGGAGATGTTTTTGTAATCATAGCAAAGGTAGGAAACATATGAGTAAGTATGTTGCATATAAGAGACTTGATTAAGTTGTTATTTCATTCCAGGTATGATCTCTATGTACTGCATGACAAAATATTTTCCTAGGTAGATACTCGGTGTCTTAGGTCTACTAGAAGTTTAGGTGTCTTGTAGAAATTTTAAATTTTAATATATGCTTTTAATTTTTTAATAGATGGTTCTTAAAATTTAAAATTCATGATGTCTAGGTTCTAATTTAATTTACATTTCATTATGGAAAGAGATGTTTTTGCAATCATAGAAGAGGATTTTAAGTTATTATTTCATTCTAGGTATCATCTCTACATTATGACATAATATTATCTTACCTATTCTAAGTTAGGTGTCTTAGGGACCTACTAGAAGTTCAGGGTTAGAATAGGTGTCTTAGGCGCCATAGACCTCTACTAGATCTAAGATATATAGAATGGTTGTCTTAGGTCAACTAGAATCTAAGGTTTAGAGTAGGTTTCTTGGGTTTCTTAGGTCTACTTAGAGAAGAAGGTATAGAATAGGTGTCTTAGACCTATCTTAGGTCTAGACTAGAATACACTATGGAATCTAGGTGACTTAGGTCTACTAGAATAAGATATCTAGAATAGGTGTCTTAGATCTACTAGAATACATGTCTTAGGCATGTCTTAAGTGTCTTAGGTCTTAGTTGAGGCTATATGATCTTCCACCTTCACGTGGTTTGCCTTTTAGTACAAAATAAATATTATTGAAGATAAGGGAATCTCTTCTTTTGTAGAGATAAGTTATGAAACCATAGTAAAGTTTCCTAGTGCTTATGAGTTTGGTGTCATTAAATTTATAGTCAACTATAATTGTATTATGTATTAAGTTGTTTTAATAGTGTTAATGCAAAGGGTTTGAGTATTATTGTTTAATTATCATTCACCTCAAACATAGAACTTCTATCTAGTTTAATTTATATCCAAATAGGATGTTTGTATCTTAAATCTTTGGTATAATTTATGAAATCAGTTACCTTGCCACTCCTCCCATGCACAACCACCTACACTTGGTCCCTCTATCTACCCCCTATTCAACTTCCAATCAATAGACACTCTATCCACCCCTGTCTTAGCCCCTCTATCCACCCCTATCTAACTTCCTGTTTACAGACAACTTGTGTGCCCTCTATCCTAGCCCCTCTGTCTACCCCTTGTCTTATTTCCTATCTATGAACACCCTATCTACTTTCTTGTTTCCCCAAAAATTTTAATCATGGAAAATATCTCTCTCTCTCTCTCTCTCCCCCTACATCTCTCTCTCTCTCCATAAGTCTTTCTTTCTCTCCCTAAAGACATGCTAGACCTATAGAAGATGAAATGAGGATAAGAAAATCGTGTCAACCATGTAGAAGCTGAGGACAAGAAAATCATGTAAAATGTGCACAAGGTGAAATGAGGATATGAAAAGCATGGAAAACATATAGAAGGTGAAATTAAGGTAAGAAAAAATGTCAAACATATAGAAGGTGAAATGAGGATATGCTAGTTTATTGTTAGTTTTTAAAGCTTCTCTTTGCTTCAAGACTATAAAATTCTCTACTAATAGTACGGGTAAGTGCATAAAGTTGAGGGACCAAAAAGTGGCCACAAGCACTTTTTGGTCCCTAGGAAACATAACGCGAGCACATTATAATGCGCTCGCATTACGGCTTGGTATTATCGAGCCTAAATTTTGAGTGTGTTATAACGCGAGCACGTTATGGCTTGGTATTATCGAGCCTAAAATGTGAGCACATTATAACGTGCTCATGTTTTAGCTTTGTTTTACATCAAAATAAAAGGTGGAAAGGTGAAACCCACGGCTCATTTGAAAACTTCGGCCGCAGGTTTCACCTCTGATAGTGCGAGTGCATTATAAGAAAAAGGGAATCAACAATTCTAAGTGCAATCAACATTTTCACCATGCCACCTCTCCAATGCCACTCTCGAGGATGTAATGAAAGAAGTGTAGAGGGTGCAGTAGCTAAACAAGGTAGGGTTTGATTATTTTTTGTGAATTTGAAAAAAAAAAAATTTGCAATGTTTTGATTGGATTTTTATGTTGAATTTTTAGTTAATGAGGCAACACAAAACCCTAATCCAATAGAGGAGGCTCAAAACAACCCCAAAACCCTCAAAACCCTAAAAAACCCCCACCTTCATGTCCTCACCATGAAAGAGACACACAAGAAAACTATTTAGGGCAAATTGAAGAAAACAAAAAACATCTTGATACCCTAATTAAAACATTAAATAGTCCAAATGCAAGTATTGATCATAGGAGAGCCCTTGCCAAGTCATTAGAGGTCATTGTTTCTCATATTGAATAGGTGAAAAATGAAATCACTGAATGGAATGACTATAGGGAGAGGAGTTGACAATTTACTATGTTGACAAATTGTCTTACAAACAAGTTAAGGACAAAAAATTACAAAATCTCAATTATTTTCACATTTTATCAATCCTAAAACTAGCCAAACACTAGAAGAGACTTGCAAACGGTTCCCGATTCATTGGTGTGTGAATGAAGATATATCCCAAAACTTTTGGGATAGATGGTACATGGTCTTTGATGAGCTTCCTTGTAATAACAATGAGTTGCGACAATGTTTCTTGAGGAAACTCTATTGTGAGTTAATCCTCACGGAGATTCCTAATTACTTTTACATTTGAGAGTTCCAGGGTAGAGGTGGTGGCTTTTCCCAAGCTAGACAGGGGGCACACTGAGACCAAAACTGCATACTTAGACCCCTAATGAGGCCAACACATATCTCACTCCCTTCAACTTTGAAGGAGAGTGTTGAGGTGGAGACACTACATTCATTGAGTTCTCTCACCCAATCTCTAGCACAACATGGTGATGATCTTACCTAGGCCAATGAGGGTGAGAGCAGTAGGCATCATTTGTCCCTACATATTTTTAGTTCATGTGGGAACTTATGCAATTAAGGGACCTAGGACTCTCACTAGGACATTGTGACACAGGGGCAGTAGCCAGTGATGGACACATCTGTATTAGATAATATTGTTCTCATAGATGACCTCTTACAGCATACGTTTGGTATTGATTCCCAAGTATTTTTTTACATAGTTCATCTTGATTTAATATATTTGTATTTGAAATTTCTATTTAATTATATGACTATATATATTATAAGTCAAAATTAATGTATGCAATTGTCTACACTATGAAATCCTAGGGTCAAAGTATTCATCTTGCATTTGTTAGCCATCCAGTGCAGGGTTATGAGAGGAGGTCGAGTCAAAAGGTATGTAATGTATCACATGATTGTAAATATAGTACATATATCAATGGTAATCTTATTTAGTGATAATTTGATAATGAACAGGGAGATTCACCACCACCACCATGATTTCCTTGGTCCCCTGGATGCAGAAGAACTTTCACTAAGGTAAATTTTATCATTTGTAATCATTATGGATTTAAATAATGTTATGTATCTATTTTGGTCAAATAACCTTGAACTCTATTTTAAGATGTTGAATATGGAGACTTCTCATTTTTGTTAGTCAGTGAAGGTGGGCATTGCTGCAGCTATTTTGTCTACAAATCCTTTGACTGAGGTATGAGCCAGTAACATGTAAATCTCATTTTGTTTTTCTTGTTTTATCTCATGTCATTTAGTGTACATAAATGATATTCATGTTTACTCAATTTTGTTTCTTGATGCTTCTCACAGGAGGTCAGAACTCCAACCTGTCCAGCTATGGATGAAGAGAGACAAAAAATGATCGAGAGGGATCATCAGCTAATGGTAAGTGATTTATTACATATGCCATGTTATATATTTCATGTTTTATATATTAATGTGGATATTGTTTGATTGTATTAATAGGTGGAGCTTAAAAAATCTTTGTCGAGGAGGTCTAGTCGACAAGAGAGAGAGGATGAGTCACTCATTGACTCTCCATCTTCATGGCCAAGCAAGGGCCACCAATTATTTGATAGAAGTTCATAGGAAATTCAATTTTGGGACATTTTTTTGTATGCCTAGATGGATTTGCATACATACTTTTGTATGTTACCGACGTATAGTTTTGTATATGCTTGTATGGCTTTGTTTGTACATGCCTATATGGATTTGTATATAGACTATATGTTATGTTCATGACATTATGTTTATCATAGTTTAAATTAAATATAATATGATGATCAATTATGGTTACAAGAATTTGGTTTTACACATGCCAATTGCATTTGTTTGAAAGTTTATAAATCCATTTTGTACATATCTTGCAATCATTGCATTCCATGAGACTGTACATTTCTTTGAGACATCATGTCAAATAGTTCACACACCTTGTCTATGCTTCCACACTTTGCATACATGTCTACAAGGGTAGCTACAAATACAACATGTGACAAAATTCCTATATCCTTTATGCTTTGATGGATGTCCACACCCTATTCCAAAGATCACATTTTGGCATAGGCAAGGAAGATGTTGGATAACCCTAACCCCTAACCCCTAAACCCTAAACTCTAAACTTGAGAAACCCTAAACCTCTATCTTCCTATCTCTCCCCTATCTCCCTATCTCTATCATCCCTCTACCTCTCAATATCTCTCCCTATGTATTTGGACATCCAGAGATCATAGGGTAGCTTAGGTTATAACCATCAGTTCAATCCCCCTGAGGACCTTATCAAAAAATATACAACCCTAAGGGAAATTAAAAGGAGAAAAGAAATTTGGGATAAGGTTGTAGAATGTGAGAATAAGAAGAAGAAATTAGTTCCTACATATAAAGGTGCATTCCCTAAAATTGCAAATCCACTAATCGAAATGGACATGATGATAAGTAGTGTTGATATCCTAGGAGAAATGCCTAAATAGGATGAAATAGATGCTAAGCTAGTTGTCCATCTAGATCCAATTTTTTAGGCCCCACCTATACATGCTCTAGCTATGAGTGCTATGAAGAATGAGAGGGAGCAAGCCTTGGTGAAAATAAGCCATAGAGCATGGTTCAACTATTGGTGGATTATGGTGCTACTGAATGTACTAGTGAAACCAATGCTAAATATCAAGAGATATTGTAGATGGTTCCTTCCCCTCAGAGGCTTGATATAGCCGCTCTCCATCTTGGGAGAACATTATTGGATTTGGAAGAGGATGACCAGGTAGTCCAAGATGGTCAGGACTTTAGCCTATGAACAGTTCCTCTCTAATGATGATTTCATCAAAATTGATGCATTTAAAATGTTGTTGATCAAGGGGAGAATGAATGCAAACATGCAGATGAAGAGTGATGTTTCTTGGTAAGAGGAAGTAGATAGTGAAGCAGAAGCTATCTAGAGCATCCAAAAGTAGATAGAGTTTGATTTGTCAAACATGACACCTGATGAGGGAAGGAGAATTGTCAGAGAAAGTGGATGCCTATTATTACTAGAGTGGGACATAGCTTATGTTATAGCCCTAGATACCATTCAAAGGTAAAATGCTAATGAGGATGTTTTGGGAGATGAAGAATAGGAAGAGAAGCTTTATTTTGGATATGGTTTCGACACCAAGCATGAGACTCTAGCCATTTGGGTTGTAGCATTGGCACATGGCAAGCATCAAGTTGTCACTGATATCAATGAGATTCAACAGGAAATCTAGATGTCAAAATATTAAGTGATACAACATCTCCACAAGCTACTTCCTTACAAGTTAGTACCATCTTATTTAGTGAAGCTACAACTAAGAAACTACAAAAATATTATAATAAATTGCAGGATGAATATACCAAATTGATGCAAGAATAAAATAAGGTTAAGTCTATGGTTGATCAGCCTAAGATCACCATGAAAAAGCATGTGTCATCCCATGTCTCTTAAAGGACAACATCTCAATAGGATAGAGACACTTTCATGCTCAGGATTGATGGCTTGAAGGAAGAATTGGAGAAAAGAAAAGAAGGAAGCAATTGCAAAGGCCAAAGGGTTGCAAGACACTTTTGAATTGATAAGGAAACTTTTTTACCATAGAATATCCCAAATATTGGGAAAGGCTAACAATGCATGGGAGTGTTTTGAAAAATTGTTAAGGGTACAAAATGCTCATATCAGGTAGGAATCAGCATTGATGCAAATTTTTAACAAGTGGATTATGAAAATATCATCACTAAATGCCATTCAAAATGTTGTAATACTTAGCCTTGATGCCTCACAAGAGGTGTCAAGTACTTGTCAGGTGGCAAGTCTTTTAAGTGATGTCTCTTCTTTCAAAGGAGGATTTGAGCTATTGATTAAAGAGAAATTTGAGAATTTAAAAGTCTTGGAGGAATGTCAGCTGCCACCAATTTTGGACACTGAGGAGAAGATGAAATCATTGAATTTATGGAAATTAGAGTTCCAAGACATCGCCCTAATGATGATCACATTAGTAAATCATAGGGATAAAGTAGAACCAATTTATGTAATTCTAGGTTGGATAACTTACTAAAATTGGAATTTGTCCTTAATAGTCTTGTAAAAGGTGCGAAAGTACTATTGGATGTGAGATACCAAGCTCACATGAATAAGTTGGCAAAGATACTTGAATATCCCTAGCCATCAAATGAGGTGTTCACTAGTTGCATTCTCAAGTATTCCTTGGGCCTGGTATGAAGTGGAAATCATTGGAATGTGTCATATTTATCTCCTTGGATTTTGGTAAGTTTGATAAGATAATTTGGCAGATGGTTAATGAGTTTTTTGAAAAATGTAAAGCTAGATTAAGACAAGGTAATTAAGAAGCTAATTATCAATAGCCTCGGCTATAAAAGAGAAGGAATAAGATGCATGTGGAAATCAATTTCTGATTGTTAGTCATTTTTGGAATTATTCTATAAGAATGTAGTCTTATTCATAGAGGGGAGTAGTTAGAAGAATTAGATAGTTATGTTTTTATCTGTCTCTTGAAGGATCTAGTTCATATAAGATGAAAGAACATGATTCATGTAACTGTGAACTCCATGTTTGACATGGGAGGATCTAGTAAGACAACAAATTGCTACCTAATGCATTTGCCTGGTTAAGGGTAAATTTTCTTATACTAAAAAGAGAAGCTAGAAGTGCATCCATAGGAGGACACTCCAAAGAGGGGCCATGATGTCCACTATCTAAGACATAAAGAGGGTGGAGAATGATGTCTTGGAACATCATTCCTCTTTTACTATAGCTTAAATCTCCTCCCCACCAGCTCTCATAGTAGGTCATCTGGCTCTAACCTTAGGTCTCTCCATCAACAGGATAGATGCTCATGCATCTATCTTATGGTTACAAGTGGTGTCCTCTAGCCATCCATTCACTTCTTCCTCTAGGCCCACTGCACACATATACTTAGCAATGGATTCTTCATTTGTAGTTTTGGGGGCAGTGAGAGGAAACATTATCCCATTCAGCTGGAGAAGATGGATTACCCATTCCATGTTAGCTGAAAATAGATATGTAGGTGTCAACATCTGGTAATAAAATGGGCTACCTGATCCATGAAGGTAGATGTTTGGAAATTTGTCATCTTCTAGCCACCCACTTAGATAGCCTATGGGAGGACAAATATCTCTCAAGTGAATCCAAGTGTAAAAGGTTAAATGAAATGTCAAAGGTTGTTTATAAAGTTGTTGTAAAGTGACAAATGTCACTAATCCATCAAGACTTCTTTGTAACCTTTTCTATAAAGGATGAAGTCATTGTATTGTAAAATGGGGGGAATAGCACAAAGAAAAAGCTCTTTGCAAAGTGTATGTTATTAGAAATACAATGTTTATTTTTATGTCAAAATTTGTACTTTGTGACACTTTTTCTTGAAATGGAATATATGAGTGAAAGCTCTTCAATTCACATTGTCTCGATTTGAATTATCTCTTGTTTCTTTAAATAAAATAGCTAAGGGTTTTTTTTTTTTGAACACACTTGATATATCAAACAACCATCTCTGTTAATCTCTATTCAAGTAATAGCACAAATATTTCATTGATAGTTGCGAGAAATTTGGGATAATACATGGATTACTAAGTAGAATGTTGAATTGTAGAGTCATACATGTAGGTTCTGTTATTTTAAGGCAACAATAATTGAATGAGCCATTAAGAAGTGTTGTTATAGAAATACATGTGTACACATGAATGCCTCTGTAAACCCTTGTAAGGCACCAATCCGTGAGTTACAAGACTCCTTATTTCACTCACACTAATTTCAAAAACCCCAAAATACAAAATAATTTAACCCTATAAGTTTTCAATTCCCCATTCATACTGATTCATGAAGGACATAAGGAACACACTGATAAGAGTTTGTTATCTCATAAATCCTTATCACCCTATATGAATTCTCAAATCTACAAACATGTTGTCCACAAGTATCTTGTTTATTTTCAGCCAACATGCCTTTTAGGGAAACCCACCTTGGCTTTGCAGAGCCTAAAGTGTAGGGGAGAAGTAATTCTATATCTCTCATGGCCAACACTTCTGTAGCCTTAAACATAGAAATTTGCAACTACTTAGAGATTGCAGTCTAATGTTTGGAGAGCCAAAAGATTTAGCAACTCTGCTAGGGAGCATGGTAGCTATCTTTGGGTTAAGTGTCAAGGAATTTGTTGTGAAAGACCATCTTAAAGTACATGTATATCTTCCTGTAGTAAACCTACATCCTAAAGTGTTAAAAATCCCAACCATTCTTTTAGTAATTGAGTAATCTTATATCCTCCTGTCATTCCCTTTAGTGGGTGGTGACTCTATTTGTTAAATGAACCTTAAATTGTTCATATCTTTTATAATGGACAGGAGGAGGTCAAGTGTGCACCAAAATGATCCAAGCAAAAAGTTGGCATGAGAAATCAAAGGAAAAGAGCAATCCACTTGGACAATAAAGAACACAAGTAATTCACCCAATATTAACATTGATCAACCTAAAAATGATGTAAGACAATCTGCATAGGATAGATTAGTAGGTTATGATAGTGATAAATCTACATCTATGATTACTAGATCTAGAGAAGAAGACATGTGGTATGGTGCTAAATACCAAGAAGTTTCAAGTAAAATAGAAAAGGAAAAAGAAAGAAAATAAATAGAGCATAAAATTAATGAAGCTCTCACATCTAGAGTTATCTTCTCTAATTTAAATGTAGTGAAGAATGCTTCATGTGAAGATCATGGGTTGCATCCTCCCAAGGAGGGTGAGCATCCTTACTGGTATAGGGATTTATCTTATGAAAATAACTATGAAGAAGTGGGTGACAAAGAAACTAATAATGAAGGTCATAAAATAGGTTGCATCCTTGGAGATCATCAGATGCTTCGATAGTTTGATACTCTTAAGGTAGAATTAGCAAGGTTAGAAGATGAGAAAGCTTTGAACAATCTAAGAATAAGGGTAGAAATTTTGAAAAACATGGATCCTATTAATAATCTAGGAAGGATGGATTAGTATGCTACTATTAAGGGAGGAAATAATAATTATGATGGAGGAGTTGGTAGACAAGCAATTATGAGACCCCCACTAAATTTAGAAAGATACAAACAACTGAACTTTATAAGGATACCTGGATATCCCAACTCTATCCCTACTGAAGTGACATCCTGACTTGTGAAATTTTAGGGAAAGAATGTTGTATTAGGTGAAGATCATTTAAGGTATTTCAACAACCTTACTGATGACTTTAAAATTAAGGAGGATGTCCTTATGAAGTTGTTTGTCCAGTCTCTAGATAATGTTGTGAGAGAGTGGTATAAAAGTTTGCCAGATGCTAGTATTAGCTCCTGGGCCAAATTTCAAAGAGTGTTTAGAGAACACTATGGTAATAAGACTGATGCATGATTTATTATAAATGAGTTTGCAAATATTGCTAAAGGATCCAATGAATCTGTGTCAGAGTTTAACACAAGGTTTGCTAGAGTCGTGGCAATGATACCTCCTTATCTAAGGCCTAATGAAACTATGTGCCTTGTTTTGTACTGTAATGCTTATGATGTGAAGATGGGGTATTTATCGAGGGACAAGTATCCTCAAAATTTAAGAGATTCTTACAGAATAACATCAAATATAGAGCGTAACCAAAGAGCTTTAGGAAAAATTCACAAGAGAAGTGATATAAAGATTTTGCCTCATGACAAAGGATAGAGCAACAAAGTTCCTACACAAAATGACAAGCTAGATCAAGTAATGCATGCATTAAAGGAATTAAGCTATAAGGTGGCTAGGAATGAAAACGGGATTTCAAATGAAAAAATCAATTATGTTAAGAAAGAGAGAACGCCAAGGCTATTTGACTAGCCATATAATACAAATTGGCATAATGTCAAACCTATTCAACCAAATCATAAAGGAAACATGAGTAGAGAGACATTGGATCATCTTAAGAAAGGAATCCATAATGTAGAGGATAGTCCTTGGTGTGTAGCTTGCTAGTTATCCCACTCTCCTTTACAATATGCAATGGACTTATTAGTAATTGATTCAAATGGGCCTTGTGATGAGTGCAACGATCTTGATGATCAAGAGAATCAAAATATAAATATGGTATCATCACAATGGTGTATAAGCAGTGATTAGTATTCATCTATGGAGGAAGGTGGTATGGACTTAGATGTTGAAGATAGAAGGCATGTGGAGAGTTCATATCATCAACAAATTTTCTTAGATGATGAGAATGAGGAGCATCATGTGTACAACTTAGAATCTGATGCTTGTAAGTTTTAGTTAAGGAGGCCATCAAATGAAGAAATTAGATCTCTCACTATAGCTACTATAGCTCAGTTCAAGAGTAATTATAACTTGAGGAGTAGAAAATTTTAGAATGAGAAAATTTTAGAATGAGAATACTACTACAGGAACTGTAGGGAGTTTGTTCATTAAAGAAAAATAGGAAGGACATAAGGCCTCAATTCCCCAAATGGATATACAAAAGGAAAGATGGATACTTAGGATTCTTTGAACAAGGAAATAGTTAAACCTGATCTGAGCCATGAGACCAATAATCCAACTGGAAAGAAAGTTAAAATCAAGAGAGCAAATACTACTAAGAATGTGACAGTAAAAGAGAAGGGAGATGTGGTGTAAACCCCTACTATTGGTGTGAGTAATACTTCTAGTAATCCTTTGTCCAACTATGTCCCCCTAGACATGTCTCAAGTTTTTAGCCTGATAAAAATCACCGTGCCATTGCCGGAGATGATGAGAATTAGTGAGCATAAGGACAAGACATTGTCCCTTATTGATGAAACATCATTTAGCTAGAAAAATGTGGTTCCACGATCTGGTATGCAGACAAGGAAAGAAAATCAAATGGTGAAGAACTAAAAGGAATAGAATGCTAAAATACCTAAAGTATATTTGAGAACTACATTGCACAGGTGTCCTTTACAAGTGGACCCTTTCTATGTCACACTAGTTGTGAATAATAGATTGATAAAAGATTGTATGATTGATTTTGGGGCATCCACAAATATTATGCCATTGCAAGTAATGGAGTAACTAGGCCTACAAGTAACCAAGTCATATGGGAAATGCTTTGCAATGGACTCTAGGGAAGTTCTAGTCATTAGAGTTGTGAAGGACATTAGATTTAAGATAGATTCTTTTCCAGAGAGAGACTACAAAATGAATATAACTGTAGTAGAAATTCCACCTTAGTATGGAATCTTGTTGTCAAGGAAGTTGGCCTCTACTATAGGGGAAATATTTAGATGGATTCCTCCTATGCAACAATCCCCATGAATGGTAAGGAGGTAAGATTAGATAGGGAGAAGAGGACCCCTTCTATTATAGAGGAGCATGAAGATAATGAGGAACAAGTATATTTCATAGATATTGACTTTGACAACTCCAGGATAGAAGAAAAAGATTCATCACAAGCTAAAAAATGCTAGCAGAAAGTAGAGTCTATGGACACAGTTTCTAATAACATATGGAAAATGTTGTTTGATGGATCTTGCTCGAAGGAGAGATCAGGATTAGGAATTCTCCTTACTTCACCTGGCAGAGAGACTTTCAAATCCTCTTTCAAATTGGGATATGAATGGACAAACAATGTAGCTAAGTACGAAGCCCTACTAATAGGATTGAACTTGGCCATCAAGCACAAAATAAAGAACCTCAGGGTTCAGGTTAATTTAGAGTTTATTGTGTCACAAGTTAGATCCAAGTATGTTTCTAAAACAAAAGACTAAAACAATATAGAAATTCTATGTGGGATGTCATAGAGTCTTTTGATGTTTTTTCTATAGAATGGATAGAAAGAGAAAAGGACATAGTAGCAGATCTCTTAGCTAATATGGCAACTAGGAGAGTAGATAAATCATTAGCTGGGATATCCAAAATAAAAATGCTGACAAGGCCATCAGTGCCTAATAAAATCCATCACTAGAAAGTGTTTGAGGATGATGATGACATTTTTAAATTCCTCAATTGTGTTGATGAGTATCATAGCCAAGGAATAGATTTTTAGCAATTTATTTAAAATATTGATGGCAAAGAGACTATATTTGGAAATGAGGTTATCTAGTTGAAAACCAACAATATTCCTAGAGGATTGGTTTCTTTGGAAAGGGTTTTTGGTAGGGCTAACAGAAGCATAGCTAAGCCTTCAATCACCCAAGAAAAGAATTTAGAGGAGATTAATTGGCCGTAGACTCCTCACCAAGAAAAGTTTACATTGGAAGAAATATGAGTCCAAAGGTAAGGACAATGCTCATAGAATTATTAAGAAAGTATTGCAAGGTCTTTGCCTAGAGAGGATTTGTTTTAACATGAGATCCCATTGAAGCTAGATGCTAAGTCATGTGGGAAAAAGCAAAGACTTATCAACCCCACAGTAGCCCCAAGATGCAGCAGGAGCTAGCTAAACTTAGAGATGGAGGGATAATCAAGATAATTAGACATTCAACGTGGGTATCCAACTTAGTCCCTATTAGGAAGAAGAATGGTGATATTCAGTTGTGTGTGGACTTCAAAAATTTGAATATATCTTCTTTGAAGGACAATTACCCTCTACACAATATTGAAGCAATACTGCAGAAGGTAACTAGATGTAACTTTTGTCCATGATGGATGAACATTCTAGTTACAATCAAGTGAAGGTTAAGGAATCAGAATAGTATAAAATGACCTTCCTTCACTACTCCCTAGGGAACCTATGTATACATCAGGATGCCTTTTGGTCTAACCAAAGCAACAACTACTATCCAACGAGCAATGGATGTGTCCTTTTCATATTTGATTAATGTTATCATGGTTGTATATCAAGATGATTTGATAGCATTTTGAAAAGGGAAAATGATCACTATGGCCACTTGGAGAAGATTTTTAAAAGATGCCTAGAGTGTAGAATTTCTTTATATCCTAAGAAGTGCATGTTTGGTGTTATAGAGGGAAAGTTGCCAGGGCATATTGTATCAAAAGAAGGGGTTAATATTGATCTACAAAGAGTGGCAACAATTGATATCATTCCACAACCCAAGATAGTCAAGGACATTCAATATTCTTTGGGCAGATTAGTTTTGTTAGAAGATTTGTGCCCAACTTTGCCGAGAAAACAAAAGCCATCTCAAATATGTTAAAAAAGGGGCAAAGCATAAAATGGGAAGGTGAGACATCTCAATCATTTTTAGACATAAAGGAGGCTATTAAACAAGCCCTAGTGCTTGCTTCACCAAATTTTTCAAAACCATTTAAATTGTTCTCCTTTGCATCTTTCCTTACTATTGCTATTGTGCTCCTACAAAAGAACCAGGTTGGGTTTGAACAACCTATTTCTTTTTTCAACAAATCACTCCAAGTTGTAGAGATGAAGTATGATGTTATGGAGAAACAAGCTTATGCTTTGGTCCAAGTTGTCAAAAATTTTAGGCCATACTTGGTACGTGCTGAGGTTTTTGCCTATGTGCCACATGCAACTATAAAATACATCTTCACTCAACAAGAGTTGACATGTAGAAGATGCAAATGGATTAATAAGATCCAAGAATTCAACATTGATATTCAAATCACCAAGCTAGTGAGAGGGAAGGATCTAGCCAAGTTGATGACATAATCCAATTTGGAAGCTGCTCAAATAAATCACCTAAAGGAGAAGAATAATGAAGAGAGATATACATTGGAAAATTCACCCTAATATAATGACATATTACATTATTCGTATTAGATGAATTGCCCTGAGAAGTCAATAGAGAGATTGAAAAGAAATTAAAAATTGCATGCCATAAAGTATGTTCTGGTTGGTAAATAGTTATTCTTGAAAAATAGGGATGGTGTCTTTTGAAATGCTTGGATAAAGAGAAATTGAGAAAGGTATTACAAGAAATGTATAGTGGAAGTTGTGGTGGTCATTTTATGGCCAAAACATTAGCTCATTAGATTATGTGAGCAAGCTATTAGTGGCCTCTCTTTTCCAAGATGTGCATAAAATGGTAAGAAGTTGTGATTCATGTCAAAGATTTTTAGGAAAACTAAAAGGATCTAGAGATCTACCTTTAAATCCATTAATAGTTGAAGCTCTTTTTCAATAGTGGGGTATAGACTTCATTGGTGAGATTGTTGAAAAGTCAAGTGGTGGATTTAAATGGATTTTGGTGGCCACTAACTATTTTACAAAGTGGATTGAGGCTGACCCCTCAGAGAGGCAGATTGAAGATTAATTTTGATGAGGCCTCTAGAGGCAATCCCGGAGCCTTGGGTGCTGGATGTATTATCCGTAATGAGGAGGGAATCCTCATCTAGGTGGCATCAATAAAAATTGGGATAGGAACCAATAATGAGGCATGAATGTTAGATCTAAGAGAAGGGTTGAAGATATGCATACAAAAAGGAATACATGATAGTGACATTGAAGGCAATTCCCTAATTTGCATCAACGCCATAAAAAGAATGAGCGCAAACTGGAAGTTATAGAATTTTCTATTTGAAATAAGGGAGCTTTTAGATAAATTAGAAAATTTCTCCATTCGTCGCATTTATCATGAAGTGAATGGGGTGATGGACTTCCTTGCAAACCAAGGTGTTGATCAATTAGAAGATCATAAAATATCAAACTTGGAGTCCAAATGGCAGGGGCTGGTAGATCTTCTATAGAAGGACACTCATTAGAAATCTTGCAAGGACCTGCCAAATCTAGTGGCAGTGATATGAAGTACTGATAAGGAATGAAGGGGACTTGATGAGCCCTGTCCTCACCTATATTCAAAAAGATGCAAAGGCAGCAAAGGATGCAAAGCAAAGATGGCAAATCATATGCACTATGAGTTCAAGTGTATTTGTTGGCTAGATTCAGAAGCTGGGGATGGCTCGAGGGAAGAAGAAGAGGAGAATGCAAAAGAAGCTAAGGAAGAGGACCAAAGCAAAGGGGAAGATAAAAATGAAGTAGAATCTGCAGAGGAGCAAATTTGAAGAATTTTCAAATCAGGTTCAGGGGAGACCCTTAAGGCGATCAAACAAGTTATCAGCCATCACATCTTTGGTGATGTGCATGTATGTGACTAAACACTATATGAAGAGTTTCTGATGAATGCAACACTGATCTTTGGGATAAAGCAATCTACAAAGTTGATGGCCTATAATTTTTTTCCAAAGGAATAGAGAGGAGTGGCCAATAGGACCATATCAGCTTTTAACAAGCAACCTACATATGATTCAATTGCAGGGGTGTTCGACGCTGCTGCCATGAAGAAGAACAAGATAACAATTGACACACTTCGCCTATTTGTGGATGGGATAAGGCACAATAATTTGGAGGTTTTTAACTACTTCCTAAGTCAGCATGGTGATCTACTATCCCCAACACAAATTGGTAGGGCCTTCAAGCTTTCTGAATGTGTTAGATTTCTCTGGCATTAGTGTAATATGATACAAGATATGTAAATGGCACACTCAAATGAAGTTGATGCCTTCCTTATGTAACTATTTTTATCATGTTTTTAATATAATGGGAGCTATCCCCTATGGTAGAGCTTGCTGATAAAAAAAGTGGATTGAGGTAATTCCCACTAGAAAGGATACTAGAAAAATTGTTATTGATTTTGTATTGGATCACATTGTCACCACATTTGGGGTTCCAAACAGGCTAATCACATATAATGCTATGTGTTTTATGTCAACAGAGTTTAATGACATCTATATTGAATATGGGATTAACCTCTCTCATTCATACCCATATCATGCATAGGGAAATTGATAAGAAGAATCTAGCAATACAAGTCTTATGAAGATAATCAAAAGAATGCAAGGAAATAATAAGAAAGCATGGGACTCCAAGATGAGGTTAGTTGTATAGGCTGACTGAGTTACCCCTAAGAAGTCAGAAACAAGATCACCATTTGAATTGGTTTATGGAGTAGATGCAACATTACCAATCGACAATTTGATGCATGTTTATAAGTTTATGCAAGAATTTAATGACGAACTAGATAATTCCATCACCCAAAGGATCAATCTGTTGATTGAATTGGATGAAAACATAAGAGGCTAACCTTGTGAATGCAAAGAGGTAGTAACAAGTGAAATACTTGTTTGATAAAAGAGCCAACCCAAGGAACTTTGAGGTTGGAGACCTTGTTTTAATATAGAATACCAGGGATCAAGATAAAGGGAAGCACAAAAAGTTTGATCCTCTATGGCTTGGCCCTTATGTGATTGAAAATTCACATGGAGATGACTCATATTTTATCAGGAGCCTAAATGGAGAATTTTAGGCATTGCTAATGCATGGACAATTCCTAAAGTATTACTTTTCATGAGCTTCATCTCATTTTCTATGTGCAATAGTTTTAAGTTTTCTGGTCCCTGTTTTGTGTCTTTGTAGCCATGGTTGTCTATGACCCATTGTGAAGTGTGTGTGTGTTTGTTATTTTTTATCATTTTAGACTGTGTCTTAGAGTTTTTTTGGATGCTCACTATGTCCCACTAGAATATACATCCCTGAACATGAGCCACTGTTAGGAGTGTTCCAAAATTTTTCCCAGTTTGATCCTAAATGGTTTTTGTGTTATCACAATTCTAGGGTTTATCCCTAATTATGTCCAAAACCTTTAATTTTTTGAAGTCTTTTACCCTTTTCTAGGATGCATTTCTATTTTCATGTTGACTTTCTCAACTAGTTAGATTCACTTAAGTTGTTTCCCAAGTCTCTTTTGTCATCGCTTTATCAACCCCTTCAATTAGGCTATCAATTGTCACCTGTTGCCTCATGTTTTAAATACCTTGAAGTTTATATGTTAAATATTTTAGTGGGTCTAATTTAGCCTACGCATGTTCGCATAACATTCCATTACAAATATTTAGTGTAGTGCATGCTCATTTCCCTGGTCCTTTTTAAGTTTGCGAGCTTGCACAATCATGACATGTGTAAAGGTAGTTGCCAAATAGTTCATATGTTTTATTAATAAGCAACCCCTACTAGGTGGCGACTCTTCAATGCAACACTATGTTTCCTTCATAGCATAATCTCAATAGGTGGGCATGTTTCCAAGTTTTCAATGTATGATGCCCTGCCAAGGAACCTTCACTTTATGAGTTGTAATCCATGTCGCATATTTCCATTGCATTGCATAGAAATATATGCATCACAAACTCAAAAAGGGTTTTCATCTCCAAGTTTACGATGTGTGATATTTGGCCATGAGGGTTTCTTCTGTTTGACTTGGAGTACATGTGGCCAATGCTCATTTGTATTGCACCAATTTTAATACATTGCATTTTTCACAATTTTCTCTTATGGTACAAATGCGATGTGCGATGGATGTTTAAATAAGAAAGGGTGGCCCACAAGTCTAGACCTTGTTGTTGAAGTCTGATTGGGCCACGTATGGATTTTCAGACCAAATAGGCTAATGTGTTTCTACCTAGGATAAAATTTGATTCCTGTCAAATATCTTTTCAAATGACTTAGGTTGACATACACACTGTTGATCTTAAGCAAAGATCGACGACTAGAATTTAAAATTTCACAATAGGTAATCATTGTGCCACCAAAAGCCTGAAGGAAAGTATAATCAATTAATTTGGAGGGTGGCAAAATGTTATTTATGGATAGACTTGATTATCCAAAAGCATTTTCACGTGATTGCCCTATCCATTGATAGAGAATTGTGCTAACATCCACCATTGCTAATAGTTGATATTCAACGAAGAGTTGTGAGAAGAATAGAAGGAACTATGTGCTCCTTAAACTTTGTCAAATAAGGTACATAGTTTGAGACCCACTAAATTTCTAATTCAAAAGGAAGATAGGGTTTTCAAACTAAATTAAAAGGAAAAAATTAGTAAGGTTCATGTCTTGCAAAGAAACTCTCAAATTTACTAGTTGTTAGAATTGCACAATCCTATAAGAATCCAAGCCAACAACCAAGAGTTATATTTTAGTCTAATCTGGTAGGTCTAAAAGGTGTTTAGACTAGGACAATTTAGATTTGTTATCCATCTCTTCAAAGAGAGATAAGTAGGCCTAGGGTACTGGTGTTCTTTCTCAAAGACTAGTAGACAAAAAAAGGATATCAGGGACCCTATTATTCCTTGGGCATGCAAGGAATTATTAAAATTTTGATACACTCACACTGATGAGCATGTCCCAATTTTGAACATATGGAGATTTGATTTAGGGAAGCTTGTTGTCTAGGTAATTTTTATGTAAACCCTGAACTAGTGTATGCTATTAGTAGACATTATTACTAGAACAACAAACAATTGAAGAAACATAAGGGTAAAGAGATGTTCACATTAAACATAGAGTTTATCATGAATCTTTTCAACTTGAACCTTGGTGCCCATGTCAAAATTGATTTTGGTTAACTATGTTGAGAGTATAGAAGGGATAAGAGCATTTATAGAGTGAAATGGTTACCCCATCACAGGAGACCAAGATTTAAGAGGATTGAATTGAATGAGGTGGAACCCTTGGATGTTGGTCCCTACCATGAATACTTCAAATGCACATATATGGATGTGTGCCAAGTTTTAGAGATAGATTATAAATTTTAGATGCCTATTAATTTAATGATGATGGCTACTAACATTCAACATATGGATGTTAATATGTTATTTGACTATGCCTTTTATATAGCAGACAAGTGTTGGAGTATAGGACCACTGAGAGAGGGGGTGAATCAGTGGTCTATTAAACAATCAAACTTTTCACCTATTAAACCACTTGAATGATAATGCAGAGAAATGTAAGACTTCAATCAATTAGTTATTGGATATCACCATAACAAGTACACTTTAACATAACATTAAGAATAAAGATGATCTCTCT
This sequence comes from Cunninghamia lanceolata, assembly GCA_027924645.1. Classification (NCBI taxonomy): domain Eukaryota; kingdom Viridiplantae; phylum Streptophyta; class Pinopsida; order Cupressales; family Cupressaceae; genus Cunninghamia; species Cunninghamia lanceolata. Next base: position 5,459,499 of record BSBN01000054.1, read on the forward strand.
TAAGACACCACATCAAGGAGAGAGTTGACACAAATATTTTGAGTGGAAAACCCTAGAAGGGTGAAAAACCATTATGAACATAGATTTTATTGGGCCTCACTGGCCAATCCTCATTGGATACATTATATGCCTCACTAGCAAATCAACCTCACTGGCAACACAATATGCCTCACTGGCAAAATACCATGCCTCACTAGCCAAAAGATGTCTCACTGACAACTAGAAATGTCTCACTAACATAAAACTGATCACATCAAGGATTGAATACAAGAAAAACATTCAGAGGGATACTCTGATTCTCTACAAAGCACTACACATCTTAACCTTGCACCTTCTTTGACATATATATATACAATACAACTCTTTAGTGAAAACACAACACATCAATCCAAGACTCCATTGTTTTGTTTTGTAGACAAAACACACAGTCATCTCTTGTGCATACTATAAATCATTCACTTAGAACTATTCTCATACCAATACTTCAACACTACTCCTTGTGTTGGCAAGAGACACTATATGGATTCATGGTTGTTGTCATTGATGGCAACAAAGGTCATCCAACATATCCGCAAGTCATGATGTGTCTCTACCGGAAGTCAGAATAAAGAATGTTGTGGTCCGGTGAACAAGAACAGAGCATGTGGCAAGGTCCGACAGATTGGTCCGGATCTCTCAGAGGAAGTGTCTTGGTGCAGTGCAGATTTGGGGAAGTCAAGAGGACTACCTTGAGTGGTATATTCCAAGGATTTAGCCTCCGGTGATGAACAAGGAAAAAGATATGAACAGTTGAGTACCGGATTCCTGAGAGACAGTGAAAACAGAGGAAGAACTGACTGACAGAGTATCATACTACTTTCCGGATGTGTTACTGTTGATGATAGAAGTTGTGAAGGCATGAATCATGTTTGGCCGACATGATTAATGATATCTACAAGTATATGCTTGATCCGCATTGCTTGGTGAGGAAGGATTCAGCCGACAGAACAAAAGTTTGTAAGAAACTAGACTGTTCCAGATGCCGACTAGAAAGGTGATGAAATTACTTGTGCGGATATATATAGAGGATGGATTTAGTTGTGAAGGAGAGCATGGTGTGAAAATGATATGCGAATAAGTCCAGAACAGAGCAGAGGTAGCAAAAAGGATCCGGTATGTGAAAGATAGCAGAATAAAGAACAGAGGAAAGATGAAGTGCAGCAAATCAGTGTACTGAGCCTAACCGGAACTGAACTCCAGCATATGCAGATGCTTCCAATCAGTTCAAGACTATGATTCTTATCACTTTGTAGACAGTGTGTCTTCTTGTAGGCAGTGGGCCTCTTGTGAGCAGTGTGCTCGGGCAGTGAGCCCTAATTGGCAAGTGCCATTTTTTGTAATCTCCTATTCTTCTAACAGAGAATAATTTTGGGTTAATCACCCCGCGGTTTTCTCCCTTAACAGGGTTTCCACGTCAAAAATACTGTGTTATGTGTTTCTTATTTCATGTTAATGTTTTAGTGTTTTGATTCAAGGCTGCATCAATTAATAAGAAAGTTCAATAAGGGAAATAATTAGGATAACTGATTCACCCCCCCTCTCAGTTATCAACAATTGGTATCAGAGCTAAGTTCCTCCTAATAGAGCCTAACAGCTTGAGGAAGATCTGGGATTTCAAATGGATGCATATGGTTTAAGGGAGCAACTCAAGACTGCTCTTGAGGATCTTGAACAGTCAAACTCTGAAGTCAGTGAATTAAAGGAAAGACTCAAACAGGCTGATGAATTCATGAGAGAATTAAAAGACAAATTAAGTCTCTCTATGAAAAAGAGAAAGGAGCTGCTCCAACAGTTGGCAAGACAAAGTGAAGAAAGCAATACAAATGAAGAATTGACTGAGCAAACCAAGTTATGTGAAAAGTTATCAAAAGAAGTCATTATGTTAAGACATGAAATGGAATCAGGAACTATAAAGTTTACTCAAGAGATTGAAGAAAAAAGAAAGGCTGAAGACAATCTAAGACAATCTCTTAAAGAAAAATCAGAAGAATGCCACCAGATGGACAGGATTATCAGACATCTTGAATCTGATCTTGAAGATGCCAAAGATAATGAAGAAAAACTTGAGGATCAAATTGCCTCTCTCAAAAGAGACCTTCAAACAGCAAATGAATATAAAGAGAAATTCAAGATAAGTTCTGCTCAACTTGAAGCTCTTCTTGGAAGTCAAAAGAGGACAGATGACAAGTATGGTTTGGGATATGAGAAAGGAGAAAGCTCCGGATCCGGTCAGAAGAATCTTGGATCGGAAAATCCAAGGAGCAGGCCTAGAAGACCTCCGGTAAGACAGCCAAATGCTCAAAGATATCCATCCTTCAATGGATACTGCCACAGCTACAACCACTTTGGTCACAAAGCTAATCAGTGCAGAATGAGAATGAATCAGATTAATTCATCCTTCTCCGGACAGTGCTTCAACTGCAAAAGGTATGGACACAAATCCCATGAATGCAGAATTATGCAAGTAAACAAATCATTCAAAGGCAGATGCTTCACATGCAATAGAGTAGGTCATATGGCTAATCAATGCAGATCAAGAGGATATCAGTCAAATATGCAAAGAAATGTTATTTGCCAAATCTGCAATAGGTCCGGTCATAATGCTAAAGTCTGCAGAAACAAGTATCAGGACAAAAGAGGTCCGGTGTATAATCAGAATCAAGACAAGGGTAAACAAAAGATGAATGCGGATGAAGTTAGGAATCAGATGAGCAAGATTTGGGTGAAGAAAAGTTCAGAGAATATAGAGGTTGGATCCGCACCAGACTCTGGTGCTGATATTTCTTCTGGAAATTAAAAAGTGAGCTCAGGCTCAGGGGGAGACTCTGTTAGTGCCTGAATTGACTGGTAGTTTTTTGAGCAATTTTCATTCAGGCACTCTCCCTAAGTATCCAAAAAATGTTCTAAGTAATGGACCTCCTCAGCATTTTTCAGCTGCAGCATCATATTTTCTTGAGGAGGAGGTCATCATCATCATGTTTGTTTCAATGAAGGTCAGCATCATCATGTTCTCCGTCGACCGGTTTTCTCATCGTCATCATCATATTTCGCTGTCGGGTGATGTTTGGGTTTTATCCTGATGATGTTGATAAGCTACAGTGCGCTTTGGTTTGTTTGCGGGGGTGATGTATCCGGTGATCTTCCATTTATCACCTTGCGCAAACATGATGATGATGTTGCCCCGTTATTCTGAAGGGGTTATTCTTTGAGTTGCTCGACCTAACTTGTTCTTTCTTAAGGGTCGTCGTCATCATCATCATATTTCCAATTATCATCCTGCTGCTTGTGGAGGTCATCATATTTTCTACCTTCATGATATCTCGCCGGGGTGATATTTCTATCATCGGGTGATCTTGGTTATGATCATCCTGATGATGTTGCTGAAGAGTTCTTAGTGCGACCCGATATTCACTAGGGTCATCATATTTTGAACGTCAGGATGATCTTAGTCAATATCATCCTGATGATGTTGTATCACCTCTTGTTCGTTGTTTTCTTATCCTGATGATGCTGACGTCATCCGTATATCAGGGTGATATCCGGTTCTCTGCCTATCTGCATCATGATATTTCCGAAGGAGGGGGTGATATTTTCATATCACTCGAGTGTGTTTGTTCCAGCATCATGATGATGCTGATATCAAGGAGATATCCGCCTGCTGGCTTCGCGCGCTATCTAGAGGGGGTGATCTTTTCGAGCATCATCATATTCATCTATCGCCCCGATCTTACAGTGGAGCTACAGTGCAACCTGATATTTGCACATCAGGAGGATATTTCCAAATATCCGGTTGTCTTCCGAATATCATGATGATGTTAATATGATGATGACGTCATCAAGGTCCCGGGGGGGTCATATTTCTAACACTGATCATCTTGAGGAGATCTCCCGACATTTGCAAACATGATGATGACGTCATCCGGATATGAGGAGGCGCGCAGTAGGCAGATATGATGATGACGTCAGCAGGATATGATGATGACGTCATCAGGATGTTCATCGGCCAGACTTTTGTTATAGGCTCAGCAGGAGGATGTTTCTCCGATGGATCCGGTTGTGCGGGTGAAGGCGAATATCATGCAGTTTGTATTGCGATATGATGCTGACGTCAGGGTGATATTTCGGGCAACAGGATATCATGCTGCTGAAGGATGATGATGATGAAGTCTTATACTAGTGTCGTCAGGAGCAAAAGCACCGACATGATATATGCTCATGACCTAGTATATAAAGTGTTAAAGAGGTCATCGCGGGGTGCATGTGGGATATTGATATCCTGCATTTTCAAACATCATGATGATGAATCTCGGCGGGAAATGCTTGCGATAGTCTGTATGATGTTCTTCCCAAGGCCGCGGGTTGGTGCGCCATTAATGGCGATTGTTGCAGAGGTATGGGCGATGGCGTGGGTGGATCCTGTACCCGACTGGAGGTGTCAATCAGCGGATAGTGGCGCAGGGCTCGAGAAATCTTCCTGTCTCCTCCCCTACCTGCTACTTTCAAGTTTGGGCGCCAATCTGGTAGTGTTTGAGCGCCATTTCTATGATACTGTATATCTGGCGGGAATTTTGGTCAACCTGGTAGTTAATGCTGAATACACCCTCCTGCTATATATGGCAGAGGGTGTTATTCATTCAAGGTTGTTGAAAGTTGTAGATTTTTGGCTCTGTAATCCAAAACCAGCTGATCTGGTTGCTCTATACAGTCTTTCTTGTGAGTTTATGTATCTCCTGTTGTAGGACTTGGCATGAATCCACTGGTTTCATGGTTGATCTTATATGAGTAATGCTGTCTTAGCATGTGTTGTGTTAATTCTGTCTCCAGTATTGCATGTATCCTTCTTCTGGATCTGGATGTTTGCTTATGTTTAGATTCTAGAGCATAGAATTCCTATGTTGAATGTCTGATCTTTTAACCTCTACTCAAGGGGCAGATTAAACTATTTTCAGGTTGAACATTGGGAAGGGTATACTGCAGTAGGGATGCCATAAGTAGAGATAGCTCAACACTCTATATTGGGAGATATCTGTAAGGCAGATATCATGTGTATCCCCCTGAAATCCAGTTTTAGCTATTTATGCTGATCATTCACAGGTGTATGTCTATCGACTCCAAGCCCTGGATAGGCACCAATCATGCTGTGTTCTTGTGTTATACACCATGTCCAACTTTGCATCCAAATTCATATCAAACCACTTCATACTTCCACCTGTTAGTTGTAGGAGTAGGATTAGGAACCCCCTGCATGCTCTCATACCCAACCAGACATCATGTCCAAGAATGTTGCCAGCCTTGTGATCTATCATACAGATCTTGGTCCATACATGAGAGTATTCTGCCTGTTGTTGTCAAGTTAGATCCTTCTATCTTTGAGCTAGTTAAGGTTACATCTTGAGTTATAGGGATACCCCCCTTGGTGCGGCAGTACCAGAAGTGAAGGGGAGGAGCTCACGCAACCTCCTGTATTCAGTTGGCCTGAATCTGCCTGTGCATTAGAAGTGGCAAACCCTAATGCTGATTCAGAAGAAATGTCAACAAAATGGCGACTCTGCTGGGGAGGGACTAAAAAATGATATACTTGTGGCCCATCCGAGTCACTAACAAAATGATGCTCTGCTGGTGGAATGAACCTGGAAAAGTAGCTTTCAGCTATTGAAAATTTTGTCCTCTCTGGAGAGGTGGCGACTCTGCAAAAAAGATCCAAATGCACATGAAAGATGGATGTATGTGATGTGACAGAAATGTGTTGTTCATTTTTCTGCATCGCTATGAGAAAAGGTACCTTGTTCCTTCCCCTTTATTTGCTGTTTTACTGCATAGGTTAGATGCCAGGGGAAGCCTTAGGTCTTAGACAGACAAAGGATGTCTAAGAGTAAGATTTTTATGAATCCAAGTATGAGTTATCCCACACTCAGTGGTAAAATGTTGGATAAAGGAATAGAAGAGATAAGAAATAGGTTGATATTCTTAGAGGCTGAGCAGGCCCAGTTAAAAAGCAGTAACCCTGTTGTGTCTGCCAGTCAGAAAGCTAAACCTCCTGTCAGCCCTTTTGATCCTTTGTATGACCAACTGGATTTGTCATGGGTGGATTATAGAATAGAAACTATGCCTGCTAGGATATACTGTCAGATGCCTAGATTTAGTGGTCACAGTATATGTGATGGGAATGTACATATCCAAAATTTTCAAAGTTTTATGGGAAAATATTCATTCAGAGATGAGGATATGTGGATGAGGTTTCTTGTTAGGTCCTTTGATGCAAAAGCAAAAGACTGGTATTTGAGCTTTCCAAAGAAATCCTTTGCCTGTTGGGATGAGCTTGCTGATTGTTTCAAGGAAGAATTTGCAAAAGAACCGGCTGATCTTGTTGCAGAATTGATGAGAATCAGAAAACAAGATGAAGAGCCATGTGTTGATTTCAGTCATAGGTTTGCAGTAGCCCTTTCACATGTCCCTGAAAGTTTCAGACCTGATATTTCAGCCTGTGTTGGCATATTCTTTGAAGCTTTTGAGGAGGGCTTTAGTGCAATACTGAGGGAGTTCAAGGTGACAAGTATGCGGATGGCATACAAATTTTTAGAAAATGTAGAAGAAATGAGAAATGTGCACCTGCTGAAACCCCTGTCCCCAGGCCTTGGTGTGAGGAATGGTTATGAAGTTGCAAATGACCAAATGATTATGGCATCATGTGCAGATAAAAATGAAAATAAAAGCATAGAGGTTGAGACTGCTGTATTTGAACATAATGCTAACAATACTGCTCAACTGGATTGTTCACCAGTTGAGGATGCCAGTGAAAGGACTAATGAGGACTCCCATTGCAATGATGAGGCAGCTGACCATGAAAACAATAACGAGGTTGTGGACAGCAATGAGCAATTTTTAGAATGGACCTGTGGAGATAATTGTGAGTATTGTACTCAAGACAGAGAAGATATAAGCAAGCAGAGAAGCAGTCCTATGTGTGACCCATTGCCTACCTTTCAAACACATGGAGATCATGAAGAGCAGTCAGAAATTGAAATAAGTGCTAGTTCAGAGCATGATTGTTTTTCATTTGATGGCTGTTTTGCTTATGACACACAGGCTGATACTCCTCCACAGAGTGAATCCATTGATGATGAAGAGGTGTGCTCTGCTGCCCATGAACAAATGGCATACTATGATGAAACTGATGCACCTGGGTCACCCATTTATGACACATATGGTGATGAGGATCTGTCTGAGTATGGTGAAGATTTAGACACTATTTTTGGCTTGGATTCTGTTTCTCATCTTGATGAAGGAGGAAATAACATACATCAGGTAAATGACTGTGAAAGTGTGCCTGACTTAAAAGAGATGCCAGAGCCTGATCTTTTCCAGCCTGGTGTACCAGATGGTTGTGTACATGATGTACACAATTGTGATTTTGAAAGCTTTTCTTTTGATGAGCCAGCATATAATACAATGAGCCCTGATCTTCCTAGTTTTGTGATGGACTCTGAGTGTTTCCTATTTGCAGTCCAGCTAGGAGATCATGTTGCAATGCATGATGATGATATAAGTGATAAGTGCTATATGCCATATGAACATGCATTGTTTGATACATTCTGCACCCACATGTCACATGATGCTGAGGGTTATCTGCACAAGGGTGATAATGACAAGCCAAATCAGAGGGTTGAATATGCAGATGACAAGATTTGTTTGTGGGTGGATCTTTGTAGTATCTCCAAGCTTGACCCAGTGCATGCAGATGAAAACAAGATATTTGACAAAGGGAGATACATGTTTTTCTTTTCTTGGTGGCCTTAGGCCATCAAGTGTGTTTGGTGATGCAGGTATTTGACTCTGTGCCCAATGGATAAGGGACTGGTCTGCATCCCAGAGATCTGGTGTTCTCGCTGCAGGTTTTCACCTGCACGTCCCCAGACAGAGCCACTGTTAGTGCCTGAATTGACTGGTAGTTTTCTGAGCAATTTTCATTCAGGCACTCTCCTTAAGTATCCAAAAAATGTTCTAAGTAATGGACCTCCTCAGCATTTTTCAGCTGCAGCATCATATTTTCTTGAGGAGGAGGTCATCATCATCATGTTTGTTTCAATGAAGGTCAGCATCATCATGTTCTCCGTCGACCGGTTTTCTCATCGTCATCATCATATTTCGCTGTCGGGTGATGTTTGGGTTTTATCCTGATGATGCTGATAAGCTACAGTGCGCTTTGGTTTGTTTGCGGGGGTGATGTATCCGGTGATCTTCCATTTATCACCTTGCGCAAACATGATGATGATGTTGCCCCGTTATTCTGAAGGGGTTATTCTTTGAGTTGCTCGACCTAACTTGTTCTTTCTTAAGGGTCGTCGTCATCATCATCATATTTCCAATTATCATCCTGCTGCTTGTGGAGGTCATCATATTTTCTACCTTCATGATATCTCGCCGGGGTGATATTTCTATCATCGGGTGATCTTGGTTATGATCATCCTGATGATGTTGCTGAAGAGTTCTTAGTGCGACCCGATATTCACTAGGGTCATCATATTTTGAACGTCAGGATGATCTTAGTCAATATCATCCTGATGATGTTGTATCACCTCTTGTTCGTTGTTTTCTTATCCTGATGATGCTGACGTCATCCGTATATCAGGGTGATATCCGGTTCTCTGCCTATCTGCATCATGATATTTCCGAAGGAGGGGGTGATATTTTCATATCACTCGAGTGTGTTTGTTCCAGCATCATGATGATGCTGATATCAAGGAGATATCCGCCTGCTGGCTTCGCGCGCTATCTAGAGGGGGTGATCTTTTCGAGCATCATCATATTCATCTATCGCCCCGATCTTACAGTGGAGCTACAGTGCAACCTGATATTTGCACATCAGGAGGATATTTCCAAATATCCGGTTGTCTTCCGAATATCATGATGATGTTAATATGATGATGATGTCATCAAGGTCCCGGGGGGGTCATATTTCTAACACTGATCATCTTGAGGAGATCTCCCGACATTTGCAAACATGATGATGACGTCATCCGGATATGAGGAGGCGCGCAGTAGGCAGATATGATGATGACGTCAGCAGGATATGATGATGACGTCATCAGGATGTTCATCGGCCAGACTTTTGTTATAGGCTCAGCAGGAGGATGTTTCTCCGATGGATCCGGTTGTGCGGGTGAAGGCGAATATCATGCAGTTTGTATTGCGATATGATGCTGACGTCAGGGTGATATTTCGGGCAACAGGATATCATGCTGCTGAAGGATGATGATGATGAAGTCTTATACTAGTGTCGTCAGGAGCAAAAGCACCGACATGATATATGCTCATGACCTAGTATATAAAGTGTTAAAGAGGTCATCGCGGGGTGCATGTGGGATATTGATATCCTGCATTTTCAAACATCATGATGATGAATCTCGGCGGGAAATGCTTGCGATAGTCTGTATGATGTTCTTCCCAAGGCCGCGGGTTGGTGCGCCATTAATGGCGATTGTTGCAGAGGTATGGGCGATGGCGTGGGTGGATCCTGTACCCGACTGGAGGTGTCAATCAGCGGATAGTGGCGCAGGGCTCGAGAAATCTTCCTGTCTCCTCCCCTACCTGCTGCTTTCAAGTTTGGGCGCCAATCTGGTAGTGTTTGAGCGCCATTTCTATGATACTGTATATCTGGCGGGAATTTTGGTCAACCTGGTAGTTAATGCTGAATACACCCTCCTGCTATATATGGCAGAGGGTGTTATTCATTCAAGGTTGTTGAAAGTTGTAGATTTTTGGCTCTGTAATCCAAAACCAGCTGATCTGGTTGCTCTATACAGTCTTTCTTGTGAGTTTATGTATCTCCTGTTGTAGGACTTGGCATGAATCCACTGGTTTCATGGTTGATCTTATATGAGTAATGATGTCTTAGCATGTGTTGTGTTAATTCTGTCTCCAGTATTGCATGTATCCTTCTTCTGGATCTGGATGTTTGCTTATGTTTAGATTCTAGAGCATAGAATTCCTATGTTGAATGTCTGATCTTTTAACCTCTACTCAAGGGGCAGATTAAACTGTTTTCAGGTTGAACATTGGGAAGGGTATACTGCAGTAGGGATGCCATAAGTAGAGATAGCTCAACACTCTATATTGGGAGATATCTGTAAGGCAGATATCATGTGTATCCCCCTGAAATCCAGTTTTAGCTATTTATGCTGATCATTCACAGGTGTATGTCTATCGACTCCAAGCCCTGGATAGGCACCAATCATGCTGTGTTCTTGTGTTATACACCATGTCCAACTTTGCATCCAAATTCATATCAAACCACTTCATACTTCCACCTGTTAGTTGTAGGAGTAGGATTAGGAACCCCCTGCATGCTCTCATACCCAACCAGACATCATGTCCAAGAATGTTGCCAGCCTTGTGATCTATCATACAGATCTTGGTCCATACATGAGAGTATTCTGCCTGTTGTTGTCAAGTTAGATCCTTCTATCTTTGAGCTAGTTAAGGTTACATCTTGAGTTATAGGGATACCCCCCTTGGTGCGGCAGTACCAGAAGTGAAGGGGAGGAGCTCACGCAACCTCCTGTATTCAGTTGGCCTGAATCTGCCTGTGCATTAGAAGTGGCAAACCCTAATGCTGATTCAGAAGAAATGTCAACAAAATGGCGACTCTGCTGGGGAGGGACTAAAAAATGATATACTTGTGGCCCATCCGAGTCACTAACAAAATGATGCTCTGCTGGTGGAATGAACCTGGAAAAGTAGCTTTCAGCTATTGAAAATTTTGTCCTCTCTGGAGAGGTGGCGACTCTGCAAAAAAGATCCAAATGCACATGAAAGATGGATGTATGTGATGTGACAGAAATGTGTTGTTCATTTTTCTGCATCGCTATGAGAAAAGGTACCTTGTTCCTTCCCCTTTATTTGCTGTTTTACTGCATAGGTTAGATGCCAGGGGAAGCCTTAGGTCTTAGACAGACAAAGGATGTCTAAGAGTAAGATTTTTATGAATCCAAGTATGAGTTATCCCACACTCAGTGGTAAAATGTTGGATAAAGGAATAGAAGAGATAAGAAATAGGTTGATATTCTTAGAGGCTGAGCAGGCCCAGTTAAAAAGCAGTAACCCTGTGGTGCAGGAGCATCATAGACTTCAGGGTTTTGTTTAGATTTACAAGGGGTTGTTTGGTTAAATAAGGTCTATAAGACCATCTTCAATTTTGTCTAAGGCTTGAATTCCATTCTTGTAATGGACTATGTCCAAATAGATAGACTCTACTATTGTCTTGTTGCAAGTCCTAGTTAGGACAGTCATATTGCATAGGTAGTGCAATAGTCATTTAAATTTAAATGTTTGTTTAGGGAGTCATTTAAATGTTGTAAGCCTTTAAAAGGCATGTCTTAGGTTAGTAAGTGTGATATAACCATACCAAAGGTTAATCCAAGTGTTTAAAGGCATTTAAACCTCAAAAACTAAAAAGGCAGTCCAAAATAGGCAAGTTTCTAAAACAATTTTTAAAAGCTGCAGTTATAAAACAAGAAAGGATTCGGTGGTTGAGGAGTTTTTTTGGAATCCCAAATGACTCCAAGCTTGGTTTAAGGCTGTTTGAAGCAAAATATAACTCATTGTATTGTTTCCATTTGAAGGAGGAGGAGAAATGATAAAAAGAAGACTGTTTTTTGCTGTTTTACTGTTTTTCTGTTTTTTTCCTTCACTATTTCTGCAAAATCCGTACCTGTACGGAATAATCTTGGCATGAATTTGGAATGGGATGAAAGCGGACTGAATTACCTTTGATCCAAAGCTTATTGGAGGTCTTAATATCAAATTTGAAGGAAGGAATCTCTGTTTTACTAAAAACTGTTTTTTCCTGCTTTTTTCTGTTTTTTCACTGTTTTTGCTACAGTAATCGCGATTGTACGGATGCATTATTGCCCAAGCTTGTAATGGATGGAAAGAGATTTGAAGTACCTTCGATTTGAGTCTAGTTTGGTGTCTTGGAAATGATCTAGGTGAAAGATATCGCCGTTTTCCCAAAAACTGTTTTTTTAGAGTTGCTGTTCATTTCTGAAATTGACTGTTTTCTTGCATTATTCCGTACCTGTACGGAATTTTCGTGGCACAAGGGTATAATGGTTGGATGGGGTATTGAGAGAGATTTGCATTGAATCTTGGTTGGACTCCTACCATAAATCTTGCTAAGAGAAATCGCTGATTTACCACAGACTGTCCTAAAGTTGCTGTTACAACCATTAAATTGTTGTTTTATGCATAAATCCATACTTGTACGGCAAATTAGGGGTTGGTGTTTGGGATGGTTGTTTAGAGTGTTGAGTTACCTGTTGTTTGCATTTGGTTTGGGCCCTTGACTCCATTTATTAGCTCTGCTTTCCCCTTTTTTTGTCTGAAGGTAGGTTGAAATCCTGAACTAGGTTTTTCCTGAGTGGGCCGATGATAATCTTCTCATTCCATTGATCCTTTCAGTTACTGATCAATGGAATGGTTTGTATACTAGACAATACAATGGCTTGTGAAGGTTGCAGGGGTAGGGGAGCAGTGTAGGTGGAGTTTGCTTTGAAAATGGGCCACCAAGATCCTTGTATTTGAAATGGACTAGAGGGCAGCAGTCATAAGGAAGAAACTTGATATCTTCACAAAGAAGACATGGTGACTGTATACACAATGGAGCAATGAAGTGTTATGATTGTCTTTGAAGACTTTGAGTAAGTTGGAGATGGTGTTGAAGGCTATCTTGAGTGATCTTTGCATGTGAATTTATGATCATGCTATTGCTGTCCTAGATGCTCTGCATCATTTTTGGTATCAGAGCTAGCTAGTAGATCCTTGAAGGTGTTGTGGATCTTGTGAAGAAGATAAGGTTTGTGAGAATTTGTAAAGATGCCTCCAAAGAACCAGATGGCAAGAGAGAATGCTGAGCTGAGAGAAGCCTTAGAGGCAAGAGATAAAGAGCTAAGGGACAGAAGAGAACAGGATGCTGCCAGAGATAGAGAACTGAGGCAAGTAAGAAGGGAGAATGCAACAATCTTGGCAAGATTGGAAGCATTAGAGAAGAATCCAAGAAAGGTTGAACAAAGTGAGTCAGAAGGAGATGAGGATGCAGATGAGAATCCTCCTGAGGATGAGTTAGATGCTGAGGAAAAGAAGTTTGTAAGATTGCTGAAGGCAGTCCAAGGAAGTGGAACTAAGGCAAACATAGAGCTACCTATCTATCAGGGGAAGATGGATAGTGAAGAAGTGTTAGGGTGGATAGATGCCCTGGAAAATTTTTTTGAGTATGAGGAAATGAGTGATGAAAAGAAGATCAAGTTTGCAAAGACAAAACTGAGAGGAACAGCACTTACCTGGTGGAGTAGTGTGCAGACAGAAAGAATGGCTAGAGGTGCATCAAAAATCACTTCTTGGAGTAGGATGAAGGACATGATGAAGGATCAGTTTCTTCCATCTGATTACTCCATTCAGACAAAGAGGATGAGGCAGAATCTGAAACAGAAGGACATGGATGTTTTGTCCTATACTGAGCAATTTCATAAGCTTAGTATTAGAGGTGGGCTGGAAGATGAAGAAGAGAAAGTAGCAAGGTACCTTAATGGGCTTAGGTATAACTTGCAGGATGAGATTGGGTTGGCAGTACCAAAATCACTTGGAGAGTGTTTTCAGTTGGCCATCAGGGCTGAAGAGAGAGTGAATAGGAAGCAAGAAAGGCAAGGAGGTTATGGAAGAGGAAATAGAGGTAGGGGCAAACCTACTAGTGAAGTTCAGAACAGCAATGAGAAGGGTAAGGAGTTGTCTACAGAACAAAGAGGTGGACATAGAGGTGGAGGTAGATTTGGATCAGGTAGAGGAGTGTTCACAGGTAGATGTTATCACTGCAATGAGGTGGGACACACATCTTTCAATTGTCCTAAGAAGGATGGTGTTGACAAGACCAAGGATAAAAGAGTTCACTTGGCACAAGAGGAGGAGAAGCTAGAAGAACCAGAGATGTCGTCAGCCTCTCCAATGATGGATGGAGAGATGCTCATGGTGGAAAGAGGTAAGATGCAGCAACCACCACAGGTATCTATTTTCAGAACTAATTGTTTGAGCCATGGCAAGATATGCAAGTTGATTGTAGATTCAGGTTCTCATGATAACTTAGTTTCTTGGGAAATGGTGAATAAGTTGGGGTTGAAGACTTTTGATCATCCCAGTCCTTACCATGTCACTTGGGTGAGTCAAGAGCAGCAGGTAATGGTCACTAAGAAGGCTTATGTTGACTTCACAATTGGTCCATATCAGGACTATGTTTTGTGTGATGTTATTCCTATGACTTGTGGGCATGTAATCTTGGGCAGACCATGGCAGTATTCGAGGAGGACTATTCATGATGGGTATACTAATACCTATGTAGTGCACAAAGATGGTAAGAAGTTCAAATTGATTCCTTTACCTTGTGAGGAGAAGAAGGAACATGTTACAATTTGTTTTGGAGAGAAACTACAGTTGAATGTGCAGGTTAAGGATGATTGCACCCAGCAGCAACAGTTGCAACAGAGTAAGGTGGATGACAGTCTTAGAGAGCAGCAGGCTTGGGACTTGAGTTATGTTAAGGTAGGGGACATTGAGTGTCCTATAAGGAGTCAACAGAAGGTAGGCAAACAACAGAAGGTACAGGGAGGAATGAATCAGAGCCTCCAGTTGAGAAGAGCTGAAGCATTGGAGCAGCAAGATAATAGACAAGGACACCAAAACAAGTTTTATGGTTCCAACACTGTTTACAGGAGCCATGCAGGTTGGAGACGGAGAAAGATAACTCTGGGAGAGTTCATGTTTCCTAGCTTGAGGAACATTCCACCATGGTTGAAGAACATTCGGAGCAGATCCCCTAACTCTTGGGACAAGAGTTTTCATCATGCCGGGGAGTATGGTGCAGGAGCATCATAGACTTCAGGGTTTTGTTTAGATTTACAAGGGGTTGTTTGGTTAAATAAGGTCTATAAGACCATCTTCAATTTTGTCTAAGGCTTGAATTCCATTCTTGTAATGGACTATGTCCAAATAGATAGACTCTACTATTGTCTTGTTGCAAGTCCTAGTTAGGACAGTCATATTGCATAGGTAGTGCAATAGTCATTTAAATTTAAATGTTTGTTTAGGGAGTCATTTAAATGTTGTAAGCCTTTAAAAGGCATGTCTTAGGTTAGTAAGTGTGATATAACCATACCAAAGGTTAATCCAAGTGTTTAAAGGCATTTAAACCTCAAAAACTAAAAAGGCAGTCCAAAATAGGCAAGTTTCTAAAACAATTTTTAAAAGCTGCAGTTATAAAACAAGAAAGGATTCGGTGGTTGAGGAGTTTTTTTGGAATCCCAAATGACTCCAAGCTTGGTTTAAGGCTGTTTGAAGCAAAATATAACTCATTGTATTGTTTCCATTTGAAGGAGGAGGAGAAATGATAAAAAGAAGACTGTTTTTTGCTGTTTTACTGTTTTTCTGTTTTTTTCCTTCACTATTTCTGCAAAATCCGTACCTGTACGGAATAATCTTGGCATGAATTTGGAATGGGATGAAAGGGGACTGAATTACCTTTGATCCAAAGCTTATTGGAGGTCTTAATATCAAATTTGAAGGAAGGAATCTCTGTTTTACTAAAAACTGTTTTTTCCTGCTTTTTTCTGTTTTTTCACTGTTTTTGCTACAGTAATCGCGATTGTACGGATGCATTATTGCCCAAGCTTGTAATGGATGGAAAGAGCTTTGAAGTACCTTCGATTTGAGTCTAGTTTGGTGTCTTGGAAATGATCTAGGTGAAAGATATCGCCGTTTTCCCAAAAACTGTTTTTTTAGAGTTGCTGTTCATTTCTGAAATTGACTGTTTTCTTGCATTATTCCGTACCTGTACGGAATTTTCGTGGCACAAGGGTATAATGGTTGGATGGGGTATTGAGAGAGCTTTGCATTGAATCTTGGTTGGACTCCTACCATAAATCTTGCTAAGAGAAATCGCTGATTTACCACAGACTGTCCTAAAGTTGCTGTTACAACCATTAAATTGTTGTTTTATGCATAAATCCATACTTGTACGGCAAATTAGGGGTTGGTGTTTGGGATGGTTGTTTAGAGTGTTGAGTTACCTGTTGTTTGCATTTGGTTTGGGCCCTTGACTCCATTTAT
The DNA here is from genome assembly GCA_027924645.1 of Cunninghamia lanceolata. Classification (NCBI taxonomy): domain Eukaryota; kingdom Viridiplantae; phylum Streptophyta; class Pinopsida; order Cupressales; family Cupressaceae; genus Cunninghamia; species Cunninghamia lanceolata. The sequence continues at coordinate 5,475,687 of BSBN01000054.1, forward strand.
TAGCTCTGCTTTCCCCTTTTTTTGTCTGAAGGTAGGTTGAAATCCTGAACTAGGTTTTTCCTGAGTGGGCCGATGATAATCTTCTCATTCCATTGATCCTTTCAGTTACTGATCAATGGAATGGTTTGTATACTAGACAATACAATGGCTTGTGAAGGTTGCAGGGGTAGGGGAGCAGTGTAGGTGGAGTTTGCTTTGAAAATGGGCCACCAAGATCCTTGTATTTGAAATGGACTAGAGGGCAGCAGTCATAAGGAAGAAACTTGATATCTTCACAAAGAAGACATGGTGACTGTATACACAATGGAGCAATGAAGTGTTATGATTGTCTTTGAAGACTTTGAGTAAGTTGGAGATGGTGTTGAAGGCTATCTTGAGTGATCTTTGCATGTGAATTTATGATCATGCTATTGCTGTCCTAGATGCTCTGCATCATTTTTGGTATCAGAGCTAGCTAGTAGATCCTTGAAGGTGTTGTGGATCTTGTGAAGAAGATAAGGTTTGTGAGAATTTGTAAAGATGCCTCCAAAGAACCAGATGGCAAGAGAGAATGCTGAGCTGAGAGAAGCCTTAGAGGCAAGAGATAAAGAGCTAAGGGACAGAAGAGAACAGGATGCTGCCAGAGATAGAGAACTGAGGCAAGTAAGAAGGGAGAATGCAACAATCTTGGCAAGATTGGAAGCATTAGAGAAGAATCCAAGAAAGGTTGAACAAAGTGAGTCAGAAGGAGATGAGGATGCAGATGAGAATCCTCCTGAGGATGAGTTAGATGCTGAGGAAAAGAAGTTTGTAAGATTGCTGAAGGCAGTCCAAGGAAGTGGAACTAAGGCAAACATAGAGCTACCTATCTATCAGGGGAAGATGGATAGTGAAGAAGTGTTAGGGTGGATAGATGCCCTGGAAAATTTTTTTGAGTATGAGGAAATGAGTGATGAAAAGAAGATCAAGTTTGCAAAGACAAAACTGAGAGGAACAGCACTTACCTGGTGGAGTAGTGTGCAGACAGAAAGAATGGCTAGAGGTGCATCAAAAATCACTTCTTGGAGTAGGATGAAGGACATGATGAAGGATCAGTTTCTTCCATCTGATTACTCCATTCAGACAAAGAGGATGAGGCAGAATCTGAAACAGAAGGACATGGATGTTTTGTCCTATACTGAGCAATTTCATAAGCTTAGTATTAGAGGTGGGCTGGAAGATGAAGAAGAGAAAGTAGCAAGGTACCTTAATGGGCTTAGGTATAACTTGCAGGATGAGATTGGGTTGGCAGTACCAAAATCACTTGGAGAGTGTTTTCAGTTGGCCATCAGGGCTGAAGAGAGAGTGAATAGGAAGCAAGAAAGGCAAGGAGGTTATGGAAGAGGAAATAGAGGTAGGGGCAAACCTACTAGTGAAGTTCAGAACAGCAATGAGAAGGGTAAGGAGTTGTCTACAGAACAAAGAGGTGGACATAGAGGTGGAGGTAGATTTGGATCAGGTAGAGGAGTGTTCACAGGTAGATGTTATCACTGCAATGAGGTGGGACACACATCTTTCAATTGTCCTAAGAAGGATGGTGTTGACAAGACCAAGGATAAAAGAGTTCACTTGGCACAAGAGGAGGAGAAGCTAGAAGAACCAGAGATGTCGTCAGCCTCTCCAATGATGGATGGAGAGATGCTCATGGTGGAAAGAGGTAAGATGCAGCAACCACCACAGGTATCTATTTTCAGAACTAATTGTTTGAGCCATGGCAAGATATGCAAGTTGATTGTAGATTCAGGTTCTCATGATAACTTAGTTTCTTGGGAAATGGTGAATAAGTTGGGGTTGAAGACTTTTGATCATCCCAGTCCTTACCATGTCACTTGGGTGAGTCAAGAGCAGCAGGTAATGGTCACTAAGAAGGCTTATGTTGACTTCACAATTGGTCCATATCAGGACTATGTTTTGTGTGATGTTATTCCTATGACTTGTGGGCATGTAATCTTGGGCAGACCATGGCAGTATTCGAGGAGGACTATTCATGATGGGTATACTAATACCTATGTAGTGCACAAAGATGGTAAGAAGTTCAAATTGATTCCTTTACCTTGTGAGGAGAAGAAGGAACATGTTACAATTTGTTTTGGAGAGAAACTACAGTTGAATGTGCAGGTTAAGGATGATTGCACCCAGCAGCAACAGTTGCAACAGAGTAAGGTGGATGACAGTCTTAGAGAGCAGCAGGCTTGGGACTTGAGTTATGTTAAGGTAGGGGACATTGAGTGTCCTATAAGGAGTCAACAGAAGGTAGGCAAACAACAGAAGGTACAGGGAGGAATGAATCAGAGCCTCCAGTTGAGAAGAGCTGAAGCATTGGAGCAGCAAGATAATAGACAAGGACACCAAAACAAGTTTTATGGTTCCAACACTGTTTACAGGAGCCATGCAGGTTGGAGACGGAGAAAGATAACTCTGGGAGAGTTCATGTTTCCTAGCTTGAGGAACATTCCACCATGGTTGAAGAACATTCGGAGCAGATCCCCTAACTCTTGGGACAAGAGTTTTCATCATGCCGGGGAGTATGGTGCAGGAGCATCATAGACTTCAGGGTTTTGTTTAGATTTACAAGGGGTTGTTTGGTTAAATAAGGTCTATAAGACCATCTTCAATTTTGTCTAAGGCTTGAATTCCATTCTTGTAATGGACTATGTCCAAATAGATAGACTCTACTATTGTCTTGTTGCAAGTCCTAGTTAGGACAGTCATATTGCATAGGTAGTGCAATAGTCATTTAAATTTAAATGTTTGTTTAGGGAGTCATTTAAATGTTGTAAGCCTTTAAAAGGCATGTCTTAGGTTAGTAAGTGTGATATAACCATACCAAAGGTTAATCCAAGTGTTTAAAGGCATTTAAACCTCAAAAACTAAAAAGGCAGTCCAAAATAGGCAAGTTTCTAAAACAATTTTTAAAAGCTGCAGTTATAAAACAAGAAAGGATTCGGTGGTTGAGGAGTTTTTTTGGAATCCCAAATGACTCCAAGCTTGGTTTAAGGCTGTTTGAAGCAAAATATAACTCATTGTATTGTTTCCATTTGAAGGAGGAGGAGAAATGATAAAAAGAAGACTGTTTTTTGCTGTTTTACTGTTTTTCTGTTTTTTTCCTTCACTATTTCTGCAAAATCCGTACCTGTACGGAATAATCTTGGCATGAATTTGGAATGGGATGAAAGGGGACTGAATTACCTTTGATCCAAAGCTTATTGGAGGTCTTAATATCAAATTTGAAGGAAGGAATCTCTGTTTTACTAAAAACTGTTTTTTCCTGCTTTTTTCTGTTTTTTCACTGTTTTTGCTACAGTAATCGCGATTGTACGGATGCATTATTGCCCAAGCTTGTAATGGATGGAAAGAGCTTTGAAGTACCTTCGATTTGAGTCTAGTTTGGTGTCTTGGAAATGATCTAGGTGAAAGATATCGCCGTTTTCCCAAAAACTGTTTTTTTAGAGTTGCTGTTCATTTCTGAAATTGACTGTTTTCTTGCATTATTCCGTACCTGTACGGAATTTTCGTGGCACAAGGGTATAATGGTTGGATGGGGTATTGAGAGAGCTTTGCATTGAATCTTGGTTGGACTCCTACCATAAATCTTGCTAAGAGAAATCGCTGATTTACCACAGACTGTCCTAAAGTTGCTGTTACAACCATTAAATTGTTGTTTTATGCATAAATCCATACTTGTACGGCAAATTAGGGGTTGGTGTTTGGGATGGTTGTTTAGAGTGTTGAGTTACCTGTTGTTTGCATTTGGTTTGGGCCCTTGACTCCATTTATTAGCTCTGCTTTCCCCTTTTTTTGTCTGAAGGTAGGTTGAAATCCTGAACTAGGTTTTTCCTGAGTGGGCCGATGATAATCTTCTCATTCCATTGATCCTTTCAGTTACTGATCAATGGAATGGTTTGTATACTAGACAATACAATGGCTTGTGAAGGTTGCAGGGGTAGGGGAGCAGTGTAGGTGGAGTTTGCTTTGAAAATGGGCCACCAAGATCCTTGTATTTGAAATGGACTAGAGGGCAGCAGTCATAAGGAAGAAACTTGATATCTTCACAAAGAAGACATGGTGACTGTATACACAATGGAGCAATGAAGTGTTATGATTGTCTTTGAAGACTTTGAGTAAGTTGGAGATGGTGTTGAAGGCTATCTTGAGTGATCTTTGCATGTGAATTTATGATCATGCTATTGCTGTCCTAGATGCTCTGCATCATTTTTGGTATCAGAGCTAGCTAGTAGATCCTTGAAGGTGTTGTGGATCTTGTGAAGAAGATAAGGTTTGTGAGAATTTGTAAAGATGCCTCCAAAGAACCAGATGGCAAGAGAGAATGCTGAGCTGAGAGAAGCCTTAGAGGCAAGAGATAAAGAGCTAAGGGACAGAAGAGAACAGGATGCTGCCAGAGATAGAGAACTGAGGCAAGTAAGAAGGGAGAATGCAACAATCTTGGCAAGATTGGAAGCATTAGAGAAGAATCCAAGAAAGGTTGAACAAAGTGAGTCAGAAGGAGATGAGGATGCAGATGAGAATCCTCCTGAGGATGAGTTAGATGCTGAGGAAAAGAAGTTTGTAAGATTGCTGAAGGCAGTCCAAGGAAGTGGAACTAAGGCAAACATAGAGCTACCTATCTATCAGGGGAAGATGGATAGTGAAGAAGTGTTAGGGTGGATAGATGCCCTGGAAAATTTTTTTGAGTATGAGGAAATGAGTGATGAAAAGAAGATCAAGTTTGCAAAGACAAAACTGAGAGGAACAGCACTTACCTGGTGGAGTAGTGTGCAGACAGAAAGAATGGCTAGAGGTGCATCAAAAATCACTTCTTGGAGTAGGATGAAGGACATGATGAAGGATCAGTTTCTTCCATCTGATTACTCCATTCAGACAAAGAGGATGAGGCAGAATCTGAAACAGAAGGACATGGATGTTTTGTCCTATACTGAGCAATTTCATAAGCTTAGTATTAGAGGTGGGCTGGAAGATGAAGAAGAGAAAGTAGCAAGGTACCTTAATGGGCTTAGGTATAACTTGCAGGATGAGATTGGGTTGGCAGTACCAAAATCACTTGGAGAGTGTTTTCAGTTGGCCATCAGGGCTGAAGAGAGAGTGAATAGGAAGCAAGAAAGGCAAGGAGGTTATGGAAGAGGAAATAGAGGTAGGGGCAAACCTACTAGTGAAGTTCAGAACAGCAATGAGAAGGGTAAGGAGTTGTCTACAGAACAAAGAGGTGGACATAGAGGTGGAGGTAGATTTGGATCAGGTAGAGGAGTGTTCACAGGTAGATGTTATCACTGCAATGAGGTGGGACACACATCTTTCAATTGTCCTAAGAAGGATGGTGTTGACAAGACCAAGGATAAAAGAGTTCACTTGGCACAAGAGGAGGAGAAGCTAGAAGAACCAGAGATGTCGTCAGCCTCTCCAATGATGGATGGAGAGATGCTCATGGTGGAAAGAGGTAAGATGCAGCAACCACCACAGGTATCTATTTTCAGAACTAATTGTTTGAGCCATGGCAAGATATGCAAGTTGATTGTAGATTCAGGTTCTCATGATAACTTAGTTTCTTGGGAAATGGTGAATAAGTTGGGGTTGAAGACTTTTGATCATCCCAGTCCTTACCATGTCACTTGGGTGAGTCAAGAGCAGCAGGTAATGGTCACTAAGAAGGCTTATGTTGACTTCACAATTGGTCCATATCAGGACTATGTTTTGTGTGATGTTATTCCTATGACTTGTGGGCATGTAATCTTGGGCAGACCATGGCAGTATTCGAGGAGGACTATTCATGATGGGTATACTAATACCTATGTAGTGCACAAAGATGGTAAGAAGTTCAAATTGATTCCTTTACCTTGTGAGGAGAAGAAGGAACATGTTACAATTTGTTTTGGAGAGAAACTACAGTTGAATGTGCAGGTTAAGGATGATTGCACCCAGCAGCAACAGTTGCAACAGAGTAAGGTGGATGACAGTCTTAGAGAGCAGCAGGCTTGGGACTTGAGTTATGTTAAGGTAGGGGACATTGAGTGTCCTATAAGGAGTCAACAGAAGGTAGGCAAACAACAGAAGGTACAGGGAGGAATGAATCAGAGCCTCCAGTTGAGAAGAGCTGAAGCATTGGAGCAGCAAGATAATAGACAAGGACACCAAAACAAGTTTTATGGTTCCAACACTGTTTACAGGAGCCATGCAGGTTGGAGACGGAGAAAGATAACTCTGGGAGAGTTCATGTTTCCTAGCTTGAGGAACATTCCACCATGGTTGAAGAACATTCGGAGCAGATCCCCTAACTCTTGGGACAAGAGTTTTCATCATGCCGGGGAGTATGGTGCAGGAGCATCATAGACTTCAGGGTTTTGTTTAGATTTACAAGGGGTTGTTTGGTTAAATAAGGTCTATAAGACCATCTTCAATTTTGTCTAAGGCTTGAATTCCATTCTTGTAATGGACTATGTCCAAATAGATAGACTCTACTATTGTCTTGTTGCAAGTCCTAGTTAGGACAGTCATATTGCATAGGTAGTGCAATAGTCATTTAAATTTAAATGTTTGTTTAGGGAGTCATTTAAATGTTGTAAGCCTTTAAAAGGCATGTCTTAGGTTAGTAAGTGTGATATAACCATACCAAAGGTTAATCCAAGTGTTTAAAGGCATTTAAACCTCAAAAACTAAAAAGGCAGTCCAAAATAGGCAAGTTTCTAAAACAATTTTTAAAAGCTGCAGTTATAAAACAAGAAAGGATTCGGTGGTTGAGGAGTTTTTTTGGAATCCCAAATGACTCCAAGCTTGGTTTAAGGCTGTTTGAAGCAAAATATAACTCATTGTATTGTTTCCATTTGAAGGAGGAGGAGAAATGATAAAAAGAAGACTGTTTTTTGCTGTTTTACTGTTTTTCTGTTTTTTTCCTTCACTATTTCTGCAAAATCCGTACCTGTACGGAATAATCTTGGCATGAATTTGGAATGGGATGAAAGGGGACTGAATTACCTTTGATCCAAAGCTTATTGGAGGTCTTAATATCAAATTTGAAGGAAGGAATCTCTGTTTTACTAAAAACTGTTTTTTCCTGCTTTTTTCTGTTTTTTCACTATTTTTGCTACAGTAATCGCGATTGTACGGATGCATTATTGCCCAAGCTTGTAATGGATGGAAAGAGCTTTGAAGTACCTTCGATTTGAGTCTAGTTTGGTGTCTTGGAAATGATCTAGGTGAAAGATATCGCCGTTTTCCCAAAAACTGTTTTTTTAGAGTTGCTGTTCATTTCTGAAATTGACTGTTTTCTTGCATTATTCCGTACCTGTACGGAATTTTCGTGGCACAAGGGTATAATGGTTGGATGGGGTATTGAGAGAGCTTTGCATTGAATCTTGGTTGGACTCCTACCATAAATCTTGCTAAGAGAAATCGCTGATTTACCACAGACTGTCCTAAAGTTGCTGTTACAACCATTAAATTGTTGTTTTATGCATAAATCCATACTTGTACGGCAAATTAGGGGTTGGTGTTTGGGATGGTTGTTTAGAGTGTTGAGTTACCTGTTGTTTGCATTTGGTTTGGGCCCTTGACTCCATTTATTAGCTCTGCTTTCCCCTTTTTTTGTCTGAAGGTAGGTTGAAATCCTGAACTAGGTTTTTCCTGAGTGGGCCGATGATAATCTTCTCATTCCATTGATCCTTTCAGTTACTGATCAATGGAATGGTTTGTATACTAGACAATACAATGGCTTGTGAAGGTTGCAGGGGTAGGGGAGCAGTGTAGGTGGAGTTTGCTTTGAAAATGGGCCACCAAGATCCTTGTATTTGAAATGGACTAGAGGGCAGCAGTCATAAGGAAGAAACTTGATATCTTCACAAAGAAGACATGGTGACTGTATACACAATGGAGCAATGAAGTGTTATGATTGTCTTTGAAGACTTTGAGTAAGTTGGAGATGGTGTTGAAGGCTATCTTGAGTGATCTTTGCATGTGAATTTATGATCATGCTATTGCTGTCCTAGATGCTCTGCATCATTTTTGGTATCAGAGCTAGCTAGTAGATCCTTGAAGGTGTTGTGGATCTTGTGAAGAAGATAAGGTTTGTGAGAATTTGTAAAGATGCCTCCAAAGAACCAGATGGCAAGAGAGAATGCTGAGCTGAGAGAAGCCTTAGAGGCAAGAGATAAAGAGCTAAGGGACAGAAGAGAACAGGATGCTGCCAGAGATAGAGAACTGAGGCAAGTAAGAAGGGAGAATGCAACAATCTTGGCAAGATTGGAAGCATTAGAGAAGAATCCAAGAAAGGTTGAACAAAGTGAGTCAGAAGGAGATGAGGATGCAGATGAGAATCCTCCTGAGGATGAGTTAGATGCTGAGGAAAAGAAGTTTGTAAGATTGCTGAAGGCAGTCCAAGGAAGTGGAACTAAGGCAAACATAGAGCTACCTATCTATCAGGGGAAGATGGATAGTGAAGAAGTGTTAGGGTGGATAGATGCCCTGGAAAATTTTTTTGAGTATGAGGAAATGAGTGATGAAAAGAAGATCAAGTTTGCAAAGACAAAACTGAGAGGAACAGCACTTACCTGGTGGAGTAGTGTGCAGACAGAAAGAATGGCTAGAGGTGCATCAAAAATCACTTCTTGGAGTAGGATGAAGGACATGATGAAGGATCAGTTTCTTCCATCTGATTACTCCATTCAGACAAAGAGGATGAGGCAGAATCTGAAACAGAAGGACATGGATGTTTTGTCCTATACTGAGCAATTTCATAAGCTTAGTATTAGAGGTGGGCTGGAAGATGAAGAAGAGAAAGTAGCAAGGTACCTTAATGGGCTTAGGTATAACTTGCAGGATGAGATTGGGTTGGCAGTACCAAAATCACTTGGAGAGTGTTTTCAGTTGGCCATCAGGGCTGAAGAGAGAGTGAATAGGAAGCAAGAAAGGCAAGGAGGTTATGGAAGAGGAAATAGAGGTAGGGGCAAACCTACTAGTGAAGTTCAGAACAGCAATGAGAAGGGTAAGGAGTTGTCTACAGAACAAAGAGGTGGACATAGAGGTGGAGGTAGATTTGGATCAGGTAGAGGAGTGTTCACAGGTAGATGTTATCACTGCAATGAGGTGGGACACACATCTTTCAATTGTCCTAAGAAGGATGGTGTTGACAAGACCAAGGATAAAAGAGTTCACTTGGCACAAGAGGAGGAGAAGCTAGAAGAACCAGAGATGTCGTCAGCCTCTCCAATGATGGATGGAGAGATGCTCATGGTGGAAAGAGGTAAGATGCAGCAACCACCACAGGTATCTATTTTCAGAACTAATTGTTTGAGCCATGGCAAGATATGCAAGTTGATTGTAGATTCAGGTTCTCATGATAACTTAGTTTCTTGGGAAATGGTGAATAAGTTGGGGTTGAAGACTTTTGATCATCCCAGTCCTTACCATGTCACTTGGGTGAGTCAAGAGCAGCAGGTAATGGTCACTAAGAAGGCTTATGTTGACTTCACAATTGGTCCATATCAGGACTATGTTTTGTGTGATGTTATTCCTATGACTTGTGGGCATGTAATCTTGGGCAGACCATGGCAGTATTCGAGGAGGACTATTCATGATGGGTATACTAATACCTATGTAGTGCACAAAGATGGTAAGAAGTTCAAATTGATTCCTTTACCTTGTGAGGAGAAGAAGGAACATGTTACAATTTGTTTTGGAGAGAAACTACAGTTGAATGTGCAGGTTAAGGATGATTGCACCCAGCAGCAACAGTTGCAACAGAGTAAGGTGGATGACAGTCTTAGAGAGCAGCAGGCTTGGGACTTGAGTTATGTTAAGGTAGGGGACATTGAGTGTCCTATAAGGAGTCAACAGAAGGTAGGCAAACAACAGAAGGTACAGGGAGGAATGAATCAGAGCCTCCAGTTGAGAAGAGCTGAAGCATTGGAGCAGCAAGATAATAGACAAGGACACCAAAACAAGTTTTATGGTTCCAACACTGTTTACAGGAGCCATGCAGGTTGGAGACGGAGAAAGATAACTCTGGGAGAGTTCATGTTTCCTAGCTTGAGGAACATTCCACCATGGTTGAAGAACATTCGGAGCAGATCCCCTAACTCTTGGGACAAGAGTTTTCATCATGCCGGGGAGTATGGTGCAGGAGCATCATAGACTTCAGGGTTTTGTTTAGATTTACAAGGGGTTGTTTGGTTAAATAAGGTCTATAAGACCATCTTCAATTTTGTCTAAGGCTTGAATTCCATTCTTGTAATGGACTATGTCCAAATAGATAGACTCTACTATTGTCTTGTTGCAAGTCCTAGTTAGGACAGTCATATTGCATAGGTAGTGCAATAGTCATTTAAATTTAAATGTTTGTTTAGGGAGTCATTTAAATGTTGTAAGCCTTTAAAAGGCATGTCTTAGGTTAGTAAGTGTGATATAACCATACCAAAGGTTAATCCAAGTGTTTAAAGGCATTTAAACCTCAAAAACTAAAAAGGCAGTCCAAAATAGGCAAGTTTCTAAAACAATTTTTAAAAGCTGCAGTTATAAAACAAGAAAGGATTCGGTGGTTGAGGAGTTTTTTTGGAATCCCAAATGACTCCAAGCTTGGTTTAAGGCTGTTTGAAGCAAAATATAACTCATTGTATTGTTTCCATTTGAAGGAGGAGGAGAAATGATAAAAAGAAGACTGTTTTTTGCTGTTTTACTGTTTTTCTGTTTTTTTCCTTCACTATTTCTGCAAAATCCGTACCTGTACGGAATAATCTTGGCATGAATTTGGAATGGGATGAAAGGGGACTGAATTACCTTTGATCCAAAGCTTATTGGAGGTCTTAATATCAAATTTGAAGGAAGGAATCTCTGTTTTACTAAAAACTATTTTTTCCTGCTTTTTTCTGTTTTTTCACTGTTTTTGCTACAGTAATCGCGATTGTACGGATGCATTATTGCCCAAGCTTGTAATGGATGGAAAGAGCTTTGAAGTACCTTCGATTTGAGTCTAGTTTGGTGTCTTGGAAATGATCTAGGTGAAAGATATCGCCGTTTTCCCAAAAACTGTTTTTTTAGAGTTGCTGTTCATTTCTGAAATTGACTGTTTTCTTGCATTATTCCGTACCTGTACGGAATTTTCGTGGCACAAGGGTATAATGGTTGGATGGGGTATTGAGAGAGCTTTGCATTGAATCTTGGTTGGACTCCTACCATAAATCTTGCTAAGAGAAATCGCTGATTTACCACAGACTGTCCTAAAGTTGCTGTTACAACCATTAAATTGTTGTTTTATGCATAAATCCATACTTGTACGGCAAATTAGGGGTTGGTGTTTGGGATGGTTGTTTAGAGTGTTGAGTTACCTGTTGTTTGCATTTGGTTTGGGCCCTTGACTCCATTTATTAGCTCTGCTTTCCCCTTTTTTTGTCTGAAGGTAGGTTGAAATCCTGAACTAGGTTTTTCCTGAGTGGGCCGATGATAATCTTCTCATTCCATTGATCCTTTCAGTTACTGATCAATGGAATGGTTTGTATACTAGACAATACAATGGCTTGTGAAGGTTGCAGGGGTAGGGGAGCAGTGTAGGTGGAGTTTGCTTTGAAAATGGGCCACCAAGATCCTTGTATTTGAAATGGACTAGAGGGCAGCAGTCATAAGGAAGAAACTTGATATCTTCACAAAGAAGACATGGTGACTGTATACACAATGGAGCAATGAAGTGTTATGATTGTCTTTGAAGACTTTGAGTAAGTTGGAGATGGTGTTGAAGGCTATCTTGAGTGATCTTTGCATGTGAATTTATGATCATGCTATTGCTGTCCTAGATGCTCTGCATCATTTTTGGTATCAGAGCTAGCTAGTAGATCCTTGAAGGTGTTGTGGATCTTGTGAAGAAGATAAGGTTTGTGAGAATTTGTAAAGATGCCTCCAAAGAACCAGATGGCAAGAGAGAATGCTGAGCTGAGAGAAGCCTTAGAGGCAAGAGATAAAGAGCTAAGGGACAGAAGAGAACAGGATGCTGCCAGAGATAGAGAACTGAGGCAAGTAAGAAGGGAGAATGCAACAATCTTGGCAAGATTGGAAGCATTAGAGAAGAATCCAAGAAAGGTTGAACAAAGTGAGTCAGAAGGAGATGAGGATGCAGATGAGAATCCTCCTGAGGATGAGTTAGATGCTGAGGAAAAGAAGTTTGTAAGATTGCTGAAGGCAGTCCAAGGAAGTGGAACTAAGGCAAACATAGAGCTACCTATCTATCAGGGGAAGATGGATAGTGAAGAAGTGTTAGGGTGGATAGATGCCCTGGAAAATTTTTTTGAGTATGAGGAAATGAGTGATGAAAAGAAGATCAAGTTTGCAAAGACAAAACTGAGAGGAACAGCACTTACCTGGTGGAGTAGTGTGCAGACAGAAAGAATGGCTAGAGGTGCATCAAAAATCACTTCTTGGAGTAGGATGAAGGACATGATGAAGGATCAGTTTCTTCCATCTGATTACTCCATTCAGACAAAGAGGATGAGGCAGAATCTGAAACAGAAGGACATGGATGTTTTGTCCTATACTGAGCAATTTCATAAGCTTAGTATTAGAGGTGGGCTGGAAGATGAAGAAGAGAAAGTAGCAAGGTACCTTAATGGGCTTAGGTATAACTTGCAGGATGAGATTGGGTTGGCAGTACCAAAATCACTTGGAGAGTGTTTTCAGTTGGCCATCAGGGCTGAAGAGAGAGTGAATAGGAAGCAAGAAAGGCAAGGAGGTTATGGAAGAGGAAATAGAGGTAGGGGCAAACCTACTAGTGAAGTTCAGAACAGCAATGAGAAGGGTAAGGAGTTGTCTACAGAACAAAGAGGTGGACATAGAGGTGGAGGTAGATTTGGATCAGGTAGAGGAGTGTTCACAGGTAGATGTTATCACTGCAATGAGGTGGGACACACATCTTTCAATTGTCCTAAGAAGGATGGTGTTGACAAGACCAAGGATAAAAGAGTTCACTTGGCACAAGAGGAGGAGAAGCTAGAAGAACCAGAGATGTCGTCAGCCTCTCCAATGATGGATGGAGAGATGCTCATGGTGGAAAGAGGTAAGATGCAGCAACCACCACAGGTATCTATTTTCAGAACTAATTGTTTGAGCCATGGCAAGATATGCAAGTTGATTGTAGATTCAGGTTCTCATGATAACTTAGTTTCTTGGGAAATGGTGAATAAGTTGGGGTTGAAGACTTTTGATCATCCCAGTCCTTACCATGTCACTTGGGTGAGTCAAGAGCAGCAGGTAATGGTCACTAAGAAGGCTTATGTTGACTTCACAATTGGTCCATATCAGGACTATGTTTTGTGTGATGTTATTCCTATGACTTGTGGGCATGTAATCTTGGGCAGACCATGGCAGTATTCGAGGAGGACTATTCATGATGGGTATACTAATACCTATGTAGTGCACAAAGATGGTAAGAAGTTCAAATTGATTCCTTTACCTTGTGAGGAGAAGAAGGAACATGTTACAATTTGTTTTGGAGAGAAACTACAGTTGAATGTGCAGGTTAAGGATGATTGCACCCAGCAGCAACAGTTGCAACAGAGTAAGGTGGATGACAGTCTTAGAGAGCAGCAGGCTTGGGACTTGAGTTATGTTAAGGTAGGGGACATTGAGTGTCCTATAAGGAGTCAACAGAAGGTAGGCAAACAACAGAAGGTACAGGGAGGAATGAATCAGAGCCTCCAGTTGAGAAGAGCTGAAGCATTGGAGCAGCAAGATAATAGACAAGGACACCAAAACAAGTTTTATGGTTCCAACACTGTTTACAGGAGCCATGCAGGTTGGAGACGGAGAAAGATAACTCTGGGAGAGTTCATGTTTCCTAGCTTGAGGAACATTCCACCATGGTTGAAGAACATTCGGAGCAGATCCCCTAACTCTTGGGACAAGAGTTTTCATCATGCCGGGGAGTATGGTGCAGGAGCATCATAGACTTCAGGGTTTTGTTTAGATTTACAAGGGGTTGTTTGGTTAAATAAGGTCTATAAGACCATCTTCAATTTTGTCTAAGGCTTGAATTCCATTCTTGTAATGGACTATGTCCAAATAGATAGACTCTACTATTGTCTTGTTGCAAGTCCTAGTTAGGACAGTCATATTGCATAGGTAGTGCAATAGTCATTTAAATTTAAATGTTTGTTTAGGGAGTCATTTAAATGTTGTAAGCCTTTAAAAGGCATGTCTTAGGTTAGTAAGTGTGATATAACCATACCAAAGGTTAATCCAAGTGTTTAAAGGCATTTAAACCTCAAAAACTAAAAAGGCAGTCCAAAATAGGCAAGTTTCTAAAACAATTTTTAAAAGCTGCAGTTATAAAACAAGAAAGGATTCGGTGGTTGAGGAGTTTTTTTGGAATCCCAAATGACTCCAAGCTTGGTTTAAGGCTGTTTGAAGCAAAATATAACTCATTGTATTGTTTCCATTTGAAGGAGGAGGAGAAATGATAAAAAGAAGACTGTTTTTTGCTGTTTTACTGTTTTTCTGTTTTTTTCCTTCACTATTTCTGCAAAATCCGTACCTGTACGGAATAATCTTGGCATGAATTTGGAATGGGATGAAAGGGGACTGAATTACCTTTGATCCAAAGCTTATTGGAGGTCTTAATATCAAATTTGAAGGAAGGAATCTCTGTTTTACTAAAAACTATTTTTTCCTGCTTTTTTCTGTTTTTTCACTGTTTTTGCTACAGTAATCGCGATTGTACGGATGCATTATTGCCCAAGCTTGTAATGGATGGAAAGAGCTTTGAAGTACCTTCGATTTGAGTCTAGTTTGGTGTCTTGGAAATGATCTAGGTGAAAGATATCGCCGTTTTCCCAAAAACTGTTTTTTTAGAGTTGCTGTTCATTTCTGAAATTGACTGTTTTCTTGCATTATTCCGTACCTGTACGGAATTTTCGTGGCACAAGGGTATAATGGTTGGATGGGGTATTGAGAGAGCTTTGCATTGAATCTTGGTTGGACTCCTACCATAAATCTTGCTAAGAGAAATCGCTGATTTACCACAGACTGTCCTAAAGTTGCTGTTACAACCATTAAATTGTTGTTTTATGCATAAATCCATACTTGTACGGCAAATTAGGGGTTGGTGTTTGGGATGGTTGTTTAGAGTGTTGAGTTACCTGTTGTTTACATTTGGTTTGGGCCCTTGAATCCATTTATTAGCTCTGCTTTCCCCTTTTTTTGTCTGAAGGTAGGTTGAAATCCTGAACTAGGTTTTTCCTGAGTGGGCTGATGATAATCTTCTCATTCCATTGATCCTTTCAGTTACTGATCAATGGAATGGTTTGTATACTAGACAATACAATGGCTTGTGAAGGTTGCAGGGGTAGGGGAGCAGTGTAGGTGGAGTTTGCTTTGAAAATGGGCCACCAAGATCCTTGTATTTGAAATGGACTAGAGGGCAGCAGTCATAAGGAAGAAACTTGATATCTTCACAAAGAAGACATGGTGACTGTATACACAATGGAGCAATGAAGTGTTATGATTGTCTTTGAAGACTTTGAGTAAGTTGGAGATGGTGTTGAAGGCTATCTTGAGTGATCTTTGCATGTGAATTTATGATCATGCTATTGCTGTCCTAGATGCTCTGCATCACCCTGTTGTGTCTGCCAGTCAGAAAGCTAAACCTCCTGTCAGCCCTTTTGATCCTTTGTATGACCAACTGGATTTGTCATGGGTGGATTATAGAATAGAAACTATGCCTGCTAGGATATACTGTCAGATGCCTAGATTTAGTGGTCACAGTATATGTGATGGGAATGTACATATCCAAAATTTTCAAAGTTTTATGGGAAAATATTCATTCAGAGATGAGGATATGTGGATGAGGTTTCTTGTTAGGTCCTTTGATGCAAAAGCAAAAGACTGGTATTTGAGCTTTCCAAAGAAATCCTTTGCCTGTTGGGATGAGCTTGCTGACTGTTTCAAGGAAGAATTTGCAAAAGAACCGGCTGATCTTGTTGCAGAATTGATGAGAATCAGAAAACAAGATGAAGAGCCATGTGTTGATTTCAGTCATAGGTTTGCAGTAGCCCTTTCACATGTCCCTGAAAGTTTCAGACCTGATATTTCAGCCTGTGTTGGCATATTCTTTGAAGCTTTTGAGGAGGGCTTTAGTGCAATACTGAGGGAGTTCAAGGTGACAAGTATGCGGATGGCATACAAATTTTTAGAAAATGTAGAAGAAATGAGAAATGTGCACCTGCTGAAACCCCTGTCCCCAGGCCTTGGTGTGAGGAATGGTTATGAAGTTGCAAATGACCAAATGATTATGGCATCATGTGCAGATAAAAATGAAAATAAAAGCATAGAGGTTGAGACTGCTGTATTTGAACATAATGCTAACAATACTGCTCAACTGGATTGTTCACCAGTTGAGGATGCCAGTGAAAGGACTAATGAGGACTCCCATTGCAATGATGAGGCAGCTGACCATGAAAATAATAACGAGGTTGTGGACAGCAATGAGCAATTTTTAGAATGGACCTGTGGAGATAATTGTGAGTATTGTACTCAAGACAGAGAAGATATAAGCAAGCAGAGAAGCAGTCCTATGTGTGACCCATTGCCTACCTTTCAAACACATGGAGATCATGAAGAGCAGTCAGAAATTGAAATAAGTGCTAGTTCAGAGCATGATTGTTTTTCATTTGATGGCTGTTTTGCTTATGACACACAGGCTGATACTCCTCCACAGAGTGAATCCATTGATGATGAAGAGGTGTGCTCTGCTGCCCATGAACAAATGGCATACTATGATGAAACTGATGCACCTGGGTCACCCATTTATGACACATATGGTGATGAGGATCTGTCTGAGTATGGTGAAGATTTAGACACTATTTTTGGCTTGGATTCTGTTTCTCATCTTGATGAAGGAGGAAATAACATACATCAGGTAAATGACTGTGAAAGTGTGCCTGACTTAAAAGAGATGCCAGAGCCTGATCTTTTCCAGCCTGGTGTACCAGATGGTTGTGTACATGATGTACACAATTGTGATTTTGAAAGCTTTTCTTTTGATGAGCCAGCATATAATACAATGAGCCCTGATCTTCCTAGTTTTGTGATGGACTCTGAGTGTTTCCTATTTGCAGTCCAGCTAGGAGATCATGTTGCAATGCATGATGATGATATAAGTGATAAGTGCTATATGCCATATGAACATGCATTGTTTGATACATTCTGCACCCACATGTCACATGATGCTGAGGGTTATCTGCACAAGGGTGATAATGACAAGCCAAATCAGAGGGTTGAATATGCAGATGACAAGATTTGTTTGTGGGTGGATCTTTGTAGTATCTCCAAGCTTGACCCAGTGCATGCAGATGAAAACAAGATATTTGACAAAGGGAGATACATGTTTTTCTTTTCTTGGTGGCCTTAGGCCATCAAGTGTGTTTGGTGATGCAGGTATTTGACTCTGTGCCCAATGGATAAGGGACTGGTCTGCATCCCAGAGATCTGGTGTTCTCGCTGCAGGTTTTCACCTGCACGTCCCCAGACAGAGCCACTGTTAGTGCCTGAATTGACTGGTAGTTTTCTGAGCAATTTTCATTCAGGCACTCTCCCTAAGTATCCAAAAAATGTTCTAAGTAATGGACCTCCTCAGCATTTTTCAGCTGCAGCATCATATTTTCTTGAGGAGGAGGTCATCATCATCATGTTTGTTTCAATGAAGGTCAGCATCATCATGTTCTCCGTCGACCGGTTTTCTCATCGTCATCATCATATTTCGCTGTCGGGTGATGTTTGGGTTTTATCCTGATGATGCTGATAAGCTACAGTGCGCTTTGGTTTGTTTGCGGGGGTGATGTATCCGGTGATCTTCCATTTATCACCTTGCGCAAACATGATGATGATGTTGCCCCGTTATTCTGAAGGGGTTATTCTTTGAGTTGCTCGACCTAACTTGTTCTTTCTTAAGGGTCGTCGTCATCATCATCATATTTCCAATTATCATCCTGCTGCTTGTGGAGGTCATCATATTTTCTACCTTCATGATATCTCGCCGGGGTGATATTTCTATCATCGGGTGATCTTGGTTATGATCATCCTGATGATGTTGCTGAAGAGTTCTTAGTGCGACCCGATATTCACTAGGGTCATCATATTTTGAACGTCAGGATGATCTTAGTCAATATCATCCTGATGATGTTGTATCACCTCTTGTTCGTTGTTTTCTTATCCTGATGATGCTGACGTCATCCGTATATCAGGGTGATATCCGGTTCTCTGCCTATCTGCATCATGATATTTCCGAAGGAGGGGGTGATATTTTCATATCACTCGAGTGTGTTTGTTCCAGCATCATGATGATGCTGATATCAAGGAGATATCCGCCTGCTGGCTTCGCGCGCTATCTAGAGGGGGTGATCTTTTCGAGCATCATCATATTCATCTATCGCCCCGATCTTACAGTGGAGCTACAGTGCAACCTGATATTTGCACATCAGGAGGATATTTCCAAATATCCGGTTGTCTTCCGAATATCATGATGATGTTAATATGATGATGACGTCATCAAGGTCCCGGGGGGGTCATATTTCTAACACTGATCATCTTGAGGAGATCTCCCGACATTTGCAAACATGATGATGATGTCATCCGGATATGAGGAGGCGCGCAGTAGGCAGATATGATGATGACGTCAGCAGGATATGATGATGACGTCATCAGGATGTTCATCGGCCAGACTTTTGTTATAGGCTCAGCAGGAGGATGTTTCTCCGATGGATCCAGTTGTGCGGGTGAAGGCGAATATCATGCAGTTTGTATTGCGATATGATGCTGACGTCAGGGTGATATTTCGGGCAACAGGATATCATGCTGCTGAAGGATGATGATGATGAAGTCTTATACTAGTGTCGTCAGGAGCAAAAGCACCGACATGATATATGCTCATGACCTAGTATATAAAGTGTTAAAGAGGTCATCGCGGGGTGCATGTGGGATATTGATATCCTGCATTTTCAAACATCATGATGATGAATCTCGGCGGGAAATGCTTGCGATAGTCTGTATGATGTTCTTCCCAAGGCCGCGGGTTGGTGCGCCATTAATGGCGATTGTTGCAGAGGTATGGGCGATGGCGTGGGTGGATCCTGTACCCGACTGGAGGTGTCAATCAGCGGATAGTGGCGCAGGGCTCGAGAAATCTTCCTGTCTCCTCCCCTACCTGCTGCTTTCAAGTTTGGGCGCCAATCTGGTAGTGTTTGAGCGCCATTTCTATGATACTGTATATCTGGCGGGAATTTTGGTCAACCTGGTAGTTAATGCTGAATACACCCTCCTGCTATATATGGCAGAGGGTGTTATTCATTCAAGGTTGTTGAAAGTTGTAGATTTTTGGCTCTGTAATCCAAAACCAGCTGATCTGGTTGCTCTATACAGTCTTTCTTGTGAGTTTATGTATCTCCTGTTGTAGGACTTGGCATGAATCCACTGGTTTCATGGTTGATCTTATATGAGTAATGCTGTCTTAGCATGTGTTGTGTTAATTCTGTCTCCAGTATTGCATGTATCCTTCTTCTGGATCTGGATGTTTGCTTATGTTTAGATTCTAGAGCATAGAATTCCTATGTTGAATGTCTGATCTTTTAACCTCTACTCAAGGGGTAGATTAAACTGTTTTCAGGTTGAACATTGGGAAGGGTATACTGCAGTAGGGATGCCATAAGTAGAGATAGCTCAACACTCTATATTGGGAGATATCTGTAAGGCAGATATCATGTGTATCCCCCTGAAATCCAGTTTTAGCTATTTATGCTGATCATTCACAGGTGTATGTCTATCGACTCCAAGCCCTGGATAGGCACCAATCATGCTGTGTTCTTGTGTTATACACCATGTCCAACTTTGCATCCAAATTCATATCAAACCACTTCATACTTCCACCTGTTAGTTGTAGGAGTAGGATTAGGAACCCCCTGCATGCTCTCATACCCAACCAGACATCATGTCCAAGAATGTTGCCAGCCTTGTGATCTATCATACAGATCTTGGTCCATACATGAGAGTATTCTGCCTGTTGTTGTCAAGTTAGATCCTTCTATCTTTGAGCTAGTTAAGGTTACATCTTGAGTTATAGGGATACCCCCCTTGGTGCGGCAGTACCAGAAGTGAAGGGGAGGAGCTCACGCAACCTCCTGTATTCAGTTGGCCTGAATCTGCCTGTGCATTAGAAGTGGCAAACCCTAATGCTGATTCAGAAGAAATGTCAACAGACTCAAAGAAAATCCTGTTCCCCCAGCCAAACAAGTGGTGCCGAATGTGGCACAAGATGCGGATTAAAGGGTTTGCAGATATGAGTCTTGAGATGCTTCAGTCAAGTTTTTAGAGGTCCGCATGGAGTCATGAACAAGCTGTGATCGATCAAATAAGACATGTTCAGGGAGATGCTCCGGTATGATACAGGATTACAAAAGGTCCGGAGAGATCCGGAAGTGCACTATCTTGTTCTGCGGATTGGACAGAGTGTTTGGGATGTTCTTGTAATATGTTACCTCTATTTATTCATGATTGAAAGATCTGGATGATATTCACAGATCAGGACTAATCTGGGATACTCCAAGCTATCCAGACAAGGCGTACCGGAATAATGTAGGTGAAGCATTTATTGCAGACAGATATTAGGGTTCGCGGAGCAATATAAGGGATTTCTCAAAAGTCATTTGCTCATTCTGCACTCAAGAAGAAGCGAATAGTGGAGCTCTGCAACAAGATTCATCAAGCACACCAAGGATCTCCTGCCGAAGTCATTACATAAAGAAATCAATCCAATCACTCCGTGCAAGTCGAAGGCGCATAAGGTATTCTCCGTTTTTCATTACCTCACTGCAAATCTTTGAAGAATGGCTACTCCAAACATAGTTAAGATCTCTGATAGACCTCGCCCCTCATTCAAGAAACATCCCTACAAATCATTGGAGGTAGATCCACTAGGAGCCTTCTCTAGTGTTCCTCACGGAGTTTTACATACTGAAGACATTAGGGTTTACATACATGCAAGCATTGAGGAATTTGGGGAATTCAAATTAAGAGACCTCTATCACAAGCAACTGATAGACAATGCTTTTGAGCTTAAACCAGAGTATAAGGATATCCAGAAGAAACAATTTGAGCAATTTATTCATTTCCCCTGCTTTGAAGAAGATGAATGGGTCCGGTATGTACTGAGCAGGATGCATGACAACTTTCTATGGCTGGATAGACCCTGCAAGATCACAAAAGAGGCAATTAGAGCAGTAACTGGTCTATACTCTTCCAGAGGGATACCTATCCTCAAATCTGTCAAGAACAACATTGTAACTGAGGCCACCAGATCAAAATTTGATAAGAGGGCAATGACCATTGAAGATATTTCGGATCCGGATATCAAATATGCATCCATGATAATAGGATACAAGATCTATCACTCCAGCAGGGAGAATTCTATATCCGGAACTGCAATATACACTGCCTATGAAATGCTAAGAAAGAATGCAGAATATGATCTCTGCGAACTACTGCTAAGCCAATTAATGGAAAATATACAGAAAATCAAGAAGGATAAGAAGAATTCCTTTAAGTATGGTACTCTTATTGTATGTCTATTCTTCTACTTCATGAATGAGCAACCCGGATCAAGTGGATGGGTATGGCAGAATGACAAACCTGTTGCAGTCCAGATAAGAGACTATTTGCATGGACTTGGGGATGCAAAAGCGAGAAATACAGCTGTATGGGAATACTTCAAAAACTTTCAGAGCATGATGCAAGAAAGAGAGAGAATTCCCCAGTCTCTTGTTGAAAAATACAAAGACTCAGTGTGCTTTATGGTTGACACTGATCAGTGCCTAATGGAGGCAGTGGAGCCAAGGACTGTCTGGATCATGCCCATGGGGTATGAAGTGGATGAACAGATAGTGGAGCTGCATGTTCAACACATGCTAAGTCAGCCTAAAGATCCTAAGGCAGAAAGGTTTGGAACCTTTGAGGAGCTGAGTGTAAAAATACATGTAGAACTCAGGGAACCTGAGATTAAAAGAAAGGTGAGAAAAGAAGTAGAGCACATTGCTCAAGGCCTAGGCATCTCAAAAGAGGCACTTGATGCCAGCCGGGAAAAGAGGAGGAAGGCTGAGGAAGAAGAGAAAAGTAAAGAAAGTGCTCCGGTTGAAGCTCCCACCCGGACCAGATCATCAAAGAGATCTGCACCTCCCACAACCAAAAGTTCTAAACCGGAAGTCCAGGCATCCGGTAAGAGATCCAAGACAAAAGCCACAAGGACTTATGGAAGCCAAAAGGATGAAGAGGAAACAGAGTCAGATGAGGGAGTAAGAGAAATAAAGAAACAGAAGAAGAAAGGATCCGGTAAACCCTCCACAGGCCAAGACAAGGATGAAATGGCGGAGGTATCTGTTGAAAAGCCCACTCTGTCTCTAGAGAATGTAATCAAGTCGGTCACGGTGGATGGAAACCTTCAACCAATGACTGAATCTTATGATGACTTCAGTGAGGCTGACCAAAAGACTCTGCAGGAAGCCACAGTCAAATATCTTAACATATATAATAAGGCTTTCATTGAGATCATATCTCTTATTCCTAAAAGCCTAGAAAAGGAATTGGAAGTAAGAAAGAATAATGCTCATGCTAAAGATCTTGAGATCCGGGAGCAGATAGCTATTCAGCTATATCCTCAAATTGATCCCAAGACAATGAACATTATCTTCAAGGACTGCAAAGATGAGTTCAGAAGCAAAGCCAGGATGAATCAACTCATGCTTGGTGAGACTGACAAAGTGGCCCAAGAAACAGAAGAGATCCTCCAGAAGGCCTTCAAAAGGTTCAATCTTCCTGTTGTAGAGGACTTAGGTACAGAAACAGCTGAGGACTTGGGACCCTCTGCTCCAGAAGAAGTGGCCCATGAACAAGCTAGCATCTCTCCTCCGGTTTCCCCTACAGTCTCCGGATCCAAAGAAGAAGAGCAATTACAGGAGAAGGAAGCAGTGGTGAAAGACAAAGAGGTTGACAGTTCCAAGACTACAGAAGAAAAGAAACATCTGTCTCCGGCAAGAGACACTGCACAAACTGTTCAACAATTTTTGAGCAAAGAAACTTTAGAGATTGATGAACCGGAGCTTCTAAAAGGCCCATTCGACTTTGACTCTCTCTCTCCGGTACAAACAATGAAGATAGCTTCATTTGCAAATGCCAAGGCAAATGAAAAACTCCTGAAGTCTCATATGGAAGACTGTGAGTTGATAGAGGCTGCTTCCGGAGTACTTGTAAAGATTATGCCATCAATCCAGATAGATCCGACAGCCTCCACTTCCGGTAATCTAAAAACCTTAGTCAGCAGTGTTGATACACATTTTGATTCTCTAGAAAAATCAGCTGAAGAAAAGGTCCGGAAGGAATTTTTGGATAAGAGATTTTCAGAAATATTAGAATTAATCTCTAAATATAGGAAGATTGTAAGCATTGGAATAAAGAGCTTAGAGAATGCTCTTAAGGATGGCGGTGACATCTACAAATTTTGTATATCCTGGTCAAAGGCAACAGCAGCAATTGATAAGAAAATAAAAGAGGAACAGGATAAGCTACAAAGCTTATCTCAAAGTTTTGATCCTCTCTCCTCCTCCATAATAAATCAAGAATGTCAGACTATTGCAGTCTTGAATGAAATAAAGAATCTTGAGAAGGAAAGGAAGAACATCACAAACCGGATGGGAGAACTTAGAAGGATTATAATCCCTAAGTTGGAAACTATGCATGAGGCCATCAGTGATGCTTAGACCACCGCCCAAACAAAAGATTCGACAGATCTCAAGCGGGCAGAAGCGTTTGCATTCTTGTTGAGTGGTCACATTTCAATTTTGGACAGAATGAAGCAAAGTTGGGCTACAGAAATGATTCAATTGCAGACATCCTTTGCAGACATTCTTCAGTATATGTGAGTATGTAAATAAGCGGCTATGTATAGAAATTTTTGAAAATTTTGGTGTGCGGACCCCACCCTTTGCCATTGATGTCAAAGGGGGAGTGAGGAGCAGTGAAAAATGAGGAATCCAACTAAGGGGGAGTTCCGGAAATTGTATATAAAGACAGAGCATCAGCAAAGGGGGAGCATAGTGTAAACACTTAGTCATTTTTCACTAAGTGTTGCCATCAATGCCAAAGGGGGAGATTGTTGGCAAGAGACACTATATGGATTCATGGTTGTTGTCATTGATGGCAACAAAGGTCATCCCACATATCCGCAAGTCATGATGTGTCTCTACCGGAAGTCAGAATAAAGAATGTTGTGGTCCGGTGAACAAGAACAGAGCATGTGGCAAGGTCTGACAGATTGGTCCGGATCTCTCAGAGGAAGTGTCTTGGTGTAGTGCGGATTTGGGGAAGTCAAGAGGACTACCTTGAGTGGTATATTCCAAGGATTTAGCCTCCGGTGATGAACAAGGAAAAAGATATGAACAGTTGAGTACCGGATTCCTGAGAGACAGTGAAAACAGAGGAAGAACTGACTGACAGAGTATCAGACTACTTTCCGGATGTGTTACTGTTGATGATAGAAGTTGTGAAGGCATGAATCATGTTTGGCCAACATGATTAATGATATCTACAAGTATATGCTTGATCCGCATTGCTTGGTGAGGAAGGATTCAGCCGACAGAACAAAAGTTTGTAAGAAACTAGACTGTTCCGGATGCCGACTAGAAAGGTGATGAAATTACTTGTGCGGATATATATAGAGGATGGATTTAGTTGTGAAGGAGAGCATGGTGTGAAAATGATATGCGAATAAGTCCAGAACAGAGCAGAGGTAGCAAAAAGGATCCGGTATGTGAAAGATAGCAGAATAAAGAACAGAGGAAAGATGAAGTGCAGCAAATCAGTGTACTGAGCCTAACCGGAACTGAACTCCAGCATATGCAGATGCTTCCAATCAGTTCAAGACTGTGATTCTTATCACTTTGTAGACAGTGTGTCTTCTTGTAGGCAGTGGGCCTCTTGTGAGCAGTGTGCTCGGGCAGTGAGCCCTAATTGGCAAGTGCCATTTTTTGTAATCTCCTATTCTTCTAACAGAGAATAATTTTGGGTTAATCACCCCGTGGTTTTCTCCCTTAACAGGGTTTCCACGTCAAAAATACTGTGTTATGTGTTTCTTATTTCATGTTAATGTTTTAGTGTTTTGATTCAATGCTGCATCAATTAATAAGAAAGTTCAATAAGGGAAATAATTAGGATAACTGATTCACCCCCCCTCTCAGTTATCAACACCTTGTACATACTGAAATTACTCTTCAAGTTTGAACCTTTCAAATACACTAGTTTACATTAGAATTCTGGCATTATGCATATGAACACGTGGATATTACTCTCAGGAACTTAGAACACCAACCAACTCTTCTCAAAACATCAATCAGATCCTTAAAAGAAATTCCTTGGCCCTCAGGGTCAGTAGTAGAACTAAATAAAGGCAGTTAGGGCTTCGATCATGAAACTGGCCATCAAAATTTAGGCCCGCATAGTAACAGTTGAAGTTTGAAATGAATTAAACCCTGTCCATCGATTGTCTTCTTCATGCCTTCATATCTTTTAATTTCAACTGTTGATCGCCTTTTAAGCACCTGATATATTAAGACCTCACCGGATGATCCGGTAACTACTAGGAAGGAGGGCGGTTTGACAATGTTCATAAAACCCTTCAACGAGTGAATTTAAGTGATATGACTTGTGACAAAAAGTCAAATTTCAAATATAACAAAAGCAATCTAGATGATATGATTGGTTCCTTAGGGTTTTAGACTTAAAACAATTAGGATGTTTGATTAGGGTTTAAGTCCCTAAACCTCAACACAATGTAAATTTTGTCTATGTCACCTCCACTACAAAGTAAAGATGATCATGGTCAATTCACTTGAAGCATGGTGTCAACTCACTAACATAAGCAAAGATGATCAATTGCATGAGCACCACTATTATCTGTACCATGTACCAATCACACCATATCAACCAAGATCTTCCTTTGTTGTAACCATGAAACTTGATGATATGATGATCATCCAACTGAACTGAAGTGAAACATGGCATGAGAAAACATCATATCCAACATTGTCACCAACAACATTCATCAACATGAACTACACCAAACCTAGATGCACCAATGTACCAAAACCTTGAAATGAATGCACTATTGAAACCATGAATACTATAAGGAGATCCAACCATTAGGATATGATTAACAATTTGACTCTCTGCATGATCTAGCCATCAATCTTTGATGGCATGAATGACCATGTGAACATCCTAACAACAATGACAACTCAACCTTTGACATCAATGACAAACAATGCCAATGCCAACAAACTCCCCCTTTGGCATTGATGTCAACATACAAAACTTTGCATCCTTATTCTCCATCCTCAAAACCATTGAATGTTGTTCCCCCCTTTGACAACAATGACAAAGGGATACTTACTCCCCCTATCAATAAGAGATCATACATAGCATTCTCAAAAGACATTGAAGGCAAATACACTGGCAAACTATGCTGATAGAAATCAACCGCCTACCTATTTCATGGACCACAGGCACTGTACTAGCATTGTTCAACTTGTAATAGCACTGTTATAGAACTATTATACACTATTGCCAAACATTGATATCTACTGACACAAAATGCCACCATTGATCACTTGTTACTGTGATATAACTCTACAACTTTTTTATGACACAATACTATCATCAAACAAACTAAACATCACTGCATTTTGAACTTCCACTAGGACAATTGATGAAGCAAACTCTAATTCAAGAAAGAAGGAATGAGTATGTACTCCCCCTATGAAAAATACACTATCAACCTTAAAGTATGAAAGCAGATCACTCTCCCCAACAAACACTGTCATAGCATTGATAAAATTTACCAAAAAAAATAAAACAACCATCAACATCTAAAACTAACAATCAAGCACCCCCCCTGCACATTAAACTTGCAAAGTCTGCAATACACAAACCTTACTGTTAGACACAATGGACTGTCAAAATTCACAAAGCAATTTCACTGTTCACTGTTAATCAACAATTTCACTGTCCACTATCCATCAACAATTTCACTGCATGGAGATTGTCAAAGACCAAAGCATCACTATCATCATAGAGTTGTCATCAGAGATATCATCATAGAGCACATGGAGACTATCAACATCACTGTCATCATAGGCTCACCCTTTTTACTATTCTTTCTAGAGTTCATTGTCAAGATCAGGATCAATCACTTGGACTTTAAACTTTGATGAATGCCATTTCCTATTCCAAAGACTCATTAAGAATACTAGTAAAGGTTACAGGGAATATTGTTCAGTACTTCCTTGAATAATATGCATAAGCAAGCCTTACTGATGTTGTCTTGACAGTTTTATCCTTTTGAACACAACTCATCATCCAAGCAATTGATGCCCTTTACACTTCATGCATGTTGTTCTTTGCACATTATTTCAATAATGGTTGATGATGAGTGTACTGTCACTTGTCAAAAATAACTGCCCTGCTCACTGTATCAAAACTCCTACTTCACTGTAAGCACTACTATCACTGTTGATAAATAAACATGATGAATGCTCACATATAATACATCACTGCTCATCTTGGCATCTTAAACATAACTCCATCACATTGATCACTCAAGTATAAACACCAAAATCATTATCAAGATATCAAATCAAGAAATGAAGTATACCGTCATGACCATTTATCACCATAGACTATCCCAATGTCATAACACCAAACTACTGTCATATGGTCTAAGACTGTCACATGTACCACTTTGTCCATTAGACCATGTTTCTTTGAGGGACTTTGTCACAATTACTCTTGATACATTTTCAAATCAATATCATAGACTCATGTTCATTAATGCACTATCATTGAGCAATGTTACTGAACATCATGCAAATGAATAGTGTGAAAGATACTTCACTGTGCACCTGTTTACTAAAAAAAAACCTTGATTGAAGAGTGTAGATCCAAAACACCAAATACTGAGATTTCATAGAAATCAATTTTCTAGGAAAGTACTATTAAGAGTAGTATCCTTTGTCAAAAAAAGCATTGTAAAAAACAAGAGGGTGAAATATAATAAGATTGCACTTAAATTACTATCATTTAGAACCACTGAACCATAGAAGGTGCCATGAAAGAGCCACTATTAGTCACAATCACAATGTAATAACACTGTATGTACTTACAGTAACTTTCCCTATCATAACTTCCTTGTATTCTCTAGGGGCTGAAGGATAAAATACTAACCTACTCCCCCTTACTTCATGATGATCTTTTAGACACTTTGTGATGTCTTTTGTGCAACATGCACAAGATTAGGCTCTATTTTTTCTTTCTCTAGTTTTCTTCTCTAAACCTTCATAGTGCATGTCTTCATGAGATGATTAACTAGTTTCATTAAATCACTTCTACGATACTGTGCTTTGTGTCCAAACTTATGGCATTTATAGCATATAACCTTATAACTAACAGGAGGAACAAAATCATATTCTCTTAACAACCAAAAAGAACTTCTATGATCATATATTTCATGCATCCAACAATCTCTTTCTATGTGACCAGCTTGGTTACACTTGTAACATACCACATTGTAACTCTTATTTTTCATTCTATAAGGACTTTTATTCTTATGCCATTCAGAATCATTTCTAGTATAAGTCCTACAATCTCTAGCTCTATGACCATAAATATGACAAGAATAGTAATAACCATGAAATTGAGAGTAGTTGTACTTTATTGAATTGTATTACCAAATAGGTGGAGATCTTGAGGATCAACTTGTCCTTCTACCTTCATCAATACATTTATCTTATGTCTTATCTTCAGGAGCAACAACATGATGACCCAAATCTATCTTCTTCCTTGGTGTATTTCTAACTTTAGAAGTCTTCCCTTCTTCATAGCCTAGGCCTGTAGTATCCTTATAACATTTTTGTTTTCTTAACATGTCATTTAAGCATTCAGTACTCTTTTCAAACTACAGATTCTTGTGCAACTTAGAAGATGCCTTTTCCAATTCCTTTCTCAAAGAAATTATTTCTAACTCTAGTTTTAGGCATTCATTAGTTTTGACTTCAAGATCAAAATTTGTAAAATCAATTACCCTTTGGGCTTCTTCTATTTCTGTCTTTAGGCTGATGGTTAGCTTATTTGACTCTTCAACTTGAGCTCTTAAACCTACAATTAAATTTCTTGCCTCTTCAAGTTCTAAAGAAACTTTTGTAAGATCTGAAAGTACCTTGTCCTTGGAGTCCTTTTCTTGTTGAAGTTGTACTTCTAATATCTAATTCTCTTTTTTGAGTAGCTTGATCATATCTAGAGCACACAAGAGTTCTCCTTCAACATCAATTTCACAATAATCTTCATCATACTCCTATTCAAATTCATCTTCACTCACAAAGAGGTCCCCAATCTCAACAACAAAATCATTCTCTTTATCACACTTTGTGTCAATTTTCAAGGGTGACTCATGCAACTCATTACTTCACTTGACTAGGGCTTGTTTTACAACTTTTTGCTTGGCATATTTCTTTCCTCTATTTCATTTACACTTTCCCATAGTACTCCACTATCAGGATCTCCTAAGTTGATTAAAATTTGAACAAGGAACCCAAGGCTCTGATACCGTGGTCAAGGAAAAGGCGGCTGCGAGAATCTAACAGGTTGATGGCAGGGAGAGCAGGTAGAATAGTGCATGGAGGAACATACTGATAGGCATAACTGTGCTTAACCCACTTTTGCTGAGACCAAGTACCAACCACTGTACACTTGGTGTGGGAGATATGCCACTCAAGAAAATAGTGAGGAAACGTGAAACACAGATCGAGAATATGGTGCAGCGTGTCCTGTTGTGTACGTCCTTTGAAAGGAGTGAACTACGATAAGAGAAGCTTGCAAGGAGGAGGCAACACACCGATATAGGTCATATAGGAATAAACTCCATAGGGAAAACCCTGCATAATAGCACTGCAACTGATATTGACGGTGATCTGCTTATACTTTCAGGCGAATGCTTTGATGCGAACCAGATTGCTCCGGGTAACCGCAGAAGTCCAGACCGTAAGTTCTTTGTTTTCAGGATCAACAGAGAGATTGTCCCATGCATAATGGTCATCCAGAATAGTAGGATAATCATGAGAATATAGATATTTCTCAATAATTATCTTCTGGCAGTCGGGGGGAAGACACTGGATGTGCCATAAAGCAGAAACAGAGGAGTCTGCAGGAAGAAGATTACTGGCAGAATCAAACTGACGAATCATATACACAGAAGGGATCAGATGCAGAAAAGGGATGAATGGAATGGTGTCAGGGATCCCATGGAAAGTTAACAAAACATGATTAGGATAAAGGGTAAGTGGAAAGAAGGAGGCTAAGACATCTCTGCCTAACAGAATATCACAAGGTATATCATCAGACAACCATAATCTACAAGCGATGGGATAAGATTTTATGTGCAGGAGAATGGTATGGGTTAGTTTTCGCAGGTCGTAGCAAACACCTAAAGTGTTAACCTTAAGAATCTGAGATGACCAAAAAGGAGAAGGGCAGACATACTATTTACAAAGGCTGATCGACGAACCTAGATCGAGAAAAGTAGTAAAATGACAAGCGACTCCATGAATATGTGTAACTATGATAGGGAGCAGAGAAGAAGCAACATAATTCACACTTTTCACAGCAGCTTTCTGAAATGACAAGAGCGGGAGTAACGTATACATAAAGAGATATAAACAAAAGACTTTATACATAAATACTTCCTTGGTGAGAGGAGGAACACAAGGATCAGAGGAAGAAGGATGCTCGGTATTTACTAACTAGTCCAAAGCAGAAGACAAATTACTAGAATTGTTAGTACAAATTTCATCACAGGTAATAAGATGAACAGAGGAGGAGGGAGGACCTGGAGGAAAGAAAGAAGGGAATAGACAAATAGGAGGACAAGGCTTACAAGAACAAGGCGCTTGGGCACATTTAGATATAACATCATCAGACTCAAGACTATCAGAATCACTGTACGCATCAGACATACTGTACTCATTAGAACTCCTTTCATAATCATAACCAAACCTAATTTTTCCTTCAAAGAAAGCTTCATTGACTCTTTCGATTCCTATAGCAGGATGAGAAAATCCTTGAAATTCTGCCATTCTGTTTACAGATGAGAAGTGGGATGATACTGAGAGAACTTACAGGGGTTTGACAGGAGAGATAACAGAAAACCCTTGACAACAAATGAAATAACGGGTATTAATTCTCAAATCCAAACACCGAAGTGAAACCGTACAGAACAAAACGTTCTTCGCTTCTTAGTAACTTCTTAGATCTATGACTAAGAATTAGACAAACAACAGATTTCCTATCCTAGGACTCAGAAGAGGCTCTGATACCACATTAAATGAAGAAGCAAAGGCTCTGATACCACATTAAATGAAGAAGCAAAGGCTCCGATACCACATTAAATGAAGAATCAAATGCTCTGATACCAATTCCAATTTCAAGAGTACGAGTACGAGTATGAAGGAGAAGATCTAGAAGAACAGCGAAGGAGGCTGGTGGGCCTTGTATAATTTGTATAGATTGTCTATAATTTCTCCTGTATAGATAAGGATTGTAGATAAGGATTGTCACTGTCTACCATGTGGCATGATATACCTCCTTCACCGGTTCACCCAGTGTAGTCGGTTTGATTCTCTTTTACCTGCTTTCTAGGTCATTAGTCTCCTATAAATAAGTCTTTGCGGAAGCATAAGAGGCAGATCAGGTAGAGTTTTAAAGAGCCTTAAAGGCAGATGGAGTAGAGTTTTAGGGAGTCTTAGAGTATTAAGAATTAGAGTGCTAGTTTGCATACTTTTGTAATCTTTTATTCAGGAATATCAGAAGCTATAACCATTCGGCCACCAGCCTCTGTCGCTGTTCTTCTAGATCTTCTCCTTCATACTCGTACTCGTACTCTTGAAATTGGAATTGGTATTAGAGCCTTTGCTTCTTCATTTAATGGTATCAGAGCCTTTGCTTCTTCATTTAATGTGGTATTAGAGCCTTTGCTTCTTCATTTAATGGTATCAGAGCCTTTGCTTCTTCATTTAATGTGGTATCAGAGCCTCTTCTGAGTCCTAGGAGAGGAAATCTGCTGTTTATCTAATTCTTAGTCATAGATCTGAGAAGTTACTAAGAAGTGAAGAACGTTTCGTTCTGTAGGGTTTCACTTCAGTGTTTGGATTTAAGAATTAATACCTGTTATTTCATTTGTTGTCAAGGGTTTTCTGTTATCTCTCCTGTCAAACCCCTGTAAGTTCTCTCAGTATCATCCCACTTCTCATCTGTAAATAGAATGGCAGAATTTCAAGGATTTTCTCATCCTACTACAGGAATCGAAAGAGTCAATGAAGCTTTCTTTGAAGGAAAAATTAGGTTTGGTTATGATTATGAAAGGAGTTCTGATGAGTACAGTATGTCTGATGCATACAGTGATTCTGATAGTCTTGAGTCTGATGATGCTATATCTAAATGTGCCTAAGCACCTTGTTCTTGTAAGCCTTGTCCTCCTATTTGTCTATTCCCTTCTTTCTTTCCTCCAGGTCCTCCCTCCTCCTCTGTTCATCTTATTACCTGTGATGAGATTTGTACTAACAATTCTAGTAATTTGTCTTCTACTTTGGACTGGTTAGTAAATACCGAGCATCCTTCTTCCTCTGATCCTTGTGTTCCTCCTCTCACCAAGGAAGTATTTATGTATAAAGTCTTTTGTTTATATCTCTTTATGTATACGTTACTCCCGCTCTTGTCATTTCAGAAAGCTACTGTGAAAAGTGTGAATTATGTTGCTTCTTCTCTGCTCCCTGTCATAGTTACACATATTCGTGGAGTCGCTTGTCGTGTTACTACTTTTCTCAATCTAGGTTCGTCGATCAGCCTCTGTAAACAGTATGTCTGCCCTTCTCCTTTTTGGTCATCTCAGATTCTTAAGGTTAACACTTTAGGTGTTTGCTATGACCTGCGAAAACTAACCCATACCATTCTCCTGCACATAAAATCTTATCCCATCGCTTGTAGATTATGGTTGTCTGATGATATACCTTGTGATATTCTGTTAGGCAGAGATGTCTTAGCCTCCTTCTTTCCACTTACCCTTTATCCTGATCATGTTCTGTTAACTTTCCATGGGATCCCTGACACCATTCCATTCATCCCTTTTCCGCATCTGATCCCTTCTGTGTATATGATTCGTCAGTTTAATTCTGCCGGTAATCTTCTTCCTGCAGACTCCTCTGTTTCTGCTTTATGGCACATCCAGTGTCTTCCCCTTGACTGCCAGAAGATAATTATTGAGAAATATCTGTATTCTCATGATTATCCTACTATTTTGGATGACCATTATGCATGGGACAATCTCTCTGTTGATCCTGAAAACAAAGAACTTACGGTCTGGACTTCTACGGTTACTTGGAGCAATTTGGTTCTCATCAAAGCATTCACCTGAAAGTATAAGCAGATCACTGTCAATATCAGTTGCAGTGCTATTATGCGGGGTTTTCCCTATGGAGTTTATTCCTATGCGACCTATATCGGTGTGTTGGCTCCTCCTTGCAAGCTTCTCTTATCACAGTTCACTCCTTTCAAAGGACGTACACAACAGGACACGCTGCACCATATTCTCGATCTGTGTTTCGTGTTTCCTCACTGTTTTCTTGAGTGGCATATCTCCCACACCAAGTGTGCAGTGGTTGGTACTTGGTCTCAGCAAAAGCGGGTTAAGCACAATTATGCCTATCAGTATGTTCCTCCATGTACTGTTCTACCTGCTCTCCTTGCCATCAACCTGTTAGATTCTCGTAGCCGCCTTTTCCTTGACCACGGCTGACCCTCTGCTACTGTCAGAGCGTGGTGGGCCTTGTATAATTTGTATGGATTGTCTATAATTTCTCCTGTATAGATAAGGATTGTAGATAAGGATTGTCACTATCTGCCATGTGGCATGATATACCTCCTTCACCGGTTCACCTGGTATAGTCGGTTTGATTCTCTTTTACCTGCTTTCTAGGTCATTAGTCTCCTATAAATAAGCCATTGCGGAAGCATAAGAGGCAGATCAGGTAGAGTTTTAAAGAGCCTTAAAGGCAGATGGAGTAGAGTTTTAGGGAGTCTTAGAGTCTTAAGAATTAGAGTGCTAGTTTGCATACTTTTGTAATCTTTTATTCAGGAATATCAGAAGCCGTAACCATTCAGCCACCAGCCTCCATCGTTGTTCTTCTAGATCTTCTCCTTCATACTCATACTCGTACTCTTGAAATTGGAATTGAAGAAGCAAAGGCTCTGATACCATTAAATGAAGAAGCAAAGGCTCTGATACCACATTAAATGAAGAAGCAAAGGCTCTGATACCAATTCCAATTTCAAGAGTATGAGTACGAGTATGAAGGAGAAGATCTAGAAGAATAGCGATGGAGGCTGGTGGCTGAATGGTTACGGCTTCTGATATTCCTGAATAAAAGATTACAAAAGTATGCAAACTAGCACTCTAATTCTTATGACTCTAAGACTCTCTAAAACTCTACTCAATCTGCCTTTAAGGCTCTTTAAAACTCTACTTGATCTGCCTCTTATGCTTCCGCAATGGCTTATTTATAGGAGACTAATGACCTAGAAAGCAGGTAAAAGAGAATCAAACAGATTATACCGGGTGAACCGGTGAAGGAGGTATATCATGCCACATGGCAGACAGTGACAATCCTTATCTTTTTAGTACAATATCTTATCTTCACAGTACAATCCTTATCTATATAGAAGAAATTATAGACAATCCATACAAATTATACAAGGCCCACCACGCTCCGACGACGGCAGAGGGTCAGCCGTGGTCAAGGAAAAGGCGGCTGCAAGAATCTAACAGGTTGATGGCAGGGAGAGCAGGTAGAATAGTGAATGGAGGAACATACTGATAGGCATAACTGTGCTTAACCCGCTTTTGCTGAAACCAAGTACCAACCACTGTACACTTGGTGTGGGAGATATGCCACTCAAGAAAATAGTGAGGAAATGCGAAACACAAATCGAGAATATGGTGCAGCATGTCCTGTTGCGTACGTCCTTTGAAAGGAGTGAACTGCGATAAGAGAAGCTTGCAAGGAGGAGGCAACACACCGATATAGGTCGCATAGGAATAAACTCCATAGGGAAAACCCAGCATAATAGCACTACAACTGATATTGACGGTGATCTGCTTATACTTTCGGGTGAATGCTTTGATGAGAACCAGATTGCTCCGGGTAACCGCGGAAGTCCAGACCATAAGTTCTTTGTTTTCAGGATCAACAGAGAGATTGTCCCATTTATAATGGTCATCCAGAATAGTAGGATAATCATGAGAATACAAATATTTCTCAATAATTATCTTCTGGCAGTCAGGGGGAAGACGCTGGATGTGCCATAAAGCAGAAACAGAGGAGTCTGCAGGAAGAAGATTACTGGCAAAATCAAACTAACGAATCATATACACAGAAGGGATCAGATGCAGAAAAGGGATGAATGGAATGGTGTCAGGGATCCTATGGAAAGTTAACAGAACATGATCAGGATAAAGGGTAAGTGGAAAGAAGGAGGCTAAGACATCTCTGCCTAACAGAATATCACAAGGTATATCATCAGACAACCATAATCTACAAGCGATGGGATAAGATTTTATGTGCAGGAGAATGGTATGGGTTAGTTTTCGCAGGTCATAGCAAACACCTAAAGAGTTAACCTTAAGATTCTAAGATGACCAAAAAGGAGAAGGGCAAACATACTGTTTACAAAGGCTGATCGACAAACCTAGATCGAGAAAAGTAGTAAAACGACAAGCGACTCCACGAATATGTGTAACTATGACAGGGAGCAGAGAAGAAGCAACATAATTCACACTTTTCATAGCAGCTTTCTGAAATGACAAGAGCGGGAGTAACGTATACATAAAGAGATATAAACAAAAGACTTTATACATAAATACTTCCTTGGTGAGAGGAGGAACACAAGGATCAGAGGAAGAAGGATGCTCGGTATTTACTAACCAGTCCAAAGCAGAAGACAAATTACTAGAATTGTTAGTACAAATCTCATCACAGGTAATAAGATGAACAGAGGAGGGAGGACTTGGAGGAAAGAAAGAAGGGAATAGACAAACAGGAGGACAAGGCTTACAAGAACAAGGTGCTTGGGCACATTTAGATATAACATCATTAGACTCAAGACTATCAGAATCACTGTACGCATCAGACATACTGTACTCATCATAACTTCTTTCATAATCATAACCAAACCGATCAGAAGTACTGTACTCATCAGAATTCCTTTCATAACCAAACCTAATTTTTCCTTCAAAGAAAGCTTCATTGACTCTTTCGATTCCTGTAGCAGGATGAGAAAATCCTTGAAATTCTGCCATTCTGTTTACAGATGAGAAGTGGGATGATACTGAGAGAACTTACAGGGGTTTGATAGGAAAGATAACAGAAAACCCTTGACAACAAATGAAATAACGGGTATTAATTCTCAAATCCAAATACCGAAGTGCTGTAGCACCCAGATTGCTAGAAGCAACCAAACCTGTGCATGATATCCAGAATAACCAGATTAGGGTTATTCCTAGGTCTCTCTCTGCTAGGCCTCCCAATCCATTTCTTGAAAATTTTGGTACCCCTAGATCTGCTTTTAGTTCGTCTTCCAAAGAAACTTCTACTTCTAAAAAGAAAGCTCAACTTTATGTTGAGGTTGAAGATGAAGGCTTGAATACTGGTGCTGATCCCGTTACAAAGGACAACCGAGGTTGACAAAAAGAAAAAGGAAAAGCTATCAACATTGATCATCCTTTCTGTAATATGGCCCATACTCTCCCTAGAGCTGAAACTCTAGAATGGTTCAAAGACCAAGAAAGTTCTTGTTATAAGAATGGTAGATGGCCCCCTGTTAAAGGATGTTTCCAGTCTCTTGAAGGGACTATCAGTTTATTCCAATATGCTTTCCAGCCTAAAACCTCTGAAGAAAAGGAACCTTCCCTAGAATATAACAATGAAACTATCTAGGAAGATTCTGTTCTCATCTTCAGCAGAATCTTGATGATTGTTGTCAAGATGTGCTTACTTTAAGAGAATCAGTTGCCACTCTGCATCAAGACCTAAAAAAATGTGGCAATATAGTAGTTGATAATAATGCCCATATCAAAGAAGTAATAAGTCAAGTCCAACAGCTGTCTGTAAAGAGTAATAATTTACAATCCGTTCTTACTAAAGTAGATATTTCCTCTGAACAATTGGTTAACCTTGTACAACCCTTAGGGAACCAATTAGATACTATGAATACTACTTTTGTGACTCGTTTTGACAAAATAGATGACTCCTTAAATGATTTGTCTTCTGCTTTAGACTGGTTAGTTAATGAAGAGAAAAAACCAGTGTCTCATGCTTTGGTTGTTCCACAACCCATTCTTCCTAAAAAAAAGAGGATTGTAAAAGGTTCTTCTATACATATGATGCAGACTACATGTCCTGTCACACCTTGGTATTTGGATATTGATCATATTGAGGATCCATATAACCTCATCACCAAATGGATCAACACCTTCATAATTATTAGTAGTCTTTCTGGTACTACCCAAGCCAATATTGTTAGAATGGCTGTCTCTTATTTTTGGGGAATTCTTACTGACTGGTGGAATGGTATTTCCGATGCTGACAAATATGCCCGTGTCTACAATAATATTGTTATTGTTCTGGATGCCCAAGGTCAACCCCAGCAACAACAGCGTCCTGCTTTAAATTGTCTTTTAGATTTGCTTGTCGATGAATTCTGTCCTGAATCCATCTGTCGTCAAGAAAGATTAATGAAAGATATTCCACTTGTTGGAGTACAAGACCACTGAGAGGTGGGGTGAATTAGTGGTCTATTAAACAATCAAACTTTTCACCTATTAAACCACTTGACTGATAATGTAGAGAAATGTAAGACTTCAATCAATTAGACATTAGATATCACCATAACAATTTACACTTTAACATAACATTAAGAACAAAGATGATCTATCACAAGACACCACATCAAGGAGAGAGATGGAACAAGTATTTTGAGTGGAAAACCCTAGAAGGGTGAAAAACCACTCTGAACATAGATTTTATTGGGCCTCACTGGCCAATCCTCACTAGATACATTATATGCCTCACTGACAAATCAGCCTCACTGACAACAGAATATGCCTCACTGGCAAAAAGATGTCTCACTGACAACTAGAAATGTCTCAATAACAAGACACTATCTCACTAACATAAAATTGATCACATCAAGGATTAAATACAAGAAAAACATTCAGAGGGATACTCTGATTCTCTACAAATCACTATACTTCACCACACATCTTAACCTTGCACCTTCTTTGACATATATATACAATACAACTCTTTAGTGAAAACATAACACATTAATCCAAGACTCCATTATTTTCTTTTGCAAACAAAACACATAGTCATCTCTTGTGCATACTATAAATCATTCACTCAGAACTATTCTCATACCAATACTTCAACACTACTCCTTGTGCATACTGAAATTACTCTTCAAGTTTGAACCTTTCAAATACATTGGTTTACATTAGATATCTGGCATTATGCATATGAACACATGGATATTACTCTCAGGAACTTAGAACACCAACCAACTCTTCTCAAAACATCAATTAGAGCCTTAAAAGAAATTCCCTGGCCCTTAGGGTCGATAGTAGAACTAAATAAAGGCAGTTAGGGCTTCGATCATGAAACTACCCATCAAATTTTAGGCCCACAAAGTAACTGTTGAACTTTTAAATGAATTAAACCTTGTCCATAGATTGTCTTCTTCACGCCTTCATATCTTTTAATTACAACCGTTGATCACCTTTTAAGTGCCTGATATATTAAGACCTTACCAGATGATCTGGTAACTACTAGGAAGGAGGCTGGTTTGACAATGTTCATAAACCCCTTCAATGGGTGAATTTAAGTGACATGACCTGTGACAAAAGGTTAACTTTCAATTATAACAAAAGTAATCTAGATGATATGACTGGTTCCTTAGGGTTTTAGACTTAAAATAATTAGGATGTTTGATTAGGGTTTAAGTCCCTAAACCTCAACATAATGTAAATTTTGTCTATGTCACCTCCACTGCAAAGTAAAGATGATCATGGTGTCAACTCACTAACATAAGCAAAGATGATCAATTGCATGAGCACCACTGTGATCTGTACCATGTACCAATCACACCATATCAACCAAGATCTTCCTTTGTTGTGACCATAAAACTTGATGATATGATGATCATCCAATTGAACTGAAGTGAAACATGGTATGAGAAAACATCACATCTAACATTGT
The DNA here is from genome assembly GCA_027924645.1 of Cunninghamia lanceolata. NCBI lineage: Eukaryota > Viridiplantae > Streptophyta > Pinopsida > Cupressales > Cupressaceae > Cunninghamia > Cunninghamia lanceolata. Next base: position 5,515,133 of record BSBN01000054.1, read on the forward strand.
CACCAACAACATTCATCAACATGAACTACACCAAACCTGGATGCACCAATGCATCAACACCTTGAAATGAATGCACCATTGAAACCATGAATACTATAAGGAGATCCAACTGTAGACACCCAAATTTGTCCATGTCTAACGACACCTTGTTAAATCACTAATCCATTACCCAATTAATTAAATAAATTTTATTTATTTAATTAAAATCCCATTCTCATTCATTTAGCTGATTAATTAAATAAATTGTATTTATTTAATTAATTCCACATCATGTCTTATCCCATTTTATGCATTTATCATATTAATTAAATAAATTTTATTTATTTAATTAATTTCCAACTCATATCCCACTAATTCAAATACTTTATTTGAATTAAGCCTTTATCATTTATCACATTTTAACACTTGTCCATTTCCCATTTATCATGTGTTGTAAGACAACTTTCATTTAAAAAATCCTTCACATGCACAACTAATTGGACCTAAATTTAGTAACTTTCAATCTTAGCCATTCACATAGCCTCTGAATCTCCACCGTTGATTGATCTTGGTTGAGTCCTATATAAACAGCCTCTCACTCCATATGAGACATCCAGAAATCATATAGTATCTAGCAATCCAGCAATCATATAGCAACTCCATTATCATCTTGAGCATTCGAGCATTCGAGCTTTTATCATCCATCAATGGCAGCTTTCAGCTTTGTAATTGCTTATCGTTGAAGAAGCAGTCCACATCTCTCTCTCAAACAAGGAATCGCACGGTCTATGTGATGTTATGCTTGAATTGCATTATCCTTTGATTTCATTTAGGTTAGATTCCTTGATGATGGTAGGGTTAGGGTTTCATGACTATGTCTGATCTGCCACACCTGACTTTCACCTATCACATTTTGGCACGCCCGGTGGGACTCACGTCCCTGATTAACTTCGTTTTTTTGGAGTTGTTTCTTTGAAGATCAGATTTTGCAGGTGCTCGCAGAAAATTCCAGTCGCTTTCGAACGAAAATCCACCGCTTCGGGATTTCTGCGTCGCTTTTGAGCTGGAACAGGCCGCATATTCCTCTCTGGATCGCCTTTGACCGAACAGACGTTGTCTCAGGTAAACCGAATCGCTTTTATCATCAAAATGATCGCCTCTAATGTATGCGACTGTGTTAAATGTATTTGCCGCTTTTGATCTAATAGCTGCCGCTTTTGCGCATAATCAGACCGCTTTTAATCTAACAGGGGCCGCCTTTGCACAAATCCACATCGCTTTCGATCTAACAGTGCGCGCTTTTATTCTGATATGATACACTTATGAGCTAATAATATTCGCCTGTGCAGGTTAGGGTTTAGATTTTTGTTTTGCAGAGATAGGTCGCCTTCGACCTACAAGAGGCCGCTTCTGGTATATCGGGATCGCATATGACACGACAGAAGCCGCTTTTGAATTCACTTATGGACTGATATTGTTCGCCTGTTAGGCTAGGGTTTTTGTTTATCGGCTGTGTTTTTGCAGAAACAGGTCGCATCCAGCCCTCAACCAATCGCTTATGGAAAATATGGATCGCTTATGAGCTAACAGGAATCGCATCCGGTGCTGTTGCGCGTCGCATATGATTCGCAGTATTTCACCTCTGTTAAAATAGAGGTCGCTTCTGATCAACAGAGAGTCGCATCTGGTATAGCTCTATTGTTTTTAAGCCTGTTTCAATTCCAGTTTGATTTTTGGCTATTAACTGGCTATTTGCGCAGCATCTTATCGATTTGTCCAAGAAAGGAGGTTATCAAACTACTGACATATCTGTTGCAGGTTCGATCGGTCCAAGATTTGTGATTTTTTTTTCACTAAATTAGGCATATTTGGGCTTGGTGCTTAAAATGAATTACTGTTTGCTCCGTGCTTGATTTATCTTTTTGATTGCTTGCATGTGCCTGATTGTAACCCAAATTTAATGACAAAAGTATCCTCTCCCCTTGCCTATCAAATGGATCTTGGGTGCATGAGAACTTGTCATTATCTTTAGAGGGCCTGCCTTCCCGGTGTGAGAAGGGATACGACCCAAGCGGTAACGGGCTAAAGCCAAGTCCTTCCGAACCGCTATATAAGAAAAGTGTTTGTGTCGAAAGCCACAAACAACGGGTGCAGTTGTGTTATACCGACAGCCAACCTCCCCCAAAACCCTCCAAGGCGCAACCCTTGGAGGCTGGGAGACTCCATAACGGAGAGTAGCGCTACCGCATGTATAGCCACCCGAACGGATGCCCTTATTAGCAACTTTGTGTAGTAGCCAAAAACCTTCTATCTGTTGACGCAGAGGGCAAAACCCTTGAAGCGGCCCCGATTCATGCAGTTCTTAGCCGAGGTAGCAGGGACAATCTAAAGGTTTGGAGAGGGTCAAGCCTTATACGAATCCTGGATCTTGGTATGCGTGAGAAGTGTGTGCAAATGTAAGGAGGAGCCGGTGCTATCAAGATCCTGGAGCTACCCGCTTTGAATAGGCGCAGCTAGGGGATTCAACAGATACTGTCCTATCCTAGCCTAGGTTGTATCAGTTTGTGCTTGTTGTAAGTGTGAGTGACTGTTATCATTGTTTTCTTGCTGGAAAAAAAAAACTGCAAAATCAGACCACTGTCACACAAACACAGTCACTTTTGAACCTAAACTGCTCGCACAGATCATCAACATCGCTTCTGAACTATAGTGACTCGCATCTGTCTGAATTGCGTCGCTTTTAAACCACAACTGCCCGCATATTGCTTAAACAGAGTCGCTTTTAAACCACAGTTGATCGCCTTTTGCTTGAACAGAATCGCTTTTGAACCACAGATGATCGCCTGCTGTCTGAACCAAGTCGCATCTGATTCATAACCAGTCGCATATTCCCTGAGATAAGTCACTTTTAAGCCACAGTTATTCGCCTGATTCCTGAACAAGTTCGCCTATGAACAACAGACTGTTGCCTTTAGGGATATCTGAGTCGCCTCTGAACTAATAGTAATCGCCTTTGAACCAACAGTTGTCGCCTCTGGAATAGCATTCGCTTCTGGTTAACACTGTCATTTTCCTGTCACATCTAAACCAGGTCGCATTTAAGCTATCATTAATCGCCTTTAGCATCCTGTGAGTCGCCTTTGAGCTATCATCAGTCGCCTGTAGCTAAAATTCCTGCAAGTCTCAGTGCATCAGCTGAATTAGCCTTAGGACCAGCTTGCTTGAACCTCAAACATCAGCTTTCAGACTTATCTTTGATCAATAGCAAATACCTGGATTTTGTCTCCTATTTTGAGCTTATCAATCAATCACCACTCATGAGCTTTTTCCATCTTTTGAGACCTCAACCAGCAAATCAGACATTAATCCAATCATTTCAATCAACAAACAACCTTCAGTTTTAGCTTCAGCCAACAAACATCCTTCAGCTTTAGCTTCAGCAAACAATCTCTTTTAGCTTTAGCTCCAACAAACATCAACAGCAAACAATCTTTCCCTTGAGTGATTGAGCTACCTCTAGGGACAACCAACAACAACTCAGCCAAAACAAATCAACCAAGCAAACTTAGCCAAACCAGCCAACCAAACCAGCAACCAATTAACCAACTATCATCTTTTGGGTCTCAAAACTTTGACAAGCTCAACTTCATCATCAACATCATGCCTCAAACTAGGAGTCAATATCGAGCTAAAGTAGAAGCCAAATTGAAAGCTGAAATGGATGCCAAATTGCAAGCTGAGATGAAACAATTCACAACACCTCTTAAGGACGCAACTCAATTCACAACTGGTATGCCTTCTCATATGTTTATACCTCAAGGGTACACTAGGGGCGAATCATCTTCACAACAAATGCACCCTCAACCATCCTTGGAAACTTTCGAAGAACAATCTCAAGACGACTCATCAGAATTTCAAGATACCTATCTATGGGACCAAGTTGAGAAACTCATGATATCTGAGCCTGATCGCTGTTTTCTCCAACTTGCTCGCATGGGTGCTAAACTACCTAAAGACTTTGATATATCCACTATTAGAGAGCATGATCCCAACACTACTGCTGTTGTTGCGAATAGACCATCTACTATAGTCACATCCTCTTCTACTGTCTCGCAAACACCATCTTCATTGCCTCTTGTTGCTTCATTTGAGTTACCGCGATCAGAGCATACCTTAGAACCATTGGTAGTGCCCACCAATGTGCTTCCTTTCATGTCACAAAATCTCAACATCCCACCTTTTCATGTCCCTCAACATATCTCTCCTTCTACCATGACTGTTTCCATGCCTCAAGTCACACAAGCTGTCCATGTAACACAAGCACAAACACTTCGAGCATCACAAGCAATTCCCATATCTTACGGTGTGCATACCTCTCAAACCATTCCAACAACACATGTTGTCCATGCTTCCCAACCATTGCAATCTACCACATCTCATACACCAACTGCTAATTCCTCCATGTTATCCTATAATCCCAACGTTAGTCTCATTGACATGAGTGATTCCCTCATTTCTCAAGCCAATCCCAACAATAAGATCGCTTATGTAGATCAACTTACATCCATGTTGTCCTCTTCTTCCAATCCTTCACACACCATCAATCCCTCTTATGCTACCCAAGGCTTCTCTAATATCACTCAACACATGACGTATACCAATCCTCATATTGTCCAAAATACCAATCCCAATGTTCACCCTTCTGTTGTATCTACCAATCCCTCCGTCACTTACCATGTCATGAATTCAATCCCAACTTCCCAACCACCTGCTACTATCAATCCAACATCCACTTCCCATGTAATGCACACCCACATGCCACTTGTGTCTCAAGGACAGCAATCCTCTAACACGTACATGTCACATACCCCTCCTTTGACATACATTGTGGGCACACAACCCCAACAAACAGTCACAACTTCGTACATCCCACAACCACAACAAACTGTCACAACTCCACATATACCACAACCACAACCGCAATACGTCTCATATCACACTCAACCCCCTTCGCAACAACAGCAGTTATCCTCAGCCGATATCCAACAGATGATCAATGAAAGGGTAGGACAAGGCAAGAAACCTTTCTCTCTCGAAAACATATGCGCTTATCCATTTGACAAGTCTCTTAATATGATACCTTTTCCACCACACTTTGAAATCCCACAATTTGATAAGTACAAAGGGAAAGGAAATCCGGATGACCATCTTCGAGCCTTTTTCGTGGCATGTCTCGACGTTGCCTATGATGATACATATCTCTTGAGACTATTTCCTCGAAGCTTAGCAGGACAAGCTCTCGAATGGTTTTCCCATTTACCTCCAGGAATTAAGACTTTTTCAGAATTGGCAACCAAGTTTCGATCACATTTTGCCTTCAATGTTGAACATGAGGTAAACCTGAATGACCTTGTCAACAACAAACAACGCAATGGTGAAACCTTTTCCTCATTTACCCAACGATGGCGTAATATGGCTAGCAAATTATCATGGGAAATCCCTGAGAAACAACAACTTGACATCTTTGTTCAAAATCTTCATCCTGAGCTGTCATTCCAACTACAATTGCAAAGCGCTAGCACCTTTGACGAACTAGTTTCCAAAGGAGTTCTTATTGAACGAGCCTTAATTGCCAAAGGAACTATCAAGATCTTTCGTGATAACAAAGATTCTCCCCAAAATTCCAATGATAAGTCTCGCTTTTGGAACAAGAACAAGAATGTTGTCAATGATGGTATTGTTGATACAAAAAATATCCAAACTATGAGAACTCCTATCAACATTCAAGCAGCCTCTCCACCAAGACAGTCTTTTCCACCACGAAGAAACCAACGCCAAACTTCTAATCCACGCCGACAATTTACACCATTAGTGGAACCCTTGGAAGTTATTCTTCGAAAGCTGCTTCAAGCCGGAGATGTTATTCTACCCGATGCCCCACCAAATGGCGAACCACTCTTTCGAGCTCCTTGGTACAAAGAGAATGAGTATTGTGATTACCATCGAGTTAAAGGACATAAAACAAATGGTTGTATGCGCTTAAAACATGTTATCCAAGACTGCATTGATCAAGGTCTAATCAACGTCACACCTTCAACACCTCAACCTGCTCAACAATCCACATCAAACTATGATCTAGAGACTTTCAAGAATCCACTTCCATCTCATGATCAGACAAATAACCTTCAAGCTGGAAATGCTATTCCCTATAGCTATGCATCATCTACCATTGGCCGCATTGACCATGCTCGCATTTCTACCATTACCATCCAAGGAGCACCTGATTGTGCCGTAACCACGCGAAGAGGTCGAGTTACCGTTCAAGGAGCACCCCCTCATCCTCCTTGACCTCTCTCTGACTATAACCTCTTGGATCACCTTGGCAAAACACCCGCACACATATCTATCCTTGAGCTGCTCCGCATATCCCCTGCACATAAAGCTATCCTTGATAAGGCCTTACAAGAGTCTTCGGTGCCTAATAATATTAATATCACACAATTTCAATCCATGGTCGCTAGCCTTGCAGCCCCTTGTCATTTAACCTTTTCCGACAAAGATCTTCAACCTTCAATTCATCCGTCACACAATGAGGCCCTCCATATTGAAGTGTTTGTTAATCAACGCCGTATCAAACGAGTCTTGATAGATGGGGGAGCTGGTCTAAATATATGTTCTTTGAAACTCATCAAACAATTGGGATATTCGAAGAAAAATGTAGACACCTCCAAGGTTATTACCATCAGAGCATATGATGACGCTGAAAGAGATACTGAAGGGATCATCTTATTGCCTATTCAAGTTGGACCGATCATTACAGAAACTCGCTGTCAAGTCCTTGATATTGATCTACCTTACAACATCATCCTCGGTTGCCCTTGGATCCATACCCTTAAAGCAGTTCCATCTACATATCACCAATGCCTTAAATTTCCACATAAGGGTGTTGAAGTTACCATTCAAGCTGATCCCAATCCATTTGAGTTTTGCCGTGCCTTTCAAGCTACATATCAGAGTCCAAACCGTATCCCTCTCAACACCGAGGCATATCCGTCTTCCTCCTATGTAGACCCATCCGATCTCCTCAAGCCCTCATCTAGCAAAGCTGCTTCCAACCTCCATATCAAATATACCGAACATGGCCCTGGTGAATACAAATTGCAGGAATCCTGTTGCATTGGCACCCTTCCATTATCTCCTAAATCCCACGGTAAGCCCTCTACATCTAAGCCCACTTCATCCTCCGCTGTTATCAAAGCTCCCCCTACCGTATTCATTAAAGGTGGTTTCTTGGATGACGAAGACATTGAGGACATCGATTCTTGGATATTCTTTGATGAAAATGACCAAGTCCAACTTGAAGTAGAGCGATACAACAACGGGTTTCGTATCATAAAGAACATGGGCTATAAAGGACATGGCGGCTTGGGATCACAGGAACAAGGACCTATTGAGCCCCTTATTGTGTCTAAGAAGTTTAATAAGCAAGGCCTTGGTTACCAACCGGAGGTACCGCGACCCAAAGACATTAAGTGTATTTCCGATATTGACGTTGGACCTTCTTCGGTAGGAGAGACTTCTAACTCGGATACCATCGACGACTCCTCCCTTCATATCACCGACCTCTTTCAAGAACATTCCATCTTCATGTTTTCCGCAGCCTCTTCTAGCCATCATAATCCCTCCATTCGCCTCTCCCTCGTATATCCTGACCTCATCGATTGGGACCAACAGGGGGCACCAATATTAGATACATTTGAAAATGACGAAGCCATTGCAGAATTCATGGGTTTGAGACAAGGTATTCCATTGGGTGATCATAAAGCAGGTTTCATGATGGAATTACCTAAACTAGCATATTTTGGCGGAAGTATCAAATCCTTCAGTCGCAAAATTGAAATAAACAAAATTCAACAAAATAGGTCACTAGGTGAAAACCGCAAGGCGCCTCTTGACCGTGAAAAAGTAAAAATAAAGGACGTATCCGAAGGTGAAAACCTCTCTGAGGAGCCTGAGGATGAGGGATTTGATCTTCCTGTTGCCGCTGATTACCATGAGAAATCAACTGTGCTAGTTGAAAAATCACAAGACATGAACTTGGGAACAGAACAGAATCCGAAGATCACCTTTTTGGCAGCATCACTATCAGAGCAAGAACGAAAGAACTTCACAGCATTTTTTCTGAGAAGAGCTATAAATTTTGCATGGACTTATGCAGACATGCCAAGACTAGATCCTTCACTTGTGGTACATCATTTAGCAGTATTCCCTGATGCAAAGCCTGTCAAACAAAAATTGCGCAAAATGCATCCACAAGTTGCCTTATTGGTCAAAGCAGAAATTTAGAAACTGTTAGAAGCAAAGTTCATAAAGCCTATTGATTATCCAGAATGGGTTTCAAACTTAGTACCTGTAGCCAAACCAGATGGACGAGTTCGCTGCTGCACAGACTTTAGAGATCTTAACAAAGCATGTCCTAAAGACGATTTTCCATTACCAAGCATAGACAACATTGTTGATCTTACAGCAGGACATGAAATGCTATCTTTGATGGATGGATTTTCTGGTTATAATCAAATCAGAATAGCAGAGGAAGACCAAGATAAAACATCTTTTATTTGTCCATGGGGCACATACTGCTGGGTTGTAATGCCTTTTGGTCTCAAAAACGCTGGAGCTACCTATCAACGAGCTATGACAGTTATTTTCCATGACCTTTTTCATACTATCATGGAAGACTATGTTGATGACATCCTAGGCAAATCTAAGACAAGGGAAGGACATCTACAAGTATTGGCACAAATTTTTGATCGATTAGAAAAATATCAAGTCAGACTAAATCCAAAGAAGTGTGTATTTGGCGTAACATCAGGAAAACTATTGGGATATATTGTGTCTCGACGAGGAATAGAAGTGGACCCAGCTAAGGTAAAAGCTATCATAGAAATGCCTCCACCAACGAATCTCAAACAGCTCCGCAGTTTACAGGGTAGGCTACAATCTATCCGCAGATTTATCTCACAACTCGCAGATAAATGTCATCCTTTTCAGCATCTTCTTCGCAAGGGTGAACCTTTTAAGTGGGATGAAAAGTGTCAACAGGCTTTTGATAAGATAAAAGAATACTTGGCAACACCTCCTGTGTTAATACCTCTTGTACTTGATCGTCCATTACTGCTTTATATATCATCAACAACCGCAGCATTGGGTGCACTTCTAGCTCAACATGATGATTCAGGAAAAGAACAAGCCATCTACTACATTAGCAGAACTCTTGTGGGATATGAACTCAATTACTCATTCATGGAAAAAGCTTGTTTAGCATTAGTGTTTGCTTCCCAAAAGTTGCGACATTATATGCTGAACCAAACAACAAAGCTTATCTCTAATGTGGATCCCCTCAAGTATCTCCTTTCAAAAGCACTTCTCACAGGGAGATTAGCAAAATGGGTTATGATCTTGAGTGAATTTGACATACAATACGTGAATCGTAAAGCTATCAAAGGACAAGTCATTGCTGATCAATTAGCTGCAGCACCTATCACAGACATTCAGCCAATATATCCCGAATTCCATGATGAGGGATTGTTTAATTTAAGCTCTCCAGCACGATGGCAGCTATACTTTGATGGGTCATACACTCAACACGGATCTGGAGCAAGTATCTTGTTTGTCACTCCCCAAGGAGATTGCATACCTAAATCATACAGAATAGCATTCCCATGTACCAACAACATAGCAGAGTATGAAGCTTTAATAACAGGTTTGCGCATGGCAGTACAATGGGCTATCAAACAGTTACGAGTCTTTGGTGATTCTCAGTTAGTTATTAAACAGGTCTTAGATGAATATCAAACAAAAGACGAGAAGCTTCTCCCATACAAGCTAATGGTGGACGATTTCAAGCAATATTTTGAGGACATTACCTTTGAGCAAATTCCAAGACTCCAAAACAGAGCAGCCGATGCCATGGCTATGATTGGATCTCTTTTAGACATGCCATCCAATACCCATAAATGTGAATTCTTGGTCGAACAGCTTTTGATCCCAGCATTTGAAGTTCCACAGTCTGAGCTCATATGTGAGATTGTTGGTCCCAACTCGTTGTGGTACAAAGATATATACGAGTATCTCCATAATCACACCTTGCCTCTTCAACTATCCAACACCCAGCGTAAAACTTTTATCCGTCGAGCCTCTCGTTACACTATCTTAGGAGACACCCTTTATCGCCGGAGTCTTGATGGTATCCTTCTTAGATGTCTTGACTCCGAGGAAGCAAAAACGGCCTTACGTGAAGTACATGAAGGTGTCTGCGGTTCGCATTCCGCTGGCCCTGGCCTTGTTAAGAAACTTCTGCGAGCAGGATACTACTGGCCAACTATGGAAAAAGATGCCCAACAATTTGCAAGGAGATGTCTACAATGTCAGAAACATGGAGATCTAATACATGCACCAGCACATGAGCTTCAGCCTATTGTCACTCCATGGCCTTTTTCGCAATGGGGACTTGATCTTGTGGGTAAAATCCATCCTACTTCATCAAATGGTCATAAGTTTATTATCACTGCCACTGAGTATTTCACAAAGTGGGTAGAAGCCATACCAATGACCTACATCACAGGTAAACAAATCGCTAAATTCATCCTACATTACATCATCTGCCGTTATGGAGTTCCTCAAGCTATTGTCACAGATAATGGCCGGCCTTTCAAGAACCAAGAGGTTAGAGATCTTTGCAATAAGTTTCATATTCAACATAGGTTCTCTACGCCTTATTATCCTCAGAGCAACGGTCAAGCTGAAGCCTCTAATAAGACAATCATCAAGATCCTTAAAAAGACTGTTAACGAAGCTGGTCGAGATTGGCATCTACAACTGCATCCTGCTTTATGGGCCTATAGAACAAGTGTCAGAACTCCTACTGGCGCCACACCCTATGCTCTAGTCTATGGCACTGAAGCTATTTTGCCTATCGAGGTTGAGATCCCCTCTTTACGCATATCCTTGCAACACACTATCTCAGATGAAGATTATCGAGTGTCCCGACTCCATGATCTTGAGCTCTTAGATGAACGTCGCCTTACAGCATTGAACCATCTTCAAGTCTATCAAAACTGGCTACGCCGCAGCTACAACAAAAAGATCAGAGAACGCAGATTTCAGGTTGGCGACCTTGTCCTTAAAGAAAACCAAAGGAATCTACAGCATCGAGAGAAACAGGGCAAGTTTGAACCAAATTGGCTTGGTCCTTTCATTATCACCGCAGTCTATGGATCTGGTGCATACACTTTGTCAACACCTGAAGGCATTCCCTTGGATGAACCTGTCAACAGCGTTCATCTCAAGAAGTTTTATCCATGAATATCAGCTATCCCAAAAAATAAAAAATAAAAAAAAAAAAAAACAACAAAAAAAAAAAAAAAGAGAGATAAATACTCCGTCCAATGGTGAAAACCTGGTAAACAGGCGCCTTGGATAAGTACCATAGTGAAAACCTGGCAAACAGGCGCTATGTGTAGTGACCAGCTTCCCTCATTTGTTTGGTTCGTTTGATCATTTTCCCCACTGCATCTTGTATAAGCCATCCTCATAAGCTCTATCGCAACCTCACACATCGCCTTTCCTCTTCATACTTTGCCAATGCTAACTATCATACTTGAGACATTGTCGTGATATTTATATCTTTTGGCACCTTAGCATCTTGGCCCCATCTTTTCTGCATTGTCGCTTCTGCATAATCAACCTCATCCCACACTGGGGGCATTTGTTGAGCCTTATTTGGAAGTGGATCCTGTTATCTCTAGCTCATAACACATCAAACAACTCAGCTTCCAACACAGCACACCTTATCAACTTCAACCATGGCACATGTCCACCAACAAATACGACCTAACGACTTGCAACCAGGACTCATACCTTTACAACTCCATCCACGTTCATCTGACAATCGCAACAAACCATCGCCTGATCAAACATCCAATCGATTAGCCACATCAATTAGAACTACATCTCATTTCTATCGTTGACGCCTTGATCCCGTGGATATAGGGTATGTAGGCAATCTGAGCTGCGAAGGAAGCACTCTGATTCAGGCTAAGACGATAACCCCTTTCATCATTCATCTGTCATCTTTTCTTCTGAACATCTTTCACTCTCTCAGCTCAGGTTCTTCTATCTTTCATCACTTACATCATCAATAAAACCCAGAACTACATATTCATCATGTCTCATCTTCATCGTCAATGTGCTTTGATCCCGTGGATACAGGGTATGTAGGCAGTCTGGAATACGAAGGAAGTTTCTAGTACTCAAGCACAGATGATCCCCCCATCTTCTTCATCTTCATTCATCATCCATCTTCTTCTCTTTGATCAGCTCAAACAGGAAGCAAACCATGTGTCTATTGCAAGCTCCAGCACTATAACCAATCACAGGTAAGCCAGAAGTTATTTGTCCGCATGCCTTAAGCCAACATTTGCTATAGCCATTTATCAACAACTTTAGCCTTCAACAGGATGTAGCTTTCCTTTTAACAAGGCGCCAGCTTAATCTATCCAAGAGCACCCAACATTTGGCAAGAGAACGTGATGACAGTATCTTTTGTTTTATCTTTTGATTTATCTTTTGTCCCTTTTCTATACCTAGTCAAGACTGCCATGATCTCTTTATATCTTGGTATGTTGCGATGAAGTACGGACTGGGGCATGGTCATATAGCTTTCGTATGCCGTGTTTGCGGGATGATCTTATTCTCTTCCTATGCGTCTTGGTATCTTGCACGTGTTGGGATTAGCATCTTACATCTCAATATCTCTAGCATCTGAGAAGCTAAACAGTCTCTTATGCATTGGAGACTATTCTATGTTAAGACTAACTCCATACATATAACCAGCAAGCTATCATTATGTGTAGTGGAGATAAGTTCAAACCATTGTTTGTAGCGTCAAAGTCCAACACTAGCTGCTATTCCTATCTTGTGCATGTTGGCTCAACATTTTGACCACATGCGTTCCGACAAGATTGTAACATGCTAGTTGCGCATTGGATATCTAGACACCTTGGTCTCTTATACCCTGGTGCATAACATCCATATGCTATATCAAACATAAGGACTGCATTTCTTTTCATTTTGAGCAATTACTTGAAAGCTGCCCATCATCATCTTATCTTATTCATTCTATCTATCCATTTGTTCCGTCATCCTCCGCCAAGATCAATCATCTCCATCATCCTTTGTCCATATTTTCGCTCCTGCAAAACAAGTGTTAGCCATACATACATCCATTATATCTTTCATTAACATCTACCTATATGCATACATCTATCCATATCATTCTCTTTTACATATTCACATATTTTCTATCAATTACCATTTGCATAAACATCTATTCATAATCCATCTATAATCCATACACATAACATGCATAGCCATCATAATATCAACATCACAACCATTATAACATCATATAGATCGCCAAAACTGCCATATATATATACATGTGTGTCAAAATACAAGTGTCTATAATACAAGCTGAGCCCTGAAAAGAATGAATGTACAACAATGGCTCTAGGCCTCATCATGATACAATGCCAACAAGGTATGCCCTAGCGACTACTGCCAGCTCCCTCACCCTGACCACCACCACCAACAGGTCCTGTACCCGGTCCTCCATCTCTCGGTGGCCCCATCACTGAAGCTACTGATCGAGATCCACCTGACCTCCGTGAGCTCGAAGCCCCTGACCTGCTCCTGAAGCTAGGCTGTCTCTGCTCTGCCGGCACAGCTCCATAATATAGGCCTCTATAATACTCAGCCTCCCCCTGCACTCTCCGAAGCTCAGCCTGTACCGCTGTCAACTGTGTGGCTAAGTACATGGTAGCTCCATCCATCCCCAAGGCAGTCACTGCTCTATCCCGCTCACTAGTCATAACATGCAGCTACTGTACTGCCCTATCTCTCTCAGCTCGCAGACTATCTCTCTCAGCTCGCAGACCATCTCTCTCTGCTCTCATCGTCTGCTCCTGCTGTACTGCAGTATCTCACTCAAGCCTCATCATCTGCTCATGCTGCCTAGCTGTATCCCTCTCTCCTGTAACTCTCGCGAGCGCACCATCATCCTGTCCATCTCCTCTCTGAGCTCCCAACTGTAGCTGAGCCTGATAAGTCTGTGTCTGTGCTCTAGCATGCCTCAGACTGATCACGGCCTGATGCCTATCCATCTCCACTCTCCTCAGCCTCATCTGTGCCCGCTGCCTCCATCTCCTCTCCTCTCTGATCCATCTTCGCAGTTGCTGAATACCCACATCATCTCCTGCTCCGATCTGTGCCTGTGGCTGTGCTAATATAGCAGGCTGGCCTGGCACCTGCCCTGGCATCTGTATCCCTGGTGCGGCTGGCACTACTGCCTGTGCTGGTGGAGCCCGTCGTCGTCGCCTCCGAACTGGTCTCTCCATCCCAATCTCCCCAATCTCTCCATCCCGTGTCAACCGAATCGGCCTAGCTGTCGCCCAGTGTGCATCATACTCTGGCAACGTACCTGGATCTGCAGGACCCTGTCTCCACTGCCATGCTACTGGCCGCAATCCATCTCTCTCTGCCAAGGCTGTGTCCACCACAACCTCTGGACCCCAATCAAACACCTCCTGTCTCGTCCTCCCAAAAACGGCATCACCTACAGGTACTGCCTGTGCCTCTCCAAACTGTCTCAGGGCTCTCTCTGGCAAATAGCGCTCTATAATGTACACGCCGCGTCCAAAAATGTACCTCGCCTGTCTCGCATAAGCAAGCTCGGCATCCTCCTCCTCCCACTGCTCACATCCTAGCCATGGCCTCCATACAAATCTGTCTATCTCATCCAACCTCCGTCGCCAGTATACCACCCCTCGGCACTGTCGATACGTCAAGGCTCCTCTATACATCCGTGCAAATGGCTCTCCTGCTGCTCTCGCGACCCATCCCTCTGGTCTCGTCACCGGAATGTGCTCATAAGCCCATACGTGCAAAACTGTCACTCCTGCTGACATACTGGCTCCGAACATATATGCACAATCATGCAGATAATGATAGAGCTGTCCCAACACGCACTCTGCCCATGCATATCTCGTGCCATAGGAAAACATGCCCTCCATCACTGTCCCCCATCCTACAGGAAAACCTCTCGCTCTCCTGTCACCCACTAGCCATCTAATGATAGCCACTACCACTCGCTACAACCTGTCACAGAGCTCCTCCATCCTCCCCATCGGTATCTCTGAACCCTCTGCTCCGATGTCTGGTGTCCCAAACAATCTCCTGAATGCAGCTGGGCCCATCTCCGGATCATAATCTACCCGATCCCCATCTATCGGAATCCTCAAAATCTGGAACACATCCTCTAAGGTGATGGTCGCCTCTCCTGTCGGTAACAAGAATGAACTGTGCTCGCTCATCCATCACTCCACCATCGCAGTCATCAGCCCTCGATGTGCCTGCACTGGCTCTAATCGTGACACATGCTCCAAGCCCAGGATCTCCAACACTAGTAGCTCCTCTGCATCCAACTGTCTCACCAACCGCAAATCTCTCGGATGGGGCTCCCGTGATAGCAATGGCGGTAGTACATCCTGCATCATCCATTTACTCTTGTCAGTCCATCCCATTAATTATTCATATCAAAATCTGCCTATCTATCTGCTATTCTATCATACCTACCATATGCGGTTTACTTTACCACATGCGACCTTTGTCTGCACACTAGCGGCCCCTTTTACCACATGCGTCTCTGTTTTGACCAAACGCGAGCTCTTTTATATTATGCGCTTACTGTTTTACTAGCGGCGAGCTCTATTTCTACATGCGCCCATTATCCCTTCATATGCGAGCCCTATCCTACATGCGCCTCTATTTACTCTCAAAGCGAGCTCTTTTCCTAAATGCGCCTATCTTTTCCTTATAAGCGAGCCTAATCACTATATGCGCTCACTGTTTTCCTATACGCGTGCTCTCTACCTTTTGTGAGCTGTTTATAGCCATATGCGAGCTACACTACCCTATGCGACTACTATCTGCTCATAAGCGACTCGTTCCCCTCCATACGCGCATTTCGACTGCGTTTTTCCCGCCGACAGGATGCGACCTCGTTTTCCCTAAGCGACCTACCCGCGCCTATAAGCGACCTGCAATACTCTAAGCGACCTCTACTCCTACATAAGCGACCTATATGTGCCATGTCCTAAACTAGTCGCTTTTGGTGACGTGTGTGAATTAATTACGCTTCTAGGCTATTAAATGCACGCTTTTGGGAAAAGTTTTGCGACATACCGGTGCGCCTGCTCCCTCTGGTCGTCCATGTGTCCTCACCCGCTCCGCACGATGATCTCTGCGTGGAATCACCATCCTGCTAGCTCTGCCACTCTCACTCTCAGGAGCTCTGGATTTCTCTAGGTTTCTCAGCACAAATGAGCACAAATGAGCCTATTTGCCCTTGAAGCACCTACTTATAGCCCTTCTCCAAACCCTAATTCTTCTATACCACAGCCTATTTTCTTCCATGCAACCCCCCTTTCCTTCGCGTCTGCCCTCTTTTTCGCCCTTTTTTCTATCGAGAGCCAACCCAGTCCTTCCTGGTTCGCCTGGCTTACCTCTCGAGGGGGCATCACCTGCCAGTTACACTGGGGCATAACTTGTTTATTGAGCGCATCTCACATCTTCTTTGACACAACGTTCTATCGAACATTGTATCAAAGAGGGGCAAAATGTAGACACCCAAATTTGTCCATGTCTAACGACACCTTGTTAAATCACTAATCCATTACCCAATTAATTAAATAAATTTTATTTATTTAATTAAAATCCCATTCTCATTCATTTAGCCGATTAATTAAATAAATTGTATTTATTTAATTAATTCCACATCATGTCTTATCCCATTTTATGCATTTATCATATTAATTAAATAAATTTTATTTATTTAATTAATTTCCAACTCATATCCCACTAATTCAAATACTTTATTTGAATTAAGCCTTTATCATTTATCACATTTTAACACTTGTCCATTTCCCATTTATCATGTGTTGTAAGACAACTTTCATTTAAAAAATCCTTCACATGCACAACTAATTGGACCTAAATTTAGTAACTTTCAATCTTAGCCATTCACATAGCCTCTGAATCTCCACCGTTGATTGATCTTGGTTGAGTCCTATATAAACAGCCTCTCACTCCATATGAGACATCCAGAAATCATATAGTATCTAGCAATCCAGCAATCATATAGCAACTCCATTATCATCTTGAGCATTCGAGCATTCGAGCTTTTATCATCCATCAATGGCAGCTTTCAGCTTTGTAATTGCTTATCGTTGAAGAAGCAGTCCACATCTCTCTCTCAAACAAGGAATCGCACGGTCTAGGTGATGTTATGCTTGAATTGCATTATCCTTTGATTTCATTTAGGTTAGATTCCTTGATGATGGTAGGGTTAGGGTTTCATGACTATGTCTGATCTGCCACACCTGACTTTCACCTATCACACCAACCATTAGGATATGATTAACAATTTGACTCTCTGCATGACCTAGCCATCAACCTTTGATGGCATGAATGACCAGGTGAACATCCTAACAACAATGACAACTCAACTTACAACTCAACCTTTGACATCAATGACAAACAATGCCAATGCCAACAACAAGATCCATCAGGAGTTGAGGGATCTAAAATAACAAGGCAACATTCCCTACTTAAGATGGTATTCTATGCCATGCCATGTCCTTTTGCGTAAGAGAAAATAGTTGTGGCACCCTGCCCTTAGAATAACATATAAGACACTAGATGGCCGGCCCATGCCCATCTAGATGAGAACATATATTTTGGACTCCCATTGCCAAACATCTAATTATTGCACCTTTGAGAGATACTTTGTGCAAAGAATATTGGATCTACTTGGGTATGAGATGTGGAGATTGTCTCCTACCTTTATGAAGTTATTAAGACCTAAGGAGTTAGAGCTAGGGAAGAATTAGGATCACAATCTTGGAGATTAGTTCTTCCATAGTGATTATATTGTGATCATGGTTTATGGTGCTAAAGTAGAGCCACATTTGTTGCCTTTGTTTGTGATAGACAGACTTGCATTTATTGAGGTAATGTGGCAAATAAATGAATCAGATAAATTGTTAGTATGTGGTGACTGATCATGCTACAGGGATTGCGGGTACATGTAAAAAGGTAAATTTTGGTGACTTTGTCAGCCGCAGTTTCCCCCCAGAATAATTAATGGGGGAGTGCAAGGGGCAGAGGCCCTCCTGTAGGGCCTGTGGGTGTTGGCAGTTAGTTTGTTATTGGCTGACATGCAAAAACCCACTTTGTATAACCACCATATGGCTTGATAAATAAGTAGTTGGAGAAGGTGAAAATTTATGAGTCAAGGTTGAGATTGTAATCGTGAGTTTTGCTGGATAATAATATTGGATGGTTGTGTTTGTGGATGTAGCCCACTTTGGGTGAACCACGTTTAATCTATGTGTTCATTTGTGTTATTCTTCATTGTTATTTATGTGTGTTGTTAATCTACATTATAATTACTAATTGATATTGTTTCAGTCTATCATTGAAACCCTAACATAATCCTAACATAAAATGTACCTAAGAAATTAGAAGAAAGGATCTTTTTTTCCTTCTATTAATTTCTCAGATTTTCTAGTCATTGCCAAAGAGGGCCTTGATCAATTAGGATTAAAGTTGATGGGATACCGATTAAGGCTAGGTATGAAAATAAGATATGATCCTGAGCATTACATTGATAAATTAAGGAGATCATAAGGCAGATGAGGTTATAGCTGAAGATGAAAGAAAGTTCAAAGGCATATAAAACATCAAAATGCAAGGAAACACAATGATTATACCTTCGAAGTTCTCCCACTCCCTGATAAGGTTGAGGAGAGTTGCCCATGAAGACCCTCCTAGATTTACCCAAGATGATGAATGTGTGTAATGTGTAGATGTGCATTGCTCCTTGTATTCCCAACACAATATGTAATGGATGGATTTAGATAATAATTTGGTTAAGGATGAAGATAGGAGGATATGAATGAGATGAGGATGAGAGATTATTTTGGCATTATGATGTTAGGATGAGAGGATGTTGGAGGGATTTTTGTATGGATTTGATGCTATGGAGAAGTGATGAAAATGGCTTGGGTTGGCCCTGTATTTATAGGCAAATTTGGAGGGATTTGAATCCAATGGCTAGGATTCAAAGTAGAGATCAATGGTTGAGATGGGAAGATGAGATCAAGGGTTGAGATCTCATCAAAAAATATGGAGGGTTGGGATTAAATTTAAATTTTAAATTCACATTGGGAAAGATGAGGAATGAATTAAAAATTTATTTCCATAGGATAGTGTGAGGATGATGTGAACTTGTCAATGAATTAAAAATTCATTTTTGTGGGGGAGTGTTTGAATAAAAATTTAGTTTTATTGAGGAGTGTGAAGATATGTGACACATGCACATTTTTGGAACCTTACATGGGTAAGCTAATTTTATGGAAAATGTTTTAACATGAAAATAGAAAGATGATTTAGAAGGGTCATGTGACCTTTTGAATAAAAAATTTGATTTTTATTCAAAGTGTGTGGGAGGATGGGTTAAGCAAGGTTTGATCATAGTAATTAAGTGTTTAACTTAATTAATATGGTTGTAGAAAATTAGTGAGGGGGTTAATTAGGGGTTAAAATTAATTAAATAATGATTTGTTTAATTAATTTAGGTCTAGGGGTCATGTAGGCTAGGCTAGCTAATTAAATAATTGTTATTTAATCAACTAGGCTAGGTGTAGGCTAATTAGTAGGGTGGATTAATTAGATAAGTACGAGTTACCTAATTAATTGGGTTTAGGAAAGTGGACAAATTAACTAAATAAATATTTTGCATATTTATTTAATTAATTGGGATGATGTTAGTAAGGTGTAATGCTGAATTAATTTAATTAATTCAGTTTTAAGGGTTAATTGATGAATGATGGATGAATGATTCATGGGTAAGGTAGGATAATTAATTAAATAAAAAATTTAATTAATTAATTAGATAGGAAAATTAGTGATGTGGATGATGTTGAAGGGTTAAGACATTTTTAGGTGTCTACAATAGCCATTAGTTCAACCCATATGAGGACCTTATAAGAAACTATACAACCCTAGGGGAAATTAAAAAAAGAAAACAAATTTGGGATGAGGTTGCCTAATGTGAGAAGAAGGAATTAGTTCCTACATATAAAGGTGCATTCCTTACCATTGCAAATCCACTAATCAGAATGGGAATGATGATAAGCAGTGTTGATATCCTAGGAGAAATTCCTAAAGAGGATGAAATAGATGCTAAGCCAATTGTCCATCTCACTCCAATTTTTTAGGCCCCACCTATATAGGTTCTAGCTATGAGTGCTATGAAGAATGAAGAGGGAGCAAGCCTTGGTGAAAATAAGCCATAGAGCATGGTTCAACCATTGGTGGATTATGGTGCTATTGAATGTACTGGTGAAACCAATGCCAAATATCAAAAGATATTGCAGATGGTTCCTTCTCCTTAGAGGCTTGATATAGCTACTCTCCATCTTGGGAGAACATTATTGAATTTGGAAGAGGACGACTAGGTAGTCCAAGATGTCAAGACTTTATCCTATGAGCAGTTCCTCTTTGACGATGCTTTCATAAAAAATGATACATTCAAAATATAGTTGATAAAGGGGAGAATGGATGCAAACATGTAGATGAAGGGTGATGCTTCTCAACAAGAGGAAGTAGATAGTGAAGGGGAAGCTATCTAGAGCATCCAAAAGTAGATAGAGTTTGATTTGTCAAACCTGACACCTAAGAATGGAAGGTGAATTCTTAGAGAAAGTGGATACCTATTAATACTAGAGTGGGACATAGCTTTTGCTATAGCCTTGGACACCATTCGAAGGAAAAATATTGATGATGATGTTTTGGGAGATGAAGAATAGGCAGAGAATCTTTATTTTGGGTCTATTTTTGACACCAAGCATGAGACTCTAGCCATTTGAGCTGTAGCATCGACACATGACAAGGTTCAAGTTTTCAATGATATCAGTGAGATGAAAGGAAATCTAATTGTCAAAATATTAAGTGATACAACAGCTCCTCAAGCTACTTCCTTTGTCGTTAGTATTTTCTTATTCAATGAAGCTACAACTAAGAAACTACAAGTAGATTATAATAAGCTATAGGCTAAATATACCAAATTGATGCAAAAATACAACAAGATTAAGTCAATGGTTGATCAGCCTAAGATCACCATGACAAATCATGTATCATCCCCTGTCTCTTGAAGGGAAGCATCTCAACATGATAGATACACCTTCATGCTCAGGATTTAGGGATTGAAGGAAGAATTAAAGAAAAGAAAAGAAGCAGAAGATGTTGCAAAGGCCAAAGGGTTGTAGGATACTTTTGATTTGGTAAGGAACTTTTTTTACCATAGACTATCCCAAATTTTGGGAAAGGTTGACAATACATGGGAGTGTTTTGACAAATTGTTAAGGGAAAAAGATGCTCAAATCAAGTAGGAATCAACATTGAAGAAAATTTTGAACAAGTATATTCCAAGGCTATCATAACTAAATGCCATTCATACTATTGTAAGATTTATCCCTGATGCCCTACAAGAGGTGTCAAGTACTTGTGAGGTGGAAAGTCTTTTAAGTGATGTCTCTTTGTCCCAAGGAGGATTTGAGCTACTAATTAAAGAGAAATTTGAGAATTTCAAAGCCTTGGAGGAATGTCAACGACCACCAATTTTAGACACTAAAGATGAAATCATTGAATTTATGGAAATAAGAGTTCCAAGGCATCGCCCCTGATGATGGTCACATCAGTCACTCATAGGAAAGTAGACCCAATTTTATGTAACGCAAGGTTGGATAACTTGCAAAAATTGGAGTCTGGCTTGGACAATTTTGTAAAAGGTTTCAAAGTACTGCTAGATGTGGGATATCAAGCTCACATGAATAACCTAGAAAAGATCCTCAAATGTCCTTGGTCATTAGATGAGGTGTTCACTAGTTGGGTGCTCAAGTATTCATTGGGCTTAGAATGAAGTGATAGTTTGGCATCTAAAAGACACATTGGAATGTGTCATATTTATCTCCTTGGATTTTGGCAAGTTTGATAAGATAATTTGGCAGATGGTTAATGAGTTTTTTAAAATATGTAAATCTAGATTAAGAAAAGTTAATTAAGAAGCTAATTATCAGTAGCCTCAACTATAAAAGAGAAGGAATAAGATGCATGTGGCAATACGTTTTGGGTTGTTAGTCATTTTTGGAATTATTCTATAAGAATGTAGTCTTATTCATGGAGGGGAGTAGTTAGAAGAATTAGATAGTTAGGTTGTTATCTATATCTTGAATGATCTTGTTTGTATAAGATGAAATAATATGAGTCACATAACTATGAACTCCATGTTTGACATGGGAGGATCTGGTAAGATAACAACCTGTTGCTTGATGCATTTTCTTGGTTAAGGGTAATTTTTCTTACATTGAAAAGAGAATCTAGAAGTGCACCTGTAGGACACTCCAAAGAGGGGCCATGATGTCCTCTATCTAAGACATAAAGAGGGTGGAGAATGATGTCTTGGAACATCATTCCTCTTTCACTATAGCTTAAATCTCCTCCCCACCAGCTCTGATAGTAGGTCATCTGGCTCTAACCTTGGGTCTCTCCAGTAGGAGGATAGATGCTCATGAATATATCTTATGGTTTACGGGTGGTGTCTTCTATCCATCCACTCACTTCTCTTTCCTTTGGACCCACTGCACACATATACTCAACAATGGAGTCTTCATTTGTATTTTTGGGGTCAACAAGTGGAAACATTATCCCCTTCAGCTAGACACAATGGATTGCTTGTTCCATGTGAGCTAAAAACAAAGACGTGGGCGTCAACATTTTGCTAAACAAATGGGCTACCTAATCCATGAAGGTAGATGGTTAGAAGTTTGTCATCTTCTATCCACCCACTTAGATAGCTTGTGGGAGGACGAACATCTCTCAAGTGAATCCAAGTGTAAAAGGTTAAAATGAAATGTAAAAGGTTGTTTATAAAGTTTTTGTAAAGTAACAGATATCATTCATCCAGAAAGACTTTGTTTGTAACCTTTTCTATAAAGGATGAAGTCATTGTATTGTAAAATAGGGGGAATAATACAAGGAAGAAACTCTTTGTAAAGTATCTATTATTGGAAATACAGTGTCTATTTCAGTGTCAAAATTTGTACTCTATAACACTTTTTCTTGAAATGGAATATATGAGTGAAAGCTCTTCAATTCACATCATCTTCATTTGAATTGTCTCTTGTTTCTTTAAATAAAATAGATAAGGGTTGTTTTATTTGTTGAATACAATTGATATGTCAAACAACTATCTCTATTAGTTTCTATTCAAGGAATATCACAAATCTTTCATTGAGAGTTGTGGGAAATTTGAGATAATACATGGATTAATAAGTAGAATATTGAATTGTAGTCATATACGTAGGTTCTATTGTTGTAAGGTTGAAATAATTGAAAGAGCCATTAAGAAGTGTTGTTGTAGAAATACATGTGTGTGCATGAATGACTTTGTAAACCCTTGTAAGGTACCGATCTGTGAGCTACAAGCCTCCCTATTTCACTCATATTAATTTCAGAAAAGCCAAAATACAAAATAAATGAACTCTATAAGTTATCAATTCCACATTCATATCGATTCATAAAGGACATAAGAAACACACTAATAAGAGTCTATTATCTCTTAAATCCTTATCACTTTGTATGAATTCTCAAACCTACTAACATGTTGTCTACAAGTATCTCATTTATTTAAGCTAGCACGCGTTCTAGGGAAACCCACCTTGGCTTTGCAAAGCCTAAAGTGTAGGGGAGAAGTAGTTCTATATCTCCCATTTTTTGGCCAACCTTTCTACAACCTCAAACATAGAAATTCACAACTTCTTAGAGATTGCAGTCTACTAGTTGGAGAACCAACATAATTCACTCTATCCTATCTCTATACAATAATCTTCATATTTTGCAATGTTAACTTCTTCTATCAACCAAAAAACTCTATGAATTGTAGACTTACCTTAATTACCTAGACCCATTTTAGAGTTACACTCTTTGATGATGGATGCTACATCTATCAACTTTGTATTGTCTTTGTACTTCAACTCTTCTTGCATTAAGGCTCTTTTAATACATGCTCCCACACCATCATGCTCTCCTTTTCCATGCATAGCCTCGAAGAAATTCCATAAATGTTGAACACCACTCATCATATGCATCCTACTCAACCAATCAAACATCCATGAATTCTTAAATTATGACACACAATTATCTGATCATATGATATGTTGACCAAACATGATGTTCCTACTACCCAAATTACCATAGAACATCTTAAAGCAACCTTGCACAAAATTTGAAGAATGTGTGTGTTCATCACTAATATAAAAATGATACTCCCTTAAGATCTTTGTGTCTTCCTCTATACCATAAGTTGCATGATTGAATGCCATATGCATAAATATAGCAACTTGAGTGGAGTTGTAGTACTGTGATTGAACCTCATTATGTGGTTTTAGTGTATAATTATTTGCAAAGTCTACAATTGACACAATCATATGAAGAGGAAATGTGTCCTTGCAAAACTTGAATTGCAAGTCCAACCATCGAGCTCTATGTGTATGCCTTGCATACTCATACACTATCTTTTCTTGAAAAATAGGCATAAATATAGATACTAGTATTTTTTTACTCACCAATTGACATATGTTTTCCTCATTACCATCTTTTAGAGTGTATGCCACTAACTTATATTTCCCAAAAGGTACTAGTTCATTTCCAATTGCATGTGTATTCTCCATGTATACACAAGTTCTCAAATATTGTAAACCACCGCAACTATCACATGTTCCATCCAAACATGATTTCTTATAAAAAAACTATCCATATACTCTTTCACAAAAATGCTTGAAATGAAATATCTTTTTGATTTAGGTGGAGATTCTATCATACACTCCTGAAAAATATCATTAGTATGAAAAGATAAACATATTTGTTGAAAAACATCATAATGCATAGAAAATTCCATGTGAACTCTACAACAAGAAGTTGTGTGTGTGTGATTTATTTTGACATAAAAAGGTTTATCCATTTCAAAATACCTTTGACTAATTTAAGTTTGAGGATAACTATACAAATTTGGAGAAAATTTGTGTTTGAGTCATATCTAAAAACAACTTTGGATGTGGCTCACAATTTTGACAACCAATTCTCCTTTCTACAACATCCTTTTGATTAGGAGATACTCCTATGTTATTTCTCCAAAATTCTTCAATTGGAGATTTTAAGGCTTCAACTGTGGCTTTAGCTTTTCATGGGAGTCTATCATAAAATGCCCATAGTTCATTGCTATTTGGGTCCTCAACTCTTTCACACCTCCCAATGACTTTCATTAATGTTTTTCTACTTACCTTTAGTGCTTGACTTGTTTTTCTTATCAAGCAAGATTTCTTTGTTTGATTCCTCAGTATAGTTGATATAATGACATGTCGTGTAGCATTACTATCTTTGATGTGTGAGGTGGAACCAATGATTTGTTATGCATTGATTAGATTTTTTAAAATAGATTTTTCAATATTGTTTTTGATGTTCTTATACCAAGAATCTTCATGATTGGCCTAAACTTAAGATTTTTCATCATTTCAACAAACAATTGACATCTTTCGATTTCACTTATGTTTTCAAAAAATATTTTCCATATTTTATTCACATTTCTTCTACAAGTACATTCAAGAATCTTACCAAGCATTGGTTTTAGAATATTCTCATCAATTTCACTAAAAAACTTGGGCATTTTATGCAAAATCCTAGGAGGTGTTCTCAATGGAAAACTTGAATCATTAGATAAATTCTTCTCATTCAACACTTGATAAATTGGTGTAACATCTATATTCACATTTGAAAATGCATCATCATTTTCAATTAGGGATTGAGAATTTTCTATAATATCAAATTGAGATGGGAAAGATGACATACCTTCAACTCCTACATTCAATTTCTCACCCGCATGAAGTTTTTTCATTTGTTCCCTTTGTTTCTCCAAATTCTTCTCTCTCTTGGATGTTTCTGTTGGCAAGAGACACTGCTACGCATGATAGGTGTTGTCATTGATGGCAACTACGTCTACCTTGCACATCCGCATTTCATAATCTGTTCATATCGGAAGTCAGAGTGAAGATTTGGATTAAGTTCGAGTAGTTAGAAACAGAGCATGTGATAGGGTCCGGTATCTTGGTTCGGATCTCTCTAGTGATAATTCACAGTGTGCTACGGATCTGAGGGAATGATAAGGATTGTCAAGACTATCTAAATCTAGAATTTTAGCCTCTAGTAATAAAGGATTCAAAAGTTATAAGGATCTGAGTATCAGGTTCCAGTCAGTTAGTACAGTCAGAAGAAGAACAAGACAACCTAGTATTTGATCTTGGTTCGGATGCATAAAAGTTGTTGGATAAGCAATTGGTGATAATCAACGGTATTGGCTAACATGATTGATGATCTGGAAACACAAGTTTTTGGTCTGCGTTGATATTTGTGCATGGATTCAGCCGAAAGAGCAGAGTGTTTAATAAATGTTCTAAGTTTTATTGAAGATGACTACAGTTGATTGAATTTGTTGATGCAGACATATATAGATGATGGATTTGAGTGTTTTGGTGATATGGTGCGATAATGGAGTAAGTGTGAAAAAGAGTAGAAGAAGTACGAAGGAAAGGATTTAAGCTAGGACTATGGTAGAAGAGTGAAACGGAGAAGAATAAGGATGGAGTATGTAAGATCAGTATTCAGTGCTTAACTGGAACTAAATTCTTGCATTGGCGATGCTACTCATCAGTTCAAACAATCTGTAATCTTTTTGTGATCATTCTTGTAGGCAGTGAGCTTGAAGGCATGTGCCTTCCCCTTTTGTAATACTTTTAATAGAGTATAATCTTTGTGGGTTAACCCCCATGGTGGTTTTTCCCTTAACTGGGTTTCCACATTAAAAATCTTGGTGTCAAGTGTGTTATTTTTATTTTTGCTCATGTGCTATATGATTCATGCTTTCATGATTATACTAATGATCTGTATATAAGTGGTAGAGAAGAATTAATTGCAACAAGTGTTAAAGTTTTGAGACAACTAATTCACCCCCCTCTCAGTTGTCTGCCCTAATTCCAACAATTGGTGTCAGAGCAAGGTTCCTTGGAAGAAGCCTAATAGCTTGGGGAAGATCTGGGAAGGTATTACAATGGATGTATACAACCTTGATGAACAACTTCGACTTGCTTTAAATGATCTTGACCAATCCAGAGTAGAAGTCAAAGAACTACAAGAAAATCTTAAAGATGTTGAAGACTGCATTGAGATCTTAAAAGAAAAATTGAGTAAATCTAATGGGAAGAGGAAGGAGCTACTTCTTCAACAAGGAAAATAGAATGAGGACAATGACATGGATAAGGCCCTAAAAGAGAAGACAAAGGAATGTGAGAAGTTAGCAAAAGAAGTTGTTCTAAAACATGAAATGGAATCTGGGGTGATGAGGTTAACCAAAGAAATTGAGGAAAGAAAGAAGACTGAAGAAGACTTGAAACTAACTCTGAAAGAAAGAACGGAAGAATACTACAAATTGGACAGAATTTCTGGGCATCTAGAGTCTAATCTCCATGAAAGCAGAGACAACAAAAGAGAACTTGAAAGGCAAATTGTCATTCTCAAACACGACCTAGAAGTTGCTAATGAATATAAAGAGAAATTCAAGATAAGCTCAGCTAAACTTGAAGTACTGCATGATAGTCAGAAGAAGGTAGATGATACGCATGGTCTAGGATTTGAGAAAGGTGAGAGATCTGGATCCCGTTAAAGAAATCTTGATACAAGAAATCAAAGAAGGAATCCTAGAAGACCTCTGGTAAGACAACCTAATGCTCAAAGGTATCCATCTTTCAATGGCAATTGTTTCAAATGCAATAAATTTGGTCATAGAGCCACTCAATGCAGAAGTAGAGTGAATCAAAGTAGTCCATCATTCTCTAGTCAATGATTCAATTGTAATAGGTATGGTCATAGATCCAATGAATGCAGAAGTATGATAATGAATAACTCTAAAAATAGAGGAAATGTCAATTCCTGTAATGGCTACTGTTTTGCATACAATGGACTTGGAGACATGGTCAATTAGTGCATGTCAAGAGGAAATCAATCAAATGGGCAAAGAAATGTTGTGTGCTTCAACTGTAATCGATTTGGTCATTTTGCAAGATTTTGCAGAAACAAGAATAATGAAATAAGAGGTCCGGTAAATAGAAAACTGGATGAGCAGAGACAAGAGAAAGGCAAGGGAAAAATTGATGTGAATGAGATCTAGAATGAAATGAGCAAGACATGGGTCAAGAAAAGTGTTATGAACAATAGTAATGGGTTCACACTAGAATCTGGTGCTAACAATTCCTTCATAAATTGAATTAGGAGCTCTGGCTCAGGGGGAGAAGCATTAAAAATCAAGTTCCCCTAGCTAGTAAGTGGGTGCCTGAATCTGGCACAATGAGAGAAAATAATTTGGGTTATTACAGATCATTTGAAAGGATCTTTGGAAGAAAAGAAGAGGATATGATGATTTGCAGAGCAATTGAAGATCGACTATATGCAGAAATAGTGTAACCGGATGTGTTAGGGTAGAGCATTTATTGCAAAGGAAAATTAGGTTTTGTAGAGCATAAAAAGGTCATTCACTCTTCATTTGAATCACTTTGCATTTGAAGAGAGCAAGAAGAATAACGTCTGAGCTGAGATTTCAAGGATTTGAAGTGCGATCAATGAATTTGCCTGCCAACCCTAATCTCATGAAAAAGGTATTTATCTGCAAAGCTTTGAACTTGTAATCTTTTGCAATGGCTACACCTTTGGTTGTTGATATTACTGAAAGGCCTCGACCCAAATTTAAGAAGCACCTAGACAAATTAGTAGAAGTCGACCCATTAGGTGCATTTTCAAGTGTTCCGTTTGGTGTGCTACATGTTGAAAATATTAGGGTCTATATTCATGCGAGCATAGATGAATTTGGGGACTCAAGGTTTGTAGATTTGTTTGAGAGTCATCTAAGGGATGAAAATCATGATCTTAAACCCAAGTATAAGGCACTACATGATAAACATTTTATTCAGATTATGGGGTTTCCAACATTCGATGAAGATGAATGGGTCTAGTATGTTTTAAGTTGAATGCATGATGAGTTTTTGTGGCTGTTGAAACCATTCAAAATTACAAAGGATGCTCTCAAGATTGTGACTAGGTTGAATTCAACTAGTGGTTTACTCATGTTGAAATCTGTGAAGAACCAGACTATAACTGATGCAACAAGTGCTAAATTTGACAAGAGGGCAATGACTATCAATGATATTATTGATCCGGATGTCAAGTTTTCTTCAATGGTAATTGGGTACAAAATTCATCATTCCAGCAGGGAGAACTCTGTCTTTGGAATGACCATATATGTTGCATACAAAATGCTAAAGGAAAATGCAGATTATGACTTGTGTGAATTATTACAAAACCAACTAATTGAGAACTTGAACAAAATCAAGAAAGATAAGAAAAACACCTTTAAATATGGTACATTGGTTCTATGTTTATTTTTCTACTTTATGAATGAGGTACCTAGAGTAAAGGGTATGCATTGGACTAATGATGAGCTAGTTGCTATTCAGATCAGAGATCATCTACACAACATTGGTGACTATAAAGCACAAAAAATTACAATCTGGGGATACTTCAAGAACTTTCAGAATATGATGCATTCTAGAGAAAGAATCCCTAAATTGGTTGTTGAGAAGTACAAGAATGAAATATGTTTCATGGTGGACACTGATTAGTGCCTAATGGAAGTTGTAGAACCCAGAACTGTTTGGATTATGCCTATGGGTTATGAGGTTGATGAGAAGATTTTGGAAATGTATGCTCAACATATCTTGAGAAAACTCAAGGATGACTCTGTTGAGAGGTTTAGGACTTATAAAGAGCTTGATGAAAAGCTACATGTTGAACTCCAGAAGCCAGAGATTAAGAGAAAAGCTTAGAAGCAAGTAGAAATGTATGCTGAAAGCATTGGGATAACAAAGGAAGTTGTGAAGCAGAACAGAGAAAGAATAGAAAAAGCTGAGAAGGAGAAGCAGGATAAGAAACAAGAAAGTACTCCAGCAGAATCCTCCTCCACTCCAAGGTCGAATAGGAGCTCTGCTGCTGCCCCTGTTTCCCCAAAACTTGCCAAATCTAAGAAACTAGAAAACATATCATCTGGTAAGGAAAAGAAAAGAAAATAACTAAAGTAAAGGCAAAGAGATCATATGATAGTTTGGAAAGGAGGATGAAGAAAAGACAGACTCAGATGATGGGCTTAAGGAGCCAATGGTCACATGTGCTAAAGTTGTTAAAGTATATGAAGAGAAGCCTTCCGAAAGCAAGAAGACAAATAAGAGGCATAAATCAGAGGCTGATGTTAAGAAGCAAATTCCCTCTGTGAAAAACATTGTCAAGACAATCTTTATTGATGGAAATTTAAAACCATTGACTAAATTCTATGATCTTTACAATGACATTGACAAAAGACTCTTGGAAGAAGCCACTATCAAATACTTGAATGTATTCAATCGAGCACTGGTAGAAATTTTGTCAAAAGTTCCAAAAGGCTTAAGAGACATCTTGGAAATAAGAAAAGAAGTTGCCAAGTCAAAAGATATGGAGCTGAGGGAACATGTGTTGACCACCCTATGTCCGGTGATCTCTAGTAGAGAAGTAGATAAAATTTTTAAGGAGGTCAAAAATGAATTCAGGAGTAAGACAAGAATGGACAAACTGATAATCAAAGAAATAAAAGTAGTCCAAGAAATTGAACAAATTTTGAGAAAAGCATTGGACAAGAACAAGTTTTTTGTTGTCAGATGAGCCTACTGATGACACACTAGTCCCAAATGAAGAAGAGTAGCAGAAGGATGAGCAACAATTTGGAGTGGATGATTCCTCTGTCCTGGAAGAGGAAGCAATAAGCAAGTAAGAAGAAGAAAAAATGATAGATGAAATTGTTGATGCAGGAGGTATTCTAACTCCTCTGGATCATTTTGACAAAGAAGATACAGAGATGAATATAGAAGCAGATGATCAATTTGAAGATGACTTATTGAAGGTTGAAGAGCATGAAACAAAAAAGACTAAGGACCATGAAGTAGAAGAGGTCAAGGAGAAAAATGAAAAAGAAGAAGAGATTACTAAGGATGATGAAAAGCCCAAGAAGGACAATCCGATTGACAGTACTGACAAGAATCAGATAGACACATCATCATTTTGGGCAAGAGACACTGCAGAGGTAGTGAAGGAAATTTTGGAACTTTGAGACAAAGAAATTGAAGAAGATCAGGACATTATAGAAGGTCCAATAAATTTTGACACATTATCTCTGGTGCAGAAGATTAAGTTGGCTTCTATAGCTCAAGCCAAGGCTAGAGAAGACATTTTGAAGTCTCACATAGAGGACAGTGAGCTACTTGGTCTGGCATCAGGAATTTTAGAAAAAATCATGCCAACATACCAGAAGGATTCTTCAGCATCCCCCTTTGGACAATTAAAGAACCTGATAAACTCGGTAAGTTTTCATTTTGAGTCTCTAGAGAAGTCTATAGAGGTCAAGGTTCAAAAAGAATTAAATGATAAAAGATTTGATGCTCTTAAGGGATTTATTGGAGTAGATAAAATGGTGCTGGATGCCAATGTTAAGAGTATTCAAAATGCTCTTACAGAAGGAGGAAATGTATATAAATTTTGTCTATCTTATCCTAAAATTATAGAGGATATTGAAGATAAAGTAAAAGTGTCTATGCAAAATTTATCTAGTATATCCAATTCTTTTGATCCGGTGTCAGTATCAGTGGCAAGTAAGGAGAGTCAAGTGATGAACTTGATTGAAGATATAGAGAAATTGATTAAAGAGGAGAGCATAGAGGCAAGAATGAGTGAGCTCCGGGGACTACTTTCCCCCAAAATGGAAGCCATGTTCAATGCCCTGACTGAAGCCCAAGCTGTAGCTCAATCAAGTGACCCCATTGATCTGCAGACAACAGAGTCACAAGCATTCCTTTTCAATGGCCACATCTCAATTTTGAACACTATAAAGAAGAGTTGGGATAGTGATCTGGCACATTTGAAGAATATTTTTACTGATGTACTTAAGTTTATGTAAATATGACTCAAAGACTATTTGTACATATGTGGCCTGATATTTTTGTGTGAATTTTATTTTGTGGATCCCACTCTTTGCCATTGATCTCAAAGGGGGAGTGAAGGGTAGTGAAAAATGGGAAATCCAGAAAAGGGGGAGCATTAGAGAACAGTGAAAAGCATAAGTGTACATAGAAAGGGGGAGTTGTTCTGACACTTAGTCATTTGTCACTTAGTGTTGCCATCAATGCCAAAGGGGGAGATTGTTGGCAAGAGATAATGCTACGCATGACAGGTGTTGTCATTGATGGCAACTAAGTCTACCTTGCACATCCACATTTCATAATATGTTCATATCAGAAGTCAGAGTGAAGATTTGGATTAAGTCTAGGTAGTCAGAAACAAAGCATGTGACAGGGTCCGGTATCTTGGTCTGGATCTCTCCAGTGATAATTCACAGTGTGCTGTGGATCTGAGGGAGTGATAAGGATTGTTAGGACTATCTAAATCTAGAATTTTAACGTCTGATAATAAAGGATTCAAAAGTTATAATGATCTGAGTATCAGGTTCCAGTCAGTCAGTACAATAAGAAGAACAGGGAAACCTAGTATTTGATCTTGGTTTGGATGCAGAAAAGTTGTTGGATAAGCAATTGGTGATAATCAGTAGTATTGGCCGACATGATTGATGATCTGGAAAGACAAGTTTTTGGTCCGCATTGATATTTGTGGATGGATTCAGCTGACAGAGCAGAATGTTTAATAAATATTCTAAGTTTTATTGAAGCTAAATACAGTTGATTAAATTTGTTGATGCGGATATATTTAGCCGATGGATTAGAGTGTTTTGGTGAGTTGATATGGTGCGATAATGGAGTAAGTGCGAAAAAGAGCAGAAGAAGTGCGAAGGAAAGGATTTAAGCCCAGGCTATGGCAGAAGAGTGAAACAGAGCAGAATAAGGATGAAGTGTGTAAGATTAGTATTATGTGCTTAATCGGAACTGAATTCTTACATTGGCAGATGCTACTCATCAGTTCAAACAATCTGTAATCTTTTTGTAGTCATTCTTGTAGGCAGTGAGCCTCTTTTGAGCAGTGAGCCCGAAGGCATGTACCTTCCCCTTTTGTAATACTTTTAACAGAGCATAATCTTTGTGGGTTAACCCCCACCGTGGTTTTTCCCTTAACCAAGTTTCCACATTAAAAATCTTTGTGTCAAGTGTGTTATTTGTGTTTCTGCTCATGTGTTAATTGATTCATGCTTTCATGATTATAATAATGATCTGTATATAAGTGGTAGAGAAGAATTAATTGCAGCAAGTGTTAAAGTTTTGAGACAATTGATTCACCCCCCTCTCAGTTGTCTGCCCTAATTCCAATAGTTTCATGATCCAATTCAATTGGCAAAGATGGATGATCTTCATTTATGGAGTTCAATTTCTTATTTTCATGAAGTTGTCTCATTCGTTCTCTTTTATTTTCATTCTCAACTTCACACTCCTCTAGTGTTTGAGTTTTTGGTTGTTTCCTTGGCATCATGTTGAATTCTATATCAATCTAACATAAATATTCAAAAACACATAAACAACAATTGACAATTTATCAAATTCAAATACAAAATATGCAATTAGAATGTTTGTTGTCAATGTAAGACAAAAAGTTGGTTAATTTTGTCAATCAAGTATTTCAATTCCTCAAAACATGAAAAAAATGATTTGCAATATCAAATTTGATTTAAAAACATGCAATTGGAATCCTCTAAATTGATACAAGAGTAAAAAGTGAGATACTTTTGTCAACTAATGATTGTAGATCCTCAAAAGCATCAAAAGTGTGTTTGTATGTCATAAAAGCACATAGTAGGGGAATAAATAGAGAATATGGGTCCAAAATCATGTGATGAGCATTTTTACAGGGCTTTGCTCACCATTTTAGCTGATTCAAAATGTGAGCACGTTTTTTACTGCTTTGAGAAATTTCAACCCAAAGGGTTGGATTTTCCTTGGGCATCCAACCCAAAGGGTTGAACCTACCTTTTGGAAACCAAATATGTGTTTTCAACGAAACATAGAAAATCAATTAAATCTTAAGTGTGCTCTCCATTAGGTTTACACATTTTTCAACGTTATTTTGAAAAAATGCTAGGATGATTTCAAGTTTTTTATTAGCTTTCGAACCATGTATTTTTTTTCTAAAATATGATAAAATTAATGTTTCCATCTTCAATTTCTTTTGCTAATGTCTTCTCTTTTTGGCAATAAACCTATACATAGTTTTTATGGTGTCATTTTTATGCATTTGTCAAAATTTGAAACAAATTACATTTTTAGATTCTAAACTCTATTATATACACATTCAAAAAAATTAAGGGGGGAGCATGCTCTAGATCTCATTTTTCAGGATGTGTCCACTTTGAAAATTCATAAAAAAACATATATTCATTAAAAATTAACATAAAAATTAAGCATAAACTACGTGATGTTAGCTAATTTTTCATTGAAGCGATTTGTGAAATATTTAAAAATGTCAACATTTTAGGGGGAGCATACTAGCTTCTATGTTATATTTTTATGACAAAAATAGGAGCACTTTGTGTGCTCCCATTATTTGAACCTCTTAATCTCCACCATTTTTAGAAAAAAATAGTAGTTTAGAAACTAGATTTTGAGCACTACAAATCTTGTTCTTATCACATCTTCTAATTTTGAGCATGGATATCTTCAATTTCTCATCCAAGATTAGTTTTTACTAATTTTAGAAAAAAAAGGGGCCACTTTTAATCCCCTTTTGGTCCCTCATTTCCATGCATGTTGGCAATAGTCAGGATAGTAACCATAACCCACTACATATGGCCATAAAAGGATTATGGAGCACAAAGCTAACAAGCCCTAGTAGGAATAGACTTGTTTTTAAAGGGACACATCCCTAATGTTATCCATATATATATATATATATATATAGGAAGATATAAGGATTTGAAGGATCAGTTTCATGCTTAAAATATGTATGATGCATTATCTATTACATTTAATCTCCGCATTATGATATTTCATACCACACAATCTACTCATTCTCTCACCATCATAACCAGGGTATAAACACTATAGCAGGACACTAGGGCTCAGAACTTCGATCTGTGTCGCCCTCATCTTGCCAACATTTTAGTTCTATTGTTAGAACTCTGGAAGAACAATGAAGAATAGAGAGGATCATTAAAAAGGAAGAAGTACAGAATAAAAGGAATTGTTAAGGGAAACATTATAAATAAGGCAATTTTTTTTCATGATTTGTGGAAGATTAGATCTTAGGTCCTAACCTTGTGAGAGGGGGGCAGACACCTAGGGAATGACAAATCAAAAGGTAATCTAAAAAATCCCTAAAAAGATGTGACCAATCAATGTAGGCCAACCATGGGATACATAAAAGGACTAATGAAATACCACATCCTAAACACCCATGGAAAAAGAAGATAACAAGAGATTAATGGAAGTTAAGGAAAACATCCAATTACCAATGGACTTGAACATGGAAGAAAAGAAGCAAAAAAAATACAAGAATGCTAAGAAAGGTACTGCGAAAGGATGGAGAAAGTAGAGGAGATGGAATTAGATCACACCAGAAGGGCTGCAATTGGAAGGGACATGCTAGAGGAAATAGAGTGCACTAGAGGGGCTACAAATAGACAAGATGATACTAGTCTACCTAAATCTAAATAAATAAGTGAGTGCACCACATGGGAAACATATGCTAACATAGAAATAGAATTATAGAACACTCCAAAACAAATGAACTCTCATCTGGAGAAAGCAATAGAAATCCTTAATAGCTTAGAAGGAAGTATAACAACATATGGGATATCCCAAAAAAATTAGGAAGGGTGTAGTGGTATAGAGATCCCACCACTACTGCAATTAAACAAAACACCACTTGTTGAACCTAATTTATCTAATAACTGAATTACAATTAACAAAGATTTTGAACAATTACTGAATCCAATGAAAAATTTACAACCTTCAAATTTTGATATAGAATACTTAGAGCAATTGGTTAACAAGAATGTAAGAAAAATAAGAGATGAGGGTTTACACCAAGCGATACCAGACAATAATAATACCATGTTCAAAAACATAATTGAAATAAGGGATGGAAATTGGAATGTACCATTAACTAATAGGATGTCTCTAACTAATGAGAAAACATCTCGTAAAACAAAGCACCACTTTGAAAAGTTACAACCCCTAGACCAAGAGCCATCCCTTATGCCCTATAAGTTAAGAAGAATATTAACATCAGATATAAGTTAAAATTTAAGTGAGACAACAAAATCAAAAGAACAACAATTTGTAGAAATCTGCAACACCATATTGGGAAACAAATATTTTGACATAGAGCTATCAAGAGATAAAGGAAGAAAAACAAACAGTACAACAAGTAAATCCAGAGAAGAAAGGTTAGACACAAAAGAAACAACTTCGCAAAGAGGATAAAAACCTAAACCTACCATGGATACACATGTGAAACTCCCAATCTTTGGAAAATACACTACATAAGCCGCATAACACATATTTGTGTTAGAATCATTATGGAAAAGGAAAGGAACCACAAGTGATTAGGATAAACTCTTTGACTTTGTGGGAACCTTGCCGAATGAAGCACTAAGTTGGTATAGAAATACATGCGTAAAACATCACAAGGAATGGGATGAAATTAAGGTGGATTTTCTATCCAATTTTGAATCACCAGATATCCCCACATAAAGTGTAAGGAAAATGAGGGAAATGGTGTAGGATGAAGGAGAGTCCATAAAATAATATGATAGAAGATTCAAAGAGGTATTCAGAAAGTTGGAAGATCTCTAATAGAGAAATAATGCATTGAATGGTTTATTTTTTGATTAAAACCTGAAATAAGAACATCTTTGGATGGAAGAGTATTCAATACATATTCAAAAGTGGTGACATTAGCATGTTGCAAAGAAGTACAAACATGGAGAAGAAAATAAAAAGATAATGAAAACAAAGAAATAGAGAGTCTAAAGCTAGAATTAGAGAAATTGAAAATTAAACAAGAGATTCTAGCCAAATAGGAGACTACTCCACATAAGAAAAGGACAAATATCTAGTGTACATATTGTTCTAGAGAAGGTCATACAAGAAATGAATTTACGGTGCTCAAGGGAGATAAGAGAGATAGTGCATTGAGAGTAGACCTAAAAATAGTCCCAAGAAAGATGCAAACTATCTATTGTGGAATATGTGGAGAGTGGGATGACCATGAAATAGATGATTGCCCATCCTTGCTATTTAGGCTCTAAGGTGAAGAACAAGAACATGAACCATGGTGTAACCACCACCATAAAAATAAAAACATAGTATATCAAGAAATGGAAAATGTGAAAGGATTAGCAGAGAGACCTCTTTATGCCCAGGATCATGGCTACAAAGCACCCAACTAGAGAAACCAAAGGAATATCAATACACCCCAGAATACATCTCCATAGAATCAAACAATATATCCAAATAACTATTCAAATGAAGATAGAGGATGCTGCAATAGTTATAGAGGTGGAAAACGCATAGGCAGAGGCCGAAGAAGAAGACATGGTGCCACTTTTATAAATGCGGTAAGTAGGGACAATATTCCAATGAGTGTTGGTGTAACAAAAAGAAAGAATGCGGATTTTGTAGAGACAAAAAAACATGATTTATTTACATGTGAAAGAGAAAAACAATACTTTAAGAATTCTCCAACACAATAAAAGAGTGATGAGTTCACTAGAGGGACAAAGATAATGCTAAAATCCCCAAAAACTCATTGCAAGGAGCATGGAGATGTCATAAATAAGACAAAATTGATATTGAAGATGAAGCAGAAGCATTAGAAAAAGAGTACTAGGAGAAAAAGTAGAGGTTAAAACAAAAATCCTTGGTGGAATACAAAAACAAAAATAAGGTTGTGTAAATTATAAGAAAAGGAACAGATATCGCAAAGGCAAGACACACAATAAACAAATTAGATAGTGATAATTATAAGGAGGAAGAAGAAGAGGAAGACTTCTTCCAAAAAAATACAAACATGATAAAATCATGGAGGAAGATAGAAAGAACATTAGCAAGGAAAAACAAAATGAATTATATTATAAATCTTTCTTCTCAAAGAAGGAAGCCTCAAAATTAAAACAACTGGCTCTCCTTGTGGAACAGAACAACTTAGTTGAGAAGCTAAAACAATTTTCTAAATATTGGAATAAATGAGTTATTCCAAAACCATAGATCCAAAAAGTAACAAAAACATCCAAATCCTAGAAAATTAAACCTCTGATGATTGATGCATATATAAATCATAGGAAAATTAAACATGTAATG
The DNA here is from genome assembly GCA_027924645.1 of Cunninghamia lanceolata. Lineage (NCBI taxonomy): Eukaryota > Viridiplantae > Streptophyta > Pinopsida > Cupressales > Cupressaceae > Cunninghamia > Cunninghamia lanceolata. Next base: position 5,553,772 of record BSBN01000054.1, read on the forward strand.
GTTGATTTAGGGGAAGATGTATATGCTTCCCAAAAGGGTATGGGAACAACTAGGATACCCACAACTATATGAAACCCCTTACAACATAATTTTGGTAGATGGGTCATCAATAGGGACCATGGGGACCTGGAAAAACCTAAAAGTCAACATATTGGGAGTAAAACAAGTAGTAGACTTTGAGATTATAGAAATGAAAGAACCATTTGATACCTTCAATGCATTACTAGGATTACAATGGTTTGTGAATGCCAATGGCATCATAGATTCCAATAAAGAGGAACTATATTTTGCAGATGAAGATAAGATAGTACACATACCCTTAGGTGTACACATGAGCAATGCATATACAAAGGAAGTAGCATGGGAACAATATAATGATGAAGAAACCATAAACATCTATTCATTAACAAAACTATCAAAATCAGAACCAACTGAAGAACCCATGCCTGAAGGGGAAATATGTATTAAAAGTAGCAATGAGAGTACAAATAGTGAAGATGTCCTAAATGCCTAGCTATGAGATGAGCCAGAATTACAATCCTAGAAGTAATAAGGGCTAGGAAAAATTTTACACTACACAGAATCCTGAAAATCATACCACAACTTATTGCAGATAAAACTACTAAACCAAAAATAGAACCATCCTCATATACACCACATAAACCCTCCACATCCTAAAAATATTGACAAATAAACTGATGCAGAGGCATCCACACTAAAACCTTGACATACAGCTTGTATGTCTACAACCCATCATCATCATCATATTTTTTGTTAACATTGTCAGCATCATCATATTTTCTCTTGCCGACCGATATCCTCCTGCAGACAAACCTTCGCCCTTTTGCCTGTCAGCAGCATCATCATATCCGGCTATCGGCAGCATCATCACATTCGGCAAGCGCAAACATCCTCCTGATGTTCACTGTTCATCTTATCGCCAACCTCTATCTGCAGCATCATGATGTTCAACATCATGTTCATCAGCAGGATATAAAATATCCTGTTCCTCCCACATATCCTGATGACGACAACCTCATGCACCCTTCCTTCGATGCTTACGTCACCCCGATATCCTGATGACGATTATCCTGATGATGACAACTTCATGCACCTTTCCTTCGATGCTTACGTCACCCCGATATCCTGATGATGATTATCCTGATGACGATGACATCACATGCAGTTCCTTCAATATCCTACTGTCGGCCAAACTTAACATTATCGGCCCGCGATGGTTTTATCAACCCGATCTTCTACCTTATGTCGATACGCTCCTCCTCGGCAACACCTGATGATGATCACCCCGAAACGCATTCACCTTATGCAAACGATTGCATCATGCTCTCCTCCATCTACTTGGATGACGCCTGAAGTAACTGCAGGATATACACAGAAATATCCTGATGATGCCGTTGCAATGGATTTTCCAACCTTAGCGAATTTTCAATCCGTCGAACCTCCTGAGGTGACCCGATCTACTTTCAGGGCGATCTTCCAAAGTCGAACTATCAGCACGACCTAGCACATACCCATGCTAGGGTTCTCAACACCTCTCGACTGCGACCCTGCACACCTGCATGCAAACCAACAGAAAATGCAAACTAAACCCTAAGCTATTATACATGGCCATTCCACCGATTTGACGAATCAACCGGTGGAATGGATCAGTGAATCCATGAAACCACCAGAACAGCAAATCGATCACACAATGGAATTCAAAACAGAGGATTGACACAACAGGATCTCTTTATTGATTTCAAAAGATGCAAATACAATATTCTGTCTCACTCTGTCTCACTCCCTGCAATCTAGCTTCTCAACATCTATATCTATATCTAAAACCAACCGATCCTAATGCATAAATAGGATCTCCTGTGAGTACTACCGACCTGACTCCAAGCGGCTAGGAGCTTCCAAGCGGCTGGGAGGATCCAACCGAACATACAGCATAACAGCTGTCCTAACAACCTACCTAAAAATAGTAAAGTATGGTCAACATGACCTTATTACATGCATTGGTCTTATTAACAAGACTTAAAACAAACTAACTGCCTCATGGAGGCCAGCTGTCAGGTAGGTGCTCCTGCACCATAAACCACATTTCATGAGGTATATCACACATTAAGTTACCTAAAAATTTAGGGGTAGGAGAATTAAACACATACTTGGAAGAAATGGAAAGAACATTTGATAAGGAAGAGTTGAGACTAGATGCCCTTCAACATACATTAGTATGTAGTGCCACAAGATGGTGGAACACCCGTAAGGACAACATTCCTAGGTGGCATATGCTCAAAATTCTCATAAAAACAAGATATCTAGCTGAAGGAGAATTCAAACACATACCCAAGTGCGATGACAACATATCATGAGAGGAACATATTAGCATATGTCTCACTAAATAGAATGAAAGAAGAGAATATGATGAAAGAATATACATTCAAATGTTTTATTGGACTCTCACACCCATAGTCCAAATTTTGTATATTAACCAATAAAAAAGGGTAGAGACAAAAAGCTAGGATGAACTTCAGAAGGATTTCTTAAATGCACTCTCTTTCTATAGCCCTGATAAAAATATTAACACTGGACTCCAAAAGATGAAGGAAATAATATTTCTCCCTACAAAAGAAGGAAAAGAAGAAAAATGTATAACAACAGATACCAACATTGCAAAGATAAGAAGGTGTCTAGAAGTTAATAGAGTGGATGGAGGAAAATGAATAGTAACCTAAGAAAAGATGTTATATTACACAAAAAAAAATGAAATTAGGAAAAATTGGAACTAAACATAAAAATACAAGGAGAAAGAGATATAACATCCAATATTGAACCTAAGGAGAAATATTACAACCAACCAATGAAAACAAGAGAAGAAAACATAGCCAAAGAAGGGGATCCTAAGCTAGCTAAAATAAGAGACTAGTAGGAGGAAAAAGAAGTAATGAAAATTGCAGAGATCTTAACAAAATATGAGGACCTCTTCCCTAGAACATTCAGAGACCTCAAAGGAATTAAAGAAGAAGCCAGAATTATGAAAGTTCAATAGAAAGGAGCAAATCCACAAGTGAAAAGACCGTATAGGCTAAACCCTAACATGAAGAAGAAAGTCAAAATATAACTTGACAAAATGTGTACAACCAAAATTATAAAACTGGTAGATGATGCAGAATGGATAAGTCCTATGGTAGTTCAAAATAAGAAAACCAAAGATATAAGAATATGTGTGGACTTTAGGGAACTGAATAAAGCATGCATTCATGATACATCTCTGATACTTTTCACAGAGGAAGTCTTGGAGTTAGTAGTCGGTAGAGAAACCTATTCTTTTATTGATGGATTTTATGGTTATCATCATGTTAAAATCTAGGAAGACGATCAACCAAAACAACATTTTCTTCAGAATGGGGATTATACAAGTACACAGTTATGCCTTTCAAACTAAAGAATGTACCAACAGTCTTTAGCCAGATTATGGTTAATGCATTTAAAGATTTTATCAATGACTTCTTAGAAGTCTATTTAAATGATTGGATAGTCTATGAACTAGTGAAGGATCATGTTCAGGTGCTCTACACAATGTTGGAAAGATGTAGGATCCTACAAATTGACTTAAATTTGAAGAAATGTATCTTTGTGGTACCATTTGGTACACTATTAGGGCAAATAATCTGCAAAGGACTTATGGTGGATCCATTAAAAGTAGCACCGATTATGAACTTGCCACCACCAAAAACAACATCAGAAGTAAAAACCTTCTTAGGATATAACATAGGATATCACCACAAATTCATAACAGGGTATGCCACTATAGTTGCACCTATTGAGGAACTATTGAAGAAGAAAACCAATAAAACAATTGAATGGAATAAGTAGTGCTAGCAGTCATTTGACACATTAAAATGGATTATAGTGGAGGCTCCAATACTAGTCTTTCTAGATTGGACAATACCATTTCATGTCCATGTGGATGCTTCTAGAACAACTATTAGCATAGTAATAGCCTAGCCTAGAAGTAACAAGGATTACCCGATAGCATTTTCAAGCCACAAGTTGTCCCAAGTTGAGTAAGATTATACAACAACTAAACGTGAGGCTCTAGCAATGGTGTAGGCACTACACAAATTTAGACATTACTTGTTGTCTACACCATTCATATTCTATTCATACCATGATCCATTGAAGTACCTATTGAATAGATTGGTAATGCAAGGAAGGATATGTACATGTCTATTACTCTTTCAAGAGTTTGATTTTAACAATATGGTAAAACTAGGAAAGAAGAACCAAGGTCTAGACTATTTATCTAGGATTGAAATAGTAGAAGAATTGAACAACTTGGAAGAGGATCTACCCAATGTAGACTTGTTTAGAGTTATTGTGGTACCAGAATACTCACATGATGTGGCAAGCTTGTTATCAATAGGAAACTTTCTAGGGAACATTTCACCAAGTGAGAAATAAATATTGCTAAACAAAGCCCTACCATACACATTCATTGAAGGGGAATTACATGTAATAGGGAGAGATGACATTATAAGAAGGATTGTATTGGAGAATGAAAGGAAAGATATCCTTAAAGAAGCTCATGAAGGCATTTCTAGAGGACACAACTCAGGAGACACCAATGCAAGGAAAGTCATGTTCTCAAGGTTATGGTGGCCAACACTATTCAAAGATGTAAATCTCTATGCCAATTAATGTGATATATACCAGAGGGTAGGAAGACCTACCACAGGGGATGAGATGCCATTATGGCTAGTCCTAATAGAAATATCATTTGAATATGGGCCATAGACATTATTAGACCCATTTATCCATTGGCCAAATGTAACAAACCAGGTTTATAATCACTACAATAGAATACCTTACAAAATGGGTAGAAATAGAAGTGACCAAAGATTGCACAACTAAAACTAGCACAAAGTTTATATATGAGAATATAATAATAAGATTTGGATGTCCTTTAAGCATAAAAGTGATCATTGTAAACACTTTGTGAATAAGGTAATTGTGGAACTCTTGAGTAGTTTTTTGATCACTCATAATAAAAGTTATCCATATAATCCACATGCCAATGGAGAAAGTGAGACATTAAATAAGATTATAGGAACAACATTGACAAAAATATGTAGTGGGAACAAGAAAGATTGGGATATCAAGATCCCAGTTGTATTATGGGCATACAGAACATCCTACAAAAGGGCAACCAAGTTTACTCCATTTGAGCTAGCATATGGGATGGATGCTACACTACCTATAAATTTTATTATCCCAAATTTGAGTGAAGAAGGCTCATTGAAACAAAAACTAGAACACCTTACAAAATTAGATGAGAAAAGGCTACTTGTGGTATATCATCAGAGCTTAGAACACAAAAGGCAAAAAGCCTAGCATGATCAAAATTTTCAACACAAAACATTCTAGAAAAATGATTTATTACTATTGTATGATAGTAAGTTCAAGAAATAAGGAAAATTAAAAGTTAGATGGCTAGGGCCATACAACACTGATGAAATTTTAGAATTCAGAGCATTTAGGTTAAAATCACTCAATGGGAAGTCAATAATAGGAAATGTAAATGGTGCAAGATTAAAACACTATCATCAAGATATGGAATAAAGTACAAACTAGGAAAATCAAATTTGTATCATATGTATAATATGTATGATAGACACCATGAAGAGTATACCGTTAGAAGGAATAAGCCATGAGAAAGTAACCACTAGAAAATCCTGGGAAAACATAAATGAGAAAATGTAATTAATGCAAAATGTCACTATTATGATTATAAAAGAAAGATATCAATAGTGATTCCAACATCATTTGCAGTCTAAGTACTCATGAGCTCAAAATACATTCTAAAATAAAGCCAAACCCTAGCACAATATAGAGAAAACATGTTGACTCCACACTAGTAGATGTCTATGGCAAGCCTCGCCCAAAATACAAGAAGTTTCCCTACAAGGTGATGGAGGTTGATCCAAATGGAGCATTCTCCACCATCTCAATCAACGTGATATACACACAAGATGTGAGGAAGTATATCCACATACCAATAGTAGAGATAGATCACACAATGTTTGAAGAGCTCTATAGAACACTCCTCTAGCCAAATCAAACCCAATATCTACCACAATACCAAGAAATAAAGAAGAAGCTAGATGTTTGGAAAGATTTCCCTGACTTCTCCACGGAGCATGGTTGGGTTAGAATCATACTGATGATGGAGATTGATTGTTGTTGATGTCAAAAAGGTGTTGAGTTGTTTTTCATTAATGATAGAAGTGTGTGGAGTTCATATATCAGGAGTTCACAGAGTTAGGAGTTCATATTTGGTCTTCATGTTGTCCAAGGCACAATAGATGTCAAAAGTTGTTTTATGTCATGCTTACTATCCTTCAGTTCTTAGGATGCTTGGTGGAGTTGCTTCATGTTTGTCACAGATGGAGATGATTTCTTGATGTTGTAGGTTAACACATGTTGATAGTGCTTTATCCTTTATGTCTTGTAAAGTGATGCACTTCATAAAGAGATTATTTTAGGATGTCAAAGATTCTCATTTTCATGTTCATGATGATTCATTGCTATGTAATAAGTTGTGTCATCAATACTATTATCATGATGGTTTGTCAAAGTTGTCTTCATGAAATCAGATGTGCTTTATGTGTCATACAATATCATGTTAGGAGTACTTGGTGTTCAATCAGGACTACTTGCTTTCTTAGAGGTGTGATAGAGGTTACTTGTTTGGTGATGATGATCAACAAGGTAAGAAATAAGGTGTTGTTTGTCATGTCATAGTTATTATTCATGGTCAGATGCAGAATCATCTTTAATTTCTCAGTCTTTGCATATATTCCAAGTGAGGTCTTTCAAAGCTTGTGAACTAAGTTGCTCCATGTGATGAAGTACATAAGGTGAATTAGGATATGAGAAAGGTATAATTTCAAGTGGAATGGATTTTCTAAAGCAAAAGGTGATTAGCAAATGTAATCACTTAGTCTCTAGTTTATGATGGTTCTTGATAAGGAATTAGGGTTTTGTTCTTATGAAAAGTGCTTTTTTTTTTCTTGTCTTAAAATCATATGTAATCAAATCTAAATATGCTCAGATTATGACATGATGTCAGAAGGCAGTGTGATATTAATAGCAGTATAATTATTGAAATGGAGCAGAGGATTTATTTTCACATAAATGTGATAAAGTTTTGAATTTTTTAAGGATCTATATTATTCAAATTCTAAAATCCTTTAGCTATTTGAAGGCACTAAACACCAGTCATATGACACTTGCTCTTTATGTTATAACTGTTCATTGACTCCTTATCGTAGGTAATGTCACTTAAAGTGACTTGCTCAAGGGTCTTTTAGTCATTATTATGACTGGCCCCATCCACTTTCTTTACCGATGGCACAGGTCTTTGTTATGGGTGCGTGGGCACCTAAAAGGTGATCAACAGGTGTATTTCAAAGTTTAAGGGTGCAAAAATGAAGATTGGTGGCTTTGATTTAAACCATGACTCTCTTATTCTGAGCCTACACTTTGACATGCTTGTGAGTGTCATTTCTTATGACTACAAAAAAAAAGGCTATTTTTAGATAGTCTTAAAGGCAATTTTTTTGTGGGAATTAAAAGCAATCTTTTTGGAGATTTCTTACTAATATAAGACTTCATCAGTGTGACTCCCAAGGCATTGAAGAAAATAAAGAAGGAAGTTTATGTTTTTTTTTATAATGAGCATCTTTTTTAGTGCAGTCTTAAATCCCTTATGAAGATAAGGATGCTTTTAATGTTCTTTTTCTATTCTCATAAAGATGAGTAGTGGGTTTGAAGTTTATAATGAGGAATATGAAAAGTTTTTTTTGTTATAGGTGAATGGATTTTCTTATGCAGAGAAAATAAAATGGCAGAGTGACTTTTAATGCAGGAAAGAGGGAAGATGAATTGGTGTGTGGAAATGATAGAGAGATATTATCTTTCATAAGGACAGATTGATTAAAATTGAAGATTTTTATTTTTGCAAAAGAAGGATTTTTGAAGATGATTTATTTAGAGAAAATGAAATTGCAGAGAAGATGGAGTGATTGAAGAATATTGAAGAATAGTTTTTTTAAGGGAGAAGGAATTCAGTTTGAAATGAAGAAGATGAATATGCAGAGGAGTGGAATATAAAAAGTCATTTCATTTATATTGCAGATGCTTGTGAATTGAATAAGTGGTGTGAAGATGATTTTATTTTTTTAATTCTTGGTCTTCATACAGAGGAGATTTAAAGAGTGGATCTAAAGATAATTAAGGAGTCTTTTATTAGGGATTAATGATGTATTTTATTCTTGAAGATTATTTTTTCTTCAGATTGGAGATTATTGAAGATTTTTTTTTGTAAAGGTGAAAATGAATCAGAGAAGAAGAAGAATGTGAGAGGAAGATAAAGAGTCATTTTTTTATATAGTAAATTTGCAGGTGCAGTGTGATTGGATTTTGAAGGTTTGAGATATATAGGATTGAAGACATTTTTATAGAAGAAAATGCAGATGAATCAGGTTATTTAGAAGGTGATTGTGAGAGATAAATGAGATATATTTTGCAGGTGATTTGATGAGATGATTTAAGTGATTGTATTTGAATCTTTGAGTGATGAATCACAGGGTATGTAATGGTGCAAATTAGATTGACTTGCAATCATTTCTTGCACACTAGACTTTATGTTTTGATAATGGTGATTGTATTTTCCAGTGAGGTAGATTTATGCTAGTGAGGCATGGTTAATTGTCAGTAAGAGAACTATTGTTGTAATTAGTGAGATTCAAATAAGCCAATGAGGCAAATTTTTAGAGTGGTTTTTATTCCCCTTGAGGGTTTTCCACTCATCAAAACCTATATCATGTGTTCTCTTTGTGATTGATTATGTTGTATTTATTTCATTATCTTTATTTAAGTTTTGCATATCATGATAACTATGTCTTTCATTGAACTCCTTTGCACAATATGTTTGAGTCAAGTTTTTAAAGGTTAAAAATTATACAACACTAATTCATCCCCCTCTCAGTGTTGTTCTGTACTCCAACAAGTGGTATTAGAGCATAGGTTCCCTATAGAAGTCTAATCGGCTTGGGTAGGTCCTGGGTGTGGAGTACAATGGGTAAGAAGAATAGAAATAATGTCTCAAATAGAGAAAAGGAAAAAGTCAAGTCTCATTATGGTCAAAAGACACCATATATACCAAATTCAAAGGTTGATAGAAATGTCTCAAAAGTTGAGTGAGGAGTTGCTTTCTTTGATGGTTCAGATTTCTCTGTTTGGTGCATTAGAATGCAAGTTTATCTATCCTCTTTAGGGTATAGTGTATGGATGTCTATTGAGAATGGATATTTTATTTCCTCTCAATCACCTAATACTGCAAATAACAAAGAGGCTTATGAATGTAATCATATAGCAAAGAAGGCCATTTTGTCTGGTTTATCTAATGAAATCTCTTATAAAGTTATGCATTGTGAAATAGCTCAGGATGTGGAAAGAATTGATAAGAATCTATCAAGGTGATGTACTTGAAGGAGAGGACATCTTGTTATCTGAGAAGAGTGACAATGATGAAAGTCATTCACATGAAGGAGATGAGGTACAATCTAATCCAGAAGAAGAAGATCATATTATGAGTGATTATAATCAGGAGTATGATGAACAAGAAGGTGAATTTGATATAGAAGGAGAACTCATATGTGCTCTAAGTGAAATCAAGAAGTACAAAAAGGAGAACTAGAGATTAGAGTTGCATCTACAACAAGAAAAAGAATCCAAAGACAAAGCACTTTCAGACTTTGAAAGAGTATCTTCTGATCTTGAAGAGGCAAGAAATCAAATTATAGGATTAAAGAGTCATGTTGATGAATCTAACAAATTGATTATCAAACTAAAAACTAAAATTGAGGAAGCTAAGAGAATAATAGATGTAGAAAAATCTGACCTTGAGATTAAAAGAATTGAAAATATGAAATTAGAGGCAGAAATTATCAATCTTAGAAAAGATTATGAAGGTCTCAAGGTTCTATCGAAGAAATATCAAGAGTTTGAAGAAAGCACAAGAAAGTTACATGAGATGCTAGGTAAACAAAAACAACATAAAGACACTACTGGACTTGGCTATGAAAAGGGACAATCTTCTAAAGTTAGAGAAACTCCAAGAAAGAAAATTGATCTAAGTTATCATGCTATTGATCCTGAAGGCAAAAAGAAGATTGAAGCTAAAGTGAAAACCAAAGATGAGTTTGTAAAAGTGCACAATCAAAGGAGGAGAAATTTCAAAAGAACTACTCCAGTAAGACAAGCATATATGTACAAGTATAATTATTCATATTTTAGTTATTTTTATACATGTAATCATTTTGGACACAAAGCAGTTGATTGTAGAAGAAGTCAATCTAATATTTATCCAGTGTGTTACAAGTGCAATAATGTTGGTCATATACAAAGAAACTATAGAATGCATGGAAGGTATGATTATGCATGGAATCACAACATAAGTGCTCAAAGGATGTCAAAAGGTAATTATCAGTCATTTGATTTTGATACCAATAAAGTTTGTTATATGTACAACTCTCTTGGTCACAAAGCATATAGTTGTAGAATGTACAACAGAATAGCATCATCTGGTTTGAAAAGTTGGAAAAGGAAAGAGGCTGAAAAGATTTGGAAGAAGAAAGAACCTGTGAAAGTTTAGAGAATGAAACAAAGCAAAGAGAAGATAGATCCTATACTTGTGCATCTTGCACAAGTCACATCATCAGTTGTATAACATATAGCATGAAGTGAGGGGGAGTTGTCTAATGTCCTATCAATTACCCCCAAGAAGTTTCAAAAAGATCATTTGATGCTTATCAATATGATGTTTTTGTTTTGTTTATCATGCTATTGGATTCATGCCTGATAATATTTGCTAAGACGCTACTCATATCAGTTTTATGAAATGAAGTTCATGATGGTGTTGATAACTATGTTGTTCTTTAGTGTATGTCAGTGATACATGTGATCAGTGGTTCATGATTTCATAATGAAAACAAGATGTTGATAAGATGTTTAGGGGTTCAATGCACAAAGTGTTTGATGATGTTGAGTGACTTGGTTTATAAATGATCCTATTTATATCTTGTTCATATCATGTTGATACTTACAAAGGTTGAGTTGTCATGATGTTGCAATTCAAAGTGTTCTTGATATGTTTGTGAGAATGTGAAGTGTTGTTGTAGGAAGAAATTGATGGTGCAGTTAGTTTGTTGACGTGTAGACTTGATGAGCTGATTTGAATGATGATTGACAGGATCTTGGGTATACTCAAGAAGTTCTCATCAGATGTTAGCATATGTTGGCTGAGGAAGTTGCAAATGGAAGAAGTCAATTCATAGCACATGTCTTTGCATTTAGTTTTGCGAAGGTATTAATAGTGGTTTTGTATATATCAGATTTGACATTGTGTTGCAAAAAGTGGCATGTGCAGGAATAGGAGGATGGTCTTCATCAAGATAGTCTTCATTCCTTACAAGATGATCATTTTTTTTTATCATGCCAAGAAGTGTGTGTAGGAGTAGATTGGTTGCAGGTTGATTGTCTATCTTGTTGTCACTATCATGAAAGTCTTGTCAAGGTCATCTCTAGAGTGGTCATCATGTCATCATGAGTTGTGAATTGTGTGATGAGTAGTCTTCATATTGGTGTTGTGACAAGAAGTGGTATTGTGCTAATCAACGGGTGTATTTAAAAGTTTAAGGGCATGAAAATGAAGATCAGTGGCTTTGATTTAAACCATGACTCTCTTATTCTAAGCTTGCACTTTGACATGCTTGTGAGTGTCATTTCTTATGACTGCAAAAAAAAGGCTATTTTTAGACAGTCTTAAAGGCAAGTTTTTTGTGGGAATTAAAAGCAATCTTTTTGGAGATTTCTTATTATTTTTAAGACTTTATCAGTGTGACTCCCAAGGCATCGAAGACAATAAAGAAGGAATTTTTTTGTTTTTTATAATGAGCATCTTTTTTTAGTGGAGTCTTAAATCCCTTGTGAAGATAAGGATGATTTTAATGTTCTTTTTCTATTCTCATAGAGATGAGTAGTGGGTCCAAAGTTTATAATGAGGAATATGAAAAGTTTTTTTTGTTACAGGTGAATGAATTTTCTTATGCAGAGAAAATAAAATGGCAAAGTGAATTTTAATGCAGGGAAGAGGGAAGATGATTTGGTGTGTGGAAATGATAGAGAGATATTATCTTTCATAAGGACAGATTGATTAAAATTGAAGATTTTTATTTTTGCAAAAGATGGATTTTTGAAGATAATTTATTCAGAGAAAATGAAATTACAGAGAAGATGGAGTGATTGAAAAATATTGAAGAATAGTTTTTTTAAGGGAGAAGGAATTCAGTTTGAAATGAAGAAGATGAATATGCAGAGGAGTGGAATATAAAAAGTCATTTCATTTATATTGCAAATGCTTGTGAATTGAATAAGTGGTGTGAAGATGATTTTATTTATTTTTAATTCTTGGTCTTCATACAGAGGAGATTTAAAGAGTGGATCTAAAGATAATTAAAGAGTCTTTTATTAGGGATTAATGATGTATTTTATTCTTGAAGATTATTTTTTTTAGATTGGAGATTATTAAATATTTTTTTTTTGTGAAGGTGAAAATGAATCAAAGAAGAAGAAGAATGTGAGAGGAAGATAAAGAGTCATTTTTTTATATAGTGAATTTGTAGGTGCAGTGTGATTGGATTTTGAAGGTCTGATATATGTAGGATTGAAGACATTTTTGTGGAAGAAAATGCAGATAAATCAGGTTATTCAAAAGGTGATTGTGAGAGATGAATGAGATATATTTTGTAGGTGATTTGATGAGATGATTTAAGTGATTGTATTTGAATCTTTGAGTGATGAATCATAGGGTATGTAATGGTGCAAATTAGATTGACTTGCAATCATTTCTTGCAAACTAGACTTTATGTTTTGATAATGGTGATTGTATTTGCCAGTGAGGCTTTGTATGTCAGTGAGACATGGTTAATTGTCAGTGAGACAACTATTGTTGTAATTAGTGAGATTCAAATAAGTAAGTGAGGCAAATTTTTAGAGTGGTTTTTCTTCCCCTTGAGGGTTTTCCACTCATCAAAACCTGTATCATGTGTTCTCTTTGTGATTGATTATGTTGTATTTATTTGATCATCTTTATTTAAGTTTTGCATATCATGATAACTATGTCTTTCAATGAACTCCTTTGCACAATAGTTTTGAGTCAACTTTTGAAATGTTAAAAATTATGCAACACTGATTCACCCCCCCTCTTAGTGTTGTTCTGTACTCCAACAACTGAGTAGAATTCATGATGAATTTGTCTATTTGGACAAACCCTACCACATAACAAACCAAGAAATTAAAATGGTAATGGGCATGTGTTCTATGGGGGAGCTGCCATCGAAGAAAGAGATAAAAAATGAAAAGGTCATCAAATTAATCAGAGCCACATATGATGGAAGGAGTGTAAATGTTACATAGATCACAAATTTAGTAGTGTGGTATGCCACCATGGGTATCGTGTATAAAATCTACTATGCAAACTGAGAAGACTCAACAACTGGCACTACCATCCATACTGCATACCAAATGGTGGTAGAGGGGAAAGACTTTGACTTGTGTGAGGTCCTCCATGAGTAACTAATGGAGAATTTATAGAAAATGAAGAATGCACAATACCAATTCTAATATGGTACTCTCATCATATGTCTAACATTTTATTTCATGAATGCATTTCCATCTTTTTCCAACAAAGCATGGAAAACACACATACTAGTAGTTGCACAAATAAAATACCATGTCCAACAATTTAAGGACAAAACAACATACACTACCATCTATTGGGGGCTGTTTAAGGCCCTCCAACAACAAATGCAAAATAGAGAAAGAATATAATCTAAGATGGTGAAGAAGTATGCCAAGGATATAGTCTTCCTAGTGGACAAGGATTTCACTCTAATGGAAGTGGTAGAACCTAGGGTTTCTTGGATCCCTAGGATTCCATATGAAGTAAGCAATGAGCTCATAGAGTCTTATGCTAAGAATCTCCTCAAATAACCTGTTGGTTCCCAAAATAACTAGAACTCAAAACTCTAAAATGTTCCTAAATCACCTAGGCCAGAGACTGTCGTCAAGGTGACAGGAAGAGGTTTATCAACAAGTTTTGGGCAATTTTGGCCAACTGCAGGAGTGGGTAAACTCATCTACTCTTAGAACACAACTTAAACTATGGAGGGATATTCCAAGGGGTATTATACCTGAGTAGGTATTAAAATCAGACCAGATGAACAACTAAAAATATTAACAACCAAACCCAAATCGCTCTCTTAGCCCCAAATTTGTCACTTGCCTAAGAAAAGTTGGTTGTTGTAAGACCCCTATATAGCTGATATTAGCAATCCTACACAATGAGGATGCATTAAGACTACTTCTACTTCTAAAGATAGGATGTATTATTTTTATTTTGGAGATGGGTGATCTTAGGCTACTCAAACTGGTGCCTATCCATTGGGCTGTAGACTCTAATATTAAATAGAGGGAAACAACCACACATAAATGTATAACTGCCTATTTGACATATCAAACACAAGGAAATCAATACTGAATCACTAAAAATACTTAAGAATCCAACACCATACCATGCTCTTTCTTATGTAATATTGAAAATATCATTTACAAAGCCTTGGAAAAGAATTAAGAACTGTCACATTCATTCAAACCAATGCTTACATTCATACCACAAAACGTGGCAAGAGAAAACCTTGAATGCGATCAAAGTTTACTAGAAAGAACACCCACAATGGTGGAGAAAAACATAGATTCAATACAACTATTTGTAAAGTATATTACATACATTTCATAGTTGCTTCATTTTAAATAAAGACTATAAAAATAACCTTACTATTCTGCCTTTTGGAGCTCATAATCATGTTGAGAAATTACCAAAATGACCAACCCTTTCTACAATTCAAACACCTGCATATATAGCATTTCACTTACTGCAGTCCCTAGGTGTCATACCCTATCTAGGACTGCACCCACGCTATCATAATCTCCAATCCTAGTTCATCAGAAGATTTGCATGTTTTGGTGAGAACCCATGCTCTGTCACTTCTACAGACAATCAGAAAGAGATTTCTTGCACTCTTCATGTACTTTGAGCAATAAAGAGGGAAGGTTAGATAATCCTCTCCCTGCTACCTGCAACATTTGACTTAGTTGATTTATCCTTTGTGCATTGAATAATTTCACTGCACCAACTACTTGCATGGCACTGTTCTGTAGGCTCATTAAATTCTAGGTACAAATCAACTTGTATATCCCTACAATCATGGAATAAATTTAGGGAATTACCCTTTTAAAGCAATGACAACACTTTTAATGTGTTGTCCCAATCTTTTGTATTAAACCATCTAGGTCTAACTGTACCACTTTGCATACTAGGCACCCTCTATCCTCTATTGATCATCTTTATATCCTTTACACACATGTCTAAACATGAACTAAGTGAGGAATCCCTTAACAACCCCACCAATTGCATTAAAAACATCAATTTTAGCCACCTACTTTGCAATTTTGGTGATCTGAGAAGTTGTTGGCATGTTTGAATGAATGGGGAAGGCTAAGAAGTCAAGCTCTGACAAATCAGACTTCAAAGATTGTGCCTTCTGGCTTACAACTTGCATATTGGAAGAGAAGGAGAAGAGCACTCGACCTCTATTTCATAGAATATGAAGGGCGTTAGGGGTCAAGCCTCGGGCCTTCTTCCTTCTGCCTTCCAAAAGGAAGAAGAGAAAAGAGAGAACTCTTGCCCGCTGAAATCTGCCTTACTAATAAGAATGTTTGCCATGTCAGACTTCGGCCCTTGGGCCTTCGGCCTTACCACTTCCCAGAGAAAGAAGAGAGAAAATATGAGCCTTGCAATTCTGAAGACTTAATCACTTTTACAAAGGTTTAGTGGAGTTCAGAGTTCGGAGTTCGGGCCTTTAGTGTTTCACCTACTTGGAAGAATAGAGAACACCACAACTTTGACCCTCGAAGTCTTCTTTACTTAGAAAATTTTGGAACCTTAGGCAGACCTTGAACTTCAGGGCTTCTCCCCAACACTTTCTATGAAGAAGACCAAAGTCCAAAGGCCCGAAGTCTGACCTCTAGAACACTTAAGAAAAAGAGCTCATCGGACTTCCACCTTCAGGTCCTCCACCTTCCAACTGTAACACTGAAGAAGATGAAAGGCCAAAACTCTGACCTCTGAAACTCTACATTACTACATCATACTTAGCATATTTTTCATTACCTCAAGCTGACCTTGGCCCTCAGGCCTTCTCCTCAACATCCACCATGAAGAAGATGGAAAGCCGAAACTCTGATCTTTGACCTCCGACATACTTTGACAAATTTCAATACTTAGGCAAATTTTAAGCCTCAAACCTTGGAGTTGATAGACAGCACAAGGTGGAAGGCATGAACCCCGAACTCTAAAACTCTGACAGAGGTGAAAATACAAGGAAACACTTAGAGTTTTTTTGGACTTAGTCATTTTTTGGATTCCTACCTTGCATTTTCAAAAGGAAAATACATGAAAACCTATGAAAGACATCTTTGATCAGTTATCATCAATAGGTTCAATGTTGAATGCATAAAATGGGAATTTTTGGATTTTTTGGAGTAAAATAGGGCATTCTTGGGAGCAAAATTTTGCTGGTACCAACACTAGCTCTGGTTGGGGACGTGTGACAAGCAATGTCACAGTGAGGATCCAAATCTCTAGGTAGACTAAAAAGGCACAAAACACAACAAAAACACACATATAAGGGAAACACACACACACACACACACACATATTTATAGCAAGGCCTATATGCAAGGTAAAATATAGTCATAAACATTAGAGCACATAATACTATTGACTGTATTCAAACTTCAGGGGAAGTGTTTACTCATGTGAAGTAAAGCTTCAAATGCTATCCATGAATGAGAAGCTCTAGCAATTCTCCCTCCATGTTTCTAATGCAATATGTGTCTTGACCAACTCTTTCATCAATTTGATAAGGGCCCAACTACAAAGGGTCAAACTTGCCATGCTTACCCTTGTCCTCTGATTTTGCATTCCATAGGAGAACCAAATCACCAATCTAAAAGTTCCTTTTTACTATTTTCTTGTTGAACAAATGTTCAGCCTTTTGCTATTGAAGCAAATTTTTATCATGTGCCATCCTTCTGGCCTCATCCAACTCAGCCAACTCTTGCATTCTCAGTGTCAAGGCATCATCCCCATCCTCTCCAATTTGTTGTAGCAGCTGATATACTAGAAATTCCAATGACATTGGCATTTTTGCCTCTACTCCATATACCAGTTCAAAAGGGCTCTTGCTTGTGGATTTCTTGAATGTTATCATGTTAACCCATAGAGCATACTTCAATTTATCATCCCACCTTTTCTTATTCTGATCTAATGTCCTCTTTATGATCTTCATGAGACTCTTATTGTTGGACTCAACTTGTCCATTGCTCTGGTGATGGTATGGTGATGAATTAATCAACTTGATTCCATATTTATAACACATTATTTATATCTTGAGATCTGAAGCACATGGCATTATCTGCAACAATTCTTGATGGCACTCCAAATTTGGTTATCACATTGTTCATAAGAAAATCAATCACCACCTTGGATGTGGCATTGCGATTGTGGATAACCTCAACCCACTTGGTGAAATAGTTAGTGGCTAAAAGAATTCACTTAAATTCATTATTGGATTTCTCTTGAATTTCTCCTATAAAATCAATACCCCATTGTTGAAATGGTTCTTCAGCTGCAATTGGTAAAAGGGGTAATGCTCCAACGAATTTCATCTTGCCAGAGAAACATTGGCACGCATCACATTTTCTAACCTATTTGGCAACATCTGTGAAGAGACTCAACCACCAAAACCCTGCTCTGATAATCTTATGTGCTTTAGTTTTGGCATGGAAGTGCCCGCCACATATACCTTGATGATATTGTTTAATGATTGCCTTAGATTGTTGCTATTCTAGACACTTCAAAAATAGTCCCTCATGATTTCTCCACATTAATACACCTTGAATCAAGGCATATTTTTGAGACTGATGCTTAAGGGTCCTTTGCTGGGTGACACTCATGCATGGGGAATAATGCATGTTGACAAGGTAAAAGATAATATCTTTATACCATGGATTGTCAGCCAATAAGCAGTGGGGAGCTGCATCATCTTCCTTAATTTCATTTACCTCCACTACATCAAAGTTAGAATTAGCCATCATCTTGATTAAGCCTTGGCCTATTACTAACTTGGTGACTTGCACCTCAATTTCAAACTCTTGGATCCTATTGATCCACCTACATCTTCTTCGAGAAGCCTTCTATTGTGTGAAAATATCTTTCACAGCTAAATGAGGCACATATGCAATTGTCTTTGCACCCATAAGATATGGTCTAAAATTTTTTACTACCTTAAGTAAAGCATATGCATGCTTTTCCATAATGGAATAATTCAACTCAACAACTTGCAAAGACTTGCTAAAAAATCCTATAGGCTGCTCAAATCCATCTTCATTCTTTTGTAATAACACACCAGCCACAATATAAAATGAAGCAAAGGAAAAGAACTGGAAAGGCTCATAATAGTTAGGGATTACTAGCACTGGTGCATTTTTTAGAGCTTCTTTTATGTCAAGAAAAGCTTCAGTTGATTCCTTGTCTCATATGATGGATTGTCCCCTTTTAAGCATCTTGTAGATTGCTTTAGTCTTCTTAGTGAAGTTAGAGATGAATCTTCTTACAAAATTAATTTGCCCAAGGAAAGATTGAATACCTTTGATTATTTTGGGTTGTGGGATAAGGTCAATAGCCTTAACTCTTTCTGGATCAATTTTGACCCCATCATTGGACATAATGTGCCCTAGTAGCTTTCCTTCTTCCACTCCAAATTAACATTTTTTGGGATTTAAAGATATCTCATATTCTAAACATCTCTCAAAAATCAATTGCAAATGCTTGCAATGATCATTTCTATCCTTTGAAAATGTAGTTAGATCATCCTGGTAAACAACCATGATCTCATCAATGAGGTCAGCAAAAGCTACGTCCATTTCTCTTTGAAATGTAGACCTTGCATTTTTTTAGACCAAATGGCATTCTCAGATATACATATGTATCCCAAGGAGTGGTGAATGTTGCTTTGTATTATTCTGACTCCTTGACCAGCACCTAGTTATACCCTAAGAATCCATCCATCATTGACATCAATTTTGAACCGACCACCCTCTGTAATAGATTATCCATGTTGGGAAGAGGATAGTTATCCTTGAGGGACTTGATGTTTAGATTTCTAAAGTTGACACATAGTCTAATCTCCCCATTCTTCTTCCTTACTAGGACAAGATTAGACACCCACTTAGAGTGTCTGATAGGCTTGATGATACCTCCTTTAATTTTAGCAACTCCTTTTGTATTTTCGGAGCTATGGTGGGATTTATAGGCCTTTGTTTTTGCCTAAATGGTTTTGTATCAGGTTGAAGGGGGATAGTATGCTGAAAAAAATCCTCCCTATAAGGTTTCAGCTCATCATATGACCATGCAAAATATTTTTTGAATTTCCTCAATAAAGCAATCAATATTTGCTTCTCATGAGGCTTTAGCTTCTTGCCTATGTAAACCATCTTTGGTGCCTCCTCTGTTCCAAGGTTAACACCTTCTACACTATCTTCTTGAACTATTTTACCATTGCTTTTACAATGGTCAGCGCTATCAAACATCCTCTCCAATGCCACTAGTCCCTTGGGAATGGTATTGGTCTTCAATTGCACCACCTCACTACCAAATAATGTTTCCTTACCATTATCCATTTCGATCATAGGTTGCCAGTCAATTACTTGACTGTCAAATTCATCCATGCAGTTTAGGAAACTAAAAATTTGATTGCTATCATTGAAGACTTGCCAACTGTATACATTATCTCGGATGGTCGGCCTTGTAAGTACTTCAACAACTTGATGGTCATAAGGAGAATCTAATTTGGGATTAAATTTAGATGCAACTACAACTAGGGAGTCTTCCTTTCCATTTATGGTTCTATCAACCCATTCGATGCCAATGGCATCATATAGCTCCATGGTATCCCATACAACATTCCTGTATCCCCTTAACCTTTTATCCTTGGTAACAAATTTATTTCTAATTTGCTTCACAACTAATTCAGAATCACCATAAATCTTCAAGCACTTGATTTTATGCTTGTGAGCAATATTTAAACCTAACAACATCGCCTCATACTTAGCTATGTTGTTAGTGCATTGAAAATCAAGTCTGAAAGACATACCAAATGGCTCACCATCTGGGGATATCAAAACAATTCTAGCACCTAAGCCCTCTCTTGAACACACACCATCAAAATATAGTGTCCACAAATCATATGCCTCAGAATTAGAACTAACAGGATTGGAAGGTGAAACATTCAGGAAAGGATTATCATCACTGCTATATGCCATTAAATGGTCCATTTCAGTATCAAATAAATTCACCTGATCCTCCTCTATTTTATATCTGTCTTCAATGTATTGATCTTCTACCTTCTTCTCCCTATATAATTTCACTTCCACACCTTGGACTGGAATTGTGGCATATGACAGGTCCATTTGAATACTACCACCCATAGAAGCTACCCACTTTCTTGATAACAACATGCCCCACTTGGCAAGGCAATCCACAATAATTATGTCCATGAGGAAAGATTTGTCAGGATATGCAGCTAACTTGACCTCAACATCTTTGACCAAACCTATAGCATTCACCTCCCTGGAATCCATGGAAAAACACTTACCAAAGGATTTGGACACCTTCAATCCTAATTCATTCTTGATTTCAAGAGGCATGACATTGCTAGATGCCCTTGAATCAAGCATACAATTATGTAATAGACACCCATTAATGATCAAAGTGGTGTAAAAAGGATCTACCCCCATATTTCTATTAACCATGGAAGACCGTAAATAAACCTCTACCATTTCATCTTGACCCACACCCTCATCATTACTATTAGAAACAACAAGTTGTTTTTGTGCATCTACAACAGTAATAAGAGACTCTACCCTATCCCTATGTTCAGGGATTCTAAGGAGTTCCACTATTAGCACAGAAATTCTAATTTGGCTAAAAACTTGAGCCATGTCAATAGGGAGATAATTTGGAAAAGGAGTGTCACATGAAATAGTTACATCATTTGCAGAAGGAATACAAGGTATGCTTTGAATGGATGAAATATCCTTACCTTCATCCTTTGTCTTCTCCTTTTTTGATCCTTTTTTGTGTCTAGGGCTGATCACACTTATAACCACCTTTTGGATCATGAACCCCTAAAATTGTTGTAGTATCTACAAGTTGTACAGTTGGCATTGGATTCTTTTGAACATACTTTTGTTTTGTTGTTGAAGACGGTGTTGAGGTTTTCTTCTTTTCAGGGACATTTTTCTTTGGAGCGTTGCTACTCTTATGCTCCACATTTCCATTGGATTTGTCCTTATCCCCATTCACTCTTTGATGTTTTGATTCCTTGGCAAGGGCACTGTGAATAGGGATAGTTCTGTTTCTCAGTTGATAGCCTTCTTGGACTTGCAAGATGGCTGCATCAGTCAATGCTTTCATATCCTCTTTTGAAGGCTTGGATTACTGATACTTTTTTTGCATAAGGTCCTTTAAATGCCCAAAATCATGAGCTAGCAATTGGTACTTTTTCAGACCTTCATCATAATTATATTGGAAAATATGATCATCCTCTTCATAGCTATCACAATCAACATCTTGACCTAGTTTATTATAATCCTCTACATCAAACAGATTTATCTCTTCTTCATAGTATTCAACTGCACCCTCCTCATTTGGGAATTCTTCTTCTTTTCTCAATGAATGAGCCACCACACAATTTGATGGATTATGGGGAAGGAAACAAGATTGGCACCACAAAGATTCATCTTGGAAGTTAACTTGATCATTTTTCAAAGGATCAGGGGTGTCCCTTTCTGGCTGTTTGAAACTCACATGCCTAGGAGCAGTATGTCTATCATTATGTTGTGGTCTTTTAGACCAATTGGTATTATAAGGTCTATTATGTAGCCTCTGTCCTTCATTAAAATGTGTTGCAGCACCTTGAGGTCGTAAACCTTTGTCATTTTTGGCAACCTTATATGAAAAATCTTTCACAACCCCCATAAGTTTGTCCAACTTATCATCAGTAGTAAAGGGTTTATTAAAAGCAGTCTTATCTGGCTGGGATAACTTCACATCAGACCTTTTAATGTGCTTCCCCAAAGCTCTCATGTTACTCTCTATATTTATAGTTGTACCATATGCCTCTCTTAATGTTTGTGGATTCTTGTCCCTCAAACAATAACCTAATTTTGAATCAAAAGTACCATAATATAAAACCAAGCACATAGATTCGTTGGGTTTCATATGAGGAGGTACCTTTCTCATTGTAATGATGAAGCAACTATTAAAATCAACTACTATCTCATTCATGGTATTCTTGATGGTTGTGAGCTCATGGATGGCAAACTTGGGGTCAATCCTATCCCCATACTATAGTCTGAACAACCTGATGAATTCCTCACAAGAATCAATGCTTTTATCAGGGAGAGCCTTGTACCATTCCTTGGAACTTTCTTCCAATGAGTACATGAACAACTTCATCATCACATCTTCATCTTCAATCTCATACTCATCGGTGACATTAATAAAATGTCTCAAGTGTTCCTCACCAATGACAACATTATTGCCTTGAAATCTTGGAATCTTCCCTCTAATGTCATTTGGAATGGGATTAGGAAAATTAGGAATACCAATGAAATTGAGCTTCTTGTACCTTTTATCTCCCAATGGCTACCTCTATGCAATAAACCTTTGTGCTTGTATTCGTTGTGCATGCCCAATGTTCTGAATGTTGTCATGTTGCTGGTTAGCTTGATTATGTGGTGGTTGAATACTAATATTTTGAGCAGGGGGCTGATTTATGCCTTGCTATCCCATTTGATGGTGTTGTTGTCTCTAGTTATTCTTCTAATTGTATTACTTTTGATGTGCACATTGTTGCTGTGCATTTCTATTCAGGCCCTGTTGCTAGGCATTTTGATTTTGTTGGGCCTGCTGGGCAAGTTGAGCTTGCTATTGATCAAGCAAGACATGCACTTCCCTTTGTCTATTTCTGAGATGATCGAGCAAATCCAATTCATCTTGGATCCTTCTTTCTCTTTCTTCATCATTACCAGGATACTATTAATGATCATCCTCATTAGGGATAGTGTTATGCTGATTTTCAAGTGACCTTGTGGGAGAATCAGGATGCCTGCCATATTGATATATCTCTTCATTATCGCTAGGCATCCCAAATGTTCTCAAATGTGGATCATCCGATCTATCTTTACTTCCTCTGCCAATAACATTCTCATTCCTTCTAACATCATATTCATCTCTATTTGTTCTTTCATTTCTTCTGAGCATGTTATCTATAGAGTCCTCAGAAGTATACTCATACTAGCCTCTGAGATCAACAAATACATTACTTCTGCCAGAGGTACCAGTCTAGTCTTGGGTATTCAATGGAGGCACATCATTAGGGTTTTTTTTCTCCATTTACTCCTCTTTCCTGCACTGCTAAAGGATTCATCATGCCCAGGCTAGTCTTGGTTCTTTCCTCCTGTTACATCAGAAAATGTCCCTTGGGGGCTTTTCCCTCTTAAGGTTTAGCTCTTGGGTCCTTAATTTGCATGTAGAGCATCTTGTGTGATATTTTTGACTCCTGATGAGAAAACCCTGAAGTCTTATGGCAAATAGGACCTAGGGGGTGATATTTTGATGATCACTAAACAAAAATAGTAGGGTGGACTTGGGCGCTAGCGCCCTAGTCCTGCCCTATTTTGGGTCTACCCTAAATTTAAATGTCAGTTTTATAGGTCCTAGGCTGACATCTCAAGTTTGAATTATGAAATTCTCAGTGGGAATCTTTATAGTTGCATATATAAGAATGATTAGGTTTCATTTGCAAACTCTATGGACATTTTGATTGACAAGCTTATGTGAAAGTGATTCAAGGCATTCATTGTGTTGTAGAGCAGTACTTTATTGTTATTATGTTTTTGATTACAGGTTTGACTCCATCTCCTCATGGCATGAAGAGCATCTTCCTTCCATGAGATCTACACTTCAAGGTGATATCTATTGTGTTTTCAATCATTTATCATTTAGATTTTTGCCTCTATCATGCCGGGATACACACTCTTATTTGACAACGGTGTTTAGAAGACTTGAATGTCTCTCTGGGGCTTGACTGAGGCAAGCCTCTAAACACTACAACCCCCTCCCACACTTCTTTGTGATTACAAGTTACAGGTACTGAGTTTCGTGGAGTGGAGTTGTAGAAAGGGAGTGGAAGACATCAAAGATTTAGGATCTAAGAAGTAGAGGACTCCGGTAAACATTCCTGGACTCTAGCGCTAGTCCCTATGTCCTCTAGTTTTCCTAAGGAAGAAATAGAAGTTGTAGTATAGATCAATGTTGAGAGAAGTTCTAGATTCTGTGATGAAAAGTGTACCTTAGACTTGGCCGCTAGTCCCTATGTCCCTAACTTTTCTACTTTCTGGATTTCAAAAAATAGTGAGTTAAATATCTTTGTCCTTCACCTTGGTCTGAAAAGGATTTGTTGTAATTCAGTAATTTGCTTACTGTTTTGCATATTTAGGATTTTAAGTAAAATTGAGCATTAAATTAAGATATTGTTTGATACATCCAAGATTCTACATCTTCCCAAGTGGTAGCCCAACCTAATAGGGGAATCCTCTTCCACAAATTGGAGGTTCAACTCGGTTAATATGCCCTTGGAATGTTTTGTGTGAAAGGAGGATTCTATATAAACCCTTGAAATCAATCACCCTCTTTTTAATATAAAATATTTTGGTGAACCCATGTTTTTGGACTTTTTGGCACCTTTCTGAGTGTTGTTTGATAGATTTGCATGCATTCATCTTTTTGCATTCGAAAAATTACAAAAAGTTGAAAATTTTGAAAAAATTGGCATTTTTGGCTTGCATTTTAGCATAGTTTGAATTATTTTGCATTTAATTTCATTAAATTTCTGTCATTTTCATTACAAAAATTAATCATTTACTTCTCACTTGCATTGCATTTTTGTGCTTAAATTGATAAAAATTGGTTGAAATGGTGCATTTTTCATAAAAACCTAGTTTTGCATTAGGTAGGGTTTGTAGTCAAAATCTTGTTTCAGATTTTACTACCCTTTTCAAACACTCATTAGGACTGATTTCTAATTGTAGTGTTGCATCATAGTGGTTTTCTTGCAAAATTTCATGTCTAGGGTTTGAAAACCGTGCATTTTCACTAGATTTGGCCTTATCGTCTCCTTAGATTTGCATCACAAGCATGTTGTAAGAGATTTTGCTGCATTGATTGGCTATTATTAGGATTATTATCTACTACCCCTCCTCATATTCCTTACAACACCCTTTCTACTAGGCCTTTACATTGAAAATTTGTGAAAAATTGCATATTTTGGCTATATTTTCACTAGGTTTTGACTTGTCATCACTTTAAGTTTGCATCAAAAGCATGTTGTGAAAGATATTGCTACATTATTGGACTGTTATTAGGCATATTATTTTCTTTCCCTCTTTAAATTTTTCACAACACCTTTTCTCCTAGTGATTTGCATTGGGAAAAGTTGAAAAATCAAGCATTTTGGATCTTAAGCATATCTTGCTCCTAGGGTTTGCTCTATTAGTTTATGCATTAATAGTTTCATGCTTTTGTATGAGTATTATAACTCACTTCCCTAATAGAAATATCCCTTTAAGAAGTAGGAGACTCATGGGATCTAGTGCTTTCGAAGAAAACGATATCCCTACCTCTGCAAATCCATTGAACACTTTCTTTACAAAAGGAGAGACAAATTTTGCAAGATACTATACCCCATACAACCACTATGGAAGATCAAGTATTTCATGATGTTGAGGACACTATTGAGGTGATAACACATGTACCTAATGAGCAAATAAATAAACTTGATAAAGAGTTAGTTGATTTTCAAGTATTTATTGGAAATGAAAGGATAGCAGAAGAAGATGTCCTTGTGATCCACCATATAAGAGAGTTGATAAAATAAGGACAAGATGGTATTAATGTTGTTCAAGGATTAACACATATAGTACCCCATAATTTTAGATGATGACTGAATGTGCGAATGGTATTAAGAACACGTCATCACCGTCTCATACACAAGTATCGGCACCTATACCGACTACGGGAATATCTACATTTACATCAATGATTTTAACCACTAATGCAAATGCTTGTAGTAATTCTACCATTGGTATTGGAGTATCTAATGGTACAAATTAACAAAATTACAAAGCTGTGGGATTTAACTATGAAAACTTGGTATCTAAGGGGATCTCTTCTATGAATAATTACTCTCAACCACCTCTCCACCCCCCTTATTCACAACCACCTTCCACCAACCACTATGTCCAACCACCACTGAATTATTCATAGCCTCTACTCATCACTACTCAAGCTTAATCACCTCCTCACTTTGGCTCTAATTCCTCACAACAAACCACATCTCCTAATGATGCCATCCTAAACCAACTCTTGCAAGGCATGACTTCTTTACAACAAAAGGTGACAAACTTGACAAATTCTTCACAACCTAATATACCAACTTATCATGCCCGTAATCCCCTATCTTATGCAATCTTGAGAACCCCTATGCCTGAGAGGTTTGAGACTCCTCACTTTGAAAAATATGGTGGAAAAGGTGATCCTAATACTCATGTGGCAGCATTCATGGCTATGTGTAGTGATTTTCTACTTTGAAGAGGATTTGTTAGCAAAACTTTTCCCGCAATCTCTCAATTAAGATACAACTTTAGAATGGTTTTTCTCTTTACCTCCAAATTCAATACATTCCTTTTCACAGTTAGTGGATCAATTTTTACAACATTTTCAAGCAAACATTGGACCTCAAGTCTCCTTGATTGATTTAGTCCATTCCAAGTAAGGTCCAAAAGAGAAGTTAACTAAGTTTATTAGTCGATATCAATCTCTCTATGCACAAATTCAATATCAAATGAAGGACGAGGATGTTTAGAAGGTGTTTATTACAAATCGACAACCTAAAATCCATGATAAGATCCTCTTGATGAAGTATAACTCCTTTCAACATTTATGTACCGCCCTTCATGATTATCAACTTTCGTCTAGTCAGTATGAAAATCAAAACTCATCAACTCAATTTGCTCAATCTGTGGGTGGGCCTTCACAAAATAACTTTAAGAGGAATACTAAGAGTTTCATCAAGGTTAATGGATAGAATTCAAACAATTTTTCACAAGTGTCTGCTATCACTAATCCAAAGAAGGCACTGTATCAACAAAGAAAGTTTACTCCGATATCGGAATCCTATCATTCTATAATGAAATAGGATATGAGTAATAACCTCATGAAGCTTCCCCCGATTAAACCTTTGGATCCTAATAAAATACAAGGACCTTATTTCGATGCTAAGTCTTTTTGTCATTTTCATTGACAACAAGGACATGATACTGAACGATGTATGCATCTTAAACATGAAATACAAGACCTCATTGACTCAAATATTATACATGTATCAGGTGTGAATGATAATGGAAATAAGTTGGTTGCTCCGTCAAATCAAAATTTATAGATTTTCAATAATCCCTTTCCTAAGCTTACCGATAATAACATGATGGAACAAAATACACTTGAAGTAGAAGATGACTACCTGAACTACGATGAGATTATTGCTACAATAGAAGTGGATAAGGAAAATATTGAAGTATCACCTCATCCATGAAGGAATGGTATTTATGTTGAGGTTCTTCCTCTATTATCCCTTCAAGGATTGAGAGATAACCAAAATGCATCAGAAAGACAAATGGAACAAAAAAAGCAAGAGACTCTAACAAAACAAAAGATTGAGATAGTACAAGATAGTCCTTTTCACTATGGTAGATGAACTCAACAAAGAAAGCTAGCTAAAAATTGGAAAAGAGCAAGACAATTATCATTAGTTGGAAATAATATTGGTTCTCCTCCTCATAAGCAACAAAAGATTTCATATACACAAGGATATGAGAAACAAGCATCACATGGACTTCTCGACAACAAACAAGACTCTCATAAGAACCACTCAAGATTCACACAAAACTTGATAGAGCATCTATCCAAGAGGCTCGTAAGTTCCAAATTTTAGTATGATTGTACTGGCAGGTAAGTATTTCTAACCCTTTACCTCCGTGTTGTGTTTCCCTGTGATGTGTTATGTGTTGTTTAGGCCTCCTAGAATGACCCTTGATACTCTTGTAAGGTCAAGGATACCGGGAGATCACCTCTGTTGTGACCCTTCGTCTATTTGTATCATCATTCTTCTAGATTGCTTCTCCTCTATTTTCATTGTTGTGTGTTGTGTCTTATGGACATAGCATTGCAGTTGGTGACTTGGGGGCACCCTCCTACGTGACTGTCCCTAAGGCACTTGTTTCTCCTCTCTTGATTTATTGTTTCCCTTCCTCTAGTGGTTCTATCTAGCTGGCAGATGATGAAAAACATATTATACTGATGCGGACCTAGTGTCCCATTAGCAAATAATAAAAAATGGACCTAGTCCATACATGACAATGGGGTTGTTATATATTATCCCACACTTGGCTAGTATAATCACTTTGAGTTATCTTGATGTTGTCTTATTGCACTTACAAAACATAATAATACTGTTGCTCTGTACACTTTGTCTATCTTGGATCTAGCCTTGCACTGTTGATTATCATGATTATATAGATGCTAATACCTTTTCTTGCAGGAAATTATGTGTTTGTGGGAACATTTGGTGATCGTAAAGTACATGTCACCTCTGGGGAGCATGGGCTTTGTGAGAGCTCATGTTCCCTTGTGTGTTTTCCTCCTACCTTAACGTGCTTGATATCAGTACATGATATCGACCACCTTAAGGTGGGGGCATATATATGGTAAGTTGTCTGATGTAGATGCTAGAAAGTGTTTGTGAATCTTGAATCTATTGCAATCATTTAAGCCCTCTGTGGAGGCGGGATATCACGTATATCCTTTTTATCTTAAGCCCTCTGCAGAGACGGGGATAGTGTATTTCTCATGGAGAGTGCACATCCTATCATTTTCTAAAAGTCCTTTGTGGAGGTGGGGAGCAGATATGAGACTATCTTAACCCTTAAGCGTGTCTTCAACGATTGTTATGGTGAAGCCCAATTGTCGGTGTGTGCCTGTAATGTGCTTGAGATGGCTGTGAACCTAGCAATAGGTTTCTTCCATTGCTTGTCTACAATGTTTTCTCTATGTCTTCTATGTGTGTGTATGGCATGTTTGTTCCAAGGATAGTCTTAAATATTGGTGGCGATGAGTCCCTCCTATGCTTTGGGATTTGTATGGCATGCTTGATTTGTATGGCGTGTTTGTTCTCAAGTGCAATCTTAAAGACTGGTGGCGATGAGTCCCTCTTGCACTCTGAGATTTGTTTTGTGTGTTTGTTTCCCCTTATGTAGTCTTAAAGACTGGTGGTGATGAGTCCCTCCTACATTTTGGGTTGTGTGTTTACTTTCCTTGTATGTGCATTTTGCATTTCATATATGAGAAAAAGAAAAAAAAAAGAAAATAATCACTGCATTCACTATATTCACTGTGTTTTGTGTGTCTTCAATGCTGTCTTCTCCATGTTTTGCATGTCTTCAATCCTGTCTTCTCTATGTTTTGCGTGACTGTAACTGTCTTCTCCATGTTTTGCATGCCTGTTACTATCTTCAATGTGTTTGACATGTCTTCATCATGCTTGGCATGTTTGCTGTGTTTGTTGACCTTACTTTAATGCATCTATTGGCCTTGCATTCATACATACATTAAAGTGGGGGCTAAATGTTACGTCAAAAAATGTCCCCTTGGGGGCTTTTCCCTCTTAAGGTTTAGCTCCCGGGTCCTTAATTTGCATGTAGAGCATCTTGTGTGATATTTTTGACTCCCGATGAGAAAACCCTGAAGTCTTATGGCAAATAGGACCTAGGGGTGCTATTTTGATGATAACTAAACAAAAATAGTAGGGTTGACTTGAGCGCTAGCATCCTAGTCCTGCCCTATTTTAGGTCTGCCCTAAATTTAAATGTCAGTTTTATGACCATTATTTAGGTCCTAGGCCAACATCTCAAGTTTGAATTATGAAATTCTTAGTGGGAATCTTTGTAGTTGCATATATAAGCATGATTAGGTTTCATTTGCAAACTAGATGGAAATTAGATGGACATTTTGATTGACAAGCTTATGTGAAAGTGATTCAAGGCATTCATTGTGTTGTAGAGCAGTACTTTGTTGTTATTGTGTTTGTGATTGCAAATTTGACTCCATCTCCTCATGGCATGAAGAGTATCTTCCTTCCATGAGATCTACACTTCAAGATGATATCTATTGTGTTTTCAATCATTTATCATTTGGATTTTTGCATCTATCCTACCAGGATACGCACTCTTATCTAACAATAGTGTTCAGAAGACTTGAATGTCTCTCCGGGGCTTGACTGAGGCAAGCCTCTAAACACCACAACCCCTTCCCACACTCCTTTTGTGATTGCAGGTTACAAGTACCGAGTTTCACGGAGTGGAGTTGCAAAAAGGGAGCGACAGACATTAAAGATTTAGGATCTGAGAAGCAGAGGACTTCGGTGAACATTCCTGGACTAGGGCACTTGTCCCTATGTCCTCTAGTTTTCTTGAGGCAGAAACAAAAGTTGCAGTGCAGATCAGTGTCAAGAGAAGTTCCATATTCTGTGACCAAAAGTGTACCTTGGACTTGGGCACTAGTCCCCATGTCCCTAAATTTTTTGCTTTCTAGATTTCAAAAAATAGTGAGTTAAATATCTCTATCCTTCACCTTGGTATGAAAAGGATTTGTCATAATTCAATAATTTGCTTACTGTTTTGCATATTTAGGATTTTAAGTGAAATTGAGCATTAAATTGAGATATTGTTTGATACATCCAAGATTCCCCATTTTCCCAAGTGGCAGCCCAACCTGATAGGTGAATCCTCTTGCACAAATTGGAGGTTCAACTTAGTTAATATGCCTTTGGAATGTTTTGTGTGAAAGGAGGATTCCGTATAAACCCTTGAAGTCAATCATCCTCTTTTTAATACAAAACACCTCTATGCATGGTAAATCTATATTTTCTATTCAAACTGCAATTATTTTCTAGGTTTTTAAAATAGAGTCGCCACTTCTCCTTGCTATGAAGAAAATTTGAACAAACATTGTATTTCAAAATCATAGCAACCATAAATAAAATCTTGGCTCCCCGACAATGGCACCAAAATCTTGGTTCCCAAATTAACTGCAACTCAAAACTCTAAAATGCTCCTAAATCACCTAGGCTAGGGGTTGTTATCAGGGTGATAGGAATAGGTTTATCAACAAGTTTTGGGCAATTTTGGCTAACTACAGGAGTGGGTAAACTCCTCTACTCTTATATCTCAACTTAATCTCTAGAGGGATATTCCAAGGGGTATTATACTTGAGTAGGTATTAAAATTAGACTGGATGAACAACTAAAAATATTAACAACCAAACTCAAATCACTCTCTTATCCCCAAATTTGTCATTGAACTAAGAAAAGATGGTTGTTGTAAGACCCCTATATAGCTGATATTAGAAATACTACACAATGAGGATGCATTAAGACTACTTCTACTTCTAAAGATAGGATGTATTGTTTTTGTTTTGAATATGGGTGATCTTAGGCTACTCAGACTGGTGCCTATCCATTGGGCTACAGAGTCTAATATTAAATAGAGGGAAACAACCACATACGAATGCATAACTACTTATTTGACAAATCAAATGCAAAGAAATCAATACCGAATCATTGAAAATACTTAAGAATCCCACACCATACCATGCTATTTCTTATGTAATATTGAAAAAATCATTTACAAAGCCTTAGAAATGAATTAAGAACTATCACATTCATTCAAATCAATGCTTACATTCATACCACAAAAAATGGCAAGAGAAAACCCTGACTGCGATCAAAGTTCACTAGAAAGGACACCCACAACAGTGGAGAAAAATAGAGATTCAATACAAAGATTTTCAAAGTATATTACATACATTTCATAGCTACTTCATGTTAAATAAAGACTACAAAAATAACCTTACTATTATGCCTTCTAGAGCTCACAATCCTGTTGAGAAATTACCAAAATGACCAACCCTTTCTATAATTCAAACACCTTCATATATAGCATTTCATTTACTGCAGTCCCCCATGCATTGTACCCTATCTAGGACTACACCCATGTTGGCATAAAATCCAATCCTAGTTCGTTAGATGATTTGCATGTTTTGGAGAGAACCCATGCTCTGTCGCTTCTACAAACAATCAGGAAAAGATTTCTTGCACTCTACATGTACTTTGAGCAATAAAGAGGGAAGGTTATAATCCTCTCCCTGCTACCTGCAACATTTGACTTAGTTGATTTGCCCTTTGTTCATTGAATAATTTTACTATGCCACCTACCTGCATGGCATTGTTCTGCAGGCTCATTAAATTCTAGGTACAAATCAGCTTGTATATCCTTGCAATCATGGCATAAATTCAAGGAATTACCCTTTTAAAGCAATGACAACACTCCTAATGTGTTGTCCCATTTTTTGTATTAAACCATCTAGCTCTGACTATACCATTTTGTGTGCTGAGCACCCTCTATCCTCTATCGATCATCTTTATAGCCTTTACACACATGTCTGAGCATGAACTGAGCAAGGAAGCCCTTAACAACCCCACCAATTGCATTAAAAACATTGATTTCGGCCACCCACTTTTCAATTTTGGTGATTTGAGAAGTTGTCGACACGTTTGAATGAACGAGGAAGGCCAGCAAGTTAAGCTCTGACAATTTAGACTTTAGAGATCGAGCCTTCCACCTTACAGCTTGCATATTGGAAGAGAAGGAGCAGAGCTCTCGACCCCTATTTCATAGAATATGAAGGGCGTTGGCGGTCAGGCCTCAGGCCTTCTTCCTTCCACCTTACTAATAAGAATGTTTGCCCTATCAGATTTCAGACCTCAGGCCTTTGGCCTTACCACTTTCCAGAGAAAGAAGAAGAGAGAAAATTTGAGCCCTACAATTTTGAAGACTTAATCACTTTTACAAACGTTCAATAGAGTTTGGAGTTTGTGCCTTTGGTGTTTCACCTGCTTGGAAGAATAGATAACACCACAACTCTGACCCTCAAAGTCTGCTTTACTTATAAAATTTTGTAACCTTAGGTGGACCTCAGACTTCGAGGCTTCTCCCTAATACTTGCCATGAAGAAGACCGATGTCCAAAGGCCCGAAGTCCGACCTCTGAAACACTTAAGAAAAAGAGCTTGTTGAACTTTGGCCTTCAGGTCCTCCACCTTCCAACCGCAACATTGAAGAAGACAAAAGGTCGAAACTCTGACCTCTGAAAATCTGCAGTACTACATCATACTTAGCATATTTTTCATTACCTCAAGTGGACTTTGGCCCTTCAGCCTTCTCCCTAATATCTACCATGAAGAATACAAAAAGCTAAAAATCTAATCTCTGACCTCTGCCATGCTTAGACAAATTTCAATACTTAGGCAAATTTTTAGCCTCAAACCTTGGAAATGATAGATAGCACAAGGCAGAAGGCATGAACCCAAAACTCTGAAACTCTGAAAGAGGTGAAAATACAAGGAAACACTTAGAGTTTTTTGGACTTGGTCATTTTTTGGGTTTCCTACCTTGCATTTTCAAAAGGAAAATACATGAAAATCTATGAAAGACATCTCTGATCAGTTATGATCAATAGGTTCCACGTTGAATGCATAAAATGGAATTTTTTGGATTTTTTGGGGCAAAATAGGGCATTCTTGGGAGTATATTTTTGCAGGTACCAACATAATCAAAGGATCAAAATGTGGAGAGATTCGAAACATACCAAGAGTTCATGGAGAAACATCACAAGAAAAATGCAAAGGATCAATTAGATAAAAATAAAGAAAAATTACATGAAAAATTAGATATCCCACACTAAGATCCACTACAAATGAGCACAAGTACACAAGTGTAGAGATCAAAGAGACTATATTTAGGGACCCTAGGATCACAAGAAGAAGTAGAGCAAGGAACATCCTTACAAGCAACATCTATATCCACTCTATAACCTCCACAGACAAACCACTCTATAAAAGAAGTATCAAAAATATTGTTGCAAATGAGTGTGGAGAAGGAGAAGAAATCAAGGCAAAAACAAGGGGTTAAAAAAAGGATAATACAAACAATAGGGGAAGATATAGAGGAAGGGAAAGTACAAGAGATCTAACCACCACACAAAAGAGCAACAATGGGAATAGATATCCAAGAGGAAAAACAAGAAGACATAGTGAGAGTGGACCTCTTAACCACAAACATTAACCATAAGGGCATTCTCAAATAGATCACAAAAATGTATAACAAAGTAGGCCCTGAGAATAAACTGATGATCAAGGAGGCCATAATAAGACATCTAAGAGTGTCTGAAGACACCTTAGATAACATCATAGAAAACTTCCCCAACAATCATAGAAAGAAAAGAGAAAAAGTGGTGGAATTAAAAGAATAAATAAGGAAGGAGGCATTAGAAGAAGTTGACCCAATCTCTCTCCTACACAAAATGAGAAGTTAGCACAAATGCATTCCAAAGAGATTAGAACTAAGAAAAGGATAGACACTCTAATGTCTCTGAATGATGAGGTGAAAAGAAAAATTCAACAAGAGATAGTTGCAATAACCCAAAAAGCTAATGCAATATCAATGGAAGTAGAGAAGAAGAGTTAGCAAAAAAAACTATACCCTCCAGAGGTATCCCACCACATGGTAATCAGAAAGAAGGAACACACCAACAACCACCCTCTTAACCAAGGGCCTCTTCTTCCATCACAACTTCACCTATGCAATCCATTAAATACTTTTTGGTGTAACAAAAGAAAATATAGCTAATACCTACACCACAATTGTTGCAATTAACCCTAATAGGGTCATAGGTGGACTTGAATAATGTTTCTCCACTTCAAAAATTTCAATTAGGGGATATTTTCCATAGCACAACTAGAGAGGAAATTCTGAGACAACATGTGGAAAGTACCAAACAGTTAGAGGAGGTTGTAGTTGTAATCCAAAGCAAAATGCCACAATTACAAAAAGACACATCATTACCACTACCATAGTAGCTCAAACAATTAATGGATAGAGTCAAAACAAAGATACACAACCAACCAACATCAGAAATCAAGTCATAGCAAAGACCAATAAAAATAGAATGGATCAAGCTAGAAAGAAATGTGCCACAATGCACACATAGTTAGAGGCATGAATTAGCATTCTACAACAAACAATAACTAATATCACTAGGTATCTATATCAATTTTGTCTCCAGTGGCCTACGTTAACCAAAGGTCTAAAGAACCAGATAGACCAGTTGGAGGCACATATCCTACAAGTGGCTAATACCTATGACCCAATGCAAGATGTGGATGGAACAGTCAGAGCACAATTTGAAACAATCCATACTCAACTCCAATAGGTCTGGGATCAAAGAGAGAAGATAAAAACCCAAATAAAACAACTATGAGATGTGGTAAGCTTAAGATTTGCACACATGATTGATCTCTTAGGGGGTACAAAGAAGAATTCCTAGCAAATCCAAATCCCCACCAATATTACAAAGGTGAAGAAAACATTGATCTAAACTATAGTAGGAAAAGAATCAATGGGACACTATGTTTGCATAGCTCAAAACTATATACAAGAATATTTTTCTTGTAAACTAATTTTTCATGTCTTGAGGACAAGACATGGCTCCAAAGGGGGGATGATGTTGGTAGTAGTCAGGACAGTAACCAGAACCCATTGCATATGGCCACAAAAGGATTGTAGAGCACAAGGTTGACTAGGCCTAGTAGGAATAGACTTGTTTTATAAGGGACACATCCCTAATGTTATCCTATGCATATAATAATAGTAGAAGTAGTAGAAGAATGTAACAAATGATATAATGTATATATATAGAGTAGAGACTATAGACCTACCTTTGTAATACATAATGATTATATATATGAACGAAGATATAAGGGTTTGAAGAATCAGTTGCATGTTTAAAATATGTATGATGCATTATCTATTACATTTAATTTCTGCATTATGATATTTCTTACTGCACATAATCTACCCATTCTCTCATTGTCATAACTAGAGTATAAACACTATAGCAGGACAGCAGGGCTTAGAACTTCAATCTATGTACCCCTCATCTTGCCAACAATGCACATACCCACAAGTTTGATGGAAAGGATTCACTAGCTTGGATAAATTATATGGAGAATATTTTTGATGTGCATTGAATTCCAAGTGGGCAAAAAGAGATAATGTCTTCCTTATATCTAGAACTAGAGTAATTCATTTGGTATAGATGGCTATGTGCACAAATGAAGAAAAAGGATTTCAATATCACATGGTTAATTTTTATAGAGGAGTTATAGTTGCACTATAGAAATAGTGTGTCAGACAACTACTTTAGCCAGTTAGCTAAACTACGACACATGGGATTAGTCAAGGATCATATTTCACAATTTCAAAACCTATCCTTGAGAGTAGATACAATTACAAAGGAGAACTTGAATGACTTATTTCTAGGTGATCTCAAGGATCACATACAACATGAGGTACTCATGTTTAGACCCACTTCTATATCTAATTCTTTTGTCCTAGAATATAGGGTAGATAAGTTTTTAGTTCCTACTGTAAGGCAAGGGTTCAATGGCATAAGAGAGGAGATATTTTTAACACAACCATTCCCTCAACCCACTAGATTGAATCCTTAACAAATTGAAGAGAAAAAGGTGAAAGGGTTATTTTTTAATGGTGATAGCACATATAGTAGAGGAAACAAATATATAGATAAGAAATTCTTCTACATCGAAGGGTCGAATGAAGAAGAATATGATGAAGAAGAAAAGTTAGAGTTTGGAAATGAGCTACATGAGGAATCAGGAGATTCCCAACCAACCATTTCTTGTTGTGCACTTTCTGGCATTAGCACCCCAAAAACTCTCAAGGTAGTGGGTTTCTTGAAGAAAGAGAAAAAAATAGTGTTGATAGACTCAGGAAGTACTCACAACTTCATCAACAGAAAGCTAGTTATTTTTCTAAATTATTTTATCTATCCAACTCCAAAATTTTAGGTCATGATTACAAATGGGGGTACTATCAGTTGTTCTAGGAAATGTTATAGATTTAAATTATCCATGGGAGACTACAAAATTGATTTCCCTATGTTTGTTATCTCCATGGGTGCAACAAATTCATTTTGTTGGGAGTTCCATGGCTTACAATATTGGGGACAATTTCAAGATGAACTTTCAAGAGTTATTCATGCATTTTCACTCAGAAGGAAAGATATTCAAACTAAGAGGGTTGTGTGCTAAGTATATGGAGATGGTACATTCTCATGAAACCTAAAATATGCTCAACAAGGGGGGAAATGGGTTTGTGGCCCAATTGTTTTCATTAGAAGTATATCACTCAAATACTTCTACACCACTAGATCTACAAGTAGTTGTAGATAAGCACTCAATAGTTTTTGAGAGATGTCAAAAGTATTGCCTCCTAAAAGAGATCATGATCATGTCATTCAACTAGTACCAAGGAGCTAACCACCAAAAATCAAGCCCTATAGGTATCCACATGTATAAAAAAGTGAGATTGAGAAGATGGTTCGAGAGATGCTAGAGGTAGGTATTATTAGGCATTGTCAGAGTGCTTACTCTCTCCAGTGGTAATGGTGGACAAGAAAGATGATGCTTGTAGGATGCATCCTAGTTACAAAGAGCTCAAAAAGTACACCATAAAATATAAGTTTCCCATTCTAGTAATTAATGATTTGTTAGATGAGATTAATGGTGTTGTTTATTTTACAAATCTTGACCTTCATTATGGTTATCATCAAATCAAAATTAGAAATGAGGATGCACATATGGAAACTTTTTGAACCCATGAGGGCCATTATGAATTTTTGGTAATGCCTTTTGGTTTGACAAATGCACCATCTACATTTCAAAGTTTGATGAACTCTATCTTTAGGATATTTTTGTGGAAATTTATTTTGGTATTTTTTGATGGCATCTTAATATATAGAAAAACTTGGAAGGAACACTTGTAGCATTTAAATTAGTTTTTGGACATTATTGAGCAACATCAACTTTATGATAAGCCATCCAAGTTTGTGTTAGGTATCAAATAAGTGGAGTACCTAGGTCATATTGCATGTCACATGAGGAAGTCAAGATGAATCCTCACAAGATCTAGGCCATTGTAGAGGGAAAAATGCCTAGGACCCTCAAGAACCTATGAGGTTTCTTAGGGCTTACATGTTGTACTATCACATATTTGTAAAGAATTATGGTAGCATAGAATCACCTCTCGTAGCCTTGTTGAAGAAGGATTCCTCCTAGTGGAATAACATAGCTACCAAGGCATTTGAGTAGCTAAAGGAATCCATGTACACAACTCCAGTTCTAGCCACTCCAAATTTTTCTAAAACATTCATTATGGAATGTGATGTTTTAGGACATGACATAGGAGTAATACTCATGTAAGAAGACCCCTATCATTTGAGAGTCACCAACTCAAAGGTAAGAATTTATTAAAGCTAATTTATGAGAGGGAAATGTTGGCTATCCTGCATGCAGTCAAGCAATGGAGGCCTTATCTAATGGGAAGACATTTTAAGGTAAAGATAGATCATGATAGTCTCAAATAATTCTTAGAACAAAGGTTTTCATCTAAAGAACAACAAAAATGGGTCACAAAGATGTT
This sequence comes from Cunninghamia lanceolata, assembly GCA_027924645.1. NCBI lineage: Eukaryota > Viridiplantae > Streptophyta > Pinopsida > Cupressales > Cupressaceae > Cunninghamia > Cunninghamia lanceolata. Next base: position 5,592,816 of record BSBN01000054.1, read on the forward strand.
GGTTATGACTTTGAGATCATATATAAGAAAGGAAAGAAGAATGTTGTGGTTGATGCTCTATCTAGGAGGGATGAATGCATAGAGTCACTATTGTATGTCATTTCCATATTGCAGGTAGATTGGGTAAATGAGGCATGAGAAGAGTGGGAGAATCATAGGGATACTCAAACTCTCATTGAGAAACTCCAACAAGATTCAAGAGTGTCAAATAAATTTGTAGGGAAAGGAAATACTTTATGGTACAAGGATAGGTTGTACCTATGTAATAACTTAAACCTAAGTTATTGGAAAAACTACATGCATTTCTAGTAGGTGGGAACTTAGGATTCTTGAATACTTATCATCAAATCAAGCAAGATTTCTTTTAGGATGGGCTCAAAGAGAATGTTCAAAAATTTGTAGTAGAATGCATGGTCTACCAACAAAATAAAGGGGAGACAATTAAGGCTCTGAGTATTATGTAAACTTTATCTATTTTGAGTCAGAGATGGGAGGAACTATCCATGGATTTCATCACAAGTTTGCCTAGATCTAAAGGAAAAAATCTCATCATGGTTGTTGTGGATCATCTCACCAAATATGCACATTTTTGTGCTTTGTCACACCCATTTGTAGCAAGAACTATAGCAATAACCTTTATGAATACTATTCAAAAACTACATGGGACTCATAAACAGTGAATGTCCCTGGTCAGCTGGGACAAAGTGTGTCTTCCTAAATCCCATGGAGGTCTCAATATTCGAACCATACGTAATATGAATAAAGCCCTGCTCTCTAAAATCAATTGGAACCTGATTCATCATCATAAAGATTGGGGAGAAATCATGCAAGCCAAATATTTGCATGTCACTGACTGGTCTAACTTCCTCCAGCAAGAAGGTCTTACTAAGGGATCAGTTATCTGGAACAAAATGTTGAAATCTAGAAGTCTGCTCACGCAAGGGATCAAATGGAAATTGGGTAATGGTATGGGTATCAAGTTTTGGACTGATATTTGGATAAAAGATAAGGCTCTCATCTCTCAGAGGGATCTAGGTGAGATTACTAGCATTGCTACTCAGTTTTTTGGTGATAAGGTCAGTGATTACATGTCAAACAATAATGGTCACAGGAGCTGGAGAAATTTGTTGGATTGCTGTTCTCATCGCCCTGATCTTGCCTCTAAAGTCCAGATGGTTCAAAAGTTGATTCAGGAAGTTAGAATTCCTCTCTTCCCTTGTGAAGATGAACAATTTTGGTGGCCAGATAAGAATGGCCAATTCTTTGTTAAGTCTGCCTATCACTTATTGGTCCCTGAGGTTCATCGAAAGGAGATATGGAGAAAAGTGTGGAACCACAAACTGGTCCCAAAAATTAACATGTTCTGGTGGGCCTCTGTTCATAACAAAATTCTAACCCAAGATAATTTGCAAAAGAGAGGTTTTACATTGGTCAACAGATGCTGTCTGTGTTGTGAAAAGGAGGAAATAGTTTCTCATTTATTCTTCCACTGTGACTTTGCTAGGGAAATCTAGAACCTAATCCTCAGCAATTTTGGTACTCAGTGGGCTTGCAATTCTGATATCCAAGAAGTTATTAACAATTGGTATCCTCCCTTTTCCCATCCCTGGCTTGTTGAGTTATGGAATCAAACTCTACCGCGCTTGAGCTGGACTTTGTGGAAAGAGCGCAACCATTAGATTTTTAGGGATACTGCTAGAGATGCCTCCCAAGTCTCTCATACTTTCATTAAGACTCTCCTAGAGAGTGTCACTACGGCCCATATCCGTCCCACAGAGAAACCTCTGACCCAAGAGGAAGAACAAATTACGGAAAACTGGAAGATTCTCAATCATATTCCTGCTTATAACAATACCAAATTATTGCAGAGGCTTAACACTAGATGGAAGCCTCCGATTTCTAACTGGATGAAGCTTAACTTTGATGGGGCTTCTAAGCTAGATGGTACAGCTAGTGGGGGAGGGATCATCAAAGATGATAAAGGTGGATGTTTTCTGTCTATGCTGGAGGTCTGGGCTATCACAACAATAACTATGCTGAGGCTATGGCTCTTCTTTGGTGGCTTAAATTGGCCATATCCCTTGGTATTAGGAATTTGGATATCCAGGGAGATTCTAAAATGGTCATTGATGCCGTTACTAATGTGTCGAATGTTGGCATTCAGTTGAAAGACATTATTAGGGATATACAGCTTCTCTTACAGAGGATTACTAATGTGCATATCTCACATATTTACCATGAGGGCAATGGAGTTGCAGACACCTGTGCTGAACTTGGACAACGATATTCAAATTGGAGGGTTTGGCACCAATTTGATCATCTTCCTTTAAATCTTAAGACTCTCATTCTTAAGGACATGGCTGGGTCTTGATGAGTCAGATGGGTTCGAAAGACAGCTCATACTGTCAGTTCCTTGGGAGGGGGCTGACGTGTCTATTGAAGTACAAGTCCTCTTGTACCTTCTCTACTGTCAACTCTACTCCATTCTCTCATAAGGTGAGCGGACGGTCAGATCATCATGGCATGTGCCGGGTAATTATGGTTAAGCATGGGATTGGCATTTGCAAGGCTTCCCATATTTATGAGATTGCGTGCGATGTTATTACCTACATCATTAGCCTCGTTCATGTTCATAATTCTCCTATAAAGATGACTGAGGAGGCTTGGGGTTTCTGTGGCATGCACTGTAATTCTGCCATGGGAGGAGATAGAATTAGAACTGAACCCGTCTCGTACTGTGAATTCAAGGACAATTTGGTGGTTTGGCATTACTGCAAAGAGGGTGGGATTAGCCCTTATTTGGAGAGGCTTAATGGGTACAATGAAGCTATTTCTGAACAATTTGCACGGTCTTGGCAGAATAGATGGGTTTCGGTGGGTGGAATCAGCTTTGAAGTTTCTGAACGCGTGATCGCTATGGCCACTGGTATGTCTACTCAGGGCTTGAAGCTGTAGAGGAAAACTAAAATTGCGGACCTCTCCAGTCAGAAGCTCTTCCTCAGTATTGGCGAAGACTTAGTCCCTTACTAGGGCGGTTTTGACAGAGCCAAGTTGTTGGAGCCATGGGACGCTATGTGTTTTATCCTCATGAAGTATTTCACCCTGGAGGGGTGCTTCACCAGGTTTTATAGCTATCATCTCCCCCTTTTAAATCATTTCTGTCGCAATGCTAAAATTAGTTTTCTGTTTTATCTGCTTTCTTCCCTTAAGCATTCCGTCCTTAGGGTTAGGGCGAAACTGGCTAAAAACACTGCTAAGAAGCCTATCCCTCTTCACCAGGGCCTTATTCTCTATCTGTATAATCACCATCTTGCCCTCGAACCCTCTAAGTCCATTCCAACTAATAGGGGGGAAGGGGAGCCCTCCTCTAACCCTAAGGATATTCTTGATGTTGATGAACCCGGGCCCTCCCCTGTTCCTATCAAGACTAAAGAAGTTTCCTTTTGCACTCTTGTGGAAATTCCTGTTGATACTCCAGGCCCTACTGCCACTATGAAGGGTAAAAAGTAGAAGGTTGCTAGCAAAATAAGCACTGGGAAGGCAGTGGTTGGGACCCCTAAAACTCTTGGTAGGACCTCGGTGGGCCAGAGAAGTGATTCTTCTACGAAGGTTTGTAGGGAGGGGCTTTCCTCTGGAGTTCGGTGGTCAGGGCGTATTGCTGGTAAACTGGCTCCTCAAGCAAAGCTCATTAACTATTCTGAGAGCAGTTTGGATGAATCCACCGGAGGAAGGATGACAGGGATATGGAGATTCAGGACATATCTGGTGATGATGAAGACAAGCAGGAGACTCATTATACGGGGACTACCACTGAGGATGTTGCTGACTCTACTGGAAATGCTAACAAAGCGGGTGAAATATTCATGAAAGAGGCTGAGGATGCTATGGAGACTAATGATGGTCTAGGGGCTGAACTTGTGGGCCTGTGGCTAAAAAAGTGGATGATATTATTAAATCTATGGTCTAGAAAGGAGAGATGTTGCCTCCTTAGTTTTTGTTGTTTTACTGCTGATACTCTGTTACTCTATTTTTATGACATTAGTTTTTAGCAGCTAGTTTTGCTGGTTATGCTTGAAATCTGTAATTGATGTATCTGTTGTTTCTGGTTTAAGGCATTGTTGATGCTTGTTGCCTTTGGGCCTCTTTGTTTTGTGTAAGGGTTCGGCCCCTTGTTTAGCCGCCTTATATTATCAAAAACTACATGGGACTCCAAAAGTCATAGTGAGTGATCACATTCTTATATTTACAAGTAATTTTTGGACTAAATTACTTTCATGTTTGGGCACTTAGCTTTCTTGTAGTACATCATATCATCCCCAATATGACAGACAAACTGAAGTGGTTAACAAATGCTTGAAGGGTTATCTTTGATGTTTTGCTTTAGATAAACAAGAGAGATAGGTGCAATGGTTACCACTAGCAAAATGTCACTATAAAATTATTTTCCATACTTCATATAAAATGTCTATATTTTTGGCACTATATGGGTAACAACCACCATCAATCACCTCTTCCTTGTGGGCATGCCTAAAGTATTGAATAGTTGAAGAACACATTCAACATAAACAAAAGGCACTTGCTAGTCTCAGGGAGAACTTAGCAATGACACAAAATAGAATGAAGCAACAAGTTGATCAACACTGTAGTGAAAGGGATTTTGAAGGGGAAGATTGGGTCTTTGTGCAATTATAACCATATAAGAAAATGTCACTATGTCATACCCCAATCTTATGAAAAATTAAAACATGCTTTTATTTTACTATGTCATTGTTTTATGAAACAAGACTGTAGAAGGAAATGAATTACTTATGTTTATCATGTTTATAATTTGAATATATTATGTGATGCCATGTTCTGCAAACATGAGAATACATTTTGTAATGTTGATAACAAGATGATATTTGTATAATGATCTATTATGAGATTTTATTTTAATGATGATTATGATTATTCCTGTTTAAATAAACAAGATTTGGACTAACTACATTTTGTCTACTATGAGGTGAATGCAGGAGTATAGTGTACCCTCTCAAGATTGAGGGAGAGAAATGTAGATCGAGATGAGATTCTTATGGAACCATGACGTTATGAGAACTACACACACTCACACTGAATGCACTTTACGATTTATTTTGAATGATCATACAAATTTTTTATCATAATAGATTGATCTATCTTTTTGTGTTACCATGTGAGTGAAATGTTTTCATGGTTGCAAATGATAGTTTTATGGAAATATGGTTTGGTCAAAATGTATTATTTTTGGAACTATCAATATAAATAATAGTACCATCGCTATTAACATTGGAACTTGTTAATAGAGACATTATTATTAATCGATAAATGTGGATAATAATGATTATTATTATTATTGCATAACAATAATGAATGTTTGTATCATCTGTGAACATCTATTTTTTCATTTAGAATGATTAATATTAACATTGATAATATTAATAATATATATTATTAATATTACCATTGTTAATAATAATTAAATGATAATATTATTCGTTTTTGATAGTATAGAATGCTTAATTATTTGGTAGTTGCATGGATTTTTGAAGAGTTAAATCCATATAGTGGAGTTGTATTAAAGTTTTTAAGAGTGGTGGCTCATGCATTGGAGTTGGCAACTCCAACCACCGCTTAAGGTACAAGGGGAGCAAATGTCTCATAACTCCAACTGGAGTGAAAGAGAAGAAAGCTCTCAAAGAGAGGAGATTGAGCTGGACCTCTGCGTTTTGGATGCCTATTTTGGTGGTCATTTTGGGGGTTAATAGACATAATGGTTTTGATTTTGAGGAGGTATTGGCAGATCTTAAAGAAAGGAAGGAGATTATGGAGAAATGAGAACACATGCATGTGGAGTTTTGGTACTTGGTGGCTTTGGAGATCTATACTTTTCATTGGATTATATTTTCTCAAATGGTATGTTTACTGTTTTGTTGCATATAATGAAAATAGTTCACATTATTATGAACACTTTTGCTAGCATGAACAAGATTAAGAAAAGAGATTCTTCTTTGTTTAAAATGAGGAAAACCTTAGTATTGCATTAGGTAGTTATCTAAAGATTGTGCATTAAGAAAGTGTATGGATTCAGTAGAAATGTATGTTCATTCTTTTAGCTATTATGGAAATTCATATGCAAAGCATATCGAAGTTCTTTTACAGTTTTGAAGGGTTGTTTTTGTTGTTCATTTACTAAACCAAAACCTTGAAGAGCTTTCAGTCTATCATTTGTTTCTAACTTCACAGCTTAGCTTGAAGTGAATCCCTATATATAGTTATATTTCATAAACATTTTATTTCTGTATCGGTATAAATATATGTTTTAATGGGAAAACAGAGTATAATAGTTGAGAAACCTCTATTAGTTTCATTTCATTCCTAAACTATTTGCATGTGAGAACAACATACTTGTACATGCATAGGTATGTATGCACATACTTATGTATGTACAGGCATGCATTTGATTAACATAGTACCTTATGAATGACTCGACAGTATTAAGAAATCAGTGAGGATTATTGATATCATTATACCACTGTAGCTAACTCGAAGGGTTTAGTGGACTGCTACAGTCGATTGTTATATTTTTATACTTATTTTCTATCATTGACCATAATAGGTTTGTGTGGTAGTCAATTATCGAGAGGTTTCAACTTGGAAAAATGTTGAATGAAGTTGTGACCATCTTGGTCTGTGTCTTGGTCGACCCAAAAAGGAGTTTTAAACTTTAATTTTAGAAATCATAGAGTATTGTAGTGGGCTTCACTGTGAATGAATTATTTATATGAATGAGATCTTTGTTTCGATGTTATTTAATAGTAAAGAATATTTTTTATATACATTTATACATATACATGTAAATGTATATAATATTATATACATTCATAGGTATATCTATAAGATGTAGTCAATTGACATGGATATCTTTTAGAATAAGAATACACGGGTTAAAGCACAAAGTTGAGTATACATTTCGTGGAAGTCTCCTGCGGATGAAAAATGCCGCTTGGAATGGGTTACCCGTTTTGAAAAAAATAGGTACTCGTTTAGGATCGGGCTCCCGAAGCAAAACGTGTACCCTTTTTCAAAAAATAAAAAAAATTAGCCATAGGCATGTAAAAAAAACTTTTTAAAAATGGGTACTTGTTTTCAAAAAATATTTTTTTTACATGCCTATGGCTATTTTTTTTAATTTTTTAGAAACGGGTACCTGTTTATAACGGGCACCCATTATGAACAGGCACCCGTTTATAATAGGTACCCATTTCTAAAATTTTGAAATTTCAAACCTGTGAATTTGCATTGGTTTTAGGCTTGGAAACCCAAGCCTTAGCTTTGGACCTGCAACTAGGAGACCATGAAAACAACAAGAGAAAAAACTAGTTTCACCACTATGGCTGACGACTTTTTTTTCAGAATATTTTAACGAAATTAAAACCCATTATAGATCTGAAAGTCTAGTTTTCAAATATGTAATTTTTTTTTACTATTAAACACAAACTAGCTCATAAACTTGAAATAACATAGGTTACTATTTTTTTATAACTTTTGATTTTGAAAGTTTGTTGAAAAAAAAATTTATGTCTGACTAAAATAGACATCATTCTCTACATGATGAAAAAAAATGTTTTAGTGAATTGATTAGTTAAGCTCAAATTATGTTGGTTGTACATGAGGGGTTTTAAAAAACACTAATTAGGACCATTAAAAAATTAATAAAAAAAAATATTTATCAAAAACTTACAAAAAATATTCTGATCAAAATTCAACATCCTGAGAATCTTTCCACAAAAGGAATTAGAAAAATACATTAATTTAGGTCAAATTATGTTGGCCGTACACATGCATGCTTTTGCAAAAAACATAGGACTTTCAAAAAACCAACTTGCATCATCTGGGTATTAGAAAAAATTACATATTTAAAAACTAGAAACAAAATCCTACATTTCTTATTTTCACATCATCTTAATATTTTATGTGCAAGTGCTTCAAATTGTCACTCCAAGTATGACAAATTTTAAAAAACAGGAAAAACAATTCACTTTTTGGCCAAAAAGTGAACTCATCTTCTTGCACTTACCCACACATATCATTATTACAATCGTCCTCGGCCATATTTTAGGCCGATAGCTTGATAATGCTTAAAGGACTCTTTTGGAAAGGAAAATATATATGTTTAAACTGGCTATTGAGACTTCATTGAATTGTATATCTATATGTTTAAACTGGTTGTTGAGACTTTATTGGAATCCATGTCTATATGTTTAAACTGGTATTTGTAACTCCATTGGACTATATATCTATATATTAAATTGGCTATTGTGACTACATTCGATTATATATACATATTTATTTTGACCGTGAAGAAACAAAACAATCTTCTAGTCTAACAGACAAGTTAGAAAATGATTGGGAATGTTCTCTTGTATCTTGAATGATTAAAACAATTTATGTTAACTAGTAACTCCAGAGGTTATGTGGAGCAGAGTTCTAAATAATCCTTTTTCTACTTTACTAGATTGAAGGAAAGTTGTTTCATTAAATGTAAGATGACTTAGTAAGTCAGTATAAAGAATTTTGTGAAACTCTAAAGGCAAGATTGAGATAGAGGTGTTTGTGATAAATCAATGCATATATCTAATGTAGAATATGTTTTATATATGAATCTTTGGCCAAAGTAATGAATTGACTGCATGTATTTTTGAATCACTATGTCTTAAATTTACATTTCAGTCAGATTGTTATACTTAGTTAGAAGGAATCTATAGTTGTATAATAGATTGTATGTAAAAATGGTGCAGTCATGGTTAGGAGGGTCTTCAAAGAGAACAATCCAGACTGTGCAGCAAGAGTAAACACAATGGAAACAATTCAAAGATATAAAGCAAATGCAGATTCTGTCATTCAGTATACCATAGAATTCAAATACAAATCAGTCGGCAACATGCGGGCTTACAATTAGGGCTCACAGGCCTGATTATAGAATATTAGAATATACACAAGATATAGCTTTGAATCTCCTTCGCAAATAATTCAAACTATCGATCTTCTCCAATCATGATAACTACTTTCCTAGGCATCTATTACATCAATATATCATCTCTAGATCATAAGATTCCTCCGCGTCAGCCAAGGAAGGTCACAAACTCCAATGAAGAGCTGTAATGTGTGTACACAAATAGGTTGGACCTATTTGAATAGATCTCCGCAAATGAATGGAATGATGTGCAGATCTCGGGGAAGGTTGGCCACAAACCAAACAACTTAGAATGATGCGTCATTAAACTTTGAAGGTTGTGAGATGCTCCATAGGTCTTCTCCTTCAGCTAATTCACTGAGACTGTCAGAATGATCTGCTCTAAGAAAATAGTCAATCTTGTGATAGCGATATCTTTTCGATAACTGATCCAAATGCTCTAAAAACTTAATATGATGTAGATGAACATGTGTAGATGCTAAGTCCAGCTCCACAAGGTTTGAAATGCAACTGTGGTAGAACGCGGACCAAAATATAGGAACTGCTACTAACTGAACTGCCTGAACTGAATTAGAAAATGAAATGAAACAAATTGAAATGTAAACAAACTGAAATGCAAATGTTTTTGGTTGATGCAAGATTGCTCTTGAACCAGGAATGCTCCTACATTCTAAGACATCCAGGGTTATTGAAAAAGTGAGTCCCTCACTTTGCTGGGGCTAGAGAAAAACCAAGATGGTCCACCTCAGCATGAGAAATCCATGATGAATCTTCCTTCGGTTTGCCTTTCCACTTCACAAGGTATTCTTTGTATTGTCTTCCTCTGGTGCTGCTTTCAACTCTATTGTCCAAAATGTCTTCAATCTGCTCATGTTCTTGTTGTGGTAACTGCTTCTTCAAGTCTTCTTTTGTGCTATCACTGAACTCTGCTTCATGATACTGGTATAGGTCTGCAATGTTGAAAATAGGTGATATACTCAATGTCTCTGGTAACTCTACTTCATATGCATTTCTTGAATCAAATTATCTGAGTATCCTACAAGGTCCAAACTTCTTCATCTTCAACTTGTTATATGTCAGAATTGAAAATCTTTATTTTCTCAAGTACACCATCACTTCATCTCCAACTTCAAACTCTTTATGTCTTCTCTTCTGACCTGCTTGCTCCTTATACTTTCTATTCATATCCTCCAAATGCTTCTTCACCTGATTATGCACTGTCTCCATATGTTCTGCAAATTCTTCCGCTTCTGCACTTCTCTTATCTTCCATACTGATCTCTCTCAATTCTGCAACTCCTCTAGGGTTTACTCTGGTAACAATCTTAAAAGGTGTTCTTCTAGTACTCCTATTCACTGAATTATTATATGCAAACTCTGCTTGTGAAAGAATCAAATCCCAACTTCCTACCTTCTCTCCAACCAAACATCTCAACAAGTTTCCCAAACTCCCATTCACTACTTCTGTCTGTCCATCAATCTGTGGATGAAATGTTGAACTGAACTTCAAGTATATCTTCATCTTCTTCCAAAGTGTCTTCCAAAAGTATCCAAGAAATGTTGTGTCTCTATCTAAAATTATGCTCTTAGTTAATCCATGAAATCTCCCAATCTCCTTGAAAAATAGGTCAGCTACATGCACTGCATCAGTTGTCTTATTACAAGGTATGAAATGTGCCATCTTTGAAAATCTGCCTACCACAACAAATATTCAATCATATCCTCTCCGTGTCTTAGGCAATCCCATTACAAAATCCATACTTATGTCTTCCCAAGGTCTCTCTGGTACTGTCAAAGGTTTATACAATCCAATGTTCTGACTACTCCCTTTTGCAATTTGACAAACTCTACAACTTTGCACAAATTTCCTAACATCTTTATGTATTTGAGACTAAAAGTAATTCTCACTCACCAAAGCTACTATCTTATCAATGCCAAAATGTCCTACCAATCCACCACTGTGCTTCTCTTTGATCAAATTTGTTAAGGGAAATTTGGTTAAACAATGAATATGCAATAAACAAAATCAAATACCCATAACTCAATAGAATAGTGAAACTAAGAAGATTAAATGAAATGAAGCAATGAATAACACAATGCAAACCTTCTTTGAATCGAAACTTCTATTGTTGCCTATCAAGATCGTCCTTGTTTGTATGAAATAGGCCCTCAGAGAGTGCACTCCTTTGTTGTTTTCAAGAATGTTGATATTAAATGGCTATGGTAATGAATATGCCAAGAAGATGAGCTTCAAAGCAAATGGTGATCTCAAGCTAATGAATGGTAAAAAGGGTGCCAAAGGCGCGCTGGTAAATTCCTACAGAGTAACAATACAAATAGCCTAGATGAATAGAATGGAAGAATAAGGTTCCCTTTATAGACTTGGGAGGATGAAGATCAATGGTTGAAATGAAATATGAAGATCAATGGTTGAAATGAAATATGAAGATCAATGGTTGAGAATGGCTCAGGAATGTGCAACGAATAAAAAGATTACAAGTGTCCCACTTCCATCATGTAACAGGGTAGTTAACAAAATTGATTGAAGAGTTAATAGAATGGATTGAGAAATTGACATAATTGATTGATCAGTTACCCGAATAGATTAAGGAGCTGACAGAATTGATTGATTAGTTAACAGTTTTGATTGAGGAGTTAACTAACTTTGATTAGAGGAGAAATAGGACATGTGGGTGAGAGAATATTAGCTAATTAAATATTTAAAATATTTAATTACATGTGCAACATGGTGAGGTGGAAAAGGTGAGGTGGAAAGATGAGGTGGATTGATGAGGTGAAATTATGAAATTAGAACTTAGAATAGAGGGATTTAGGATTAATTAAATAATGTAGGATTATTTAATTACGTGAGACATTAGAAGAATTTAGGGAATTTAATTAAATAAATTAATTTTATTTAATTTTAGACTTTAGAAGAAATAATTAAATATTTTGATATTTAATTAATTAAGAGGAATGTGAATCAAATAAATAAATTTGTTTATTTATTTATTGATAGAAGAATTGGGAGGGAATAAATATTAAGAATATTTATTTAGACTAAATCGTGCCATTTTTAGGCGTATACATTTTGCCCCTCTTTGATGCAATGCAGTTTATTGCGTTGCTTCAAAGAATAAAAAGTTTGATGGTGATACATGCCCCAGTTTGCCCCTGGTACAAGTTATGATGATAGGATGCCCCCTTGGGAGATTGGACGAGAAGAAGGCAGAAGGTGTGAGATGGACAATCTCACGAAGAAGAAGGGAAAACTTGGCTAGGTTTGAAGAAAGAGCCGAATGATACATGATGCAAGATAGAATGATACCACATACAAGCAAGTAAGCAAGTATACACAAATGATACAAGAACAATCAAGGTATTTCTCCTGTCAAGCAGTAAACCAACAATATACTGATAACGATATATGACAGTGTTGTCATGGCAGGGAACGATATATCCCTAGACTGACACGACAGGCGTGTTGTCATGGCAGGGAATGATAGATCCCTAGAGCAACATGAAGGATAGTGTCTGGTTTCAAGAAATGAAACATGTCATGTAAGACACATGTGTTGGTTTGATTTTGACAATGTTACATCCTGTATAAGACAATTGATTGATTAACTGATTGAGTTGGTTTACGACCAGACAAGGATCAAGACCACTGATTGTGATTGGATCATTTGAAAAGATTGACTTGACTTGATTGGTATGGATTAAGGATGGACCTTGCATCTGGATCACTGCTCAAACTGACCGGATTGAGAAGAACTACAAAGATAGATAGAAAGTTGGCGATAGAAGAATGACTCAACAGAAGGAATCACAAGCTTTGAATTGTAAACATTGATACTCTGCATTGTTTGGATCATTTATTGCATGGGATATAGATGTATGGATGTATAATGGATGTATGATGTATGTGAATGGTGTTTGCTTTTGACATCTTGATGGTGCAAGTATTTTGAAGTGCTTATTTCATCATTGGGCTTTTTTGAAATGTTGTAAGAAAATACAAACATCTAGGTATAATTGAACCAAGATGACCTGAGTATCGCTTACATAGATTTTGATTTAGCAAGTTAATACAAGCATCTAGGTATAATTAAACCTAGATGACATGAGTATTTCTTGCGTGTCAACAAACAAGGATTGCCCCCATTCATGTTAGACCTTTGATGTCTTCGATGATCTTTTGCCGATCATGTCCTTAGACCAGGCTTCACATTACTATAGTTTAATCCACAAACAACAAACAAAGAAAATAATCATGCCCCCATCATAACATCTCTAGCTTTTGGCATCCTCAAGTAGCATAGAAAGACATGATAGCAGAAATCAAGACTCCGTAATTTTGACCTAAACAACACAAGTCATTCTTGCATTTAGATGTGTTTTTTTCTTGCCATAATTTGAGTAAAATCATTTAGAGGGCCTTGGGTATTTGCTTTGCTTTGGATAGGTTAAAATGTTTTGTGTCGAAATGTCTACTTAAAGCACGGGTTATGCTTACACTTGCTTGTTTGGTGAGAAGATTTTACAATCCTTATTGGTGAGACAGACCCTAAGGGACTAACCTAGTGCCTCGAGGGCTCATTGCTAAATGGCCTTGCCTACGTGACGGCGCAGAGGCAACGTAGTTCAGGGGAAACCCTAGCAGACCTAAGACTTAGGTAGTAGAAAGTGAGGACGGACTTAGAGGGATAGAGGGACTAGATATGGAATGGATGGGATAGTGGGAGCCTCGAGGGCGCATTTGAGAAATGGCCTTGCCTACGTGACAATCACAGAGGCAACATAGTTCATGGTTTTGGACCATGGAAAACTGACGAGAGACACTATGCTAGGCTCACGCGATGGATACGATATGGGACAAAACCTTGGTTGACAAGGCCAACAAAAAGATAGAGTATCAAGCCATGATAGGTTACCATCAGGATTTTATTGTGGGACAGATATGGGTTGAATGGGACATAAGGAAGAATGGACTCAAGGTGATTGGTTTCCCAAAGATGGAGAAGGCAGTTTATCACAAGTAACGCCTGTTTACTAGGTTTTCACCACTTGCTTTTATTTGCACGAAAAGCTAGAAAGTATAAATGACGCCTAATTGCCAAGTTTTCATCATGATACCTATCCAAGGCGCATGTTTGTTAGGTTTTCACCAAAGGATGATTTTTTTGTACTTTTTAATTTTTTTGATTTTTTTAATTTTAATTTTTTTGTATTTTTATGCCCCTCTTGCATTGGGGTTCTCTTAGGTATAGAACTTGCGAAGATGCATGTTGTTGATTGGGTCATCGAACAGCTCACCCTCTGATGTTGCCAACTGATATGCCCCTGATCTGTAAGCAGCTACAATCACATAGGGCCCAAGCTAGTTAGGTTCAAACTTGCCTTTCTTTTCTCTATCTTGCTGATTGTGAGGATTCTCTTTAAGAACGAGGTCTCCAACCTTAAAGATTCTTGGGTGAACTTTGTGGTTATAGCTTCTTGACATCATCTGTTGATATGATTTGAGATGATCAAAGGCTTTCTGTCACCTTTCTTCTAGTAACTCTAGTTCTTGCAACCTGGAGACCCTGTATTCTTCATCTGATATGAGACCTTTTAATGACACCCTGAGGGATGGTAATTCGACTTCAATGGGGAGGATGGCTTCTGATCCATAGACAAGGGTGTAGGGTGTAGCACCTGTGGGAGTGCGTATACTGGTTCTATAGGCCCACAGAGTGGGATTGAGTTGGACATGCCAATCACGGCCAGCATCGTTGACTGTCTTCTTGAGAAGTTTCAAGATGGTCTTGTTGGATGCTTCAACTTGATGTTGCCTTGGGGGTAGTATGGAGTGGAGAAATGGTGTTGGATTTTGAAATGTTCACAGAGTTCTTGGACATCCTAGTTTTTGAATGGTCTTCCGTTATCCGTGATAATGGATGAAGGAATACCATATCTGCAGATAATGTAATTCAGGATGAATGAGGAAATTTGCTTACCTGTGACGGTGGTGAGGGGAACGGCTATGATGGTATAGGGTATCGAGACCACGTCAGTATAGGGTATCATCTATGATGGTGTAGCGAGAGGTTTGTCGTATAAAAGTTCATCTTTGGTTAGAAGAGAGGTCAGGTGGGAGAATGTTGTCCTTGAGGTAAGTGTAAATCTTACCGTACCAAGGTGAATCAGATCCAACTAGAAGGCATATGGAATGGGTCTCAGGAAGATCATAAGCTGGTTGCCAGATAGTTTCCACTAAGAACTCGTACCGTGACTCATTCTTAGGTATTTCTAGAAGAGAGGCAATGATTGCCATTGCATCTGCTACTTTGTTCTCGATCCTAGGTATCTGTTCAAAAGAGATGAGCCCAAAGTGTTCCTTGAAGTCGTCGACCATCCGCTTGTATGGGATTAGCTTCTCATCTTTGGTTTGGTATTCATCGTTGACCTGATTGATTATTAGTTGAGAATCACTGTAGACATGTAGCTCATGGATTTTCCACTCAATTGCCATCTTGATACCAATTACTAAGGCTTCATATTCCGCTATGTTGTTGGTGCATGGAAATAACAAATGGTAAGACTTCAGAATTATGTCGCCTTGAGGAGTTACAAACAGGATGCCTGCCCCCGATCCATGGTTTGTGTAAGACCCGTCGAAGTAGAGTTTCTAGGAAGATGTTGATACATTGAATAGGGATTCATCCGGAAACTCAAACTGCATTGGTGTGGTGTCTTGTAATGGTGCATCTGCTAGTTGATCAGCTATGATTTGTCCCTTAATGGCTTTTCTGTCTACATATTCAATGTCATACTCACTTAGAAGCATTACCCATTTTGCTAGGCGACCTGTGAGAGCTGCTTTGCTGAGGAGATACTTCAGTGGGTCTATTTTTGTAATGAGTTTAACTGGATGTGCAAGCATGTAATGTCAGAGTTTTTGTGAAGCAAAAACTACCGCAAGACAAGATGTTTCTATCTATGAGTATTGCAACTCATAGCCCACTAAGATTTGGTTGATGTAGTGGATGGCTCTTTCTTTATTCTCATAATCTTGTTGTGCTAGAAGAGCCCCAAGAGTAGTAGGTGTAGCAGATATGTAGAGAATTAGTGGTTTCCCTTGGATAGGAGGCATGAGAATGGGTGGGTTCATAGGGTATTCTTTTAGTTTGTTGAATGCTTCTTCACACCACTCATCCCATCTAAATGGAATGTTCTTGTGTAGGAGATGACTGAATGGTTGGCATTTGTCTACCAATTGTGATATGAATCTGTGAATTGCTTGTAGCTTACCTTGTAGCGATCTTAATTGAGTAAGAGTTTTGGGTGGTGGCATGTCCATGATAGCCTTTACTTTGGCAGGGTCCACCTCTATTCTGTTTGCCGACACGATGAAGCCTAGCAGCTTGCCTGAAGTTACCCCGAACACACATTTCTTTGGGTTCAGCTTGACTTGGAATTGGTCCAATCTCTGAAAAACTTTCTCCAACACATCCAGGTGTGAGTCCTTTGTGAGTGACTTTGCTAGGATATCATCGACATAGTCCTCCATTGTTACATGCATCATGTCATGGAATATAGTTGTCATAGCTCGTTGATACGTAGCTCCTGCATTTTTCAGCCCAAATGGCATGACATTCCAGCAGAAAGTGCCCCATGGGCAAGTGAAAGCTATCTTGTGCTGGTCTTCTGGTGCTATTTTTATCTGCTTGTATCCCAAGAATCCATCCATGAGGGATAGCATGGTATGTCCTGCTGTCAAGTCAACTATGATATCTATATTTGGCAACAGAAAATCATCCTTGCAGCATGCTTTGTTTAGATCTCTAAAATCATTGCATAGTCGAACTCGACCGTCAGGTTTGGACACTGGTACAATGTTGGATATCCATTCTAGGTAGTCTATACCTCTGATGAATCCAACATCCAGTAATTTCTTTAGTTCTTCTTTGACCAATAGTGCGATGTGTGGGTGCATCTTTCTAAGCTTTTGTTTTACTAGTTTTACTCCTAGATCCAATGGGAGATGGTGGAGAATCAAGTTTGGGTCTAGACCTGGCATTTCTGCATAGGACCAAGCGAAGCTACCTCTCTTTTTCTTGAAGAACGGTACAAACCTGGTCTTTTCTAGTGGTGTAAGAGATTTAGCGAAGTGGATGATCTTAGGCTGTTCCTCTATGCCAATATTAACCAGCTCTGTTGGTTCCACCACAATCTGTGACTTCTCCTGGTGCATGTCATTGGACAGAGTGTCAAGCCTTCCATCGTCAGGTGCCACAGTTGGGTTTTCACCTTCAGATACGTCCTTTCTTTTTACTGTTTTAGGATCTGACACTGCCGCAAAGCAGTTTTCACCGTTAGATCTAGTTTTTACCTTGATATTTTTGTGACTAGAAGGCTTGGCACCCTCTCTGAAGTAAGCTACAGTATTAAGTTCAATAGCAAAACCAACTTTATGATCTCCCTTGGGTAGGTGATCCCTAAGTTCCATATAGTCAATGTAGGCATCGTCGTTTTGGAACATATCTAGTTGGCGAGTTCCTCGCAGATCCCAGTCAATAAGCTTAGGATGCATAAGGGGGAGGGAGTCAAAGGATAGACCTGATTCATGGATAGTGTGAATGGATATGCTAGGAGTATAGGTAGGGGTGTTGTTCGGGATGGTATTTTCCTCCAAGTTGTTTATTGCAATGGAACCCAAACCTTCCTTGAAAGTTGTATTCTCAGATATAGGCAAATCAGACTCTATTGGTCTATGCAGTAGCGTTTGTCCCTCACGGTAGGGGCTAAAAGTTTGGATGGTATGGACCTCTTTGTCATCATAGGAATGCTCTATTAGCTCATCCCACTCATGATCATTGGAATCTATGTCGCTGTCCTCTTGAACTATATGGATCGTTTCCACAAGACAAGCATTTTCTTTGGCTTTGCCCTTGCCTTTGTATCCTAGTCCATTTGTATTTCTAGCCAATGAGGATGAAGAAGGTTGAATAGGTTCTATGATTCCTTCTTTTCTGAGGCCGATGGGGCCTTGTCCTTTGTAGCCCATTCTGTGCAAGATAGTCTCACCTCGCCCATAGAGTTCTGTTGGGAGCCTAGGTGGTTCTTGCGATGTGCTCTCTTCTTCAATATAAAGCCATTGTAGGATATCTCTTTCCTCTGTTTCATCAGATAAGGTCCCCCATTTTACAAAGGGAGTTGCAGGAGCTATAGGAGGAGCAGATGGCTTTGGAAAATGCTTGGGTCAGCCAAAAGAACGAGGAGACAAAGTCATCTTGGCTAGATTGAGGTTGTGCTCGATGGAGTACTCTCCCACTCCACTTTCTTTTATGGTAATTTTTTGCTCTTTGGGCCTTGATGAGGAGGCTTCGGTGGTATGATCATACTGGGGGATAGGGGATATAGATGCTCTATTGTTTGGTATGATGTACTCAGGTTTTGCTAGGAAAGAGTTGCAATGTTGATAGGGGTCAGGGTCGCCTTGGATGGTGATTTGCTTGCCATTGTGCGGGAATTTTATACATTGATGATAAATTGAGGGTACAGCCTTCATGACATGAATCTATGGTCTCCCTAGTAGAATATTGTAGGCGAGCTCCCTATCCAGGACTTGGCACACAACATCTTTTATTACCGGTCCCACTTGTATGGGTAGGACTACTGTTCCCTTTGTTGTTCTTTCTTCCTCGTCATACGCTTTGATGGTAATCTTCTTCCGCGGATCAACTGCATTTTCAGAGAAACCCAATGCAAGGACTAGCTTTGATGTGCAAATATTTAAACTGGCACCTCCATCAATGAGAACTCTCTTGATGCGGTGCTTGTGGATGAAGGCGACAATATGTAGAGGGGTGTTATGGGGTTGAGACACAGAGAGGTCATCTTGCTCAGTAAATGATATGGTGTTGGAGGAGGTCAGGTTACCTACCATTGTCTGAAATTTCTCTTGGGCCAAGTTAGTGGGGATAGTGGTTTCCACTAAGGCTTTCTCGAGGATCTCCTTATGGGAAGGAGATAGACGCAATAACTCCAAGATAGAAATGTGGACTGGAGTTTTCTGTAATTGGTTGATGACATTGTACTGATGGAAGTTGGATGGAGAAGGTGACAACCTTTGAGGGGTGGTATTGAGCGTGACTTTACCATTGTGGGTAATTATACTACAACCAGTTCTGTTAGGTCCTGATTATTGGTTGGGCATGATGACATTGATTTGTAGGACATGCTCGGAAAGGCACTTTATGGTATAGTCAAATGGCACACTTGCATAGTTGGCATTACTAGTCCCACTATTCTGATTTGGCCTATTGCGATTGTTTTTGTTGTTGTCGTTATTGTTTTTGCCATTGTAGTTATTACTGTTGTTGTTATTGTTGTTGTATGGCCTGTTGTGATTTAGAAGTGGATCCCTGTAAGCCACATGAGTTTCATTGGAGGTATGCTGTTGGGTTCCTCCTTGATTCTGATCAAGCATATCTTGTATGACATTTTTGAGATGGATACAATTGTTGGTTGTATGCCCCCTTCCTCGATGATATTCACAATAGTCCATGTCCTTCTAGTAGGGAGGTTTGACTATAGGCTCGTAATCACTTGTTGGCGGTAGAGAGATTTCATTGTTAGCCAACAACTTCCTTAATGCAGACTCTTGAGACTCACCTAATGGTGTGAACTTTCTCCTTGGATTTGAACTGAACCACGGTCTTGGCTCCTGAGAGAATGGTTTGTTGGGTGTACCATTGTTTGTTTCTCCTTTGAGAGTGAATATGGGTTGTTGCTTGGGAGCTACCACCTTGGCATCCACTACCCCATCGTTGACCACATTCTTATTCTTGGTCCAAAACTTTGATTTATCCGTTGTGTAATTGGAGGTAGGTGTATCCTTGTATATCTTAATTGCTCCTTTAGTGATCATAGCCTTTTCGATGAACAATCCCATTTCAATGACTTTTGAGAATGATGTAGGGCATTGTATTTGTATTTGATAGCTAAGATCAGTGTTTAGGTTATGGACAAACATCTCCAATAGCTGCTTCTCAGCCATATCGTAAGAACACTTACTTGCTAGTTGTCTCCATCGTTACAAGAAGGTGGCGAATGACTCACCACTCTTTTGTTTGGTGTTGCATAGATCTAGCATAGATACCTCGTGTTCGATATTGTAAGAGAAGTGCGTGATAAATTTGTTGACAAGTTCATCAAAAGTTTTGATTCCTGGTGGGAGACATGAGAACCACTCCATAGCTTGACCACCTAAAGATCTTGGGAATAGTCTCATTAAGTAGGTCTTGTTGTGAGCTACTTCTAAACATGCTACATTGAATTCCCTAATATGATCTCTAGGGTCCCCTTTCCCTTTGTACTTGTCAAATTTGGGAACTTCAAATCAGTAGGGAAAAGGCTTCATGATCAAATTTTTGTCAAAGGGGTACGGTGCAATATCCTCCAAGGAGTAGTTTTTAGTGTTGGTACCCGTTTTGAGATCCGACATTTCTTGTTTTAGACTTTTGAGTTGTTTTCTCATTTCTTCCATAGGAGAATTTTGGTCCATGGGTCTCTTTTCTCTATCATTTGCATTTGGGTCTATGGCATTCTTTTCCCTTTCGTGATCATTGTCTATATTTTCCATGATTGAGCTTATATCAAAATTCGTGGGGAGTTTAATTCCAAGACTAGAAAGATGATATAAATACTTATGAGGGTCTGCATGGAGCACCTTCTCTACTAAACATTAGAATTTTTGATCTTGGATGCTTCCTTGATAGTCTTCGTTAGAGATTTCCTCATCACTATCATGGGGTGTGAAGATGTGGTTGGATGAGCCAGCCATTTCCAGTTGCTTTTTGTACTGAGATCTAGTAAGAACCATGCAAGGTGACATGGGATGAAGTGGATTAGGATTAGAAATTTTGGCAAGGTGTTGACGAAGACTACTGTGAATAGGATACCTAGGAAAAGACTTGGACAAAGGACTTTCTCGCTCAATGACTTCAAGTAAGACGGTTGACACAAGACGGTAGCCACTAGTAAGGGTACTCGATATCTGTCTTACTGTGTAGGGACTAGTCGTGCAACAAGACTACTAGCAAAGTTCTGTGACCTACTAGGCTTACGTGAATTCACAAAGGATAAGAAAAGGGGACCTATGTCAAACTGATATGGAATAATCTGACTTTGAGACAAGAAAGGTTTGACAGAAGGTGGATGGGATGATTGACGAAAGAGAGATACTTGGATGAAATGGATGAAGACAGATTGCAAGGTAGAACCTGATCTCTGATTGTGAAGCTAGGCTGAAATGGGTACTCAAAACAGGTAAATTTTTTCCTTCAAAAATAGTGCATGTACTCACTGTCGTGGATGTGCCAAAACAGATGCGCAATAGAAATCTATAGATGCGCAGGAAGTCGGTATATATATGTGCTGTACTGGTAAAATATGAATGTGCAGCAACAGTCAATAAATGCATAGAAAGTCTTAACAAATGCACCGCAGGTTGGCACAAATGCGCAGGAACAGAGGACGGATGCGCCGCTCTGGCTTTTTTCAATGTTTTTGCAATTTTTGGAAATTTTTCTGATTTTTTTGGTATTTTTGGCTAGAAAAAGGTCTTCTTGATCTGATTTTATAAATTAACAGCAAGAAAACACAACAAGCACAAATAATATTTTATAGTTTTTCATTTTTTAGTGATTTTTCTGACTCTATTTGGACTAAAAGGAAAGTACACCCTAATCTGGATAGGACAATATCTGTTGAATCCTCTAGCTATGCAAATTCAAAGCATGTAGCTTCAGGATCTAGTAGCATCAGCTCCCCTCCATGGAACTCACTTCTCACGCATACCAGATCCGAGTTTCCTTAGGCTCGTACCCCCACCAAACCATAAGATTGTCCCTACTACCTCTACTAAGAATCACATGAATCAAGGCCACTTCAAGGGCTCCGCCCTTTGCATCAACAAATAGGGGTTTTTGGTATACTACACAATTGGTTCGTAGTCAAGGCAACCGTTTGAGTGGTTACACATGCGGCGGCACTACTCTCCGTTATGGAGTCTCCTAGCCTCAAAGGGTTGCACCTTAGAGGGTTTTGGGGGAGGTTGGCCGTCGGTGTAACAGAGCAACACTCGTTGCAAGAGGTTTTCACCTCAAGCACATTTATTTTAAGTGGATTGGTAGGGCTTGGCTTTAGCCTATTTCCACTCAGGGTCGTTCCCACTTGGATAGGCGTGCATCCAAGGGCAGGCACCTCTAAAGGTTAAACAAATGGAATAACAAGTCTGGCACTCTGGTCACCCAGTAAAGGGGAGAGCATAAGCCTGTTGTCATTTGATAAGCACGGAAGACACTGATTAATCCAACCTAGTTAAAAGTAGAAAAACTAAATGGGCTAATCTACTTGTGCACTCATGCCTTTGTTAACTTTGAAGTGGTTAAAAAGATAGCATTGTTCATTACCGTTTGTAAGATAGCAATAATCTAACTATGGAAGATAGCATTATGCAGATATTGCAATGGTTCAATTACTCTCTTCCTAATTAAGGCTATGTGGAATTTGTATGAACATTTGTTTTACTGTCCTTTTATAAATTGAAGTGTGAGTTTAGTATATGCAGCTAGATGAGTCTAAACTAGTGGCCTAACCTGCAACAACAGATCAAGATGTTTACATTAGAAAAAACCTCCTTAGAAACCTTAAAAATCAGTGCCTGATACAGAAGCACAGCTTCAGTGATTAGATGAGCAGAAATAATCAACAGAAGCGCAGCAAAACAAATGCGTCGTAACAGTACTCAAAAGCATAGTAAGAAAGAATAGATGCGTAGGAATAACATATGCGCCGCAGAAATGGATATATGCATCGTAACAGTGTTTAAAAGCACCCTAAGATTATAAGCACCAGAACAAAGGACAGAAGCACCGCAGAAATGGATATATGCGTTGAATTAGCTTGTGTGTTGCCTGTACGGAACCTGTCTTCAAAAAAGCTCAAATTTTGATGAGATAAAGGGGCATGGGCCCCATGGTGGGCACCAAAAATGTTAAGGGAAATTTGGTTAAACAATGAATATGCAATAAACAAAATCAAATACCCATAACTCAATAGAATAGTGAAACTAAGAAGATTAAATGAAATGAAGCAATGAATAACACAATGCAAACCTTCTTTGAATCGAAACTTCTATTGTTGCCTATTAAGATCGTCCTTGTTTGTATGAAGTAGGCCCTCAGAGAGTGCACTCCTTTGTTGTTTTCAAGAATGTCGATATTGAATGGTTGTGGTAATGAATATGCCAAGAAGATGAGCTTCAAAGCAAATGGTGATCTCAAGCTAATGAATGGTAAAAAGGGTACCAAAGGCGCGTTGGTAAATTCCTACAGAGTAACAATACAAATAGCCTGGATGAATAGAATGGAAGAATAAGGTTCCCTTTATAGACTTGGGAGGATGAAGATCAACAGTTGAAACGAAATATGAAGATCAATGGTTGAGAATGGTTGAGGAATGTGCAACGAATAAAAAGAGGACAAGTGTCCCACTTCCATCATGTAACAGGGTAGTTAACAAAATTGATTGAAGAGTTAATAGAATGGATTGAGGAATTGACATAATTGATTGATCAGTTACCTGAATAGATTAAGGAGCTGACAAAATTGATTGATTAGTTAATAGTTTTGATTGAGGATTTAACTAACTTTGATTAGAGGAGAAATAGGACATGTGGGTGAGAGAATATTAGCTAATTAAATATTTAAAATATTTAATTACATGTGCAACATGGTGAGGTGGAAAAGGTGAGGTGGAAAGATGAGGTGGATTGATGAGGTGAAATTATGAAATTAGGACTTAGGATAGAGGGATTTAGGATCAATTAAATAATGTAGGATTATTTAATTACGTGAGACATTAGAAGAATTTAGGGAATTTAATTAAATAAATTGATTTTATTTAATTTTAGACTTTAGAAGAAATAATTAAATATTTTGATATTTAATTAATTAAGAGGAATGTGAATCAAATAAATAAATTTGTTTATTTATTTATTGATAGAAGAATTGGGAGGGAATAAATATTAAGAATATTTATTTAGACTGAATCGTGCCATTTTTAGGCGTATACAAAATTATATCTCATAGAACTTCTAGGTATGCACAAATGATTTCCTCTAAACAACATATCTTCCTAAATGAAATAATCCAACCAGTTACTCCTATCTGTCACAACAAGTTCCTTACATGCTTTCTAGGGTTTTGCAAAATTAGGAACTTCTTCATACATGTTCTTCAATTCATCAAATCCCAACACTTCAACTCTCATCTCTATCAGCAAGTTCCTTCTTCTGCTCAATGCATCTGCAACTTTGTTTGATTTTCCACTCCTATGCTTCAACACAAATGTATAACTATGTATGAACTCTACCCATCTCATATGTCTCTGATTCAACTCACCTTGACTATTCAAATATTGCAAAGCTTGATGATTTGTATACAACACAAACTCCTTAGACAACAAGTAATGTCTATACTTCTTCAAGGCTTGAATTATGGCATAGAACTCTTGATCAAAAACTGAATATCTCTTCCTTGCATCATTCAACTTCTCACTAAAATATGTTATTGGTCTACCTTCTTAATTTAATACTGCTCCTATTGCATTTCCACTTGCATCACAATCAACTTGAAATACCTTATTAAAATCTGGTAATGCCAAAACAGGTTGCTCTGTCACTTTTACTTCAACAATTCAAAACTTTTATCTGCTCCTGATGTCCACTTGAAATCTTTTCTGTCACCTCTCATTGTCTTTGTCATTGGGTTACAAATTGAACTAAAATTTATGATGAACTCCTGGTCTAAACTAGCTAATCCATGAAATGATCTAACTTCTCCAATGCTCTCTGGTGTAGGCCATTCAACAATTTCTCTCACTTTCTCAGGGTCCATCTTCAATCCTTCCATAGAAATCACAAATCCCAAGTACACTAATTCTTCCTTCATGAAACTACATTTCTTGATGTTTATCAGATATTTCTCTTCTCTCAGTCTTTGCAATACTTGTCTAAGGTGCTGCAAATGTTCTTCTCTTGTCTTACTGAAAATTAAAATGTCATCCAAATATACAATAACAAACTTACCCAAGAATTTCTTCAAAACTTCATTCATCAATATCATGAAAGCATTTGGTGCATTTGTCAATCCAAAAGGCATCACTAACCACTAATGCAATCCTTCATTTGCCTTGAAAGTAGTCTTCCATTCATCTCCTTCTCTGATTCTAATATGATGGTATCCACTCTTCAAGTCTATCTTTGTGAAGTATTTTTCTCCACTCAAACAATCCATGATATCATCTATCCTAGGTAAAGGGAATCTATACTTAACTGTGATCTTGTTTATTGCTCTGGAGTTAGTGCACATTCTCCATTCTCCATCTTTCTTTGGTGCTAACACTGCAGGTACTGCACAAGGACTCAAACTTTCTCTGATCAATCCTTTCCTCAACAACTCCTGTATCTGTCTATTTAGTTCTTCATTCTCTATCAGTGTCATTATGTGTGCTGCTTTATTAGGTAAACTAGCTCTAGGTATGAGATCCATGTGATGACTGATACTTTTGATTGGTGGCAATCCTTTAAGTACATTGTCTGATATGATGTCTTCATACTCTATCAACAACTCTTTTATCTCCTTCGGTGGTGGTTCTTCAGTCCCCTTCTTCAATGTTTTAGGCTTCATAGGGATCAAAGCATAACACATATTTTCATGTCTCAATCCATCTAGAAATTTAATTCCATCTATCAAATAGATTCTAGCATTCCCACATACTTCACTCTTAGGATCATCCTCCAAAGGTCCATTTGATGTTATAGTGTATGTATTCTTTCTCCCATCATGTATAACTTTTCTATCATACTGTCATGGTCTACCCAACAAAATATGACAAACATCCATAGGCATAATATCACACAATACTTCATCATGATAAGATCCAATATGAAATTTCACCAAACATTGTTCACTCACCAATACCTTATGATCATCCTGAACCATGTTATCTGATAGGGCTTAGGGTCTTTCAATCTTTCTAACTTTAGCTAAGTCACCATCTCCTCTGAAACTAGGTTATCTGAACTACCACTATCAATAACAACTTTACAACATTTACCTCTTGATTTGCATCTTGGTCTAAACAAACTTTTCCTCTGTGGTGGTTCCTCATTTATCTCTACTTGAAATAGTTCTCTCCTGATCACAAGTGATTCTCCTTTCTCAGGTTTGCCAACTAAACTTGGTGATCCCACATGTTCTTCTTCCACATAGGCTACTCTTCTACTATTCTCTATCCTCTTGCTTGTACTCCCCTGATTACATTCAAATGCTCTATGTCCTTCACCTCCACACTTGAAACAAGTTCCTCTGAATGGTCTCCTATCAAGTCCTCTTCCTTCTCTTTTATATCCTTCACTCTGGTATGGACTAGGGTTTCCTCAACGGTAGAAATTTTTGTCATCTCTCTGGTATGTATTGTTATCTTTGTCCTCCTTCTTGAATGTGTTCTCTGATCTGTTTTGCTTCGCAAATGATCTATCTCCTCTGAAAAATGTTCTACTTCTCTGAAATTTACCTCCTCTACCTCTTTGCCTCTGATCATGCCTCTTGTTCAATTTCTCTTCAACTTTCAGGGCAAACTGATATGCTTCCTCAAAAGATGTCATCCTTACCAAGCTTAGTTCTTCTTGAATGTTCAATCTCAGTCCATTGATGTATCTAGCCACTTTCTCCTTGCTTGCTTCACTATGTTCTGTCCTTATGATCATCTTATGAAATTCTTCAGTATACCCCTTCACAGATTTTTCCTTTTGTTTCAGGTTTTGCAATCTTTTCAATAATTCCAAGTCATAGTCAGCAAGTATAAACTGATTCTTCAATTTTTTCACAATTCTATCCCACTTTGTAATATATTTTTTTCCTCTTTTGATTCTATCCAATTGAACTTCTTTCCACCATATAGCAGCATGTCCTTTCATCTTTGTCTTTGCCAATTTCACCTTCTCCGGATCTTCAACTTCTTCATACTCAAAGTATTCTTCCATGTCATTTATCTGGTCAATAAACTCTTTAGGGTTCAAATTTCCAATGTAATTAGGTACATCAACTCTAGGTTTTTTTCTGATCTTTGAAATAACTCGCAACATCTTGACTTGATCTGATTCTTCTTCTTCATCACCTCCTAGGGTTTCGCCAATTTATTCAACAGATTAAAATTTCTCTTCATCATCACTTTCAACATTAGGGTATGTGTAGGATCATCATGGGCAAAATAGTGGCAATGGAAAAAAATCACGTCTTTACTTAGCCAAATTCACAAATTGGCCAACTTTGACTTTCATAGGCATGTTAAAAATATCTGTTTGGAATGGATATCCATTTTGTGGTTTAAAAAACCATTTTTATAGTTCCAAGAAATGGATATCCATTTCCTGGAACTATAAAAATGGCTTTTTTAAAAATTATTTTCATTGGTTTTTTAATTCTTTTCATTGGTGTGTGTCATGGTATGATGTCTCAAGAAATGGGAAGAAAGGATGGTGATTCATAAGATAATATGAAGAATGATGGTGGAGTGAATTGGCATTGTGGTAACTGTAGCATGTCATGGGGTGAATCATGCATTAATATAGGTTATGGAGTGAGAAAGGGGTGGTAGGGGTATGGTTGAATGGAGTAATGAGGTGATTTCATTGGTGATGACCTAGGTGAAGTGATGGGTAAGGTGTCTTATGTGGGATTGCTATAAAGTGTGATTGGTAATGGTGGGCATAGCTAAATTTAATCTTCTAAGGGTTCAAAGGTGAGGAAAGTGTAAGATGGGGATATGGGATAATCCATGGTTTAATGATTATTCAAGGGAGACTCCTTAAAATGATTATCAATGATGGTGTCGATAGGGGAAATGGAGTCTATGAATGTAGGTGTGGGAATGTGAGCTATGACATTGGGATTGTATTGGATGAATAATGGAAAGTAGGGGCACCTGTCTAGTGATGGAAGGAACTACATGATCAAATGATGTTTGGGGAAGGGCTTTTCTTAGGAAAGTAAGGATTTGGGTGAGGGTCTAGCGTTTGGTGGAGAAGAATTTATGGAAATTTTGGAGGTCATTAAAAATGACATGAATAGAAGAAGTACAAGACATGGCTAAGGATAAATGGTAGGCTCAAAATAGGATAACTAGGACTATGCTGATGAAGATGGAAAGAAAAGTCAACAACAATAGTATGATATAGGGATAGGATTAGAAAAAAAGAGTACAACTAGCAATAGGTAAGTGAGGACATAATGCAAAGTTAACATGGCATGAACTCTCTTGGAAGGCTAAGCATGGACTATAAGAAGATTGAACTAGTTGGATTTTTTAGGCTCACCAAATGAAAGAACCTTAAAGGTTAACCTTAATTAGGTAAGGTTATTTTTGAATGTGGTTGTTTGTGCAACAATGTGTAAATTAATGTTACCTAAGGATAAATCTAACTATACTAACATTTTAATATCCATGAGAGCTAGGACTAACAATTAGACTAAAAACTTGACAAACAATACAACTTGGACATATGTAGGACTTGGAAAATGGAAAAGAATAAGTATTAAATGTGGAAAACAATGAAAAAGTGGTATTAGTTGCACCTATGTAGAGAAGTGGTCTTTATGAAAGATGCTTAGAATTATGCTCTATATCTATTTGTGAAGTTTGGAGGTGATTGGACCTAAAGGATATGGCCACCATATGCAAAATATCCTACCTAATGGGTATGTACATGGAGAGAGAGAGAGAGAGAGAGAGAGAGAGAGAGTCCTAGTTTTCTTATTTTCATTTCCTTCATCGATAAGGGAGAGGGATATAGGGGAGAGATAGGGAGATATAGTAATGATAGGGAGAGAGAGGCAAGAGAGAGAGAGATAGGGATAGATAGCTAGGTAGAGAGAGATGGAGAGGAGACAGATAGGGAGAGATAGAGGAGACATAGGGGAGAGATAGGGAGTGAGCCAGATGTCTAGAGAGATAGGGAGATAGAGGAATGATAGGGGAGAGAGATGAAAGATATAGGGAGGATGATAGAGGGAGATAAGGGAGAGATCCCTGGAGATAGAGCTTTAGGGTTTCTCAAGTTTAGGATTTAGGGATTATGGGTTAGGGATTAGGGGCATTATTTAGGGTTGAAGGATTTAGAGAGAGAGAGAGACTTCTTTTGACATGCAACCGTAAACCCTAAATAATTCCCCTAAACCCTAAACCCTAACCCCTAATCCATAAACCCTAAATAATGCCCCTAACCCCTAAACCCTAAACCTGAGAAACCCTAAACCCCTAAATCCTAAACCCCAAACCCCTAAACCCTAAACACTAAACCCAAGCAACCCTAAACCTCTATCTCTCTATCTCCCTATCTCTATCATTCCTCTACCTCTCAATCTCTCTCCCTATGTCTCTGGCCATGTCCCTCACTCTCCATATCCCTATCTCTCCCGATGTCTCTAGCCATGTCCCACACTCTCTATATCTCCCTATTGGTCCTCTCTCTCTAAACACTAAACCCTAAACCTCTAAACCTTAACCCCTAAACCATAAACCCTAAACCCTAAATAATGCCCCTAAACCTTAACCCCTAACCCCTAAACCCTAAATCCAATCAACTCTAAACCTCTATCTCCCTATCTCTCCCCTATCTCCCAATCTCTATTATCCCTCTACCTCTCAATCTCTCTCCCTATGTCCCTGGCCATGTGCCTCACTCTCTATCTCCCTATCTCTCTCTCCTTGGTCTCCTCTATATCTCCCTATCATTCCTCTCTCTCTGTAAACCCTAAACCCTAAACCTCTATCTCCCTATCTCTCCCCTATCTCTCTATCACCTTTGTCCATTTACCTCTCAATCTCTCTCCCTATGTCTCTAGCCATGTCCCTCACACTCTATCTCTCTATCTCTCCCCTCAATCTCCTCTATATCTCCCTATTGGTCCTCTATCTCTCTCTAAACACTAAACCCTAAACCTCTAAACCTTAACCCCTAACCCCAAAACCATAAACCCTAAACCCTAAATAATGCCCCTAAACCCAAGCAACCCTAAACCTCTATCTCCCTATCTCTCCCTATCTCACTATCTCTATCATCCCTCTACCTCTCAATCTCTCTCTCTCTATGTCTCTGGATATGTCTCTCACTCTCTATCTCCCTATCTCTCCCCTATGTATCCTCTATCTCTCTTTAAACCCTAAACCCTAAACCCTAAATAATTCCCCTAAATCCTAAACCCTAAACCCTAAACTTGAGCAATGCTAAGCTCATAAACCCTAAATAATGCCCCTAAACCTTGACTCCTAACCCCAAGCAACTCTCTCCCTCCTAGTTTTCTTGTTTTCATTTCCTTCATCGATAAGGGAGAGGGAGAGATATAAGGGAGAGATAGGGAGAACATATAGGAATGATAGGGGAGAGAGGCAAAAGATAGAGAGATAGGGAGAGATAGCTAGGTAGAGAGAGATAGAGAGGACACATATAGGGAGAGATAGAGGAGACAGAGGGGAGAGATAGGGAGATAGAGAGTGAGCAAGATGTCCAGAGAGATAGGGAGATAGAGGAATGATAGGGGAGAGAGAGGCAAGAGATAGGGAGAGATAGATAGGTAGAGAGAGAGAGGAGATAGATTGGGAGAGATAAAGGAGATAAAGGGAGAGATAGGGAGATAGAGAGAGTGAGATGTCTAGAGAGATACAGAGAGAGATTAACAGGTAGAGGGATGATAGAGAGAGGGATATAAGGGAGAGATAGGGAGATAGAGGTTTAGGGTTGCTTAGGTTTAGGGTTTAGGGGTTATGGGTTAGGGGTTAGGAATTAGGGGCATTATTTAGAGTTGAGGGATTTAGAGAGAGAGAGAGAGACTTCTTTTGACATGCAACCGTAAACCCTGAATAATGCCCCTAAACCCTAAACTCGAGCAACCAGAAACATATAAACCTTAAATAATGCCCCTAAACCCTAACCCTAACCCCTAAACCATAAACCCTAAATAATGCCCCTAACCCCTAAACCCTAAACCTGAGAAACCATAAACCCCTAAATCCTAAACCCCAAACCCCTAAACCCTAAACACTAAATCTAAGCAACCCTAAACCTCTATCTCCCTGTCTCCCTATCTCTATCATTCCTCTACCTCTCAATCTCTCTCCCTATGTCTCTGGCCATGTCCCTCACTCTCTGTATCTCCCTATTGGTCCTCTCTCTCTAAACACTAAACCCTAAACTTCTAAACCTTAGCCCCTAAACCCTAAACCTGAGAAACCCTAAACCCTATCTCCCTATCTCTCCCTTATCTCCCTATATCTATCATCCCTCTACCTCTCAATCCTTCTCCGTATCTCTCTGGACATCTCGCTCACTCTCTATCTCCCTATCTCTCCCCTCTGTCTCCTCTCTCTCTCTCTCTCTCTATATCTAGCTATCTCCAAACCTGAGCAACCCCAAACCCCTAAACCCTATATCCAAGAAATACTAAACCTCTATCTCCCTATCTCTATCATCCCTCTACCTCTCAATCTCTCTCCCTATGTCCCTGGCCATGTGCCTCACTCTCTATCTCCCTATCTCTCTCCCTAGTCTCCTCTATATCTCCATATCATTCCTCTCTCTATAAACCCTAAGCCTCTAAACCTAAACCCCTAAACCCTAACCCCTAACCCCTAAACCTGAGAAACCCTCAACCTCTAAACCCTAAACACCAAACCCCTAAACCCAAGTAACCCTAAACCTCTATCTCCCTATGGGTAAGTGCAAGAAGTTGGGTCCACATAGAGGGGAAGTCGCGGGCAAAAAAAAATACCGACATAAACGGGTACCCATTTTAAAAGAAACGGGTACCTGTTTAGGAATGGGTACCCGTTTAGGAAGGGGTACCCATTTCTATATAGATGTTTAAATTTGAAAAAAAACCATGCGTGCTTTTTTTCCCACACAAAAGGAACGGGTACCCATTTATAATGCGTACCCATTTTAGAATGGGTACCCATTCCTAAAAGATTAGGCTCGGTAAAGGCATGGTAAGCCAACCCCTTGCCTTGGACTTGTAAGTTTTTTCTAAGTATAGAACAAGAGAAAAGACTAAGTTTACCTATATGGCTGATGACATTTTTTTCTGAATTTTTTTACGAAATTAAAACCCATTACAGATGACAGTGTCTAGTTTTCAAATATGCAATTTTTTTCTGATTGGACTTGTTTTTCTATTTATTATTTAATTTATGAGCAAACTGGTCCAAAAACTTGAAATGACAGGTGTTTGTATTTTTTTAATAACTTTTAATTTTTAAAGTTTTTTGAAAAAAAAATTATATGTCATCAATCTAGACATCATTCTTTACACAATGAAAAAAAAATCATTTTATGATTAGTTTTGCTCAAATTATGTTGGTCATACACAAGGGTTTTCAAAAACAGCAATTAGGGCCAATAAAAAATTAATAAAAAAAATATTTGGAAAAAAATTATAAAAAAATATCCTCATCAAACTTCACTGTACTACACATCTTTCCCCAAAAGGATTTAGAAAAATACTTTTATTTAGGTCAAATTATGTTGGCCGTACACGTGCATGGTATGGTAAAAAAAGTGACTTTGAAATAGTGGTTTTTAGAAATACCTATTGAAAATCAATTTGTATCATTTGGGTATTAAAATAAATTACATATTTGGAAACTAGACTTTGAGTACTACATTTCATCTTACTAACTATTTTCAAGAATCAATCTTTAAGTGCCTCAAATGTTTAGGTTAAATGTGACAAATTCTGAAAATCAGGGAAAACACTTCCACTTTTTGGCCAAAAAGTGGACCCAACTTCTTGCACTGACCCCTATCTCTCCCCTATCTCCCTATCACCTTTGTCCCTCTACCTCTCAATCTCTCTCACTATGTCTCTGGCCATGTCCCTCACTCTCTATCTCCCTATCTCTCCCCTCGGTCTCCTCTATTGGTCGTCTATCTCTCTAAACCCTAAACCTCTAAACCTTAACCCCTAACCCCAAAACCATAAACCCTAAACCCTAAATAATTCCCCTAAACCCAAGCAACCCTAAACCTCTATCTCCCTATCTCTATCATCCCTCTACCTCTCAATCTCTCTCTATGTCTCTGGACATGTCTCTCTCTCTATCTCTCGATCTCTCCCCTCTATCTCCTTTATCTCTCCCAATCTCTATCAGTTCCCTCTCTCTATCTCTCTTTAAACCCTAAACCCCTAAACCCTAAATAATTCCCCTAAACCCTAAACTTGAGCAATGTAAACTCATAAACCCTAAACAATGCCCCTAAACCTTGAACCCTAACCCAAAGCAACCCCCTCTCTCTCTCTCTATCAAAACTCTAAAACCCTAAATAATGCCCCTAAACCCTAACCCCTAACCCCTATACCCTATACCCTATACCCTATACCCAAGCAACCCTAAACCTCTATCTCCCTATCTCTCCCCTCTATCTCCTCTATCTCTCCATGTATGTCTCCTCTCTCTCTCTAGCTAGCTATCTCTCTATCTCTTGCCTCTCTCTCCCCTATCATTCCTCTATCTCCTTATCTCTCCCCTCTATCTCTCCCTCTCCCTTATTGATGAAGGAAATGAAAACAAGAAAACTAGGACTTTCTTTCTATCTCTCTCTTTCTCGTAGGGAAATTGGAAAGGAAAAGGAAAACTAGGAAAGCTAGGAAAAGGATTTAACTAGGAGGTAGACAGGTCACAGAGAGAGAGAGAGAGAGAGAGAGAGAGAGAGAGAGAGAGAGAGAGAGAGAGAGAGAGAGAGAGAGAGAGAGAGAGATCCAAAAAAGTAAAAGTGTAGAGTCAAGGTGCACTTTTGCCAACTTAATTTTATCTTAACATTCCCAAAGTCTTACATGATTAAAAGTAATGTTAATCTATTTGGTGGAAAAGTGGAACCTTTGCAAAGTTGTAGATGGAAAACATGACTCCACTTCTCAAAATCTTGTAAGTATATAAATGAAGGTTTTGAAAATAATTATGCATCAGCAAGACAAATTCCTAATGCACTCATCCACAAACTTATAAATTGAAGTGAAGTTCAACATCCCCATGCCTCATAAAGTTCCACAACGTTCATTTACCAAAAGACCAACTATTATGTGTAGACTTTTCTTATGTTTACATACATTTCGAAAAAGAACTTACAAAGTGCCAACATTACAATGTATAACATAATGAAATTTGTTGAAAATGTTTTAAAAACCTTCAAACAAATGTAGTTGACTTGTATATAGCCAAACACCATGATTTTTTCTACTATCTTATTTACTTACACCAAAGGAATGGTACATGGGCATCCATCAAAAGAATAATGATAGGGGGAATTCTTATCAAATATTATATTTGGTAACTTTCTAGTAAATATTTATAAAAACTATGGAAACATAGACAAGGCATTGCTAACTATTTGATAGAATACCACAAGAAAATGTGATTTCATAGACTACCATGATTATAGGAAATGCAGAAAATGGATCTAAAAATGGACATTACAATGTTGTTATCAATGCTCTTTACAAAACTTAGAAAATAGACAAGCCTTTTCGATCATAGATGAAATTAGATGCAATGGTCATAAGAAAAATGCAAATAAAGATTAAACAGAGGAATGAAAATACACAGAAATAATAACAATGAGAGACAAGTTTTAACGTGGTTCACCCAAACTCGGGCTACATCCACCAACAAAGAGTCCAATATTATTATCAAGTAAATCAAACCGATTACAACCAGCAATCCTTGCAACTCAATACCGCTGCAAAATGCTACAATACATCAACGAAAACCCTAACCCTTAGCCATTTTTATCATGACTTTTGTTGGTTACAAAATAGGGTTTTTTTATGTCGGCCAATGAAAAATAACTCTGGACGCCTTAATAAAATAATAAAAAATCGTGTGAGGTTTTGGGGGTGTTGCCTCTCGACCCCACCCTATATTGTGCTAGGGAGCCCGCTAAGGGTGCTACCCCTTGACCCCGTAGGAATTTGGGAGGAAACCGCGCCGATAAAAGTGGGGTAAATTTAACCTCCGAGTCTGATTAGGCTCCATATAACAACACTTTTTAGCATTTTACACAAAGCTAAAGACGAATTCTTATGACCATTGCGGGATATCGATAGACCACCTTAAGAGAGAGAGAGAGCAAAATGGATATCTATTTTGTAAAACATAAAAAAAGGAAAATGGTATTTTACTAAAGCAAAATAGATATCTGTTAATAACAGATATCTGTTTTGCTTCACTTTTGCCTTGTATGTAGGCTTGGGACTGTCATAGTTGACTTTCCCTCAATTCTAATGTTTTTAGAGGTTTCACTCTCTTCTTCAAACTTCACCCTTCGTGCTAACGACTTTTTTTTATGCAAAATTGATAAAACAAAAAGGGTTTATAGAAGAAATTGTCAGCTTTCTAAAAATATAAGATTTGTTTGGTTATCATTTTATTAAATAATTATTAATAATTTTCTATATAGCGTGTGTCTAAAATCCTAATGGACACACTGATTGAAAAACATCCATAACTTTCAAACCATTTCACCTTTTTGAGATCTGAAAGATGTGTCACACTCTTTGCCTTTCTGGCTATAGGTTTTAAAAAAAAATGAATTCTGATTTATTTTTATCGAGTTAGGTTGGCTAGAAAATTACTTTTTAGTTTTTAAAAAAAGTCACAGTAAAAAAATCATAACTAATTATTTTATTGGAAAAAAATTTCAAAAAAATATGTGTCACATCCGAGCATGAGTCCTCTACTTATTTTGAAAGTTTCAAAAACAAAAAATCTCATAGTTAGGTTGGCTGGAATGACACCCACTTTTTATTTTTTTCTAAAAAATTTAATAGCTGTTCATTGAAATATTCCTTTTTCACTAAGTAAATTTTTTTTTTAAAAAAATAGTAGCCCATAAACTAGATTCAATTCTCTACAAAATTTGTTCTTACATCTTTTTCAAATTGTGTAGATAATCCATTCAAATTTTCACATGAACTTGATTAAGTTTGATTTTTTGTATTTTCTTTGCCACTTAGATGTATAGTTTGGCCCATCATGATCCTGCACATACCCATTAGGTCTAGGTGTCAATCCTCTTTGCCCATCTTCCTCGATAGCATCTAATCGAATTCTCATTGTTTTCATCATTTCCATCATTTCATCCATCCTACTAGCCATTGTTTCAATAGTAGGGATTCTCCTCAGTGACATCTTCCTAGGATCAAGTGCAAACTGCCTCAAGTTCGGTGATTAGGCTATAGGGTGACAACTGCCTCACAATTGGTGATCGGTTGCGACACAAGTAACCTACCTCAGATTCAACTATCTGACCACAACAAGATCTTACCAAATTCCTTTTCCCAATTTGCTCCCAAAGATTCAAACTTTCACTCTGATACCACTTGGTGCAGTCACAGTTAGGAGAGTCCTCAAAGAGAACAATCTAGACCGTGCAACAAGAGTAAACACAATGGAAACAATTCAAAGATATAAGGCAAATGCAGATTCAGTCATTCAGTATACCATAGAATTCAAATACAAATTGGCCAACAACATGCAGGCTTACAATTAGGGCTCACAAGCCTGATTACAGAATATCAAAATATACACAAGATATAGCTTTGAAGCTCCTTCTCAAAGAATTCAAACTATCTATCTTCTCCAATCATGATAACTACTTTCCTAGGCATCTATTACATCAATAAATATCATCTCCAGATCATAAGATTCCTCCTCGTTAGCCAAGGAAGGTCACAAACTTCAATGAAGAGTTGTAACGTGTGTACACGGATAGGTCAGACCTATTTGAATAGAACTCCTCCACAAATGAATGGAATGATGTGCGGATCTCGGGGAAGGTCGACCACGAACTAAACAACTTAGAATGATGTGTTGTTAAACTTTGAAGGTTGTGAGATGCTCTATAGGTCTTCTCCTTCAGCTGATTCACTGAGACTGTCAGAATGCTCTACTCTCAGAAAACAATCAATCTTCTGATAGCGATATCTTTCCAGTAACTAATCCAAATGCTCTAAAAATTTAATATGATGTAGATGAACATGTCTAGATGCTAAGTCTAGCTCCGTAAGGTTTGAAATGCAACTGCGGTAGAATGCAGACCAAAATACATAAACTTCTACTGACTGAACTGCCTGAACTGAACTAGAAAATGAAAAGAAACAAACTAAAATGTAAACAAACTGAATTGCAAATGTTTTTGGTTGATGCAAGATTGCTCTTGAACCAGGGATGCTCCTGCATCAAAAAAGTACATCACTAAATTAGTTCTCAGATGGTGTGGTTCCATAAGGATACTCTTTATCTGCTTTTCTCACAACGGGTCAGGTTTCTCTAGTAAGAGGAATACCAGGGAAGCGAAATCTTCATGGTTCGGCGGATAATCACTCTGGTGATGTTCTCCCTCAAGCAGATCAAGTTACCAAAATCTTGAGTCGACAAGAGTTAAAATAGTTATATTCTATTATTTCATTGTAATCAGACAGATATCTGATAATGAAAACAAAATCAAACTTCTATGTAATAAGATGTACTCAGATAGTTATTTGAGAGATCGAAATGATTTATTCATTTATGAGATTGTAAATTTTGGAATCAAAATGTATTGATTATTAAAATCCTCCGATTAAATGCATTATTGAAAACAAGGAAGAATTTTTTACAAGTTCAGATGAACTATTGTATATTGAATGGTTATGGTATTTCTATTATTATCATTACTTTAATTTAAAAAATACTAGTTGTTTTAGGGAGAAAATTTGTAACTGAGCTAGTGGGTTCATTACACACTAAAAAATAGAAGAAAGATAACAAGATTGCACCCAAGTATTATGGTCCTTATAAGGTGTTGTAGATGATTAGTAGTGTAGCATATAAATTGGAGTTACCTATGTCAAGAAAATACATTGAGTCTTCCATGTTTCATGCTTGAAGAAAGTTATTAGACAAAGAGTTGTAGCATAAACTAAGTTATTGGAGCTTGATGAGGATGGTATAATAATTTTGGATCCTGAGGGAATTCTTCAAACATGCACTTTATAAGTGGTTGTAGTCAAGGGAAATTATAGAGTATTTGATCAAATAGAAGAAGTCCCCAGTCGAAGTTGCTATAAAGGAAAATGATGATTTTGTGCAAAAACATCCACAATTGATCAATGTTGAGGACAACGCTTCTTTGAAGAGGGGGCATGCTATGCCCTTAATCCTTTAGTGTGCATAGGGTTATGAGTAGTTTGCTTGTGGCTACCTTAACTCTTAATTAAGTTATATGATCATTAATATAATCTTATTTAGGCAGTTAAGTCAATCTGGGTGGCATCTGAGGCATAAGTAGGGTATATACAGGAGCTAGTGGCTAGTTTATGATCATCATATTATGAATTGTGTTCTTCTTGGAGACTTTTGGAGGTTTTCCCCCTTGAAGTGGCTTATTATTCTCAAGTATTTGCAACATATTTTCTATTATACTTTTCTCTTGTCCAAGTTATTTCATTACAATTCTCTCTTGCAACTACACAACACTACTCATGTGCATCTTGTGTCCCTGCACATGTTGGTGTCCATCAGACCATATGTATGTGACAAATGGAAAATCAACAACCATATGTTAAGCTTCCATATGCATGTGCCACTTAGTGGCCTTGGCACTATAGAACATGATCATACAAGTGACACCATACACACCAACACATGGCAACCTTTGTGCCACATGTCACAACAATCCAATTGACACCATATGGGTTTGACATCTATCATCATCTTGTCCACATAAGCAATACGCCATATATGTTTGACACTTGTTAGCATATCTACTTGGATCCTAGTTGATGACATATATGCATAAATACATTCTTTGCATATTCTATAAAGTAGAAGAGGCATGATAGATTCTCATCTTATCTCTTTATACATTTCCCCTAATTTAATTTGAATAGAAGTGACATATCTACTATAAGCCTTCCATATTCAAATGTGTTTTGATTTACATATCTATTTTCCTTTACACATTGTATGATTACATTACTATTTAATTTACACCTCATGAAAGATCACATACTAATTAGTTGTACAATAAACCTATTAAAAAAAGAATTGTCACATATCAACTTCAATAAACTCTAGTGCTAGTATCAAAATCACTTTAGTGTTAGATTTTTTTACAATGTCGTATATTAAAACATTAACTTTCTTGAGTGTACTTATCTGAACAATTTGACTGAAATAACATTGTATATTCAAGGATTAAAAAGAAGAGAAAGGAAATGAAAACAACAGAGTCGGTGGAGAGATAAAAAGAAAAAATAATGTAGAGTTCACTTAAGAAATTCAGATAGCAACTTTTGAAGCTGTGAGGTCAGCAAAGAAGAGTCAAATCGTATGTGTGAAGAGGGCAGCATTCCAAGTTGGCCATAAGAAGCATGTTCAGAGACAAGGGATCTGGAAGCTTGTCAATGGTTTTCAAGTCATTGTTGGTTGCAGACCCCACATATCCTGCAACTTGAGCTACATGGTCCCACCATGTAGGACATTCATACATAGTATTACTAGTCCATATACATCGTGTAACAAGTGCCTGATTTGGCAATGAATCCACACCGTCCCGTACATGAGTAAATTGAGCCAGGTTAGGGTTTCCCCGTTGTCTATGGATAATTATTTGTGGGTCCTGCTCTTGCTGGCTGCTGCAACTGTTTTGACCTGTAAACTGTGCGCTATGAATACAAAGAAGTGGACTGCGGGACGATATTTCTCATAACTTGTTATATATACACACCATCTTACTTGGTGTTTCCTTATAGCAGGCGATATATTCAAAGAATCTTTGGTCTCTTCTTCAAATCATTGTACTAATCTGAGTGTTGCATATATTCCCTGAATATACACACTAACAGTTCGGGGGCAGCGTTATGAGTATACGTCCTTGTCCACTGAAGGCAACAGAGGCGATTATGCCTGGAGACGTTATGGCTTCGACAAAATCGGCTTCCCTGTTCAAGGTGTGTAAAGGGTTGCTTATATTATTGTTGTTGTAGTTGGTCTGTGGGAGAAATTGTGTTTATGCAAATGAAGAGGTTGCTTTGAAGGATTGTAGCTTATTGTTAGCATGACCCAGGTGGGGATTGCGGACGCCATTAAATGAGAGAGTTGGCTAAAAATTGACAGTATTAGTTTATATGAGGATTTCAGTCAGTTAGATTGAAAGAAACTGCTTTTTATTATCATAAATTTTGTGTTTTTTGGTTCGCATTTAGTTTGTAATTTGTTATCAGAGCATAGTAAATGATAGTAGGATCGCAAAATAGTTCATGTTCTATTGTTATTATGACCCAGGTGGGGATTGTGGACGCCATTGTTGTGGATTAAATTAGAGAGTTGGCTAAAAATTGGACAGTATTAGTGTATATGAGGATTTCACAGTCGATTAGAATGAATGTGTTTTTTATTATCATAAATTTTGTTTTTATTAACATTTAGTTTGTAATTTATTATCAGAGCATGGTAAATGATAGTAGGATTGCAAAATAGTTCATATTCTATTGTTATTTGGTTATAAGTAAAATTCCAGATGAAAAGAAAATGCACACTCTAGCCACCATGTCTGTAAATAGTTTTGATATGTTTATGGAAATAGCTGGGTAAACATTATTATTAATTTTTTGGATTAGATTTTTTGTTTATTATTAGATGAGAATGAGATGATAGATCATGGAGTGTGATGAAATCTGTCATGAGACGATAGATTATGGAGTGTGATCCGAAATGAAAGCTCTTATTTTTAAGATAGACCATGGAGTATGATCTCAAACGAAATCTCTTATTTTTAAGATAGATTATGGAGTGTGATCTGAAATGAAAGTTCTGATTTTTTTGATAGATTATGGAGTGTGATCTGAAACGAAAGCTCTCATTTTTAAGATAGATTATAGAGTGTGATCTGAAATGAAAGCTCTTATTTTTAAGATAGATCATAGAGTGTGATTTGAAACTAAAGCTCTTATTTTTAAGATAGGCCATGGAGCGTGATCTGAAACAAAAACAGGCGATATATTGAAAGAATCTTACTTGGTGTTTCCTTATAGCAGGCGACTCAAGGCCACAACCAAGTCCTTTGATGATGCGCAGAAGCTCTTATTTAATTTTTAAGATAGATTATGGAGTGTGATCTGAAACAAAAGCTCTTATTTTTAAGATAGATTATGGAGTGTGATCTGAAACGAAAGCTCTTATTTTAAGAGATAGATTATAGAGTGTGATCTGAAACCAAAACTCTTATTTTTAAGATAGACCATGGAGTATGATCTGAAACAAAAACTCTTTATTTTAAGATAGGCCATGGAGTGTGGCTCTTATTTTTAAGATAGACCATGGAGAGTGATCTGAAATAAAAGCTCTTATTTTTATAATAGACCATGGAGCGTGATCTGAAACGAAAGCCTCTTACTTTTAAGATAGACCATGGAGCGTGATCTGTAATTAAAGCTCTTATTTTTAAGATAGACCATGGAGCGTGATCTGTAATTAAAGCTCTTATTTTTAAGATAGATCATGGAACTTGATCTGAAACTAAAACTCTTATTTTTAAGATAGATTATGGAGTGTGATCCGAAACAATGACATTATTGTTATTATCTTGATGTTTTCAAGTCCTCTGGTGTTTGACATGTTTAACAAAATGTATTTTGATGCTCTCTCCTGCGATTGACTTTGGGGTATGTGTGTTTTCACAGGTATGCAGAGGAAACATGAACATAAGTCCAGATGTGGGACTGACCCTGGGCAGCTGTTGTGCCGTGGTGGAGATCGAAAGCTCAACAGTCTGTAGCGGCGAGCGCAGTGCAGAAGAGGGCGGAAGCGCCTGCATGACGGACGACGATTCCTCCTGCTCACCCTGCGAACCGCCCGTCGCCGTTCTGGAGCGAAATGGGAGCGGAATCAGCAGCATAGTTTCGGAACATTCCAAAAGAAGCGGCGCAGAGGAGGTGGTTCAGAGGACAGAATCGGGGAAGCTTCCATCGTCTCATTACAAGGGAGTGGTGCCGCAGCCAAACGGGCGATGGGGAGCACAGATATACGAGAAACACCAGCGAGTCTGGCTGGGCACATTCAACGGCGAAGACGAAGCCGCAAGGGCTTACGACACTGCGGCTTTCAAATTCCGCGGCCGAGACGCCATTACCAATTTCACCCCACTCGACGACGACCACCCAGAGGCAGTCTTTCTCCGCCGCCATTCCAAGTCTGAAATCGTCGACATGCTCAGAAAGCACACATTCCAAGACGAGCTCCACCAGTCGACGAAGAACAACAGTAACCTAGAAACCACAGGCTCCTCAAACTCTGCCTCTAAGGTCGCGGGTTCGAACCCTCGGGCAGAAAAGGAAAGTTTCCCCAGGGAGCACATGTTCGACAAGGCCGTAACGCCCAGTGATGTGGGGAAACTGAATCGACTTGTGATTCCAAAGCAGCACGCCGAGAAATACTTTCCGCTCGATGTTGGCTCGGGCGGAAAAGGGCTTCTTTTGAATTTTGAGGATTCCACAGAAAAAACATGGCGTTTTAGGTATTCATACTGGAACAGTAGCCAGAGTTATGTGCTGACTAAGGGATGGAGCCGCTATGTCAAAGAGAAACGCCTCCAGGCTGGGGATATTGTGAGCTTCCACCGCTGTACTGGCGGCTCCGGTCACCTTTACATTAACTTCCGCCGCCGGCCCTCTGCTGCGCCGCCCAAACTGGCGGTTCCCAGTGGTTTCTTTCTTCCCACTCAGTTGCTGCGTCCTTTCGCGGGCTACCGCCAGTGGACTCAGGCGTTCTACTCGCCGCCGCCGGTTATGCATACAGCTGTCGCCCGCGGTTCGATTCCCGTACCAAATGCTTCTACTAATGGATTTTACAAACCGTCTCCATCGATGAAATCCTCGTCAGTCGACGGGAAATCTTTTCTCCCGCCGGTGAAATCCACGTCAATCGATGGGAAATCTTTTCTCCCGCCGGTGAAATCCACGTCAATCGATGTGAAATCGTCCTCCCTGGAATTTGTGGAGATTGTAAGGGAAAATTCGCCTCCTTGTTTGCCGTCGTCTTCTAGTGTTGTTCTGTTCGGAGCCAATTTAAGTCGATCTTCTTCCCCGTTGACATTGAATCTTTTTCCGTCTGGTATAGACGAGGAAGAACAATGGAAGGATTGTCAGAGTAGCAAGCGAAAGTGGACGGAGGCATTTGCATTACAAGGCGAGAAAAATCGGTGCCAACAAGCCTGTAACGATCTCCGAAGGAGATCTCTGTGTTAGTAAATTTTGTAACAGATATAAGGGACTGTACTGTACTGTATATTCACTTTGTTTGCAACCAAAATTTTGTACACAAACATGGTCAATGTTTTTAACAAAATTTGAATTTCGACACACTTTGTCTTTATAGTCACTAGTGGGTTGGTGAGTGTTAGATTTAATAAAGATAATGCAATATAAATGTATGAATTAAATGTAAGACAATAATTTCAGTATTTTAATATTTGAATTTATTGGATGATAATGAAAGGAAAGAGTTAGATTATGTAGGTCGTTCATGGTACCATATGATGGTTAACCAGTAGTATTGTTGATTGTCACTAAGGTTCAAATTCTCGTTGGATCAATGAGCTTGGAGGTCTTGCATTCTTGCAGGGCTCGGTTGGGCCAACGAGCTTACAGGCTTAAAGCCAGGTCGTTGGGTCAATTAACTCGTGGGATTGAACTACTAGCGAGCTTATGGGCTTAAAGCCCTCGTTGGGTCAATGGGCTCGCGGGTTTGAACTACCAACATTAATGCAGCGGGCTCATTCCAGGTGTTCATGCATAGGGATGAGGTTGTTGGCAAGAGACACTATATGGATTCATGGTTGTTGTCATTGATGGCAACAAAGGTCATTCCACATATCCGCAAGTCATGGTGTGTCTCTACCGGAAGTCAGAGTGAAGACTGTTGTGGTCCGGTGAACAAGAACAGAGCATGTGGCAAGGTCCAATAGATTGGTCCGGACCTCTCAGAGGAAGTGTCTTGGTGCAGTGCGGATTTGGGGAAGTCAAGAGGACTACCTTGAGTAGTATATTCCAAGGATTTAGCCTCCGGTGATGGACAAAGAAAAAGATATGAACAGCTGAGTATCGGATTCCTGAAAGACAGTGAGAGCAGAGGAAGAACTGACTGACAGAGCATCAGACTATTTTCCGGATGTATTACTATTGATGGTAAAGGTTGTGAAGGCATGAATCATGTTTGGCCGACACGATTAATGATATCTACAAGTATATACTTGATCCGCATTGCTTGGTGAGCAAGGAT
Organism: Cunninghamia lanceolata; assembly: GCA_027924645.1. Lineage (NCBI taxonomy): Eukaryota > Viridiplantae > Streptophyta > Pinopsida > Cupressales > Cupressaceae > Cunninghamia > Cunninghamia lanceolata. The sequence goes on from BSBN01000054.1 coordinate 5,637,231, forward strand.
TCAGCCGACAGAACAGAGTTTGTAAGAAACTAAACTGTTCCGGATGCCGACTAGAAAGGTAATGAAATTACTTATGCGGATATATATAGAGGATGGATTTTGTTGTGAGAGGAGAAGTGTGTGATGGTGATGCGAATAAGTGCAGAGCAGAGCAGGAGTAGTAAGAAAGATCCGGTATATGAAAGGATAGCAGAATAAAGAACAGAGGAAAGATGAAGTGCAGCAGATCAGTGTACTAAGCCTAACCGGAACTAAACTCCAGCATATGTAGATGCTTCCAATTAGTTCAAGTATTATATAACATTCTTTTGTAGACAGTGTGTCTCTTTGTAGGCAGTGTGCCTCATGTGAGCAGTGTGCTCAGGCAGTGAGCCCTAATTGGCAAGTGCCATTTTTGTAACTCCTTATTCTTCTAACAGAGAATTATCTTTGGGTTAATCACCCCGTGGTTTTCTCCCTTAATCGGGTTTCCACGTCAAAAATATTGTGTCATGTGTTTCTCATTTCATGGTAATGTTTGTTTGTTTAATTCAATATTACTTTGAATAATAAGAAAGTTCAAAAGAAGAAATAATTAGGATAACTGATTCACCCCCCCCCTCTCAGTTATCAACAGAGGTCCCCCATGTTGTGGCCTCACCAATTCATGGATTTGGTTAAAAGCATTGTTTGATTAAAAAAATGAAAGGAAAGAGTTAGAATATATAATTTCCGAGTGTTCAAATCGGAAGAGGGTAAGAATAAGGTAGAATTCTAAAAAACAAAGGAATATCATGTACTCACTATTCTATCTTAAGTAATAAACAATAAATTATATAAGTAAACTTAATATAATAGATGCAATATAAATACTACTTCACCCTCATAATAAAATGAAAGAACAAGCCTGCACGGGTGGCGTAGTTGACTAAGGGCTTTGGGTTCTTCCCATATAGGTCTCGAGGTCAATTTTCGCTGCTCGAACTTATCTGATGAGCATGGCTTGCCAGCGGTTGCGCTCATCCCCAGGGGATTTGTCTCACCTCAACTCGCCCCAATTATACCCCAACTCGGAGTGGCGTAAGCTAGTTATTTTGAGGCGAGGTGTGGTTGGGCCGCATGTTGGGTCACAGGGACATCCCTGGCGCAACAAAAAAAATAAAATGAAAGAGCTACAATAGGTAGCCTTTGAGTTTGAAAATCTGAAGATGATTAGGATAAGGTCAAATCTGAAGAGAAAAAAAAAGGAATGTCATGTACTCATTATTCTATTTTACTTGAGTAATGAAAATGAAATTACCTAATTGATTAAAAAGTTAATTATCTAAGTAAACTTAATATAATAAATGTAATATAAATATTACACCACCCCCTTTTTAAGTGCAATTGAGATTAAAAAAAAGAAATGGATGTCGACAAAACAAGTCATGTTAGGTGTCCATGTACAATGAGAAAAAAACTTCAAGGTACAAGAGATAATACGCCCAAAAGAAATGAAAGAGCAAGAGAGGAGGACTAGATAGCCCCCTAGAAGTGATATTGTCACGCACCCTTGAATAAGAGCTCAAAGATGAACATATGTACACTCTATGAAGGGTTTGGTAAATATATCAACTTGATTTGATGTGGGACAATACTAAAGATCTATGATATGCTCTTGTATAAGATCTTGATGTAGTGTGTATGGATCTCAATATGCTTGGTTTGCTAGTAGTGAACTAGATTCTTGGAGATCATAACACCACTTTGGTTACCATAGTAGATGATTGCTGGTAGTTGATACATGATGCCAAACTTTGTTAGGATGTGGTGAAGCCAAATGGACTCTATAGCAGCATCCATTGACCCTATATTCTGCCTCTATAGATGAAAGAGTAATAACATGCTATTTTTGGCTTGACCATCAAATGTGACTGAATCTAAGGTGAAAGTTGTAACTAGATCTAGACTCGTGATCCTTAGAATCATCCTCTTAATTAGAATCTATTTTTCCTACCAAGTTTGTGAGTATGTGCATATAAATGGGGGGCTAAAAGAGGGTCAAAAGTGGCCACTTTTTTTTTTCAAAATTTTTTTTTTCTGAAATTAGCAAAAATTGATCTTAGACAAGAAATTCAAGATACCTATGCTCAAAATTTCAAGATGTGACAAGAATAAGATTATTAGTGCTCAAAATCTAGTTTGTAAACTACTTTTAAAAAAAAGTGGTAAAGATTAAGAGGGTCAAATAGGGGGAGCACACAAAGTGGTCCAATTTTTGTCAAACATTATAACATAGCGTCAAGTTTTCTCCCCTTAAAATGTTAATTTTTTAAAAGTATTTTATCATTCCATGTAATGGAAAGTTAGCTAGCATCATGAAGTTTATGTCAAATTCTTTTGCTAATTTTTCAATGAATATATGATTTTTTGTAAACTCATTTTTAAAGTGGACACACCCTGAAAAATAAAAAATTGAGTATTCTCCCACCTTAATTTTGACAAAACTAATAAAAAATTAATATTTTTAAAATGTGTATAGAATGAAATCTAGAATGTAAAAAATTAATTTGTTTCAAATTTAGATGAGTGGATAAAAAATGACACCAAAAAATTGTTACCAAAAAATTTCTCTACCTTATTCTCCCTGATGTGCTTGCCATCTAAAAATTTCTGCAACAAGATCACAAGGTATCTTCTGCACAAGCTTCCACTCGAAACTAGATTAGTTCAAAAAACTCAACAACCCCCAACTAAAACCAAAGGTGATCAAGCTTTGATACCACTTGTAAGGAAGCTAAGCTAGCATAACAACTTCCTACACTAATGTTGACAGGAGAGTTATGCAAAACTATTCAGATCTCTACAACAATTACTAAAATGATACAGAAATAAACATAAATAACAATCATACCACAACATAGTGATTTACATGGGGAAAACCCTTTCGAGAGAAAATCCCCACACTCTAAAAGTAGCTCAATATATTATTCAAAAATCAACATGATTACAATATACTTGTAGAGCAAGCCTTCACAGAAGTATCACTAACAAAGATTTGGAGGCAACTTAACAATATCTATAAGACTCTTGCACTCAACCTCCATCTCAAGCACCTAATATATAGGAGATACAATACATGAAACTGTCAAATGGTAATTACAAAACTATGAGCTAAAATCACCTAAAAGTGGCACCCAAATCCTTAGGGTTCCATTATCTCCAATCAAAGATACCTTATAATGTGTCATAACATGCATCAACACATGTAACTCCCCCTTACAGCTCTTTTCTGTGTCCAACACATTTTTATACTTTCTAATACGGGAGGCCCAACTACCAAAGACCATAACTTTTGATCTGTGAGGTCGATTGGGCCCATATTTTCTTTTAAATTGTAGAGATCGAAGAGATCTATGCACCAGGAACCCTTGTAGGTGGTTCTAAATAACCTATAATTTTTATTTTGGCCAAAAACCAACTCTATAACCCAAAAATTAAGTTTATTCAATTTTATAACTGAAAAATCACACTTTTTGTAATCGCAAGGTTGAGACACTTTTCCTAACATTCTCTCGTGTAGTGATGGTGTGTAAGAAGGATGCTACTTGGTGCATGTGTCCAAACTATAGAGAGTTCAATAAGTACACCATCAAAGATAAGTTTTCTATTGGATAATTATTGATGATTTACTAGATGAATAGAATGGAGCTATGTTTATTAAAAAAGTTGATCTTAGATCAAGTTATCACTAGATTCAAATTATGGAAGAAGATATTCCCAAGATAGCATTTAGGAATCATGAGGGTCATTATGAGTTTCTAGTGATGTGATTTGGTCTTACTAATTCCCCCTCTACTTTTCAAAGTTTGATGAATGCCATCTTTAAGTTATTTTTGAGGAAGTCTGCATTACTATTTTTTAATGATATATTGATTTATATAAAGACAAGGGAAGATAATTTGCATCATGTAGATCAATCATTTCAAGTTCTCAAACATCACCAGCTCTATGCTAAACCTTCCAAGGGTGCTTTTGGTCTCAAAGAGGTGGAGTACTTGGGTCACATATTGTCTCATGAAGGAATAAAGATTGATCCTAACAAAATCAAGGCTATGATAGAGTGGCCTATTCCTAAAACCATTAAGAGCTTGACTCATTGGATATTATAGAAGATTTTTGAAGAACAATGGCTGCATAGTAGTACCCCTTACAACTCTATTGAAGAAGAATGTTTTTCAATGGAATGAGTTAGCTAATACAACATTTGAGAGATTGAAGGAGGTTATGTAGTTATCATGCAAGAAGGCATGCCCATTGCTTTTGAAAGTTATCAATTGAAGGGTAAGAATCAACTAAAACACATTTATGAGAATGATATGCTAGCTATTCTTCATGTATAGTGAAATAATGGAGTCCATATCTTAAGAGGGGACACTTAAAAGTTAAGACAAATCATGAGAGCCTAAAATATTTTCTGGAGCAATGATTATCATATGAAGAGCAACAAAAATAGGTCACTAAGATGTTGGGGTATGAATTTGAGCTTGTCTACAATAAAGGAAAGGATAATATAGTGGTTGATGCACTATCTAAGAAGGATGAGAAGGATGAGGCATTATTGTGTGCCATTTCAATATTACAAGTAGATTGGGTTAAAGAATCCAAAGTAGAGTGAAAAAATGATGTTGCTATAAGGAATCTCATTCAACAGTTGAAAACTAATCCTACCAGTTCAGATATGTTTTGTTGGAAGGGAGACTCTTTGTGGGGGTAAAAGTTCAAACTTGTGTCACACTTTCAACCAAATAAATGGTTTCTATAGAAAGGGTTCCACCCAGAACCACGTAGCACTTATGTGGCATTGCATGGCATGAATAGTTATGGGCGAAACAATTTCACCTGAATTTTAAAAGCAAATAAAATTTGATTTAAATTTTAAAAAATGTGTGTTTACATTGAAGGTTCTACCTAGAAGGGTTCCGCCCGAAATTGTTTATGTGGCATCCCGTGTGGCAGCTAACACCCCCTTTTACAACAAATTGAACAAAACTTCATGTTCAACTGTAAATTTCTCCAACCAAAGGGCATTGTAAATGAAAATTTAAAAATGCCCTTTGGTAGATATCGAAGTCTAGATCTTAGAAATATATATTTTATATATATTTTGATAAGTTTTATTAGGACTATATTTAAATTTATTGCAAGTAGGTTATTATAATCAAACATGTAGCTGTTTAGAAGTTAAAAATAAATAGGCAAAACACATTCAAATTTTTTAAAAATTATATGGTTCACTAGAGGAGAGAATCCTCTCCAAAAGGGTTTTTTTTTTAAATTATATATTGTAAAAAAGTTGACGTCCCATGGAAACTACTCTATTCTGATTAAAATTGACTTTAAAAAATAAAAATAAAAAATTATCAAAAATAAAAAAATAGGTATGGCGAGGAAGAAGCGGCCTGCGAAATTTTGGAAGGCGAATTTGGGCTCAAAAACCCTAGCAGAAAGGAATTCGAATGTTCAAATTGAAATTGACCTTAAAAAAGAAGCAGAGTGAGATCAAACTTTCCTCAGCAACTTCGCAATCATCGGGAGGCCCATTGGAAGGAAACTCGCAAGGAAAACAATAACAGACTGGATCTATGAAAACTAGAAATGGCCAAGCACTATCAAGTTCATTCCAAAGGGATTTTTTGTGGTTCTATTTCAGAGTCAAGAAGAGAGGGATTTAATCCTATCTTGCAACCAGTGGAAAATTGAAGATGCAACACTATATATCCAAGAATGGACACCATCTTTTGATCCTTGCAAGGCAAATCCCTGTGAATTTCCAATATGGATAAGGATGTATAACCTCCTGCTGGAATGCTGGTCAAAAGGATGCTTGGAGAAGATCAGAAAGTCAATCGATATGCTGATCGAAATGGATAATGCCATCCTAGAGGGAGATTCATATTTATATGCAAGATTAAGGATTGCGGCCATCAATGATATCACAAGTTCTATAAAAATCTCTCTAGCACACAGATTTTAAACAGTCAAAATTGAGCCAGAAGAAGCAAAAAAATTTTGCCTAATCTGCGGGCAAAGGAACCACTCCTCGGAGGGGTGTAATAGGGCAACAAAATTGGTTTGGAAGGAGAAGAAGCGAACATCGGAGCAACTAGAAGCGCCCCAACCCTCTGCTCCAATAGGAATTGTTAAGGAAGCATCCCCCTCTATTCCACCTTTGGAAGACGCTCCCGTCAATCCTGTGCCAACCCTAGAATGCACCTCGATGGTGCCGTAAACTACCCAAGAACTAGATAACCTTCAGGACTATTCTCTTGCTCCTCCGGAGTGCTGCCTGACCAAGCCTAAAAATGATGGGGAAGGAGAAGAGGAAAGTGCCTCAAATTGGTCGGGCTATGAATCGAACAATGGCGATGAGTTTGGAGAAATTGAAGTTAGATTCATCAGTCAAGAAGCGACCAAAATATTGAAACCTAACTTGAGTATAAAGAGAAAGAAAAAAGGTCGGAAGCCAAACAAGATTTGGAGGGAGGAAGAGGCATCTAAGGGAGGTCAAGCCACCCTAAACAAATTTATCAATAGTACCAAGGGAGGAACCACCTCCCTTGGGAAATAATGAAGATTCTTAGCTGGAATGTCAGGGGATTAAATGCCCCTGACAAGCAATGCTTACTAAAGCGTCACCTCCAGATTTTGGATGTAGATCTTTTCCTTCTTCAAGAAACCAAATTATCCAAGGAATATGGGGATCAACTTTGTAGATCTTGCAAAGGATGGGAGGGCCTTTCGAGGCCTTCCTTAGGTGCGTCCGGTGGTCTTTGTGCCCTCTAGAATTGCAAAATAGTGGATGTCAAACTCTTATCCGATACAAACAACTGGATGGCAAAGACAGTGTAGGATCTAGAAACTCACCTTCAACTGATATTGTGGAATGTCTATGGCCCTACCAAAACCTCAAAGAAAGTAGAAGTTTGGGTCTCGATTTGGATCTAATCAATTCCCATAAAGATGATCTCTTAGTTTTGGGGGGCGACTTCAACACAATCCTATCGATCTCGAAAAAAAGGGGTGGAATGGGACACATCAACCAAAGCCAAATAGACTTCAAATAATTTGTGGAATCCTCCAACCTTGTTGATGCTCCCCCTAAGAATGGAGAATTCACTTGGACTAATAGACGAAAAGGGTTCACCAACATCGCAGAAAGACTTGATAGGTTCCTGATCTCCCCAAATTGGTTTTCCACTCCAATTGTCATCAATTCTCTTATCCTTCCAATTTTAGGTTCAGATCATTTTCTAGTATTGATATCATTAAAAGAAGATAGACAATCACATAGGTGCCCATTTAAGTTTGAAAAAATGTGGCTAAGAGATGAGTCACTCAAAGATTTGGTTAAGTTTTGGTGGTCAAACACAAGAGTTCAGAAAGGCTCGAAAATGCTCATTGTAGCAAAAAAACTAATAGCACTGAAGGAGCATTTAAAAATTTGGAATGAAAGAACCTTCAAGAATATTTTCAAGGAGAAGGAATGAATTGAAGCTGAACTGGAAAATTTAAACTAGACAATACTAATCAATGGCATGACTGAATTCAAATTTGAAAAGGAAAAGGAACTCATGAAGACGCATCAAGAACTTTTAGCTAGAGAGGAGATTTTTTGGAGGTCCAAGTCAAGGGAAACATGGCTTAAAGAAGGTGACCTCAACACCAAATTTTTCCACAACTCAACCAAGCAATGGAGAAATCATAACCGAATCTCCATGATCATAGTGGATGATGCAGAGAGATTACACAAGAAGGTTCTATCCAAGAAGAAGCGGTTAACTATTTTCAAAAATTGCTAGCAGACTTGGAAGCCACTGCCGAGCAGCCACAAAAGGCCTTCTTGGATCTTATCCCAGCGGTGGTCTCCAAAGATCAAAATGACATGCTCTTAGGTCCCATCTCAAAATATGAGCTAAAAGCGGCGGCTTTCTAGATGGCTCCGGATAAAGCCCCAAGACCTGATGGCTTCCCTGCCAGATTCTACCAAGAGTTTTGGGATATCTTGGAAAATGATATTTGGAGGGCAATTGATGACTTGAGAAAATCAAGGAAGATGATAAAGGATATCAATAACACACTTATAGCCCTAATTCTGAAGAAAGCTGAGACTTCATCCTTCAAGGACTTTCACCCCATATCTTTGTGCAACACCATTTACAAATTAGTAGCGAATGTAATGGCGAACAGGCTCAAATGCATCCTCCCATGTATTATTTCTGAGGAGCAAAGTGGATTCACTCCAGGTTGGAACATAGTGGACAACATCATATCAACTCACAAAACATTGCACTCCATCACAGTAGGCAACCAGAGTAGCATGATCTTGAAATTGGATGTGAGCAAAGCCTACGACCTGATTAATTGGAGGTTCTTACTAAATTATGGAAAATTTTGGGTTTGACAAAGGTTGGATAGATTGGATATACTAATGCCTATCCACGGTGAGATACTTGGTTTTGATCAACGGCAACCCTTGTGGATTCTTTGAGCCCACAAGGGGCCTTAGGCAAGGAGACCCCTTGTCCCCCTTCTTGTTTGTCATCATGGCAGAAGCTTTGGGTAGGGGTATTTAGAAATTGGCTAACTCGAGAAGGTGGGAAGGCATCCATGTGGCTAATGAATTTCCCTTGGTCACACACCAGCAGTTTGTCGATGACACCCTTCTCTTTGCCTCATCTCAGGTGGGAGAAGCATGCGAAATTTCTTCAGTACTGAAGCAATATGAGGAAGCTTCCAGCTAGGTAATCAACCATGAGAAATCCAACATTGTTTTCTTTAATACCTATAAAAGGATGCAAAAGCAGATCCTAGCTATACTCAGGTTCAGGAAGGCATAAGTTCCAAGTAAGTATCTAGGTGTGCCACTATTTAAAGGAGCTATTTGCACCTCTCTCTGGGAGGAAACCATTTAGAAATGCAGATCCAAAGCTACTTCCTAGAAGGGAAGGTGGTTCACACTCTCTAGTAATATTTAGATGATCAAAGCTATCCTCTCAGCGATCCCCATCTACCAGCTGAGCAGCAACCAGGCAACCAAGAAAGCTTGCAACTTGATCGAAGGTATCCTCAAGAAGTTCCTATGGGAAGGAGCCAATGGAATAAGGAAAATTCCCTTAATTGGTTGGGAATCAACTTACAAAAGGAAATCAGAATGAGGAGCAAGGTTTTGAAGTATCAAGAAGCAAAACATAACACTAGGAGCCAAACTAATTTGGACACTATTTAAAGATCCCTCGGCTAGATGGTGTAGAATCCTAAGCAAAAAATATCTGGATTCTGACGTTCCAAGTCACATTCTAACTACGCCTAATCCCCCAAGAGGCTCACACATATGGAATTTCATGCAGAATTGTCATTTGCTTATCACAGATCATGTCTCTTGGATCATCCATAGCGGAAACCAAGCAAACTTTTGGGAAGACTCCATTAACAGTCTCCCTCCTCTGGCTAAAAATCTAGGTTGGGCTATCATTGGAGAAACATTGCCTCAACCCATGGTAGGAAAGCTTCGAGCTATATAAGAAATTCAAACTGGGATTGGGATTTGTTCTCGACTTTCCAACTCAATGATGAGCCTTCTCCTGGACAACAGTGCATGGGTGAATCTTGATAGGAGAAAGATTAAAATCTTTGGGTATAGAAGGCCCCTTAAGGTTTGTAATGTGCGGAGGGGCCAAAGAAACAATCGATCACCTCCTCCTCTCTTGCCCCTTCGCAGCGCATTGCTGGGATTGGCTATGGGGGAAATTAGGATGGATTAGTGTACTGCCTAATAGTCTAGCAGAAACCTTCAAGGGATGGCCAAGAGGATAGAAATTGACTTGGCAAGGCTTGTGGCTGGCTTGCCCCTCCCTTCTAATTTGGCATATATGGCGTGAACGAAATAGCAGGATTTTCAAAAATAAAGAGTCAAATGTGGATGTAGTCTTGAAAAACTAGAAATAGGCATTTGTGAATTAGTTAATGCAAGGTTGGCAGATTGCCCCCTGATACCATTTGCCGGATGGGATGGGGAAATTTTGAAGAACTAGCCGAGTCTCATGCTTCTGGCTCAAAGCTTCAACCCTGGAGGAGTAGAAGAAAGAAAGAAGAAGTGAGCCCTCACCAAGTGGATTGCTTTGCCGAGTGGCAGGTTAAAACTTAACTTTGACGGCATGGCAAAGGGCAATCCCGGGCCTTCTAAAGCTGGAGTCATTATTAGGAATGAGCATGGGGAAGTCATACTGGCTGCCTCCAAACAACTTCCCATAGGCACCAACAACGAAGAAGAATTCTCAGCATTGCTCCTCGAGCTCCACCTATGTAAAGATCACCATCTAATGGATCTCAACATAGAAGGTGACTCACTCATTTGCATCAACACCATCAATTCCAGACAACTTCATAGCTGGAAACTTAGGTACCTAGCAGAGGTTAAAACAGGATCCAAAGTGTTTGATCTTCACCCCAAGATGGAGAATGACTATGAATGTATCTGCCAGTGCTGCATCGATCCCAGTTCAGGAAGCTTTGAGGACTCAGAGCACGATGAAGGGCAAGATTAGGGAGCCAATGACCAAGGTGAACACGCGAACCAAGGTGACCCTATGGAGGAATCCAAACTAGAGCAAATCAAATGCTTGTTTAATGCTAAAGTGGATTATGTGGCTGAAGCTATCCTGCAAGTCATTGGAGAGAGAAACCTGCCCACCAGCCATGCACATGTTGGATTCATCTATGCAGAGTTCCTCTCCACTTGCGTCCTCATCCTTGGCAGGAAGGCCTGAGGCAAAATCATGGCAAACTCTTTGGTAAGGGAGGAGATGAAGACAACAGCCTATGAAGCCATCTCCGTCTTCAACAAATGACCCACCAACAGTTGGATTGGAGGCATCTTTGATGCTGCTATAGTCAACAAAAAGAAGAAGACTCCAATTGTTTCAGCCCAGCCTTGGCACTTTTCAGGGAAGGCATTGAGAGGAACAATATGGAGACTTTCTCATATTTTGTAAGCCAATATGGCAACCTTTTGTCCCTTGCCCAAGTTGAATGGGCAGCGGAGTTGTCTGATGGCCTTCGTGTGCTGTGGCATATGTGACTTCCCAAGTGGAAGATATGTTATCCTACTACTACTAAGCAGGTTTTTTGATTATTTCTGGATATAATATAAAAGGAGCTACCCCCATAGGTAGCACTTATTTAGCCAAAAAAAAAATTATCAAAAATTAATTTTTTTTCCATGCACTAGATATGATGCAAGAGCATCCTGAAGTCTGATTCAGAAGCATCTGGAAGAATTTAGAATACTGAGACATTAAATAGTAACTTGAGTGTGCAGAGAGAGTGACCTTGGAGAATTCTGGACTTTGAGTATGAGAGGTTGCGGATCTAGACTTAGCATCTAGACATAGGAAATTACAACATATCAAGAATTCAGATTGTTTGGCTTTGATTCCAGAAAGTTATCGCTATTTGAAGATTGATTGTTTTGACATAACAGAGCCGACTGTGTTTAGTGAAGTGAATTCATCTTGCGGATCATTCCCATGACTTGCAGAGCGAAAAGAAGAATTGTTCGATGAAGTTTAGCACCTGGCCGACCTTCAGTGAGATCTGCACGAAGTTTTATGCATTTGTAAAGTTGTGCCTTATGTTTAGGCCCGACCTATTTTGTGTACACATTTCATAAACTAACCATTGCAATTAGACCAACTTGATAATGATTCAAAGGCTTGCGGAGGATATAAATGAAGGATAATCATTTGTTACAAAGCAACAGTAAGGAAGTGATCGATAGCATGAAGAATACAAACAAGATCTTAAGTTGTTTTGATCTGGTTGAGCAACATAACAGGGTAGAAAGCAGAGAAGGAAGCAGAATGAGTTACAGAGAAGAGAATTGAGATGTAGATGAAAGAAATCATGGAAGAATATTGTTGTATGAATCTTTTGTAATCCCTGGGCTATGGCTTAGCATTTGTAAAGCCCTTGAGGCATGTGTAATGTATTTTGAGATCAAATATATATGAAGAATGAGCTTTAAAGGCCGGGTTTTTCCTTGTTAGGGTTTTCCTAGGATATATCTTGTGTTATGTGTTCATGAATCTATTTTACCTTTCTGTTGTTAAACTATAAGCTTCCGTTGCATATCTATATGTCCATGGAGTTAATTGTTTAAGGCTGCAAGGTTGGATAGTCCCTAACTGGACCCTCCTACCTTGATTGCATGAAGTGGTATCAGAGCTGGTTTCGAATCAGCTGGGTTGGTTACAAATCTGTCAGAAGGTGGTGAATCTGATAAAGTGTTATGTGAAACCCTAGAAGTAACAAGTGTCATCACAGAAGAAAGATCAAGGAAAGATTTGGTAAGCTTTTCAAATTAAGTGTTTATCTGATTTGTTTCGATGGGGAAGATGGGAAAGAGGATGAAGAAAAAAAATGAAACCCTAATGTGTGATAAGGATATTTTGGAAGGAGAATTGTGAAATATCAAAAAGTGTAATTTAGAATTGTTAGAGAAGATGAAAGATCTTGGAGGAGACAAGTTTGAAGTCCTTGAAGAAGAGCTGAAAGATGTAAAGAGCAGAAATGAAGACCTAGAAGCAAAGCTGAAACTATTTGAGGATGTTGAAAAGAAATTTGCAAAGCTAGAGGAAGGATTTAAGTTATTTTATAAGGTTGAACAGAGGAACAGAGATCTAGAAGATAATTTGGAAGAATTGAAGAAGGAGAATAGTTTGCAGAAAAGTGAAATATCAAAATTAAAAGAGTAGAGAGATCAGTTAGAGCAGTCACTTGTAGCTTGTAGAAAAGAGAATGAAAATTTGAGATCTAAGCCTATATTGTGTGATGTTGTAGAAGTTTCTTTAGAAAGTGATGATGAAGATGATAATGTGACTAGACCTACAGTTGTTGGAGACTGTACTAGTTTCAAAATCATGCAAAGAATGCGATATGAAGGACAAGGATTGGGAAAGAATCAACAAGGAATTATAGAACCTATTGAACCAATGATCAGATCAAAAAGTGAATGGATTGGATATGACAGAGCTAAGGATGTTATGGCAAACTTTAAATCAAATAAAAGAAGAAAAGGTATGTATTGTTCACATTATAATAGACATAGGCATGAAGAGGAAATGTGTTGGGATCTATACCCTTGTGAGTTTTGTGGACTAAAGAATCATTCTAAAAGGATGTGTTGGAATAGAATGGGAAGGAGAATCTATGACAGGCTGCATATAGAAGAATTATGGATGGATTGATGGACAGGAATGGAGAAATGTTACTGGTATGTTTAGAGGGAGGTATAGACTGAAGTGTTCTTGTGTTGGATCAGGATGCAGAGATAGAAGACCTTATGTAGAGCAGAACAAGAGCAAAAATTTAAACTACAGAGGGAGAAATGATAGGAGTCACAATTCTTATCAAAGTGAAGGATACAAAAGAGATGAAAGAAAATTTGATAGAAGACAATTCAGAGAAACCTATTTTCAAGTTTGGAGGAGAAAAGAATTAAGCAATGAATGTCATCAAGAACTGGTTATCAAAGAAACTGATAAAGGAGAAGCAGTTTGTGTAGAGGAAGAAGATCCTGTTGATACAGAGATAGTTTATGCAGAAGAAGAGAAACCTTTTGAGACATCAGATTTAACAATGAAACCAGAAGAAGGAGAAGCATTGGTCTTAAGGAGATTTGTGTTATAGAACAGAGAAAGAGAAAGTTTGTGTGTGGACAAGTGTGGAGCAGAACAGGAAAAGGAAATTCATGTTGTAGACAAGATATTGTACCGAAGGAGAAGGATTGTGTACTGGATTGAAGTGATTATGGTAAGGGAAACAGAGTGAAGTACAGAAGCCATGTAAGCAGAGTGGAGGCTGTAAGATTTTGATGAGTGTGGAGGAAATCATGACAGGAACCTGGACTTAGGCAGAGTTGCAGAGAAGAATTCAAGAATGTATCAGAAGGTAACTTGATTGTTCCTGAGGATGCATGAATGAATTTGATTCAAATGGGCATTGATCTTGAGGCAACTTGCGGAGAAGACTTGCTTAGACCACCTATCATTGAGGCAGTGCAAGACTTGCAGGTAGACCACCGAATCTAGACCTTGACAAGATGATGAACTTGAGGCAGTTTTGCAGGGTGGACTTGAACAGACTACTAACCATGAGGCAGTTGCAAGTACCTAAAAACATATCGCCAAACCTTGAATCTAACTTAATACAGACCTAAGTGAAGGGACTCACTTCTCAAATAACCCCGAGAGTCTGATGCAGGATCATCCAGAAGTTTGATTCAGAAGCATCTGGAAGAATTTAGAATACTAAGACAGTGGACAGTAACTTGAGTGTGTAGAGAGAGTGACCTTGGAGAATTCTAGATTTTGAGTATGAGAGGCTACAAATCTAGACTTAGCATCTAGACATAGGAAATTACAACATATCAATAATTCAGATCATTTGGTTTTGATTCCAAAAAGTTATCGCTATTTGAAGATTGACTGTTCTGATAGAATAGAGCCAACTGTGTTTAGTGAAGTGAATTCAGTTTGTGGATCATTCCCATGACTTGCGGAACGAAAAGAAGAATTGTTCGATGAAGTTTAGGACCTGGGCGACCTTCAGTGAGATTCGTACGAAGTTTTATGTATTTGTAAAGCTGTGCCTTATGTTTAGGCCTAACCTATTTTGTGTACACGTTTCATAAACTAGCCATTGCAATTAGGCCGACTTGATAATGATTCGAAGGCTTGTGGAGGATATAAATGAAGGATAATCATTTTTTACAAAGTAGCAATAAGGAAGTGATAGATAGCATGAAGAATGCAAACAAGATCTTAAGTTGTTTTGATCCGGTTGAGCAGCAGAACAGGGTAGAAAGCAGAGAAAGAAGCAGAATGAGTTGCAGAGCAGAGAATTGAGATGTAGATGAAAGAAATCACAGAAGAATATTGTTGTATGAATCTTTTGTAATCCCTGGGCTGTGGCCTAGCATCTGTAAATCCCTTGAGGCATGTGTAATGCATTTTGAGATCAAATATATATGAAGAATGAGCTTTGAAGGCTAGGTTTTTCCCTGTTAGGGTTTTCCCAGGATATATCTTGTGTTATGTGTTCATGAATATGTTTTACCTTTTTGTTGTTAAAGTATAAGCTTCTGTTACATATCTATATGTCCATGGAGTTAATTGTTTAAGGCTGCAAGGTTGGATAGTCCCTAACTGGACCCTCCTACCTTGACTGCATGAAGATATTTGAGTTGGCTAATTAGGAAAAAAATAAAAGAAAAAAATTAATTTTGCTATATTTTTCTTGACGTCCCATCGATGTCATTTTTTTTGAAAAATATCAGCATTTAAAATTCATCAATTAAATTTATAAAAAAAATATATCCACCTATTTTTTTTAATTATAAGCATAAACTACAATAAAAATTCTACATTTCATTAGTTTGTCATTTTAAAATTCAAATCATACATATGACCTTTTTACATTTAAGTTGGAAAAATATGTTTGTGTTGGTCATTCCCTTATAAAAGTGTGACACAATTCTAAACTTCAACCCATGGGATAAAAAGAGATTGCACCTATGCAAGAATTCCAACCCTCAAACACAAGATTCTCAAAGAGCTCCATGGTTCTCCAATTGGGGGTCATTCAAGATTTTTGAAGACATATCATCGAATCAAGTAGGATTTTTTTAGGAAGGGATTAAAGGTGATGTTCAAAAATTTGTGGCAAAATGTTTAGTATGTCAAAGAAATAAAGGAGAGATAGTTAAGACACCTCATCTTTTGTAAGGTCCTTAGTTGTCCCTAGCCAATAATGAGAAGAGGTATCCATGGATTTATCACAGACCTTCCAAGATCTAAAGCTAAGAGTATCATCATTGCATTGGTGGATCACCTCACCAAATATGCTCATTTTATTGCATCACCCCATCCTTTTATAGCAAGTATAATGGAAAAACCATTTATGGAGAATATACAAAAGTTACATGGTACCCCAGGGGTTATTACCAGTGATCATAATCCTATCTTTACTAGCAACTTTTGGGTAGATTTATTCTCTTATTTAGGTACTCAATTGGCTTGAAACTCTTCATACCATCCTCAATTAGATGGGAAAATTGAGGTTTTCAATAAGTTCTAGGAAGGGTATCTACATCGTTGCACTTTAGATAAGTAGTCTCAATGGGCAGATTGGCTACCACTAGTAGAATGGTGGTATAACACTTCCATACTTATTTAACAATATTCTCATTTATGGAATTATATGGATACCATCCCCCATCCATCATGTCACCATTGAAGGTATCACAACTTAGAGTTCAATTTGTGAAGGACCACACGATTCATCAACAGTAGGTACTTTTAGTACTCAAGGAGAATTTGACCATGGCAGAAAAATAGAATGAAACAACAAGTTGACCAACATCATAGTGAAAGGAGTTTTGAAGTTAGTGATTGGGTTTTCTTGAGACTGCAACCTTATAAGAAAATATCCCTAAAGAAATAAACAAAGAATAATAAGTTGTCACCAAAATATTATGGTCCATACTAGATTTTGTAAAAGATTGGCAATGTAGCCTACAAGCTTGAGTTACATCTTACAACAAAGATACATCCATTTTTTCACGTTTCTTGTTTAAAGAAGGTGATTGGTCAACAAATTCCTACACAGATCTAGTGTTATTAAAGCTATATGAAGAAGGAAGAATCATTTAGATCTAGAGTTAATTCTCTAGACATGCACAAAGAAGTTGAGGACTAGGAAAATTATTGAGTATCTCATTCAGTGGAAGAATTTACCCATTGAAGATGCCACATGGGAAGATGAAGATTTTGTGCAAAAGCATCCATAATTGATTAGAATTAAGGACAATGCTTCTCTGAAGAGGTGGGAATGTTATGCCCTTAATCTCATAGTGTGTATAGGGTTATGAGTAGTCGTCTTGTGGCCACCTTAACTCTTAATTAAGTTATATGATTATTATTATATTTTTATTCAGATAATTTGGTTGGCCTAGGTGTTATCTTTGGTATCTAAGTTGGATTGGGTGATATCCAAGGCATAAGTAGGGTATATATAGGAGGTAGGGAGTGTTATTTGATCATCATACTACAAATTGTGTTCTTACTCGAGATATTTGGAGGTTTACCCTCTCAAAGTGGTCTATTATTCTAAAGTACTATCAAGTATTTGCAACATATTTCCTACTATATTCTTCTCTTGTGCAAGTTACTTCATTACATCTTTCCAATGAAGCTTACATGAGGTTCTTGCATAAAGTGAGAGACTATGCCAATAGCATAGGAGATGTTAGCATGAGTATGTGTGAGTTATATGAGACTCCCCACAAGTTGTCAATTCAAGGTAGCATCAATAAGAGGAGTCAAATAATAAGCCTACAACTTGATTGCTGACAAAAATGGAGTTGGTGTGGGCTTACAACTAGCCATCTAAAATTGTGAGAGAAGATCAAGAGCTTACTTGGATTGAGCAAGACTTATCTTGAAATTAGTCTAATTGATCTCAATTCCAAGGAAATAATGTAATAATACCAAGTCATTCATAGAGAATGTGTCCTATAGAGTAGATTGTATGGAGCCAATGAGGGATGAAGAACTGCATGTGATGATCAAGTCATCAACGTACAACACTAAAAGGTGAATCTCATCATCCTACCTTGTGATGTAGATAATCAAGTTAGAGTGGCATTGGGTGAAACTAATAGAAAGAAGGAATCTTTTTTGGCATACCAAGCCCAAGGGGCTCATTTGGGACCATAGAGGGATTTTGTATATCTACAAACTAAGGAATAATCATTAATGAATCCCTGTGGTTGTGCCATATATATTTCCTCTTGTACGTCACCATGAAGGAAGACATTGTTGACATTCATTTGATATACTAAGTAGTGGTGAGCAACTATAATGGATAGAATGAGGTGGATGGAATTTATTTTGATGTGTGCAAGTGTAAAGGTCTTAGTATATCTTATGCCTTGTACTTGTGAAAATTCTTTCATGACAACTCATGCTTCATATTTGTCAAATTTTCCATCTTTTACATACTTGGTTCAAAAGATCCACTTACATTGAACCATTTGCTTCCCTTAGGAAGAGGTATTAAATCCCAAGTATTGCTCCTAATTAAGGAAGAACTTATTATTAATCCATTGTTGAATCCAATTCAAAAACCCATTGCTTCTTAAAATGATTGTGGATTAAAATCTTGGACTATGCATGCATGAGGCATATCTTGATATTGTGACCAAGTTATAGTATCTAATGGATGTACCCAACTAATGTACTTGTACATTCAAAAACATGAAATAGTTGCATGGGGTGGTTGAGTCAGCTTTTATGAGCACATGGACCCTTGCCATGGGGAGAACCTCCACATCACTCTTGCTCTCGTGGAAGTAGCCAATCGAGAGGAGGCGAGACATGGGGGCGGTCTGCCCGCTTGAGAGCTGGACTTCGCGGAGAGTAGTTGGCCATTCTTGGGTCCTTTCTTGGGTATCAATTCTAATGTAGCACTCTGTGACCATTGTAGTTGAAATAACTATATGACCTGAAGGGTCACTAGTTGCTATTATCCTGGTTGGATTCCAATGTTGAATGGGTAGTCGATTGTTTTCATTTATGTTTCTATCTAGTTGGAGTCACTCTTTAAATCATTGTATAAAGACTCATGTTTGAAGTAACTTTAGCCTATGTTGTTGTTCGTGGATCATCAATTGATCATGTTGTGGCTTTGGGTGTATCTCCTCAAACTCTTCAAGGATCACCCTCACCCACTCACCTCTAAGCCTAGGGCACATTCATGAGCCCAAACCAAGAGAGAGTTGGTTGGAGTTGACCTCGATTTGACTTAGTCTTGAATTAGGGTTTATGACCTAAGGTTTAACTTTCTTTGCTTTACGTTGGTTGACTAGTGTTGACCTTGTGAGGAAATCGAGGGTTTGCAATCTTCGTGTGATGCTTGTGTTTTTGTTGTTTTCTATTTTTTAATGTATGTTGCCTATATATATGCAAGACAATATTTTATGCTTTTTGTGAATTTTTATGAAAGGAAAGTGCTTTTTTAATCTAGAATTTGAAATATGTGTGCAATCTAAAATGGGTTTATATAATGCAATCTGATCTATGTTTTTTTGGGTTTTTCTTGATATTTTGGATGTAATCACTCTAATAAATGAAATTTATTTAAAACAAACTAAACTAATGATGCAAAGTACTTGAAGTAAACTAATCTAAGAAAAGAATTATATTTATCCTAGCAAGGAAATTGCAACATCCAATTACCATTCCCAAGAGCAATTTTAAGATTAGCCAATTACTATCACAATGAAAAAAGCACTAAAGAACCTAGAATGTGAGACGCATGAGCCTCCACTACCCTCAAGAATCCTTGTGTCAGCAACCTCTTCATCCTCTTGTAGCAACAGGGATATCCTCTTGGCAACAATAGGGAAGGGATGCAAAATAGATTTAAAAAGTTTGAAATGTGAGCTCAATGTGAGATAAAAGAGCACTATGGATTGCAAACGAGCAATGCAATGACATGATGAGAAGCTTTTAGAAAAGCTTGAATGAAACAACAATGAAATAAAAGGCTCGTAAGTCAGGATTGTATGAGCATATGGATGCTATGTGGAGAGAAAAATCCTGCAAAGATTAGACATGCACAAATGAAATTACTTCCCAAAAGGGGGAGCTTTGAAGCTATGCAACAATGAAAACTAACAAAATCTTTGAAGCTTTGAAAAACTAATGAAAGAAATGAAGAAAGAGGCTCAAAGGCCTATGAAGAAGCTTGAAAAAGCTTGTGAAGAAGGGAAGAGCATTCTCCAACTTGGAAAATAATGGAGAGGGGAGGGGTATTTATATCTTGGAGAGGCACACAAGAGGGGGAAATTGATTGGAAATTAAACTCAATTGATTGAAGACTTAACATGCTTGATTGAGAAGTGAACTGTGTTAGGAAAAGTGTCTCAACCTTGCAACATCAAAAGGTTACTATTCTTCCCAGTTTTGGTCTTTTTGAATACCTTTTATCTTGGATAATGGTCTAGAACCTTCAAAGTTTCCAAAAGTTTCCAAACGAGCTAAAAATAGCAAGACTTACTATTTTTAGTAATTCCTTCAATTGAGCTTGGATTGACCTAAAATTTTTCCCAGAAGGTGTGGAACAAATAAGTGAACATCTCGGGTGAGTTTCGTCTCAAGATCATATTTGGATTGCGAGATATTAAAGTTTCTATTTTTTGAAACTGTCAGAAAAAAGTCTTTGAACTCAATTACCAGAATTGAATCTTCTCTAAATGTCTTGAAAATGGTGATAACCAGTGAAGTAGGTTATATGGTGATAGATCTCTTCACGATACTTCTGACACATTAAACGGTTCCTCAATCGGACACCTGGATCAAAAGTTATGCCCTTTGGAAGTTGGACCTTCTATTTTTGGGAAATGTAAAAATGTGTTGGACACATAAAAGAGCTGTAAAGGGGAGAGTTACACATGTTGGTGTGTGTTTTGGCACATCACAAGGCATCTTTGATTAGATATAATTTGGGTGCCACTTTTGGGTGGTTTTAGCTCATGGTTTTGTAATTACCGTTGGCAGTGTACTGTATTGTATCTCCTATATATCAGAAACTTGAGATGGAGGTTGTATGTAAGAATCTTATAGATGTCTAATTACCTCCTAGATCTCTAGTTGGATATACTCCTGTAAAAGCTTTCTTTGCAAGTATATTGTAATCTTTGTGATTCTTGAATAATATATCGGGTGGCTTTGGAGTGTGGGGTTTTTTACCTGAAAGGGTTTTCCCCACGTATATCTTGTGTTGTGAGTTTTATGTTTGCATTTGGAAGTTGTTATTATCTTTTTGTTAATGTGCATCTTAATCTGTAACTGTAAAAATTGAAATTTGCATAAATCTTTCCTCAGTAGATCAGTGTAGGAAGTGTTTTTCATGTACCTTGCTTCCTTTTAGTTGGTATCAGAGCTTGATCACCTTTGTTTCTAGTTGTTGGGTAGAGCATTTTTTGAGCTGATCTTCTTTTGAGTGGGAGCTTGTGCAGAGGATTTTGAAATCTTTGTTGCAGGTAAGAGATACCAAGCACATCTCGGAGGTTTGAGATAGAGAAGTTTAATGGCAGTAATTTGAGTTGTGGAAACTCAAAATGGAGGACATGCTTGTTGGATTTAGAACAGACAACTAAGAGGGGGGGTGAATCAATTGTCCAAAACTTTCTTGCAATTAATCACTTAAATCCTTTTCTTAACTTAGCAGTATAATAATAAATCAATCATGGAAATTCACTAGGAAAAACACATTAACACACAAGACACCAAGATTTTGACATGGAAAACCTGGTTAAGGGAAAAACCATGGGGTGACTAACCCAAGATTGTATTCTCTATTAAAAGAATAAAAGAACAAAATGGCACATGCCAATTAGGGCTCACTACCCAAGCACACTTCTCACAAAAGGCCCACTACCTACAGGAGACACACTGTCTACAGTTTAATAAGTATTACATACTTGAACTGAAGAATAGCATCTTCACCATGCTTGAGTTAGTTCCATTTAAGCTCAATACTTTTTCTCTCCCTTTTCACTCTACTCCTCTCTACCACACTCTCATCTCAACAAGACACCTTTGAAATGACTTTAGAACTCCTTATTTATACGAGACATCAAATTAGGAATTATCATCCAAGTCGGCATACATTACAGAGCAAATACATAAATACACCATGACTTGTTACAAAAAGACTTCACGTAGATCAACACACTGTTGGCCACATAGATCTGAGACTTCAATATTTCTTTGGGAACACGCCATTCTTCACAAGACACCTTCTAGATCATTCGCAACATGTGTAACTCATCCAATTAGCTAGACTTAAGAAGAACATCATCATCCGGAAGTAATTCTTCAATTACGAGCTCAATCTTCAATGTTGATCATCAACACGAACTGGACACAATCCAAAGACCTCCACAAGCTTTCCTAAATCACCAAGAACAACCACACTACTTCTGTTTGCTAAAATCATTCTCTCCTTCATCCAGAACTTGAAGAACACAGCCTATCATCACTGTCATATTGGGATAGATGCTTGCGGACCTCTAGACCATGAACCAATTAAGTTGTCAATTTACATTGACTTCCTAAATACTCCATAAAATCCGTAGAACAAGATATTGCACTTCCAGATCATACCGGACCTATCTGTGTCACTCTGTCACCTCTGAACATTTGCCAGAACCAGTTTTGGTTAAGTGGCCATAACTTCTTCAGATCTTCATGCGGACCTCTGAAATCTTTACTGGATCATCTTAAGACACGTATCTACAAACACTTTGAAGCACATCCTCTGATCTTCATCTTAGTTGGGATCTTTACTTCACTGTCTCCAATGTTCCTCTCTATTCCTAATTAGGACTAATTTTCTCAATATCCTCAGCACATAGCTCATCCAATCCTTATCATTAATGCAATTGGAGTATGTTGACATCAATGACAGCACCAGTTAGGCCCATACTTGCAACAATGCTTGTAGATTAGAATTTATGGGAAGTTGTATCTAGTACAAAACCAACGGCAATGTCTCAAGAAGACTGGGTTCTAAAAGATAAAAAAGATAAGGGTTTGATAAGACTCTGTTTGGATGATTTAGTGCTCCTGAATATCCATGAAGAGAAGACTGCAAAGGAACTTTGGAAGAAGCTTGGAGATGTTTATCAGGCTAAATTTATGGTGAACAAGTTATTCTTGTGAAAGAAATTGTATTCTATGAGGATGGAAGATGGAGGACCTGTTGTTGATCACCTGAATACATTCAATATGCTTGTTTCCCAGTTGACTTCTATTGGTGTGAAGATGGAGGAGGAGGATCGATATATGAGATTATTGTGTTCCTTACCAGATTCATGAGACCACCTTGTTATGGCCATTAGGAGTACCACTACCACCTTCAAGATGGATGAAGTGGTTTCTTCGCTGTTGTTTGAAGAAATGTGGAGAAAGTCTTCTGAATCAGCTAAGGAGGCTCTTGTGGTTCATGGTAGATCTAAATAGAAGGGAAAGAAAAAGGATAAGAAGAAGGAAGAAAAAGGAAGATCCAAATGTCGTGGGAGATCTAAGTTTCCCAAAAAGTCCAAGGCCCTATGTTGGAACTGCAGCAAACCTGGTCACTTCCGTAAGGAGTGTGAGGAGAAAAAGAAAAAGAAGAAGAATTATGATTTGGATTCTAACAAGTCCTCTCTGAAAGGAAGCTAGGTGTGTGGAAATCACTTCCTACACTAATCTAATGAGGAGAGATGTATGCAAATTCAAATTTAATTCTTACAACTACAGCAACATAGAACATCTAACAGAGATATTGCAGCAATACACACACACAGAAAGTAGACAGAAGAGAGAGACAAGATATACGTGGGGAAAACCCTTACATGTGAAAAACCCCACACTCCAAAACATAGCTTAATTGTATTACAGTAAACAATAACATATTACAATACAGTTTCAGAGCCAATGCTCTTTCAGGAGCCTTCAAATTTTGAATCTGGAGATATTCCAGTAGCATAATAGTACCTATAAAACACATCCAAGCACCTGTTTTTATAGAGTTTACAAGGCAAATATGGAACCTTCTAGAGATGGGCATCCATCTTGGACTCATGCCCCAAAACCCACACCTAAGGACACTTGTCCAACATCCCATCCCAATGTGGGCTCCTTGTCCCAAAATAGGCTATGACAGATGCTCTTACGTACCTTAAAACTGTCATGGAATCCGTCATAATTAACAACACTTATAGCTGTAAGAGAATATGTCATACACTAACTAAAAATATCTTATTCCTATTACAACTTGTCATAACCTCTCTTGACCACCCAAAGATGCCTTTCTCTCGTGCAAAGATACTACCCCTCAACCCCGCCTTGTACCGCGACAGGGAGCGCGCCAGGGGCGCTGCTGCTGGATCCCGCAAGGGGCTCTGCCCCTTGACCCCATCTTGGGACGCTACCCCCAAACCCCCGTTAATTATTCAAGGGGGAAACCGCTACTGCCAAGGTCACCAAAATTTATCCTGCTGCATGTACACAAGGTGCCAACTATGCCAACTCAACATGAGATAAATAAATACAACATTAGGAATTTGCAAAGGTTGAGACACCTTAATTCCCAACACTCTCAGGATGAAGGAGAAGCATTTGTCACTACCTTGGCAACACATGCATCTGAGGATGTGTGGCTTATTGACTCTAGTGCATCTTTTCACATGACCTCACATTGGGGCTGGATTTTGAAGTATGAAGAATACGATGGTGGAAAGGTGTACTTAGGTGATGATTCTCACCTAGATATTGTTGTTCATGGAAGAGTCTTGGATGAGTAAAGGGAATCAATGGTGTTCTACATATCCCTGGTTTGACACAGAACCTTCTTTTTGTAAGTAAATTGAATGATGTGGGTGTGCAGGTTATTTTCTCAAATGGAGGATGCAAGATGACTAGAGGATCTATGGTGTTGGCCAAGGGTGTTCGAATTGGCACTCTATTTCAACTTGATGCATGTGTAGTTCAGTGCAATAGTGTCTTTATTTCAAAGAAGAGAGCTTCAAAGTCTTCATCCTCACCATTGGAACCAGCAGAGAAGAAGACTGTTGCATCTACTTCTGATGGTCATGCATTCTAGGTACCTAAGGGTACTCATTCTATGGAGATGAAACTTCCAGCTAAGAAGTCAATGTTATGACACCAAAGGCTTGGTCACATTGGTAAAAAGGGTTTGAGGACCCTAAAAATAAAAATCTTGTTGAGGGTATGAATGATTGTAACCTTGAGTTTAATTTTCGTGAACATTACATTTATGGAAAACAAAACTGTGTTTAATTTTATTCTAGTTCCCACAAATCTTCTAAGGTATTGGACTTCATTCATTCTGATATGTTTGGTCATGTTAATGTTCCTTTGATTTCAAAATCTGTTTACTTTGTTTCATTTAAACTGATGATTACAGAGGACATGGGTGTATTTCCCTAGAAGTAAATTTGAAGTCTTTAATAGATTCAAAGATTTCAAAGCTCTTGTAGAAAATCAGAAGGATAAAAAGATTAAGTGTTTGAGGACTGACAATGGTGGTGAGTTCTATTTAGCAGATTTTGACAAGTTCTGTAAAGACCAAGGGATTGAGAGGCACAAGAGAACTCCATATACCCCTCAGCACAATGGAGTTGTAGAGAGGATGAATAGAATGTTGATTGAGAGAGCAAGGACTATGCTAAGTGGAGTTGGTCTTGAACAAAAGTATTGGGTTGAAGCTATTGCTACCACTTGTTACCTAATTAATAGGTCTCCTACATCAGTGATCGTTGATAAGACACCTATGGAGGTATGGTCTGGCAAAAAGCCTTCATTGAGAGACATTCAAGTATTTGGTTGTGAGGCATATGGACATGTGCCTAAGGAGAGGAGGTCTAAGTTGGAGAACAAGGCTGTAAAGTGTATCTTCATTGGTTATGGCATCGGTGTGAAAGGGTACAAGCTTTAGGATCTAGTAGCTGAGAGAGTTCTATATAGCAGAAGCATGATCTTTAGAGAGCTCAATCCTTCTTCTGTTGTCTTGCAGCCAAAGAAAGAAGTGAAGAAAGATGATGTGGTTCAGCTTTCTTCCACCCCTGAGAAAGTTGAACCAAAAACATCTATTGGACCTGATAATGAGGAGAGCTCTAGTAGCTCTAAAAGTTTAGAAGAAGATGAAGAACCTCAACCTCAATCTTTGAGGAGGTCCACATGAATAAGGTAGCAACCTAATAGGTTTGGTTATTTATTGCATGATTCTAGTTGTATTTTTGCTTTGATTTCTAACAATGATGAGCCTAGAACTGTGAAAGAGGCTATGGATATGAAAGATGCAGGTTCCTGGAAGGAGGCCATGGAAGAGGAGATGACTTCTTTGGAAAAGAATAATACTTGGGACTTGGTGCCTTTGCTTGAAGGACAAAAACCTATTGGATGCAAATGGGTGTTCAAAAAGAAATTCAGTGTAGATGGCAGTGTTGATAAATATAAGGCTAGATTGGTTGCAAAGGGGTATTCTCAGGTGGAGGGAATTGACTATGGTGAGCTTTTCTCTCCCATTGCAAAGCTGACATCTATTCGGTTCTTGTTATCTTTTATAGTAGCGTATGATCTAGAAGTGGAACAAATGGATGTGAAGACAACATTCCTTCATGGTGACTTGGAGGAGGAAATCTATATGTCACAACCAGAGCACTACGTGGTGAAAGGTAAAGAAAATCTAGTTTACAAGTTGAAAAAGTCTTTGTATGGTTTGAAATAGTCTCCTAGGATGTGGTACCAGAAGTTTGATGCCTTTGTGTTGAGTATTGGATTTCAGAGATCGAAATCAGATCATTGTGTTTATTACAAGTTTGACAATGATCGCATTCTCATTATTGCATTGTATGTCGATGATATGTTACTCATTAGGAATGGTAAAAGTTTGATTTTTGATTTGAAGTCTCAGTTGTTAGCATAGTTTGAGATGAAAAATCTAAGGGCAACTTGGTACATTTTGGAAATGGAAATCAAAAGAGATAGACCAAACAAAAAACTTTGGTTAGGCCAGAGTAAGTATGTTAACACTATGTTGGAGAGATTCAGCATGATGGATTACAGACCTTTGACTGTTTCTGTTACAATGGGGACAAAGTTATATGTTAAAGATTGCCCAAAGTCTCCTTTTGAGATAGAGGATATGAGCAGAGTTCCTTATGCTAGTATGGTTGGTAGTTTGATGTATGTGATGATCTACACAAGACTAGACATTGCCCAAGCAGTGGGAGTCCTTAGTTGATTTATGGCTAATCCTAGACATGTACGTTGGGATGTAGTGAAGAGAGTGTTTAGATATTTGTGAGGTAATTTTGAGTATTCCTTATGTTGTCATGGTTATCCTAGAGGACCTCAGCATTCACTTTGAATTCGTGGATTTAGACTGGGTAGGTGACATTGGCAGCAGTAGATCCACCAGTGCTTATGTGTTCACTATGTTTGGTGGTGCTATTCGTTGGATGAGTAAGCGACAACTTGTGGTCACTTTGTCCACTACTGAAGCTAAGTACATGGTAGCAACTCATTCTTATAAAGAAGCCCTTTGGCTTAAGAGATTGTGTTATGATGTTGGGTTTGATGCAGGGAAGATTACTATTTGTTGTGATAGTTAGAGTGCCATATGTTTGGTGAAGAATCCTACTTTCCATGCAAGGACTAAGCATATTGATGTCCAATAACATTTTGTTCGTGACATGGTAGAGGATGGGAAGGTAAACTTGAAAAAAATTGAAACTTTGATGAATGTTACAGATTCCTTGACAAAACATGTGAGCACAAAGAAATTCAGATGGTGTTTAGAGTCTATGGGCCTCACAGCCCCTAGCAATTAAATTATGGTGTTGATACTCCCTTTTCTCTTGCAAGGTGTTTGACAAGTGGGAGAATGTTAGGAAAAGTGTCTCAACCTTGCAACATTGAAAGGTTACTATTCTTCCCAATTTTGGTCTTTTTGAATACCCTTTATCTTGGATAATGGTTTGGAACCTTCAAAGTTTCCAAAAGTTTCCAAAGGAGCTAAAAATAACGAGACTTACTACTTTTAGTAAGTCCTTCAATTGAGCTTGGATTGACCTAAAAAATTTTCTAGAAGGTGCAGAATAGTTAAGTGAACATCTCAGGTGAGTTTCGTCTTAAGATCGTATCTGGATCGCGAGATGTTAAAGTTTCTATTTTTTGAAACTACTAGAAAATATCTTTGAACTCAATTACCAGAATTGAAACTTCTCTAAATGTCTTGAAAATGGTGATAACCAGTGAACTGGGTTATAGGGTGATAGATCTCTTCATGAGCTTTCCGACACATTAAACGGTTCGTCAATCAGACACCTGGATCAAAAGTTATGGCCTCTGGAAGTTGAACCTTCTATTTTTGGGAAATGTAAAAACGTGTTGGACACATAAAATAGTTGTAAAGGGGAGAGTTACATGTGTTGGTGTGTGTTTTGGCACATCACAAGGCATCTTTGATTGGAGATAATTTGGGTGCCACTTTTGGGTGGTTTTAGCTCATGGTTTTGTAATTACCGTTGGCGGTGTATTGTATTGTATCTCCTATATATCATGAACTTGAGATGGAGGTTGTATGTAAGAATCTTATAGATGTTGAATTATCTCCTATATCTCTAGTTGGATATACTCATGTAAAAGATTACTTTGCAAGTATATTGTAATCTTCGTGATTCCTGAATAATATATTGGGTGGCTTTGGAGTGTGGGGTTTTTTACCTGAAAGGGTTTTTCCCACGTATATCTTGTGTTGTGAGTTTTTTATTTGCATTTGGAAGTTGTTATTATCTTTTTATTAATGTGCATCTTAATATGTAACTGTAAAAGTTGAAATTTGCATAAATCTTTCCCCAGTAGATCAGTGTAGGAAGTGTTTTCCGCGTACCTTGCTTCCTTTCAAACTGGATTGATTAGGGAGTGAACAAGTCATGATAGCTTATCACTAAAACAACAATGGAGTCCTCAAGAGTGCATGAGGTGATAAGTATAGATCAAAAGAAGCTAATTATGCATGCTTGAAGGATTGGAATAGCTAACTCTATGTTTAGGACAAAAACTCATGCAAATAGGAAGAAAAATGAGTCAAAATGAACTTTTTTCACATCCAAAACTTGAGTTTTTCTACGACTGAAAATGATGGTAGGGTCGCCCATGGGTCACCTCTTTTGCCAGTCCAAATCACCTAGGGGTGACCCATGGGTGACACACAAAGGAGTGGACATGGGTTGAAATGCATGGTGGGAGATTGTTAGTTAAGGGTGTTGGCATTATTGGCATTGATGTCAAGGGAGAGTCTTTGTGAAAGTCATTGATGTCAAGGATTGATGTCTCTGTGCAAGCATGCTATTGAAGAATTCATATTCCTAAAGCACAAGTCAAGCTCTACAAGTGACGATCAAGAACTTTTTGGTCTACAAGTTAGGGTTTTATTTCCATTAAAACCCCGTGGAAGGTTTATCTACTTAGGTGTTATATTTTGATGTTGACCTGCTATCCCTGGTGAGAAGTCACTTAAGTGACAACTTAAGCCATCGCTATATTACCAGTCCCATTTCCTAGTGGGTATTGGATTGGATGATATTCCATCTTATGGCCTATGAAGGAGACTAAAGTATAAGTACCTCAATGTTGATCCAATGATGCGTGTTGATCTTACAAGATCAAAGAATAGTGCATATGTGCAAAGGAAGGTAATGAAGGCTTTTGCAAGTGAAGTAGATTTTATAACCAATCACCATTGCTGCATATCTCACAGTTGGATTTCTGATGGTATTTATAGCTAGAGCTCTCTTAATATATGTTGTACTTGTTAGTTGATAAGAAAAGTGTCTCAACCTTGCAACTTTGAAAGGTTACTATTCTTCCCAGTTTTGGTCTTTTCGAATACCCTTTATCTTGAAGAATGATCTAGAAGTTTCAAAGTTTCTAAAAGGGCTAAAAATGGCAGGACTTACTATTTTTAGTAAGTTTACATTTGACCTCAGATTGCCTGAAATTTTCCTATAAGGTGTGGAATAGCTAAGTAAACATCTTGGGTGAGTTTCAAGTCAAGATCATATCTGGATTGCGAGATATTAAAGTTTTTGTTTTTTGAAATTGTCAAAAATGTTTTGAACTCAATTGTCATAATTGAAACTTCCCTAAATGTCCAAAAAACTGTCATAACTAACAAAGTCTACTATAGGGTGATATATCTTTTCACGAGCTTTCTGATGCATCAAACGATTCATCAGTCAGACACTTTGATCAAAAGTTATGGCCTTCAGAAGTTGGACCTCCTATTTTTGGGAAATGTAAAAATGTGTTGGACACATATAAAAGCTGTAAAGGGGAGAGTTACACGTGTGGGTGTGGGTTTTGGCACATCACAAGGCATCTTTGATTGGAGATAATTTTGGCGCCACTTTTGGATGGTTTTAGCTCATGGTTTTGTAATTACAGGTAACGGTTTACTGTATTGTATCTCTTATATATTAGGAGCTAGAGATGGAGGTTGTGTGTAAGAATCTTATAGATGTTGAGTTATCTCCTAGATCTCTGGTTGGATATACTGTTGGCAAGAGATGTTGCTCTGATGAATGATTAATTGTTGTCATTGATGCCAACAAGGCAAAGAGATTCCACCAACAAGGCAAAGAGACTTTACTTCGGTAGATCAATTTGGTTTGACAACAAGGCTTAAAAGGATTCTGGTCCGAAAGCCTAAAATGACTAAGTATGGGTAGTATACAGAGTAAGTGACAAAGATTGGGTCAGTATGCCTCTACAGTTGAAGATCATTATATGTGGATTAGGTATGTTGTTCATAGCTATTTGGTGACCATATGTTCTAGTGTTCAAGTTATGACTTCCTCCAGAAGTCATATGGTGAATTATATAAGTTCAGATGAATGGAGTTAAGCCTGAAACAGTGTAAAGCATTTGAGTATTTTGGTCTGCATTCCTCTGCTGTTGAGTATTTTGATTTGTAGTTCTAAGGCAATGTAGAAACATGTCATAAGCATCCAAATTTAGATTTGTAGCTCTTGAAGTCCACTAGATCATATTTGACAAATTCTTCAGTATCGACTTCTAGTCTGACAGTATTTCTTTATGACAGAACAATAATTCTGAGATCCACATTTCTCTATGAAAGAATATTATGCTCCATGGTTCTGAAGGTATGCTAAGATGTCCATAATTAATGTTGTCTAGGATTTTTAAGAGTCTCATATGGTCCACATTGGAAGTTTTGGTATGACAGTTGAACTGGTCAAGTGTGTACTTAAGGTATAAGCTGACAGACAAGTTAGATCTATATGCGGTGAGGATATATTGTTTGAAGAATTAATCCAAGTGGTTGAATGATTGATGCCAACCTATATGAAGACTATTGTATGTTTGTTTGGGTCTACATTCCTGTTTGTGCACAAGATCAAGCCAACAAGGTATAATACTTGTATACACGTTTCATGTCTAGCTTGCCGACCTGATTGTGAGATGAATCTTATTACAGATATATATACTTGATGGATTTCAGTGTTGGTAGTGTGGAAGTGTGTGTAGAATTTGAATTCCATGATTGTGTGACCTAAGGTAGTTCTATGATTAGCAAAAGGATAGTAAAGGTAGAAGGACAAAAGTATATGTGAAGTAGATTAGAAAAGCAAGGTAGACATTATGAAGTCCTTTGAATCTGTATACTGAGAAAATTGGTACTACATTACAACATTTTGTAGATGCACCTGTAGCAGTCCTTTCCTGGTAGTGAGCCACTTCTTTCTATATTATTTTCTCTTCTATTTGGTAGTGAGCCTATTGTAGTGAGCACGTCTTTGGACAGTGAGTCCTTGGGCAGTGAGCCCTAAGGCAGTAATTCAGTATTTCTATCATTATATATCGTGAGATAACATTCACCTTGGTTTTTCCCTTTTGGGTTTTTCACGTAAAATCATGGTGTCTGTGTTATGAATTTGTGGCTGCTCTTCTTGTGTTTACTTTGCTTTCATGTTATTTAATTTGGTAAATAGATTAATAAATGTGTGAATGAAAAGCTTTTAAGAATACCGATTCACCCCCCTCTTAGTATTCTTTGTATTCAACAATTGGTATAAGAGCAAATTTCCTTGGAAGAAGTCTAACAGCTTGAGGAAGATCTAGGAAAGAATACTCATGGCAGCTAGAAGGTACCCTGCTCCAGGTAGTGTCACAATTGATCAAGAACTAGAAGCTAGTCTTTAAGATCTTGAAAAGTCTAAAGCAAAAGTTAGGGATCTGGAGGTGAATGTCAAAGAAGCTAATGAATGCATTCCGAAGCTAAGGGAGTAAGTCAAAAAGTTTAAAGAAAAGAACAAGGAATTAAGTGAACAATTGAATGGAGCAAATGAAACCCTAAACAACTTAACATTGGAAATTGAAGAGAAAGAGGAAATTGAAAAGCATATGAATCAAGTTGTAAAAGATAAGTTTGACGAACGTGAAAAATTGGCTAAAGATGTTTTACTTCTAAAATATGATCTAGAAGCAGCAAATAGCTAAAAAAAAGTTCAAAATAAGCTCTGTAAAGCTTGAGGAGTTGATTGTGTTAGATTCAGGATAGACAACTGAGAGGGGGGTTGAATTAGTTGTCTAAAA
The DNA here is from genome assembly GCA_027924645.1 of Cunninghamia lanceolata. Taxonomy (NCBI): domain Eukaryota; kingdom Viridiplantae; phylum Streptophyta; class Pinopsida; order Cupressales; family Cupressaceae; genus Cunninghamia; species Cunninghamia lanceolata. The sequence goes on from BSBN01000054.1 coordinate 5,669,504, forward strand.
CTTTCTTTCCAATTACATACTTAAATCCACTTTGTGATTTAGCAGCATATTAATAAATCAATCATGGAAACATAATGCATTAAATCAAGAGCAAAAACACATCAACACATAAGACACCAAGATTTTGACGTGGAGAACTCGATTAAGGGAAAAACCACGGGGTGATTAACCCAAGATTGTATTCTCTGTTAGAAGAATAGAAAGAACAAAATGGCACATGCCAATTAGGGCTCACTGCCTAAGCACACTGCTCACAAGAGGCTCACTGCCTACAAGAGACACACTGTCTACAAAATAATAAGTATCACATACTTGAACTAGAGAATAGTATCTTCACCATGCTTGAATTAGTTCCATTTAATCCCAAAACATCTACTTTGCCTTTCACTCTCTTCCTTGCTACCACACTCACATCTACACAAATCATGCTTTGAAAAGACTTTACAACTCCATATATATACAAGACATCGACTTATGAATAATCATCTAAGTCGGCTAACATCTACAAGAACATCTGCAAGATGTGTAATTCATCTGGTCGGCCAGTCTCAGGAAGAACACCATCATCCGGAAGTTATTCTTCAATTGTGAGCTCCAACTCCAATGCAGACCACCAACATGAACTAGACATGATCCAAAATTGCCTGAATCACCAAGAACATCCACACTTCATCTGCTTACTGAGATCCTTCTCTCCTTCATCTGAAACCTTAATAACATAGTCTGTCATCATTGTCACAAAGGAATAGATACTTGCGAACCTTCAAACCATGAACCAATCAATTTGACACTTCACAAAGCCTTCCTCAACACTCCACCAAATCTGCAGAATAGGATATTGCATTTCCGGATCCCACCGGACCTATTTGTGTCACTCTGTCACCTCTGAACACTTGCCGGAACTAGTTTTACTTGAGCAGCCACAACTTCTTCAGACCTTCATGCGGACCTCTGAAATCTTTACTGGATCATCTTAAGACTCATATCTACAAACCCTTTGAACTGCATCCTCTGATAGTCATCTTGGTGCAGGAGCACCTACCTGACAGCTGGCCTCCATGAGGCAGTTAGTTTGTTTTAGGTCTGGTTAATGTTTCCAAGAAGGTCTTGTAAGACCAATGCATGTAATAAGGTCATGTTGACCATACTTTACTATTTTTAGATAGTTTGTTTGGACAGCTGTTATGCTATATGTCAAGGTTTTAGTGTGGATGCCTCTGCATCATAGTGGTATCAGAGCTCAGCAAAAGGTCTGGGCTGTTGTGTGTTGATTCTGTCACCGAAAGGGCAGAGGTAGAGTTGATTCTGTCACCGAAAGGACAGAGGTAGAGGAGTGAGAGGTTGACAAAATGCCTCCGAAAGGTAATGGTACTGCAAGGGAATTGCAGGAGATGAAGGAAAAACATGCCAGAGAGATGAGGAAGATGAAGGAGCTTGCTGAAGCACTTCAAGCCAGGCTTGTAGCCCTGGAAAAGAACAAAAAGAGGGAAGTGGACAATAGTGAATCAGAAGAAGATGAAGATGCTGTTGAAGAGTATGAAGAGGTAGCTGAAGATCTGGATGCTGAAGACCAGAGATTTGCAAAACTGTTAAAGGCAGTACAGAGTGATAAACCTAAGGTAAAGGTTGATGTTTCCAAGTATAATGGAAGTTTGAATGAAGATGAGTTACTGGATTGGATTGCTGCACTTGATAATCACTTTGAATGTGAAGATGTTGCTAAGGATCAGAAGGTAAAGATTGCAAAGACCAAGTTAGGAGGTCATGCTTTGGTATGGTGGGATTATGTACAATCCGAGAGAAGGAAACAAGGGAAGTCAAAGATCACTTCATGGGATAAAATGGTAGCAAGGATCAAAGGTAAATTCTTGCCTAAGGATTATGAAATTCAGATGTTTAAGAAGCTGCAATTTTTAAGGCAAAAGGAAATGGATGTGAAGGCATATACTGAGGAGTTTTATAAGTTGAGTATGAGATCTGGTCATCATGAGAATGAGGTAGAAAAGGTAGCTAGGTACTTGGCTAGTTTGAGATTGAACATACAGGATGAGTTAGTTTTAGCTAACCCTAAGAGTGTGGAGGATTGTTACCAAATGGCAATCAGGATTGAAGAAAAGATGAATAGGAGACAAGATAAGTCCATGAGAGGAAGAGGCAGCAATATGAGGGGAAGAGGATTAGCCCCTACAACAAGGCAAACCAATGAGGGTCAAGAAGACACTGGTAAAGGACAGGGACAGTCTGATTTCAGAGGTGGATGGAAAGGTAATAGAGGCAGATTTGGAAGTGGTAGAGGTCCTACTACATTTTCGGGAAAGTGTTACACCTGTGGTGAGTTTGGTCATCCATTTTTCAAATGTCCAGAAAGCAAAGGTTCATCATCCAGAAATGATAGAATGAATGACAAGAGAGTACAACTTGTGCAAGAAGAGAAAGTAGAGGAATGTGTACAAAGTTTAAACACTTATCAAGATAGAGTTCCTGACAATTATGGATATCCTGAGGAGGGAGAAGCATTGATGCTAAGGAGAACTAGTTTGCAGACATCAAAGGATATGATGCAAAGAAGAGCTCTTTTCAAGACCACATGCAAGAGCAAAGGTAAAGTGTGTAAGGTTGTCATTGATACTGGTTCAACAGACAACATGGTATCTTAGGAGATGGTGGATAAACTGAATTTGGAAAGGATTCCACACCATCACCCTTACAAGGCATCTTGGGTGAGTGATAGTCAATCACTTTTTGTCTATGAACAGGCATACGTTGATTTTCAGATTGGAGCATATCATGATAGAGTTTGGTGTGACATTTTGCCCATGGAATGTTGTCACCTACTGTTGGGTAGACCATGGCAATTTGATAGGAGGGTACTGTATGATGGGTATGCTAATACCTACACCATCAAGAAAGATGGGAAGACTATTATGTTGATGCCATTGCAAGAAAATGCTGCAGCACAGGGGGCAGCCCAAATCATTTTAGTGGGAAAGAAGGAATTTGTGCAGAAGCCTATAGGAGCAGGCATAAAGGTAGTTGAGGACACTGCAGGGAAAGGAGTTGTTAAGGACAACAGGTTGAAGAAAGTTTCAGTTGTGAATGACAGAGGTCAGCAGCAGGTTCAGAAACAGGTTTGCAAACAACAACCAGTTGAGAGGAATGACAAGGATGTTGTCATAGTTGGGACTATTGTTTGTCCTATAAAGGTTGAAAGAAAGACAGAGTTGAACATTACAGAAGTTCAAGAGGCAGTTCAGACAGAGGTTCTGGTCAGACAACCTGACAAACACAAGGTATGTGAGAGAAGGGCCTACATTGACAGGCATGAGGATTTACTTGCAAGAAAACAAGTTACAGTTCAGAAGTCTTGGAGCAGCCGAGAGCCAGCAGAGGACAAAGCTGGAATAGGTCAAGGCACTGCAAAGGCAAAGTGTAAAGGTGGAGGACTTCCACAACTAAACTCATGGGACATGAGTTCTTTTCTGTTGGGGAGTATGGTGCAGGAGCACCTACCTGACAGCTGGCCTCCATGAGGCAGTTAGTTTGTTTTAGGTCTGGTTAATGTTTCCAAGAAGGTCTTGTAAGACCAATGCATGTAATAAGGTCATGTTGACCATACTTTACTATTTTTAGATAGTTTGTTTGGACAACTGTTATGCTGTATGTCAAGGTTTTAGTGTGGATGCCTCTGCATCACATCTTATCTTGGATCTTTATCATACTATCTTCACTGTTCTTCTCTATTCCTGATTAGGACTAATTTTCTCAATATCCTCAACACTCAGCTCATCCAATCATTTTCATCAATGCAATAGGAGTATGTTGACATCAATGAAAACACCAGTTAGGCCCATACTTGCAACAATCTCCCCCTTTGTCATTGATGGCAACATATGATGTGAAAAACTGTTTTGACCATCAAGACAAGAACTTTTCTTTACTGACACAACTCCCCCTATCACCAACAACCGTTCACTTGTCTTCTCTTTCTTTACTGCTCCCCCTTTGATCAGCCACCACTTGTTTTTTACATGTCTTCTCTCCCCCTTTGACATTAATGGCAAAGGGCACATACTTGCAATTCCACCATTTCAGAATCATACCAGCTGCTCCCCTGAGTAGCAGCTCCCCATCATTAATTTGGACCACAAGATATGACTATGATATCCACTGGACTGATGCACATCAGTGCACCTCAGTTCATCACCGGAGGGGTAATAACCCCTAACTTCTCCCTGAGATACTCAAAAGAGTCCTTAGGTAGAGGTTTAGTAAAGATATCTATAATCTAATCCTTGGAAGGCACAAACTCCAATCTAACTTCATTCTTGTTCACTTGCTCTCTTAGAAAGTGAAACTTGATAGATATATGCTTAGTCTTTGAATGCAACACCAGATTCTTAGATATATTTACTGCACTTGAATTATCACAGAAGATTGTGATAGGCTCCTCATACTCCACTCTTATGTCTCTTGGCATTTGCTTCATCCACAAAACTTGAGTGCAACTACCTGCTACTGCAATATATTTTGCTTCTGCAGTGGACATAGATATTGCCTCTTGTTTCTTGCTCAGCCAAGAAACCAATCTCTTCCCCAAAAAGAATGCTCCACCACTAGTACTCTTTCGGTCATCCACATCTCCTACTCAATCCGCATCTGTATATGCATGAAGAGAGAAATCATGATCTCTGGGATACCACAATCCATACTCAACTGTTCCTTTTAAATATCTAAAAATCCTCTTGATTTCCATGACATGAGATTCTCTAGGATCAACTTGAAATCTAGCAACAAGACCCACAACATTCATAATGTCAGGTCTAGTTTGAGTGAGATACAACAATCCTCCAATCATTGACCTATACTTTTTCTGATCAGCCTTAGGTGAGTCATCATCTTTGCCCAATTTACATCCGGTTGGCATGGGAGTATTCATTGGTTTTGAGTCTTCCATCCCAAATTTCTTCAACAATTCTTTCACATATTTGGTCTGAGAAATAAAGATTCTTTTCTTTGTTTGAGTGATTTGTAGACCCAAGAAGAAATTCATTTCCCCAAGCATGGACATCTCAAATTCACTTTTCATTTGATTTGCAATAGTTTTACACATACTATTGCTTCCTCCAAAAATGATATCATCAACAAACACTTCAACAATCAAGATATTTTCATGATCAATTTTGAAATACAAATTACTATCAGCAGTACCTTTGTTGAAACCAATCTTCAAAAGATGCTTATCCAATTTTTCATACCAGGCTCTTGGGGCTTGCTTTAGTCCATACAGATCTTTCTTCAACTTGCAGACCATATCACTATGATCAGACAATTGAAAACCATCTGGTTGCTCAATGTATACTTCTTCTTCCAAGTCACCATTTAGGAAGGCAGACTTGACATCCATCTGATATACTTTGAAGTCCTTGAAGGCAACAAAAGCAAGAAATAATCTGACTGCTTCAATTCTTGCCACCGGAGCAAAAGTTTCTTCAAAATCAACTCCTTCTATTTGAGAGTAACCCTTGCAAACCAATCTGGCTTTATTTTTGATTACTTCACCAACTTCATTCAGTTTGTTCTAGAAAAGCTATTTGGTTCCAATCACATTCTTGTTTCTAGGTCTGGGAACAAGATCCCAAGTGTGATTTTTCTCAATTTGCATCAGCTCTTCCTCCATTGCTTTAGTCCAATTTTCATCATTTCAAGCTTTATTCACTGTCTTAGGTTCAATCTTTGAAATTAGACAATATTTATCTGAATCTTGAGCAATCCTCCTTCTCGTTTGTACACCTTTTCTTTTATCACCTATGATCCGATCTTTAGAGTGGTTCAGTCTTACATACCTGGGAACTTTGGGAGTTTCTTGTACTTTTAATTCTTGATCAGGCTCATTATAACTCATCTCTTCTTCCTGATTTACCGGATTAGTTTGAATTTGAATTTCAGAAGGGGCTTGGGCTCCTTGAATCAAAACACCATTCTGATCATCTTCATCATATTCATAAAACCTTGAAGGTTTTTCAATTCCTTCATCAACCTTCACATTTGTACTCTCTATAATCTTTCTCAGTCTCTTGTTATAACACCGATATGCTTTGCTTTGAGTAGAGTAACCCAAGAATATTCCTTCATCACTTCTAGCATCAAACTTGCCTAGATCTTCATCTCTTTTGATGTAACATTTGCTACCAAAGACTCTGAAATACCTCACAGTAGGAGTGATGCCAAACCAAAGTTCATAAGGAGTCTTACTGGTATTGTTTCTGATTTGAACTCGATTGAGAGTGTAGACTACAGTGCTGATAGCTTCTCTCCAATAGATCTGAGGGACATTTGCTTCCATCATCATTGTCCTAGATGCTTCCTAGATGGTTTGGTTCTTTCTCTCCACTACTCCATTCTGCTGTGGAGTCCTAGGAGCAGACAACTGTCTCTTTATTCCATATTTCTCACAGAATTCTATGAACTCACCGGATGTGAATCCTCCACCTCTATTAGGCCTCAGACACTTTAATTTTAATCCAGTTTCATTCTCTACCATAGCCTTGAATATTTTGAATTTCTCAAGAGCTTCTGATTTCTCTTTCAGAAAAGTTACCCACATCATCTAGGAGCAGTCATCAATTAATAGCATGAAGTATCTATCACCTTGCACACTTTTGATTCTTGCTGGACCACATAAATTAGTATGAACTAAGTCTAATAATCCGATAGAAGATTATTCCTTGCTTTTGAATGAGACTTGGCTTTGTTTCCCCAACTGACATTCTTTAGACAAACTATTTGTAGGTTTCACCAATTTTGGAAGATCTCTTACAGCCTGAGTGTTGCTTATCTTGATGATATTATCAAAATTCACATGACACATCCTTCTATGCCATAGCCAACTCTGATCAATTTGCACAAATAGACAACTTTTACTAGTACCAACTAGATGGAAGATATTACCTTTTGTCTAAGTACCGGATGCAATCTCTATTCTGGAACTTTCAAAGATCTTGCATTTTCCGTTCTTGAATTGGATATCATAGCCTTTGTCCACCAATTGTCCAACACTGAAAAGATTGTGCTTCAATCCTTCAACATACAGTACATTACCAGTTTTGTTCTTTCCATCAAAAGAAATAGTTCCCCTACCTCTGATTCTACCAACAGAATTATCACCAAATTTTACCACTCCTCCTTCATACCTTTCCAAATCTAAGAACTTATTTTTGTCACCTGTCATATGGTAAGAGCATCCACTGCAATGACCCAATCATCCTTTTCTTCAACTTGGGCAGCCAGAGCTCTTTCTACAACTTTATGATTGACAGATTCAGAGGGCATTGGATCTTCTTCCTTGATGGCAATAAACACCCAATCACTTCTGGATTTGTTTCTTGTCTCTGATTCATCATCTGTTACTCCTTCATTATCATTTTCTTCATGAACATAGTAACAATTCTTTTGGAACCTTGATCTGTTAGGATTTGGCCTTGAAAATCTTTCTGGACATCTTGAGGCAAAATGACCAATCTTATTGCAGTTAAAACACTTAAAAGGTGATTTTCCTTCATACTTACTAGATCCTCTTGGCAGTCTTTTTGCAATGAGGGCTTCAAGTTGAGCAGTTTCTGCTTCTTCTTCTTCCAGGTCTTTTCTTGCTTTTTCATACCATGATAGTTTTCTTGAAGAGTTCTCTCCTGGATCAAACCTTTGTTTACCTTTTACAAAGGCGTTGGCTTTGAATGCAGATTCAGTCATGGGAGGGGCATCTCCAACCTCGGTCATTTCAAATGCAGCCAATTGATCTCTTGTGACAGTTGTATGGGCTCTAAATTCTTCAATGGTAGCAACCTTGATTTTATAAGAAGCAGGAAGGGATCTGAGAATTTTGCCAATAATTTCATCTTCATCCAAGACTCCACCAACACATCTAATTCCACAAACAAGCTCATTTACTCTTGCCATAAAAGTAGTGATATTTTCATCTTCTCTCATCTTTAGATTTTTAAATTTCCCTTTTAGACTCTGTAGCCTTGCACATTTAACATACTTATCTCCTTCATGCAGAAGTTCTAGTTTTTCCCAAATCTCAAAAGCAGTTGGTAGGTCAACAACATTTGAAAGCTTTGAATCAGATAATGCACTTAGAAGAGCTTCTATAGTCCACAGATTGTTTTCAACATCTGTGATTTCATTTGGGGCTTTCGGGCCACCCTGTGGAGGAGTATACTTTGTTGAAGCCATGGTCCAGTACTGCATTCCCATACATTGCAAGTGACATTTCATGTGACTTTTTCAAAGATTAAAATTGGTTCCATCAAACTTCGGACTATCCTTCTTGTAGGATGACATCCTAGATCTCCTTAAGTGGTTAAGCTCTTTTAGAGGAACTTAGCTCTGATACCAATTGTTAGATTTAGGACGGACAACTGAGAGGGGGGTGAATCAGTTGTCTAAAACTTTCTTTCCAATTACACACTTAAATCCACTTTGTGATTGAGCAGCATATTAACAAATCAATCATGGAAACATAATGCATTAAATCAAGAGCAGAAACACATGAACACACAATACACCAAGATTTTGACGTGGAAAACTCGGTTAAGGGAAAAACTACGAGGTGATTAACCCAAGATTGTATTCTCTGTTAGAAGAATAGAAAGAACAAAATGGCACATGCCAATTAGGGCTCACTACCCGAGCACACTGCTCACAAGAGGCTCACTTCCTACAAGAGACACACTGTCTACAAACTAATAAGTATCACATACTTGAACTAGAGAATAGCATCTTCACCATGCTTGAATCAATTCCATTTAAGCCCAAAACTTCTGCTCTGCCTTTCGCTCTCTTCCTCGCTACCACACTCACATCTCCACAAATCATGCTTTGAAAAGACTTTACAACTCCATATATATACAAGACATTGAATTAGGAATAATCATCTAAGTCGGCAAACATCTACAAGAACATTTGCAAGATGTGTAATTCATCCGGTTAGCCAGTCTCAGGAAGAACACCATCATCCGGGAGTTATTCTTCAATTGTGAGCTCCAACTCCAATGCAGACCACCAACATGAACTAGACATGATCCAAAATTGCCTGAATCACCAAGAACATCCACACTTCATCTACTTACTGAAATCCTTCTCTCCTTCATCTGGAACCTTAAGAACACAGTCTGTCATCATTGTCACAGAGGAATAGATGCTTGCGGACCTTCAAACCATGAACCAATCAATTTGACACTTCACAAAGACTTCCTCAACACTCCACCAAATCCACAGAATAGGATATTGCATTTTCGGATCCCACCGAACCTATCTGTGTCATTCTGTCACCTCTGAACCCCTGCCGGAACTGGTTTTACTTGAGTGGCCACAACTCCTTCAGATATTCATGTGGACCTCTTAAATCTTTACTGGATCATCTTAAGACTCATATCTACAAACCCTTTGAACCGCATCCTCTGATAGTCATCTTATCTTGGATCTTTACCTTACTATCTTCATTGTTCTTCTCTATTCCTGATTAAGACTAATTTTCTCAATATCCTCAGCACTCAGCTCATCCAATCCTTTTCATCAATGCAACAAGAGTATGTTGACATCAGTGACAACACGAGTTAGGCCCATACTTACAATAGATTGAAAGTCAGAAAAAGTTCAGGCGACAAGAAGGGCTTGGGATTTGAAAAAGGAGAAAGTTCTAAATCAAGTCAAGAAAACATCAAGATGAAGAAAAACAAAGACAACTAGTTTTAGAATCAAAGAAGAAGACATAGAAGACCTCAGGTTAGGTAGCCAAATGCTCAAAGTTACCCATCTTTCAATGGCCATTGTTTTAATTGCAACAAGTTTGGCCATAAGGCTACTCAATGTAGGAGTAGAATGTATCAGAATGTTCCATCATTTTTTGGTCAATGTTTCAATTGCAATAAAATTGGTCATAGATCAAATGAATGCAGAAGTCTGATAAGGAATGATTTCAACTATGCAAGGAATACTCAATTCTTCCATGGAAAATGTTTTGCATGCAATAAATTTGGGCTTATGGCTAACCAATGTAGAACAATAATGAATCCAATCAATAGAAGGAATCAGGAATAGAGGAATGTGGTGTGCTACAATTGCAATAAGTTTGGACATACTGCAAGATTTTATAGATACAAGAATGAGAAAAGAGACTATCCTACATAGAAGAGGAAAATAGAGCAGAAAGAAGATAAATGTAAGAACAAGATTGATCCATTGGAAATCAAGAAGGAAATGAGCAAGGTCTAGATTAAGAAGGATGTTAATGAGGTTAAGGATGGATCTGCACCAGTCTCTGGTGCAGATACCTCCTCTGTGAAGTAAATTGAGAGCTTTAGCTTAGGGGGAATTGTATTGAAAATTTAAATCCCCTAGCCATATAATCGGTGCTGGGATCTGGTATGAAGATATGATGTGAAGCTTCATATGACAGATCTTTTGAAAGTAATTCCAGAAGAAAAGAATCAAAAGTGGAACATTGCGGAGCAATCTTGATTGACTGAGCTTAATAGAGAAGTGTTTGATAGCTTTTTGGAAGATTACATTTATGGTGATTAGGTCAAGGCAAATAAAGGGTTAAAAAGGAGCTCATTCGACAAAAAATTCACTTTGCATTCAAGCTATCAAGTTGAAAAAGAATCTTAAGTGACATCATAGATTTCCAGAGATTCAAAACAACTCAAGCATTTTCACAAGAAGGAAGCCCTAATTTAGCAAAAGAGGTATTTACAACTTGAAAACCCTTCTTTGAAGTTTGAATTATTCTGGGAAAATGTTTACTCCTCAAGTAATTGAGATAACTGAAAAGCCTCGCCCCAAGTTCAAGAAACATTTCTTTAAATCACTAGAAAATGATCCTGTAGGAGTATTCTTAATTACTCCACATGGAGTTATGCATATGGAAGATGTTAGGGCATATATTCATACCAATCTAGAGGAATATGACGACATGGATTTAGGAAAACTATACTTGGATGAACTCACTACTATTGATGTTGTTTTGAAAGACAAATATTAGGAAAAAAGAAATTAGACACCTAGTTGAATTTTCCTGTGATCCCGAATGATAAATGGGTTAAGTTTATTCTATGCAGAATTCATGATGAGTTTTTGTGGCTTGATGAACCATATATGATAACTAAAGAAGCTATCAAAGTTGTAATTGGTATGAGTTCCTCCAGGAGGGTTCGAGGTTTAAGGAAAATAAAGAACAGTGTGGTAATGTAGCTAACATGAGCCAACTTTGATAAGATAACCCTCACGATAAATGATATTAAGGATCCGACTGTCAAATTTGCATCTACAAAATATACTTTTCCAACAGGGAAAATTCTGTGTCTGCACCAGCTATATACACAACATACGACATGATAATAAACAATACAGATTATGACCTGTGTGAATTTCTCTGGAGTTAACTAATGGAGAACTTGAAAAGAACAAAAGAGACTAATCATCCTTTCAAATATGGAACATTGATCACTTGTCTACTCTGCTACTTCTTGAGAGGGATACCCAGCTTGGAAAACATTGTCTAGCTCAATCACAAACCAATAGCCACTCAAATAAGAAATCACTTGTAGAGTTTGGGAAATGCAGACAAGCAAAATGAAATCTTATGGGTATACTTTAAGAACTTTCAAAGGAAAATGTTATGTAGAGTCTTGATACCTAAAAATGTAGTGATGAAGTATGAAAAGGACATTGTATTCATTGAAGACAAAGACAAATGCTTCATGGAAGCTATGGAACCAAGAATTGTATGGCTCCTTGCATTAGAGTATGAAGTTGCAGAAGATGTTTTGACTGAATTAGCTGATGTACTACTGAGCAAACTGAAAGATCTCAAAGAAGATAGATTTGGGACATTCAAAGAATTATCCTCCAGAATGTCTATGGAACATGAGAAATCAGAGAAAACATCAGATGAACAAATAAGTATGGAAAAAACCAAAGCAGAAGGATCAAAGCCCATAAGTACTCTGGTAGAATGAACATCAAATACTTGAGAAAGGAAAAACCTGCATCTATCCTGAAAAAAAGAACAAGGACCTCATCCATTGCAAGAGCCACCACTAAAGTAGAGAAAGAAAAGCCAACAGAAGAGAAGAAAAGAAAGAAAGTTACACTTAGTGAAGAACAAGTGGCAAGAGACACTGCTGCAAATCAAAATCCAGTTGACTATGCTAGAAAATTTTTGGAAAAGAAATGAAGAACACAAGTCTTAGATTTACCCAAATTTCTACAAGGACCAATAAATCTGGATTCTATGTCTCCTGTGCAAAAATTGAAACTGGTATCAATTGTGCAAGCTAAGGCTTGGGAAGAAATTCTGAAAACACATATACAGGACAATGAACTCATTCATGAAGCATCTCATATTCTGGAGAAGCTGATGCCCTCATATCAGAAAGATAGATCGGTGTCATCAACTGATCACCTCAAAGGTCTAATAAATTTTGTAAGTACTCATTTTGAAGCCTTTGAAAAGTCTACTAACATTAAGGTTAGAAAGGAATTTGAAGATAAAAGATTAGTAGAGTTAAAAACCAAGTTAGACAGTGATAAAATTTTGTTAGAAAGTAGCATCAAGAATATGGAGAATGCAATCAAGGAAGCCTGTGATATATACAAATTTTGTTTGTCATGGCCTGAGACCACTAAGGAAATAGAAGAGAAGGTCAAAATCATGGAGCTTCAACTAGCAAATATTTCCAAGATCTTTGATCTAGTAGTTGATTCTATCAACAACATGGAAATACAAGTTGTGAATACTCAAAACAACATAAGTAGTCTTCTCAGTAGACATGAAGAAATGAAAAAAAAATGTGCCAGCTAAGAGGGATGATAAGCCCTAAAATTAAGTTCATGACAAGTCTAGCTACAAAAGCCTTAAAGGTTCAGGAAATAACTGACATGCCTATCAATGTACAGAAAGCAGAAGATCTAGTATTCCAAGTAAATGAGAACATCCAAATTTTGAACAGTGCTAAGAATAGGTGGGTTGGAGAGTTAACACAATTAAATATTGTGTACAATTATATCCTTTCACATGCAACTAATTGATTTGACAAATTGTACCTATACATATGTGGAAGAATTTGACAATCTTGAAACTTTGATTCAATTTTGATATTTGCACATACACCTTTGCCATTGATGTCAAAGGGGGAGAAGAGAACTAATGAAAAATGTGCAAACACCTAAGGGGGAGCAGATAAGAATTTTTCACTAAGTGTTGCCATCAATGCCAAAGGGGGAGATTGTTGGCAAGAGACACTGCTCTGATGAATGATTGATTGTTGTCATTGATGGCAGCAAGGCAAAGAGACTTTACTCTAGTAAATCAATTTGGTTTGACAACAAGGCTTAAAAGGATTTTGGTCTGGAAGCCAAAAATGACTAAGTATGGGCAGTATATATAGTAAGTAACAGAGATTGGGTCAGTATGCCTCTACAGTTGAAGATCATTATATGTGGTTTAGGTATGTTGTTCATAGCTATTTGGTGACCATATGTTACAATGTTCAAGTTCTGACTTCCTCCAGAATTCATATGGTGAATTGTCTAAGTTTGGATGAACAAAGTTAAGCCTGAAACCGTGTAAAGCATCTGAGTATTTTGGTCTGCATTCCTCCGCTGTTGAGTATTTTGATTTGTGGTTCTAAGACAATGTAGAAACATGTCATAAGCATACAAATTCATATTTGTAGTACTTGAATTCCACTAGATCATATTTGACAAGTTCTTTAGTATCAGCTTCCAATCTGACAGTATTTCTCAATGACAGAACAATAGTTCTAAGTTCTGCATTTCTCTATGAAAGAATATTATGCTCCGTGGTTCTGAAGGTATGCTAAGATGTCCATAATGAATGTTGTCTATGATTTTTAGAGTCTCATATGGTCTATATTGGATGTTTTGGTATGACAGTTGAATTGGTCAAGTGTGTACTTAAGGGATAAGCCGACAAACAAGTTAGATCTATATGCAGTGAGGATATATTGTTTGAAGAGTTAATCCAAGTGGTTGAATAATTGATTCTGACCTATATGAAGACTATTGTATGTTTGTTTGGGTCCGCATTCCTGTTTGTGCATAAGATCAAGCCGACAAGGTATAACACTTGTATACAAGTTTCATGTCTAGCTTGCCGACCTAATTGTGAGATGAATCTTGTTGCAGATATATATACTCAATAGATTTCAGTGTTGGTAGTGTGGAAGTGTGTGTAGAATTTGAATTCCATGATTGTATGACCTAAGGCAGTTCTGTGATTAGCAAAAGGATAGTAAAGACAAAAGGATAGAAGTATATGTGAAGCAGAGAAGAAAAGTAGGGTGGACAGTATGAAGTCCTTTGAATCTATATATTGAGTAAATTGGTAATACACCACAACATTTTGTAGATGCACCTGTATTAGTCCCCTCCTGATAGTGAGCCACTTCTTTCTATATTCTTTTCTCTTCTATTAGGCAATGAGCATATTACAGTGAGCACTTCTTTTGACAATGAGTCCTTGGGCAATGAGCCCTAAGGCAGTGAGCCTCCATGTAATTTGGTATTACTATCATAATATATCATAAGCTATCACTCATCATGGTTTTTCTCTTTTTGGCTTTTCCACGTAAAATCTTGGTGTCTATGTGTTATGAATTTGTGGCTACTCTTCTTGTGTTGACTTTGCTTTCATGTTATTGAATTTGGTAAATAGATTAATAAATGTGTAAATGAAAAGCTTTTAAGAGTACTGATTCACCCCCTCTCAGTATTCTTTGTATTCAACATATACTCTTGTAAAAGATTGCTCTACAAGTATATTGTAATCTTCTTGATTCCTGAATAATATATTGGGCAACTTTGGAGTGTGGGGTTTTTTACCTAAAAGGGTTTTCCCCGCGTATATCTTATGTTGTGAGTTTTGTATTTGCATTTGGAATTGTTATTATCTTTCTGTTAATGTGCATCTTAATCTGTAACTGTAAAAGTAAAAATTTGCATAAATCTTTCCTCAATAGATCAGTGTAGGAAGCATTTTTGCATACCTTGCTTCCTTTCAGTTGGTATTAGAGCTTAATCATCCTTGGTTCTAGTTGTTGGGTAGAGTGTTTTTTGAATTGATCTTAGTTTGAGTGGGAGCTTGTACAGAGGATTTTGAAATCTTTGTTGCAGGTAAGAGATGGCGAGCACATCTGGGAGGTTTGAGATAGAGAAGTTTAATGGCAGTAATTTCAAGTTGTGGAAACTCAAAATGGAGGACATGCTTGTAGATCGGGATTTATGGGATATTATATCTAGTACAAAACCAATGGCAATGTCTCAAGAAGACTAGGATCTCAAAGATTGAAAAGTTATGGGTTTGATAAGACTCTGTTTGGCTAATTCAGTGCTCCTAAATATCCATGAAGAGAAGACTGCAAAGGATCTTTGGAAGAAGCTTGGAGATGTTTATCAACCTAAATCCCTGGTGAACAAGTTATTCCTATGAAAGAAATTGTATTCTCTGAGGATGGAAGATGGAGGATCTATCGCTGATCACCTGAATACATTCAATATGCTTGTTTCTCAATTGATTTTTGTTGGTGTGAAGATGGAGGAGGAGGATCGTTGTATGAAATTACTATGTTCCATACCAGATTCATGAGACCACCTTGCTATAGCCATTGGGAGTACCACTACCACCTTCAAGATGGATGAAGTGGTTTCTTTGCTATTGTCTGAAGAAATGTAGAGAAAGTCTTCTGAATCAACTAAGGAGGCTCTTGTGGTTCGTGGTAGATCTAAAGAGAAGAGAAAGAAAAAGGATAAGAAGAAGGAAGAAAAAAAAGATCCAAATCCCATGGGAGATCTAAGTCTCCTAGAAAGTCCAAGGCCCTATGTTGGAACTGCGGCAAACCTAGTCACTTCCACAAGGAGTGCAAGGAGGAGAAAAATAAAAAGAAGAATAATTATGATTCAAATTCTGACAAGTCCTCTCAGGATGAAGGAGAAGCATTTGTCACTCCCTTGGCAATGCATGCATCTAAGGATGTGTGGCTTATTGAATCTGGTGCATCTTTTCACATGACTTTGCATCGGGGTTGGTTTTCAAAGTATGAAGAATATGATGGTGGAAAGGTGTACTTGGGTGATGATTCTCACCTAAAGATTGTTGGCCATGGAAGAGTCTTGATTCGATTCCATGATGTACGAGTGAAGGGAATCAATGGTGTTCTACATATCCCTGGTTTGACATGGAACCTTCTTTCTATAAGTAAGTTGAATTATGTGGGTGTGTAGGTTGTTTTCTCGAACATAAAGGATGCAAGATGACTAGAGGATCTATGGTGTTGGCTAAGGGTGTTCGGATTGGCACTCTGTTTTATCTTGATGCATGCATAGTTCAGTGTAATAGTACCTTTGTTTCAAAGAAGAGAGCTTTAGAGTCTTCATCCTCACCATTGGAACCAACATCGAAGAGGACTATTGCATCTACTTCTGATGGTCATGCTTTTTGGGTACCTAAGGGTGCTCATTCTATGGAGATGAAACTTCCAGTTGAGAAGATAATGTTATGGCACCAAAGGCTTCGTCACATTGGTGAAAAGGGTTTGAGAACCCTAAAAAATAAAACTCTTGTTGAGGGTATGAATGATTATAATCTTGAGTTAGATTTATGCTAACATTGTATTTATGGAAAACAAAACTATGTTTAGTTTTATTCCATTTCTCACAAATCTTTTTAGGTGTTGGACTTGATTCATTATGATGTGTTTGGTCTTGTTAATGTTCCTTCAATTTCAAAATCTATTTACTTTGTTTCATTCATTTATGATTATAGTAGGACATGGGTGTATTTCCTTAGAAGCAAATCTGAAGTCTTTAATAGATTCAAAGGGTTCAAAGCTCTTGTAGAGAATCAAAAGGATAGAAAGATTAAGTGTTTGAGGACTAACAACGGTGGTGAGTTTTGTTCAATAGATTTTGACAAGTTCTATAAAGAATAGGGGATTGAGAGGCATAAGACAACTCTGTATACCCCTCAGTAGAATGGAGTTGCAAAGAGGATGAATAGAACATTGATGGAGAGGGCAAGGAGTATGCTAAGTGGAGCTAGCCTTGAACAAAAGTTCTAGGTTGAAGCTGTTGCTACCGCTTTTTACCTGGTTAATAGGTCTCCTACATCAGCATTCATTCATAAGACACCTATGGAGGTCTGGTCCACTAGAAAGCCTTCAGTAAGACACATTCAAGTATTTAGTTGTGAGGCATATGAACATGTGCCTAAGGAGAAGAGGTCTAAGTTAGAGAACAAAGTTGTGAAATGTATCTTCATCGGTTATGGCATCGGTGTGAAAGGGTACAAGCTTTGGGATCCAGTGGTTGAGAGAGTTCTGTATAGAAAAAGTATGATCTTTAGAGAGCTCAATCCTTCTTCTATTGTCTTGCAACTAGAGAAAGAAGAGAAGAAAGGTGATGTGGTTCAACTTCCTTCCACCCTTGAGAAAGTTGAACCAAAAACATCCATTGGACCTGATAATTAGGAGAGTTCTAGTAGCTCTGAAAGTTTAGAAGAAGATGAAGAACCTCAACCTCAATCTTTGAGGAGGTCTACATGGATAAGGCAGTAACCTGATAGGTTTGGTTATTCATTGCATGATTCCAGTTGTATTTTTGCTTTGATTTCTAACACTGATGAGCCTAGAATTGTGAAAGAGGCTATGGGTATGAAAGATGCAGGTTCTTGGAAGGAGGCCATGGAAGAGGAGATGGCTTCTTTGGAAAAGAATAATACTTGGTACTTAGTACCTTTGCTTGAAGGATGAAAACCTATTGGATGCAAATGGGTGTTCAAAATGAAATTTAGTGTAGATGGTAGTGTTGAGAAATATAAGGCTAGATTGGTTGTGAAGGGGTATTCTCAGGTGGAGGGAATTAACTATGGTGAGATTTTCTCTTTTGTTGCAAAGCTAACATCTATTTGGTTCCTATTATCTAGCAACATATGATCTAGAAGTGGAACATATGGATGTGAAGACAACATTCCTTCATGGTGACTTGGAGGAGGAAATCTATATGTCACAACTAGAGCACTACGTGGTGAAAGGTAAAGAAAATATGGTTTACAAGTAGAAAATGTCTCTGTATGGTTTGAAATAGTCTCCTAGGATGTGGTACCAGAAGTTTGATGACTTTGTGTTGAGTATTGGATTTCAGAGATCAAAATCAGATCATTGTGTTTATTATAAGTTTGACAATGATTGCATTCTCATGATTGCATTGTATGTCAATGATATGTTACTCATTGGGAATGGTAAAAGTTTGATTTCTGATTTGAAGTCTTAGTTGTCAGCACAATTTGAGATGAAAAATCTAGGGGCAGTTTGGTACATTCTCGAGATAGAGATCAAAAGAGATAGAGCAAACAAAAAGCTTTGGTTAGGCTAGAGTGGGAATGTTTTTGCAAGTATGTGCCTCACTGTTGTTGTCATTGATGTCAACATATCTGTGTTGTCATTGGTGTCAACTGTGCTCTTGTTTTGAAGCTTGCTTGTAATGAGTCAAGTGTTGAAGATAATAAGTATTTCTGATACAACAGAATAGTTCAGTAAATTGCTCTGCATTTCTTGTAGAATGAGTATTCTTGTCTGTGGATTGGAAGTTATTTAGATGTATGTCTAAAGATGCTATGTGATGAGGTATAAACAACCTCATTTTTTTGATGAAACAAATAACCCTTTTTGCATTTCCCAATTCCCTAACCTTGCCAATTTGTTTGTTTTTATAAGCAATATTTATCTATTTTTAATAAAATGTTGTACAAATCTTTATTTCCTAAATTGATTGAAATTTGCTTTTAAATGTTGATATAATGGCATGTAGAGTTGCGTAATTGTGCAGGGTAATTCATTGCCCACAAGAGAAGTGGACTTCATGTAGTTGAGGTCGAGTGCGCCAAAAGTTGAGGGTGCTATGAATTTTAGGTGTGCATTAATTAAAGGCTCTATTTAAGTTCTGTTATTTTTGTTGGTTACCCAAAGACATTATGGCTCCACTCGGAGCCCTCTTTATGTTTTAAAAGACATCAGGAGTTAAAGATTATGTTTTTTTAAGTTATAAGACTTCTTCAAATGGCATTTTCCTGCCATCTAAAATTCAGGAGTTCGAATGTAGTTAAGTTTTAATTTGTTACTCAAAACATGGATATAAATATCATACTATGGATGGATGAAAATCAATCCCTTAGTTTTTGAAAATAATTAGAGCTGTGTATTGCAATTTTCTCCATGAATGCAAATAGTGTTGTTCTGAGTAATTTCTTTTAAAATATAAAGATCTGAATAGAGTTACCATGTTCCTGTGGAAATGATTAAATGTGACCTAAGTTAAAGACAAATTTCTCCCAAGAGCTGGCCACTCATGGGACTGCAGAGTAGATAAGTATCTTTGTTTTTGTGGATGTTTTGTTTTAGCTATAGTTATTTTATGTTTAGTTTTCTATTGTAACCCTGCAGGGTGAGTTGTTTAAATGTTTCTAGAGCATCTACTTTAGTTAAATTGTTGTGTACTATTGTTTTAGAACTCTCTATGTTGTTTAAATGTTTTGGTGCATCTACCTTAGTTAAACTATTGTTTACTGATAGTTAGAAGTTAGAATGTTTTGTGCAGAATAGAATTTATCATTGTTCAAAATCTAAGTGAAGTTGCATTTATGAATTTCTAGTGTAGAGTTTACATGCTTTCTAGTGTAGAGTTTATATGCTTTCTAGTATAGAGTTTTCATGCTTTTTAGTATAAAATTCAAAAGCTTTCTGTAGAAGGATATAACTGCTTTTTAGTTTCATATGAAGTTTCAATCTTTTAAAGGAACTAGAAATTGTTTCTCAATGAGATATCCAAACTCCCTATTGCATACAGCCTTGGACACTACTCCTGTCAATAAACTAATATTTTTCAACTAAAGTGTTAGGACCTCATGACAGCCTGTCACTATGCTCCAAGTTTGAGCCTCCGGTATGAAGAATTGAGTGAGTTATGTTCACCAGAGTGAAAACTACTTTTTCTAAGTATTCACTGGTGACAAGGAGAATGTATTTTTCTCTGCATTCCTCCACATTGAAGTATTATGATCTGTGGTTCTAGAGTTAAGTTTGGAATGATGATAAGTGCCTTCAACTCCAATGGTTCATGATTTGGTGGTCCGCAAGCTATCCTTTCTTTATGACAGTGGATGACAGTGTTGTTCGTGTGCTCCAGTTTGAAGAATCTTCTTAACAAAGTGGTTAGAGACCGTGAGGTTGTTCCTAGTGATTATAATGTACTTGTGGATGTCTCATGATCGTGCTCCTATCTTTGGATTGGTCCACAAAGAAAAATTTGGATCATGGATGAAGACTGTTCTTAGAAAACTTAATGTTAACACCAGTCTTGGCCAACTTGGTCATTTTCATTGCTTACAGAGATACATTGAAGAGTGAGTAAGCATGTTGTGATGTGGAAGATTGCATTTGAGTCCCAACTAAGGTATAATATGATCTGCATACATCTTTAACTTAGCAAATTTTGTTTAGGTCCATACCTATTTCTATGTATGTTTGTAATGCCGACCTTGGAGATTGTTCCAATGGTTGATGAATGTAATACTGACCTTGATGTACATTCCAAGGTTGATGAATTGTATAAAAGCATGTAATGTAGTTGCAAAAAATATGTCTAAGTGTGAAAATCAAAAGACAAGTGTGAAGGTGTAAGAAGAGCAGAGCAGAGGAGTTTTACTGTGCTTCAATGGAACTAAACCTAGGCATGGAGTAGATGCTATCAAATCAGTTCACCAATCCTTGGCAGTGAGCCACCCCTTGACAGTGAACTGATCTTGGCAATGAGCCCTAAGGTAGTGAGCCTATGTTTTTTGGTATTATTATAACATATATATTTTTGTGGGCTAGCACCCACCAAGGTTTTTCCCTTTTAGGGTTTTTCACGTAAAAACCTGGTGTCTCGTGTTGATGATGATGTTGTGTTGAATTTCTTATTTCATGATTTCATGATTAAATTTGAATAACAGTGAACAAGTGTTTGATGTGTTAATGTTCATAAGTGGTCAAAGTTTTGAAGACAACTGATTCAACCCCACATCTCAGTTGTCTGGTACATTTCAACAATTGGTATCAAAGCAGATTCCTGGGAAGAAAGCCTAATGGCTTGAGGAAGATCTAGGATGTCTTATAGAAAGGAAGCCCCACCATTTGATGGAATGAATTATGCTCTCTAGAAGGTATGAATGAAAATCCACCTCCTTTGTCTTGGTTATAAAGTGTGGAAAGTGACAGAGACAAAGTATACCTTGCCTCAGAATGGTTTGCAAACTGAAGATGAGATCAAAGAATATGAGTTAAACATAAAAGCTAGAGATGCTCTGTTAAGTGCCTTGTCAGACACTAAGTTGATAAAGGTCATGGATCTGGAAATTGTTAATGAAGTCTGGGAAAAGATGAAAAATCTATATGAAGGAGACGAGTCTATTAAAAAGGCCAAATTGTAGGGTCTGAAAGCGAAATATGAGGGTTTAAAGATGATCGAAGATAAAAACATAATAGCCTACATGCAAAAAGTTGATGAAATTGTCAATGGAATAAAAGGTATGGGATGAACTATTGAAGAGAAGGAAGTTGTGATGAAAAATCTTAGGTCTTTACCTATATCCTACAGTCACAAAGTAGTTGCAATTGAAGAAATAATGACTATGAAAGATGTCACCAAGGATCAGTTGCTAGGGAAGCTTACAACTTTTGATATGAGAGAGCTTGGTGATGTTCTTCCAAAGATTGAGACTACTTTCAAAGCTAGTACTTCAGAAAAGATCTCCAAAGCTAAAAAATACAAGTTGGAACCTAATGATAAGATTGATGATATTGAATCAAACTTTGTTGACAGACTGCAAAGAGGTTCTGGTAAGTTCAAAGGCAAATTACCTTTCAAATGTTTTTCATGTGGTAAGGTTGGTCACTATGCTTCTAGATGTCCTGAAAGAATTGAAAGGGCATAGAAAAAAATTTGAGAATAGACCTAGGGTTCCAAAGAAATGCTACTATGTTAGAGATCTTGATGATGAAGGTGTGATAGATGATGAATCTAATGATGCTAGTACTAGTGCAAATGAGTGCTTGTTTATAGCAATTAAAGAAGAACCTGTGTTTACTAATCCCACTAGTTATGTGAAGGAAGAGAAACTAGTGGAAGAAGGTTCTTTGGTTGTTCAGGTTGAGAAAGATAAGGATGAATGGATTATTGATAGTGGATGCTCACATCACATGACCAATGACAAAAGTAAGTTTGTGAGTTTGGAAAAGTAGGATGGAGGACTGGTTAGGTTTGGAGATAATACAGCTGGTAAGATTTGTGGAAAAAGGAACTATTTATTTTGATGGAAAGAGCAATACTGATAATGTCCTATATGTGAAGGGCTTGAAGCATAATCTTTTGAGTGTTGGTCAGATGTGTGACAAAGGTTATGATCTGAGATTTAAAGACAATGGGTGCAAGATCATGGAAAGCTTTGAAACAATGATTACTACTGACAAGAAGACTAGACGTAACATTTACCAATTAAGAGGAACTAATGATTATTATTTATTGACTCAGACAGATGAGAGTTGGCTATGACATAGAAGGATGTGTCATCAATTTTGACAATTTGGTGAAGATAAGTTCTACATAGGTTGTGAGAGATTTACCTAAACTTGTGAAGCTAGCCAACACCATTTGCAAGGAGTGTCAATTTGGGAAACAAATGAAAACAAGTTTCAAAAGAAAAGAACAATTCTATGCCGGATTGATGGAGCTAGTACATATAGATTTGTGTGGTCCCACAAGAACAAGAAGTCTACAAGGTGACTTGTACTTTATGTTGCTGATTGATGACTATTCTAGAATGACTTGGGTTAGTTTTCTAAAAGAAAAATCTGAAGCCCTAGACAAGTTCAAAGTTTTCAAGGCAATGGTTGAGAATGAGTTAGAATTAAGAATCAAATGCTTAAGGTCTAATAGAGGAGGTGAGTTCACATCAAATGAATTCAATATTTTCTGTGAAGAATAAGGGATAAAGAGATAGTTGTTTGCACCTAGGACTCCTTAGCAGAATGGAGTTGTTGAAATAAAAATTAGAACAACTCAAGCAACTGTCATGACTATGTTAAAGGAGGCTGACCTACCAGAAGTATAGTAGAGAGAAGCCATACATACTGCTGTGTACATCCTAAATAGAGTTCAAGTCAAAGGTAACAGCTCTAAAACTCCTTTTGAATTATGGTATGGAAGAGTTCCTACAGTGAAGTATTTCAAAGTTTTTGGAAGCAAATGTTATATTAGAAGAGATGAAGAACTAGGCAAGTTTGATGCTAGATGTGATGAAGGAATTTTTCTTGGTTACTCTATTAAGAGTAAGGCCTACTGGTGCTATAATAAGAGATTGAATAAGATTATTGAGAGTGCTAATGTGAAGGTGGATGAAGGCAAGGAAATAATATCATATCTGAGTTGCTATGAACCAGATGAACCTATGATTATAGCAAATGAGGTAAAAGTTGAGCAAGAAGACAGTTAGGATGAAGAAGAGGCTCTAGAAAATGTTGTTAAGACTCTCAGGTATGTAAGGATTAATCATTCTAAAGATCAAATTATAGGTGACAAAAACAAAGGTGTGCTGACAAGAAAAAGAGTTGCACAAGAACAATTGAATTATTGTTTGCTTTCAAAAGTTGAACCAAAAACTATGAATGAAGCTTGCAATGATGAAAATTGGGTAAAAGCCATGGAAGAAGAACTAATGCACATTGACAATAATCAAACTTGGGAATTGGTTCCTAGACCTATTGATAAGAATGTCATTGGAACTAAATGGGTTTTCAGAAACAAGATGAATGCAAATGGAGAAGTTGTAAGAAGCAAAGCAAGGCTTGTGTGCAAAGGATCTCAAATTGAAGGAATAGATTTTGAAGAGACTTTTTCTCCAGTGGCTAGGATTGAAGCAATCAGAATATTTTTGGCATTTGCAGCTCACAAGGATTTCAAAGTGTATCAGATTGATGTGAAGTCTACATTCTTGAATGGTGAGTTGGAAGAAGAAGTCTGCATTGAGCAACCAGAAGGGTTTCAGTTATCAAAACAAGATGATATGGTGTGTAGATTGAAGGAGGCATTGTATGGACTAAAGCAAGCCCCCAGAGCCTGGTATGCAAGGTTAGATAAATATTTATTGCAATTAGGGTTTAGTAAAGACACTACTGACAACAATCTCTATTTTAAAATCAATGATAATCAAATCCTAATTGTTGAAGTCTTTGTTGATGACATTATCTTTGGAGGAAATGAAGGTATGTGCATGAAGTTTGTAGGAGAAATGCAAAATAAATTTGAGATGTCTATGTTTGGTGAAATAAATTTCTTTCTAGGTCTACAAATTACTCAATCAAATAAAAGAATCTTCATTTCTTAGTCTATGTATGTGAAAGAGTTATTGAAGAAATTTGAGATGGAAGACTCCAAACTAGTATGTACTCCCATGGTGACTGGTTGCAAATTAAGCAAAACTAATGAATCACCTAAGACTGATAAGAAACGGTACAAATCTATGATTGGAGGATTACTCTATCTAACTCAAAGCAGACCTGATATAATGCATGCAATATGTCTTGTGGCAAGATTTCAAGAAGATCCTAGAGAATCACATGTGATGGCAGTTAAGAGAATCTTGAGGTATTTGAAAGGCACATCAAATCATGGCTTACGGTATCCAAAGGATAATGATTTCACTCTCAATGATTATACAGATGTTGATGACAGAAAAAGTACAAGTGGAGGTGCTTTCTTCTTGGGTAATAAATTGGTTTCATGGCTAAGTAAGAAACAAGATTCAATCTCCTTGTCTACTGTAGAAGCAGAGTATATTGCAGCAGCATGTTGTTGCACTCAAGTGTTGTGGATGAAGCATACTTTGAAGGATATAAGAGTTGTGTATGAAGATCCAATTGAAATCTTTTGTGACAATACAAGTGCCATAAATATTTCAAAGGATCCAATGATGCACTCAAGAACAAAGTACATATCAATAAGGTATCACTTTTTGAGAGAAAAGGTGATAGAGAATGAAGTAAAAATGGAATATGTGTTTACAAAGGTTCAGATTGTATATATTTTCACTAAGCCTCTACCTAAGGATACCTTTGAGTATCTCAGAGAAAAGTTAGGGGTTATTACCCCTCCTTCTCTGAACTAAGATGCATAAGAATGCATCAGTCAAGTGGTGTCCAAAGCCTCATTCCTTGATCTAGATTGATGTTTTGAGAGCTACCTCTCAAGGGGAGTAGCAAGTGTTTCTAATATGTGTTCCTGACAAAGAGCAGTAAGTGTTACAATATTTATGAAAGAGCAATTTGATCAGAGCAACTAAGTGCAAGTATGTGCCCTTTGCCATTGATGTCAAAGGGGGAGAGAAATCATGTGAAAAACTCAAGGGGAGAAAGAGTGCAGATGTGTAAAAAGAAAGGGGGAGTATCTTGTCTTGATGGTCATTATAGTTTTTCACATCATATGTTGCCATCAATGAAAAAGGGGGAGATTGCTGCAAGTATGTACCTAATCGGGTTGTCATTGATGTCAACATATCTGTGTTGTCATTGGTGTCAACTGTGCTCTTGTTTTGAAGTTTACTTGTAATGAGTCAAGTGTTGAAGATAATAAGTATTTCTGATACAGCAGAATAGTTCAGTAGATTGCTCTGCATTTCCTGTAGAATGAATATTATTGTCTGCAGATTGCAAGTTATTTAGATGCATGTCTGAAGATGCTATGCTCCAAGTTTGAGCCTCCGGTATGAAGAATTGAGTGAGTTATGTTCACCAGAGTGAAAACTACTTTTTCTGAGTATTCACTAGTGACAAGGAGAATGTGTTTTGCTCTGCATTCCTTCACATTGAAGTATTATGATCTACGGTTCTAGAGTTAAGTCTGGAATGATGATAAGTGCCTTCAACTCCAATGGTTCATGATTTAGTGGTTCGCAAGCTATCCTTTCTTTATGATAGTGGCTGATAGTATTGTTCTTGTGCTCTAGTTTAAAGAATCTTCTTGACAGAGTGGTTAGAAATTGTGTGGTTGTTCCTAGTGATTACAATGTGATTGTGGATGTCTTCTGATCATGTTCCTACCTTTGGATTGGTCCATAAAGAGAAATTTGGATTCTGGATGAAGACTATTCTTAGAAAACTTAATGTTAACACTAATCTTGGCCAACTTGGTTGTTTTCATTGCTTGCGGAGATACATTGAAGATTGAGGAAGTGTGTCATGACAGGGAAGATTGCATTTGAGTCCCAGCTAAGGCATAACATGATCCGCATACATCTTTGACTTAACAAATTTTGTTTAGGTCTAGACCTATTTCTATGTATGTTTGTAATGACGACCTTGGAGATTGTTCCAATGGTTGATGAATGTAATGCTAACCTTGATGTACATTCCAAGATTGATGAATTGTATAAAAACATTTAATATAGTTGTGAAAAAGATGTCTAAGTGCAAAAATGAAAAGATGAGCGTGAAGGTGTAAGAAGAGCAGAGCAGAGGAGTTTTACTGTGCTTCAATGGAACTGAACCCAGGCATGGAGTAGATGCTATCAAATCAGTTCACCAATCCTTGGCAATGATCCAACCCTTGGTAATGAGCCACCCCTTGGTAGCGAGCTGATCTTAGCAGTGAGCCTCAACATTTACAGTGAGCATATTGGGTAGTGAGCCCTAAGGCAATGAGGCTCCATTTTTTAGTATTGTTATAACATATATATTTCTATGTGCTAACACCCACCATGGTTTTTCTCTTTTAGGGTTTTCCATGTAAAAAAACTGGTGTCTCATGTGTTGATGATGTTGTTGTGTTGAATTTCTTATTTCATGCTTTCATGATTAAATCTAAATAACTATGAACAAGTGTTTGATGTGTTAATGTTCATAAGTGGTCAAAGTTTTGAAGATAACTGATTCACCCCCCCTCAGTTGTCTAGTACATTTCAACATATATTAACACTATGTTAGAGATATTTGGCATGGTGGATTGCAGACCTTTGACTGTTTCCGTTACAATGGGGACAAAGTTATCTATTGTAGATTGTCCAAAGTCTCCTTTTGAGATAGAGGATATGAGCAGAGTTCCTTATGCTAGTTTGGTTGGTAGTTTGATGTATGAGATGGTCTGTACAAGACCAGACATTGCCCAAGTAGTGGGAGTCCTTAGTCAATTTGTGGCTAATCCTAGATGGGTACATTGGGATGCAGTGAAGAGAGTGTTCAAATATTTGTAGGGTACTTCTAAGTATTCCTAATGTTATCATGGTTATCCTACAAGACCTCGGCATTCACTTTGTATTTGTGGATTTGTGGATTCAGATTGGGAAGGTGACATTGACAGCAGGAGATCCACGTGTTGGCAAGAGACACTGCTTTGCATGACAAGTGTTGTCATTGATGGCAACTAAGACTATTCCACTCATCTGCATAACATAATGTATTGATACCGGAAGTCAGAATCATAATTTATCCAAGTCCGAGTAGCTAGAAACAAAGCATGTGACAGGGTCCGGATCTCTCCGGTGGTAAATCATAGTATGCTGTGGATCTGAAGGAGTCATAAGGATTGTTAAGGAAATCTAAATCCAGAATTTTAACCTCCGGTGACAAAGGAAGTAAAAGTTATGAGCATCTGAGTACTGGGTCCAAATATGACAGAACAGTTCAGTGAAGAATAGGCCGACTTGTGTTAGATTCTTGTGCAGATCTAGTAGAAGTGTTTTGGTGAGTTGCATGTGAGATATAATGGTAGTGGCCGATATATATGATGACCTGCAAGTGTTATTTCTGGTACGCATCAATATTAGTGTATGGATTCAGCCAACAGAACAGAGTACTTGTATTGTTTGTTGAGTTCATAAGGCCGACAGAAAAGTGATTGAATTACTTGAAGTGGATATATATAGCTGATAGATATGAGTGTTGAGTATATGTGTGTGTGAATATGAAGTAAGTGGGAAAAGTGCAGATAAAAGGTACAAAAGAGAAGAGATCTAAGATCTAGATTATGGTAGAGCAATAAACAAGGCATAACAAAGATGAAGAGTATCAAGTCGGTATTCTGTGCTTAACCGGAACTGAATCCTTGCATTGGTAGATGCTAACTATCAGTTCAAACACATTGTAATCTTCTTCTTGTAGGCAGTGAGCCTTTCTTTGAGAAGTGAGCCCAAATGCATGTGCATTCTCTATTTGTAATACTTTTAACAGAGTATAATCTTTGTGAGTTAACCCCCATCGTGGTTTTTCCCTTAACCAGGTTTCCACGTCAAAAATCTTGGTGTTAAATGTGTTATTTCTGGTTCTGCTCATGTGTTGTTAATTCTTGCTTTTCATGATTACATTATTAATCTTTTGATGAAGTAGTAAAGAGGAATTAATTGCTACAAGTTTTAAAGTTTTAAGACAACTAATTCACCCCCCCTCTCAGTTGTCACCTCTAATTCCAACAATTGGTATCAGAGCAAGGTTCCTTCGAAAAAGTTTAACAACTTGAGGAAG
Source organism: Cunninghamia lanceolata (assembly GCA_027924645.1). Taxonomy (NCBI): domain Eukaryota; kingdom Viridiplantae; phylum Streptophyta; class Pinopsida; order Cupressales; family Cupressaceae; genus Cunninghamia; species Cunninghamia lanceolata. Next base: position 5,698,126 of record BSBN01000054.1, read on the forward strand.
ATCTGGGAAGATAATAAAATGGATGAGTACAACCTTCAGGGACAACTTAATCTTGCTTTAGAAGATCTTGTTCAATCCAAAGGAAAAGTCAATGAACTACAAGAGAACCTTAAAAATGCCGAAGACTGCATTGAGACTCTAAAAGAAAAATTGAGAAAATCTAATGAAAAGAAGAAAGAGCAACTTCTTCATCCAGGAAATCATAATGAAGACATAAAAAAGGCCCTGAAAGAGAAGACAAAGGAATGTGAGAAGTTAGCTAAAGAAGTTGTTGTCCTAAAACATGAGATGGAATCCGGGCTGATGAGGCTAACCAAAGAAATTGAAGAAAGAAAAAAGATTGAAGAAGAACTGAATCAATCTTTGAAGGAATGAACTGAAGAATGCTACAGATTGGATGGAATAGTTGGTCTCCTAGAGTCTAATCTACAAGAAAGTAGAGAAAATGAAAGAGAACTTGAGAGGCAAATTGTCACTCTCAAACATGACCTAGAAATTGCAAATGAATACAAGGAGAAGTTCAAGATAAGCTTAGCCAGACTTGAAGCACTGCTTGAAGGACAAAAAAAGGTTGATGACAAGCATGGTCTTGGATATGAGAAAGGTGAAAGCTCTGGATCCAGACAAAGAAATTTTCAACCAAGGATTTGGAGAAACAGACCTAGAAGACCTTCGGTAAGACAGACTAATGCTCAAAGATATCCATCCTTCAATGGCAATTGTTTCAACTGCAATAAATTTTGTCATAGAGCTACTCAGTGTAGAAGCAGAGTAAATCAAAATGGTCCATCCTTCTCTGGTCAATGCTTCAAGTGTAAGAGGTATGGTCATAGATCAAATGAATGCAGAAGTATGATAATGAGTAACTCTAACAATAGAGGAAATGAAAACTCTTTCAATGGTTACTGCTTTACTTGGAATGGATTTGGACACATGGCTAATTAGTGCATATCAAGAAGAAATCAAGCGCATACACAAAGAAATGTTGTGTGCTTTAATTGCAATAGATTTGGTCATATAGCAAGATTCTACAGAAGCAGGAATAATGAAAGAAGAGGTCTGGTAAATAGAAAACTAGATGAACAAAGACCGGACAAAGGAAAGGGTAAAATTGATGTGGATGAAATCCATAATGAAATGAGCAAGACATGGGTCAAGAAAAGTGTTGTGAATAATAATGGGTTTGCACCGAAATCCGGTACTGATAATTCCGCTAGGAATTGGATTTGGAGCTTTGGCTCAGGGGGAGCTGCATTGAAAATCAAATTCCCCCAGCTAGTATGTGGGTGCTTGAATCTAGCACAATGAGAGAAGATATTTTGAATTGTTTCAGAACCTTTGGAAGGATTTCCAAGAGAAAAGATGTTGATATGGAAATTTGCGGAGTGATTCATGAAGAACTATCAAGAAACAGAGTAACCAGATGAAGTTAGGGCAACACATTTATTACAAAGGCAAATTAGGTTTGCGAAGAATAAAAAGATGTTCACTCCTCATTTGAATCACTTTTGCACTCGAAGAAAGCAAGAAGAATAGTGTATGAGCTGAGATTACAAAGAATTGAAGTACGACCGGTGAATTTATCCATCAACCCCAATTTCATGAAAAAGGTATTTATTTGCGAAGCTTTGAACTTGTAATTTTTGCAATGGCTACACCTTTGGTTCTTGACAATAATGAAATGCCTCAACCCAAATTTAAGAAGCATCCTCACAAATCAATAGAAGTTGACCCATTAGGTGATTTTTCAAGTGTTCCATATGGTGTGCTGCATGTTGAAGATATTAGGGTTTATATTCATGTGAACATAGATGAATTTGGGGACTCAAGGTATGTAGATTTGTTTGAGAGTCATCTTAGGGATGAAAATCATGACCTTAAACCTGAGTATAAGGCACTACTTGATAAACATTTTATTCAGATTATGGGGTTTCCAACATTCAATGAAGATGAGTGGGTTCAGTATGTTTTGAGTCAGATGCATGATGAATTCATATGGCTGTTAAAACCATTCAAAATTACCAAGGATGTTATCAGAATTGTGACTAGGTTAAATTCAACCGATGGATTACCCATGTTGAAATCTGTGAAAAACCAAACTGTTACTGATGCAACCAGTGCAAAGTTTGAGAAGAGGGCAATGACCATCAATGACATTATAGAACCAGATGTTAAGTTTGTTTCCATGGTGATAGGCTACAAGATATATCACTCCAACAAGGAGAATTTTGTCTCTAGAACTACCATATATGCAGCATATCAAATGTTGAAGGAGAATGCAAATTATGACCTATGTGAGCTATTACAGAACTAGTTGTTTGAAAACTTGAACAAAATCAAGAAAGATAAGAAAAACATTTTTAAATATGGTACATTGGTTCTATGCTTGTTCTTCTACTATATGAATGAAGTACCTGGAGTAAAGGGTGTTCACTGGACTAATGATGAACCAGTTGCCATTCAGATCAGAGATCATTTACGCAACATTGGTGATTATAAAGCTTAGAAAACTACAATCTAGGGATACTTAAAAAAATTTCAGAGTATAATGCATTCAAGGGAAAGAATCCCTAAATCAATTATTGAAAAGTACAAGAATGAAATATGTTTTATGGTTGACACTGATCAGTGCTAAATGGAAGCAGTGGACCCATAACTATTTGGATCATGCCCATGGGGTATGAAGTAGATGGAAAAATCTTAAATATGTATGCTCAACATCTTCTATGAAAGACAAAAGACACAACAGTTGAAAGATTTGGGACATATGAGGAGCTAAGTTTAAAACTACACGTTGAGCTCAGAGAGCCTGAAACCAAAAGAAAAGTAAGAAAACAAGTTGAGTAGTTGGCCGAGAATCTGGGTCTCACAAAGGAAGCTCTGAGGCAATTCAAGGAAAGGACTAAAAAGGCAGAAAAGGAGAAGCAGGATAAGAAACAAAAAGGTGCTCCAGTAGAATCCTCCTTCACATCAAGGACTACTAGAAGCTCTGTTGTTGCCCCTGTTTCCCCAAAACCTACAAATCTTGAGAAACTAGAAGGAAAATCATCAAGTAAAGAAGGGAAAAGAGTGAAATCAAAGGCCACAAGAACCTATAAGAGCACAAAAGTTGAAGAATAAATAGATTCTGATGCTGAGGTAAAGGAGTTGAAAGCTTCTGGAAAAAAGATGCCAAAGTGACTAAGGAAAAGCCCTTCGAAAGCAAAAAGGCAAGCAAAAGGCAGAAGACGGATACTTATGTTGAGAAGCCCACAATTTATGTGGAAGATGTAATAAAATCAATCACTGTGGATGGAAATTTGAAACCCATGACTGAATTTTATGATGAATACAATGACACAGATAAGAGGGTGCTAGAGGAAGCAACTGTTAGATATCTGAATATCTATAATATGGCCTTGATTGAAATATCTTCTGAGATCCCTCCAACCCTTGCAAACATTTTGGAGTTAAGGAAAGAAAATGCAAAAAGAAAGGATATGGAGCTAAGAGAACATGTATTGATAAAACTATGTGCTCAGATCATGCAAGTTCAAATGAATATGATATTCAAAGAGGTGAAGGATGAATTTAGGAGCAAGAAGAAAATGAACAAACTGATGCTTGGAGAATTGGACCAAATAGTTAAAGAAACACAGGAAATACTTCTAAGTGCATTGAAGAGGCACAATCTTCCATTTGTTGAGGAAGAGACTAATGATGGGATTGATTCATCAATCCCGAATATTAAAAAGATGAAAACTTATGAGCAGCAAACCAAGGTTGATGACTCCTATGTTCCAGAAGAGGAACAAATAAACAAAGAAGATACAAAGATGGTGTATCAAATTGATGATGCAGGAGATACTCTAATTCCTCCTGATCAATCCAGAAAAGAAGATAATGTTGAGATTACTGCTGCAACACAAGATCCTCAAGAACAAATTGCAAATAGTGAGGTCAAAGGAAAGAATCCGGCTGCAGATAACACAGAGAAAGGTGAAGTAGAAAAAGAAGTCAAAGGTAAGGAAGATAAAGTAGAAGAAGATGGTGCAAATGTTGATAGTCCTGATATTGTGAAATCTCAAAGAAAGGAAAGTGGTCCAAAAATGGTGGCAAGAGACACTGCAGATGCAGGAAAAGTTTGCTGAGTAAAGAAATGCTAGAGTTTGATGAACCAGAACTAATTCAAGGACCAATCAACTTGGATATTCTCTCTCTGGTCCAAATGATGAAGATAGCATCCTTCACACAAGCCAAAGCAAGTGAAAAGATATTGAAATCTCACTTAGAGGACAGTGAGTTGTTAAGTCTTGCATCTAGTATGTTGGAGAAGTTAATGACAACATTCTAGAAGAATCCATCTGATTCTCCCTCTAAAAATTTGAAAAGCCTTGTAAATTATGTAAGTACTCACTTTGAGTCCTTTGAAAAATTTGCAGAAGTTAAAGTTCAAAATGAATTTAATAGCAAAAGATTTGATGTACTTAAAGGCATGATTGGGATAGACAGATTGGTGCTAGATAATAGTAGAAAGAGTCTTCAAAATGCTCTTTCAGAAGGAGGCAGGATATATAAGTTTTGTTTATCTACTCCTAAAGTCTTAGAGGATATAGAAGATAAAATAAAGGACACCAAACAGAAATTATCAAGTATGTCCCAAGCTTTTGATCCGTTGACAGTATCAATGGCAAATAAGGAGTGTCAAGCAATCAGCCTGATGAAAGAAACAAAGAAAGTAACAAGAGAAAAGGAGAACATTGAAGCAAGAATGGGTGAGCTCCAGGGATTAGTTTCCCCTAAGATAAAAGAAATGTTCAATGTTGTATCAGAAGCCCAAACTACTATACAAACAGGTGATCCCATTGACCTCCAGAAGGCTGAAGCACAAGCATTCTTTCTTAAATGGCCACATTTCAACTTTGAATAGTATGAAGAAGAGTTGGGATATAGAGTTGGTCCCTCTGAAGAATATTTTTGGAGATATACTTAAGTATATGTAAATATAACTTAAGGATTGGTTGTACAAATGTGGAATTGTATACAGAATCTTTGCGTGAATTTTGGTTTGCCGACTCCAACCTTTGCCATTGATGTCAAAGGGGGAGTGAAGAACTATGAAAAATGAGGAATCCAGCAAAGGGGAGCTCTGAAATCATTTTTTACTAAGTGTTTCCATCAATGCCAAAGGGGGAGATTGTTGGCAAGAGACACTATTTTGCATGACAAGTGCTGTCATTGATGACAACTAAGACTATTCCACTCATACGCATATCATAATTTGTTCATACTAGGAAGTCAGAATCATAATTTATCTAAGTTCGGGTAGCCAGAAACAGAGCATGTGATAGGGTCTGGTATCTTGGTCCAGATCTCTCCGGTGGCAAATCAGAGTATGATGTGGATCTGAAGGAGTCATAAGGATTGTTAGGGCAATCTAAATCTAGAATTTTAACCTTCGGTGACAAAGGAAGTAAAAGTTATGAGCATCTGAGTACTGGGTCCAAATATGATAGAACAGTTCAATGAAGAACAGGCTGACTTGTGTTAGATTCTTGTGCAGATCCAGTAGAAGTGTTTTGGTGAGTTGCGTATGAGATATAATGGTAGTGGCCGACATATATGATGACCTACAAGTGTTATTTTTGGTACACATCAGTATTGGTGTATGGATTCAGCCAACAAAATAGAGTACTTGTATTGTTTGTTGAGTTCTTCATAAGGCCGACAAAAAAGTGATTGAATTACTTGAGGTAGATATATATGGCCAATAGATTCGAGTGTTGAGTATATGTGTGTGTGTGAATATGAAGTAAGTCTGAAAAGAGAAGATAAAAGGTACGAAAGAGAAGAGATCTAGATCTGGATTATGGCAGAGCAATAAATAGGGCAGAACAAAGATGAAGAGTTTCAAGTTGGTATTCTATGCTTAATCAGAACTGAATCCTTGCATTGGTAGATGCTAACTATCAGTTCAAACACATTGTAATCTTCTTCTTGTAGGTAGTGAGCCTATTGTAGGTAGTGAGCCTTTCTTTGAGCAGTGAGCTCTGGGCAGTGAGCCTGAATGCATGTGTATTCTCTATTTGTAATACTTTTAACAGAGTATAATCTTTGTGGGTTAACCCCCACTGTGGTTTTTCCCTTAACCGGGTTAGCCTTGGTCCAAAAATGCTATTGAACCCCTATAAGTGTTGAACCCCTATAAGCTAGGATAAGCTATAAGATAGGGTTAGCCTTGGTCCAGAAATGCTATCAGAAATGGAAGAGTAAGTCCATCTGATTAAGGCTAGCGAAGTTCAATGAAGGTAGAAAAGTTATGTGGATGCTAAATGCATTGAAAGGCATTTATCAGTGGGAGAAAAAGTCCTTCTAAGGGTAAAACCTCAAAAGAGCTCCATTAAGTTTGGAAAGACATCCAAACCGGATCCTAGATATGTGGGTCCTTTCAAAGTTCTCGAAAAGGTCAACCCAGTTGCATACAAAATTGCTCTACCACTAGTGCTTGCCATGATGCATAATGTTTTTCATGTTTCCTATTTGAAAATGTTTATTTCTAGAGATAATCATATTCTTATTCTTGATTGGAATGCTATATAGGTGAAGAACCCAAGGGTGGTAGTGATCGAGCCCATCAAGGTGCTCGAAACGTGTAAGCTACACTTACGTAATAAAGAGATAAATCAATGCAAGGTCTAGTGGGACTAGTATGTAGAAGAGAATGCCACCTGGGAAAACTATGAGGATATTTATGCAAGATTTCCCCATATCTTTTGAAAAGATTTTTACTATGCTTAAATAACACTTTTCTCTATTATGTTAGTTTGATTTTGAAGATATTTAATCATCAAGGATGATGATTCTTATGGGGGGAGATATGTTACATCCCCAACTTATGATTTAGCTTAATCTTGCTTTTGTGTGCTAAACAGGATGATTAATCATAGTTTAATGATTTGATGTTTGCAGAAAATATCAAATACAATCATTGATTATATGAATATTGACTAATGCTTAGTATAGACATGAGATTACATGTTGATAAGATTATTTTATCATAATGTTTTGTGAATCAAATGATGATACACTAATCATGGTTATATGGTTGTGAGTGTAATCAGGAAAAGAATCTTCCTCCAAGGACAGAAGGAGAGTATCACCCAGGAGGAGGAGATAGATGTTGGGAAAAGGTCAAATATCCATCTAAGTATTGAAATTAGTATTTGTGAACCCATGCAAGGTACATTGAGTTAACATCTTTCCTTTGTTAGTCATTTTTAGTTTGATCTATGTCAGCACGACAATTTGAGTTATTTTGACATCATCCATGTCGATTTGACTAGACGATGTTCTTAGAATGTCAATTTTGGTCAATAAGTAAACTCTTCAGGTTGTCAAGTATTTCCTTGTTTTCTTATCTATTTCCTTATTAGGTTTTATGATTATTGTTATATATATCAATACCATTAGATTTGTGATGAGGTAAACGATTAGTATATATTTAAAGATTTTGATTAGGAGCTTCCACTAATTTATTCCCTTTGTCATTCACACCAGCAACCTAGATGACATTAGAGTCAATGTGGTCTTGAAATTCATGTTTAAGACACATATATATTTTAGTATCATGGTCAATGAAGTCGTTAAATTGACAAAAGGCCTTTGTATCAAAGCAAGATGATTGTATCTTTCTTGGGTCGAGAGGTCTAATAGGTGGAAGCTTGATGAGATTTCTTTGTAAAAGTTGTGTCATGATAGCATAGAGAGATTCTGATAACGGTTTGAAGTTTCTTGTTTTTGGTTTCAACTTGTAAGGGGTGGGAGTTGGGTATGATGATGCCACCACATGTTTTCTTATGTTATTTTCTGAAATTTCATTTATCTTGATGAAGTTTTTGTTTTGTCTTTTGAAAGAATGATTGTGAGAGGTTTCAGATTGACCAATCGAAGCCGATGAGGGATTGTGCTCATACTGACTAACTGAAAGTTGATAATCACAAAGAGCCATGCAAAGATGAGTGAATAACTCATATTGCATCAACAATATTTTATCATGTATATGAGGTTGTAAGCTTCCTATAAAGATTCTTTGTACATCAACATCTGAAATAGAATATTGGACTTGTGAGAAGAGGGGTTTGAAATCTGGTATTTTTTCTTTCAATCCTTGTTTGCAATGAACCAAGTCTATCAAAGAGACTTGAGGTCTAATGTTCACTTGAAAGTGATTGAGGAACTTGTTAACTAATTGTGAGAAAGAAGTTACAGAATTAGGAGGTAGCAAGAAAAACCAATCCAAAGCTGTGTCCTTGAGTGACCTAGGAAAGAGTTTTGCTAAGATTGCATCCTCAAAGAAGAAATCACTACATAGCAGTAAAGGCTACCACATGGTTGTTAGGGTCTACCTTCCCATTATATTTCTCAAAGTGAGGGCTCTCAAATTTCTTGGGCATCGGAGTTCCTAGGATGGAATAGGAGAAAGGGATACAGATATAATGTGTAGTCATATTAGGCTTAGGCAAACTATTGCTCATGTTAGCCAATTATTGTTGGATGGAGGTCATATTTTTCAACAATTGGTTTATGATAGGGTCAGAAGTTGAATCAGGTAGAGATTGGAATAAATTTGAAGGGCTAGGTGATGGTGTATGAGTAGCCTTTTGGAATGTGATAGGAGGTTTAGATGTAGGTGGAGTAACATTAGGTGTGTAACTATATATGGAATGAAACTATAATGGCTGTAATAAGTCATCTCTTGTTAACCCAAAAATTAACCAACTTAATCACCATTAAGTCTAAAGTCATGATTAGCATAATCAAAATTAATCAAGTAAAAATCAATATCCAATGAATCAAATCAATATGCATATCTATTCTGAACATTTCAAAAGAGTTTTTCAACATTTCCAATATATCATAGTAGTGATTTGCTTTTGCTTTACATTTGCAATGTCTTGCTCATAGTATCAATGATAGATTACATATAAGGTTGACTAACAAGTCAAATATAGGTAAGTATTGTATCTAGAACTTTGACATCTATCTTCATAAGCCTCAACATGTCTTCTTCTTGGAAAGGAGAGCATCACCCAGTGCTTTTCCTCCAACCACAGACCGGTGGACCCCCGCACAACTTCCTACTTAGAAGCGGTCCTACCCTTCATGCAAGGTATAGATATAAGGAACCGTTAGGTTTGCCATCTGATTATCTAGTGTTGTGTCCTTCATAATGTTTCACAGTCATACAACTATAGATCTACTCTAACTATGCATGACACTACTAGAAACATTATGCCATCTAGAGCACAGTGAATAGACTAATGCATGTAGAGACGAAAGCATTACTTTGGCCAAAGATTTATATACATATATATTTTGCAATGAACGTAGTCGATTGTTCACCACCTTGACTCAACTTAGAAGTTGTCTCATCCTACAGTAATCAAGATCAACCCCTCTAGGTCCTAGAAAGATAGTTTCAATTCATTCTTAGTCCATTTCTTGGACATTTGACTCCTATTTCAGGAGTACAATCATTATTGATACGTTGCCTTTGCAATAGGGAACCTATGACTCCACGTCACTCTTGTTCCCATTGTTTCTTTATGATAATTGTACAATCATGTTTTCCAAGCTTATGACCTTTCCCAATTCAAGATTTCATGTTTACCTTGTCACAAGATTTATATTCTAATTCATATAAACAAGACTCATATTATAATAGTCTAAATGGGCAGGTGCTCTTGAATAGACCCTAACTCAAAGAATATGCATGAGTTCTTGATACCCTACACTTCTTTCATAAAGCATTGCCATTCAAAAAGGGGTGGCATTCATATACATTAAAACACAAGAGTTTCATGCTAGACATTGTATTTGTTCCCATAAGAAAATAAACGTCAAAGGAGGTTTTACTTCTCCAAAAAATAAGGCATGCATTTAAAACTCCCCAGGTAACAATATTAGTTACCTATTACCATTTCTCCTTCAACAAGGAGTCATAATAACCTTTTATACACGTAGGTTACATCATAGATAACATAATATCTTTCATAACAGTTGAGCACTGTTATCCACAGTACCCTAGACCAATAGATTAAGTACATTAGTGATGGCACAACCTTGCCAATCACCTCACAATATCCCAATTCAAAAAAAAAACACGAAGTTCACTACCAGAAAATGACGGGAGAATGAAAACAAGAATGACAGGAAGAGAAATAACATGGATTTCTGTATATAAAAAAATTTGGATTTGCAAATGGAAATGATCAAACAATTGAAATGCATAACCTAAACCCAAATCATTCAATACCTCGAAGATGCAAGATGAGCTCAATTGATTGATCACTTTGTTGTGTTGATTGCTCGATTTTGCAGCATAACATTGATAAGGAGATAGATGATGGATGGTTTATGGTTGATAGATGCAAGCTAGATGGATTGAAAGAGGATGGATGATGGTTTGAGATGAAGAATAGATCCCTTCCCTTCTAATCTCTTCTTTAATGTCTCCTCCTTCCCCCAAATGGCTTGTAGAGGATTGATTTATAGGCTTGGCTTGGTTCAAATGGATGGCTAGGATCAATTAGGGCTTTAGATGAAATTGATGGATTGGATTAAGTTAGGTTTCCTTGCACATTAATAAATTGTATTCATGTGACATGTGGCAATGGAAGACAAGGCTTAGGTGTGCTTGTGTAGATAAATACTAAAATTAGGTCCCATTAGTTGTGCATGTGAAAGATAAAAGTTGTACTACAACACATGATTAAGGGGAAATGGACAAGTGTTGGAATGTGATAAAAGATGAGTGTTTAATTCAAATAAAATATTTGAATTATTTGGGATATGAGTTGGATATTAATTAAATAAGTAAGATTTATTTAATTAATAGGATAGATGAATAGGATGGAATAAGATATGATGTGGAAATTAATTAAAAAGAATTATTTAATTAATTGGGATGGGGATATGATAAATGGGATTATGATGTGGAATTAATTAAATAAATAAAATTTATTTAATTAATTGGCTAAGTAGGATGAGGATGGGATTGAATGGGATTTTAATTAAATAAGTAAAATTTATTTAATTAATTGGCTTAATGGGATAAGTGGGGTTAAGAGTGGGATTTAGAATGGGATTAGGATATGTTGGGTGAATATTTTGTCGTTTAGCTAACTAACAACAAAATGGTTATATCAACCGCAGTATGATGAGATAAATCTCTCCTCTCAGCAAGGGGAGGTTCCCTTTTAACTATTACAAACTTATTTACACTAAATACTAGCTTTGGGGGTGTGTTACATTCATCCTTTTCTCTTTTTTCAGAAAAGATGTTTACAATGTTTCACAGTAATATTCAATAATGCTTCTACACTTAAACAATAATCAACAATATTCTTGTAAGTTGAAGCACAAAATCTTTCAACTTACTTCACAAAAAGATTCACGAACCAAGTGAATAATCTCAAGTACAAGTCTTCAAATTATCCCCAAAAAGATTTTAAAAGTAATCGTATCACCAGTTGGAGCACAAAGTTTGTCAACTAACATCACTGATTCACGCGAATGTGATTGAAAATCATAGCACAAAGTCTACAAGTTCTCAACACGATTCATATACAAAGTGAACAACTACAAGCTTAAAGTCTTTATAATCCTTCACCAAGAAATGCTTTCAACACACATAGATTCAAGGAAATAATATAACACAAAGTTTATATAACTTATCTTGAATGTCCTCCAATCATAATAACCAAGCACCACTTTATCCAATCAATCAACAAGAGAAATTAGCAAAAATGCCATATGTACATCCTCTCTCATACAAATTCGATTCAACACAAAGTTTGATATCAAAACTCGCCTTCTTTATTGATTGGGATTGATCATACAATTTGAACACAAAGTTTCAAAGTTGAGTCTCAATTTGGGCAGCACTTTGTTGCATAAGATTAAAGATGATATTTACAATAGAGGCCCTCTTTATTTATAGGGAGAGGCCTTGAGAAAATTTAGGAAACCTATAACTACTTTGACTTATTCAACAAAAGAGTCCTATTTGACTTAGGACTTCCTTTGTCTCACATGTAATTACATTTTGGAAAAATACATGTGAATATGTCCAAAACAAAATACAAATTGCATATACAAAACTGAAAATAAACTAAGGCACGAAGAAGAATATCAGCTGCCACCATCATTCTTCATTGTAACTACTATTAAAAGGTAAGACTGCAGATTGCATATCTGATTTCTATCCATCACCACTATCAACATTCTTCAGAAAATTGTGATACATGTCCTTTACTACTTCCATCTCATAAATGTCCGGTCCAAGTGTATTGTCTGAAACAACATGAGTTTCGATGATTGTATCTTTCACCACCTTTATCACCTTCAGTGATAGGTCAGTCATTTGGAAAGTGAGCACCTTTAGAAGACGTGATGACCTCGGCAGTTGGCAGAAGAACTGCAACAAAAAGTCATGATCTTGTAGTTAGGGGAAATACTGGTAATTTTGGGAAATTGCATGTTGATGATCACAACTATGGAGACGCGCTTGAAAAGGGCTATAGTGCGAGCAGGCCAAAATTCAGAGGAAAGCAAGTTTGGAAGATCAAAACTAAAAATTTCCCAAAGTTAGGAAAATTTGGGAGAGTGTTTGCATGGGCGGAAAAATTCGCCGCCCTTGCATGTGTTTGGGAAGATCATTGGTTATCATGCATAAGCGGTGAAATATGTCACCGCTGCATGTTATCACTTGCAAAGGTGTAAGGTTCTGCATAGTCGGTGATTTCAACCACCATTGCAGAAGACAAGGAAAAGTTGCATGTTGGAGCACCGAATTTCGCCGATATTGCAGGTAGGACATAAATAAGTTTGAATGGCCTTTGGTGTTCAAGTGACAAATAATGCCGACACTGCAATATAGGAAGGACTGCAAGGGTTTTGGTGTTCGAGCAGCGAATTCCACTGATGATGCATAACACAAGTCACTAGGTAATGTGAGGTAAGGGCGGTAGATTTTGGCGACAAGAAGACTTAGGGTACGAGGATTGACTCGTTCTAAAAACCTAGGAAAACATGAAGAACAAACCAAGATCAAAACACACAAAAATGACCACCAAAAGAAAAACAATCGTATAACAAAAACCCGTAACGAGAAACAAACAAAACAAAATCAAAAACCATACAAACCATCATTTTAACCAAAACCCTAGAAATGAAAGCAAGTAAAAGACTTACCTGTAGCATCGGTGGAAAACCTAAGCTCGATGATGAAGAGTTTGGTTGAATCCAAAATGATGCAGCCGAATGGTACGAAGGAGTCGAGAGGAAAGCTAGGAAGAATGAAAATGAAATGACCAAAGAAAACATATTTAAAACATGAAAATATGCCTTTAACGAGTGGCACAAGTGACCATTGATGGCACTCCAAGATCAAGATCCTGAAGATCTTGTTCGGGGTGGCAATTTCGGGCATTCCAACATGTTTCACAAAGAATGCAAAAGTGGTGAATTCTGTTGACGCTGCATTCAAAACTTTGGTGAAACATGCTATGATGGCCAAAAGTGCCGCTCAGACACATTGAAAAAGAAACCAAACATAAGAGCGGCAAAAAGTGCCGCTATCGCACATCAAACCAAAAAGATGTCAAGTCGGCAATTTCTGCCGACATCGCATAAGCAAACACAAAGACATGTAATAGCGGCAATTTTAGTTGACTTTACATGTGAATACTCAAAAACTCACTAACACTTGGAAAATGACCAAAATTGATATTTTTATCAGTTTATGACTAAATTGATTCACACAAACATCAAGGAATCAATTCAAGGACATGTCACAAACTAGTTTAGGATGTCAAATGACTTCACAAAGGATCAAGAGAATTTTGTCTCGATTTGCGAGCTTAGAGTGTAGATTCATGAAATGGACAAGTTTTGTGGGGGCTTGTCTACAAAACTAAGCGCAGCTGATTTTGAGAACAACAGCTGGCTCAAACTGGGGAACTTCCTTCGATTGAACTTTGAAACGATTGAAGGGAGTAGAATCCAGTCTCTAAGTGCCTTCATCCATTGGCCTATAGGGTCAAGATAAAAAGAAAAAGACACAAAAGACTAAACAAAAACACAAAAATAAAAACACAAAAAGATTAAAATGAAAAGTACACAAAAAACTATACAAAGATATGAAAACTTATCTGTCGCTTCACTTTGAGAAAAGCTTCAGATGATGTCTGCTATGAGGCAGAAGAAAAGATGTTCCACTTCTTTTTCTTTTAATATTGAATGAGTAACACTTCCTAGTGTTTTTCATTCTAGGATCTTCTTCTACATCCAGGTTAAATTGCCCAACTGTCGCTGATGAATTTGGTCCCAACTATCGTCACCGTTTGACAAAGCGATCATGCTTATCAAAAAGTTTCTCCAGAGAAACCAATCCTTGGAAATTTTATTTCCTTTCAGCTACAAAATTCCTTCGCTTGAAGGGAATGATCCATCTGTTTCTAAACCTCCATTTAAAACAATATCCAATGACTCAGAATCTTCATCAATGGTCCAGAAATAAGTATCCATATCAGAAAACTCAAAGAGAATATGAGCTTTTGGAGCTTCAATTTTCATCACTATGTACTTGGCCTCCCTTTCAGGATGAACCTTCTGTATAATACCCTTAATAGGTATTCTTTCCTCAAGCATTTGAATATGTGTCTCCTCAACATGATCTGTGATATCAACAAGCTGATATGGATTTGCTACAAAAGACGAAAAACTCTCATCTTGAGGTTTTTCATTAGGGGTACTGGTCTTAGGAACAAGGGATGAAGTGAGAATATCTGGTGTACTTACTTGTTTGTCACCAACCACATCTTTATGATCTGATGTATTTTGTGACCATGTGAGAACATCATAAGATTCACTGAAAGTAACTTCCTCTTATCCCATCTCATATTTGAAGTTCAGGAACCCGGTGGTAGAGTCACCAGCTAATTGCTCTTCACCTTCCGTGAAAAGATTAGCAACATCTTCTCCTTGATCATATTCTAATTGAAGAAGATTGTTTTGCTCTGATTCATAATAGAAAATTGCTGCATTCACAGGTGGTGCTTCCAAAGCAAGTATTCCTTGTTGTGGAGGAAACCTGTTTTGATTCTGATCCCTTGAAACATTGTCTTGGTAATTTAGAGCATCATGAGAAGTTCCCCTTGATATGTCCTTATAGAAGGGAATGGACAAATTCTATGACACCTATTCTTTCAGATCTAAAAGCTCATCAGCCAACTTTTGTACTATAGGATCCATAGTGTTTGTAGAAGATAAAGCCAAAAAGGGGTGCTCATTAGGCCCAATAGAATCCTTCTTCAACTTTCCCGCCAAGATCAAATTGTCCTCCACTTCAACTGCCAAACTTTGAGCAATTGTAAGATCAGCTGGTGCTACTCTTCGTAAAAGAAAGCTTACTTCTGGTAACTGTGAATTGATGAAGAAGCATTTTAGGTTCTCATCTGTAGGTTGAGCCACAGTTGGGATCCTGTTCTTTAGCTTATTGAACTTTGCCACGAACTCACGCATGGGCTCATGTGATTCCTTTTTCATTTGAGTAAGTTGGGCCAACAATGCATAAGCATCTTCTACTGACTTGAATCTGGCTTCAAACTGAGTTCGAAGTGTATTCCATCCAGTTATAATTCCTGGTGCAAGGTGATAGAACCAATTAGCTGCAACACCTTGGAGTGTTTCTATAAACAGTCTAACAGGAAGATCTTCATACTCAACTCCGAGAACACCACATGCAATGTAGAATGTTGCAATGTGCTCATCTGAATGTTGTTTACCATCCCCATAGAACTTGGGAAAGTTCTTACATGAACCTCGAGGTAGTAGAGGCTGAGTCAATTTCAAAGGACCAAATGCATTTTCGCATGGACCTAGGACAGCCATACTCCTTGATAAAACTTTAGAGAAGATATAACAAAAATATATTACAAAAAGATGAGGCCAGTATGCTTCAACCAAAGGTGACAGGCTCTTAATTGTGCGTTCGATCCCCAGTAGAGTCGCCAAAAATTGTTGGGTGAAGATTTTGTCGTTTAGCTAACAACAAAATGATTATATCAACCGTAGTATGATGAGATAAATCTCTCCTCTCAGCAAGGGGAGGTTCCCTTTTAACTATTATAAACTTATTTACACTAAATACTAGCTTTGGGGGTGTGTTACATTCATCCTTTTCTCTTTTTTCAGAAAAGATGTTTACAATGTTTCACAGTAATATTCAATAATGCTTCTACACTTAAACAATAATCAACAATATTCTTGTAAGTTGAAGCACAAAGTCTTTCAACTTACTTCACAAAAGATTCACAAACCAAGTGAATAATCTCAAGTACAAAGTCTTCAAATTATCCCCAGAAAGATTTTAAAAGTAACCGTATCACCAGTTGGAGCACAAAGTCTGTCAACTAACAACATCACTGATTCATGCGAATGTGATTGAAAATCATAGCACAAAGTCTACAAGTTCTCAACACGATTCATATACAAAGTGAACAACTACAAGCTCAAAGTCTTTATAATCCTTCACCAAGAAATGCTTTCAACACACATAGATTCAAGGAAATAATATAACACAAAGTTTATATAACTTATCTTGAATGTCCTCCAATCATAATAACCAAGCACCACTTTATCCAATCAATCAACAAGAGAAATCAACAAAAATGCCATATGTACATCCTCGCTCATACAAATTCAATTCAACACAAAGTTTGATATCAAAACTCGCCTTCTTTATTGATTGGGATTGATCATACAATTTGAACACAAAGTCTCAAAGTTGAGTCTCAATTTGGGCAGCACTTTGTTGCATAAGATTAAAGATGATATTTACAATAGAGGCCCTCTTTATTTATAGGGAGAGGCCTTGAGAAAATTTAGGAAACCTATAACTACTTTGACTTATTCAACAAAAGAGTCCTATTTGACTTAGGACTTCCTTTGTCTCACATGTAATTACATTTTGGAAAAATACATGTGAATATGTCCAAAACAAAATACAAATTGCATATACAAAACTGAAAATAAACTAAGGCACGAAGAAGAATATCAGCTGCCACCATCATTCTTCATTGTAATTGCTATTAAAAGGTAAGACTGCAGATTGCATATCTGATTTCTATCCATCACCACTATCAACACTCTTCAGAAAATTGTGATACATGTCCTTTACTACTTCCATCTCATAAATGTCCGGTCCAAGTGTATTGTCTGAAACAACATGAGTTTCGATGATTGTATCTTTCACCACGTTTATCGCCTTCTTTGGTGATAGGTCAATCATTTGGAAAGTGAGCACCTTTAGATGACATGATGACCTCGGTAGTTAGCAGAAGAACTGCAACAAAAAGTCATGATCTTGCAATTAGGGGAAGTACTGGTAATTTTGGGAAACTGCATGTTGATGATCATGACTATGGAGACACACTTGAAAAGGGCTATAGTGTGAGCAGGCCAAAATTCAGAGGAAATCGGGTTTGGAAGATCAAAACTAAAAAATTCCCAGAGTTAGGAAAATTTGGGAGAGTGTTTGCATGGGCGGCAAAATTCGCCGCCCTTGCATGTGTTTGGGAAGATCATTGGTTATCATGCATAAGTGGTGAAAAATGCCACCGCTGCATGTTATCACTTGCAAAGGTGTAAGGTTCTGCATAGTCGGTGATTTCAACCGCCGTTGCAGAAGATAAGGAAAAGTTGCATGTTGGAGCGGCGAATTTCACCGATATTGCAGGTAGGATGGAAATAAGTTTGAATGGCCTTTGGTGTTCAAGCGGCAAATAACGCCGACACTGCAATATAGTAAGGACTGCAAGGGTTTTGATGTTCGAGCGGCGAATTCCACCGACGATGCATAACACAAGTCACTAGGTAATGTGAGGTAAGGGCGGTAGATTTTGGCGACAAGAAGACTTAGGGTACAAGGATTGACTCGTTCTAAAAACCCAGGAAAACATGAAGAATGAACCAAGATCGAAACACACAAAAATGGCCACACAAAAGAAAAACAACCATATAACAAAAAGCCGTAACGAGAAACAAACAAAACAAAATCAAAAACCATACAAACCATCATTTTAACCAAAACCCTAAAAATGAAAGCAAGTAAAAGACTTACCTGTAGCGTCGGTGGAAAACCTAAGCTCGATGATGAAGAGTTTGGTTGAATCCAAAATGATGCAGCCGAATGGTGCGAAGGAGTCGAGAGGAAAGCCAAGAAGAATGAAAATGAAATGACCAAAGAAAACATATTTAAAACATGAAAATATGCCTTTAACGAGTGGCATAAGTGACCATTGATGGCACTCCAAGATCAAGATCCCGAAGATCTTGTTTGGGGCGGCAATTTCGGGCATTCTGACACGTTTCACAAAGAATGCAAAAGCAGTAAATTCTGCCAACGCTGCATTCAAAACTTTGGTGAAACATGCTATGACAGCCAAAAGTGCCGCTCAGACACATTGAAAAAGAAACCAAACGTAAGAGCGGCAAAAAGTGCCGCTACCGTACATTAAACCAAAAAGATGTTAAGTCGGTAATTTCTGCCGACATCGCATAAGCAAACACAAAGACATGTAATAGCGGCAATTTTAGCCGACTTTACTTGTGAATACTCAAAAACTCACTAACACTTGGAAAATGACCAAAATTGACATTTTTATCAGTTTATGACTAAATCGATGCGTGCAAACATCGAGGAATCAATTCAAGCACATGTCACAAACTAGTTTAGGATGTCAAATGACTTCGCAAAGGATCAAGAGAATTTTGTCTCAATTTGCGAGCTTAGAGTGTAGATTCACGAAATGGACAAGTTTCGTGGGGGGTTGTCTACAAAATCGAGTGTAGCTGATTTTGAGAACAACAGGATAAAATGCTACATGATGTCTAAGATAATGTTTTTGACAAGGTGTTGCAAGACATGGACAAATTTGGGTGTCTACATTTTGCCCCTCTTTGAGATGATGTTCAAGATGATGAGATTTGCGTTGAGTAACATCATTTCAAAGAAGCTAAGGTATGGATAGAGGAAAATGAAAGTGATGATGATGGAAAGATGATGGGATGATGATGGAAAGATAGGATGATGATGCCCCCTCGAGAGGATAGGCAGGTTGGACAAACACGGGTAGGCTCTTGAAAAGAAATGGCTTAGTCAAGAATGATAAGATAGGGAAATGGATAGAAGAAATGATGATGTGTTATGTTGCAATGAAAGTGAGCAACCATGATGTTTGATATAGCACTAGATGTTATCCAAGGTATAAGAACCAGGGTGACAATGTGTCTTGTGCCCCAGCGTAATACAAACTTGTCTAATGTATGAGGAAGTAAACTTAGAGCATTAAAGTCCTAATGCACAAAAGGTATGATATGACCTCAGATGCAAAGGATAGTGCAAAAAGCTATTCCAACATACACAAGATATGAATATTAGCTAGAATGATACTAATGTGATACAAATGCAAGATAAAAAGATAACACACACAAGCAAGAAAGCAAGCATGCACAAATGATTCAAAAACAAACAAGTTATTGCCCCTGTCAAGCTGTAAACCAATGATTAATTGTTTTCATGATGATGATAGTTGAGAGTGTTGTCATTGCGGGGAAAGCTATATCCTTAGATCAACACAAGGTTGTTTGCTGAGTTGGTTGGCTGATTGGCGGATTGATTTGGCTTACAACAAGGCTAGGATCAAGACCATGGATTGCACTTGGATAACTTGGCTTGATTGATTAACTTGATTGGTGTGGATTAAGGATGGGCTTGCACTTGGATCATTGCTTGGATTCTTTGGATTGATTTGATTTGATGAATGGATGATTAGATTGATTTGGAGTGATGAAATGTTGATGATGGGATGATATGTGGTGGATTGAGCTGCTTTTGGTTTGTTTCAATTGGATTTGATGTGATTGAGTTGATTTGCTTTGGTGTTAATGATGATAGTGATGGTGTGATGATTGGAGTGTCTACTCAATCTAAGCATAAGCAAGTGTTCTCAGTGTGCTCAAAGGATGTAAAACAAACAAGGTATTTCCCTTGTCAAGTCATAAACCAATGATTGATTGTTTCATTGATGATGATAGTGTTGTCATTGTAGGGAATGATATATCCCTAGATCAACACAAGGATGTGGGAATGCTATATCCCATTGATGATGATTGATTGGTTCATGACAAGATTAGGATCAAAAACTTGTTGATTTGGTTGGATAATATTCCTTGATTAATTGGCTTGCTTGATATGGATTAGTGTGACTTGGATTTAAGATCATTGCTTAGATTGATTGGATTGATATGATTGGAAGAAGTGATTGATTGAAATGGATGAATGAATGTTCTTGATAGGAAGAATTGATGATGGTGATGATTTGATTTTGATTGAATGTTGATGGAGTGGATTGTTTTGGATGAAATGATTGGTTTTATTGCTTGGATTTTTCATCGGATATTTGATTTTTTCTTTTTTTTTGAATTTTTTTTTGTTGTGTTTTTTTTGGGGGGATATTTTGTTTTTTTTTGTGTTTTTGAATGTTTTGGGATGTCAATGCATTTACAATTTGGGTAGCCTTTGTGCTAGATACCAATGACAAGGGAGAAAAGCAAGTCTAGGTGCAAGGATGGATAAAAGGATTGGATGGATAAAAGGATGGGCTCATAGTAAATGGGATGGAAGGCTCATGAGAGTTCGATGGATAGATAAGAGGATAGGCCATATAAGGGATGGATGCTTGCCCCATGATAAATGGATAGGTAGGCTATAGTGGAAAGCTCATGATAAATAGATGGGGATAAGCTATAAGATGGAAATCTCATGATAAGGATACACCATAGTGGATGGATCATAAGGGAGCTAGGATGTGATCTCCAAAGGCTATGTTGCATAGGAAGAATAACTTTCCCCATTCTAGGTGGTAATGCTTAGGATTTTTACATGACAAAGTTCATGACCAAGGGATGACATGATTGGATTTTACATGGCGCTTATGATGATATGATGACATGATGGATTGGTTTAAATGGGATGGATAAATGGTCAATGGATAGGCCTTGGTTTGGAAAGAAGGTATGTCAAGAAATATCCAAACATGTTTCAAAATTTTGCCCCTATGTCTTTATCAAGATCAAAAGGAGGAAGGGTAGATGAATGGGTTCAATAAGATAGGTATATGGATGTAATGGCTAAGGATGGTAGAATGGTCTATGATAGGTTGGAAATGGATAGGTTGGATGAGACAATGTGCCCCCAAGTGTAAGTGACATAGAAGATCAACCTACACATGACGCCTGTTTGCCAGGTTTTCACCGTTGGATGAAGGGATTTCTCTTTACTATTTTGAATTTTTTTTTGATGGGATAGCATGACAATTACACATGGTGCCTGTTTGCCAGGTTTTCACCATGGTAATGAATAGAAGGAACTCAAGTACCTAGTTTGATGAAAGGTGATAGTCCCACTAGAGATGGATGTCATTGCATGGACCATGTCATTATGCTCATAGATGTTGATAAGGGATTGTGTGGATAGGAAATGGATTAGGTAGATAGTGGATTATGAAAGGTTCATGCAAGGATAGATGGATGGGGATAGTGGATTAGGATGTGGATTATGTAGGGCTTATGGAATTAAGATGGATAAAAAGTTTATGCCAAAGCATGGACCATAGGGATAGCATGGGGGAGATATGTAGGATAATGGATGGAAGATGGGGAGATGTAGTTATGTGAAGGTGCTACGGAGTGGAAGGGAACCATGACCAACAACTGCACACACCGTGATAAACATTGAAGCTTTTGATTGGATGGTGGTGTAGGAAGCAATAGAGATGTTTGCTTAGGAGATGGTTGATGAAGTGATTTAGGAACCCACATAGATTTAGAATTTTTAGTGCTTTTGTTTTTCTTGTGGGATTTTTGAAGGGAATGGAAGTTTTGGATGGAAATAGGCTCTTGGATGGATATAGGTGGTTGGGATTCTTGAGATATGGATGAGGATGCTTCATTTGTTTTGCTAGCTGTTTGCTTAGAAACCCAAACCATTTTGCTTTTGGGCTTTGCTTTTGGAGGTATGGGCTTGGATAGATTTTTTAATGGACTTGGCTTTGATTCTTTGCTTTGGTGCTCTAAGGCATTAGGATTTTTAGGACTTTTAGTAGGATTTTTATCTTTATAGGTAGAGGCATCAAAATTTTTGCTTTTGAATCCCATGGGGTGGGTGGAGTGGATGGAATGATTGGAAGCTTCATGTTTAGGCAATGTGTGCTTTTGTTGGCCATGATTAGGGATGTAAGGATACTTATGAATGATAGGTATGTTAGGTGTTGGAAGCAATGGTGGCAAGGTGGATGGAGAGATATTTGGAGTTGGTAAAAGTGGAGGCAAAGTGGATGGTGGAAGGTGTACGGTCACATGCTTTTGACATTTATAGGATGATGGAGGCGGAATGGAAAAATATGTTTTGGGTAGATGATGGGGGGTGCGATGGAAAGTGGTAGGTTTAGGATGCATGAAGGGATTAGCAACATCTTGGCCTTGTTTACCTTGGGGTGTGTATCCAAGGCCATATGAGCATGGAGGGATCTTGACATGGTTTGGCTCCAAAATACCTTGTTCATAAAGGCGTAGACCTTTGCCTTGATAGAGTATACGATGGACAATGGGACTTGGTGTGGTTAGGGAACTAGACTTGAGCTCTTTATTAGATGGAGGAGGTGAAGTGGATAAAGGTTGTTGTTGTCATTAGTTAGAACATTCATGGATGAATTTGGTAAGACCACTAGGATATGATGGTGGACTTGAAATGGGATCGATGGTAGATGGGGATGAAGGATCAATAGGATCTTGATTAGCATTGTGTTCACTAAGATCCAAGCTATTTGTTTGATCTTCTATGCTTATGTGTTCTTGAGAGGCACATGTCTCATTATGGATAGGGCTAGATGGTGGATGACTACGATCAATTTGGATATCTTGCTCATGGATGGATATAGGATTATGGATAGGATCAAGGTACTTTTGAATAGGTTCTTCATCATAGATATCATCTTGATCATGAGATAGATAAAGTTTTGCCAAATGGATCATCATGGTTTTCATGATCTTAGCTAGAACGTTGATCATAACTATGAGCAAAAATATGATTAAGTGGGCTATAAAAGGGATAAATTTGCTCATGAATGAGGTCATGGTGATGGCTAATAGCTTGAAGGCAATCCATATGTAGGTCATAGATAGGTGGAACTTAGAGGTGCTTTGATCTTGATTAAGATTAAGGTCCAATATTTCCACATGTTTAAGATTATGCTCTTGACATACCTCTTGACTTTGGATGGAAGCAGAAGGTTCTTGAGTGGACTTGATAGACTCTTGAGGGTTATCGACATGAGGGCATGATGGATCTTGACTTAGGCTTGTGGTTGGAGACTCTTGAATAGATTTGTTGGCTTGTAGGTCACATGATGGGCTTAAAGGGATAGGTATGTTAATGGAAGGCTCTTGAAGAGGCTCAAGGATATGTGAACCACATGATGAGATTATAGGATTGGACATGACCTTTGGAAGTTCTTTGGTAGGCTCATGAATGGGTGTTTAACATGGGGGTGGTCTATTCCTAGCTAGTAGCCAATGGATCACATCCTTCACAAGGGTATGAGTGGATGGGTAATATAATGGATGAGAAATAATAGCACATGATGTTGTAGGCTTAGGACTAGGATTAGGTCGAGGGATAATTGGACTGGGTGGATTAGGATTTGGATTGGATGAAGGGATAATCTTACCACAATTTATGAGGTTTGTGATCAATCTCTTAAGTTTGACACAATTGGTTGTTGTATGGCCCTTATACCTATGGTATGCACAATAATGGTTTTCATTATACCAAAGGGGTTTAAAGATTGGTTCAAAAGGTTCTATCAGTGGCAGCTCAATCAAATTTGCTTGAACTAATTGTTGTATAGTTATGTCCAAGGGATCTTGTGGTGGAATATTGGTAGAACATGAGGATAAAGGTGATGAAGGTTGGTGGACCAATGGACTAGGGGTAGGATCATATGGTGGTGTTATGATAGGGCTAGTAGGCTCATGTATTAGCAAGTGATTGGATGATGAAGGCCACTCATAAGATGCATTGGCTAGATTGGTATCTCCCTTGTCAAAGGTAATTAAGTCTTGTTGTATTAGGCTCGCTTGGTTTATGTACAAAGGGCCACTTGGAGTTGCATGTGCTTCTTGTTGTAAAGGTGGATTTGGGCTCATTTGTGCTTGTTGGGGAGGCCATTGATAGTCTTGGCAACTGGGTGTAATGGTATGATATGTAGACAAAAGATCTCGAGGTGGACTCAAAGATGTGGGCATTTGATCTTGTTTGCAAGGTTGACTTGTGTTCACTTGATTTATATACAAAAGGCCATTTGGACTTGCATGTTGTTCTTTTGATATCACTTGATTGCCTTGTGGATGGGCTTGGTAGTGCATTGGAATGGTGGCATGAGGGATTGGATAAGCTTGAGGTGGATGTTCATAGGTTGATGTGGCATTGTCTTGGTGGATAGGTGGATTAAGTTGATAGGAAGTGGATGGATATGACATGTGACTAGATGGATTAGGTTGATAGGAAGTGGATGGTTAAGGATTGTTTTGCTTGTTGGGCTTGACTAGTGGCTAAAAGGTGTTGGACTTGGGCTACAAAGTGTTGCAGTTGAGGTAATTGGCTTGCGTGGGGTTGAGCTCTTTGGATGAAGAATTGTAATGTTTCAATGGCATCTTGGTTTAGGGGTTGTGATCCTTGACAAAGATTTTGGAGGAATCTTTGGAATTTGATTTTTGGGTCCTCTGGTGTAAACATGTTGTCACCCAAGTGTTTGTCTTAAGTCCTTTTAGCAAGTGCTTGTTTAGGGATTTAGATGATGATGTGGATTGTTTGGATGATGTGGATGAAATTAAGTTGGATATGATGTGTGTTGACTAGGATGAATGTTTAGATTGATTTGTTTATGTGCTTGGTGTTTAGAGCTTGATTTGGCAATGTTCAAACAAATGATTATGCATATACACACATGAATCAATCATGCAAGACACATAAGCAAGTTTAATTTTGAAATATGAAGAATGTGATGATTAAGTAAGCACTTGAAAACACATCACAAGTCTAATGTCTAGTCAAGTGGGTATGGCCAATTAGGTCTTAGGCTATCTATTGCACAAGGTTGACTAAGGAATTGAAAGTGAAATCCTGCCACACAGCCAGGAGAAAGGGGTAACCCACCCTTCACCTTCACTTCCCAAAGGTATAAAGTTCTTTGGGGCTTAGCCAAGAGTGACAAGATTCTAACTCCCAATGAGGGTGTCTTTTGATTCAGCCTCGATTGAGGTCGTCCCTTGGAGTGGTGTGTCTCCAAGCAGGCCTCCTAGATAGGGTATACAAAAGCAAACCAAGTGAGTTGTCACTTGATTCACACTCACAATTGTTAATTGACCCTTTAGAAATGAGATGTGTGGAAGACAATTCAAGCACTTGTTCATTTTAAATCCAAATCCAAATGTGATGGAAGATAATGGTTTGTTTTAGCCCAATTTTGATGATGTGATCACAAGCAAGTTGTTCGTTTTAAGCCCAAAGTCCAAATGTGTAATCAAGTAAGATTGGAAGATGAAAGATTAGAATGAGTACACTTGATACAATCACTTTCCAATTTTCTGTAGATGTTGATACCAATGTTGCTCCAGCTCCTTAGATGCTCTTGAAAGTCACCAAGACAAAACAAAAGCAAACTTGCAAGCCAAAAATGATATTAGGTCAAATTATGCAATCTGATTAAAATATAAATAAAATGACCTAATATAGAAAAACTAAGTGCATATTCAAATTCTACATGAAATTCTATGCACTTTTAAAAAAAATTCACTGAAATTGGATAAAAAATGCTCAAGTTATGCTCAAATGAAGTTTGCAATGAAGCTGAACTTTGAATGATAAAAAAAACCTTGAAAAATTGTATAGTCACCTAATAAAACTTACTCTATTGTGAAGTTCATCCTCCTAGCTTTCCAACGAGTCCTTGTTTGCACAATTTCTCTTCCATATGTGAAAGTTATGATAAAAAGAAAAAATTTGCCTCCTTATGGGATGTAGGAGGTACGGGTGAACCTTGGCAGTTAAGAAAAGTGCAGAGGCGATTTACTGTTTATCATAAGTGATTTCTTTTTTACCACAAGCAAACCCTTGCAGATCAAATATGACATGAAAAACACCAGATGCAACTCCTGTAGGTGTATAAGCAATGTGGAAAAAGCCCAAAGCGATTGATTTCAGTCAACAAGCGACCTGTATCTACAAAATAACAATAAGCGACAAAAACCCTAGCTTTGCAAAAAGTGATCACTGTCAGACCAAAGGCGATTCAATTATACCAAAAGTGAGCACTACTGAGATGAAAGCGATGCAGATTAGATCAAAGGCGATCACTTTTAAAACAAAAGTGACCCACAAAACACTATAGGCGGCTGATTTTAATGTAGAAGTGACGCAGAGATGTAGAAAGCGGTGGATTTTTGCTCAAAAGTGATACAAAAATGGATGGACGCAAAATGTAATAGCTCATATGTGACTAACAAAAGGCCAAAAGTGACACATAATAGCCCAAAAGTGATCTGTAAAGTTTCAGGTGACAAAATGCAAATATTAACCATAAGCGACCAAGTTTACCAGATGCGATCAGTTTTTGTTCAAAAGCGAGCTGAATTTTACCAAAAGCTAATGACTGTTTGTTTAAAAGTGATGCAAATTTGACCATAAGTGATTAGTTTTTTATCAAAGGTGAGCTTATTTAGCCCAGGCGACTGCTGTTTGAACAAAAGCGACCTGAATTACCAGAGGCGAATTTCTGCAGACCGGTTGTTGTTTTCTTCACCAAATGCTCCATTTTTCATCAAATTTAGGCAAATTTGTACTCAAAATTTATGGAAACAGCCTCCCAGACGTCATGGTGAGGTTAGTTTTGGGATAAGAGATCATTTACATACATTATTATCCAAATCTTTACAAACTAGGGTTAGAAAAATGCAAAACTTTACTACAAAAGCTTGTAAAAATGAAAGATTGGCGCTCCAAGAGATCTAAACTTCACAAAAACAACTCAAACAAGAGAGGTTAATCAAGGACGTGAGTCCCACTGGGCGTGCCAAAATGTATATCAAAAAATTTGGATTTGCAAATGGAAATGATCAAACAATTGAAATGCATAACCTAAACCCAAATCATTCAATACCTCGAAGATGCAAGATGAGCTCAATTGATTGATCACTTTGTTGTGTTGATTGCTTGATTTCACAGCATAACATTGATAAGGAGATAGATGATGGATGGTTGATGGTTGATAGATGCAAGCTAGATGGATTGAAAGAGGATGGATGATGGTTTGAGATGAAGAATAGATCCCTTCCCTTCTAATCTCTTCTTTAATGTCTCCTCCTTCCCCCAAACGGCTTGTAGAGGATAGATTTATAGGCTTGGCTTGGTTCAAATGGATGGCTAGGATCTATTAGGGCTTTAGATGAAATTGATGGATAGGATTAAGTTAGGTTTCCTTGCACAATAAGAAATTGTAGTCATGTGATATGTGGCAATGGAAGATAAGGCTTAGGTGTGCTTGTGTAGATAAATACTAAAATTAGGTCCCATTAGTTGTGCATGTGAAAGATAAAAGTTGCACTACAACACATGATTAAGGGGAAATGGACAAGTGTTGGAATGTGATAAAAGATGAGTGTTTAATTCAAATAAAATATTTGAATTATTTGGGATATGAGTTGGATATTAATTAAATAAGTAAGATTTATTTAATTAATAGGATAGATGAATAGGATAGGATAAGATATGATGTGGAAATTAATTTAAAAAAATTATTTAATTAATTGGGATGGAGATATGATAAATGGGATTATGATGTGGAATTAATTAATTAAATAAAATTTATTTAATTAATTGGCTAAGTAGGATGAGGATGGGATTGAATGGGATTTTAATTAAATAAATAAAATTTATTTAATTAATTGGCTTAGTGGGATAAGTGGGGTTAAGAGTGGGATTTAGAATTGGATTAGGATAAAATGCTACATGATGTCTGAGATAATGTTTTTGACAAGGTGTTGCAAGACATGGACAAATTTGGGTGTCTACAATTTCTTATTATTGAATAAAGATGTCCATTACAAAATATTAATTGTCGGCCTTATATGATCGGCCTCAAAACAAGAACAGAATAGTAAACAACTCCAAAATGATTCTCTTATCCTATTCGGCCCTCTGCTAACACTGATCAGCCTTCCTCTATCTCTGTCTATTCGGCCTCTTCAGACTATATTCTCTTTTCATGCTCCCCTCTCCATAAGCCCACGAGCTTCCACTTTTAAACCTTCATAGTTTAGCCTTCTAGCTCTGGCTGTCGACTCCTTTGCTCTTCAACTGACCCATAATCTTCCTATCCCACTCTCATAAATTCATGACTGCGAATTTAATGACAGTCGATGCCAAAATAAGAAATGCAACCAACATGGAATATCCATGAAGCCCCATGACCTCACCATGCAAGTCTGCACAGATTAATAGCTGGCACACCATGCTAATCGTCAATAAAAAGAGAAAAAAAATGTAGTGCCAAGGAATAGAAACGATGCCCATGCACTGTAGAGGAAATGTAATGGTCACCCCCAAATAGAATAAAGCAGAGCCCACAAATGCCATCACCACCACAAAAAGAAATGATTTAGGTTGTTTCTAAACTTGGTCGAGCCACAGAGGAAAACTCATCGAGTCTTTAATTGCCTTTTGCTAGCTGGATTCTTATCCTCTCTATGCACGATCTAAGGCCTTTTAATATTTAGATATTTGGAAGGAATTACCTGCCATGACTTCATCAAAGATAGCAAGAATTAAATATTTGAGGAGAAGGCCACCAAGAGGAAAAGAAGGTAAACCAAAAAAAATGGCCTCCTATCACTCAGGTGACAGGAGCGACAGGAACATAGCAAAACACCTACAAGAACCAAAATTTGTTAAAACCAAAAATTCAAAATTGAGAGGGACTAGATGCCCCTGCATCAAACTCCCGGGCAAGAAGAAATCATGAGCTCTGGCTCATGAGGTCTTTAATGGAATGACCCATGTTAGTGATCTCGTCCTCAGTAATCCATGATGCATCTTCAATAGGATGATTGCACCACTTGACAAGATACTTGTAATATTCTTTCTTGCGGGTCTTCTTCAACACTTGTTGATCAAGAATGCATTCTATTTGTTGTGGAACATTGGCTGTCCCAACTTGTTCTACATGAGAGGAATCAGCTGCTTCAACTTCTTCAACTTCTATATCTCCTGTGTATGGATGCAAATCTACAACATTGAAAATGGGAGATATATTCAACTCTTCAAGCAGTGATATCTCATAAGCATTGGCTAAAAACTTCCTTAGTATTTTGTAAGGACCAATCTTTTTCATCTGTAGTTTAGTGTATGTCCCTGTAGGAAATCTTTCCTTTTGGAGATGTGCTAATACAATGTCTCCAACTTGAAATTTTAGCTCTCTTCTCTTTAAATCAGCATGCCTCTTATACTGCAAATTGCTATCTTCAATATTATTCTTCACCTTTTCTTGAATGTCATGAATGACTTTAGAAAACTCTTCCCCATCTACACTTCTTTTCTCCATTCCAGCAAGATTATGAAGCTCAAACACACCTCTTGGAAACATACC
The DNA here is from genome assembly GCA_027924645.1 of Cunninghamia lanceolata. Classification (NCBI taxonomy): domain Eukaryota; kingdom Viridiplantae; phylum Streptophyta; class Pinopsida; order Cupressales; family Cupressaceae; genus Cunninghamia; species Cunninghamia lanceolata. The sequence goes on from BSBN01000054.1 coordinate 5,727,930, forward strand.
ATAAACAACATAAAAAGGACTAAAACCTGTGCTTTTATTTGGGGAATCATTATAAGCAAATTCAGCTTGGGCCAACATAAGATCCCAACTTCCAGTTGACTTACCAACAAGACATCTCAACAAATTTCCAAGGCTTCTATTGACAACCTCAGTCTCTCCATCCATTTGAGGATGATATGCTGAACTAAAACTTAGATTTGTGCCCAACTTCTTCTATAGAGTCCTTCATAAATGACCCACAAACTTTGTATCCCTGTCAGAAATAATACTTCTTGGAATACCATGCAACCTTACAACTTCTTTGAAAAACAAATTTGCAATGTTAGTTGCATCACTAGCCTTCTTACATGGTATAAAATGAACCATTTTTAAAAATCTATCAACAACAACAAAGGTTGAATCATTACCCCTTTGAGTACGAGGTAAACCCAAAACAAAGTCCATACTCATAGAATCCCAAAGCCTAGTTGGAACTAGCAATGGCTAATATAAACTAGTATTTTGACTCTTCCCCTTAGCATGTTGACAAACTCTGCATCTTTCCACATATCTTCTCACATCTACCTTCATCCTTGGCCAATAATAATGTGTGCTCAACTACTAAATTTTTTTATCTTGTCCAAAGTGACTAGCAAGACTGCCACTATGCTTTTCCTTCAACAAATTGTCTCTCATGGAGCCTTGAGGAATACACAACTTATTCCCCTTCAACAACAAACCCTCTTGTATCATATAATCATTCCATGGCTCTTTATTCTTGCAAACAGGATCACTGCAAGCTACAAATGCTTCTCCAAAATCTGCATCTTCTGCATACAACTCTCTCAAGCTTTCAAAACCCACACTGTTAGTCTTTATTTCACATAACAACAAATTCTTTCTACTCAAAGAATCAACAACCTTATTCATTTGACCACTTTTATGTTTCAAAACAAAATTAAAACTCTGAATATACTCAACCCATTTAGCATGCCTCTGATTCAATTTGTGCTGGTTGTTGATGAACTGCAAAGCATGATTATCTATATACACAATAAATTCTTTGGGCAAAATATAATGTCTCCATTTCTTGAGGGATTGAACTAAAGCATAAAATTTTAAATCATAAGAAGAATACTTCCTCTTTGCATCATTCAATTTCTCACTAAAAGAAGCAACTGGCTTACCCTCTTGACTCAAAACTACCCCTATAGCCAAACCACTAGCATCACATTCAACTTGAAACACTTTATCAAAATCTGGCAAAGCAAGTATGGGTTGTTCACTCACCTTCTTTTTCAGAAATCTAAAATTTTCTTCAGCCTCTTTAGTCCACACAAATGTTCTTTTACTTCCCTTAATTGTTTCCAAAATAGGTGCTACAACATGACTGAAATTTCTTATAAATTTTCTATAGAAACTAGAAAGACCATGAAAACTTCTTACCTCCATGATTCTCTTTGGTGATGGCCAATCAAGTATGGCCTGAACCTTTTCTATATCCATCTTCAATCCATCCTTTAACACCACAAAACCCAAATAAACAAGTTCAGTCTACAAAAATAGACACTTCTTCAAATTAATCTGTAACTTCTCTTCCTGTAGTCTCTTCATAACCTACCTCAAATGATCAAGATGCTCCTCTTTTGACCTGCTAAACACCAAAATTTCATCCATATACACAACCACAAATTTACCAATAAATGGTTTCAACACTTCATTCATTAAATGCATAAAAGTACTAGGAACATTAGACAACCCAAAAGGCATAACTAGCCATTCATACAACCCATCACTAGTCTTAAAAGTAGTTTTCCACTCATCCCCTGGTCTAATTCTAATTTAGTGATAACCACTCTTCAAATCTATTTTAGAAAAATACATTGACCCACTCAAACAATCCATCAAATCTTCAATCCTTGGGATGGGAAATCTATATCTTATTGTGATTTTGTTTATGGCCCTTGAATCAGTACACATACACCATTCTCCTCCTTTCTTTGGCACCAACACTACAAGCACAACACATGGGCTTAGACTTTCTCTTATCAAACCTTTCTCCAAAAGTTCTGCCACTTGCTTCCTTATCTCTTCATTCTCCATAGGTGTTAACCTGTATGTAGCCTTAGCTCCCATAATCAAATCCATATGATGACTTATGCTCCTAATAGGAGGCAATTCATTAGGCAAATCATTAGCAACAATATCAATATTCTCATTCAATGTCTCTTGTATCTCAACAAGCAAATCATCCAACTTTATAGAAGTCATAACACATTGTGGTTTTGGAACCAGAGAAAAACCAAATTCTTCACTCTTCAAATCTTTCAAGAATTCTTTTCCACTTACCAACATTACTTGATTATTGCTGATGTTGTCCTCTTCTTTCTCCTTTATGGGTAGCAAGGTATGCTTCTCTCCATCCTTCATAATTGTATATGTATTTTCCTTCCCATTATGGACTAAATTTCTATCAAATTGCCATGGTCTTCCAAGCAAAACATGGCACACATCCATTGGCATTATATCACATAAAACACAATCCTTATAACTACCAATCTAAAAATCAACATAGGCATGCTCACTCACCAATATTTGATGGCCTTTTTGTAACCAAGTTACCTTATAAGGAGTTGGGTGTTTGATCCTTTTAAGATTCAACTTCTCTACCATTTCATTAGAAACAATATTGTCGTTACTACCACTATCTATAATGATCTTACAACATTTACCATGAGACTTACACTTTGTTTTGAACAATGCTCTCCTTTGAATTGGTTCTTGACTTTCCTTCTGTGGCTTCAATAATGTTCTCTTCAGCATCAAGGATTCTCCTAATTTTGCTCCATCCTTGTGATGAATTAAAGATCCTACACTTTCTTGATCAACCTGAACAACTTGATTACTCCTTTCAAATTTGGAGTGTCCTCCTTGTGATGATTCTGTACAATCCCAACTCTTGTGCCCAATTTGATTACACTTGTAGCATTTTCTAGTAAATCCTCTTCCTCTTACTTGTGATCCACGTCTTCCATAAGATCTTCCTCCTCTATTCTAAAATCCACCTCTATCATTGTGGGTTGTCCCACTAGAGCTTTTAGCCTCTTCACTTTGATGATGTTGTTGTCCTCTACCAGATTGTTGTCCCCTTCCTCTAAAACCTCTTCCTCTCTTCTTTTCTTGCTGATTCTGCTTCCTTTGCAGCTTCTCTTCTACCTTTAAGGCAAGCTGGTAAGCCTCTTCTAGGCTTCTAGGAGACAAAAGACTCATCTCATCTTGTAGACTGTATTTTAAACCATTCACATAATGGGCTATCTTCTCCACATCTTCTTCAGCATGCCCAGATCTGATGATGAGCTTGGAAAACTCCTCTGTGTAATCTTTTACTGACATCTCCTTTTGCTTCAAATTTTGTAATCTCTTGAAGAGATTAGCCTGATAGTCACTAGGCAAAAATTTAGCCTTCAACTTTGCCACCATTCTATCCCATGAGTTAATCTTCTCCTTATTTCTCTTTCTTCTTTAAGTCTGGACAAAGTCTCCCCACATGGCAGCATGACCTTTCAATCTTGTGCATGCAAATTTTACTCTTTTCTCCTCAGCTACATTCTCATACTCAAAATATTTGTCCAAGTCATTTATCCAGTCAATTAGTTCTTCTCCATTGAGACTTCTAGCATACGTTGGTACATCAATCTTGGGTTTGGATCCCAAATTCATGACTAATCTTATCAGCCTTTCACCAAATTCATCTCATGGGTCTACCTGTCTTTCCTCACATTCTTCTCTCTGAGGTTCTTCTTCCTCATCACTGACATCTTCAATATCAGGGTTTCCTCTCCTTTGTGCCCTCTCAAGAGCATCCATCCTCTCAATCAAAGTCTGCATCAACTCAGGGTCTACTTGATCCCTTCAGCCTCTACCTCAGCCTCTACCCATACCCATCCTTCTCGGAGGCATATTGACCACCCTCAATGACCAATTTTAATCTAACCTAGCTCTAATACCAAACTGATGGCACAGCCTTACCAATCACCTCACAATATCCCAATTTAGAAAAATAAACACGAAGTTCACTACCAGAAAATGATAGGAGAGCAAAAACAAGAATGACAGGAAGAGAAATAACAGGGATTTCTTATTATTGAATAAAGTTGTCCATTACAAAATATTAACTGTTGGCCTTATATGATTAGCCTCAAAACAAGAACAAAATAGTAAACAACTCCAAAATGATTCTCTTATCCTATTCAGCCCTCTGCTAACATTGATCAGCCTTCCTCTGTCTCTGTCTATTCAGCCTCTTCAGACTATTCTCTTTTCATGCCCCCCTCTCCATAAGCCAATGAGCTTCCACTTTTAAACCTTCACAATTTGGCCTTCTAGCTCTGCTTGTCGACTCCTTTGCTCTCCGACTGACCCATGATCTTCCTATCCTGCTCTCATAAATTCATGACTGTGAAATTAATGACAGTCAATGCTAAAATAAGAACTGCAGCCGTCATGGAATATCCATGAAGTCCCACAGTCTCACCATGTAGGTCTGCATAGATTAATGACTAGCGCACCATGCTAACCATCGACAAAAAGAGAAAAAAATGTAGCGTCAAGGAATAGAAATGATGCCCATGCACTGCAAAGGAAATGTAACAGTCACCACCATACAGAATAAAGTAGAGCCCATGAACTCCATCACAGCCACAAAAAGAAATTATTTAGGTTGTTTCTAAACTTGGTTGAGCCACAAAGGAAAACTCATCGAGTCTTTAATTGCCTTTTTCCAGTTGGATTCTTATCCTCTCTATGCATGATCTAAGGCCTTTTAATATTTAGATATTTGGAAGGAATTACCCACCATGACTTCATCAAAGATAGAAAGAATTAAATATTTGAGGAGAAGGCCACCAAGAGGAAAAGAAGGTAAACCACAAAAAATGACCTCCTGTCACTCAGGCGACAGGAGTGACAGGAACACAGCAAAACACCTACAAAAACCAAAATTTGTTAAAACCAAAAATTCAAAATTGATAGGGACTAGATGCCCCTGCATCACTTAGGCACAGTCAAGGCTTAAATATTATCAATAAAGTTATTATGGTCCAAGAACTGCTCTTAGTCTACACCCATAATAATTCTCTTTATACACTTAGATAATCATTATTATTCAATACTACTTTGGTTTGAACAAAGACAGCTCGAATAATAGAAAAAGAGAGTATCAAGATGTTACCATGTGGTCTAAAGACCTTGCAATATCAGCATTCAAAAGTTTTGCAAGCAACATCTATGTTTGGTGTCAGCCTCATGGCCTCGGCCAAGTGATAGGTTTTAGCAATGCTTTCAAAAGATAACATAGTGGTATCCTCTATGGCCTCTATGACCTCATAATGATTACATAGTGGTAACAACTATGGCCTTGATGGCCTCTTAATGATTACATAGTAATACACTGCTATATATGATAATAACACCATGAACATCATTAAAATAGAAGTAGAGATATATACTCACATTACTAGTTCAAGTTCAATTCATAAACAAGATTCATACCTGTTTATAAAATATACAGTTGAGTTTGGCCCTTCAAGGATAACTTTTGTGTGCCTGTCAGTGGCTCTATCCACGAGCTACATGCACCAACCCCACGTTACTTCTATAGCAATTCTTTTTTTTGTTGTCCCGTTTTTTAACTTCCTATTCTTTGATAATGAAGACCACAAAAGCATGTATCAAAATGATACCCTATGCATACTCTTGCATGCGTTAACTGCCTACTAGCAAGATCTGTCACCATTTTCTATGTGTAGTGGTAAGAAATAGTTTCAAAATCCTCTGCCACCTCACGGGATTCCCTACAGTCCACCAACTCCATCATGATGTGGTAGTGAAGTTGAAGCTCATGATAAGCTTCTTCTCAGCCTCCACTCACTCCACTTATTGTGGATAGTGGTTGGTCAACTACCCAAAAGATAAATATAAATATATTAATATTAATAAGGGTACTCAACCTCTATGGAGGTTAAGAATAATTATATCACACACACACACACATATTGACATTCTAAGAGCATTGTCTAGTCGAATCAATATGGATGACATTGAAATAACTCAAATTGTCATGCTGACATAGATCAAACTAAAAACAAAAAATAAAGGAAAGATGATAACTCACTCTACCTTGCATGGGTTCACAAAGACTAATTTCAATACTCAAATGGCAATCTGACCTTTTCCCAACATCTATCTCCTCCTCCCAGATGATACTCTCCTTCTGACCTTGCAGGAAGATTATTTTCTTGATTACACTCACAACCATATAACCATGATTAGTGTATCATCATTTGATTCACAAAACATTATGATAAAATAATCTTATCAACATGTAATCTCATGTCTATACTAAACATTAGTCAATATTCATATAATCAATGATTCTATTTGATATTTTCTGCAAACATCAAATCATTAAACTATGATTAATCATCTTGTTTACCACACAAAAGAAAGATTAATCTAAATCATAACTTGGGAATGTAACATATCTCCCACCATAAGAATCATCATCCCCGATGATTAAATGTCTTCAAAATCAAACCAACATAATAGAGAAAAGTGTTATTTTAGCATAGTAAAAAGCTTTTTAAAAGAGATGGGGAAATCTCACATAAATATCCTCATAGTTTTCCTAGGTGGCATTCTCTTCTGCATACTAGTCCCATTGGACCTTGCATTGAGTTTTCTCTTTATTACATAAGCGTAGCTTACACGTTTCAAGCACCTTGATGGGCTTGATCACTACCACCCCTGGGTCCTTCACTTATATATCATTCCAATCAAGAATAGGAATATGATTATCTCTAGAAAAAATATTTTTCAAATAGGAAACATGAAAAACATTATGCATCATGGCAAGGACTGGCGGTAGAGCAATTCTGTATGCAACTGGGTTGACTTCTTTGAGAACTTTGAAAGGACCCACATATCTAGGAGCCATTTTGGTGTCTTTCCAAACTTCATGGAGATCTTTTGAGGTTTTACCCTTAGAAGGACTTTTTCTCCCATTGAGAAATGCCTTTCGATGCGTTTAGCATCCACATTTAACTTTTTTTGCCTATCATTGGCTTCCACTAGCCTTTTCTTAATTAGATGGACTTGCTCTTCCATTTCTGATAGCATTTCTGGACCAAGGCTAACCCTATCTTCTAGCTTATCCCAGCTTATAGGGGTTTGGTACTTTCTTCCATATCGTGCTTCAAATGGAGCCATCTTAATTGCAGAATGATAGGAATTATTGTAGGTAAATTGTACCAAAGGAAGATAATCTTCCCATTTGTATTGTTGATCCATGCAATACATTCTCAATAAATCCTCCAGCACTTGGTTTACCCTTTTGGTTTGGCCATTTGTCTCAGGATGATAAGAAGAGCTTATATTCAATTGGGTTCCAAGTGTAGAAAACAAGGTTTGCCAAAACCTTGATGTCAGAATGATAGGAATTATTATAGGTGAATTGCACCAAAGGAAGATAATCTTCCCATTTGTATTGTTGATCCATGCAATACATTCTCAATAAATCCTCCAGCACTTGGTTTACCCTTTTAGTTTGGCCATTCATCTAAGGATGATAAGCAGAGCTTATATTCAGCTGGGTTCCAAGTGTAGAAAACAAGGTTTGCCAAAACCTTGATGTCATATGGGCATTCCTATCTGAGATAATCTTTTCAGGAATTCCGTGCAATCTAAAAATTTCTTCACAAATTTGTGGGCTATGATGGGTACCCCATCTGTTAGATTCCCAGGTATAAAATGTGCTACCTTGGTGAGTCTATCCACCACAACCAAAATAGCATTATGTTTGTTCCTTGGCATAGGAAGTCCTTGCACAAAGTCCATGCTTATGATTTCCCATTTCCATTCTAGAATTTTATGAGGGTATAAAAGACCTATCAAGTGATGGTGTTCCACCTTCACCCTCTAGCATTCTAGACATGCAGCTACAAACTTTATAGCATCCCTCTTCATTCCTTTCCAGAAGTATAAGGGTTTCACATCAACTAGTAACTTTGTTACTCTAGGATGTCCTGAATAAGGTGCAAAATGAAACTCTTTCCGCATAGTGTTCCTTAACTCCTCAAAATTTGGAACATACATCCTTCCTTTATACCTTAATAACCCATCTGGTTCAAGGTAAAATTTATCATATTTTGAATTCTGAGGATTTTCCAAAAGGTCCTATTTTACCTTCTCGTAAAACTCATCTCCCTTAGACTTTTGTAGTACCTAATTCTTAAAATCAGAATGTATGGAGATCATTGAGGAGATATGTCTTCTCCTACTTAAGGCATCCAATTTGATCTCAAAGTCATAGTCTGAGATTAACTCCAACCATCTTCTTTGGTGAGCATTTAGATGTGGTTGTGTGAATAGATATTTGAGCCTTTGATGGTCTATTTTCAGTTCAAAGGGTTTTCCAAGCAAGTAGTGTCTCCACATTTATAGAGCATGTATTACTGCTGCCAATTCCAAATCATGAGGGGCATAGTTTTGTTCATAAGTTTTTAGTTTCCTCGATTCATATGCAATAACTTGTCTATCCTAGACTAGTACACCACCTAAGCCTTCCCTTGAGGCATCAATAATGACTACAAAATGACCTTTCAAGTCAGGTACATTTGAGATTGGTACTGAAGTCAATCTTTCCTTCAGTTGGTCAAATGCCTCCTGACACTTGTCTGACCACTCAAACCTCTTGCCTTTTCTCTATAAAGAAGTAATAGGATAAGCAGTTTTTGAAAAGTTTTCACAAATTTCCTATAGTATCATGCTAGCCCATGAAACTTCAAACCTCATGTACATTCATTGGTATTATCCATTCCATTATGGCTTTAATCTTAGCTGGGTCCATAGCTATTCCCTTAGCTAAAATTATATGGCCCAAATACTGCACTTCCTTTTGAAAGAAAGTACACTTGGGAAGCTTGTCATATAGTTTATGCTTTCTCAACCTCTGAAGAACAATCCTTAAATGATGAAGGTGTTCTTCCTCATTCTTAGAGTACATTAGGATATCATCAAGAAAAACTAGGACAAACTTGTCCAAATAGTCTCTAAACACATTATTCATTAAGTTCATAAATGTTGCATGTACATTTGTTAATCTGAAGGGTGGGATAGTAAACTCGTAATGCACATACCTTGTTCTAAAGGTTGTTTTATGGATATCCTCATCCTTTAACCGCAATTGATGGTACCCAAATCAAAGATCGATCTTAGAAACACAATTGCTCCTCTCATTTGATCAAAAAGATCATCAATGCAAGGCAATAGGTTTTTATTCTTAATTATTGCCTTGTTTAACATACGGTAGTCTGCATAACGGTAATGTACCATCTTTCTTTTTCACAAATATTACTGGTGCTCCCCAGGGTGACACACTGGGTCTTATCAGTCCTTAATCCAACAATTCTTGCAATTGAGCCTTTAACTCCATTAACTTAGTTGTGGTCATTCTGTATGGAGCTTAGATATAGGTTCTGATCCTAGAATTATATCCATAGAGAAATCAAAAGCTCTTTTAGGAGGTAATCTTGGTAGCTCATCTGGAAATACATTCTCAAAATTTCTAAGAAAAGGGTATCTGTCCATATCTGATCTCTCTCGATCTATGGATTCCCTCTTCTCAATTCCACTGAGTTTCTAAGATTCATAAAATGTTAAATAATCTTGAAAATTAGTTTTCTCAAAACTGTTTAGTTTCTCCATTTTGACAGTGAAAAGTTGGCATCCTTTTCTTTGAGCTCTTTTCATTTGTAGGGCAAAAATTTGTCTCAGTTTGACCTCTCTAGGGGTTCCTTACAAAAAGACCTTATTTCCTAGGTCATCTAGACATTCTATTGGTTTGGCATAACAATCCACCTTAGCTCGGTGTCTCCATAACCAATTTATCCCAAGGATAACATCTTATAAGCCTAATAGGGCTATGTAAAGATTCACCTCAGTGTAGAAACTTGGAAGTTCAATCTTAGCCTCAAACAAGCATTGCTCTACTTGAGCTTTGGTATGATTTGCATATTCAACTGACCAAGTGTTTGCCATGTATCCAACATTTCTAGAAATTTTACTTAAAACTTTTGGAGAAATAAAACATTCTGTAGCACCAATATCTATCAAAACTGAAATTGGGAAACCAGATAAAATACCTGTAGTTCAATGGGAGTAATTTGGTATTTAGCTTGTCTATTTGGTGCAGTCATGGTAGGAGGGTTCACATAATGAACTATTTGGACCATGCAACAAGAGTAAACACAATGGAATCAACTCAAAGATATGAAGCAAATGTAGATTCAATCATTCAGTATATCATAGAATTCAAATACAATGCCAGCATCATGGGGGCTTATAACTAAGGCTCAAAGGCCTAATTACAGAATATCACAAGATATAGCTTTGATGTTCCTTCGCATAAAAAATCTAAACTATGAATTTATGCGAATGATCACAACTTGATAACTACTTTCCTAAGGATCTATTACATCAATATATATCATCTCCAGAACAATAAATTCCTCTGCGTCAGCCAAGGAAGGTTACAAACTCCAATGAAGAGCTGTAACGTGTGAACACGGATAGGTCAGACCTAAATGTATAGAACACCTCCACCAATGAATGGAATAACATGCAGATCTTTGAGGAAGGTCGGCCATGAACCAAAGATCATTGAATGATGTGTCATTAAGGTCCACAAGCCAAGGACTGTTCTGCAAGTCTTCTCCTTCAGTTGATTGTTTGAGACTATTAGAATGCTCTATTATGGGAAAACAAATGATCTTCTGATAGCGATAAGTTTCCAATAACTAATCCAAATGCTCTGAAATCTGCATATGATGTAGATGAATGAATCTAGATGCTAAGTCTAGATCCAAAAGATGTGAAATGCAATGGTGGCAGAATGCGGACCAAAATACAGAAACTACTATTGACTAAACTACCTAAAATGAACTAGAAAATGAAAAGAAACAAACTAAAATGCAAACAAACTAAAATGCAAATGTTTTTTGATTGATACAAGATTGCTCTTGAACCAAGGATGCTCCTGCATTAGACATATGAGGTTATTGAAAAAGTGAGTCCCTCACTTTGCTGGGGCTAGGGGAGAACCAAGACGGTCCACATTAGCCTAAGAAATCCATGATGAATCTTGTTCTGGTCTACCTTTCCACTTCACAAGATATTCTTTGTATTGTTTCCCTCTAGTGCTGCATCCAACTCTGCTATCCAAAATGTCTTCAATCTGCTCCAGTGCTTGTTGTGGTAACTGCTTCTTCAGGTCTTCTTCCATGCTGTCACTGAACTCTACTTCATGATACTGATATAGGTCTGCAATGTTGAAAATAGGTGATATACCCAAGGTCTCCGGTAATTCCACTTCATATGCATTTCCTGAATCAAATTTCTTGAGTATCTTACAAGGTCCAAACTTCTTCATGTTCAACTTGTTATATGTCCCAACTGGAAATATTTCTTTTCTCAAGCACACCATCACTTCATCTCCCACTTCAAATTCCTTATGTCTTCTCTTCTCATCTACCTATTCCTTATACTTATTGTTCATATCCTCAAAATGCTTCTTCACCTGATTATGCATTGTCTTCATATGATCTGCAAATTCTTTTGCTTCTGCACTCCTCTTTTCTTCCATGCTAATATCTCTTAATTCTACTACTCCTCTAGGGTTCACTTTGGTAACAATCTCAAAAGGTGTTCTTCCAGTACTCCTATTTACTAAATTACTGTATGCAAACTCTTCTTGTGAAAGAATCAAATCCCAACTTCCTGTCTTCTCTCCAACCAAACATCTCAACAAGTTTCCCAAACTCCTATTCACTACCTCTGTCTGTCCATCAGTCTATGGATGAAAAGTTGAACTAAACTTCAAATCTGTCTTCATCTTCTTGCAAAGTGTCTTCCAAAAGTATCCAACAAACTTTGTATCTCTATTTGAATGATCCTGCAGAGATTCAAAATCATTAGGGTGGCATTTGTTTAGGCAACTATATTCTAGTTTTTCAGAAATTTTTTCTAGTTTTGTCTACATCCGAGTAATTGGCATTTTCAGAGGCCTTCAGAGTAGAATTTGGGGTAAAGACTTTCATCGATTACTTTGAGTGATAGCCGTAGGCACAGCTCGATGCAACTCAATCTAGCTCTTCAGGAGATCTTTCCAACGAGTTTGAAATGTCTAGATTTCAACTACTGGCTAGAAGTTATGACCCTGCCTAGTGGGGTCCAAAATTTAGTAGTTTTTTTGAAATTTTGAAAATTTTGAAAATTTGAATTTTAATAGTTTCGTCACCTTCCAACCATCCATTTCAAATTCTATGGATAAGGTGACCTTTCATATTCTTTCTCATTGTATATAATGAACTTTTGATGCAATAAGAAATCCTCTTTGGTTGCTTGCAACTTTTTTACAAGTTCTGCACATTGAGCATTTTGTTTATTTTCACAATACAACAAGCTCAGTGCTAGGTATTGTTATCTAAATTCTCCATTAAAATTTAGATTAGTGGTATCAGGGCAGTTCATTCTTTTATGTCACATCGTACACGGTCTGGTTATACAAGGTTGGGATTGCAGACAAGAGACCCATTAGATTACCTACTCTTGAGATGCACACGACTGAAGATGGGAGAACAAAGAGATGGATCTAACCCTTTCAAGGATCTGGTACAAGAAGCTTTGGCAAAGCAATGTTAGGATATGATGACTGAATTCAATCAAATTCTCCAACAAAATCATCAACCAGAAGATACAGTTGGAGTGCCATTTCATGGTCACACCCCATTCAAGGTACAAGTAAACTTTGACATTCCAAATTTTGAAGGAAAAATTAATGTAGATGTTGTTGATGATTGGCTATCAAAACTAGAGAAATATTTTCCTATAAACCACTTCATAGATGTTGAGAAAATAACCTTTGCACTCCTCAAAGCTGAGGAACATGTGAAACAATCTTGGGAGAATAGACTACTAGCTAGAGATGATGGCCTTGACAGCCAAGGATTTGAAATGTTGGAGGATGACAATCCCATATGGGGAGAATTTTTGGAATACATTAAGGAGGAATACTACCCTAAAAAATTCATGAGAAGTACATACAGTGGCAATTACTTTGACAAAAGAAGGACCAATCTGTCCAAGATTATACAAATACATTTCATACACTTTCTACAAAATTGGGAATCCATGACATAGAAAAGCATCGGGTATTGAAGTATCGTAGTGGGCTTCATTGGTATATTCAGACAGAAATGGATTTCTTACATATTGAGACCTTGATTACTGCCTTCAAATATGCAGTAAAGATAAAGGAGAAATTTAAACAAAAGGGTAAGAAGGATTATTCCTCAAACAACAAATTTAAGGGTGAAGGTGGTAATAAATTTGGTGGGAGACAAACAACCAAAGACTTCTCCTCACAAACCTCATCAACAGAAAATAAGGGTAAGAAGAAGATGTGGTGTGAATTCCATAAGAGCCCTGGTCATAACACTAAAGACTTTGTTGGCAGAAATCTGTCAAGGAGAGGCGGAATAGGAGTCGCTGCCTACAAATCCTTGTGAACAAAATGACGGTGAACAAATCATTGAGGCTGACCCACATGCCATAGTTTCCACTGCCAAAGTCATGCCCCATGAAGATGATGAACATTTGTTTCACTCACAGATGTGGGTAAATGGAAAGGCTCTTCATTTCATTGTTGATAGTGGAAGCCAAAAGAATTTGATTTCTACTGAAACTGTGAAAAATTGAATATGCAGACAACATGACATCCATAGCCATGTCATATGGGATGGGTAAGTTAGGGACAAGACATTCTAGTGAATAAATAGTGTCACTTACCTTATTCTATCAAGCCATTCAAAGATGAAGTGATATGTGATGTGGCACCTTTGGATGTATGCGATGTATTGTTGGGGTACCCATACATGTATAAGCACCATGGAGTCTATGAGTCAAGGCCACACAATGTTACCATCAAGTTGGGAGAAAAGAGGTATTGAATACCTGAGGTAAGTCCTGCAGAACCAGTATCCTTGATTACTGCAAAACAATGTAAGCGTTTGATTGCTCACACTGGAAAATTTGTCCTACTAATGGTTTGACCTGAGGAGGTGAGGTCCGTTGTGGCCAGCAGTCATACCAAAGTGTCCACTACAATAGCTAAACAAAAACAGATGGAGAAAATATTGTCAACATATTAGGATGTATTCAATTCACCAACAGGGGTACCTCTACACTACCAAGTCAAGCATCGGATTGATCTAATTCCAGGGACACCATTACCAAATGGGCCATTGTACAGAAGGTTAGTTTTGGAGAATGAAGAGATCAAGCAGTAGATCCAAGATTTGATCAAGGACACATTTGCCCAAGTGCTTCACCATGTGGAAGTCCAATTATTTTGGCCAAAAATAAGGATGGAATGTGGAGACTTTGTATTGATTATCAGGTTCTCAACAAGATTACTATGAAGAACCGATATCCACTCCCTCGCATTGATGATTTGCTAGACCAACTAGGGGGGCAAATTTTTTCACCAAAATTGACTTGAAATCTGGATATCACCAAGTCCCAGATGAGCCATCAGATGTGTGGAAGACTGCTTTCAAATCCAAGGAAGGGTTGTTTGAGTGGCTAGTCATGCCTTATGGCTTGACCAATGCCCCTGCCACATTCATGAGATTGATGGATGACGTCCTCAAACCATTCATTGGTTCTTTTGTTGTTGTCTATTTAGATGACATACTCATCTTCAACAAAACATGGGGTTACCATTTGCAGCATGTTCAACAAGTGCTTTCAACCTTGCAACAACACAAGCTATATGCTAACAGAGATAAGTGTTCTTTTGGTATGGAGAGTATCCAGTATTTGGGATACATTGTGGATAGAACGGGTGTTCATGTGGACCCTGAAAAGATACATATTCTCAAAGATTGGCCATCTCCTAAAAGTCTCACAGAACTTCGTAGCTTCTTGGGTCTAACAATTTCTATCAGAGA
Organism: Cunninghamia lanceolata; assembly: GCA_027924645.1. Classification (NCBI taxonomy): domain Eukaryota; kingdom Viridiplantae; phylum Streptophyta; class Pinopsida; order Cupressales; family Cupressaceae; genus Cunninghamia; species Cunninghamia lanceolata. Next base: position 5,742,974 of record BSBN01000054.1, read on the forward strand.
TTTGTACTTGGTTTTTCACATTTGGCATGGCCTATTAATCAAGCACTGAGGGGAGGACCTAGGGCAAAATTTTGTTGGACAGAGGTACAACATAAATCATTCATGGAGTTGAAGAGGAGGCTATGTTCTGCACCAGTACTAGCACTCCTAGATTTGCAACAATCTTTCCAAATTGAAACAGATGCTTCAAACTATGCACTAGGGGTAGTTCTCATGCAACACATGCATCTAGTTGCCTACCACAGTGAGACTTTCTCTGACATAGTGCATAAGTACCCCACCTATGACAAGGAGTTGTATGCTATTGTGCAAGCCTACAAATAATAGAAACACTACATTCTGGGGAAGGAGACTATCATTCATACATATCATAAGCCTTTGCAATTTCTATAAACACAAGGAAAGCTACAAAATGATAGACATCAAAGATGGTCTGCCTACTTGCAACAATTTCATCTCAATATTTTCCACAAGAAGGGAGATACTAACAAAGTTGCAGACTGTTTGAGTAGACCTCCGATCACAGCCTTGACAATGGTATTAGATTTTTGTGGCCACAACACAATAGATTGGCCTCAATTGTATGGCACAGATCCTGATTTTGCTGAGATCTACAACAATCTAGCAGAGGGAAAACAAGCCACTGATTTCTACTTGAAGGATGGAATTCTCTGTCACATGGGACACATATGTGTTCCAACCAAGGAGTGGCAAAAGATGATATGGGAGGCACACTACAATAGTGTTGCAGGACACTTTGGGGTGGAGAAGCCTATTGTACTTCAGAGGTATTTTTATTAGCCCAAATTGAGACATGATGTCATTTTATACATCTGAGCTTGTACTGCTTGTGCCATTGCAAAGCCTGCCAATCGTAAACAAGGATTGTATACACCTCTTCTAGTCCTTGACCAACCTTCGCATTCAGTGTCAATGGATTTCATGTCCAAACTACCTTCTACCATACGTGGGCATGATTGTGTATATGTGGTGGTAGACAGGTTTTCAAAAATTGTTGTCATAGTGGATTGGAAGAAAGGAGTCTCCGCAGAAGAAACTGCCAAGCTTTTCTTTGAGAATGTTTGGGTACACTTTGTATTGCCACAAACCATCATATTTGACAGGGATAGTAGATTTCTTAGCAATTTTTGATCAGCACTTTGGGCCTTGATGGACACAAAGTTGACAAAATCCACTACCTTCTGTCCCCAAACAGATGGGTAGATTGAGGTGGTGAATCAAATGATCATTCACATTTTGTGGATGTACCATTCCACACATCCTTGGACTTGGGATGAAAGCTTGCCATATGTATAGCATAGTTACAATTGAGCACTACATGGTTCCACAGTGTATAGTCTATTTGAGGTATGTCTTGGCTACCAACCATTGGCTCCAATTGATGTAGCATTTCTGACTATGTTGAGTGACCCATCAACACATTCAAAAAAAGAGGTAGACAGGGAAACTAAGTTTGTGGAGAAGATACACCATATTCAGCCACAAGTCCATGAGATACTGCAATATAGTAATCATAAATACAAGGACAGACATGATGAACATCGTACACCTCATTAGTTTAAGGTTGGGGAGAAGGTTTGGCTTCATATTCAAAAATAAAGACTTCAAGGGCCCCATAAGAAACTCCGTCCTATTCGATATGGTTCATACACCATCATCAAACAAGTTGGTGAAAGTGCTTTTGAACTCAATCTGCCATCTTTTCTTGGACTGCCTCCTGTTTTCAATGTTGAATTATTGCGTCCATAATTGTTGGACACTTCAGATGTTGCAGAACATATAAGTTGCTCAGAGTTGAATCCAAACACTACTGCCCCTCTCACATGTGACTAGATTACTGATGCTGTGGTGAAAAGATTGAAGAAACAACAGATTCCTCTCTATCGGGTGGTATAAGTAGGACAACTTCCACATCAAGGAAAATGGTTCACTAAGGACTAGATTGAGAAGAAATTTCCTCATCTGCTACAATACATAGTGCAATGGGGCCCATTTCCTCTCAAGGGGGAGCAATGATCCCGCAGAGATTTAGAAGCATTAGGGTGGCATTTGTTTAGGCAACTATATTCTAGTTTTTCAGTATTTTTTTTCCAGTTTTGTCTACATCCTAGTAATTGGAATTTTCAGAGGCCTTCGGAGTGGAATTTGGGGTCAAGACTTTCATCAGTTGCTTTGAGCGGTAGCCGCAGGCATGGTACCAAAACTTAGTATTTTTTGAAATTTTGAAAATTTTGAAAATTTAAATTTTAGTAGTTTCATCACCTTCCAACCATCCATTTCAAATTCTATGGATAAGGTGACCTTTCATATTCTTGCTCATTGTATATAATCAACTTTTGATACAATAAGAAATCCTCTTTGGTTGCCTACAACTTTTTATAAGTTCTACACATTGAGCATTTTGTTTATTTTCACAATACCACAAGCTCAGTGCTATGTATTGTTATCTAAATTCTCCATTAAAATTTAGATCACTGAAACTATACTCTTAGGTAATCCATGCAATTTCACAATCTCCTTGAAAAATAGGTCAGCTACATGCATTGCATCAGTTGTCTTCTTACAAGGTATGAAATGAGCCATCTTTGAAAATCTGTCAACCACTACAAATATTGAATCATGTCCTCTCTGTGTCTTCGGCAATACCATTAAAAAATCCATGCTTATGTCTTCCCAAGGTCTCTCCAGTACTATCAAAGGTTTATACAATCTAGTATTTTGACTACTCCCTTTTGCAACTTGACAAACTCTACAACTCTGTACAAATCTCCTAACATCCTTATGTATCTGAGGCCAAAAGTAATTTTCACTCACCAAGGCCACTATCTTATCAATGCCAAAATGTCTTGCCAATCCACTACTATGCTTCTCCTTGATCAAATTATCTCTCATTGAACTTCTAGGTATGCATAACTAAGTTCCTCTGAACAACATATCTTCTTGAATGAAATAATCCAACCTCTTACTCCTATCTGTCACAATAGGTTCCTTACATGACTTCCAAGGTTCTGCAAAATCAGTGTCTCCCTCATACATGTTCTTCAATTCATCAAAACCCAACACTTCAACTCTCATTTCTGTCAACAAGTTTCTTCTCCTACTCAACACATCAACAACTTTGTTTAATTTTCCACTCCTATGCTTCAACACAAATGTATAACTCTTAATGAACTCTACACATCTCATATGTCTCTGATTCAAATTACCTTGACTGTTCAAATATTGTACAACTTGATGATTTGTATATAACACAAACTCCTTTGGCAACAAATAATGTCTCCAATTCTTCAAGGATTGAATTATGGCATAGAACTCTTGATCATAAACTAAATATCTTCCCCTTGCATCATTTAACTTTTCACTTAAATATCATACAGGTCTACCTTCTTGACTTAATACTACTCCAATTGTGTTTCCACTTGCATCACAATCAACTTGAAATACCTTATTGAAATCTGGTAATGCCAAAATAGGTTGCTCTGTCACTTTCTACTTCAACAATTCAAAACTCTTATCTACTACTGATGTCCACTTAAAGTATTTTCTGTCACCTCTCATTGTCTCTATCATAGGGTTACAAACTGGACTAAAATTTCTGATGAACTTCTGGTAAAAACTAGCCAATCTATGAAATGATCTAACTTCTCCAATGCTCTCTAATGTAGGCCATTCAACAATTGCTCTTACTTTCTCAGGGTCCATCTTCAATCCTTCCACATAAATCACAAATCCCAAATATACCAACTCTTCCTTCATGAAACTACACTTCTTGATGTTAATCACCAATTTCTCTTCTCTCAACCTCTACAAAACTTGTCTAATATGCCACAAATGTTCCTCTTTTGTCATACTAAAAATCAAAATATCATCCAAGTATACAATCACAAACTTACCCAAGAATTTCTTCAAGACTTCATTCATCAATCTCATGAAAGTACTCGGTGCATTTTTCAATCCAAAGGGCATCACTAACCACTCATACAATCCTTCATTTGTCTTAAAAGTAGTCTTCCATTCATCCCCTTCTCTGATTTTGATCTGATTATATCCACTCTTCAGGTCTATCTTTGTGAAATATCTTGCTCCACTCAAACAATCCATGATATCATCCATCCTAGGTAAAGGAAATCCATACTTAACTGTGATCTTGTTTATTGATCTAGAGTTAGTACACATTCCCCATTCTCCATCCTTCTTAGGTGTAAGCACTGCAGGTACTGCACAAGGGCTCAAACTTTCTCTAATCAAACCTTTCCTCAACAATTCTTGTATATGTTTGTTCAATTCTTCATTCTCTGTCGATGTCATTCTATGTGTTGCTTTGTTAGGCAAACTAGCTCCCAGTATAAGATCCATGTGATGACTGATACTCCTTATAGGTGGCAATCCTTCAGGTACATTATCTAATATGATATCTTCATACTTTGTCAGTAACTCTCTTATCTCCTTCGATTGTGATTCTTCAATCTCTTTCTTCAATGCTTCAGGCTTCTTAGGAATCAAGGCATAACACATATTCTCATGTCTCAAACCATCCAGAAATTTCCTTCCATCTACCAAACAAATTCTAGCACTCCCACATACCTCACTCTTAGGATCATCCTCCAAAGGAATCAAAGTAATTCTCTTTCCATTTGATGTTATGGTATATGTATTCTTTCTCCCATCATGTATAGCTTTTCTATCATACTTCCAAGGTCTACCAAACAAGATATGACAAACATCCATAGGCATAATGTCACACAAGACTTTATCATGATATGATCCAATATGAAATTTTACCAAACATTATTCACTCACCAGTACCTTATGACCATCTTGAATCCATGCTATTTGATAGGGCTTAGGGTGTTTCAATCTTTCCAACTTCAACTTAGTCACCATCTCCTCTGAAACTAGCTCATCAGAACTACCACTGTCAACTACAACTTTGCAACACTTACCTTCAGATTTGCATCTTGTTCTGAACAAACTTTTGCTCTGTGGTGGTTCTTCATTTGTCTCTACTTGAAATAGTGCTCTTCTCATCACCAATGATTCTCCTTTCTCTGGCTTACCAACAAAATAGGGATCACCTAGTTCAATAGGTTTTTCATCCACATAGGCTACTCTTCCACTATTTTCTATCCTCTTGCTTGTACTACCCTGATTACATTCAAATGCTCTACATACTTCACCTCCACACTTGAAACAAGTGCCTCTAAATGTTCTCTTATCAAATCCTCTTCCTTCTCTTTTGTATCCTTCATTCTAGTATGCACTAGGGTTTTCTCTCCAGTAAAAATTTCTATTATCTCTCCGGTAAGCATCATTACCTCTATCCTCCTTCTTGAATGTGTTCTCAAACTTGTTCATTTTTAACATTAGGTCTCGGTGTCAATCCTCTTCGCCTATCTTCCTCAATAGCATCCAATCGAATTCACAATGCTTTCATCATCTGCATCATCTCATCCATCCTTCCATTCATTGTTCCAATGGCAACAACTCTCCTCGGTGGCATTCTTCCTAGGATCAAGTGTAAACTACCTCAAGTTCAACGATCAGGCTACAAGGTGACAACTGCCTCACAATCGGTTATTGGTTGTGACATGAGTAACCTGCCTCAGTTTGGTGATCTATCCACAGCAAGATCTTACAGAATTCCTTTGCCAACTTCGCTCAATTCACTCCCAAAGATTCAAAACTTTTGCTCTGATACCACTTGGTGCAGTCACGGTAGGAGGGTTCATAGAATGAACTGTCCAGACCGTGCAATAAGAGTAAACACAACGGAAACAACTCAAAGATATGAAGAAAATGCAGATTCAATCATTCAGTATATCATAGAATTCAAATATAATCAAGCTGGCATCATGCAGGCTTACAACTAGGGCTCAAAGGCTTGATTACAAAATATCACAAGATATAGCTTTGAAGTTCCTTCGCAAAAATATGAACTTATGCGGATGATCACAACTTGATAATTACTTTCCTAAGGATCTATTATATCAATATATATCATCTTTGGAACAATAGATTCCTCCGCATTGGCCAAGGAAGGTCACAAAATCCAATGAAGAGCTGTAATGTGCAAACATAGATAGGTTGGACCTAAATGCATAAAACACCTCCACCAATGAATGGAATAACGTACGGATCTTTGGGGAAGGTCAATCATGAACCAAAGGTCATTGAATGATGTGTCATTAAGCTCAACAATTTGAGGAATGCTCTGCAAGTCTTCTCCTTCAGCTAATTGTTTGAGACTATTAGAATGCTCTGTTCTGAGAAAATAGTTGATCTTCTGATAGTGATAACTTTTTGGTAACTAATCCAAATGCTCTGAATTCTGGATATGATGTAGATGAATGAATCTAGATGCTAAGTCAAGATCTACAAGATGTGAAATGCAACTATGGTAGAATGTGTACCAAACTACTAAAACTGCTACTAACTAAACTAGAAAATGAAAAGAAACAAACTGAAATGCAAATGTTTTTTGGTTGATGCAAGATTTCTCTTGAACCAAGGATGCTCCTGCATCACTATTATCTAGGGTTGCATGTATAACACCCTCCCATAATGATCACCACCACATGTATAACACCCTCCCATAGGTCCTCGCCTCTCCTGAGGCTTCCCAAAATTATCTCCATTTTTCTTAGAGTTATTGTTGCCCTTCTTTTCCCCCCTAGATTCATTTTGCCTATTATTGAACCCTTTATCATTTTTCTTTGAAAAGTCCTTCCTTTTAGCCCTTTTCTTAGAGGATTGGGAGGATTGGGAACAATTATATCTTTTTTGATTTCTTTCCCTGTAAGAAAACATAGATTCCGGTTTCTACTCTTGTTTGATAGCTTTCTCATACACCTGGTCTATTGGAGTGGGACCGTGCACATTGACCTCACCCCCAATCTAGGTGTTCAATCCCATAATAAATTTTCATATGCAAAATCTCACAAACTATTGATATTGTGAAACATACGTGAGTAGGCGAGTGAACTTTTCCCAGTATTCGTTCATAGTTAAATCACTTTGTTTTAGATTCTAAAAATATATAAGCTTTTGGTCATAATACAACTGAGGAAACCATCTTTGCCTAAAGAGTTCAACAAACCTGTCCTATGTTAAACTTGTATACCTCAAGCCTAACTCCATTTTATTCATCCACCATGTGGATGCTTCACCCACCAACTGGTATGCTCCCCATACCGCCTTGGTGATTTTAGTATAATTTCTAATTTCAAAGTATTTTTCCATCTCCATAAGCCATGCCTCCATGGCATCTCTTATTACAGACCCATCAAACTTGAGAGGCATAACTTTTTTCATATCTCAGGATAATTCTAAAGGAAAGTGGCTTCTTTTATCCTCTTCTTGTCTAGCCTCAAAGTTATTCTCTCTACGTTCACTTTGGGTGGTGTCATCATGATGTGCCTCATCATCACCCTCATAATAGGCTTCCCGCCTAGGTCCATTCTAAGCCCTAACCTCCTGCTCGAGAGTTCCAATTCTTTCTCTTGTCTCTTGGAGCATAGCAAGGATCTAGTTGAGTTTAGATTTGAAGTGGCCTAAAGCTTGTCCTTCTTCCTAGCTATCTCCCATATTGGTTCTTATGTGTTCACCATTCTACAACCTACTTCTCCTGAAGTTTGTAGATTAATCACTTAATTAGTTCTTCATACCAATTAATCCATTCATAAATGTAAATCCATTTTCATTCATGTAATATTTAATAAGAAAGGAAAGATTTGCTAGAATTTTTCAAAATGCATTATAGTTTTCCATGGATTACATATAATCCATCCATAGTTACAAAATATTGTTTACATCTTGCTACTGCAAGTCATTATCAGATTGGGATACCTTCCCATGTTCATTTCTCATCCTTGAGATTTATCAAATCAGTTTTAGGGGGTGGACATACTCGTAGGTACTCATCCACAACATCCCTAGTAACATTAGGATCCTTAGGGTCACTTTTCATGACCGGTTCCTTAGGTGCAGAGGGTTCCGTTGATTCATTTTCAGAGATAGAAGCAGCAATCCTAACTGCTTTCCTTACCTCATGCTTGATGTGTTTAACAACATTAGTGAAGGTTTCATCATCAGCCAACCATGTGCCTACCAAGCAACTAGTTTGTTTAAGGCATTTCATTTTTGAGGCTCACTCCCTCAAGGCCTTAAGGTAACGTCCATTTCCTATTACCTTCTTTCTAGGTGTCATTCTTATTCTTACCATTCTGGCATAAGAACATCCAAACATTAGCAACCGTTAATGGTAGAAAAAGAAAACACTATGTAGTTAGCTCATAGGTCCATGTATTAAACTCGGTATCTCTAATACCATAAGTAACAAGTCATCTCTTGTTAACCCAAAAATTAGCCAACTTAATCACCATTAAGTCTAAAGTCATGATTAGCATAATCAAAATTAATCAAGTAATAATTAATATCCAATGAATCAAATCAATATGCATATCTACTCTAAACATTTCAAAAGAGTTTTTCAACATTTCTAATATATCATAGAAGTGATTTGCTTTTGCTTTACATTTGCAATGTCTTGCTCATAGCATAAATGATAGATTACATATAAGGTTGACTAACAAGTCAAATATAGGTAAGTATTGTATCTGGAACTTTGACATCTATCTTCATAAGCCTCAGCATGTCTTCTACTTAGAAAGGAGAGCATCACCTGAGTGTTTTTCCTCCAACCACATACCGGTGGTCCCTTGCACAACTTCCTACCTAGAAGCGACCCTACTCTTCATGAAGGGTATATTTAAGGAACCGTTAGGTTTGCCATCTAAGTATCTATTGTTGTGTCCTTCATAATGCTTAATGGTCATACAACTATAGATCCACTCTAACTATGCATGACACTATTGGAAACATTATGCTATCTCGAGCACAATGAACTAACTAATGCACATAGATATGGATGAATTACTTTGGCCAAATATTTACATACATATGTGTTTCACAATGAACGTAGTTGATTGTTCACCACCTTGACTCAACTTAGAAGTTGTCTCATCCTACAGTAATTAAGATTGACCCCTCTAGGTCTTGGAAACATAGTTTCAATTCATTCTTAGTCTATTTCTTGGACGTCTGACTCCTATTTTGGGAGTACAATAACTATTGATACGTTTCCTTTGCAATAGGGAATCTGCGACTCCACATCACTCTTGTTCCCGTTCTTTCTTTATGACAATTGCACAATCATGTTTTCCAAGCTTATGACCTTTTTCGGTTCAAGATTTCATGTTTACCTTGTCACAAGGTTTACATTCTAATTCATATAAACAAGACTCATATTATAATAGTCTAATGGGCCGGTCCTCTTGAATAGACCCTAACTCAAAGAATCTACATGAGTTCTTGATACCTTACACTTCGTTCATGAAGAATTGCCATTCAAAAAGGGGTGGCATTCATATACATTTAAACAAAAGAGTTTCATCCTAGACATTGTATTTGTTCCATAAGAAAATAAACGTCAAAGGAGGTTTGACTTCTCCAAAAAGATAAGGCATGCATTTAAAACTACCCAGGTAACAATAGTAGTTACCTATTACCATTTCTCCTTCAACAACAAGGAGTCATAATACCCTTTTATAAACATAGGCTACACCATAGATAACATAACATCTTTCATAATAGTTGAGCACTGTTATCCACAGTACCGTTGACCGATAGACTAAGTGCCTTAGGCACAGTCGAGGCTTAAAGATTATCAATAAATTTATTATGGTCTGAGCACTACTCTTGGCCTACACCCATAATAATTCTCTTTATACACTTAGGTAGTCATTAATATTCAATACTACTTTGGTTTGAACATAGATGACTCGAATAATAGACAAAGAGAGTATCAAGATGTATATCATGTGGTCTACAGACCTTGCCATATCGACATTCAAAATTTTTGCAAGCAACAACTATGTTTGGTGTCATCCTCATGGCCTCGGCTGAGTGATAGGTTTTAGAAATGCTTTCAAATGATAACACAGTGGTATCCTCTATGCCCTTGATGGCCTCATAATGGTTACATAGTGGTAACAACTACAGCCTTGACGACATCTTAATGATTACATAGTAATACACTGTTGTATATGATAATATCATTGTTGACAACATTAAAATAGCAGTAGAGATATCTACTCATGTTTGCTAGTTCAAGTTCAATTCATAAACAAGATTCATACCTGTATATAAAATATACAATTGAGTTTGGCCCTCTGAGGATAATTCTTGTGTGCCTGTCGGTAGCTTTATCCGTGAGCTACATGCACCAACCCCACGCTACTTCTATAGCAATTATTTGTATTGTTGTCCCATTTTTGAACTTCCTATGCTTTGATAATGAACACCATAAAAACATGTATCAAAATGATACCCTATGCATACTCTTGCATGTGCTAACTACCTACTAGCAAGATCTGTCACCCTTTTCTATGGGTAGTGGTAAGAAACAGTTTCAAAATCCCCCACCACCTCACAGGATTCCCTACAGTCCACCAACTCCACCATGATGTCGCAGCGAAGTTGAATCTCATGATAATCTTCTTCTCAGCCTCCACTCACTCCACTTATCATGGATAGTGGTTGGCTGACTGCTCAAAAGATAAATATAAATATATTAATACTAATAAGGGTGCTTGACCTCTATGGAGGTTAAGAATAATTATATCACACACATAATTTCCCCTACATCTAAATGATGTTTAAGGGTTATCAAATAATCCAAGGTGTCATCAAATGATAACATCATTATTAGGGTGGCACAATAATAAAATGCAACCTTGGGGTCAAGTTTCACTCCTCCTCTTTGCCATAATAACCATAATATATATAACGATAATCACAAAACCTAATAAAGAATTAGATAAGGAAACAAGGAAATACTTGACAACCTGACGAGATTACTTATCAACCAAAATTGACGTTCTAAGAACATCATTTAGTCGAATCGACATGGATGATCTTGAAATAAGTCAAATTATTGTACTGACATAGATCGAACTAAAAATGACTAAGAAAGGAAAGATGATAACTCACTCTACCTTGCATGGGTTCATAAAGACTAATTTTGATACTTAGATGGCAATCTGACCTTTTCCCAACATCTATCTCCTCTTCCTGGGTGATACTCTCCTTTCATCCTTGGAGGAAGATTCTTTTCCTGATTACACTCACAACCATATAACCGTGATTATTACATCATCATTTGATTCACAAAACATTATGATAAAATAATCTTATCAACATGTAATCTCATGTCTATACTAAACATTAGTCAATATTCATATAATCAATGATTCTATTTGATATTTTCCACGAACATCAAATCATTAAATTATGATTAATCATATTGTTTACCACACAAAAGAAAGATTAAGCTAAATCATAAGTTGGGGATGTAACATATATCTTTTACTCCACATGATGCTACTATCAAAGCTCCTGACGGGCCTCTTTAAATTATTATTCGAATCAATGATAAACCTATTCGTGGTGCTATGATAGATATGTGGTGCCTTGCACACATTGCCCATTTTATCAAATGGAGACCCCCTTTTTCTCTACTTTACTTGAGGTTTGGCTTAGTCTCTATCAGTTCCTTTGAGGTAATGATGAGTTTGCAAGATCAAGTATGTCCACATGAGGGTCAAATTGGCATAAATCAAGTGAAAGCATGTCCAAGTCCCTGAGAAATTAAGTCAAGTCAGGAAGGGTCCCTTTGCCATCAAATTCTAAGGTCTTGAAGGTCTTTTGCGCTAAAATTGACTACCACTACACTTAGTGCTAAAATCCACTTGCATTGGATATCAGCGTTGGCATCTAATAAACAAGTTTGCACTAAAAATCCAAGACACTGCACTTTGCACTAAGATCCACCTACACTGAATATTAGTGCTAGAGTTTTTTGCACTAAAAGCAACTTACACTGGATTTGCGGGGAAAACACATTGCACTACACATATCCAGCAAGCATAAAAAATCCCGCTAAGGTGGTAGGGGCATAAAAGCCTGCTAGGTTGGTAGGCTTCCTAAACTCAGTAGAGTATTTAGTGTGCACCACTCTGTCAATGTACGCCCACCATTAATGGTGAATTTCTAGTGATATAAAACCCTCGAGATCTCATTTTCATTTTATTTTGTATTTCAAATCTTTTAGGCCTCTGCAATTTCAAGCAATTTATGGCGATTCGTTGAGAAGCAAACTGATCTTTGAGCGCTCCTGAGCTTGGCACAATCAACCATTTTCATCCATTTGAGTTTATCATTATACAGTTTGGTGTCCTCAACTTGCTCTGTTTTACATTTGAAACATTGTGATTTGGGATTTGGTTGCTTTGAATGTTGATTAGCAGTCATGGCTTTCTATGTAAATTGCTCAATTTCCTTTGTGAAACATCTTGAACATTGTCTGCTTCTAATTTAGGGTCCTTCTCATGTTCCACTATGTACATTACGTCGAAGATATTTCTATATGGAAACTTAGGTTTTAATTTGAATATTGCATGTGCATTGAAAAGTTTAAATCTTTCAAAAATATAAAGATTAAGATCCTTTTTAATTGTTTAGAGCCTGTATATATCGTTGCCACAATGTTCAAAACCCTAAATTCACTTACGTCAAAAGCCTTCAAACTGAGATCTTTCACGAAGACTAGAAAGAGTGCTTTGGCACTAAAATTCATTCTCACCTGACTTATGGGGGAAAAGACCTCCACTAAACTTATTCACTACCTACTAAAATCCCCGCAAAATGTTTGCCAAACCAAATCCCATGTAGAGCTAAACAGTTAGTGCTAAAAATGAGCTACACTTGATTTGCGCTAAAAAGAGTGCTTATTACATATGTCCAGTGGGGGGCATAAACCCCGCTCATTCGGTACCCTCAATTTTCTCTGCTGAAGTCCGTATAAGTAGTTAGCGCTAAATTTATGATCAATAGGATTTGCACTTAAAACAACCCCAACATGAGGTATTCTATCGATGCCAAATTCCCCGTAGATTCAGTTGCACATAAAACCCCACCGACCTAGTGTTACATGCTTTGTGTTAAAAAGCTCACCTCCTGACTTGCACTAAAATTCACTTCTACTACACATGTCCTATAGTACTTAATTTCCTCACTTTATCCTGTAGAGCTTCAAAACCCCACAAGCCCTTTGCACAGTGTAATTTTAAGAATTTTTCTAAGGAAAGAAATCTTATTTGGTCAGGTAATTTGATTTTAGAGCTAAAGTGATGATAATTTGCATGTTTTGACTAAATTTAGAAATTTTATGCATCTAGAGCTAGCATTTATTGCACAAGTCCAGCAGGGTCCTGAAAGATCGTTGGACTATTTTCATTGATTATTTTGTATATGTGTGTAATAAGTATTAGAGGGTAAGGTAACATGCATATCTTAAGTTGGACAAATAGATTTCAAGGGATTCAAAGATTGAATAAAGATGTTTTATGACAATTCTTGACTTAGGAGGTAAATTATAATTAACTAACTATCTAAAAAAACCTAAGTCTAGAATTCCTAGGACAACTAAATTTCAAAACTTACTTATTAGGTCTAGTCTTGCAGGATAAATGTTTGCTCAAGCTACCAACATGAAGTACAAGTTCAAAGGGATTCCCCCAGTGACCAAAATCACCTCAGCATGGAAAAACATTGGAGATATAGACCTAGGGCACATAGATATATAGAAGAATTTAGAATCAGAGTCTTAGGGCCTAATCCCACTCCACTGGCAAAAAAAGATCAAAGACAATGGGATAGGTGAAGCAACTGCATTCCCTACATCAGTATAGTGCCCAAAACTAATTGTATCTTGTGCTAGTAGATATGACCAAGCAACTAGAACTATTCAGACCCAGGATGGGCAGGTTTTGGCAAACTTAAGTGCACAATCCATTGCAGAAATCTTTGACATACCTGTATTGCCAAAACTCTCCTTGATGGACAACGAAGTTGATAAGATGTATAAGAAGGAACCAAAGAGTTGTAGGAAACAGATAAATAAAGCTTGGATGAAGCATAAAAGGTCCACTCTTTCAAACCTCCCTTAGACTTTGTATAGGAATGATTTCAAGGAGGAAATTGGAGATCTAGTAACACTCCTGAGCTGATTATGGGACTGCCCACTGCTTCAACTTTTGAAGGGTGGATGTTTACATTTTTTGAGGAGATCTTGCATGGATAAAAGAAGATGCATTGGGCTCAATTTCTTAGCAACAATATTCATCAAGCCTTTGTTACCTTTAGCACAAAACAAACTTTCAAGTGGGCCTCTTACATAGTGTATGCTCTAGCAAGACATGTGGTATATCCTAGACTCTCTAAGTTAGGAACTATTGGAAATGCTGATGGACAGTTTAAAGTATATGAATGATATACACAACTTGAGAAATCCCAATCTCTAGTGAATTATAAATGAGTTAATGATGCCTTTACCATGCACATTACTCAAATCCTCCAAAATAACATTGTAATGAGATTAACTCTGGATGCTATGGCTGTGGTACAAACATATGGGAGATGGTATATTCAATTTCAGATATTTACTTATCTGAGAGTTCAAGGCTTCATAGGAGCACCATACAGGCTATCACACTACCCCACTAACAAAGTAGTGCTCCTTGAATTGACAAGACAACTCCTTCCATGTGCAGAGAAACTGAAACACTTGCACAAAGCCTCTATTAAGTTCCCAATCCTATTAGGAAAGGGAAATTATTCTTGTACCACTCTTGGAATAGCAGAGCATTCTAATATAGAATTACAGTTACTAAATCTCCATCTACATATCAAGATGAGGCATTTTGATCCATTTGGAGTAATGGAGAAGCATGTGAGCAAAAAACTGTTCCACAAAGAACATCTCGAAGATTTTTGGGCAAATTTTGGAGATGACTATGAAGTGCTGAGAAGATGATAACCTGATACAAAGGGGGCCATGGGAAGCATTATTAATCATCCCATTCATTTCCCTAATTGGGCTGACTCTTAAGAAAGCTCACTAGATGAGGCCATGAAAAATCCAATAAAGTTGAGCAAGAATTGGGTCAGAAATCAAATTGCAGCTTTGAAGCAAGAAGGTACAACCCTAAATTATACAGAATATGCCCCAAAAAAGGTCAGCAGCAATGAAGAAGATCAACCTCTGGAAACAGAAGATGCTACAGGGCAAGAGGCAACCAAAGAAACTAATGGAGATAGTGAAGAACATATTCCTTTGGAAGAGAAAGGAAAGGCTAAGAAAGAAGCCCCTAAACCACAGAAAAAAGATCCTCCTCCCTCCACAAGAACAAGAGCAAAAAAAAGAAAAGACATGCCAAGTAGGAAAGGAGAGACTTCAAAGGTAAAGAAGCCAAAAGTATCAACTATTGTTGTCTCTACTGTGGATACAACTGCCCCTGTTTCATCGACCACTGCAAGGGTCACAACAACAACCTCCTCCATTGCCCCTGACATTTCATCACTTGTTTCTCCATCCACCATGGCCACTATATCCTCTCCTTTCGTAGTAAACCCAGGTTCACCTAGTTCCTTCTCCTCGCCTACCACTTCCTCTGTCATCTCTTCCCTCTCTTTGTTTCCTTCCATTTCCACCATGTCTCTACCATCTATCTCTTCCATATCCACCTCTATACCTCTGTCCATTTCATCTTCCATTCACTCCATCTCCTCCACCTCTTTCTCCACACAATTCTCTCTGCCACCTATTTCTACCATCTTGTCACCACCACCATTCACCTTGCCACCTCTTAGTCTTTCCACACCACTTTCCATTTCTTTTGTGTTGTCCTCTCCTCCTCCCTCTCCTTTTACTGGCTTTGCATCATTTGCTAATCTTTCGAAGTTGTATTTACCTCCTATTGTAGTTGATTCTTTAACAAGCTTTAATGATTCTTTGACTAAGCCATTTAATGATCCCACCAAAATGCTAATGCCTACACCTCTTCTAGTCCCCTCATTGCCAGGCATTGAGAAAGTTTGTGCAGAATTGGATTCACAAGGAGATATAAACAAATATGACACTACCCAAGCCCTCTTTATAGATTCTAGTGCTATAGATATTGTAAACATAGAGGATAGTTCTGATAAGGAGGTTAGTGATTCAATTCTAAAGGTTGCACAACAAGCTGTGATAGAAAATCTACAACAATTAGAGTAGCCTGGATCACCAATTAAAGATATTCAATCTAATGAATAGAAGCAACAGGCACCAAGTCAGAATGAATTAAATGATAGGGGGATAGATTAGGCCCAAGGGGAAGAAAATGTTAACATAAATTATTCTTTGAATAAAGGACATAGTCACATTGACTCTCTACAGCATCCTTCCATTGCACCATATTGGCTACAACAAAGATTGAACAATAAGCCTCCTGAGGTAGAGGTAATGTCATTAGACTTGGACACTTTCTTGGCTCAACTGGAGAAACTAAAGAAACAAAAAAAAGCCAAGGTTCAGTCTAAATTTTACAAGGATGCAACTGGATCTGGAATTGTAGAAGTGGTTGTTCCTCCCAATCAAGCAAATAAAGAGGATGTGAGACCAGAGGATTACACAGTCACGACAATAAACATGGGGCCTACATCAAGAGAGCAAGAAATTGATGAGTTCAGAGGGTCTATGTCCACCATTTTGGACTAATTAAATAACGATGAGCTGACAAAGCAACAGCTGAAACAGAAAAATGAAGAGCTTAGGACTTGCATTAAGTTTTTAATGAAACCAATGAATGTTGACGAAGAACTAGAGACACCACCCTCTCTTCTTTCCAAAGAGGAGTTAACCAATTTTGATAAGATCAAGACCACTGTAGCAGCCACAAATGAATGGTTCCATAAGGTTTATGTAGAAGGATGTGAAGTGATACTTTTTTCTACAAAATTACGTAAGGATTTTTGCATATTGAAGTCTGAATGGGAGGAGGTGAATGATGCAGAGCTACCACCACTAAGGGGCCCAACCTAACACTTAATAAAGAGAATGTAGGGGATGGTAGGGCATAATAGGGTTTTAAGGTCTTCCTAGACCTACTACTCCACTGGTCCTTGACTGTACTTGCATGGACATGACTATCCCCTCACCATGCTTCAATGAGTAGTAAAGGTAACTTATCATGGTTAAAATGTATAAGACTCATGCCCAAACTTTAAGGCACTTAAGACCACACCAAAATGGTTATCTAAACCTAATCAAACTCACCAAGAATCCAAATCTCTATTCCTTCTTGTTGTTGCTACATAACAGGCCTGAATTCCTTATAGCCCTATCAATGAGGTTTTTCCATCCTAATTTCCATGTATGGACTCAAACCCAAAAACCAATCAATGATTTGGATACCCATTAAGGAGTTGCATCACATATTAGACATGCAAGGTAGGTTGTTTTGCAGTATCTACCCTAAAATGTAACTGCACCTACTGTCCTAGAGGGCAATTAGCCCACTTTTACAAAGGAAGTGTCCTCTAAAATTTCTCCCAACTCAAAACTCCTATGGACAGTCTTTAAACTAGTTCCAAAACCACCAAATCCACAATCTTCCTCAGGAAAAATTATCACAAGACCCCCAAACCACTAAACCCTCATTTTTAGGCTAAAACTCAAGGGTTTATTGAAAATACCTATTCCAGGCCTCCACCATCTTGGCTATTGGTTCAAACACATTCAAATACACTTACACAAACTCTTTCCATCATTATATGACCAATACTTTAAACTTTTTCACAAACCCTAGCCTCTAACATATTCAAACTAAGCAAAAACCATGAGGATTCCTCTAGAACAACACTTCAAACACCACAAATGATTTTTCCTGCTCCTATAATGAAGATTCAATACAAAATATAGTCTAAAAAGATCCATTCCCTCATTTATGAAGTTATGATGTTGGTGAAACAAGCCAAAAATCCATCAATTTTGTTGAAAACATTAAAACTAGGGTATGACAACTGCTTTCAGAAATCTGACTGAAAAATGTTTAAAGATCTATGAAATCTCTCCTAATATGACTCAAATGAAATTTAGTACCATCCTTCAAACATTTTCAGTCATTTTTACCCTTGACAGTACTGTACGGACTATGATTAGGCATTGGAACAGTAGCAATTACAAAAAAAATTAGAAAAACAGGAAAATCTTCTTATTTTCTTCACTTCCCACTTCATTCACTACATTCATTCACAAGAATAAGGCCTTATAACATGCATACAATAATAATCTAATGAATATTCATGTTCTCCATATCCCCATCATGGGAAAGTCACCAATAAAAGCAAAAAAAACTGATTGTTTCCACAAAAAGTTGACTGTCAACTAAAAAAGCTCAAATTAGATAGTCATAAAAATAGGAAAATATTAAAGTTCCTACACCTATATGACCTCCACACTAAGAAAATGCCTCTAGTGGACTTGTTACAATATTTTAAAATCCAAAAGTTCACCTATGCTCAAAGTTGAGCTCTAAAAATCAAAATTTGTCCTTCATGCTTAGGTGCTCCTACACCATACAACCCCCCTAAAAGAAAACTCATGTCTCATGAGTGTTTGTTTTCATGCTCTTCTCAGCTCTTGGATTGTATGTTTCCTCCATGGGATCCAACTACTGCCTTTGGGCTTCATACTTTGCCTTGTGTAATTACTTTTTTCTTGACAATGTGTACTCCTTGCAAACTGTCCTACTCTTGGTCCTCTGACCTTGTCACCTTCAATCCTTGATGTTATGCATGCCTTAGGATCTGTATCCATGCTCTTCTAAACTATCCTTTTACTTGTCTTTTGCCCCATCTTGGTTACCTTCTTAAACTCTGTCTTATTATCTTGCAACCTACTGTCGTCTACTGCATTTGATGCCTTCATTTTGTTCTACAGATCATCTGCCTCCATTACCACCGTACCAACTATCCTTTCCTTTGGTTTACCAGTCCTAAAACCTTCATTCTTTATACTCTTAGACTATCCCTTCAATCCTTCTATTCCTAGTGGGCATAGAATTGTCCCAACCATGAGATGGTCATGCCAAACCTATGTTTCCTTAAACAACTCATCCTCTGCTCCCTCTTGGACTGTACTAGTCATCTCCTTGTCTTCTTTGCTTTGCAAAATCAGATTACACTTCAAACTTACTATCTCTCCATCTTTCTTTTGCCTCCTATCTGTTGTCTCAAGAACTCTATGCCTTGAAAAGGCTGCATACTCCTTGGCCACACTTTCCTCAAGCCTTATTGGCTCTCTCCTACCAAACATTATCATCTTTGCTATCCTTGTCTGCTCCTTGACTTCTTCCTGCATTAGAATCAACATAAAAGTCTTCTCATCCTTCCTTATGGTGCAGGTATTAGCTTTCCCATCATGTATTGCAGACCTATCAAACTGCCAGGGTCTCCCAAGTATCATATGACAACAATCCATGGGTAAAATGTCACAAAGTATCCTATCCTCATATGCTCCAATCTTGAACTCTACTAATGTTTGTACAGTCACCAAAATGGACTGATTATCACTTACCCAAGAGACTTTGTAAGGTGTGTCCCTAGGTACTCTTTCTAATTTTAGTTTGTCTACCATTTCACTAGACACCATATTGTCAGTACAACATGAATCCACTATCACTTTACATACCTTATCTTTGCGCTTGCAAGTTGTCCTAAACAATGCTCTCCTCTGAATCAGCTCCTTCTCCTTGGAAGTCTTCAATAGTGCTCTTTCTCTTAGCATCAACATTTTTTCTACCTCACCAACACAACTAGTGGGAGTAGAACCACCACATTCTTCTTCTTGGACTAATTAAGTCCTCTCATTCTTCCTTTCACCATCATTTGTAGAACCTTGCCTCTCAGGACACTTGTATGCTGGGTGCCCAAACTCTTGACAATTGTAACACTTACCTACAAAGGTGTTTGCACTTCTTCCACCACCAAATCTACCTCTAGAACCTCTACCTCTGAAATCTACACTTTGTCCTTGTTTGAAATCTGCACCTTGTCCTTGTGCCTTGCTCATCTCTTCTTGACTCTCATTGATTTGTTCTGCATTTGTAAAAGATCCTCTACCTCTAGAGGTGTTGCCTCTACCTCTAGCTGTCTTAGCTTGTCTCCTTTTTAGTTTTTCTTCCACTCTAACTACCATTTAATAATAGTCTTCAACAGTCCTTGGATTTGCCAACACTAATTCATCTTGTATGTTAAACCTCAAACCACCAATATACCTAGAAACTTTTTGCACTTCACTTTCATTGTGACCAGACCTTATACTTAGCTTATAAAACTCTTCAATATATGACTTAACATCCATTTCCTTTTGTCTTAAACCTTGAATCTTTTTAAACACTTGAACTTCATAGTCTTTAGGTAAGAACTTACCTTTGATCTTGGCTACCATCTTGTTCCATGAAACAATCTTTGTCTTTCCTTGCTTTCTCCTTTCTAATTGTTGATAATCCCACCATAACAAAGCATGACTTGTTAGCTTGGTCTTTGCAATCTTCACTTTCTGCTCCTCAAGAACTTCATCACACTCAAAGTGATTGTCCAATGCTGCAATCCAATCAAGCAACTCTTCATCACTAAGGCTTCCTCCATACTTTGGCACATCTATCTTCATCTTGTGCTTGTCTTCTTTTACTTCTTTCAACAAATTTACCATCCTCTAATCCTTAGGGTCTAACTCTTCTTCCACATCTTCATACTTTGCTTCCTCTTCTTCCTCAAATTCATTCTTATCACCTAGAGCCACTCCTCTTTTCTGATTTTGTTATAGAGTAACCATTCTTTCCTTCAACTCTCTCAACTCTCTAGCATGTTTCTCCTTTAGCTCACTCATCTTTTGAGCCATGTTTTTCCCTCTTGGAGGCATCTTGACAAACTGCCTCTTCAATTACCACGGTTCCTTTCTCAATCTACTACTTCTCAACCACAACAGATCTACTAAATGTGCTTTGATACCAATTTGATGCAGAGCTACCACCACTAAGGGGCCCAACTGAACACTTAATGAAGAGAATGTAGGGGGTGGTAGGGCATAACAAGTTTTTAAGGTCTTCCTAGACCTACTGCTCCATTGGTCCTTGATTGTACTTGCATGGACATGACTATCCCCTCACCATACAAGGCTTCAATGAGTAGTAAAGGTAACTTATCATGGTTAAAATATATAAGACTCATGCCCAACCTTTAAGGCACTGAAGACAACACCAAAATGGTGATCTAAACCTAATCAAACTCACTAAGAATCCAAATCTATGTTCCTTCTTGTTCTTCCTTCATAACAGGCCTGAATTCCTTGTAGCCCTATCAATGAGGTTTTTCCATCCTAATTTCCATGTACGGACTCAAACCCAAAAACTAATCAATGATTTGGATACCCATTAAGGAGTTACATCACATATTAGACATGAAAGGTAGGTTGTTTTAGAGCATCTACCCTAAAAAGTAACTACACCTGCTGTCCTAGAGGGTAATTAGCCCACTTTTACAAAGGAAGTGTCCTCTAAACTTGCTCCCAACTCAAACCTCCTATGGATAGTCTTTCAACTAGTTCCAAAACCACCAAATCCACAATCTTCCTCAAGAAAAATTATCACAAGACCCCCAAACCACTAAACACTCATTTTTAGGCTAAAACTCAAGGGTTTATTAAAAATCTCTATTCCAGGCCTCCACCATCTTGGCTATTGGTTCAAACACATTCAAATACACCTGCACAAACTCTTTCCATAATTATATGACCAATATATTATACTTTTGCACAAACCCTAGCATCTAACCTATTCAAACTAAGCGAAAACCATGAGGAATCCTCTAGAACAACACTTCAAACACCACAAATGATTTTTCCTACTCCTGTAATAAAGATTCAATACAACATATAGTCTAACAAGATCCATTCCCTCATTTATGAAGTTATGATGTTGGTGAAACAAGCCAAAAATCCATCGATTTGTTGAAAACCTTAAAATTAGGGTATGGCAGCTACTTTCAGAAATCTAGCTGAAAAATGCTTAAAGATCTATGAAATCTTTCCTAATATGACTCAAACGAAAGTTCATACGATCCTTCAAACATTTTCAGTCATTTTTACCCTTGACAGTACTGTAGGGACTATGATTAGGCATTGGAACAGCAGCAATTACAAAAAAATGTAGAAAAATAGGAAAATCTTCTTATTTTCTTCACTTCCCACTTCATTCTCTACCTTCATTCGCAAGAATAAGGCCTTATAACATGCATACAATAATAATCTAATGAAGATTCACGTTCTCCATATCCCCATCGTGGGAAAGTCACCAATAAAAGCAAAAAAAACCGGTTGTTTCCACAAAAAGCTGACTGTCTACTAAAAATGTTCAAATTATACAGTCATAAAAATAGGAAAATATTAAAGTTCCTACACCTATATGACCTCCACACTAAGAAAATTCCTCTAGTGGGCTTGTTACAATATTTTAAAATCCAAAAGTTCACCTATGCTCAAAGTTGAGCTCTAAAAATCAAAATTTGTCCTTCATGCTTAGGTGCTCCTACACCAGTGAATAATGATTGTATTGCATACAAAGATTATTACTCCCATGTACATCCTAGAGTTTTAGCCATGGCTAATCTTCCTGATGAATTTTTGTTAGCAGAAGGCATTCTAACCCAAAATAGATTAGAAAAACCCAAGTAGCGGTTAGAATTAATTGCATTGAGGAAGGAAGTTTTTGATAGAGCTAGAGAATCCTTTGGTGCAGCTATAACCAAAATTATGGAAGTGATCTACAAAATGAATGATGTACTAAGAGCCTACACAAATTCTAACCTTGATAAATTGGCCCCAATCAATATGCAGGAGTGCAAAGGTAAATTGCATCATGTCATTCATGGAGAGTCGCCATTGAATATGACTAGAAAATTGGAAAAGGTTAGTGACCTCAGAGCAACATTTTTGGAGTTTTGAAGGAATAGAAGATCAAGGGAAGTTGTGTAGTACAAGTTTTCATGAGAAGTTGATTAGTTGAAATTCAAAATAGACTATATCAAAGATCCTGATCTTGTAGATATAAATCTAGCATTGCCAGCTCTTACAACATACAACAACAGAGAAGCAGAAAGGAATAAAGTCAACTTAGATGATGAGGACCAATAGAATATTTTAGTTAAATTTTTGAAATCCTGTCACTCCATGTCAGCTCTAGATTTCAAAGGTCATGTGACCTTACTTTAACTTTATTTTGCCTTGTAAATTGGCTTGTCATCCTATACAGCCAAATGGGTAGTCATTTTGTCCAAGTTTAATGTATTTTAAGGTTGTATTTTGTCTTTTTCCTAGAGGACAAATATAAACATGAAAATGCAACAAACTGCTATACCATAATTAATGCAATGTAAATCTAGGCCATTGGTGTTGAGTTAATCTCCACCATCCATCAAAAACTCAGTATGGTGCCTTGCCTATAAAAAGGGCCATCCTTTTTTTCATTGTAACAGACTCTTGATAGTGAATTACTGAGATTATGCCAAAATTCTAATTAATACAAAGCAAGCTTTGCAGGTTACTGGAATTTGGATGTTGTGTTATCCATTTTAGTTTTCATGGTTCACTTCAAATTTGGATTAATTAGATGTGCTATTGCAATGTTGAATGAATATTGAAGGTATTTGATGAACACTTTGGTCCATACTATTGGTGCTTGCTAATTATAAGTTACTGTGCATAGTTAGCCTAAGCCTTTACATCAAGCTTAGTTAGATTGCATTTCATAAGTTAAATTGCACCATAATTTGGATATTTAATGAATGAATGTAATTTGAAAATCTCAAGCCTCCATTGAAGATTGCATCATTTTTTGCAACATTGTGGTTTCTGTAGCCTGGTAAAATAGAGAGTGATTAATGAAAGTGTTTGTCTACCAAAAACATTCTCTTCATTATGGTTGTCACTTAGGATTTGAACATTTCTCTCTAAACCCTTATCCTTTTGCATTTTCTTTATAAACAGTTGTTATATTTAGGTTTCTGAGTAGCAATTACATTCTAAATTTGTTGAAGATATCATAGGGGCAGCTTGCACACTTTGTTGTAATAGTTTGTAAACCCTATCAATCGCATGTAAGTCCTCTTGTTGGTACAGTTGAAACATATCCACTAAAGTTATTCCTGTAAGCTAAGACCTGGCTGTATAAACCTTGGGGCAATCATATTCTGAAGTGTTGGGATAGGATTCCTTTCAAGAGAGATGAGGTACTCTATATTTCACCTATGTTGTTGCATGCTAAAACTACCATCAATAGAATTAGTGTTGGAAGGAGGGTTGAACCTACTTAAACCTCATATAAACCCTTCTATTCTAGATAATAACATTGGGGACTAGATAGAAGCATACTAGGTCTAGTTCAACTGGAGAGAAGCTATTATCTTTGACCCAATTCAGAAAAACTAGAAGAGACCAAGGAGTACCTAGGACTCCTAGAGCCCAATCTATCCCAAGAAATCCAGCCTCAACTCTACTCAATACCCCGAGTATGGCCTTTTTCATTGCCAACAACCAGTCTCTACTCAATTTCAATGCTTACCATGACATGCCTAAAATCCCTAATAAGTTCTGCTCAAAGTTTCGCACCAATGACCCCGACAGAATTGTTGATGAACACATTAAGATCTTTGAAAGCAGTATGTTCATGCTTCAGGTACAACATGAGGATGTGGTTTGTAGGCTATTCCCTACTCGTTGCAGGATGAAGCTTATTACTAGTTTGCTAGCCTCCCTTCAGCTTCTATCAATTTGTGGCTAACACTCAAGAATGCATTTCTGAGCTGTTTTAGGATGCCCATCACCCCTGTAAACCATTACAGGTCCTTTGTGGAGATTTGTAGAGCTAAAGGAGAATTGATAAGTTCCTTCAATAATCGATTTCATAAGGCATACAGCCAACTCTAGGGTCCCTTTGACATTGCTCAAGAAGCGGCTCTACCCATTCATTATGCAACCCTGGATAAGTTGACTTCTATGTTTGTGAGAAGAGATAACCCACCTCCTACCACTCTAGCTTAGGCATATGCTGAAGTAGTGAACATATAGTTATGGCAAACTACAACAGGGCCATTGAATCATATAGGTCATGCGGTGATGTCAAACCAAATACCTTTGATCAATCAGGCCCTAGCTAACCAAACCTTGATAATGAACCTAATTCTAGTCCCTGCAACCACACAAGCTTTAATTGTTCACCCTAGAACTCCAATTTCAAAACTACCACCTGCACAGATGCCTTTTCTTTAGATAGCTGAGGTTACAAAAGCTAGGGATGACAAAGATGATATCAGGGAGTTAGCAGAGAAGATGAAGAAACTTACAGCTGAGGTGACCCACCTAAGGAACCAAAATGCTTACTTGCAGCAAAGGAATTAGTGCTAGAATCAATCAAAACTAGAATTATCAATGACCAAACCAAACTTGGAATACCAGACTAAACAATGGTGGAGTCCCCTCATCGTTGGAGAATCAAAAATACAGAAATTGTCCACTTGATCAAGTAATGTTGGCAGAAGCAACATTATCTTCATGGTGTAGGCTCCATGACACGAATGCACACTCTGAATTGGACTATTTGAAATTTTAGATCACATCTAGAATTTTTTAGAGGGAGGTTCAAAATGCAGAAGCACAAGAGACTCCACCCATAGGGTATGAACTGGTACCCACTCAGAGGTATGACACTATCCTTGTGGTAGATAGTTACATTTTCCCTTTCCAAGATGAAAATCAGCCTGAGGGAGAAGAGTATGATGAAGTGCATGCTTATCAGCAGTATAATAAAACCCCATACAATCTTAGAAGTAACAAACCAAAGGGTCCTTTCACAACTTCCATACCTCTGAATAACTATCAAATCCCACCTGACCCAAAGGCTTCCAATAATCTAGAGCCTTTTAAGGTGGTAGCCCATAATGTAAACCAGAGTAAACAAGCTGAGTCCTCTCAAAGGTCTGAAATGGGTAAGTTAGGACAGTATGTGGTAGATGAGCTGAAAATGATCAAGGTTAGTTTGTCAATGTTTGAGTTAATGAAAGTCCCAGAAGTTAGGTCAGCCTTCCTTCAAGATATTGGAGCAAATGCTAGGGTTGAATCTTCCCTTAAAGAGATCCCACAGAATGATAATCTTGACAAAGGAAAAGATAGGGTCCATGTTACAGATGATGAACAGAAGGTGACTCTGTACAAGGAGAAGAGAGAGTCTCCTCCTTTCCTGTTAACCCTCAAGATATTTGGGAAAAACATCCACAACTACCTAGTAGATTTAGGGGCCTCCACCAACATGATGCCTCTATCAGTTTGTAAGGTACTAGGTTTGACTCCTGCCAAATCCTCCAGAAAGGTTACCCAACTAGACAAAATAGAAGTGAATGTGATGGGAGAGTTAAACTAAATTCACATGCAGTTGGCATATGATCCAAGAGTGTAACATTACATAGATATCCAAGTGGTCAATATTCCTGACCAATATGGTATGCTTTTGAGCAGGGATTGGTCTAAGACATTAAATGTATATATGGCCACTGACATCTCTCATATGTGGCTGCCATGGAAAGGGCTTGCTAATCAGATTCGTATTTAAAGAGAGCCCAAGATGAAACATATGATCATAGAGTACAACCAGCCGAATGAAATCTTGTATGTAGAAGTAGACTTAGGAATCTATCTCCCTCAGGTAAACCAAGTAGAAGAAGTACTTATGCTAAGCTGCAATAGTTACCCTGACTCACCTTTAACCTAGTGTCAAGAAAGTATAGAGGCTTATGTTCAATCTGATGAGGGTTCCTCCTCTGATGATGAACATGGGATTTTCAAAGGATTTAGAAGCTTTGTTGCGAAGTTCATGTGTGATCAATTGGTATTTGGAAGGAAAATACAAATGGCAGAAATATTACTATCAAATTGGTGATGTATTCACAATGCATCACATTCAGAATTTACTTGTTCCTTATGTCAACAAGTTGTATATCAAGTTCAGAAGTGCCTAAAATTGACCTCTACCTAGAAGGAAGAGAGATAGACCTGTTCCTGAAGCTGATCAGAAGACTATCCCACAAACCAAATAGGACTCTACTTCTAAAAAGGAGATTGAAAGTTCTCAAATTTGGACATTAAGATTTGATGGCTCAAGGTCTAGGCAAGAATCTGGAGCAAGTTTTGAGTTGATTAGTCCCACAAGGAATTCTTATCTAGCTGCATGCAGGCTGCAGTTTCCCTGTACAAACAATGTCACAGAGTACAAATCCTTAGTACATGTGCTATTAATGGCACTCTAGAAAAAGGTTAAGCTAATTCAAGTATTTGGTGACTTAGAGTTAGTGGTCAAATAAATTAGGCTGCAGTATTCTTGTCACGATAAGAGGCTAAAGTGGTATAGAAATAGAGTTTGGGATCTGGTGGAATGCTTTGATGGTTTTAATATTCAAGTAATCCCAAGAAAACAAAACCATGTCGCTGATGCCTTAGCACAAGCTGCCAGTTCATTGGAACCTCTGGCCATGTCTGATTTAAAGAAATTCACTGTTGAACTGGTTTCAACCCCGTTTGTGCCAGACAATATCACTCACTTTTAGGTTTTTGAGGATGACAAACACATCATTGATTTTCTTACATCTTTGGACATGTTTTTTGTGCAGATAATTGATGAAGAGGACGCAGAGCCAATTGAAGTAGATATAGAAGGAGTCTTGAATTTAAAGACAAACACTATCCCTCGTGGCATGGTGGAGTTAGAAAGGATTTTTTATTCAGACCAGTTTGGTAATCATTAGAAACAAGCTTATTCCACTGGTGGAAAGTGTGAACCATACAACTTGGGTACAGAAGAGGAATTCAAAAATGTATTCCTAGGGAAGGTATGTACCCCTGAAGAAAGGGAAGGGATCATCCAGGCACTAATGGATTATCATGAAGTCATTGCTTGGAGTTGTGAGGACCTAAAGATGTATGACACATCTATCATAACCCATACCATACCTCTTAAGCCAAGAGTCAAACCATTTAGGCAAAGACAACATCCATTTGATGCTCTTCTTGAGCCTTTGATTTTCAAGGAGGTTCAGAAGTTACTATCAGCAAGAATTATTTTCCCAGTAAGGTACTCCACATGGGTGGCAAACCTAGTTCCAGTACATAAAAAGAATGGCAAAATACAACTATGCGTAGATTTCAAAAATTTAAATAGAGCTTCAGAAAAGGACAACTATCCGTTGCCATCTCTTGATGGAGTACTAGAAATAGTCAATGGGTCACAAATGATGTCGTTTTTAGATGGGTATTCAGGTTATAATTAGGTGATGGTTGAATACGCTGATAGACTTAAAACCTCCTTTACTTGTAAATGGGGAATCTATGTGTATTGAAAGATGCCATTCGGTCTGATAAACGTAGGGGCAACATTCCAACATGCTACGGACATTGATTTTAAAGGATTGGTAGGTAAATGCATTATCATTTACATGGATGATCTAACTGTATTCTCCAAGAGGAGAGGTGACCACATTTTTGATTTAAGGAAAGTACTTCAATGGTCAAAAGATTATAGAATTTCATTGAACCCCAAGAAATGCATCTTTGGTGTCACTGAAGGTAAGCTACTAGGACACGTAATCTTCGAAGAAGGTATATCCATAGAAATTGACAAAGTCTAGGCTATCCTAAAGATTTAGCGTCCAGCTAGTAAGAAGGAGTTAAAGTCTTATTTTGGGAAGATCAACTTCATCCACAAGTTCATTACTGGCTTTGCTGAGATTGTCTGACCTTTGCATGCCATGTTAAAACAAGATGCTAAGATCGAGTGGACCCCAGAGGCCAAGAATGCCTTTGTAGAAATTAAACAGGCCATTGCTAATGCTCCAATACTAGTGAGTCCAGATTATACTTTACCATTTTGCATATACTCCTTTGCTTCAGACCACACTTGTGCTGCTATGTTGACACAAAGAAGGAGAGTTGATGATGAATGCCCAATCACTTTTATGAGTAGCCCACTGAAGGATGTTGAACTGAGATACCTCAAAAGTGGAGAAACATGCTTATGCTCTAGTTAAAGTAGTCAACAAATTCCATCATTACACTCTAAGAAGTAGAGTGATTGCTATTGTTCCCGGTGCTGCAGTTAAAGCATTGTTGATGTAGAACAAATTTAGGTGAACAAGGAGGGAAATCGGTCACGATACTATAGGAGTTCAATGTGGAGATACAACCTATGAAATTGGTGTGAGGACAAGTGCTTACTAAGACAATGGTAGAGATAGATCCTAGGTTGGTATCCCAATAGTATGTGTTGGAGGATATTTCGAAAGATGAATGGTATGGTGATATTCTATTTTACCTCCTTAACCAGTGATGTCCACCCCATCTAAATTCAGTGCAAAGAAGAGCTTTGAGGCTGAAAAAAAATAGCTTCATGATTAAAGGATCGGTCCTATACATAAGGAATCATGAGAGAATCTACTTGAGATGCCTGGGCAAAGTAGAAGTAACTTAAGTTTTGACCAGTTTGGGACAGGCCATGGTTCAGCCCATTCTATAGCTCAAACTAGATCCTCTAGGATGTTTATTATTGGCCTGCACTGTTTAAAGATGCCTACGCGCATACATGAACCTGTCATGTGTGCTAGACTACTGCTATGAGAGAAATAAATGTCACTATGCCATTACAACTGGTGGTGGAGGTAAAGCTGTTCATTCAGTGGGGCCTCAACTTCATTGGTTTGATCAATCCACCTTCTTCTACGGGCCACATGTACATTTTAACTGTAACTGATTACTGTACAAGATGGTCTAAAGCACAAGCTTGTAAACAATGTACAACTGAGGTGGCAATTGAATTTCTTGAAAATAATATCATTACAAGGTTTGGCTGTCCTTTTTCTCTGGATTGTGATAATGGGCATGCATTCTCTTCTTTACATTTTTCAAACTAGGCTTTTGACTATGGTATTGTACTGAAATTTTCATCTAATTACTATCCCCAAGGGAATGGAGTGGCTGAGTAAACAAATAAAAACATGCTTGAAGTTATTAAAAGACTGCTTGATAAAAACCCTAGAGATTGGCACATACAACTCAGATTTGCTTTATGGGCAAATAGGATTAGACACAAGGCTACTCTAGGTACTTCACCATATCACCCAGTTTATGGATTGGAACATGTTTTTCCTGTCCATTTGTGAATCCCTATGTTGCAATTTATACAAGAGTCCTACTTGGAGCCAGATGACAAAATTTCAGACCATTTAACTCAGCTGTTACACTTAGAGGAGAAATGTGATGCTGCAATAGAAAACTTTGCCAAACACCAAGGTGTAGTAAAGTGCTAGTTTGACAAGAGAGCCAAGGTCAAGGCTTTCCGCATTTCAGATTTGATCCTATATTGGGACAAAGCCCATGAGAAAAGGGGCAAACATGGCAAGTTTGATAACTTGTGGTTAGGCCCCTACCAAATAGTTGAGATCCTAGGGGAGAGTACCTATAGGTTGAAGACACTCACTGATGAGAACTCCCACTGCTTGTAAATGGACAGTTCCTAAAGCACTATTTTTAGGCTTAGGAGGTACCTCTACCTTCTTTTGTGTACATAATAGTTTTTAGTCCATTTTTTTTATTTGGTTAGGTTAGTGTGTTGTTCTAGTTTAGTTCCTTCTTTTGTTTCTATTTTCCTTAGTTATTAGTTGTTGTTAGGAGTAGTTTCCTTTGCTTTAGGTTAGTTTCTTTGCATGCTTTGCTTTTGCTCCCTATGCTTGGTTTGTTGGGGTTCTCCATTTCTTCAATAAGGTGGCAATTGTGCAATCCTGCAAAAGTCCCTCTTTGGGTAGGTAATCTAGAGGATTTCTTTGAGAAACTTTGGTTTTCTGCTCAGGCCTCCCTGTGGGTTCCATTGTTATTCTCAGACGCTATGATGCTTGTTCATGGAAAAAGAGTTGCTAGTTTAGTCCATTTGAAGTATCTTCGGGTCTTATATCTCTCACATCTTAAGATTATCTTGATGCTTCCAAAGGAATCTTTGTGTGCTTGGGTTAAGTAAAAATCCTAAAATCTCATATCATGAACTATCTTTTCATCCACCCTTTCATGCAGATCACAACTGCCTTCACCCACTCCATCTTCTTCAATGAATAATGCACTCAAGTCCAGTATCCAAATCTCTAATGGTCCACTATCATTGCATATTTCAATGAAGGAACTATCAAAGTCAAGCTCTTCACCTTTGTCAGCACTATATCCTTGAGCTCATATTGGTATTTCTACATGCTCACCCAGCTCTGAATACCTACCCTAAGGTACAATAGTCTTAAATGTTGGTACACCCTCCATTCTCCTCCATCCACACCTTCCTGTCATAGTTCCCATCATATTCCCATGACATATAAGGCCATTTCATTTCATAATCCTACGTATCCCAAAGGTATATGACCACAAATACCTTCTTTCATTCATTTTTCCATTACTATTCCAGCAGCTTCCATTTCCATTTTCAACCCTTTTATCCATCTATTCATTAACCTCCCCTTAGCCCATTACATTGAATCTCAAGTCATGGTCAACAAATATGCACACTGTTTAAATGAGGAGCTTCCACGCACCACCTTTTCCCTTCCCTACATGATTTGGAAGTTCATATATGGATGCCTCAATCATACAACAAAATTCCAATTACTTCTTCCTTAAGGAGCCCTCATTCAAAAGCCAGGTAATACCAGAAAATAAAATCACAATACATTCAAAAGGTAATCTGAATCCATGCTTCCTCGCAGAAAATGTCGAAGAAAAGGGTTTCCAAAATTACATAAGTAAAAAGGCAGGCCATAAGGGCATCTATGCTTCGAGATTCTAGATCACCCATTTTTCTATCCATCCCATCTGTATAAAATCTCATTCCATTCAAAGTCTTAAATCCTGTCATTCCCGTGCATAAAAACAAGCATAAAGCAAATTCTAAAATTTCTAAAAGCTTATGCAGGTATCTGACATCTCATGCCCTCCATTTTGCCAGTAAGCATTTCTATCTTAGCCTACACCCCCTTTTTATACCCAAGCTCTTGTGTTTCTATCGGTATGTGCAGCTATTGGTCATGGTCTTCTCCTATATTACACCAGCTCCATATCCCTCCATTTCTATTTTCATCCATTTCACATTTATCATCTCACCTCTCAGTGGTCAATGTTGTTGGAAAATTTCTCAATTCGTCATCTTCCATAGCATAATCCTTTTCCTCCTGTGTGATCTTTCACAGTGCACTTCCTAATTCATTCACCCCCCTTACCAACATCAATGAGCATGAAAACTTGATACGGTCTATATGCAGTGGTACTTGACACTTGATATGGACTATCGTTCTTCATCGAACTAGATGTTTGAGTCCCTTCTGTCCATATTTTCTTCTCTCACCCATACATCAAAAGATACAAAAAAAATGAAAATGATGATAAAATAGTAAAGAGAAATCCCTTTGCCCAAAGGTGAAAACCACCTCTGGTGGTGCCTTGGATAAGTACCATGATGGAAACCTGGTAAACAGGTGTCATGGTAAGTTTCTCTCAGTACGTCATGTCTCACTTGTCACCTCCATATTATATCCATCCACCCCATCCGCACATGTACATCTTGCTTCACTTATTCACCTTCTATCCAAGAAGTTCATGAGGTGTTGATTCTTTACATAACTTGACACATGTCTGCAATGATGATCTTGGTTGCAGAAGGATGTGAACAAATACAATTGCACACACTCAGGCCTTTGGGATATGAATAGTCATTCTAAGTTAGTGATTTTTTCTTCTTTGATATGGTATCCTATTGTTTACATTTAATATGTGGAAAACACAGAGATTCTAGGTTCAAAACTATAGTTTATCTTTGAAATGCTCTGGAGCTTTTCCCTAGTAGAGTCACCATTTATTGTGCCTTGCACACATGCCCCATTTTATCAAATGGAGACCTCCTTTTTCTCTACTTTGCTTGAAGTTTGGTTTAGTCTCTATCAGTTCCTTTGAGGTAATGATGAGTTTGCAAGATCAAGTATGTCCACATGAGGGTCAAATTAGCATAAATCAAGTGAAAGCATGTCCAAGTCCCTAAGAAATTAAGTCAAGTCAGGAAGGGTCCCTTTACCATCGAACTCTAAGGCCTTGAAGGTCTTTTGTGCTAAAATTGACTGCCACTACACTCAGTGCTAAAATCCACTTGCACTAGATATCAATGCTAGCATCTAATAAACAAGTTTGCGCTAAAAATCCAAGGCACTGCACTTTGCACTGAGATCCACCTACACTGAATATTAGCCCTGGAGTCTTTTGTGCTAAAAGTGACTTACACTGGATTTGCAGGGAAAACACATTGCACTGCACATATCCAACAAGCGTCAAAAATCTCGCTAAGGTAGTAGGGGCATAAAAGCCCACTAAGTCGGTAGGCTTCCTAAACTCAGTAGAGTATTGAGTGCACACCACTCTGTCAACATACGTCCACCATTAATGGTGAATTTCTAGTGATATAAAACACTCGAGATCTCGTTTTCATTTTATTTTGCATTTGAAATCTTTTAGGCCTCTGCATTTTCAAGCAATTTCTGGTGATTCGTTGAGAAGTGAATTGATCTTTGAGCACTCCTGAGCTTGGCACATTCAACCATTTTCATCCATTTGAGTTTATCATTTTACAGGTTGGTGTTTTCAACTTACTCTATTTTGCATTTGAAACGTTGTGATTTGGGATTTGGTTGCTTTGAATGTTGATTAGCAATCATGGGTTTATGTGTAAATTGCTCAATTTCCTTTGTGAAACCTCTTGAACATTGTTTGCTTCTAATTTAGGGTCCTTCTCGTGTTCCACTGTGTACATTATGCCAAAGAGATTTATGTATGGAAACTAAGGTTTTAATTTGAATATTGCATGTGCATCAAAAAGTTTAAATATTTTGGAAACATAGAGATTAAGATCCTTTTTAATTGTTTAGAGCCTGTACATATCGTTGCCACAATGTTCAAAACCCTAAATTCACTTACGTCAAAAGCCTTCAAACTGAGATCTTTCGCGAAGACTAGAAAGAGCGCTTTGGCACTAAAATTCATTCTCACCTGACTTGTGGGGGAAAATACCTTCACTGAACTTATTCACTACCTACTAAAATCCCCACAAAATGTTTCCCAAACCAAATCCCATGTCGAGCTAAACATTTAGTGCTAAAAATGAGCTACACTAGATTTACACTAAAAAGAGCATTTACTACATATGTTCGGTGGGGGGCATAAATCCTGCTCATCCAGTACCCTCAATTTTCTCCGTTGAAGTCCTTATAAGCAGTTAGCACTAAATTTGTGATCAACAGGATTTGCACTAAAAACAACCCCAACAAGAGGTATTCTGTCGATGCCAAATTCCCCACAGATCCAGTTGCACGTAAAAACCCCACTGACCTAGCATTACATGCTTTGCACTAAAAATCTCACCTCCCGACCTGTGTTGAAATTCACTTCTACTGCACATGTCCAGCAGTACTTGATTTCCCCACTTTATCCTATAGAGCTTCAAAACCCTGAAAGCCCTTTGCACAATGTAATTTTAAGAATTTTTCTAAGGAAAAAAAGCTTATTTGGTCATGTAATTTGATTTTAGAAATAAAGTGATGATAATTTGTATCTTTTCACTAAATTTGGACAATTTATGCATAGAGCTAGCATTTATTGCACAAGTCCAGCAGGGTCCTGAAATCCCGCTGGACTATTTTCATTGATTCTTTTGTATATGTGTATAATAAGTGTTAAAGGATAAGGTAACATGCATATCTTAAGTTGGACAAATAGATTTCAAGGGATTTGGAGATTGAATAAAGAGGTTTTATGAAAATTCTTGACTTAGGAGGTAAATTATAATTAACTATCTAAAAAACCTAAGTCTAGAATTCCTAGGACAGCTGAATTTCAAAATTTACTTATTAGGTCCAGTCCTGCAGGATAAATGTCTACTCAAGCTACCAACATGAAGTACAAGTTCAAAGGGATTCCCCTAGTTACCAAAATCACCTCAGCATGGAAAAACATTGGAGATACAAACCTAGGGCACATAGATATAGAAGAATTCAGAATCAGAGTCTTGGGGCCTAATCCCACTCCACTGGCAAAAAAGATCAAATACAATGGGATAGGTGAAGCAGCTACATTCCCTACATCAGTATAGTGCCTAGAACTTATTATGGCTTGTGCCAGTAGATATGAACAAGCAACCAAAACTATTCAGACCCAAGATGGGTAGGTTTTGGCAAACTTAAGTGCATCCTTAGCTTCTTCTCCAAATTTTGGTGAGGCTACACTTGCCACACTCTCCTCGTCAACTTGTACTATATGGACTCTAGTCTGTTTTCCTTTGCCACTGCTATGTTGTACTTGAGGACATTCAAAAGCCCTATGTCCAACCTATCCACACTAGAAACATGTTCCACTAAATCCTCTTCCTCTTCCTAAATTTCCTCTACCTCAAGAGTACTTACCTTATCCTTTATCTCCTTGGGTACTGATCTGAGAAGAACTTGTTTATCCTTTCTTATCCTAAGAGCCACATCAAAGATTTGACTTCCCTCTTCCATTGAAGGATTTGCCTCTTCCCCTAGAGCTATTCTACCTTCTAGAGATCTTTTCTTCTCCCTTGAATGCAAATTGATAGGCTTCTTCTATGCTGGTAATTATGACCATGCTAATTTCATCTCGGATAGAATAATAAAAACTATTTACATTCATGGAGACCTTCTCAGCATCATCTTCAATGTGACCAGCCTTGATGTTCAATCTATAAAACTCTTCAGTGTAATCTTGCACACTTTTATCCCTCTTCTTGAGGTTCAGAAGCATCTTAAAGATGGTGATCTGATGGTCTACAGGTAGAAATTTTTCCTTCAACTTTGTTAACATCCTCTCCCAGGTTTTAATCTTTTCCTTTCCTACTCTGTCTCTCAACATGCACATGATCCCACCACGGAGATGCATGTCCCTTCAGCTTTGCAGCTACAACTTTTAACCTCTTAGGGTCTTCAATAGATTCCAATTCAAACTACTTTTCCATCTCTGAAATCTAGTCTATCAACTCATCTGGTTTCAGACTTCCACTATAACTGGGTAACTCTACACTAGGTTTACTGGCAATTTTTCTTAATGCACTCAAAAACCTCATCTCATATTTGTCTTCTCCTTCTTCTGCTTCCTCTTCACCAACTTCTTCCTCATTATCACTCACATCCTCCGCATGTACTTCTCTATGCTGTGTTATTTCCATTGCATCCAACCTAGCTGTGATGCCTCTTAGCATCTCTACCAATGGTACATCCCCAGCTCTTGGAGCAGCTCCTCTTCTTCCTCTTGGTTGGTGTGCCATGTTTGCAAACCCTCTACAGTTGTAGGTTTTTCTCTTCACTCTTCCTACAACAATCTGTTGCAAGTATGGGCCTAACCGGTGTTGTCATTGATGTCAACATACTTCTGTTGCATTGATGATAAGGATTGGATGAGTTGTGTGTTGAGGATATTGAGAAAATTAGTCCTAATCAGGAACAGAGAAGAACAGTGAAGACAGTGAGCTAAAGATCCTAGCTAAGATGAAGATCAGAGGATGCGCATCAAAGGGTTTGTAGATGTGTCTTAAGGTGATCCAGTAAAGATTTCAGAGGTCCGCATGAAGATCTGAAGAAGTTGTGGTTGCTCAAGTAAAACTGGTTTCGGCAGGTGTTCAGAGGTGACAAAGTGACATAGATAGGTCCGGTGAGATCCAGAAATACAATATCATGTTCTGCGGATTTGAGGGAATGTTTAGGAAGTCAATGTGAATTGACAACTTAATTGGTTTGTGGTTTGGAGGTCTGCAAGCATCTACTCCATTGTGACAGTGATGATAGATTGTGTTCTTGAGGTTCTGGATGAAGGAGATAAGGATTTCAGTAAGCAGATGTAGTTTGGATGTTCTTGGTGATTCAGGAAAGCTTTTGGAGGTCTTTGGTTCATGTCCAGTTTGTGTTGGTGGTTTGCATTGGAGTTTGAGCTCACAATTGAAGAATTACTTTCGGATGACGGTGTTCTTCCTAACTCTGGCTAACTGGATGAGTTACACATCCTGCGGCTGATCTTGAAGATGTTATGTGAAGATTGGCATGTTCCTAGAAGAAGATTGAAGTCTCAGATCTGTGTGGCCGATAGTGTGTTGATCCACGTGAAGTCTTTTGTAATTAGTTATGATGTATTTTTGTGTTTTCTCTGTGATGTTTGCCAACTTAGATGATCATTCCTAAGTCGATGTCTTGTATAAATAAGGAATTGTAAAGTCATTTCAAAGCGTGGTGTGGAGATGAGAATGTGGTAGAGAGGAGCAGAGTGAAAGCAGAGTAGAAGTATTGGGCTTAAATGGAACTGACTCAAGCATGGTGAAGATGCTATTCTCTAGTTCAAGTATGTGATACTTATTATTTTGTAGATAGTGTGTCTCTTGTAGGCAGTGGGCCTCTTGTGAGCAATGTACTCAGGCACTGAGCCCTAATTGGCATCTGCCATTTTGTTCTTTCTATTCTTCTAACAAAGAATACAATCTTGGGTTAATCACCCCGTGGTTTTTCCCTTAACTGGGTTTTCCATGTCAAAATCTTGGTGTCTTATGTGTTGATATGTTTCTGCTCTTGATTTAATGCATTATGTTTCCATGATTGATTTATTATTATGCTGCTGAATTACAAAGTGGATTTAAGTGTTTAATTGGAAGAAAGTTTTGGACAACTGATTCACCCCCCCTCTCAGTTGTATGTCCTGAATCTAACAATTGGTATTAGAGCTAAGTTCCTCTAAAAGAGCTTAACCGCTTGAGGAGATCCAGGATGTCGTCCTACAAGAAGGATAGTCTGAAGTTTGATGGAACCAATTTTAATCTTTGGAAAAGTTGCATGCAATGTCACTTACAATGTATGGGAATGTAGTACTAGACCATGGCTTCAACGAAGTATACTCCTCCACATAATGGCCCGAAAACTGCAAATGAAATCACAGATGCTGAAAATAATTTGCGGACTAAAGAAGCTCTTCTAAGTGCCTTATTTGATTTAGAGCTGACAAATGTTGTTGACCTACAAACTGCTTTTGAGATTTGGGAAAAACTGGAACTTCTGCATGAAGGAGACAAGTATGTTAAATGTGCAAAGCTACAGAGTCTAAAAGGAAAATTTGAAAATCTAAAAATGAGAGAAGATGAAAATATCACTACATTCATGCCAAGAGTAAATGAACTTGTTTGTGGAATTAGATGTGCTGGTGGAGTCTTGGATGAAGATGAGATTGTTGGCAAAATTCTCAGATCCCTTCCTGCTTCTTATAAATACAAGGTTGCTACCATTGAAGAATTCAGAGCCCATTTAGGTGTCACAAGAGATCAATTGGTTGGTAAATTGGTTGCATTTGAATTGACTGAGTTTGGAGATGCCCCCCCCAAGACTGAATCTGTATTCAAAGCCAGTTCCTCTGTAAAAGGTAAACAAAGGTTTGATCCGGGAGAGAACTCTTCAATGAAACTATCATGGTATGAAAAAGCAAGAAAAGACCTGGAAGAAGTAGAAGCTGCTCAACTTGAAGCATTTATTGCAAAAAGACTACCAAGAGGATCCGGTAAGTATGAAGGAAAATTGCCTTTTAAGTGTTTTAACTACAATAAGATTGGTCATTTTGCCTCAAGGTGTCCGGAAAGATTTTCAAGGCCAAATCCTAATAGATCAAGGTTCCAAAAGAATTGTTACTATGTTCATGAAGATGATGATAATGAAGGAGTAACAGATGATGAATCAGAGATAGGAAACAAATCTGGAAGTGACTGGGTGTTCATTGCCATCAAGGAAGGAGATCCAATGTCCTCTATATCTATCAATCATAAAATTGTGGAAAGAGCTCTGGCTACCCAAGTTGAAGAAAAGGATGATTGGGTCATTGACACTGTATGCTCTCACCATATGATAGGTGACAAAAATAAGTTCATAGATTTGGAAAGGTATGAAGGAGGAGTGGTAAAGTTTGGTGATAATTCTGCTGGTAGAATTAGAGCAAGAGGAACCATTTCTTTTGATGGAAAGAACAAAACCAGTAATGTACTATATGTTGAAGGTCTGAAGCACAATCTTCTTAGTGTTGGACAGTTGGTGGACAAAGGCTATGATCTCTGATTCAAGAATTGAAAATGCAAGATCTTTGAAAGTTTTGGAATAGAGATTGATCCGGTACTCAAACAAAAGGTAATATCTTCCATTTAGTTGGTACTGGTAAAGGTTGTCTATTTGTGCAAATTGATCAGAGTTGGTTATGGCATAGGAGGATGTGTCATGTGAATTTTGATAATATCATCAAGATAAGCAACACTCAGGCTGTAAGAGATCTTCCAAAACTAGTGAAACCTACAAATAGTTTGTGCAAAGAATGTCAATTGGGGAAATAAAGCAGAGTCTCATTCAAAAGCAAGGAACAATCTTCTACTAGATTATTGGACTTAGTTCATACTGATCTATGTGGTCCAAGAAGAATCAGGAGTGTGCAAGATGATAGATACTTCATGTTATTAATTGATGACCATTCCCGGATAATGTGGGTTACTTTTCTAAAAGAGAAATCAGAAGCTCTTGAGAAATTTAAAATATTCAAGACTATGGTAGAGAATGAAATTGGATTAAAATTAAAATGTTTAAGGTCTGATAGAGGTGGAGAATT
Source organism: Cunninghamia lanceolata (assembly GCA_027924645.1). Lineage (NCBI taxonomy): Eukaryota > Viridiplantae > Streptophyta > Pinopsida > Cupressales > Cupressaceae > Cunninghamia > Cunninghamia lanceolata. The sequence continues at coordinate 5,782,731 of BSBN01000054.1, forward strand.
CACATCCGGTGAGTTCATAGAATTATGTGAGAAACATGGAATAAAGAGACAGTTGTCTACTCCTAGGACTCCACAGTAGAATGGAGTAGTGGAGAGAAAGAACCGGACCATCCACGAAGCATCTAGGACAATGATGATGGAAGCAAATGTTCCTTAGATCTATTGGAGAGAAGCTGTCAGCACTGTAGTCTATACTCTCAATCGGGTACAAATCAGAAGCAATACCGGTAAGACACCTTATGAACTTTTGTTTGGCATTACTCCTACTATGAGGTATTTTAGAGTCTTTGGTATAAAATGTTACATTAAAAGAGATGAAGATCTAGGAAAATTTGATGCTAGAAGTGATGAAGGAATATTCTTGGGTTATTCTACTCAAAGCAAAGCATACTGGTGTTATAACAAGAGATTAAGGAAGATTGTGGAAAGTACAAATGTGAAGGTTGATGAAGGTATTGAAAATCCCTCAAGGTTTTATGAATATGATGAAGATGATCAAAATGATGTTTTTTCTCAAGAAGTCCAAGCTCCCTCTAAAATTTAGATTTAAACTGATCTAGTAAATCAGGAAGAAAAGATAAGTTTGAATGAACCTGTTCAAGAATTAGAAGTGCAAGAAACTCCCAAAGTTCCCAGGTATGTAAGACTGAATCACTCTGAAGATTAGATTATAGGTGATGAAAGTAAAGGTGTACAAACAAGAAGGAGGATTGCTCAAGATTTAGAAGAGTATTGTCTGATTTCAAAGATTGAACCTAAGACAGTGAATGAAGCTTGCAATGATGAAAATTGGACTAAAGCAATGGAGGAAGAGCTGATGCAAATTGAGAAAAATCACACTTGGGATCTTGTTCCTAGACCTAAAAACAAGAATGTGATTGGAACCAAATAGGTCTTCTGGAACAAACTGAATGAAGTTGGTGAAGTAATCAGAAATAAAGCCAAATTGGTCTGCAAGGGTTACTCTCAAATAGGAGTTGATTTTGAAGAAACTTTTGCTCCGGTGGCAATAATTGAAGCAGTCATATTATTTCTTGCTTTTGCTGCCTTCAAGGATTTCAAAGTATATCAGATGGATGTCAAGTCTGCCTTCCTGAATGGTGACTTGGAAGAAGAAGTATACATTGAGCAACCAGATGGATTTCAATTGTCTGATCATGGTGATATGGTCTATAAGTTGAAGAAAGCACTATATGGACTCAAGCAAGCCCCACGAGCCTGGTATGAAAGATTGGATAAGCATCTATTGAAGATTGGTTTCAACAAAGGTACTGCTGACAATAATTTGTATTTCAAAATTGATCATGAAAACATATTGATTGTTGAAGTGTTTGTTGATGATATCATTTTTGGAGGAAGAGATAGTATGTGCAAAACATTTACAAATCAAATGAAAAGTGAATTTGAGATGTCCATGCTTGGGGGAATGAATTTCTTCTTGGGTCTGCAAATCATTCAAACTGAGAAAGGAATCTTCATTTCTTAGACCAAATATGTGAAAGAATTGTTGAAGAAATTTGGGATGGAAGAATCAAAACCAATGAGTACTCCCATGGCAACCAGATGTAAATTGAGCAAAGATGATGACTCTCCTAAGGTTGATTAGAAAAAGTACAGGTCAATGATTGGAGGATTGTTGTATCTTACTCAAACTAGACCTGGCATTATGAATGTTGTTGGTCTTGTTGCTAGATTCCAAGTTGATCCTAGAGAATCTCATGTCATGGTTATCAAGAGGATTTTTATATATCTAAAAGGGATAGTTGAGTATGGTCTGTGGTATCCTAGAGATCATAATTTCTCTCTTCATGCATATATAGATGTAGATTAGGCAAGAGATGTGGATGACTAGAAGAGCACAAGTGGTGGAACATTCTTTTTGGGGAAGAGATTGGTTTCTTGGCTGAGCAAGAAATAAGAGGCAATTTCTCTGTCCACTGCAGAAGCAGAATATATTGCAGCAGCAGGTAGTTGCACTCAAGTTTTGTGGATGAAGCAAATGTTAAGAGACATGAGAGTAGAGTATGAGGAGCCTATCACAATCTTCTGTGATAATTCAAGTGTAATAAATATATCTAATAATCCGGTGTTGCATTCAAAGACCAAACATATATCCATCAAGTTTCACTTTTTGAGAGAGCAAGTGAACAAGAATGAAGTCAGATTGGAGTTTGTGCCTTCCAAGGATCAAATTGCATATATCTTTACCCAACCTCTGCCTAAGGACTCTTTTGAGTATCTCAGGGAGAAGTTAGGGGTTATTACCCCTCTGGTGATGAACTAAGGTGCACTGATGTGCATCAGTCTGGTGGATATCACAGTCATATCTTGTGGTCCAGATTGATGATGGGGAGCTACTACTCAGGGGGAGCAGCTGGTATTATTCAGAAGTGGTGGAATTGCAAGTATGTGGCCTTTTCCATTGATGTCAAAGGGGGAGAGAAGACATGTGAAAAACAAGTGGTTGTTGATCAAAGGGGGAGCAAGAAAGGAAGATAAGTTGTGACAGTGAGGAGAAGTTCCTGTCTTGATGGTTAAAACAGTTTTTCACATCATATGTTGCCATCAATGACAAAGGGGGAGATTGTTGCAAGTATGGGCTTAACCGATGTTGTCATTGATGTCAACATACTCCTGTTGCATTGATGATGACGATTGGATGAGTTGTGTGCTGAGGATATTGAGAAAATTAGTCCTAATTAGGAACAGAGAAGAACAGTGAAGACAGTGAGCTAAAGATCCTAGCTAAGATGAAGATCAGAGGATGCGCATCAAAGGGTTTGTAGATATGTGTCTTAAGGTGATCCAGTAAAGATTTTAGAGGTCTGCATGAAGATCTGAAGTTGTGACCGCTCAAGTAAAACTAGTTCTGGCAGGTGTTTAGAGGTGACAGAGTGACATAGATAGGTCCAGTGAGATCTAGAAATGTAATATCATGTTCTGCAGATTTGAGGGAATGTTTAGGAAGTTAATGTGAATTGACAACTCAATTGGTTCATGGTCTGTGGGTCCGCAAGCATCTACTCTATTGTGACAGTGATGACAGATTGTGTTCTTGAGGTTCCGGATGAAGGAGATAAGGATTTTAGTAAGCAAATGTAGTTTGGATGTTCTTGGTGATTCAGGCAAGCTTGTGGAGGTCTTTGGTTCGTGTCCAGTTTGTGTTGGTGGTCCGCATTGGAGTTTGAGCTCGCAATTGAAGAATTACTTTCAGATGATGGTGTTCTTCCTAAGTCTGGATGACCATATGAGTTACACATCCTAAGGATGATCTTGAAGATGTTATGTGAAGATTGGCGTGTTCCTAGAAGAAGATTGAAGTCTCAGATCTGTGTGGCTGACAGTGTGTTGATCTGCATGAAGTCTTTTGTAATTAGTTATGACATGTATTTTTGTATTTGCTCTATAATGTTTGCCGACTTAGATGATCATTCCTAAGTCGATGTCTTGTATAAATAAGGAATTGTAAAGTCATTTCAAAGTGTGGTGTGGAGATAAGAATGTGGTAGAGAGGAGTAGAGCGAAAGGCAGAGCAAAAGTATTGGGCTTAAATGGAACTGACTCAAGCATGGTGAAGATGCTATTGTCCAGTTCAAGTATGTGATACTTATTATTTTGTAGACAGTGTGTCTCTTGTAGGCAGTGGGCCTCTTGTGAGTAGTGTGCTTGGGCAATGAGCCCTAATTGGCATGTGCCATTTTGTTCTTTCTATTCTTCTAACAGAGAATACAATCTTGGGTTAATCACCTCATGGTTTTTCTCTTAACCGGGTTTTCCACTTCAAAATCTTGGTGTCTTATGTGTTGATATGTTTCTGCTCTTGATTTAATGCATTATGTTTCCATGATTGATTTATTATTATGCTGTTGAATTACAAAGTGGATTTAAGTGTTTAATTGGAAGAAAGTTCTGGACAAATGATTCATCGCCCCCTCTCAGTTGTCTATCCTGAATCTAACACAAACTCCTTAGGATCCCTTGAACAACAATCCCATAGCCTCAAGGAATTCCAAACCTAGGCTATGATACCACTTGATGTAGGTCAAGATCTAGGGGCTTTGACAAGCTACTAAATCAGACAACAAAATGAACAACACACAAAAATGAAACAACACTCTTTATTCATATGCAATAGAAAATGTTACAATAGAAGTACAATGATCTTCATACATGCCTTGGCCTAAGACTTACAATCATTCCAATAGTCAAATCAAGCTAACCCTATCTTTCTTGTGAAAACCCAGAAAATAATTCTAGTAGAAGCAAAGACTCACTATGGAGAAGACTCTTCCTTTTTACTGTGAAATTCCCCTATTTATAGGCATTTGAGGCATCCACCACACACATCATGTGATTTGGACACGTGTCAGACTTCAATTGGATCTTGGATCGGCTATACAAGCGGTTAAAAACTAATTTTGTCACTTTCTGGGTTCTTTTGTGTGAAAAGTGGGAAAAAGTATCACTGCAAGATATATTAGAAAAGCGAAGGAAATAGGCATCATAGAATATGTCGGGTATCACGTGACATCAATGCAAAGTGGTCCAAAATAGATTAGCAGGTGAATTGAAGTTCACAGGACATGTGGAGATTTAGTGCTTCAGTGGATATGTCTGGTGAAGTGCAAAATCCACACAAAGCACCCTAGGCAGGTGGAAATGGAATACACCAGAGGAGGCGAAGGATTTGGAGGTCGGCGAACATGTCCAGCAGAACTCGATTTTAGCGCAATATCCAGTGAAGGGTGAAAATCCTGGTTTAAACCAAAAACACTTAGCCAACCCGCTAGCATCATCTCACACAATCTAGGGTATACATAACAATAGATAGCATACACGCCAATCAATGCACACAACACACATGGAACATCTACCATTTCAATGCATATAACTAACAAAAGGTACAATTACTATACAATGCATACACATAACATGTGGCACACTTGCTAATAAGTATAATAGAATGACATCGCAACATTCAAGCATAAGGGAAATAATCACACCTTTAATGCATGTCAAGCAAGGCATAAATCATAGACTATCAAATACACATTCAAGCATGAATCAACAATTGTAAACACAACAATGCAAAGTACACAACACACACCGAGTCCAACTCAGGCAGTGACAAGCATAAGAAAGAGAGAACTAGCAATCCTAGGATAAGGAGTGTCAAATCAAGGGTGTACTCAACCTCGCAATAATAATGAGGGTGTAATCATCCTCATAGAAAACTAGGACATAGTCAACCTATGGATTCTCTTTACACCCAAATTGAATCATAGTAGAACAAGGCATTATCACCTAGTGTTACTAGAGAAAGTCAGGGTGTTATCATCCAGAGGTACTGGAGTTTAGTGTAGATGATCTTGTTATTAGTTTTGTTTTACCCATGTGTTTAATGTTTATCTTTTTACAACTCCCCACACACTAACCCCACCGACAACTTCATGTCATGGTATATGGTAGGTGAGCAACTCCTTACCTACTTCTAATCCTCTTCCTAGACACCTAATGCATCAATTTATCGAACTGAGCATAGAACAAAAATCAATGCACCAAAAGTCCCAAAAACACAACATGGTAGATCAAGAGATGTAGATTCACATTTCATGAAAGAGACATTCACTCTTACATAAAAATACATCATGAAATGATTTTAATCTCAATTTTACTCATTTTTAAAACATGAGAATACTCATAAACCCCAATTTCCTTCATGTTTGAATGCTTGGTTTTTAGGGCATTTTTCTAAGTTTTGACTCACAAAGTGTATGCAAAAATTAACAACTACCCATTGTAGATATGATGCACAACAACCCAAAAGCGCAATAAAATTGAGTTGGGTAATTCTAGGAAAATTTTGATAGAGTTTTGTTTGTTTTTCCATGTTTCCAAAACATAAAACATATGGAATAAATACAAAACAACTATAAACTAATTCTAACATCCCATTCCTATCAATTAAGCCATGAGCAGACCTCTTGAAGTGGTGTGGAAAAGAAAAAGAAAGCATAAATTAATTAAACAAGGAGCATACCTTTCAACCATGCATTGAAATCCATGAATCCAAGAGAGTTTAGTAAGCAGTCTTTCTCCAAGCAACAGAGACAAAAAAATCCATTCAAGCAAGCAAGTAATCCTTCCTTTTCATCCATGGAGAAATTCCTTCCATTCTTTTAAGAAGAGGGTTTGAGAGAGAGAGGATTAAAATAGAATGAAAATTATGAAAAATAACTCCCTTTTTCCCTTTTATACAAAAGCCCTCATTTCATTTCTTTTAATTATTTTTCCAATTTCACCAAATGTGTCAAACAAATCACTTAAATTAATAGGCAAATAGTTAATTAACCAAATTCAACTATTCCAAACAAGTAATTGCCTTTTAACTCAATCTCATTTTGAAAAGTTCAAACACACCGTACCAAACATTCAATTTTCCAATTTAATGCAATTCTACCTTTCTGACGAAAAAATATTGAATTTCAGAAATAATTTGAAATCTCTTAAATTTATTTCTCAAACATAATATGATGCAATAAATATTTTCGCTAAGGTAGAAATAATAATTTTTAACATAAATCATTAAAATACTCTGAAAACACAGAAAACACGTTTTTCGAAATAATTTAAAATAAAGTGCAAGAATGCTAAAGAAACACACATAAATGACTTCAAACACATGTTACAAGTTTCCACAACATAAGGATAAGAGTGAGATGACTTAACATCCCATGTCAACCTTCTCCATATTTTCCACATTAGTTAACACTTGTAATTACCTGTGCATTCAAGTCAACCATCAAGCGTACCTGCTCCACATATAATAGTCGAAGCAACATAATCCACTCTAATGTGGTATAATCAAACATGATATACAATAATTACATCCACTATAAGCATTTAAGACTAGCATGATCCAAGAACATGATGCATAAAAACATTTCACAATGCGGGAATAGTACGACAATCACAACTATAACAAATATAGTGAAAACAGTGAAGTTGAAGCACTGCAATAATCTAACATGCACAATCAGGTGAACACTAGGGTGGGCATTACAACTGTCAACATATTTTTGAGGGCCTAGCTAATGGTGACTTGTATAAATACATGTCTTGTACAAGGTACAGGTAGAGAAGTTCCAACCAACAACATTATTATGTACATATCATTCTACAAATCTTATTTCATTTAATACATTTATATTATAAAGTCTTTTTCCTATTGCATTTGGAAATCCATTTACAACACCCTCCCTATTATCTTCAAACATAGATGATCTTGGAAAATTGCACTTCTTAGTTTTAATGTGTCTAATAGTGTGGTGACTAAAACCTACCATCATGTGATTATTAAATTTAGAGGTTCTTTATTTTTATTGTAGTCATTTTGTCCTTATGAGGTTGAGATGCAACAAATTTACTCTAACTTCCTTTTGCAGATGGCCAAATTGTCATTTTCAATATAGGAATGAAAACAAACAAGGAGTTAGCTCAGCAAATAACCATAATCAACAACCAACTAAAGGCATTGGATCATAAGAATGACAACCTCCCCTAATGCCTAGACAAGCTCTCATAGGGTCCTACCACTTTTGGTAACAACCTCTATGATGAGGGTCTTATCAACATGCGCAATTACCACTACCTTCAGAATGTTCAAGCTACAATCAATCACATTGTGAACAAAGAAAATCTAGATACCATTTGACCTATGGTGGACAAGTTAAAACTCCTTATTTATTCTACTCTATTTGATCAATGTTCTTAAAGTTTTCCTTTACTTTAAGGGTTTCGTGTCTACTTTGTATTCTCACTCTAGTAAAAAAATGATTTTGTTAATTTGTGATGACGGATGTTTTTTCATTCTACTCACCCACATCAATTAAAGTGGTGAATATTATAAATTTATTCCATTAATGTGACAACAATTATGGTCGTTGTATGTCAAACTCTCTTTAATATCTTCAACGTAATTTGAATTATTATTAAACTTAAATCATATACTCTTCCTTTGGGCCTTAAAAGTGTCTCAAATAATAAAATTTGTTCGCCAACATCTTCTACGTATATATAGTGGAAAGTAGATATTATTATAGTGGCTATGAGAGAGTCTAATCAATGCATGAACCTTCCTTTTGGAGAAGGGGAAAGCACACCGGATTCAACGAACAACTCTTTCTTCAACCTATTATTCTTATAATAGGTTTTTTTTAGTGCCTTTAATATTTTTATAATTGTTCTAATCATATTAATATATACTGCTAGACCCCTTAATTATTAGATTTTATTTTAAATGTTTTTATAATTGTTCTCATCATATATAATAAGACCACATACATTAATATTAGGTGATTTATAATTTCACTGCTAAACGTGTGTGAATGACACATTGTTGTCTTAATTATAATTTATTAAATATTCATTCGTACTTCACTAAGTTACCATTGTGGACGGTTCAACTTACATTTATTTAGTCAACTAAAATAATCATTTTTATTGTTTAAAGAAATTCCTTAATGTGGCAAGTAAAGATTTTAGATTCATTTTTCCATGTTGAATTTAGGAGCCACGATTTGCCACCAACAATGAATATGCTTAGCTAATCCTTTTAATAGGCACTATTCAAATTTTTAAGCAATTTTTTTAAAGGTGGGGAACGCTGATGATTTTATATTTTTTCTTGTAATGGTAAAAATTATATATTTATGTCTTTTTATGTTTTGGATTTATGATGATTAGGTTGTCTTTTGTATATTGACTAGTGTATATGATGTTATATTTTATGTGGAAATTGACATGTAACTTTATTCTAGTGGTACCCCTATCATCGCTCCTCCTCAAGGCCTAAATCCAATCTCTATATCTAAAGCCATTGATTACCCTAGTTTAGAAAAAAATGGTTTAGGTAAATTTTAAGGTAACAGATTTAAAACATGACCCTTTAAATTTGAATTTCTTAATTTGGGTCAATGCTTCCCTCCATTACTAGCTATTGTGAGCTACCTAAAGCACAGCCTATTTCTAATTGCATGCTAGGGTGATGTATTTAAAGGTTAACCCTAATTTAAAAAGAATAATCTATGAGAGATCTAGAAACATATTGGGCACATCTAGAATTCTATTGCAAGTAGATAAAAAAAATTACATTGCATCATCATCTTAGGAGCATACTACATGTTTGCTTGTTGTTCTCAACCTTGACCCATCAACATTGAGTTGATACATCTAGGGCTCTAGCTAAATAGAACATAATCCTCACAATTCAATAGATCCCCCAAAGGTGTTTTTAAATGCCATATGTTCCTTATTATATTCAAAACATATACACATAGGAAAATAAGTTTTAAATAGTAGAATTCCTCTAGTTTAGTTCTCGATGAGTTATAGGTTCAAGTTCGTTCTCATAGAGATCACATTTGTACTTGCAAGAGTGAACTAGAATAGTACATAATGAAATTTTTAGGTTAGCAATTCAATCCTTTGATAGGTTCCAACATTATGGCACCATAATGAATGGATTTTTAAGATCAACACAATGATTTCCACACAAAAAATAGAGCTAGTTACCCTTGCATTTAATTTATTTAATGTCATATGCTCATTATATTCAAAACATATACGCAGAGGCAAATAAGTTTTAAATAGTAGAATTCCTCTAGTTTAGTTCTCGATGAGTTATAGGTTCAGGTTCATGCTCATAGAGATCACATTTGTACTTGTAAGAGTGAACTAGAATAGTACATAGTGAAATTTTTAGGTTAGCAACAATCCTTTGATAGGTTCCTAAATTATGGCGTCATGATGAATGGATTTTCAAGATCAACACAATGATTTCCACATCAAAAATAGAGATAGATACCCTTGCATTTAATTTATTTAATATATCATTAATTATGTGATAGCAATCCCAACTCTTAAATCTAGGTTAATTGTTTATGTAAATTTTACTTTTATTTTTCAATTAGCCTAAGTTGTTTAGGTGAGTGTGATCTTTTCCTTACATAAAATAGTGAACCCGACATGAATACACCCCCTAGGGATTTGTCCTTGGGGTTTATTCCTTCTCCATTAGTCTTTCTAATATGATGTTTTTTATTGTTATATATTTATTTCATATCTAAATTTAGGGTTTGGTTCCACCCTTGAGTGTTTATTATTACATTATCTATCTTCTAGGTTTTATGGTTTAATGTGAAGAACTCTTTCATCCCTACCCTCCCACCTTTCGGATTTAGGGTTTCATATTTGATTTTAGATATAATTTTTCATTGATTTTCAATCTCATATCAAATTTGATCTTTATCATGGACTCCTCTCTAGGCTTTGATGATGATTTTTCTTCCCACCATGAAAACACCATAGAAAATAATTTTATTTCTATGTTGGATCCTCATATGTTATCTTTTCTAGGGTTTCTTGTTAGGCATATGATTTTCATTATGCATTTATGCTTTGCAATCCTAACTAAGACATGTGCCATAACATTTACATATGTATGTATTGTTAGGATTAGCTATGGAGGTAGCTATCCCAAGATCAAGATGCCTAAGAGCTAATCACAAGAATTAAATAAGATCAACATGATAGAATAACAACCTATATAAAATATGGAATAGAAAATGTTGTGTTGTGTTGTACAATAAGAAGCCTTTGTTATTTAGGCAAGGTGAGACATAGGATAACACAAGATTACGACAAGTGTCATAATCCCATGACATGTGACAACTAGAGGATAAGATAACTTGTGTACTAGAAGCTTCTAGAAAGATTCATAGATCCCTACGTCAACTTAACATTTGAACATGTGTGAATAAGACCTAACTATTAACTAGTTAGGTAATGTCCCATGTTCACATTATAAAGGGGAAATTGGATAGGAAATACCCCGTTGACACAAACACCCCCCTTAAGTACAACTTAGGGAGGAACAAACAAATTCAAAGAAGCAAAGATGGGCCCCATCTATAAGACCTAATGAGGTACCCATGTACAAAAGATCTCTCACAAGAAAAGAAAAGGAGAAAACCTCATGGGAAAAACTCCTCAAAAGAGAGAAAACATGCAAAGAAAAGCATGAAAAGTGAAGGAAGGAAGGAAGACTCAACACGACCCCCAAAGGACTACTTCCATCACAAAGATACAATATATATCCCCTCCATTGGAGATAAAACATGAAAAGGACGAAGAAGCCTCCCCAAAAGATGTCCCAAAAAATTATAAACATGAAGAACTCAACTGAAGCATAAATAATATACAAATAATTGTCAAAGAACAACTTCTATACTATTGAAGAACCTCCATTGAAATCAGGATGAAGATCAGGATCAAAGAGATAAAAATTTGCATGAGTGACCCCAACGACGCTACTCAAACAATGTACAGATGCCGCACCATAATGAATTGAATTCCAAGATTAGCACAATGATATCCACATCAAAAATAGAGCTAGTTACCCTTTCATTTAATTTATTTTATTTCTATAAATTTAATATAGCATTAATTATGTGATAGAAGTTCCAACTCTTAAATCTAGGTTAGTTGTTTATGTAAAATTTACTTTTATTTTTCAATTAGCCTAAATTTTTTATGAGTGTGATCTTTCCCTTACATAAAATGATGAACCTAACATGATTACACCCCCTAGGGTTTTGTCTTTGGGGTTTAATCCTTCTCCATGAGTCTAATGCTTTTTTATTGTTATTTATTTATTTCATATCTAAATAGGGTTTGGATCCACCCTTGAGTGTTTATTATTGCATTATCTATCTCCTAGGTTTTATGGTTTAATGTGAATAATTCTTTCATCCCTACCCTACCACCCTTTGGATTTAGAGTTTAATCTTCAATTTTATTTTTTCACTAATTTTTTTTATCTCGTATCAAATTTGATCTTTATCATGGACTCCACTCTAGGCTTTGAAGATGATTTTTATTCCCTCCATGAAAATAATAATTTTATTTCTATGTTGGATCCTCATATGTTATCTTTCCTAGGGTTTCTTGTTAGGCATATGATTTTCATAATGCATATATTGTTTGAAATCCTGACTAAGACATGTGCCATAACATTTACATATGTATGCGCTTTGATGAATATCTTTCCTTTACATGTATTCGATGCTAGATCACTAGATATCTATGTGTGATTGCATGGTTTATCATGCTATGATATGTTATTCCATGTTTAGTCTTATTTATATAATCACATAGGGCCTAGGATTATGTATATAGGTGCTTCATTATTTTATTATTCTAGTGGACATACCTTTAAATACCTTAGGGAGATCTCCATTCCATTGTATGATGATATTTATCTTTACGCTTCTTCCTCATTTCATGATGTTAAATAACTTTGAGCACTTTTTCTACAAGTTATGATCCCATTCCTATATCTTTTTCTTCTACTATTCATATGTCTTATGCATCTTCATGTCCTAGCTTTCACACTAAGCCATCTCCCCTAGGAACATACCTACTTTTCATGTTATGAATACTCCATAGATTTCCCATATAGTTGGGCATGCATGTCAAAAAATGGATAAGGGATATGATTTAATTGATTAACTTAAGGGTACTCCAACTAAAATATCTCTTTGGGATTTAATGCATCATTTTCAAGACATATAAAAATTGTTTTCAAAGCAATCTTTAGCTAAAATCATTGTTTGATTTGATGTCATTCCAATGGAGGTTGTTACCATTCTTAAGCCTATCTATCAGAATAAATCTACGATTTCATTTACACCTCATGAGTTACCTCCTCCCCATGTTATTCAGGAACATGAGTAACTATTATATATTATGGGTAAATATGGAAATATTCAAATCACAATAACTTTAATCAATAATATATATAATATAAATATATAGTCAATACTTCTTAGATATAATCAATTGATTGTATTAATTTTCTAAAGTCACCATAAAAGAGTTTGATAATGTGGTTTGTGAATCTCTTGGTCATCAACATTACTTTTCCTATTACTCTTGGACCTATTACACTTGATACAATGCTCCATGTGATGCCTAGGCCATTAATGTATAACATTCTTTTTGGATTCTCTTAGATACATGCCATGGGACTTTTACCTTCTACACTTCATCATAATCTAAAGTTTATTCATAATAATAAGTGTATAGTTACAATTGATGATGATCCTTTACCAATATTGTCAAGTAGTTGAGAGACATAATTTACATTAGTACTTCATAGTCAATTAATTAAACCTACAATACCATTGAGAACCTCTTCTCCTTAATCTACACCTCATGTTGATCCTAAATATGAAGGGTTATCTGGATTTTACACCTCCATGCAATAGACAACATAAATTGAATCATTTAAGGATTATATCATTCCTCATATATATATATAGATTTTTTCTTTATGATTGAACATCTTTAGCTTTCCATTAGGATATTACTACAAATGAGGGTGCTTTTGTTCATGGATCCAATGTTAGTGTTGATTATAATTATAATTTGCATTCTTCACAGTTAGCTTACCAATATGGTAAATGGTTTTTTATTCTACAAAAGTTTGAATATAATAGAAGAGGTTTAGGTTTCAAGGAACAAGGCCTTGAACCTATTCATTCATCATAGAAGAATAATAATATTGGTTTGGGTTGTACACCTTGCAAGTCCTAGATCTAGATGAATTATTTAATATTTGTATAATATTGTAAATATTTTTCTCACATGGAAAATGGTGTCCCACTTGGATGGAAACTTAAGATTCCATTTTTTGCACTCTCCACCATGCACCATTGGTCTTATGATAATTGTAAGAAGTCATTAAATAGGAGATTACTAGGTGGACTATGACTGACATCTTTGAATGGCTATTTGTAAGCATCTATAAGAGGTGTGTAAGAAGTATTATTTCATCCACTTGGAATTCCTAGGAGTTAAATTAGAAACCCTTGGTCTTAGGAGTCAATTAGTCAATCAAGAAGTTACTTTCTATGTTGGGAGGAGTTACCTTGGATGATAGTTCATGGATTATGCTTAGACCATTTGGTCCAAGTATTGACTCATGGTTTTAAGCCCATGGTTTCTTAGGCCTCCTTGGCCTATATTTTGATGGCTTGGGATGGAGATTCTATGTGGGTTTAGTTCTATGTAGGGTTTTGTTGTCAAAATCCCTCCAGGTTTAGATTTTAGATCTCATGTGAATCACAAGGACACTGCTACTAAATTGTAACAATTGTTGCATAATAATACATTAGCTGTGTTCCTTGGAGGTTGGGTTTTTCCCTTTTTAGGGTTTTCCTAGGGAATATTGAATGTCTTATTCCTCTTCTTCCTTTGTTCTCTATATAGTGGTGTTAAAAGATTAAAATTGTTATAGATCTATTTCCTTGCATTTTTCTTCTAATTAGATTAACTAGGAATTCATTATATTTGCCTTTCATTTGGTATTAAAACTTAGAAAATTTGATGTATCTATCAGAGGAGTATGCTATGTAACTTGTAGTGGGTTCTTTGCAATGTGATCGTGTGTTTATATAAGTGCTTGTTTTTTTCACACTTGCACATGGGTCAATTTTTTGAGTTTGATGAAGACAAACACCACCTAAACCTCTATTATAACATAAAAAATGATAGACAATTGTGACACATAGATACACCCCATAGTCCTATTTGACCAATTTTTATGTTTAAACATTCCCTTATTTCTTTTCCATTTTTTCCTTTCTTCACCTTCAAAAAACAATTCCTACTTTGGTGAAATAAGTGGTAACTAGGTGGCAATCTTAAAACTACCAAAGTGATTCACATAGTCACCACAATAGTATAATAATTGCATCAATAATCTTGGAAGTTCCTTGATATATCATGTAACAAATACAGTGGTTGTGTAGTCACCTTTTTGGTTTTGAAATCATCTCTTCTATGGGAACTAGTAGTCTCACATGATATGCAAAAACAAGAATTTTTAATGCTTCATTTCCCTTTCTCTTCACCTATTCTATCCTTTGGATCTCTCCTCATCTCCCATGCCTCTATAAGTTTCCCATAGTTCTTTATATGTTTTGGAAGCATCATTTTGAAAAAGGATTTTGAGATAGAAGAAACTTCCACAAGGAAGGCTTTAGTGTTCTATAGCTCTAGTATAGTAGAGATTTGCATTCTCTACCTTACCCAAATGCAACCAATACTTTCCACCCTTATTTATCCCAAGTTGCTCCCATTATATCAACCTGGTCACATTTTCCAATCCTCATAGTTTGATCCTTTTAGTTATAACTTTGCACTTTGCAATTTCTAGTCACATCAACACAAATCCTAATGTGATTCAGTCCTTACCCTCATGACACCTCCCTCAATGTAGTATTAGGTTGGTGGGTCTAATGAAGGATTGACTAACTATGTAACTTTACAACATCCAATAGTAATATAGCTTTATAACATAAAGGACATCAAAATAATAGAAAATGTGTGAATGATTGAAATATAAAAATGATAATTACAAGTAAGCTTCAATGAGCTAGCAACATGCTAGGTGTGAACCATTTGTTACAAAATAGATCACTAAGGTCTTGAAGATTTAGAAATAGGATTTTCCTCTAATTTTCTTACAAAATCGCATTCATGTATTGCTACTCAACTTGATGTTCTATTATGTGCTCTATGTGTATACACCTAAAAATGGCTCGAGTCGAATAAAATAAATATTTTAATATTTATTTTATTCTTATTCCTCTATCAATAAATAAATATACTAATTTATTTATCTGATTCACATTCATCTTAATCTTCCAAAAATTAAATAAAAATCAATTTATTTAATTAAATCATCCAAATTCCTCTAAATCATCCTTAATTGAATAATTCCAAATTATTTAATTAATCATCTTTCCTAAAGTCAAAATTCTATAAATCCACATCATTTCCACCTCATTTTACACCTCATCATGTTGCACACATAATTGAATATTTTTAATAATTAATTATATAATTATCCACACCCACATGTCCTATTTATCCTTTAACCATCCATATTCTTAAGAACTTGGTCTTTCTATGTCATCATAGTCAAAGGACACTTAGAGACACATGTCTCATAGTTCCTAGATTCTTTCCAACAACCCTACAAAGAACTCCTTTGACCCTTGTCTTTTGGTCCTTGAGAGCATTGTGACAAGTGGCCTCTTGCTCACACCTTTCTCTCCACCTTGTCATTGTAGGAGGAACATTTTCCTTATTCCTCTCCCTCATCCCAACTAATCAAATCTCTACCATACACATCACAAGACTTATTCCTCCATCGTGGATCTTTTGGCACTTGGATTTGAGCCTCTTTGGCCTATAAAAGCAAGCTCTTCACCTTCATTTTGCATCACTTGAGCTATAGTACTTACATGCTGCATAAATTACATCAAGCAATCAAGCATGCCTTTGGCCCCCCATTTGTATTAGTTTCATAATATCCATAGTTGCATCCTCATTTAGCTTCATTAACCTCATATCTCATCATATCAATATCATGGCAATATCAAAATCATCATCATTATCTTAGTTGCATTGTAGAAATCCTTCACATTGCATAGTTGAATCCACAAATTCCATTCATCTCATTGTCATCTTAGAATGCAAAGAAGTACATTTCTAAGAGAAAATATCATCATCAACAAGATCATTGAGAAGATAGAAGATAATGGAACTCACTGGATAAATTAGTTTACAAAGGTATAACTTATGTTTTCTGCATTTTTCTTAGTTTCATTGATGTATTGAATTTGAGTAGGAATTCTAGAGTATTTGTGGTATCTTAGTAGGCTCTTACATTAGTTTCAAATTATCAATCACATTTTGGCACCCACAATGGGGCCTTGTCCCATTTTTAACTTCCAAATTTGAGTTTTTGGTGTACTTGCAGTCGTAACAGGTCATTTCTGTGCATTCGATTTCCAGTTCTGCACATCCGTGAAGAAAAATTGCAGTTCGGCACATATAATAATTCTTGCTACACATTTGACAAATTCTACTATGCATTTAAACTACCCTACTATGCATTTGTCTTCCTATGCATAATCCATTCTGTTGTGCATTTGTCTTCTTGCACATATAACCCATTTTGTTGCACATCTATTGTCTGTTTCTGTGCATATGAACTTATGTCAGTTTTAGTATGTCTTTTTGATAATTTTTTACGCTAAATCTTATTGCAGGTGTCTTCGACTGTCAAAGAAGTATATTCAAACTACTGACAATGGGTTTTTGCAAGTTTTAGAGCTTGGTTTAGGCATCATTTACTCTTGCATTGTTAATCTAGTGGCACCTAGTTTAAAATAGGAGTAATCATTCCATTTTGTATTACAATATTCCATGCAATCATAACTTAGTTTTTAAATAGGAGTAATTCAATCTTGCATACAATCTTCACATAGTCTAAATTAGGAGGTTAATTGGACCATTTTGCATTACAATCTTCACATAGTCTAACTAGGAGGTTAAATTAGATAAACTTTTTTTATACAATCTTCACATAGTATAAACTAGGTGGAAAAAAGGACAATCTTGCATTCAATATTGCATACAAATCATTCACTTAGTCTAACTAGGAGGTCTAAATTGGATAAATCTTGCATAACAAACTTGCATACAATCCAAATTTAGCATAAATAGGGGGAAGTAAGTTGATTATCTTTCTTTTATTGTTATCATGCAAATATGGCATTTTGTGTTGTTAGAATAGTCACACTTAGCTTAATCTAGGAGGTCAATAAACAAGTGTTTGATGTGCTTGCAAAGGTGATAGGCATATGCTCTCCCCTTGCAACATCTTGGGTGATCAAAAAGCTAGACTCATCTTCCCTTTTCTTGTTTACCCTTAGAAAGGCCTGAACTTGGATTGCGATTCATCCAAGAGGGATGACCTTAAGCAGATCTTTCCTTTGACCCACTATATAAATGAGATAAGGTGAAAGCTAAGTCTTAGCTAGCGTCAGCCTTGCCTTTCGATACCAAATCAAAAATAGGTGTACTAGCACTTTGTGAAAATAATTTTTGCATTGTGTGATGTATTTGATACTCTTAGTAGGATTGATCAAAGCTTTTAGTAGCTTGCCGCATGCTCGCAAGGCGTTGGCCCCTCAAAGTCACTAAGAACCATTGTTTTAGAGACCAAAATCCTTTTACTTGTTGATGCAGGAGGTCAGACCTCTGAAGCCGCCCAACATTTTCACCAATCATGTGTAGAGATAGAAATTCCTTTTTTGGGGAATGAAACTTGGTATGCCCGAGAAGTGTGTGCCGTGTAAGGGTGAGCCAGTGCTACCAAGTTTCTAGCTATTCTGCCTTGATTTAAGTGGTTGGAGAAATCCAAGTTGGGATTCAACAAGTAGTATCCTTTCTCACCTAGGATTGTACTTGTCTTCAAATTTGTTTTGAACACCAAATGTCACAAACAAACATCAAAATGTACTTCTTGTTGTGTTTTCTTGCCTAAAAACAGACAAATTATCAGCAAAAACATTTAGGTTGCATAGAAAAATGTGTCTAGAACAAGCAAAATTGATCAAACACTGCAAAAACATAGAATTGCGTATTTGAAACTTATTGTTGCGCATTTGACACTTATTTCTACGCATCCATTTATTGTTGCGCATATACAACATCTTGCTATGCATTTGAACATTATTACTGCACATACATCTTTCTGTGCATATAAACAATAGCACTGCACATACAAAACTGCGCATACAATAAACATTCATGCGCATTTAAAACCTGTTTCTGCGCATCTGAACCTATGCATTCATAACAAAGGGTTATTCCCAAGGTTTTTAAAAAAAAGAAAAATTAGTTTTGGATACCCATTTCAGCCTAGAATCCATTGGTTAAATCACTTAAACCATAAAAATTCATCCCATACCTATTTTCAGACATTTCACTCACATTTCATACTTAGCCCTTCCAAAATCAAACAAAATCAAAATTTCCCAAAGGTACCATTGAGATCCTCATATTCAAACAAAACAATTTGGTTAGTTTCCCTATCAGGATCAATCATCCTCTATCAAGAAACTACACTAAACATCTTGATAAAGTTAGTCTACAACAATAGTGATTCCTATCATCCCTATTTGACTCACTTTGAATCAACACTTTGATTGCTATACATCATAGCTCAAGACCATTGTTTGAACAAAGATAAAAAATTCAACCTTAGAGAATCTTATCACTAAGCAAATTCAAATCCAACCTTTCACCCAATACTACATATCACAAAACATCACTTATACATCCACAATTCTCTCATCCAACTTAACTCATATCACACTTTTGTATGGTTGAAACTAGGTCTCAAGCCAAAAGAAGAAAATAAATGGATTACACAAATAGTAGTGAACACTCTTCTAGTGATGTAGAGGAAGAAATCAACCAAGAGAAACTTGATAAATTCTTACAAGATCTAAAATTCCAAAAAATGATGGATAAGGTCATAACAATGGATCCGCACAAATACTTCCTCTTACTAGAACAACAAGGAGCCAAGCTACCTATTGATTTTGACATTTCAAAATTGAGAGCAACCATCCCATCAAATGAAACAGAAGCTCCCAAGAATGAAAAGGCTAAGGATATGTCAAATCCTTTAGATACACTCACACAATAAATCCAAGCCTTACAATAACAACTTGTGGACCTTCAAACGGGAGCTTCCACAAAACATTACTCATTAGCTCAGATATATCTCCATATCCTTTTAACAAAAGCTTGGTCATGGTGCCTTTCCATTCAAGATTCAAAGTCCCTAAATTTGACAAATATAGGGGGGAAGGTGATCCACATGACCACATTAGAGAATTCAACACTACATGCTTAGAAGTCACCCATAATGAGACATATCTTATGCAACTCTTTCCACGCAGACTAGGAGGTCAAGCTATGGAGTGGTTCTCCCATCTACCTCTCAGAATCTGAACATTCAATGAACTAGTAGACAAGTTTGTCACTCACTTTTCATACAACATTGAACATGAAATTTCAATGTTAGATCTATGCAATAACAAACAAAAGAGTGGATAATCCTTCACCACTTTCTTACAAAGATGGAGACAACTTGCTAGTAAATGTCCTTATCATATTCCCAAGAAGCAAATGATTGAAATGTTTGTCCATAACTTGAACACGGAGCTAAGTTATCAAATCCAAATACAATGTCCTACTTCTTTTAGTAAAATCATTGAAATGGGATTACTTATTGAGAAAGCTTTGATAGCTAAAGGATAAATCAAAATATATAAGGATATCCCTAGTTCAAACAACAACATGGATAAATCAAGGTTTTACACTAAAAACAAGAACATTGTAAATGATGGAGTTGTAGATGCAAAATGTGTGACACCAAAACAACCAATTCTAAATCTATCAAGTCCACACAACAATACTACTCCAAACAAACCCACAAACAATCAACCAAGACCAACAAATTTTCCTCCTCACAGAAAATTTAGACCATTGGGTGAATAAATTGAATCTGCCCTAAGGAAGTGATGAGTACTAGGTAGCACCCATGAAATACATCTTTTTACCTCTCTTTTTCTCCCTTCTTATTCCATTGTCCTGATGACTGCACCTAAATAGGCTAACAAGATTTTTCTAATGATGATTAATAAGAGATGAATTACTTAAGATCATGATTTCTGAATGAAGGACTAATGTGCATTGAATTGATGGAAATATGCAGAAATCTTCTCTTTTTGAATCAACAGGTGTAGGTGTTCGGGTAGACAATTTTATGCATCTCCAGAGGTAGTCCTAATGATCTCCAAAGCCAACATCAGCCTGCCATGAATGGTCTTTCAAATTTGATTGGAAAGGTTTTTGGGATAAGAAGGTGAAGCATCTCCGGAGCTGGATTGAAGTCTTGAGCATCTCCAGAGATAAATGAGAAGGTCACAAATATATCTTCAGAGCTATAGATAGAAACATACATCTCCAGTGCCTCCTTAGAATAGAGTAGATTTCCAGCATAGCTGTAGGTTAGGCACCTCTAGTGGTGATCGGGATGCTCCTGATGTTACTCAAATCATCACTTGAGTAATTAAAGGCAGTCTATAGTTAACTGCTAGAAGTTCTTATCTCTTTTTGGTTTTTGCATGAGTTACTGATAAACTGATTTAATACCCATATTTCAGGGCCTCGTTGCCCATTTGTATTCAAAACTAAGACTCAGATTTAGTGTCGACTTCTGTTCCACTCAATCTATTTTTATTGCATGGATATTTATTCTATAGTTAGACTGTTAATAGAATAAAGAGATTGATGTTATCTCTTAGATGAACTAGTAGAATAGGGTGAGTGAACTATCATCACAGATTTAGATATAAACTTATAGAAGTAGCAGCAAGGAAGACAATGATTATTCTTCTGATTTCTGTAATCTCATTTGATATCAATATTTTTCTTGAATACAAAGTTGATGGAATTGGATTGGATCGAGTTGTGATATTATTCTCTTGTGCTAATTCTTTACTTTAGTCTTTAGCCCTAAGGGTGTGGAGCAAGGGCCCACTCTCACCACCAAGGCAAAAGGCTAGTACTGTTGTTTTGTTATTTTAGATTTTGCTTTAGAAGATACTTACTGTTTTCATAGATAGATGCATGTTTTAGTTTATAGATTTGCTTTAAGTAATTTACTGTTCAGTTTTGTTTTCAATATTCTTGGAATTCATTTCATAGAAGATAGATCAGTTTCTTTAAATTAGAAAAGGTCATTAGAGTTAGTTAGATAAAACTGGCAACTATAGGATTCCTAATTGCAGATAGCTAAGGACACAGCCCTGGATTTGACATCTGAAATATGATTAAATGATGAGGTACAAGGACCCTTGTCAAGAAGCTCATAGCAAACAACCTTATAACACTTCCTATGGTAAGAGAATATGAACCCAAGTTCAAACCCTCTTGGTGGAATGATTCTAATTTTTGTGAATTCCATAGAAGTAAAGGTTAGAAGACAAATGATTGCCAACGATTGAAAAACACCATCCAAGACTTGATAGATCGAGGAGATATATCAATTGATGGACATGCATCCAATGATGACCATATGGCACTCAAGAATCTGCTCCCTAACTATGAGAAGGGAGGTCCCTCTAAGCAAAATAATAACGGTGGTAACAATGCTGATTACACAAATGTTTCATATGAATACACCGTTAACCACATCTCTGAAAGTGATTCACATATAAATGTGATTACTATAAATAACAAGCCTGATTGTAATGTGACCACTTGTTGTGGAAAGATTACTCTCCAAGGGGCTTCACCTAAACCATCATCCATATCCAATCAGTATAATGTCCTAGACCAACTCTAAAAGACACCTACATATATATCTATTTTGGAGCTTTTGTGTCTCTCACCATCCCATAAGGCTATCCTAGAAAAAGCTCTATTGGAAACCACTGTACCAACAAATCTAGCCCAAGAGCAATTCCAAGCCATGGTAGGACATCTTACTACCTCTCACTTCCTATCTTTTACCGAAAAAGATGACATGTCCATTACACAACCTCACAATGCATCCCTTCACATCGAAGCCCTCATTCATAAACATGGAATAAAATAGGTCCTTATAGATGGAGGGGCATGTTTAAATATATGCACATTAAAATTAATCCTTGCATTGGGATTCTCTGAGAATGATGTTGATCCAAAGAAGATCACAATCAAGGCCTATGATGAAGAAGAAAGGACATCTAAAGGTACTATTGTTTTGGCCATTCGAGTTGGACCTATAGAGAAAGACATGGTTTGCCAAGTACTTGATATGGAACTTGCCTACAATATTCTCCTTGGCTAACCTTGGATACATGTGATGAAGGCCATACCATCCACCTATCATCAATGTATAATGTTCCCTTACAATGGCCAAGAGATCACTATCCAAGGTGATCCCAATCCATTTCAATACTGCAACACCATCAAACCAAAGCCTGAAGTTATCATACCTACCAATCGAGCAAGCTCATCCTCTATAGCCCTTGTTGACCCAAGTTCAATACCTTCTACATCCAAAACTGCCAAACTAAAAGTCAAGCTCAAAGATAAAGGGATAGGAGAGTATTCCATTGAGCAAACCTTTTGTCTTGCAAAACTACCCCTATCGCCCAAGTGTTATGGCAAACCCTCTATGGACAAACCACAGACATTAAAAACTCCTAATGTCCCTTTTATCAAATGGGGTACTCTATCAGATATAAGTGATGAGAAAGATGTCCTTCAATGGCTGTATAAAGAAGAAGATATGAAATCTAAGCTACAAGATCAACAACCCCAACTACAAACTGATCAATATGGCCTAGGTTTTTCTATCTTGCAAAGAATGTTATATGATGGTCATAGTCTTATAGGCTTGAGAAAATAAGGTATCTTGGAACCCATACAACCTTCCTCCTTATCGACCCGAGACACTACAGGGCTAGGGTACATAGGAAAAGACAAGGAAAAGGTTACCATCAACCTAGTGGAGAAAATTAACAAATTGCAAGAAGAGAGTGAAACAAACTCTAACCAATGGGAATGGGATAGTCTTTATGAACTATCTTGTGAAGACAAGGGAATTGATGTAGTTCAAACATATAGCTTAGCAAATGCATACTATGAGGGTCAAAGCTCAGGGTCTAGACCACTAGAGTTTGATTCGCAAAATGTCGAGAGTGAGTCTCAAGAGGAAGGTTGAATGTCACACTTGATAGACAATATTGAGGAGAGTACCATTTTAGATGTTGTAAATACCCCCACAAACCTAGACAACTCCTCTATCCTAACCATCATTTCCCTTGAGTCAGACCAACCCGATGATCCCCTACCTTTAGTACATCTCAAACTTATAGATTGGAAACTACAAGAGGCCCCCAAACTAGATACCTTTCAAAATGACGATGCTATCATTGACTATCTAGAACTAAGGGATCACTTACCATCAGGAGATCAAAAAGTTGGCTTTGCTATAGAACTTAATGATAGGGCTAATTTTGGAGAGTGTGCCAAGCCTTTTAGTCACAAAAATGTAAAAAAAAAAGATCTAATGGTGAAAACTACTCTGTGGTAGTGTTAGATCATGAAAAAGGTAAAAACTGAGGTGCCAAAGGATGAAAGGCTTGACATTCTCCCCAATCTTACACATCAAGAGAGGTCCTCAATTTTGATAGAACCAGTAGAACCTGTCAACATTGGCACATAAGACAATCCAAGGATAATCCATATGGCAGAATCTTTATCTGAACATGAAAAGCCAGAATTCATCAAATTCTTCAAACAGAGGCAGATTAATTTTGCTTGGTCCTATGCGGATATGCCTGGACTTGATCCAGATCTCATAATGCATCATTTACCACTAGCTCTTGGAGCTAAACCAGTAAAATAAAAACTAAGGAAAATGCATCTAAATATAACACTATTAGTAAAAGAAGAATTGAAGAAGCTGTTAGATGTTGGGTTTATCAAACCAATTGACTATCTAGAATGGATTTCCAATAGTGTTCCTGTCTCAAAACTAGATGGAAGGATTAGACTTTGTAATGATTTCATGGATTTGAATAAAGCTTGTCCCATGGATGACTTTCCTTTGCCTAATATTGACATCATTGTGGACCTTACAACAGGGCATACTATGCTATCTCTCATGGATGGGTTTTCTAGCTACAATCAGATCAAAATAGCACTAGAAGACCAACACAAGACCACTTTTTCATGTCCATGGGGTACATATTGCTGGTGTGTGATGTCATTTGGACTGAAAAATGCAAGAGCAACATACCAAAGAGCCATGACAACAATTTTCCATGATATGATGCACACCATCATGGAAGATTATGTAGATGATATTCTAGCCAAATCACTCACA
The DNA here is from genome assembly GCA_027924645.1 of Cunninghamia lanceolata. Classification (NCBI taxonomy): domain Eukaryota; kingdom Viridiplantae; phylum Streptophyta; class Pinopsida; order Cupressales; family Cupressaceae; genus Cunninghamia; species Cunninghamia lanceolata. The sequence goes on from BSBN01000054.1 coordinate 5,807,605, forward strand.
AGAGGACACCTACAAGTATTAGATAAAATATTTAAGAGACTGGAGCAATTCAACGTCTGCTTGAATCCAAAGAAGTGTGTGTTTGGAGTCACATCTAGCAAACTTTTAGGATACATAGTTTTAGCCAAAGGAATTGAGGTGGATCCAGCCAAAGTGAAAGCAATAATGGACATGCCACCACCTAGAAATATCAATCAACTGAGGTCATTGCAAGACAAGTTACAATCTATCTGTCGGTTTATGTCACAACTAGCTGACAAATGTCATCCATTTACCCATCTCCTTCACAAGAACATTCCTTTCAGATGGGATGACGAGTGTGAACAAGATTTTAACCTCTTGAAAGAGTACCTAATGAATCCTCCAATCTTGATGCCTCCAATACAAGGCAAACCACTTTTGCTTTATATTTCAGCTACACCAACTGCTCTAGGAGCTTTATTGGCACAACAAAACTATGAAGGAAAGGAACGGGCCATTTACTAAATCAGTTAAACATGGATAGGCTATGAGCTACAATACACACCCATTGAACAAGCATGCCTTGCCATAGTTTTTGCATCCCAAAAACTAAGACATTATATGCTCACACATTCAATCAAGTTGGTAGCAAAAATAGATCCATTGAAGTATTTGCTTAGTAAGGCTACTCTAATAGGGAGACTATCAAAGTGGGTAATGATTCTTAGTGAGTTCAACATTGAGTATGTGGATAGAAGAGCTATAAAAGGCCAAGTGATTGTGAATTAGTTAGCAGATGCACCATTGCATGATGACAATCCATTAAGCTTTAAGTTTCTAGATGAAGCCATTTTCAGCATAACAACCCAAGCATGGAAACTCTATTTTGATGGATCCTATACTCAGCATGGGTTAGGGGCAGGCATTTTGTTGGTCACACCTCAAGGGGATATAATCCTGAAATCATATAGACTACTTTTCCCTTGTACCAACAATGTGGTAGAATATGAGGCATTAGTCATTAGTCTTAAAATGGCTATAGAATGGAAAGTCTGAGAGCTTCACATGTTTGGAGATTCACAACTAGTTATCAATCAGGCAAATGATGACTATCAAACCAAGGATGAAAAGTTAATACCCTACAAGAATATGGTAGATGACTTTAAAGAATATTTTGTTGTGATTTCCTTTGAACAAATACCAAGACTGGAGAACAAAGCTGCAGATGCAATGGCAACCATAGCATCACTACTAGATATACCTAAAAATTAGTCACGTTATGAGTTCTTGGTAGAGCCAGTGTCTCATCCAGCTTATGATATCCAATGTTACCTTTTGAGTCGCCCTTGTTTATTTATGTATTGGTAATATTTCTTAAGCAAGAGTCGGTTTACCGTATTATATTTTTGGTCATACCTTTGCTTTGTAAATCGACTCTTAGTCCTTCAAATTTTACCCGTGTGTCATCTTTGTATAAAAGGTTTGAACCTTTCAACCCAAACCATTCTCAAAGCTCAAGGTTCAATGGTTCAATATGTCTGAAGTGTCATATAAAGCAAGCTGCCTTTTTACTTGTCTTAAGCGTCTTTGTACTTTCGGGTTGAACTTGAACCTTCCGCGTGTACTCTATAGCGGGGTTCAAGGTTCAATGGTTCAACGGTCTTAAGGTTCAGCACTCGTTGTCTTCTTATGAGTCGGGTCACGCAGTTTCTTTGTCTACTAATATGTCGTTGAACCTTCCACTTGTACTCTGCCGCGGGGTTCAATGGTTCAAGGTTCAATAGTTCACTGTTTTATAATTGGAAACCTTTTACCAAAGCCGCGTATTTTTTTTTGTTGGTCTACATAACCCTTGCTTCGTTGAACCTTCGTATTGAACCATGTCTTCACAAGTTCAACAGTTCATGAGTCAAATCCATGTTTCGGTAAGTCAAGCTTTTGCCTACCTATAAAGTCCAGTTGGCATGTTTGAACCATCACATTGAACCACCACGTTGAACCATGTCTTAAAGGTTCAATGGTTCAATAAGTTCAGAGATTTGGTAATTTCGGTCCCGTTTGCTCCCGCGGCTTTCTAAGTCGAATTTAGCGGGAAAGTTGGAGGAAAATTTGTCAGAAACTCATCATGAAACTGAGAGCTCTAATTTAGCGGAGACTATGGATAATCATTGTACTTCATGATGGCGCATGAACATTACTTGTTATTAATGAAGAAATCAGAGTTCACGTCTTTTCAAATATTTTTGGCACGTATTGTTCCGAACGATAATTATTCATTCTGGTAAGTGCCATTATTAACCAAGAACAAGCTAATTTTAGCAAGAAAACATACTGTGTGATGCGGAGAGGGATAGCGCTAGAATTGTAAGGCTCTCATTATTCAAGTTTTCGCAGTGAATTCAAATATCCTGAAGGTCAGTTCTGTTTCCCCTGTGCTATTCTGAATTCTTATACTGGAAAGAAGAGCCTCTGGAATTTCTGTTATTTTTGGAAATTTGAAGTGTTTTATTATAATCGTCCAAGTATGTCTTTGAAATCTACATGTTTGGGAGATGAACATGGCCCTGGTCTCACTTACTCTCACTCAGAATTTGGAGATACTGCATTAGTTCAATATGATTTAGAGGAATTCATAGGAAGAACTAGAAACCCTGTTCACACCCCCACAATGAAGAAAATTGTAGACAGTGGTTTAGTTGAAGCCACAGCCTTTCCTTAGGCTATATTCTACCCAGAGTTAGTTCAAGAGTGTATGAACAGATACGATCCCCAACACAGGTGCGTCAGAAAAGCAAACAGGGATGTGTTATTCCATGTTGACAGACAAACCCTCATGTCTATGATGAAGATACCGCCTAAGGAGGCGTATTCCAGTCTTGACATTACTGCCTCCAATGGGCATTTCTCAGAAAAGAGACCAACTTACAAAAGTGTAATAGAAAGGAACTGGCTGCTAAAATTTCAAAAGGGCGGTTCAAGGCTGCCCAGGCCCCTTACTAGAGATCATTTGATACAGGAAGTAAGGGATATTGTGGTGTTGTTGCACAGACTGAGAGGCAATCAGCATGCCTATTACTGGGAGGACTGGATGTATTTCTTCATACAAGTCATCCTTCAAGGTGAACAATATTTGGATTGGGCTGAGATAGTGGCCAACTGTCTACATCAGAGTTTAAATAATCATCTGGGTAACAGGGATTTCTATATGTCTTCATATCTGTTCTACTATTTAGCATCCACAAGAGATTGGTTGGACCTTCCTCATGAGCCTTTAGATGAGAACAGTAAAATTTACGAATATTATTCACAGTTGCAAAGAAAAAATTGTTATGAAAATTATAAAAGGATTAATGATGTCTTCACTGGAAAGATGACCTATGACTGGCAGGCAACCCGGGTAAGAGAATGACCAGTGAAACAATGCAACTGATCAGTATCTACGGTAGCTTCTTCATCCAATTTTCTGAGTTCACTTATATCAGAGTTGGAGGATTTGATGGTGAACCTGTGAAGTTGCCTAGGTATGTATTTGATCGTTTTGTACTGATGGAGGTATGTCAACAATTGGCACATGTTGATAAGAAATTCCCATCAAAAAGGGGTTGTGGTATTTCTTTTCCTGTTGAACTTGGGCATTATTCATGCCAATCAAAATCTGATGCCTTAAATTTAGAGGTGAACCTCAAAAGGTTCAATTTTCAATTCTTCATTGCCAGGGCTCAATTCGATAGTAAATGTTTTGTTAAAGATAACCTAGATTGTGGAACAGGTCACTCACACCTTCCTAAGCTGGAAGATTACGGGGAGGACTGCCCAGATGAATTTGAAGTTAGGAGAAGGCTATGGTGTAGATTTTCTTTGGGACAAATAATTACCCTTAATTTAAAAATGGACGTTTCTGGAATTTTTGTTGATGATGAACAAGTGGTTGATCCACAATTCGAAAAAGTAGAACACTTACCCATTCCAGAGGTGGACTGGAGCAAGAAAGAGGAGGACAGAATTGAAATCAAGACCCTTCCGGTGATAAGGAGGACTGAGAAATGGTTGAGAGAAAAGAGACAGGAAGGGCTTCAGAGTAAAACTGTCCAACAATTCTCTTCAATGGTCGCATCATCGCTTCCCATGGACTCTTCTAATCAACCCCTTGCTATCTGTGGTGCAGATGCATCCAAGCCATCGACTGAGAAAAGCCCTATCTCCAAGAGATCCAGAAGAGTCCTCACGGATATTCTGCCATCTCGTGTTACCAGGTTGAGGACAAAAGGGAAAAGAAAGAAGCAGACTTCTGAGACAATAATTGTTGATTTAAATTCAGAGGAAGAAGCAGAAGAGCCTATGGGTGACAAAGAGACAAGCCCAAATAGAACAGAGGTAATTGACACTGAGTCACAGTCAGGGGCCGTTCTGGAGACTCCTGAGATGTTAATGATCTCAAATGAACCCTCAGATGGAGAGAACCTTAGGAAAACAATCGCAGCCCTTGCACCAAAGTGGCTGGAAAGTTCAATCTCTGATAAGAAGAAAGCGATTCCTTTTGTTGTCCCTCTAGAGGACATGGTTAGTAAATGTCTGGGGAAGACCCCCAAGTCCAAGAGACTCAAAACAATGTCCAGAATAAATATTGACCCAAACACTGGTAACTAGAGTGCAAAAATAGCGAAGCCAGTGACTGAAGAAGAGGTTCAAGATCCTACAGTGCATGATTTCACTATGGAGAGGATAGATCTTGGTACTGCCTCCAGGGCTGCAGATGTGCACCACCTTGAAGCTTCCACTAAGAGAATGGTCAGCCGAACAATGAAAGATGAGAAGGACAAAAGAGAGTTGAAACAAGCTCTGCGTTCAATGGCAGAGTACATTGAGGCCATTAACAATCCTAACCCACAGCCGATCTCACAGGTCCCCTTGTCTTTCGACCCGAAATCACCTGTCAATCAAAAAATGTTAGATCAAGTTCATAGAAGCAAAATGGTCTCAAAAACATTTGACAATTGGTTAGACAGCATCGAACAAAAAGGAACTGAATATATTCATGAACTCAAAGGCATATATGACCTGACTGCTGCCACCATTGAAGATCTTAAAGCACAGGTTGCTGTTTGGGCTAAGGACGAAGGTAAGTGGACAAGTGTAATAAACCAAATAGAGGAAGTTCAGTAATATGGTCTGGAGAAGTTTTTGGCAGAAAAGAACTTGACTGGTGTGGACGAGGATTTGTTATATGTGAACAAAAAGAATATTGAATGGAGGAACTCCATATCCTGACAAGGGCGCTTTGAACTCTCAAAGCTAATCAAGGAGATAACATAATTCACCCAATCACTGCAACATGATTTGCAATGTATCGATGTAAAATACTTAAAAGATGATGGAAAGCCTGTGGAAGATGTTAAAACAGTGATCCAATCCTTTAGAGATAAAATCAACTTTGTTAAAGAAAATGATAATATTCTAATTGAGGATTTCTCCAGGGTTTCTAAAGTCGAGTCGCTGCTCTATCTCTGCATCGATGCACTCCCTGAACACAAGGAAAAGTTTGGGAAAATGCGGAGGGAAAAAGAAGTCTGGAAATCAAGGATGAAGCATATAGGTATACCAAACTTCCCTAAAATTCAGGAGTTCGTTGCTGCCTTTCAGGAGTGGAAGACCCAACATGCTCCCCAGGCTACCGATGACAAATCAGGAGATGCTGACTCGTCGCCCCAGTCATAATTTCATCAGCTCATTCTCTTTCAGTTCCTATTTCTGTTATTTCCAGCAATCTTGTTCTTTTATAATCAGTTGTTAAAAAAAAACTAAATCCTGTATGGGTCAGAGTATGTTAACTCTGAGTTTAATTTGCTCAAGGACATGGGTTAAGACATTCATATTTATATGTTTTTATAATTTTGAGGGGGAGGGTTTTTTGAGAAAAGAAAAGAATAAGAAAGTTTTTGGGGCTGAACTGTTGATATTTGACATTATGTGATAATTGTCTGAATAATTTTCATCTGTGAATGAGAAGAAGAACAATTACTGCTTATTTGGATCTATGCATCTGAATGTGTGGAATTAGATTTTCTGTGTGAAATCTCCTTTCATTTGGTAAATTGCTCTTTATTTGGACAACTCATCATATGTGTTCTATTCTTTTCTAGTTCAGCAAATTCAGATGAATGTATTCACATATTTGAGTGTATCAAAGTAGAATCTGTGCATTCTATCCTGTTACTGTATAAGTTTATCGCGTTCATGACATGGTTATGTATGAATGTTAGTTTGCCTTAAGCATTTTCTAGTTAAAAATGCATTTGGTTAGTTAAATAGGTTAAATTCATTGAAGATCTTAAAGGGAGCTATACCTAAATTCAGAGGGGAACTAATTAAAAGGTTCACCCATTTGTTGTTTAACTCATTTGTTCTTTAAAAGAGGGGTATAGAGTCAGAATAAATAATTTTCATAATAAGGACAAATCTGTTAGCCAACATCCCTGAAACCAGAATCATATGCCACATAGTAGGATCTGATTCTCCCTTGTACGGAAATATCTATACCTATCTGAAAGAGAATACCTTACCACTAGGTTTATCCAATAATCAACGACAAACCTTCATCTATCAAGCCTCTCGCTACACCATAATTGTCAATACCCTTTATCGACGAGGTCTTGATGGTACTCTCCTTAGGTGTCTTAAAAGTGAGGAATATCAAATTGCCCTAAGGGAAGTTCACGAAGGAATTTGTGAAACCCACTCTAGTGGTCCTACCTTGGCTAAGAAACTCATACGTATGGGATACTATTGGCCAACTATGGAAACAGACTCTTATCATTTTGTGAAAAGGTGCAAGAAATGCTAAATTCATGGAAATTTAATACATGCACTGGCACAAGAGCTACGAACTTTAATGAATCCTTGGCCTTTCTACCAATGGGGACTCAACTTAGTGGGCAAGATTCACCCCTCATCATCAAACAACCATAAATTCATCATAACCTCCACTGAGTATATTACTATGTGGATCAAAGCCATAACCTTAGCCAATGTTATAGGAAAGCAAATCACCTTGTTCATCCTGAATTATATCATTTTCTGCTATGACATTCCCTTATCCATTATCACTAATAATGGCAGACCCTTTAAAAATTAGGATGTTAAAGAACTCTATGACAAGTTCCATATACAACACTGATTTTCCACGCCATACTACTCCCAAGGAAATGGTCAGGCAGAGGCATCTAATAAAACCATCTTGAAAATCTTGAAGAAGATTATCAATGATGCCGGCCGTGATTGGCATATACAACTAAATCCTGCTCTGTGGGCCTATCATACAAGTATCCACACACCCATAGTGCAACATCATATTCCCTAGTCTATGGATCTAAAGCCATCTTGCCCATTGAATTCAAGTTACCATCCTTGCGAGTATGTTAAAAGGTCTAATAAATGATGAAGAATACCGGGTTTCCAGACTACAGGAGTTAGAGTTGCTGGAAGAAAGAAGACAAAATTCCTTTAATCATATAAAAGCCTATCAACAAAGGATGTCAAGAAGCTATAACCATAGAGTAAAACCCAGAGTCTTTCAAGTCGATGACCTAGTTCTCAAGGAAACCCCCAGAAATTAGTAGGATAGGGAAAAGAAAGGCAAGTTTGAACCCAACTAGATTGGTCCATATGTAATCATTGCTGCTTACAAATCAGGAGCCTATCAATTAGTAACATTAGAAGGTGAACTATTTGATGACCCCCTCAATAGTATGCATCTTTGCAAGTTTTATATCTAAAACCCCCAATGCAAGGGAATTTTTAAAAATTAAAGAAAATAAAAAATAAAAAAAACTGTGCAATAAAGCAAGTGGTGAAAACCTGGAAATGGGTGCTATTTGTGATAAACCGCTTCCTCCATATTTTAGGATTTTGATCCTTTTCCATCTTTTCCTTTCGCATCCATCAAATTGCATAAAGGTACATATTATGGCTTGTTGTTCGCTCACCCTTATCACCTTAGGCTATCCATCCAATCCATCATCCATCTTGTCATTTGTCATCGCTAGTAACACTATCGAACTATGTCACCTCTGAGCTATCACATAGGCAAGGCCATCATTGATGAGCCCCCGACGCTTCCCATCCATCCTCACCTCTCGTCTTACCACCATTTGTTACATTCCACCCATTTATCCATAACCATTGTTAGTCTCCATATTCAAACTACGTAACCTCTGAGCTATCACGTAGGTAAGGCCATCTTCCATGAGCCCTTGAAGCTTCCCACCTCGTAGGTCTTAGGTCCACATAGTCTACATTGATGAACTACATTGCCTCTGTGTTGTCACATAGGCAAGGCCATCAGTGATGAGCCCCTGAGGCACTAGGTCAATCCCTTAGGGCCCATCACATAGAATTTATGATCCATTCATCCATATGCTTCATCGATAATAAATAGATCCTTTACTTGGCTGGGGGCAAAAATCCTCGACCTAGTTGAAGAATCAGATTCTTTAATGTCATAATCTCAAAGGATAACAATTAGGATTGCGATACTATCTCCATACAACATGCAGCACTGCAAACAAACCTTTTCAACAAAAGCTTGATGCAAGACATTAACCTATATCAAACAACAAATGGACCTAAACTATCAAGATGATTATATATATTTTCATGGAAAGAAAACATATCTATGGCAAGAAGATTTGAGGCTTGTTATAAGTTTAAGTCTTAGGTCTTGATTTTTGTTATCATGTTTCTTATGCTACTCAAGGATGTCCAAGACTAGATGAGCTATGATGGGGCCATGATTATTTTTTTTTGTTTGTTGTTTGTGGATTAATCTTTAGTAATGTGATGACTTGTCTAAAGATATGATCAGAAAAAGCTCATAGAGGACATTATGGGTCTAAGCATGAAAGAGTGCAATCCTTGTCTGTTGATACATGCAAGCAATACTTAGGTCATCTAGGTTCAATTTTGCCTAGATTCTTGTATTAACTTGCTAAATCAAAATCCATGTAAGAGATACTCAGGTCATCATGGTTTAATTATACCTAGATGCTTGTATTTCCTTACAACATCTTAAATCTCAATGATGAAAAAAATACTTCAAATATTTTGCATACAAGATGACTAAGTCAGATTTGTACATATTAGGGTTGCATTTCATTCCATTTATAAGCATTAAATAATAATCATTTACCAAGTGGCATAAGATCCAAATCATTTCTTTCATTCATACATATTATCCATTGATCCAAATCATTTCTTTCATTTCATCCAAATTATTCTTCTAAGTTATTCACCATAGCCAAATCATTAGTCTAATTCTTCTAAGTGATCTTTCATTTACGATTGAGTATACTTGGCATAACAAAAAAACAAATCATTATTATTGTGCATAACATAGGCATGTCCATCATAAGTTCATATCATTTAAAGTGCATTAGTTACATTAAAACATTTAGATCATTATTGTGATGTCATTTATCCACATAGATTGCATACACAATGATTACCATAAAAATTAGATAACATAGAATCATTGCACATAACATTATACATAGATATAACTCATCATGTGAACCATAGGATCAATCATATCATGAGCATCATCAACATCATAGTATCAACATATTAGAATAATCACAATGTAAGCATAAACAATAAACATCCATCATAATCATATAGATAACATCCATCAATAAAATAGATAACATCCATCCATTAGTGCACATGAATGTAGTCCATCAAACTCACATATAGATCATCATCAAAAAATAATAAGTGTCCAAGTATACAATGATATCATGAAAGTATCTCAAGCTGTCAAAAAAAATGTGTATGCAAAATGTTGCAAAAATGATACATCTCTCAAAAGTACCTAGGAGGTACTACCTCTAGAAGATGTTGGCTACTGACGCTAAGGCTGAGGACCTATAGGACCTATCCCTCATGGCTCTCAGGGCGCTGGTGGCTCCATAACTCCTCCACTCTCTAATAGTGTCCACCTAGATCTATTATGTGAGCTCAGATGGAAGCTACCCACTCTCTGCTCTAAGGGCACTACCTGCTCATAAAGGGATCTCTAGTAGAATATCTCCTATCTGTTGGTCATGATTGTTAGTCATATACAAACATAGAATAAAAGTTACACAACAACCTTTACTCATCTTGAAAGATACGATGAATTCAGAGAATTCATGATCCCAAGTCTCCGTTGATTAGGTCTTAATCTACTGACGTTACTCAGTGGTTGATGTGTGTTGCTGTTTTCCATTCAGGGGCCTTATGTTCTTCAGTAATTTCTACAAAGTTCATCAATATTCCTCCAAATATCCTGTTCTTTATGTCTGCCCTGCATAAATCTCCAATAATTCTACCTCTGAACTGTGAATTTAGTCAAATAATGTGCCTACAGGCTGATATTTGCATGATTTCGGCTAGTATTTATGATTCTTTGCATGATATTTTCAATACTACATGCATTTAACTCAAATATGCTAATGATTTTTAGTTATCTATGAGATGTCAGCATATTTCTCTATTCTGCTTGTTATTTATCATGATTTGCAGTTATGGTGATGAATTTATGAAATTAAAATAAAGAAAAGGGTTAAAGAATGAGATTCCAAAAACTACTTGACTGAGATCACTGATCCACATACAAGCTCCCATACATGCAATGAAAAGAAGGAAACTAGAATCATACTTCACCAGGACATTCCACAAATCCGCATGATCCAGTGCAAATCTTCAAAGGAAAAGTTGACAACAACATGTAATGAAATGAAAGCGCTTCTAGTTGAACACAGCATTCACCAGTACATATCCAGAAATCAACATGAAGATTACGTAAAATTTACAATCAGGATGTAATCTGAAACTTCATATCCATTCAGTATGCTCAAGAACAGGTACATTTACAGTGATCTGAAGAAAGAACCTTGACATTTCAACAATTCTATCCTCATTAGTCTCAATAATCTGATCTCGTATTTGATTCTACAGTAATTGGCCTTATTGTGCCAGATGTTCCAATGTATCTATCTCTTCTAATGTATTCTCCTGTATATTCTAATGCCTCAGGCTTTGGCTCTTATATAGAACAAATGCCAGAAAACAGTTATAATGATCCAAGGATCAGGATCCTCCCAGAACAATCAATGGTCCAGATGAATAGCATGTGCTTTGCCAGTTGGCAAATGTATAGCTGGCACAGAATATTCCAGCATCTTTGATTTGATTCGGTCTCCAGCTGGCAAACAGCATATTTGACAATATCCTCCTCACTTCTGGTTCATGTTGCCTCCATGTGCAACTTTGCAATGCTCAGCAACAGCTCTAACAGCATCATGACTTCCTGCAAATAAACAGACAAACATTAAGTTCATCATCATGTGGAACACAGCATGAAGTTAAAATTCACATTAAAACAAGCCCCCATGTTCAAACATATGCAATGGGTTTCAAATTCTGTGAAAACCATGCAAAAAATGCATAAACAGGGCTAAAAAAACACTGGTCAACCATTGCTGACCGAAAATTAGGCTATCGGGCTTCAAATGGATTGAAAAATCCATCACTTTGTTTTCCCGCCTATTTCCTTGTATATCGGGTTCAAAATAGTGCATATACATCGCAAAATATACAAGGAATTAATTGCTTTTAACTTTCCTTCGAATCCGCTCCTTGTACATTACCGGCTTGTATATCGGGTCAACATCATATTCGCATCGGTGTGACCACATATGATCGGGGTGACAAAATTAGACTTGGCCGATGGTAAAACATACACCGATGCCCAAAAATCATGATGATGTCCTCCCATCAGGAAGACAACAACTATCGGCGAGAAAAATCCAGACTTGGCCGATAGACAAACGTTGGGCCGATGGACAAACACATCGAGGAGACTACCTCAGTCGACGGGAGAATAACGAACTTGGCCGACAGTAAAAGTCAGGCTGAAGAACAACCATATCGGTGAGATAAACACTGTCAGCGAGAAAATCTAAAGCTTGGCCGACATCACATGCTATGCCGATGGACTTTTCCATCGGTGAGATAACCATTATCGGCGAAAGAAAATAAAGCTCGGCCGATAAACACTTCTATGCCGATGAACCTTTCATCGGGGTGACAACCACCATCGGGGAGAAAATTCAAGACACTCCCGATGGTGAAAACTATGCCGATGGACTTTACCATCGGTGAGACTACTCCCATCGGGGAGAAAATACAAAGTGTGGCCGATATCAAAAGTTAGGCCGATGATCAACTTCCATCGGGGAGATATATAAGATCGGGCAGACAATAACAAGCTCCACCGATGACATACCTTAGGCCGATCATCCAACCTACATATTATATATGACGTCACCGTCATATTTTGTTTCTGTATATTGGGGAAAGAATGACATCATCATCATCATCATGTCGAAGGAAAATAGGAGGATTTGAAATATGATCCTGCTGCTGAGAGTATCACCCCCCCTTAAAAGATAGGATGATCATCATGATCATGCAAAAGGAGATCAGGAGGATATGATGACGTCATCATCATATTAGCGAACCGGATCATGTTTTGGAAAATATCCTGCCGAAGGGAAATGTGATGATGATGTCGTCCTAATATTTGCTTCTTCGTTTATCAGATCGGGATGACGTCATCATCATATTAGCGAATACCAGCAAATATGACCCTCCCTTGAAAGATCAGGATGATGACCCTCCGATAGGACTTTGACATGCGCATGCAAATATGCAGATGGTGGATTTTCTAAGCAGGGTGATATTATAATATCAGCATGATATTATAATATCAGGTGATGTTATAATATCATGATGCTCGTTATGAAATATGACCCTCCTAAAATCATGTTTGACCAGACCTTTGACTTGTCATAACTTTCTCATATGGACGAATTTTAGGGTGATGTAAAAGGCAAACCTGCCTAGAATTTCAAGCTCTTTCACATGGTAAGCTTTCTGAGGATAGATTCAGACTTTCAAGTTTGGCTCAGACTTCAAGATCACAAATATCCCTGAGATTAGGCATATGCATACTGACTGACACTGTTTTATCATTACCGCCCAGAGCACAAAAGCAAGGGAACAAGCCAGCAAAATTGGGTCCCTGTTTTGATAATGCAAAATGGGGCGTGTTGTGTAACCACACAACAACTTGCCACCAAAGAAAACAACAAAATTCAAATAATTCAAAAGGTGAGGATAAATTAAAACATAAATTTCCAACTCCTATTAAGCATGAGCATCCTAATCCTTTCTAACTGGTATCATGTTCATCAATGTAACAATGAATTGATAAGGGATCAATTCTGTGCATGTGATTCATATACTCATCTTGAAAGTGAGTTGAATAAGTCAGTGACTGGTGTTAAGCTACATAGTTTGGTTCATCCCTCATAGCCAACTGGATAGAGCCTTGCTGCCAGCAGGCGTCCATAGCCCCGGCAAGGTTATCGTTGCAATTCTCCTAAGTAGAGCCCCACTGCCAGTAAGCGTCTATAGCTCCGGTAGAGTTACTTAGATGACTTAATCTGGGTTTTCAGAAAATCCATTTTATTATTTTATTTATTTTATATTTTGAATTTAATTCTTAAGATATAACAATTGTAGCTTCATGATACAAGGAATGGTCACTTGTTGAAATTAAGTTGAGAATTGCAATGGTAGCAAGGGCAACCTTTAGATTTTTCACTTAACACCTACACTGATATGTTCAATAAACCCAAGGCTGTTAGGTGTGTCATTGTGAGGATCACCTTGACTCAAGAAAAGTAGTACTGATGAATATGATACCATAGACCTGATCAAGAATACCTATAATGATATGAGTTACAACCTATGTAAAAACTTATATCCAACTTTTGAATTCTGACAATTTATGCAGTGTTCTTAAGTAATAAGGTGCACCAGTTTTGCCCAACCAAAACAAAGACTCAACAACGCAAAGCAAAAAGCAACCTGTACAAACAACTAACCTACGAAAAGGAAACAACAGAAAGCAAAACAAGCAAATTGTACAAACAACTAACCTACAAAATTATATACCAACCACTACTAGGCAAACAAAAACCAGCAAACGACCCAAATACACCTGTATTTGCATACTTCTTTTGATTGTGCAGGAGCATTAGGGTATTAGTTATGGTTCTCAACCTAGCGAATTTATCTTTATATTCTGAAAAATATTCTGATATTCTGAATTGACTGTATTCAACAGAATAACTCTTGATGATCAACAACTGAGGAAGCTCATCATGTTCATGATTAATCCATATGCATGTCTTATCTCCTGAATTTCCATAATCAAAATAGTAATCAACATCATTTACTGTGGAAAGGAGAAATACAACCTGGTGTATTTCTGATTCTGTTGGACATGCTTCTTCATTGGCAGTTGGTCCTCCATTTAATTCTATATTTTCATTGCTTGGCTCAGTGTCTGGTCTCTCTTCAAATTGAAGGATGTATGACTCTTGATGTATTAATTCTTCATCTTTATCCAGCTTTATCCCTTCATTCTGGATGTTCAATTTATCCTCTAGTTCAGGAAACTTCTCAATATTTTCTTCAATTTCCTGCACATCAGCATCTAAATAAGTATCTTTATGATCATAACCTGAGATACAGAAATTTATCATTTCTAAATCATTTGACTGTAAAAGAGAAACAACTTTCACTTGATAAGGACACTCCCCTGTTTCATTCTCAAAATATTTCTGGAGTGACGTCTGATCATTCACAACAACTCCAAAGTCTTCTACATCTTCATCTTTCAGGAATTGTTCATTAAATAATTCACATCTTCTATCTAGTAGAGTGCCTAGTTCCATTAACCTGCAACATTCCTGTATTTGATCATTCAATTCAAAGAAGTCAGGTAATAAATCAGCATTTATTTTCTTTTCTATGACTCCCTGAGTTACTATCATAGGAACTTCATCAGCAAGAGTGCATTTAAATTGTTCTACTATTTGTTTACACTTCTCTTTACCATAGAATGACTCCAGGAAAGATGTTTCATCTTCTTTATCAAAAGTATTAAGATCAGAATCAAAAATATTATCCTGATGAGTGGTTTCTTCTCTAAAATTTTCATTAGATTCATACCTGCATACTGACTGATCCTTACTTGTATTAGGAAGTAGAGAACTCCTATCAATCTTACCATGGAATGAATCAAGGAAAGATGTTTCCTCTTTTTTACCTTCTGGAACTGATTCAGCCACTATATTTTTTAGAATCTTTTTCAACATGATCAAGCAGGCGTAACAATCCCTTTCTGAATGCTCTTCGTCATGTAATCTGCACCAGCTTTCAATCAAGACATCATCAGTGGATAAACCTAATATTTGACTACACTGTATATTTCTGGACAAGTATAATTCAAAATCTTCAGAACGATCCACTTCAGTGCCTGGACAACTAATAACTTCTGGTGCTGCGTCTGCTTGTTGCTCCAGAATTTCTTCATTTTCCTGGCAAATTTCAGCCCTGAACACATCTAGGAAGAATATCAGTCCTTTCAAATATAAATCCAACCTTGTAAGGAAAGTTAAACAATTAATTTCACTGTGTTTCGCAGTCTGGTGTATCCTGCAACTGGTAGATAAAACAAAGCTAGACAAACTGTGAGTGTAAAGCTGCCTATTCAAAGTTTCCTGAAATAAAGGAATGTTAATTTGACAATTGTTTTCATATACATCCATCAAAATGAGACTCTATTTTTTCAATTTTTTAGTATTTTGAAATTTCAATGAGATCTATCATATCTCAGAATAAAACTTGAAAGTCCAGAAAATCAAACTAATCTTTCAGGTTTCGAGCTAGATCTTTGCAAAGGTGCAACCAAAACATCTCAGATAAGAGATATTTGCAGCCATTTAACTCAAATGCCAAAACATTTATGCAATATTTGTAGAAATCTAGAAATTCACAGCTCAGGCCCTCCTTCTAGCGCCAATTTATGTTGCGTTAGAAGCGAGGAGCCTGCATAAAATGAATGATGACTGAAGCAATGGTGTCTTTTCCCGTTCGCCCTCCTTCTAGCGCCAATTTATGTTGGTCATGATTGTTAGTCATATACAAACATAGAATAAAAGTTACACAACAACCTTTACTCATCTTGAAAGATACGATGAATTCAGAGAATTCATGATCCCAAGTCTCCGTTGATTAGGTCTTAATCTACTAACGTTACTCAGTGGTTGGTGTGTGTTGCTGTTTTCCATTCAGGGGCCTTACGTTCTTCAGTAATTTCTGCAAAGTTCATCAATATTCCTCCAAATATCCTGTTCTTTATGTCTGCCCTGCATAAATCTCCAATAATTCTACCTCTGCACTGTGAATTTAGTCAAATAATGTGCCTACAGGCTGATATTTGCATGATTTCAGCCAGTATTTATGATTCTTTGCATGATATTTTCAATACTACATGCATTTAACTCAAATATGCTAATGATTTTCAGTTATCTATGAGATGTCAGCATATTTCTCTATTCTGCTTGTTATTTATCATGATTTGCAGTTATGGTGATGAATTTATGAAATTAAAATAAAGAAAAGGGTTAAAGAATGAGATTCCAAAAACTACTTGACTGAGATCACTGATCCACATACAAGCTCCCATACATGTAATGAAAAGAAGGAAACTAGAATCATACTTCACCAGGACATTCCACAAATCTGCATGATCCAGTGCAAATCTTCAAAGGAAAAGTTGACAACAACATGTAATGAAATGAAAGCGCTTCTAGTTGAACACAGCATTCACCAGTACATATCCAGAAATCAACATGAAGATTACATAAAATTTACAATCAGGATGTAATCTGAAACTTCATATCCATTCAGTATGCTCAAGAACAGGTACATTTACAGTGATCTGAAGAAAGAACCTTGACATTTCAACAATTCTATCCTCATTAGTCTCAGTAATCTGATCTCGTATTTGATTCTACAGTAATTGGCCTTAATGTGCCAGATGTTCCAATGTATCTATCTCTTCTAATGTATTCTCCTGTATATTCTAATGCCTCAGGCTCTGGCTCTTATATAGAACAAATGCCAGAAAACAGTTATAATGATCCAAGGATCAGGATCCTCCCAGAACAATCAATGGTCCAGATGAATAGCACGTGCTTTGCCAGTTGGCAAATGTATAGCTGGCACAGAATATTCCAGCATCTTTGATTTGATTCGGTCTCTAGCTGGCAAACAACATATTTGACAATATCCTCCTCACTTCTGGTTCATGTTGCCTCCATGTGCAACTTTGCAATGCTCAGCAACAGCTCTAACAGCATCATGACTTCCTGCAAATAAACAGACAAACATTAAGTTCATCATCATGTGGAACACAGCATGAAGTTAAAATTCACATTAAAACAAGCCCCCATGTTCAAACATATGCAATGGGTTTCAAATTCTGTGAAAACCATGCAAAAAATGCATAAACAGGGCTAAAAAAACACTGGTCAACCATCGCTGACCGAAAATCAGGCTATCGGGCTTCAAATGGATTGAAAAATCCATCACTTCGTTTTCCCGCCTATTTCCTTGTATATCGGGTTCAAAATAGTGCATATACATCGCAAAATATACAAGGAATTAATTGCTTTTAACTTTCCTTCGAATCCGCTCCTTGTACATTACCGGCTTGTATATCGGGTCAACATCATATTCGCATCGGTGTGACCACATATGATCGGGGTGACAAAATTAGACTTGGCCGATGGTAAAACATACACCGATGCCCAAAAATCATGATGATGTCCTCCCATCGGGAAGACAACAACTATCGGCGAGAAAAATCCAGACTTGGCTGATAGACAAACGTTGGGCCGATGGACAAACACATCGGGGAGACTACCTCAGTCGGCAGGAGAATAACGAACTTGGCCGACAGTAAAAGTCAGGCCGAAGAACAACCATATCGGTGAGATAAACACTGTCGGCGAGAAAATCTAAAGCTTGGCCGACATCACATGCTATGCCGATGGACTTTTCCATCGGTGAGATAACCATTATCGGCGAAAGAAAATAAAGCTCGGCTGATAAACACTTCTATGCCGATGAACCTTTCATCGGGGTGACAACCACCATCGGGGAGAAAATTCAAGACACTCCCGATGGTGAAAACTATGCCAATGGACTTTACCATCGGTGAGACTACTCCCATCGGGGAGAAAATACAAAGCGTGGCCGATATCAAAAGTTAGGCCGATGATCAACTTCCATCGGGGAGATATATAAGATCGGGCAGACAATAACAAGCTCCACCGATGACATACCTTAGGCCGATCATCCAACCTACATATTATATATGATGTCACTGTCATATTTCGTTTCTGTATATTGGGGAAAGAATGACATCATCATCATCATCATGTCGAAGGAAAATAGGAGGATTTGAAATATGATCCTGCTGCTGAGAGTATCACCCCCCCTTAAAAGATAGGATGATCATCATGATCATGCAAAAGGAGATCAGGAGGATATGATGACGTCATCATCATATTAGCGAACCGGATCATGTTTTGGAAAATATCCTGCCGAAGGGAAATGTGATGATGATGTCGTCCTAATATTTTCTTCTTCGTTTATCAGATCGGGATGATGTCATCATCATATTAGCGAATACCAGCAAATATGACCCTCCCTTGAAAGATCAGGATGATGACCCTACGATAGGACTTTGACATGCGCATGCAAATATGCAGATGGTGGATTTTCTAAGCAGGGTGATATTATAATATCAGCATGATATTATAATATCAGGTGATGTTATAATATCATGATGCTCGTTGTTATGAAATATGACCCTCCTAAAATCATGTTTGACCAGACCTTTGACTTGTCAGAACTTTCTCATATGGACGAATTTTAGGGTGATGTAAAAGGCAAACCTGCCTAGAATTTCAAGCTCTTTCACATGGTAAGCTTTCTGAGGATAGATTCAGACTTTCAAGTTTGGCTCAGACTTCAAGATCACAAATATCCCTGAGATTAGGCATATGCATACTGACTGACACTGTTTTATCATTACCGCCCAGAGCAGAAAAGCAAGGGAACAAGCCAGCAAAGTTGGGTCCCTGTTTTGATAATGCAAAATGGGGCGTGTTGTGTAACCACACAACAACTTGCCACCAAAGAAAACAACAAAATTCAAATAATTCAAAAGGTGAGGATAAATTAAAACATAAATTTCCAACTCCTATTAAGCATGAGCATCCTAATCCTTTCTAACTGGTATCATGTTCATCAATGTAACAATGAATTGATAAGGGATCAATTCTGTGCATGTGATTCATATACTCATCTTGAAAGTGAGTTGAATAAGTCAGTGACTGGTGTTAAGCTACATAGTTTGGTTCATCCCTCATAGCCAACCGGATAGAGCCTTGCTGCCAGCAGGCGTCCATAGCCCCGACAAGGTTATCGTTGCAATTCTCCTAAGTAGAGCCCCACTGCCAGCAAGCGTCTATAGCTCCGGTAGAGTTACTTAGATGACTTAATCTGGATTTTCAGAAAATCCATTTTATTATTTTATTTATTTTATATTTTGAATTTAATTCTTAAGATATAACAATTGTAGCTTCATGATACAAGGAATGGTCACTTGTTGAAATTAAGTTGAGAATTGCAATGGTAGCAAGGGCAACCTTTAGATTTTTCACTTAACACCTACACTGATATGTTCAATAAACCCAAGGCTGTTAGGTGTGTCATTGTGAGGATCACCTTGACTCAAGAAAAGTAGTACTGATGAATATGATACCATAGACCTGATCAAGAATACCTATACTGATATGAGTTACAACCTATGTAAAAACTTATATCCAACTTTTGAATTCTAACAATTTATGCAGTGTTCTTAAGTAATAAGGTGCACCAGTTTTGCCCAACCAAAACAAAGACTCAACAACGCAAAGCAAAAAGCAACCTGTACAAACAACTAACCTACGAAAAGGAAACAACAGAAAGCAAAATAAGCAAATTGTACAAACAACTAACCTACAAAATTATATACCAACCACTACTAGGCAAACAAAAACCAGCAAACGACCCAAATACACCTGTATTTGCATACTTCTTTTGATTGTGCAGGAGCATTAGGGTATTAGTTATGGTTCTCAACCTAGCGAATTTATCTTTATATTCTGAAAAATATTCTAATATTCTGAATTGACTGTATTCAACAGAATAACTCTTGATGATCAACAACTGAGGAAGCTCATCATGTTCATGATTAATCCATATGCATGTCTTATCTCCTGAATTTCCATAATCAAAATAGTAATCAACATCATTTACTGTGGAAAGGAGAAATACAACCTGGTGTATTTCTGATTCTGTTGGACATGCTTCTTCATTGGCAGTTGGTCCTCCATTTAATTCTATATTTTCATTGCTTGGCTCAGTGTCTGGTCTCTCTTCAAATTGAAGGATGTATGACTCTTGATGTATTAATTCTTCATCTTTATCCAGCTTTATCCCTTCATTCTGGATGTTCAATTTATCCTCTAGTTCAGGAAACTTCTCAATATTTTCTTCAATTTCCTGCACATCAGCATCTAAATAAGTATCTTTATGATCATAACCTGAGATACAGAAATTTATCATTTCTAAATCATTTGACTGTAAAAGAGAAACAACTTTCACTTGATAAGGACACTCCCCTGTTTCATTCTCAAAATATTTCTGGAGTGACGTCTGATCATTCACAACAACTCCAAAGTCTTCTACATCTTCATCTTTCAGGAATTGTTCATTAAATAATTCACATCTTCTATCTAGTAGAGTGCCTAGTTCCATTAACCTGCAACATTCCTGTATTTGATCATTCAATTCAAAGAAGTCAGGTAATAAATCAGCATTTATTTTCTTTTCTATGACTCCCTGAGTTACTATCATAGGAACTTCATCAGCAAGAGTGCATTTAAATTGTTCTACTATTTGTTTACACTTCTCTTTACCATAGAATGACTCCAGGAAAGATGTTTCATCTTCTTTATCAAAAGTATTAAGATCAGAATCAAAAATATTATCCTGATGAGTGGTTTCTTCTCTAAAATTTTCATTAGATTCATACCTGCATACTGACTGATCCTTACTTGTATTAGGAAGTAGAGAACTCCTATCAATCTTACCATGGAATGAATCAAGGAAAGATGTTTCCTCTTTTTTACCTTCTGGAACTGATTCAGCCACTATATTTTTTAGAATCTTTTTCAACATGATCAAGCAGGCGTAACAATCCCTTTCTGAATGCTCTTCGTCATGTAATCTGCACCAGCTTTCAATCAAGACATCATCAGTGGATAAACCTAATATTTGACTACACTGTATATTTCTGGACAAGTATAATTCAAAATCTTCAGAACGATCCACTTCAGTGCCTGGACAACTAATAACTTCTGGTGCTGCGTCTGCTTGTTGCTCCAGAATTTCTTCATTTTCCTGGCAAATTTCAGCCCTGAACACATCTAGGAAGAATATCAGTCCTTTCAAATATAAATCCAACCTTGTAAGGAAAGTTAAACAATTAATTTCACTGTGTTTCGCAATCTGGTGTATCCTGCAACTGGTAGATAAACCAAAGCTAGACAAACTGTGAGTGTAAAGCTGCCTATTCAAAGTTTCCTGAAATAAAGGAATGTTAATTTGACAATTGCTTTCATATACATCCATCAAAATGAGACTCTATTTTTTCAATTTTTTAGTATTTTGAAATTTCAATGAGATCTATCATATCTCAGAATAAAACTTGAAAGTCCAGAAAATCAAACTAATCTTTCAGGTTTCGAGCTAGATCTTTGCAAAGGTGCAACCAAAACATCTCAGATAAGAGATATTTGCAGCCATTTAACTCAAATGCCAAAACATTTATGCAATATTTGTAGAAATCTAGAAATTCACAGCTCAGGCCCTCCTTCTAGCGCCAATTTATGTTGCGTTAGAAGCGAGGAGCCTGCATAAAATGAACGATGACTGAAGCAATGGTGTCTTTTCCCGTTCGCCCTCCTTCTAGCGCCAATTTATGTTGCGTTAGAAGCGAGGAGCCTGCATAAAATGAACGATGACTGAAGCAATGGTGTCTTTTCCCGTTCGCCCTCCTTCTAGCGCCAATTTATGTTGGTCATGATTGTTAGTCATATACAAACATAGAATAAAAGTTACACAACAACCTTTACTCATCTTGAAAGATACGATGAATTCAGAGAATTCATGATCCCAAGTCTCCGTTGATTAGGTCTTAATCTACTAACGTTACTCAGTGGTTGGTGTGTGTTGCTGTTTTCCATTCAGGGGCCTTACGTTCTTCAGTAATTTCTGCAAAGTTCATCAATATTCCTCCAAATATCCTGTTCTTTATGTCTGCCCTGCATAAATCTCTAATAATTCTACCTCTGCACTGTGAATTTAGTCAAATAATGTGCCTACAGGCTGATATTTGCATGATTTCAGCCAGTATTTATGATTCTTTGCATGATATTTTCAATACTACATGCATTTAACTCAAATATGCTAATGATTTTCAGTTATCTATGAGATGTCAGCATATTTCTCTATTCTGCTTGTTATTTATCATGATTTGCAGTTATGGTGATGAATTTATGAAATTAAAATAAAGAAAAGGGTTAAAGAATGAGATTCCAAAAACTACTTCACTGAGATCACTGATCCACATACAAGCTCCCATACATGCAATGAAAAGAAGGAAACTAGAATCATACTTCACCAGGACATTCCACAAATCCGCATGATCCAGTGCAAATCTTCAAAGGAAAAGTTGACAACAACATGTAATGAAATGAAAGCGCTTCTAGTTGAACACAGCATTCACCAGTACATATCCAGAAATCAACATGAAGATTACATAAAATTTACAATCAGGATGTAATCTGAAACTTCATATCCATTCAGTATGCTCAAGAACAGGTACATTTACAGTGATCTGAAGAAAGAACCTTGACATTTCAACAATTCTATCCTCATTAGTCTCAGTAATCTGATCTCGTATTTGATTCTACAGTAATTGGCCTTAATGTGCCAGATGTTCCAATGTATCTATCTCTTCTAATGTATTCTCCTGTATATTCTAATGCCTCAGGCTCTGGCTCTTATATAGAACAAATGCCAGAAAATAGTTATAATGATCCAAGGATCAGGATCCTCCCAGAACAATCAATGGTCCAGATGAATAGCACGTGCTTTGCCAGTTGGCAAATGTATAGCTGGCACAGAATATTCTAGCATCTTTGATTTGATTCGGTCTCTAGCTGGCAAACAGCATATTTGACAATATCCTCCTCACTTCTGGTTCATGTTGCCTCCATGTGCAACTTTGCAATGCTCAGCAACAGCTCTAACAACATCATGACTTCCTGCAAATAAACAGACAAACATTAAGTTCATCATCATGTGGAACACAGCATGAAGTTAAAATTCACATTAAAACAAGCCCCCATGTTCAAACATATGCAATGGGTTTCAAATTCTGTGAAAACCATGCAAAAAATGCATAAACAGGGCTAAAAAAACACTGGTCAACCATCGCTGACCGAAAATCAGGCTATCGGGCTTCAAATGGATTGAAAAATCCATCACTTCATTTTCCCGCCTATTTCCTTGTATATCGGGTTCAAAATAGTGCATATACATCGCAAAATATACAAGGAATTAATTGCTTTTAACTTTCCTTCGAATCCGCTCCTTGTACATTACCGGCTTGTATATCGGGTCAACATCATATTCGCATCGGTGTGACCACATATGATCGGGGTGACAAAATTAGACTTGGCCGATGGTAAAACATACACCGATGCCCAAAAATCATGATGATGTCCTCCCATCGGGAAGACAACAACTATCGGCGAGAAAAATCCAGACTTGGCCGATAGACAAACGTTGGGCCGATGGACAAACACATCGGGGAGACTACCTCAGTCGGCGGGAGAATAACGAACTTGGCCGACAGTAAAAGTCAGGCCGAAGAACAACCATATCGGTGAGATAAACACTGTCGGCGAGAAAATCTAAAGCTTGGCCGACATCACATGCTATGCCGATGGACTTTTCCATCGGTGAGATAACCATTATCGGCGAAAGAAAATAAAGCTCGGCCGATAAACACTTCTATGCCGATGAACCTTTCATCGGGGTGACAACCACCATCGGGGAGAAAATTCAAGACACTCCCGATGGTGAAAACTATGCCAATGGACTTTACCATCGGTGAGACTACTCCCATCGGGGAGAAAATACAAAGCGTGGCCGATATCAAAAGTTAGGCCGATGATCAACTTCCATCGGGGAGATATATAAGATCGGGCAGACAATAACAAGCTCCACCGATGACATACCTTAGGCCGATCATCCAACCTACATATTATATATGACGTCACCGTCATATTTTGTTTCTGTATATTGGGGAAAGAATGACATCATCATCATCATCATGTCGAAGGAAAATAGGAGGATTTGAAATATGATCCTACTGCTGAGAGTATCACCCCCCCTTAAAAGATAGGATGATCATCATGATCATGCAAAAGGAGATCAGGAGGATATGATGACGTCATCATCATATTAGCGAACCGGATCATGTTTTGGAAAATATCCTGCCGAAGGGAAATGTGATGATGATGTCGTCCTAATATTTGCTTCTTCGTTTATCAGATCGGGATGACGTCATCATCATATTAGCGAATACCAGCAAATATGACCCTCCCTTGAAAGATCAGGATGATGACCCTCCGATAGGACTTTGACATGCGCATGCAAATATGCAGATGGTGGATTTTCTAAGCAGGGTGATATTATAATATCAGCATGATATTATAATATTAGGTGATGTTATAATATCATGATGCTCGTTGTTATGAAATATGACCCTCCTAAAATCATGTTTGACCAGACCTTTGACTTGTCATAACTTTCTCATATGGACGAATTTTAGGGTGATGTAAAAGGCAAACCTGCCTAGAATTTCAAGCTCTTTCACATGGTAAGCTTTCTGAGGATAGATTCAGACTTTCAAGTTTGGCTCAGATTTCAAGATCACAAATATCCCTGAGATTAGGCATATGCATACTGACTGACACTGTTTTACCATTACCGCCCAGAGCACAAAAGCAAGGGAACAAGCCAGCAAAGTTGGGTCCCTGTTTTGATAATGCAAAATGGGGCGTGTTGTGTAACCACATAACACTATCCAGCTCAGACCATCTTTGCAACAGTCTTCCCAATGGGACCCCGTTCTATGATCTATTTTACCTACTACAGTAGGGCCTCTACCCTAGTATATCTCTGGATGGCGGTGTCCCGCTCTAGAATAGTTGTCCTCACATCCCCCTGCAGCTGGGTAATCTACTGGCTCATCTCTCCAACCTGCCCCTGTAACTGAGCCACTTGGGCTCGCAAAGCTGCCATTTGTCCATCATCTTGTACCTGCACCTAACCCCGCCACCTTTGCCACCATCATCCCCTCCAACCTCTATCTCATCCTCCTCTATCCTCTGTCATCTCCACCATTACCTCTGCCACCATCACCCCCGCTAACATCACCTCCACCACCATCACCTTCTCCACCATCACCCCCAACACCTGCATCGCCATCATCCCTCCACCTCGGCCACCCCTCCCACCTCGCCGATGCCTCCTCCTCTACATCCTCCAGTCTAGGAGCCTGCTCCTAGGGCTAGAGTATCTCAAACAAGGATGGGTTGTAAAGTATGTTGCATAATTAGCTGTCATCCCCACATCCACAATCTATCGACGTAGATCCCATGCCTGATATGGAATCTATAAAAAGTCTGCTCTAGCCTACTCATTGGAGGCAACAAGACCCCACAATGGATGCTCCTTGTGTGTTTGAGCAAATATGGCAATACCCTGGGGCATCCCCTGGACCCTACCAAACTGTCAGAGCACATGAGAAATGATATGTCACTTAAGAATATAGGGAGTCCTCCCTATCAACCATCATGTATAAAAATAGCAGGGTAACTCCGCAGCATCCTCATCCCATGCCTCACAATCTAGGTACGGGCGCCACTCAACTATGTCCACATTATCCAACGCATGTCTCCAATATTTAAGCTTTCCTAGCTTGGGCTGGGAAAGACTCTCCTAGAACATGTAGGAGTAAGGTCTATCATAGCCTCAAACTCCCATACCTATCAGCCGTGTGATGGCTATGTGGCACTATTCCCAAATCTGTAACAAAGATACTCTAGCCAATAGACTAGCAGCTCCATCATATACAAACTGATGAAGATCATGGTATAAGTATGCAAGAAGGCAAACACCCTAGGAAAAGTGTGTCCCTTTAGATATCATCCTCTCTAGAGTGCTCCCCCATCCAACCAGAAATCCACATGATCTCCTATATGAGAAAACAACACCTCCAACCAACCCTGATAATATAGCTGGCAGGGGCTCATAGTAATCTACCATATCCGCCCAGCTGATCTCCATCCCCTTAAGGTCTGTATCATCAAAAACTCATCGACACTTCACCAATCCTGCTCCCGTGTGTGACTCATAGTCCACTAACTCTCCTTGAATAGGAATCCATAGAATCTGATGCACATCCTCCAAGGTCACCACCATCTCCCCAATAGGAAAGTTCAAAAGGTGCCTATCTCACTATGATACCTCTCCCCCAATGCAGTCAATAGACCTAGATTCACCCACACCTCAAGCATGAAACAAACATACCACAATCAAATTGATCCAAGGACCAAGTGATCAGTCTCAGTCAAGTACGGTCCTAGTAGCTGTGTAACAAGAAATCTCTCCTGTGACATCAACACATCATCTAGCTCCTCCTGCAATAAAAAACACAAGCGCATTAACAAACCAACTAAGTTGCATATCTATCAATTCTATCAAACTAGTTACCTAGCTATCCTATCATTTAATCTATCCTATCATCCCTTCTGAGATTCTATCAATCTCGAAGATGACCTATCAGTTGGTCAACATCGATCACGATGCCAACTTAATCGAATCAACTAAGTAATTGACCATTTTAATCATATGCATAGCTCTGTTTATCAAAAGCGCAGCTTTGTGTTGCATGTGTAGAAGCCCCTATCAAAATCACACATTTAGGCACATGCACCAAATCCCCTATCAAATGCACAATTTTGTTTAAATACACAGAATCTAGTCTTAATTATGTGTTTTTAAACCAATTGCACGGTATTATGTCAAATGCGCCGAAACCCTAATTGAATGTGCTATTTCATTTAGATGCGTGGAACCCCTACTTGATTGTGTAACTTTATCTTATATGTACGGGACTATTTGTTAAATGTGAAAAAATCGCATATGCATCGATTCACAACTCAAATGTGCGGATTCGGAACGTATGCACAGACTAAATTATCATATGCACAGAAATAACAGAACTGTGCATACAAAAACATAACCTTTGACCATAATAAATGCACTATGACTAAAATTAAATGCATATGTATGAGGGGTCCATACTCTGCTAGCTGCTCAATTTAATGGATCCTCTCGAACCTGTGGTTCTCTATCAGAATCTGATGCATCTTCATTGACTGCTCTTCTCTACTATGCTCTAGGTCTCCCTATAATCTCTCCTCAAATGACACGTGTGCAGATGAATAGAAAGGAGACCCCACATCCTTATTTATAGCCAAGTGAACCCTAACTGGAGGTGTTTGACCTTGCACATGCATACCATGTTCTTCATCTATTTTCCATTCACCATCATCCAAATTTTTCAACTGCAAATCGTGTCATCAATTCTTGTTCATTGTGAGATCATTCATTATCTTTTTACCAAATTCAACCTGACCAATCTCCTGAGGGGGCATCCTACTATCATTAAAACTATACCTGGGGCAAACTAGGGCATGTATCATACTCAAAAAGTTTTTATTCTTTGAAACAATGTGATAAAACACATTGTCTCAAAGATGTGTAAAATGTATACAACTAAAAATGGCTCGAGTCGAATTAAATAAATATTTTAATATTTATTTTATTCTTATTCCTCTATCAATAAATAAATATACTAATGTATTTATCTGATTCACATTCATATTAATCTTCCAAAAATTAAATAAAAATCAATTTATTTAATTATATCATCCAAATTCCTCTAAATCATCCTTAATTGAATAATTTCAAATTATTTAATTAATCATCTATCCTAAAGTCAAAATTATATAAATCCACATCATTTCCACCTCACTTTACACCTCATCATGTTGCACACATAATTGAATATTTTTAATAATTAATTATAAATTATCCTCACCCACATGTCCTATTTATCCTCTAACCATCCCTATTCTTAAGAACTTGGTATTTCCATGTCATCATAGTCAAAGGTCACTTAGAGACACATGTCTCATAGTTCCTAGACTCTTTCCAACAACCCTACAAAGAAGGACTCCTTCTTTGACCCTTGTCTTTGGTCCTTGAGAGCATTGTGGCCTCTTGCTCACACCTTTCTCTCCACCTTGTCATCGTAGGAGGAACATTTTCCTTATTCCTCTCCCTCATCCCAACTAATCAAATCTCTATCGTACACATCACAAGACTTATTCCTCCATGGATCTTTTGACACTTGGATTTGAGCCTCTTTGGCCTATAAAAGCAAGCTCCTTGCCTTCATTTTGCATCACTTGAGCTATAGTACTTACATGCTGCAGAAATTCCATCAAGCAATCAAGCGTGCCTTTGGCCCCCCGTTTGTATTAGTTTCATAATCTCCATAGTTGCATCCTCATTTAGCTTCATTATCCTCATATCTCATCATATCAATATCATGGTAATATCAAAATCATCATCTTTATCTTAGTTGCATTGTAGAAATCCTTCACATTACATACTTGAATCCACAAATTCCATTCATGTCATTGTCATCTTGGAAAGCAAAGTACATTTATGAGAGAAAATATCTGTTGGCAAGAGACACTACTTTGCATTAATAGGTGTTGTCATTGATGGAAACTAAGATCATCCCAATCATCCACATAACACAATTTGTTCACACCAAAAGTTAGAATCAGAATTTGTCTAAGTCCGAGCAGTCAGGAACAAAGCAGGTGACAGGGTCCGATATTTTGGTCTAGATCTCTCCGATGGAAAGACATGGTTTTTTGTGAATCTAAGGTAGTTGTAAGCATTGTCAAGACACTCTAAATCCAGAGTTTTATTCTCCGGTGATGAAGGACTCAATAGATATTAGCTTCTGAGTATCAGGTTTCAGTTTGATAGAATAGGTAGTAGAAGAACAAGCTGACCTTGTGAATGATCTAAATTATGGATGTATAAAAGTTGTTTATTGGGAAATTGGTGATGAACAGTGATGGTAGCTGACATGATTGATGATTTGCAAGTACAAGTTTTGGTCCACATCTCATATTATGTATGGATTTAGCCGATAGAGTAGAGTACTCAACAAAGTTCCAAATGTTCTTGAAGCCGACTGGTAAAATGATTGTAGATCATGTTGCAGATATTTATAGCTGATGGAATTGGATGATTTTGTGTGTGTGTGTGTGAATAAGGTGTAAATGTGAGAAGAACAGAAAATCTAAGGTGTGAATGAAGGCAAAGCAGTAAGAAGAGCAGAGTAAAGATGAAATGTGTAAGATTAGTTTTTGCACTTAACCGGAACTGAAACTCTTGCATGAGTAGATGCAATTTATCAGTTCAAAATCTTTATTATTCTCTTGTAATATTTCTATAGGCAGTGAGCCTCCATTTGAGCAGTGAGCTCTAGGAAGTGAGCCTGAATGCATGTGCATTCCCATTTGTAAAAATACTTTTAACAGGGTATTAATTTTTTGGTTTAACCCCCACCGTGGTTTTTCCCTTAATCGAGTTTCCATGTCAAAAAACTTGGTGTCAAGTGTGTTTTTGTGTTGCTGCTCTTACACTTATGATTATTGTTTTCATTTTTAAGTTATTGAATTGCTACTAAGTGTAAAAGAAAGAATTAACTGCAATAAGTTCTAAAGTTTTGAGACAACTGATTCACCCCCCCTCCC
This sequence comes from Cunninghamia lanceolata, assembly GCA_027924645.1. Taxonomy (NCBI): domain Eukaryota; kingdom Viridiplantae; phylum Streptophyta; class Pinopsida; order Cupressales; family Cupressaceae; genus Cunninghamia; species Cunninghamia lanceolata. The sequence goes on from BSBN01000054.1 coordinate 5,837,619, forward strand.
TCTCAATTGTCTGTCCTATTTCCAACAATTGTATCAAAGCAAGGTTCCTTGAAAGAAGCCTAACAACTTAAGGGGAGATCTTGGAAGAAGTTTTAATGGGTTCACTCAAAGAGCAACTTTGGTTGGCCCTAGAAGATCTTGATCAGTCCAAAGCAGAAATATCTATTCTAAGAAATGAACTTAAAGATGCTGATGATACCATAGATATGTTAAAAGATAAATTAAAGAAATCTATGGAAAAGAGAATGGAACTACTTCTGTAACTATCCAATTTAACTGAAGAAAATGGCATGAATGAAGCTTTGGAAGAAAAGACAAGGGAATGTGAGAAGCTATCAAAAGAAGTTGTTGTTATGAAAATTGAGATGGAATCTAGGGTAATGAGGCTAACCAAAGAAATTTAGCAAAGGAAAAAGATTGAAGAAGACTTGAATCAAACTCTAAAAGAAAGAACTAATGAATGCTACAGATTAGACAGTATAGCTGGCCATCTAAAATTGATCTACAAGAAAGCAGAGACAATGAAAGAGATCTTGAAATACAAATTGTCATTCTTAGACATGACCTAGAAGTTGCAAATGAATACAAGGAGAAGTTCAAGATAAGTTCAGCTAAACTTCAAGAAATACTTGAGGGTCAGAAAAAGGCTGATGACAAGCAAGGTCATGGATATGAGAAAGGTGAAAGCTCCAGATCTGGACAAAGAAACTCTCAACCAAGGAAAAATAGATCTAGAAGACCTCCGGTAAGACAACCTAACGCTCAAAGGTATCCATCTTTCAATGGAAATTATTTCAAGTGCAATAAATTTGGTCATAGGGCCACTCAATGCAGAAGTAGAATAAATCAAAATAATTCATCCTTCTCTAGACAATGCTTCAATTGCAAGAGGTATGTTCATAAATCAAGTGAATGCAAAAGTATGATAATGAATAACTCATCAAATAGAGGAAATGGGAATTCTTTCAATGGAAAATGCTTTGCATGCAATAGATTTGGACATATGGCCATTCAATGCAGATCAAGAGGAAATCAATCAAATGGGCAAAGAAATGTTGCATGCTTCAATTGTAATTGATTCGGTCATTTTGCAAGATTATGTAGAAATAGGATCAATGAAAGAAGGGGTCTGGTAAACAGAAAACCAGATGAGCAGAGACAAGACAAAGGAAAAGAAAAAATTGATGCGAATGAGACTCAAAATGAAATAAACAAGACATGGGTCAAGAAAACAATTATGAATGACAGTAATGGATCTGCACTAGAATCTGGTGCTGATAATTCCTCTGGGAATTGATTTGGGAGCCTTGGCTCAAGGGGAGTAGCATTGTAAATCAAATTCTCCCAGCTAGTAAGTGAGTGCTTGGATCTGGCATAATGAGAAAAGGTACCTTGAATTGATTCAAAACATTTGGAAGGATTTTCGGTAGAAAGGAAGTGATTATGGCAAATTGCATAGTGATTCATGAAAGACTACTAAAAAACAGAGCAACCGAATGTGCTAGGGCAGAGCATTTATTACAAAGGCAAATTAGGTGTTGTGGAGCTTAAAAATGTCATTCATTCCTCATTTGTAACACTTTGCATTAGGAGAAAACAAGAAGAAAGGAGTGGACAGACTTAGAGCTGAGAATTCTCAAGACTTGGAAGCGAGAAAAGGATTTCCAAGAAAAAACCCTAATCTACGTAACAAGGTATTTTCTATTTTCTACGAAACCTCTTGAGTTCTTAATTTTTGCAAATGGCTACACCTCTAGTTGATGTAACTGAAAGGCCCCAACCAATATTTAAGAAGCATCCATACAAATCAGTTGAAGTTGAACCATTAGGTGCATTCTCTAGGGTTCCACATGGCATACTACATGTTAAGGATACTAGGGCATACATCCACTGTAACATGGATGAATTTGGAAACCTGAAACTCTTGGATTTGCTTAACAACTACTTAACGGATGATATCCATAAATTAAAACCGGAATACAAAGCCCTAGAAAGCAAACATTTTCTGTAAGTCATTAGGTTTCTAATATTTGATGAAAATGAATGGGTTCGATACATCTTAAGCCAAATACATGATGAGTTCATATGGATATTGAAACCATTTAAGATTACAAAGGATGTTATCAAGATTGTAACTAGGTTAAACTCCTCTGGTGGTTTACCCATGCTGAAAGTTGTGAAAAACCAGACAGTGATTGATGCTACAAGTGCCAAGTTTGACAAAAGAGCAATGACCATCAATGATATCTTAGAACCAGATGTTAAATTTGCCTCCATGGTGATTGGGTACAAGATTTAACACTCCAGTAGAGAAAATTCTATCTCTAGAACTGCAATATATGCAGCTTATCAAATGTTGAAAGAAAATGTTGATTATGATCTTTGTGAACTACTAGAAAATCAGTTGATTGAGAATATGAGCAAGATAAAGAAAGACAACAAAAATACCTTCAAATATGGTTCCTTGATTATACGCTTGTTCTTCTATTTTATGAATGAAGTACCTGGAATTCAAGGTGTGCATTGGACAACTAACAAACCAATAGCATGGCAAATAAGAGATCACCTTCTTAGCCTTGGTGACTCCCAAGCCCAAAAGACTACCATTTGGGGCTACTTCAAAAACTTCCAGAGTTTAATGTAAGCAAGGGAGAGAATCCCTAAATCAATTTTTGAGAAGTATGAAAATGACATATGTTTCATGGTTGACACAGATCAGTGCTTGATGGAAGCTGTAGAACCAAGGATAGTTTGGATAATGCCTATGGGTTATGAGGTGGATGGAAGAGTTTTGGATATGTATGCTCAACATCTTTTGAGCACACCTAAAGATACCTCTGTGGAAAGGTTTGGAACCTACAAGGAACTAAGTCTAAAATTGCATGTGGAGCTCAGACAGCCAGAGACCAAGAGGAAAGTACAGAGACAAGTTGAAAGGTATGCTAAGAGAATTGGCCTAACCAAGGAGGTAGTAAAGTAGAATAGAGAAAGGATTGAAAAGATGAAGAAAACCACTAAGTAGACTATAGAAGAAAAAGTAGAAAGTGAGCTGGTAGTCGCTTCAAAATTCCCACCAAGCTCTTCAAGGAAGACAAGGAGTTCTGCAACTCTTGTTGAGCAACTTAAGTCCACTTCCACTAAGAAGTCGGAAGCCACTCCATCCGGTGGAGGGAAAAGAAAGAAAACCAAGGCCACAAGAACCCACAAGAGCACAAAAGATGATGAGGAGACAGAGACAGATGAAGAAGTGAAAGAAATAAGATCCAAGAAATCTAGAACTTCAAAGACTTCGAAAGACCAGCCTTCTAGAAGCAATAAGACCAGTAAAAAGCAAGTAACTGGCAAGGTCGCTATGACTATTGATCAAATTGTAAAAATAATCACTATTCATGGAAATTTAAAGCCTGTCAGAGTTTACTATGATAATTTTGATCATGCAAATAAGAAAGTTTTGGAAGATGCCATTATCATATATTTGAATTGGTGCAGTCATGGTAGGAGGGTTCACATAATGAACTATCTGGACTGTACAACAAGAGTAAACACAATGGAAAGAACTCAAAGAAATGGAACAAATGCAGATTTAGTCATTTAGTATATCAAGGAATTCAAAACAAAGATCCGCCGGCAATATGCGGGCTTACAACTAGGACTCAAAGCCCTGATTACATACATGCACAAGATAAAGCTTTAAAGCTCCTTCTCACATAATCTAAACTATCAGATCTTTCTTATGTGAATAACTACTTTCCTAAGGATCTATTACATCTTTATATATCATCTCTGGACCAATAGATTCCTCCGCGTCAGCCAAGGAAGGTCACAAACTCAAATGAAGAGTTGTAACATGTTCATAGATAGGTCGGACCTAAATGCATAGAACACTTCCTCAAATGAATGGAACAACATGCGGACCCTCGAGGAAGGTTGGTCATGAGCCAAAGGACATTGAATGATGTGTCTTTGAGATCCACAAGTCAAGGAATGATCCGCAAGCCTTCTCCTTTAGTTGATTATCAAGAACTATTAGAATGCTTTGCTCTAAGAAAATAGTCAACTTCTTATAGCGATATCTTTCCGGTGACTGATCCAAATGCTCTGAATTCTTGATATGATGTAGATGAATGAATGCAGATGCTAAGTCCAGATCTGCAAGGTGTGAAATGCCAAAAATAGACCACAAGTTGAAAACTGCTACTGACTGAACTGCCTGAACTAAACTGGAAAATAAAAGAACTGAAATGCAAATGTTTTTGGTTGATGCAAGATTACTCTTAAACTAGGGATGCTCCTACATCAGACATCTAGGGTTATTGAAAAATTGAGTCCCTCACTTTGTTGGGGCGAGGGGAGAACCAAGATGGTCCACCTCAGCCTGAGAAATCCATGATGAATCTTCTTCCGGTCTGCCTTTCCACTTCACAAGGTATTCTTTGTATTGTCTTACTCTAGTGTTACTTCCAACTCTGTTATCTAAAATGTCTTCAATATGTTCTGGTGCTTGTTTTTGTAGCTGCTTCTTCAAGTCTTCTTCCATGTTGTCACTGAAATCTACTTTGTGATACTGATAAAGATCTACAATGTTAAAAATAGGTGAAATACCCAATGTCTCCAGTAATTCCACTTCATATGCATTTCCTGAATCAAATTTTTTGAGTATCCTACAAGGTCAAAACTTCTTCATCTTCAACTTGTTATATGTCCCAACTGGAAATCATTATTTTCTCAAGTACACCATTACTTCATCTCCCACTTCAAGCTCCTTATGTCTTCTCTTCTCATCAACCTTCTCTTTGTACTTACTGTTCATATCTTCCAAATGCTTCTTCACTTGATTATGCACCTTCTTCATATGATCTGCAAATTCTTCTGCTTCTACACTTCTCTTTTCTTCCATGGTGATATCCCTCAATTCTATAATTGCTCTAGGATTCACTCCGGTAACAATCTCAAAAGGTGTTCTTCTAGTACTCCCATTTACTGAATTATTATATGTAAACTCTGCTTGTGAAAGAATCAAATCCCAACTTCTAGTTTTGTCTCCAACCAAACATCTCGGCAAATTTCCCAAACTCCTATATACTACCTCTATTTGTCCATTAGTCTATGGATGAAAAGTTGAACTAAACTTCAAATCTATCTTCATCTTCTTCCAAAGTTTCTTCCAAAAGTATCCAACAAACTTTGTGTCTCTGTCTGAAACTATACTCTTAGGTAATCTGTGCAATCTTAAAATCTCCTTGAAAAATAGGTCAGCAACATGCACTGCATCAGTTGTCTTCTTACAAGGTATGAAATGAGCCATCTTTGAAAATCTATCAACCACTACAAATATTGAATCATGTCCTCTCTGTGTCTTAGGTAATCCCATTACAAAATCCATGCTTATGTCTTCCCATGGTCTTTCTGGTACTGTCAAAGGTTTATACAATCCAGTGTTCTGACTACCCCTTTTGCAACTTGACAAACTCTACAACTCTGCACAAATCTCTGAACATCCTTATGTATCTGAGGTCAAAAGTAATTTTTGCTCATCAATGCTACTATCTTGTCAATGCCAAAATGTCCTGCCAATCCACCACTATGCTTCTCTTTGATCAAATTATCCCTCATTGAACTTCTAGGTATGCACAACTGACTTCCTTTGAATAACATATCTTCTTGAATGAAATAGTCCAACCACTTACTTCTATTTGTCAAAACAGGTTCCTTACATGCTTTCCAAGGTTCTGCAAAATCAGTGTCTCCCTCATACATGTTCTTCAATTCATTAAAACCCAACACTTCAACTCTCATCTTTGTCAACGGGTTTCTTCTTCTACTCAATGCATCAGTAACTGTGTTTGATTTTCCACTCTTATGCTTCAACATAAAAGTATAACTTTGCATGAACTCTACCCATCTCATATGTCTCTGATTCAACTTACCTTGACTGTTCAAATACTGCAAAGCTTGATGATCTGTATACAACACAAACTCCTTAGGCAACAAGTTATGTCTCCACTTCTTCAAGGCTTGAATTATGGTGTAGAACTCTTGATCATAAACTAAATATCTTATCCTTGCATCATTCAACTTCTCACTGAAATAAGCTACAGGTTTACCTTCTTGATTTAAGACTGCTCCAATTACATTTCCACTTGCATCACAATAAACTTGAAATACCTTAGTGAAATCTGGTAATGCCAAAATAGGTTGCTCTATCACTTTTTGCTTCAAGAACTCAAAACTTTTATCTACTCCTGATGTCCACGCGAAATCTTTTCTATCACCTCTCATTGTCTCTGTCATAGGGTTACAAACTAAACTAAAATTTCTGATGAACTTCCGATAGAAACTAGCCAAACCATGAAATGATCTAACCTCTCCAATGCTCTCTGGTGAAGGCCATTCAATGATTTCTCTCACTTTCTCAGGATCCATCTTCAATCCTTCTGCATAAATCACAAATCCCAAATATACCAACTCTTCCTTCATGAAACTACACTTCTTGATGTTTATCAGCAATTTCTCTTCTCTCAACCTCTATAAAACTTGTCTAATATGCCACAAATGTTCTTCTTTTGTCTTACTAAAAATCAAAATATCATCCAAATATACAATCACAAATTTACCCAGAATTTCTTCAGAACTTCATTCATCAATCTCATGAAAGTACTAGGTGCATTTGTCAATCCAAAAGGCATCACTAACCACTCATACAATCCTTCATTTGTCTTAAAAGTAGTCTTCCATTCATCTCCTTCTTTGATTCTAATCTAATGGTATCCACTCTTTAAGTCTATCATTGTGAAATATCTTGCTCCACTCAAACAATCCATGATATCATCCATCCTAGGTAAAGGAAATCTATACTTAACTGTGATCTTGTTTATTGCTCTGGAATCCATACACATTCTCCATTCTCCATCCTTCTTCAGTGCAAGCACTACAGGTACTGTACAAGGACTCAAGCTTTCTCTGATTAAACCTTTCCTCAACAACTCTTGTATCTATCTATTCAATTCTTCATTCTCTGCCAGTGTCATCCGGTGTGCTTCTTTGTTAGGCAAACTTGCTCTCAGTATAAGATCCATGTGATGACTGATACTCCTTATAGGTGGTAATCCTTCAAGTACATTATCTAATATGATGTCTTCATACTCAGTAACTCTCTTATCCCATCTGGTTTAGTTTCTTTCTTCACCACTTCAGGCTTCTTAGGAATCAAGGCATAACACATACTTTCCTATTTCAAACCATCCAAAAAATTCCTTCCATCTACAAACAGAGTCTAGCATTCCCACATACTACATCTTGAGGATCATCTTCCAAAGGAATCAAAGTAATTCTTTTCCCATTAGCTGTTATAGTATATGTATTCTTTCTCCCATCATGCATAGCTTTTCTATCATACTGCCAAGGTCTACCCAACAAGATATGACAAACATCCATAGGCATAACATCACACAAGACTTCATCATGATAAGATCTAATATGAAATTTCACCAAACATTGTTCACTCACTAGTACCTTATGATCATCCTGAATCCATGCTATCTGATAGGGCTCAGGTTGTTTCAATCTTTCCGACTTCATCTTAGTCACCATCTCCTCTGAAACTAGGTTATCTGAACTACCACTCTGAATCACAACTTTACAACACTTACCTCCTGATTTGCATCTGGTTCTGAATAGACTCTTCCTCTGTGATGGTTCCTCATTTGTCTCTACTTGAAATAGTGTTCTCCTCATCACCAATGATTCTCCTTTCTCTGGTTTGCCAACAAAACTAGGTGATCCAACAGGTTGTTCTTCAACATAGGCTACTCTTCCACTATTTTCTGTCTTCTTGCTTGTACTACCCTGATTACATTCGAATGCTCTATGTCCTTCACCTCCACACTTAAAACAAGTACCTCTGAATGTCCTTTTATCAAATCCTCTTCCTTCTCTTCTGTATCCTTCATTCTGGTACGCACTAGGGTTTCCTCTCTGGTAAAAATTTCTATCATCTCTCCAGTAAGCATTGTTATCTCTGTCATCCTTTCTAACTGGGTTGTCAAACTTGTTCTGCTCCACAAATGATCTATCACATCCAGAAAATGTTTTACCTCTCTGAAATTTACCTCCTCTGCCTCTCTGTCTCTGATCATGCCTTTTATTCAGCTTCTCTTCAACTTTCAGGGAAAACTGATACTTCTTCCAAAGATGTCATCCTTACCAAACTTAGTTCTTCTTGAATGTTTAATCTCAGTCCATTGATGTATCTTGCCACTTTCTCCTTTCTTTCTTCACTATGTCCTATACTTATGATCATCTTATGAAATTCTTCAGTGTACTCCTTCAAAGATTTCTCCTTTTATCTCAGGTTTTGCAATCTTTTCAACAGGTCCAACTCATAGTCAGCAGGTATGAACTGACTCTTCAACTTTGTCACCATTTGGTCCCACTTTGTAATCTTTTCTTTTCCTCTTCTATTTCTTTCCAACTAAACTTCTTTCCATCATATAGCAGCATGTCCTTGCAACTTTGTCTTTATAAATTTCACCTTTTCTGGGTCTTCTACCTCCTCATATTCAAAGTATTCTTCCATATCATTTATCCAATCAATCAACTCTTCCGAATTCAAATTACCAATGTAGTTCAGCACATCAACTCTAGGTCTTTTTTCAATCTTTGAAATAGCTTGCAACATCTTTATCTGATCTGATTCTTCTTCTTCATTACCTTCTAGGGTTTCACCAATTTGTTCAATAGATTAAAATTCTTCCTCATCATCACTTTCAACATTAGGTCTAGGTGTCAATTCTCTTTGCCTATCTTCTACAACAACATCCAAATGAATTCGCATTATTCTCATCAATTCCATCATCTCATTCATTCTATTAGCCATTGTACCAATAGGAGGAACTCTTCGCGGCGGCATCTTCCTAAGATCAAGTGCAAACTGCCTCAAATTTAGCGATCGGGCTACAAGCGACAACTGCCTCTCAATTGGTGATCGATTGTGCACAGGTAACCTACCTCAGATCAACGTTCTACTTACAACAAGATCTTACGAAATTCCTTCACCAATTCACTCCAAAGAATCAAACTTTCACTCTCTGAGATTTGAACTTTCACTCTGATACCACTTGGTGCACTCACGGTAGGAGGGTTCACAAAATGAACTATCCAAACCATGCAGCAAGAGTAAAAATAATGGAAACAACTCAAAGAAATGGAACAAATGTAGATTCAGTCATTCAGTATATCAAGGAATTCAAAACAGAGGTTTGCTGGTAATATGTGGGCTTACAACTAGGACTCAAAGGCCTGATTACATACATGCACAAGATAAGCTTTTGAAGCTCCTTCTCACATAATCTAAACTATCAGATCTTATGTGAATATCTACTTTCGTAAAGATCTATGACATCTTTATATATCATCTCCGGACCAATAGATTCCTCCGCGTCATCCAAGGAAGGTCATAAACTCAAATGAAGAGTTGTAACATGTTCATTGATAGGTCAGACCTAAATGCATAGAACACTTCCTCAAATGAATGGAACAACATGCAGACCCTTAGGGAATGTTGGTCATGAGCCAAAGGACATTGAATGATGTGTCATTGAGATCTGCAAGTCAAGGAATGATCCACAAGCCTTCTCCTTTAGCTGATTATTAGGAACTGTTAGAATGCTCTACTCTGAGAAAACAATCAACTTCTAATAGCGATATATTTTCGATGATTGATCCAAATGCTCTGAATTCTTGATATGATGTAGATGAATGAATGTAGATGCTAAGTCCAGATCCGTAAGGTGTGAAATGCCCAAACTGGACCACAAGCTAAAAACTGCTATTGACTGAACTAGAAAATGAAAGAACTAAAATGCAAATGTTTTTGGTTGATGCAAGATTACTCTTGAACCAGGGATGCTCCTCCATCATGAATAAATTCAATAGAGCCCTGTTGGAGATTTTACAAGAACTTCCTAAAAGTTTAAGGAAAGTACTGGAAATAAGGAAAGAAGAAGCCAAGGATAAAGACATGGAACTCAGAGAGTGTTCTTTCCACTTTGTGTCCTGTAATGACCAGAAGAGAAGCAGATAAAATCCTCAGAGAAGTTAAAGAAAAATTTTGAAGTAAGGTCTAGATGAACAAACTAATGCTTGGTGAAACTAAGGAAATTGCAAAAGAAATAGAAGAAATCTTGAGAAAGGCTTTAGACAAAGATAAATATTATATTATTTCAGGGAAACAAGTAGAAGTCAATTCTTCAGTTCTAGAACATGAAGCTCTAGAAGAATAGATTAACAAAAGAATTGATGACCAGGGTGTTAATTTAGACCCTCTAGAGTTAACCTATGAGGAGACTAATGTTGGATTTAATTCATCAAATCTGAATGTTGAAGAAGTTCAAGAAGAGGAACAAATCAATCAGGAGGACATAGAAATGATAGACAAAATAGTTGATGTAGAAGTAACTCCTCCACCTGATCATTCTGGAAAGGAAGAGGATATTTCTACTACACAGATCCCTCCAGATCAGGTAGAAAGTGGTGAACAAATAGGAAAGAGTCCATTTGCTAAAAACACAGAGAAAAGTAAAGCAGAGAAAGAGGAAGAAAAAGTAAAGAAAGATAAAGCAGAAGAAGATGGTGCAAATGTTGAAGCACCTAAAGCAGATACTTAGAAAACTGATGAACAAAAGGATGGTTTAGAAATTGTTGCAAGAGACACTGCAGATGTAGTGAAAATTCTTCTTGAAAAAGAGGTGATTGAGCTTGATGAACCTAAACTACTCCAAGGTCTAGCCAATCCAGATGCACTCTCTCCAATTCAATTGATGAAAATAGCATCATTCACCTAAGTAAAGGCTAGAGAAAAAATGTTAAATTTCCACATGGAGGACAATGAGCTACTGGGGCTTGCAACCAGGATTCTGGAAAAGTTAATGCCTTCCTACCAAAAGAGTCCATCTGATTCCTCCTCCAGACATTTGAAAAATCTTGTAAGTTCTATAAATACTCATTTTGAGTCCTTTGAGAAGTCTGCAGAGACAAAAGTTAGAAATGAGTTTTTGGATAAGAAATTTAGTGAAATTAAAAGTCTGATAGGGTATGATAGGACTATACTTGCTATTAGTATAAAGAGTATTCAAAATGCTCTAAGTGATGGAAGTGATGTATATAAATTTTGTCTATCCTGGCCCAAAGTAAGTGAGGATATTGAGAAGAAGATAAAGGAACAAGAACTGAAATTGTCAAATCTATCCAATAATTTTGATCCTCTAACTATTTCACCCATAAGTCAGGAATGTCAAGTAATTAGCTTAACTGATGAGATAAAGAAACTTGTCAAAGAGAAAGGAAACATTATGAAGAGAATGTGTGATCTTTGGGGATTGATTGCCCCTAAGTTAGAGACAATGTATAATGCCCTATCTAAAGCTCAAACTGCAATTCAAACTAGTGATCCATCAGATCTATCAAAGGTAGAAGCATATTCATTTTTGTTGAATGGGAACATCTCAATTTTGGATGGAATGAGGAGTACTTGGGCCTCTGAACTTGTGCAAATAAAAGCTAGCTTTGCAGACATTCTTAAGTTTATGTAAATAGAACTTAATGATCAATTGTACATATGTGGCAGTATATATAGAATTTTTGGAGAATTTTAGCTTGAGACCCCACCCTTTTCCATTGATGTCAAAGGGGGAGTGAAGAGAAGTGAAAAATGAGGAATCTAGAAAAGTGGGAGCTTTGAAACTAATAGAGAAGCACAAGTGTACAGAGTAAGGGGGAGCTACACTAGACACTTAGTCATTTTTCACTAAGTGTTGCCATCAATGCCAAAGGGGGAGATTGTTGGCAAGAGACACTACTTCACATTAATAGGTGTTGTCATTGATGGCAACTAAGATCATCCCAATCATCTGCATAACACAATTTGTTCACATGAGAAGTCAGAATCAGAATTTGTCTAAGTTCGAGCAGTCAAGAACAGAGCAGGTGACAGGGTCTAGTATTTTGGTCCAGATCTATCTGATGGAAAGACATGGTTTTCTACGGATCTAAGGTAGTTGTAAGCATTGTTAAGACACTCTAAATCTAAAGTTTTGTCCTCCGATGATGAAGGAATCAAAAGATATTAGCTTATGAGTATTGGGTTTTTGTTTGATAGAATAGGCAGTAGAAGAACAGGCAGACTTTGTGAATGATCTAAATTCTGGATGTATAGAAGTTGTTTATTGGGCAATTGGTGATGAACAATGATGGTAGCCGACATGATTGATGATTTACAAGTACAAGTTTTGGTCCACATCTCATATTATGTATGGATTTAGCTGATAGAGTAGAGTACTCAACAAAGTTCCAAATGTTCTTGAAGCTGACTGGTAAAATGATTGTAGATCATATTGTAGATATTTATAGCTGATGGAATTGGATGATTTAGTGTCTGTGTGTGTGTGTGTTAATAAGGTGTAAATGTGAGAAGATTAGAAAATGTAATGTGTGAATGAAGGCAGATCAGTAAGAAGAGCAGAGTAAAGATGAAATGTGTAAGATCAATTTTTGCACTTAACCGGAACTGAAACTCTTGCATGAGTAGATGCTATTTATTAGTTCAAAATCTTTATTATTCTCTTGTAATCTTTCTATAGGTAGTGAGACTCCATTTAAGCAGTGAGCTCTGGGCAGTGAGCCCGAATGCATGTGCATTCCCATTTGTAAAAATACTTTTAACAGGGTATTAATTTTTGTGAGTTAATCCCCACCGTGGTTTTTCCCTTAACTGGGTTTCCACGTCAAAAATCTTGGTGTCAAGTGTGTTTTTGTGTTTCTACTCTTACACTCATGATTGTTGTTTTCATGTTTAAGTTATTGAATTGTTACTAAGTGTAAAAGAAATAATTAATTGCAATAAGTTATAAAGTTTTGAGACAATTGATTCACCCCCCCTATTAGTTGTCTGTCCTATTTCCAACAATATCATCATCAACAAGATCATTGAGAAGATAGGAGACAATGGAACTCACGTGATAAATTAGTTTGTAAAGGTATAACTTATGTTTTCTGCATTTTTCTTAGTTTCATTGATGTATTGAATTTGAGTAGGAATTCCAAAGTATTTGTGGTATCTTAGTAGGTTCTTACATTAGTTTCAAATTATCAATCACACTATTGTTTGTTTAGTGTGGCCCTTTTAAATGTGTTATTTTCCTTAAATTATATTAGACTCTAGTTAGATAGGTGGATGTAAGATGATATGTGCCCTATGAAAATGTAGTATACCATTATACACAAATGTGATAGGGTTCAACAATCCCAAAATTAAATATTTTGATCATTTATTGTCTTTGGCATTGAGCGCATCACCCTATGTCATGAAGGTTTAATGGTAACATGCTACCTCACCCAAATTGAGGCTTCTTAATCTAGGAGTCTTCCCATGTGATGCAATTCCATACATGACCCCTCTTAGGACTCAAGTTCAAATAAGGAACATTAGAAATTGGTGTGAGATTCAAATGTTTACTACAAAACCAAAACAAAGTTTTGTTACACATTGTCAAGTCTAGTTTAGGTCCATAAAGGTGGAAAGCATATTTTTGGTGATTAGATATTTAAGGAATTAGAAGAAAGTTTAGAATTACCATCAATGCTTATGTTCCCAACCATACTCAAGATAGTCATAACATGTGGCTAAAAATTTGTTGGCTGCTAACTATGCATGTAGTGAAGGACATGAAGATTAACTGAAAGAACAAATAAATGTGGTGAGATGTGATGATGTGAAATAGTTCCACACTATTGTGCATTTTAGGAAAACAACTGGAAAACTAGAAAATACCCTATAAAAGAGACAAATGTTAAAATAAAATACTTTTGGTGATACATGATTATTTTAGGCCAAGGATGCTCCTACACTAGACGTCACAGGTAATTGAAAAGTGATTCCTCACTTTGAATTAGTTGAAGGGAAACCAAAGTGGAATCCTCAATAGGACTTCCTTTCTATTTTCTAAAATATTCTTTATATTTATTGCTTCCAGTACTCTTTCCAATTATGTTTTTTAGTATTTCTTAAATCTATTATTCTTGTTATTTTAGTATTTTATTTCTCAATTCTATTTCTACTCTATTTTATTTTGATTCTCTCTCATGATACTCATATAAATATGTCATGTTAAATACTAGTGATATACAAAGATCTTCTGGTAACTCCATGTCATATGCATTTCCTATATCAAACTTTATAATGATCTTACAAGGTTTTAATTTCTTCATTTTTAATTTATTATGTGTTCTTGTATGAAACATTTTCTTTCTAAGGTATACCATTACTTCATATCCTAATTCATATTCCTTATATCTCCTCTTCAAGTCTATATGTTCCTTTTATTCATTTCCATCTTTTCTAATTAAACTCTTACCTCTCATGTAGATTCTTCATATGTTCTACATAATCTATCACCTAGTACTCTTCTTATGACTTATAGTGAAATATCTCAACTCTGAAACATTTCTAGGGTTCTTCCTATACATAATTTCAAATGATGTTTTTCTTGTACTTGTATTCACCAAGTTATAATAGGAAAATTATTTTGGGGTAGAGCTAATCCTAACTACCTACCTTGTCACTTGTCAAACATCTCAATATGTTTTCCAAACTCTTGTTTACAACTTTTGTTTGTCCATCAGTCTATAGATGATATGACGAACTAAATTTCAATTATGTATTCATATTATTCCACAATGTTCTCCAAAAATAAACAACAAATTTCCCATCTCTATTTGATATAATATTTGTAGCTAACCCATGTAATCTCAAAACTTATCTAAAAAATTAACTATCTATTGTACAACATCACTAGTCCTTTTGCAAACAATAAAATGAGCTATCCTAAAAAAAATGTACCAACAACTACCAAAATATAATTAGTTCTTCTCTAAGTTCTTGGTAATCCTAATACAAAATCCATACTTACATCATCCCACGATTTCTCAAGTATAGGAAATGACTATTACCTTTTGCAATTTGACAAATTATATAGTTATGTACAAATTCCCTAACATCCACATATAGTTTAGGCCAATACTAATTTTCACTCACCAAAGCATGTGTTTTGTCCATAATAAAGTGTCATACTAGTCCTCGACTATGTTTCTCCTTTATAAAATTTTCTCTCATGGAAATCTTGGGAATGCATAACTAATTGTACCTTTAAACAACAAATCATCTTTAGTAAGATAATCCTATTGGAGTCTAGAAAACAAGTTCCCATTGTGCCCATTTGACCCACAAAACATCTAGAAGTCCTATGTACAATTTCTAGTAGATGTCACCATTGGATAGATTTTTCAATTCTTAGCAACTTTTCCTTTTGAACCATGTTAAAATTCCTTAAAATGAAGAAGTTATGCCTCTTCAAAGTCTGGTTCTTGTGCTTTGTGCCTTAGTAAAAAAATAGTCTTTCCCTTAGAATATTTTTCATGTTTTTTCCTTTATCAACAAATCGGGCTTCTTCTGAACTTCCTAATTTTTCAGCAGTTTGGCTTTTAGCTGATTCGCCGATAAGGCGATGGAGGACAAAAGGAGAGCGTTATAGACAAAGTAAAGAAAAGGTGAAAAGGGCTTTTCTATCAACCAATGGTATGGTTCAAGAACCTGATGGTTCAGCGATAGGGAGTTCCCATTAAAACCATTTTACCAAAAAAGGGCATAGCATAAAGAAAGAAGAAAGGTTCAAAAAGTTTGCATTTTGTTGATAAGGAAAAAAATGTCTAAGATAATGGCACAGAAAATTTCTAGTCAGAAAACCGGTAGATGGCCGAACTAAGGAACTAGTTCAGGATTGTGGAAGTTTGTTAATAGCTCATTTGGCTGACAGAGTAAGATACATGTAGAATGAAGAGAAAAACAAAAGTTCAAAGAAGGTAGAATTTGCTGACAAAAGGGTGAGCAATAGGATAGTTTGACATAGTGACTTTTTGTTGATAAGGCAAACATGGCCAAAGAAAGATAAGTCAACGAAACGCAAAGTTCAAAAACCATATGGTTCACTGACAAGGAGTTCTCCCGATGGTAAATTTGCTGACAAAGGCAAGAGGAGTGAAAAGGAGGCCAAAGTTCTTGTTTGTTCCCTTTTACCAATATGGCAAGCTGCTTCAGTCATGAAAGCAGGGCTTTGCCAATCTAGGTAAAAATGATAAGGCATGGTGTTATTGGCAAAGTGGGTGGAAACTGAGCTTTTCAAAAGTTTGGGTTTTCCTCATTTCACCAATAAGATGATAGGTCATAGATGCAAAAGGGAAAATTCAAAGTTTGGATCAAGACAACTTTGCCGTCATATACAAAAAGAGAGCAACAAGGAAAGGTTTTGGAAAGTTCATTTTTGTCGATAAAGGAAAAATAGCTCAAATTTTGGCAAAGGTGAAAGTTGTCGATAAAACATGAAGGATGACCAAGTTCTGAAATGTTAGATTTGCCGATGGAGACAAAATGGCCCAATTTCTTCAAATCAAAGATTTGTCGATAAAGATAAATAAGTGGCAAATATGGTCAAAGTTTAAAGAAAATGAAATTCGTCGATAGGAGTGATAAGGAGAGAAATTGAATAGTTCAACAAAGTTAAAAGTTATCGATAGAAGGCAACACAAGCCAAGTTCCAAAAAGCAAGGATTTGTTGAAAGAACATAAAGAAGACCAGAAAGGTGGAAAACAGAAAGTGCAGAAAAGGAAGAAGATTGACTGATGATGAAAGGGAAAGTTTGCTAAGAGACAAAATGCATAATGGTATAGTTAGAAGTCAAATGATTCAAAATAGAAAAGGAGGACGATACACTGGGAATGCTATCAATATTGGAAATGGTTAATTCCCTAAATGTATGCCTTGATTGCAGGGGTATAAATGTTGATTTGTACCCATAATTTAATGAGCTTGCAAAACAATGTTGTGCAGGTGAGTGGTGTAGTGAAAATCTTCAATGCATAGTTGACAAGTCAGAGAGGTCAGTGTTGCAGGCAGCAGGGAAGGATAAGAAGCTTCCCTCTTTATTGCCCAGAGTACAATTGGAGTGCAAGTAATATTTTTTTGATTATTTGTAGAGATGATAGAGCATGGGTGTGCAATCCCAACGTGCAAATCTACTAACATATCCAGGCCTGAATTTAATACAGCGTGGTGCATACTCATTTGACTGAGTGCTACACTGGGAATGAGTGCAATCAATTTCTATATATGCAAGGTTGTAATTTGTGTTAAGGGTTGGTCATTTTGACATTTTCTCAGCAGGGTTGTGAGCTCTAGAAGATAGATTAAGAAAGGATATTGTGAATGCTATGTTTATTCATGAATCAATCATGAAGTGTATGTAATGCAATTCAAATATTTGTATCAGATTGTTGTTTTTCTCCACTACTATAGGTGTTTTTCTTAGTAAACTGTAACTGCAGTTTCAGTTTACTTTTACCACATTTCATGGTATGATTGTAAGCTTTGATTTGATGAATGTGACAGTTCTTAATTCATTCCCAATCTTTGTGAATGATCATTTCAGTATTGCCTAGGGAAAACGTGGTATGGTGTGTGATTCATAAGCATTTTTAGTAATCTGGTAGTGATTTCTTTGTATTTGATACATCAAGCAAGTAGTTATACACTTTTATATGATTGTTTTCCTCTATTTTACATTAGACTCTACAGCCCAATGGATAGGCACCAATCTAAGTAGCCTTAGATCACTCATCTTCAAAACAAAAACGATACATCTTATTTTTAGAAGCAGAAGTAATCTTCATGCATCCTCATTGTATAGGATTGCATTTATCAGCTATATAGGGGTCATACAACAACCAGCTTTGCTTAGTTCAGTGATAGATTTGGTGCTAAAAGAACAATCTAGGTTTGGTTGTTCTTAATTTTGGTTGTTCTTAATTTTAGTTGTTCATCTGGTTTGATTTTATTACCTACTTAGGTATAAAACCCCCTTGGAATATCCCTCCAGAGTTTAAGTTGAGCTCGAAGAGCAAAGGAGTTTACCCACTCCTGTTAGTTGGCCAAAATCACCCAAAACTTGTTGATAAACCTCTTCCCATCACCCTGATGGTAGTCCTTGGCCTAGGTGATTTAGGAATGTTTTAGAGTTTTGTTTTGCCATTATTTCTGGTCCCAACATATTAGTGCCATTGCTAGGGATGTGATACTTTAGTTCATATTTTGAAAGACCTTTGCAACATAACTATTATAGAAAGTTTTCAATTGTGTAGTTTGTTGTTGTGTGTAAGTTGGCAGCCTGTCAACTTACACCAATAGATTGGCACCATTGTCGGGGATCAAATATTTTGATTCAAATCTGAAGTCCTTGATAACAGTGAATCATTTTAATTCTGGTTGCTAATATTGAGATACAAAATTGTTTAAATTTTCTTCCCAGCAAGGGAGTGGTGACTCCGTTTTGATAACCTAGAATTAATTTCAGTGTGAAAGAAGTTTCAAAATGGATAGAGGAGGAAACCAGGAGCATCCTAGATGTGAAGAATCCTCTAGCAATACTGGAAACATAAGGAATAAATATAGGGAAAGAAGACCCAATGTGGTGCCTACAAGATATCCTTATATAGTATCATCATTGGATGCCTAGGATCGAGTGGATATTTCTAGAAGAGATGATGTATTTGATGACCAAAGGAGTCAGAATACACTAATGAGGACTCTTCTAATAACATGGTTAGGGCAAATAGAAGACAAAATAGAAGTGACTATGATGTTAGAAGGAATGAGAATATTATTGGCAGAAGAGGTAAAGATGGATCGCATGACCCAAATGTGAGAACATTCAGGATGCTTAGTGATAATGAGGAGATATATCAAGATGCTAGGCATCCTAATTCTCCCATAAGGTTAGTTGGGAGTCAACATGACACTATTCCTAATGTGAATGATTAGCAGAAGCCGAGTAATGATGAAGAAAGAGAAAGAAGGATCCAAGATGAGTTGGACTTGCTTGATCACATTAGCAACATGCAAAGAGAGGTACAAGCCTTATTGGAACAATAGAAAGCTCAACTATCCCAGCAAGGATTAGATCAAAATGTTTAGCATCAACATGTACAATAGCAGCAATATCAATAGCCACATAATCAACACAATAACCAATAGAGACAACGTCATATGGGACAACAGGGTGTAAACTGAAACCTTACTCAAAATATTAATATGCAACCACCATAGAATCAAGTTAACTAGGAGCATGGGAACATTCAACATGTTGGGCATGCACAACGAAGACAAGAACATAGGTTTATTGCACAGAGGTAGCTGTTGGTAGTTGAAAGGTACAAGCAACTTGATTCTATTGATATTCTTGACTTTCCTAATCCCATTCCAACTAAGATTAGAGGGAAGATTCCAAGATTTTAGGAAAACAACACTGTCACTGGGGAGGAACACTTGAGACATTTTATTAATGTCACTAATGAGTACGAGATTGAAGATGAGGATATGATGATGAAGTTGTTTGTGCACTCATTGGAAGAAAGTGCAAAAGAATGGTATAAGGCTCTCCTTGGCAATAGCATTGATTCTTGGGAGGAGTTCATGAGAGTTTTCAGGCAACAATATGGGGATAGGATTGATCCCAAATTTTCCATTCATGAGCTCACAACCATCAAAAAGGCCTTCAATGAGACAACAAGTGAGTTTAATAGCCACTTCATCATGACTATGAGAAAGGTACCTCCTCATATGAAACCTAATGAATCAATGTGTTTAGTTTTATATTGTGGTGCATTTGATTCAAAGCTTGGTTATTGTTTGAGGGACAAGAACTCACAAACATTAAGAGAATCTTATGCTATAACAATAAATATTGAGAGCAATATGAGAGCTTCAGGCAAGCATATTAAAAGGGCTGATGTGAGATTGTCCCAGCCTGACAAGGCTGTTTTCAACAAACCCCTTACTACTAATGATAAGTTGGAAAAACTTATGGGGGTAGTGAAGGATCTAAGTTATAAGGTTGCCAGAAATGACAAAGGGTTGCCACCTCAGGGTGCTGCAACACATTTTAATGAAGGGCATTGGTGCAGGAGCACCTTCTCTGTAGTGCAGGGTCATATTTTCTTTTGTTGTTTCATAAGGCTCTTAAGCCATTTCATGTTGTAATAAGGGTTAATTTGGTCCCATTGATGTAATTGTGCAAGGCAAACATGTGGTTTTGCTCGTATGAAGGGTAACCCAATGGCTAACTAATTTGAATATCAGTTTGCACGGTTGGAGGGAAATAACTGCTGTCTCTACATCTTCTTTAGAGGCAAGCTGTATGTCACACGGGGAGAAGTGTGTGTTATAGCAGAGATTTGGATGAATGAATAAAGAGAGTTTCTAGGTGTGATATATGTTGGTTTTCCTATGTGTTCTTTGTATTTGAAATCTCTGTTAAGATAGTGTGCATCCTGTTGGTCATGATGTTAGTCATTCGCAAACATAGAATAAAAGTTACACAACAACCTTTACTCATCTTGAAAGATACGATGAATTCAAAGAATTCATGATCCCAAGTCTCCGTTGATTAGGTCTTAATCTACTGACGTTACTCAGTGGTTGATGTGTGTTGCTGTTTTCCATTCAGGGGCCTTACGTGTTTCTGCAAAGTTCATCATCATTACTTTCAAATATCCTGCTCTGGATGTTTGCTCTGCATAAATCTCCAACAATTCTACCTCTGCACTGTGAATTTAGTCAAATAAAGTGCCTACAGGCTGATATTTGCATGATTTCTATCATTATTTATGATTCTTTGCATGATATTTTCAATAATACATGCACTTAACTCAAATATGCTAATGATTTTCAGTTACCTACGGGATTTCAGCATATTTCTCTGTTCTGCTTGTTATTTATCATGATTTGCAGTTATGGTGATGAATTTATGAAATTGAAAAGAAGAAAAAGGGTTAAAGAATGAGATTCCCAAAACTACTGGACTTAGATCACTGATCCACATACAAGCTCCCATACATGCAATGAAAAGAAGGAAACATAATCATACTTCACCAGGACATTCCACAAATCCGCATGATCTAGTGCAAATCTTCAAAGGAAAAGTTGACAACAACATGTAATGAAATGAAAGCGCTTCCAGTTGAACACAGCATTCACCAGTACATATCCAGAAATCAACAAGAAGATTACGTAAAATTTACAATCAGGATGTAATCTAAAACTTCATATCCATTCAGTATGCTCAAGAACAGGTACATTTACAGTGATCTGAAGAAAGAACCTTGACATTTCAACAATTCTATCCTCATTAGTCTCAGTAATCCGATCTCCTAATTGATTCTACAGTAATTAGCCTTAATGCGCCAGATGCGTCTGTGTATTCTCATCTCCTCTCCTTCTAGCGCCAATTTATGTTGGTGGGCCCTCCTTCTGTTGATGATGCTGAGAAACAGCTCAGCCCTCCTTCTGTTGATGATGCTGAGAACTGTTGGTATTTCGACCTCAGGATATTATCGGGGGGCTTTTCAAATATGATGATGATGATCTTCATCATACAGCAATTATCAGGTTTGACCAAAACTTTGACTGCTCATAACTCCCTCATATGGACAAATTTTCGAGTGATGTAAAAGGCAAACCTGCATGGAATTTCAAGCTCTTTCTAACTATGAAGTCATAGAAACAAAATATGAACTTTGACAAACTGACCTCATGATGATGACCAACCTCATCCTGACCTTCATGATGATGATGCACCTGACCTATTTTTACTAAACCGCCAGAAAGCAGACAACACAAGCCAAGCCAAAAGTTGGGTCCCTGTTTTGATAAGTTAAAATGGGGCGTGTTGTGTAACCACACAACAACTTGCCACCAAAGAAAACAACAAAATTCAAATAATTCAAGTGATATGATCATATTCATCTATAGTATTCTAATTCTTTCTAAGTAAAATCATCATGATCTTTGAATGATAAAATTTCATTATGGTGAGAGTGCTAACAAAGGATCATGTGTGTGCATATGATTAATTATCCTCATCTTGAAAGCAAGTTGAAAACATAAGTAACTGGTGTTAAACTACATAGTTGGAGATCATCCCTCATAGCCAACCTGGATAGAGCCTTGCTGCCAGCAGGCGTCTATAGCCCCGGCAAGGTTATCTATACAATCTCCCTAAGTAGGGCTCCACTGCCAGCAGGCGTCCATAGCCCCGGTAGAGTTACTTAGATGGCCTAATTTTATTTCGTTTCTGATTTTCCTTTAAAAATTTAAATTTGATATCATCATGTCCACTCATTTGTACAAGGTGTAGTCACTTGCAGCTTTAGGTTGGAGATTGTATTGGTAGCAAGGGAGTCCCTTTAGATTTTTCACTTAACACCTATACTCATATCTTCAACAAACCCAAGGCTATTAGGTGTTTCATTGTGTTTGATTCACTTTGGACAAGAAAAAGCACCCTGATGAAAAGACATCATAAACCTGATCATGAACATTTCTTAGAATGAATTACAATCTATATCTAAATCTGATCTCATCACTTGAATCCTAACAATTTAGTTATTTTCTTAGGTGATGAAGTGCATCATCTTGACTTACCAAAACAAAACTCAACCAAAACAACACAAAACAGAAGAAACACTATACAAACAACTAACCTACAAAAAGGAAACAACATGAACAGAACAAGAAAGCAAAACAAGCAGACTGTACAAACAACTAACCTACAAAATTATATACAAACCACTACTAGGCAAACAAAAACCAGAAAAAGACCTGAGGACACCTGTATTTGCATACTTCTTTTGATTGTGCAGGAGCATCAGGGTATTAGTTATGGTTCTCAACCTAGCAAATTTATCTTTATATTCTGAAGAATATTCTGATATTCTGAATTCACTGTATTCAACAGAACAACTCTTGATGATCAGCAACTGAGGAAGCTCATCATGTTCATGATTAATCCATATGCATGTCTTATCTTCTGAATTTCCATAATTAAAATAGTATTCAACATCATTTACTGTGGAAAGGAGAAATACAACCTGGTGTATTTCTGGCTTTGCTGGACATGCTTCTTCATTGGCAGTTGATCTTCCATTTGTCATTATATTTTCACTGCTTGGCTCAGTGCCTGGTCCCTCTTCAAATTGAAAGATGTATGACCTTTGATGTATTAATTCTTCATCTTTATCCAGCCTTATCCCTTCATTCTGGATGTTCAGTTTATCCTCCAGTTCAGGAAACTTCTCAATATTTTCTTCAATTTCCTGCACATCAGCATTTAAATAAGTATCTTTATTATCACAACCTGATATACAGAAATTTATCATTTCTAAATCATTTGACTGTAATGGAGAAACAACTTTCACTTGATGAGGACACTCCCCTGTTTCATTTTCAAAATATTTATGGAGTGACATCTGATTATGCACAACGACTCCAAAGTCTTCTACATCTTCATCTTTCAAGAATTGTTCATTAAATAATTCACATTTTCTGTCTATTAGAGGATCTGGTTCCTTTAACCTGCAACATTCTTGCATTTGATCATTTAATTCAAAGAAGTCAGGTAATAAATCAGCATTTATTTTCTTCTCTATGACTCCCTGAGTTACCATCATAGGAACTTCATCATCAGGAGTGCATTTAAATTGCTCTACTATCTGTTTACACTTCTCTTTACCATAGAATGACTCCAGGAAAGATGTTTCATCTTCTTTATCAAAAGTATTAGGATCAGAATCAAAAATATCATCCTGATGAGTGATTTCTTCTCTAAAATTTTCACAAGATTCATACCTGCATACTGACTGGTCCTTACTTGTATTAGGAAGTAGAGAACTCCTATCAATCTCACCATAAAATGAATCCAGGAAAGATGTTTCCTCTTCATTACCTTCTGGAACTGATTCAGCTATTGTATTTTCTAGAATCTTTTTCAACATGACCAAGCAAGGGTAACAATTTCTCTCTGAATGCTCTTCATCATGTAATCTGCACCAGCTTTCAATCAAGACATCATCAATGGGCAAACCTAATATTTGGCTACACTGTATATTTCTAGACAAGTATAATTCAAAATCTTCAGAATGATCTACTTCAGTGTCTGGACAATTAATAACTTCTGGTGCTGCATCTGCTTGTTGCTCCAGAATTTCTTCATTTTCCTGGCAGACTTCTTCATTTTCTTGGCAAATTTCAACCCTGAACACATCCAGAAAGAATATTAGTCCTTTCAAATATAAATCCAACCTTGTAAGGAAAGTTAAGCAATTTATTTCACTGTGTTCTGCAGTCTGGTGTATCCTGCAACAGGTAGATAAACCAAAGTTAGACAAACTGTGAGGGTAAAGCTGCCTATTCAGAGTTTCCTGAAATAAAGGAATGTTAATTTGGCAATTATTTTCATATACATCCATCAAAAATGAGACTCTATTCTTCAATTTTTTAGTATTTTGCAATTTTAAGGAGATCTATCATATCTCAGACTAAAACTTGAAAGTCCAGAAAATCAAACAAATCTTTGATGCTTTGGGCTAGATCTTTGCAAAGGTGCAACCAAAACATCTCAGGTAAGAGATATTTGCAGACATTTAACTGAAATGCTGAAATATTTATGCAATATTTGCAGAAAATCCAAAAATGTGACAGGATATTGGGATATCCTGACCCGTAACACAAGATCTCGAGTGCCTAAAGCTCAAATTCTCAAAGCTTGAACAAATTTACGCATCTGTAGCCGATATTAGTGAATTCAGAGAGATCTACTATAAAGCCTGCAATATTTATGTGAGATCTGGAAATCTTTACACAGAATGTACATATACAATCTTGTCACAGCAAATATTTACGAAATTTACTGAAATTCACGAGTGATCTGAGGATACCTTACTCCTATACGCCATCAAACCTGAAAATACTGATGATGTTGCGTTATCTTCCGGGCCGGCCCTCCTTCTAGCGCCAATTTATGTTGCGTTAGAAGCGAGGGGCCTGTAGATACGTTAGCAAGATTTAAAGCGGGCTACTAAACAGAGGCAGGGGAGATCACTTCAACTGAACAAGATTTATTTGCTGAGAAACGGCTCAGGCCCTCCTTCTATGTTGAAATTTATGTTGGTCATGATGTTAGTCATTCGCAAACATAGAATAAAAGTTACACAACAACCTTTACTCATCTTGAAAGATACGATGAATTCAAAGAATTCATGATCCCAAGTCTCCGTTGATTAGGTCTTAATCTACTGACGTTACTCAGTGGTTGATGTGTGTTGCTGTTTTCCATTCAGGGGCCTTACGTGTTTCTGCAAAGTTCATCATCATTACTTTCAAATATCCTGCTCTGGATGTTTGCTCTGCATAAATCTCCAACAATTCTACCTCTGCACTGTGAATTTAGTCAAATAAAGTGCCTACAGGCTGATATTTGCATGATTTCTATCATTATTTATGATTCTTTGCATGATATTTTCAATAATACATGCACTTAACTCAAATATGCTAATGATTTTCAGTTACCTACGGGATTTCAGCATATTTCTCTGTTCTGCTTGTTATTTATCATGATTTGCAGTTATGGTGATGAATTTATGAAATTGAAAAGAAGAAAAAGGGTTAAAGAATGAGATTCCCAAAACTACTGGACTTAGATCACTGATCCACATACAAGCTCCCATACATGCAATGAAAAGAAGGAAACTTAATCATACTTCACCAGGACATTCCACAAATCCGCATGATCTAGTGCAAATCTTCAAAGGAAAAGTTGACAACAACATGTAATGAAATGAAAGCGCTTCCAGTTGAACACAGCATTCACCAGTACATATCCAGAAATCAACAAGAAGATTACGTAAAATTTACAATCAGGATGTAATCTGAAACTTCATATCCATTCAGTATGCTCAAGAACAGGTACATTTACAGTGATCTGAAGAAAGAACCTTGACATTTCAATAATTCTATCCTCATTAGTCTCAGTAATCCGATCTCCTAATTGATTCTACAGTAATTAGCCTTAATGCGCCAGATGCGTCTGTGTATTCTCATCTCCTCTCCTTCTAGCGCCAATTTATGTTGGTGGGCCCTCCTTCTGTTGATGATGCTGAGAAACAGCTCAGCCCTCCTTCTGTTGATGATGCTGAGAACTGTTGGTATTTCGACCTCAGGATATTATCGGGGGGCTTTTCAAATATGATGATGATGATCTTCATCATACAGCAATTATCAGGTTTGACCAAAACTTTGACTGCTCATAACTCCCTCATATGGACGAATTTTTGGGTGATGTAAAAGGCAAACCTGCATGGAATTTCAAGCTCTTTCTAACTATGAGGTCATAGAAACAAAATATGAACTTTGACAAACTAACCTCATGATGATGACCAACCTCATCCTGACCTTCATGATGATGATGCACCTGACCTATTTTTACTAAACCGCCAGAAAGCAGACAACACAAGCCAAGCCAAAAGTTGGGTCCCTGTTTTGATAAGTTAAAATGGGGCGTGTTGTGTAACCACACAACACATCCATGCCCTCATTTTGATGTTGTCTGGTAATTCTTAGTGTTCCCGTAGTGTGTAGATGGTATACTAGTAACATTTCCACAGAGGCTAGTTTGTAACCTAGGGGTTAGGGTTTGATTCATAAATGGAGACCCTTTCCTCTGTCCATTGAAGCCCTGTGTAGTATCAGTGTGATAGGGGAAAGACTTTTCAAGTTTGTTGTTTCTATATTCTCACCTAGGAAGCCAGAGAACTCAGTCGAGTTCGACTAGACATCTTCATGTGGCTAGTCGGGAAATTGAGGTGAAGCGGATAGTGTTGATTTGGGATCAAATTGACATAAGTAGTCAAGGGTCTGATACATGAGTTGGCTAAATCCTTTGTTCTGTCGAATGGTTTTTGGTATCGGGTCGTCACAGAGTATTGTGGAGTCCATCGGCGTAACACAAAGCATCAGGATAACTTTCTGGAGACCTTCCGATAGCCAAAGTCTAACCGATGAATAGGCATCAGTGACAAGCAAACTCTGTCTGGCTGAAGATACATTTGTTGAATGCAAACTGTGTTGTGTAGTGTCAGAGACACACATTAACCACCTTGCGTGGAGTAAGGAACGTGGACCCCACAAGTGTATGTGGCTAGCGGTGTGAAGGGAGTCATCGGTGAGAAATAAGGTGTCGGCGTAGGTGAAAGAATTTCTGCCAAAGGATGAAGTCTGGCCGACGTTCAAGGCTCTTCAGAATGAGATGAACCATCAGAACAATGAACCGAAGTCTGACCGAAGCGGAGGGTCTGGCTGATGGAATAGAGTCAAAGGTCATCGGAGTGAGATGAGTTGTCAGAAGACACAATTGGGGTCTTAGCGAAGAGGGAAGTCTCCCCGACGAGGGCGATTAACCGTAGAGGTTAAGTCATTGGTAGCCACAGTTATAAGGAAGAGTAAGGTGATTGGCAGGAGAAAAGAAGAGAGAGCCGATACTAATTTGTTTGGCCGATACACGTAATAGTTTCGACGGAGGAGAGATAAGGATATCGGAGTCTCAACTTCGACAAGAGGGAAGAAAGCTATGTCGATGGTTTAAGTCACGGTGATGAATAAAGCGAAGGCTTAGTTCGGCAAGACTTTGGAAGTCTTTGGCCGATATTGGAAAGAACAAACATTTTGCACACTTCTGCTAAATGCTCTGCACCAAATTGGTATTAGAGCTAATATTCTAAATCACAGTTGTGTATGTCAGATGAAGAGTTGGAGATAGAGACAGAGGCTAGCACAATGCCTCCCAAGTCAATGAATAAAGCAGCCATCTAGAAGATGGTAGAAGAAATGTTTGAAGAGAGACTGAAGGAAGAAAGATCCAAAGAGAAGAATGGAAGCACTTCTGAGTCAGAGGAGGATGAAGAGGGAGAAACAGGAGAGAATCCTCCAGAGGAAGGCATGTCTGTTGATCAAAAGGCATTCCTGAACGCACTCAAGTGTCATGGAGATAGTGGTGATCCAAAAATGGATGTTCCCACGTTTAATGGGAAACTAGATGGAGATACTCTTGTGGACTGGATTGAAGCCATAAGTAATTACTTTGACTTCAAGGAGTACAGTGACAGTAAGAAAGTAAAGTTTGCAAAAACCAGACTGAGAGGTTCTGCATTGGTTTGGTGGAACTACACCCAATGTGAAAGGGAGAAGGTTGGAAAGAGTCCAATCACCAAATGGAGTAGAATGGTGGCCATGCTGAGATCCAAGTTTTTGTAATGTGACTATGATCTGCAGACCATCAGAAAGTTTAATCATCTTAGGCAGAAAGATATGGACATGGCTACATACACTGAAGAATTCCATAGATTGAGTATGAGAGCCAATCACAAAGAGGAGAAAGAGATGGTGGCCAGATATCTTGATGGTCTAAGATATAATATACAAGATGATTTCAGTATGGTGGTTCCCAAAATTGTAGATGAATGTTTTCAGTTAGCCTCTAGGGCTGAGGATAAACTGAAAAGGAAAGGGGATCAAAATAACAGAGGAAGAGGTGGCAGGAACAATAGAGGAAGAGGTAATTTTAGTAGAGGACAGCCCAACAAAGGTGACAGTTCAAGTTAGCAAGAATCATGTTCTGATATAGAACAGAAAGGTAGTGGTTTCAGAGGTTGGAGAAGACCTAATAGCAGAGGTAGAGGTGGTGGTATAGGCAGAGGGCCTGGAGTCTTCACTAGAAGATGCTACAACTGCAATCAAGTAGGCCATACTGCAAGAAAGTGCCCTGAGAAGGCATCAAGCTCTCATGATGGTGGGAGAAGGAACCAACTATTGTAGGATGATGATTGTCAGAGTGTAAACTCACCAATTGGTAGTGCTGCACCAGTACTTGAAGGAGAGAGCATGATGATTAAGAGAACCCTAGTGAAGATGCCATTGAAGCAGGAGCCTCCACAAAGGAAGAATCTCTTCAAAACCCAAGGAATAGCATATGGTAAGCTCTGTAAAATCATTGTTGATTTAGGTTCTACTGAAAATGTAGTGTCTACTGAAATGGTAGAAAAATGTAAATTGGAAAGATTGCCCCATATTAATCCTCACAAAATATCTTGGTTGAATAAGAATCAGAACTATTTGGTGGAAGAACAAACTTGGGTAGATTTTAAACTAGGTGATTATAGGGATAAGGTGCTATGTGAAATTATTCCTATGGATGCTTGTCACCTTCTTCTTGGATGACCTTGGCAGTATGATGTGAAAGCACAGCATGACAATGAAAAGAATACATATATGATCACCAACAATGGTAAGAAGTTTCAGATGGATCCCTTACCAGAGTAGGTTGGAGAGAAGAACAATGACAACAGTGTCATGTTAGTAAGTGGCAAAGAGTTCCTACAACTCATGGAGGAGGATACCCAAGGGTATGTCCTGATGATGAAGCCTGTAGATATAACAGGACAACAAAACAAGAAGCAGAAGGAGATTCCATTGGAAGTACAACAGTTATTGGATAAGTACCAAGATCTTGTGGTAGAGGATACTCCTAACTCCTTACCACCTATGAGGGACATAAGTCATTAGATTGACTTGATTCCTGGAGCCACATTACCCAATAAAGTTGCCTACAAGTTGACACCACAGCAGAATGAAGAAGTAGGTAGACAAATTCAAGAACTCTTCGAGAAAGGATTGCTTAGGAAAAGTCTCAGTCCATGTGCAGTCCCTAGTGTACTTGCTCCTAAGAAGGATGGAAAATGGAGATTATGTACAGATTCAAGGGCTATTAATAAGATCACCATAAGATATAGATTTCCTATGCCAAGGATTGAGGATCTATTGGACTATCTTGGTGGTTCATGTTACTATTCCAAGATTGATTTGAAATTTAGTTATCACCAGATCAGAATTAGGCAGGGAGATGAATGGAAGACTACCTTCAAAACAAATGAAGGACTCTATGAGTGGCTTGTCATGTCATTTGGACTCAGCAATGCTCCAAGCACATTCATGCAGTTGATGAATGAGGTAATTGTAGAATTTATTGGAAAATTTGTTATTGTTTATCTTGATGATATACTGATTTTCAGCAGGACCAAAGAAGAGCATGTGAAGCATCTTGGACAGGTGTTGAAGAAACTACATGAGAGTAAGTTGATGATAAACTTAGATAAATGTGATTTTCTGAAAACTGAACTGGTGTATCTTGGCTTTGTGATTTACAATGGCTGTTTGAAAATGGATCCTACAAAGATTGAGGCTATTCTCAATTGGCCTACTCCTAAGACAGTGGGAGATGTTAGAAGTTTCCATGGTTTGGCAACTTTTTACAGGAAGTTCATTAAAGGGTTTAGTCACATAAGTGCTCCTATTCTCAATACCATCAAGGGTGGAGTGAAGTGTAAATTTCAATGGACAAAACAAGCTGATGATAGTTTTGAATTGTTGAAAAAGAAAGTGGTTGAGTTACCTACTTTGGTACTTCCGGATTTTGACAATGTTTTTGTTGTGGAATGTGATGCAAGTCAGCAAGCAATAGGTGTTGTTCTCAGTCAAGATGGACATCCAATGGCATTCTTTTCAGAGAAGTTGAACAAGGCCAAACAAAGGTATTCTACCTATGACTTAGAGTTATATGCAATGGTACAAGCTCTAAAAAAATGGAGACATTATTTACTGCCAAAAGAGTTCAGTGTTTTTACTGACAACCATGCTCTTAGCTTCCTAAATAGTCAAGAAAAAATGAATCATAGGCATGTCAAGTGGATGGAACAATTACAGGCCTATACTTTCACTATTAAGCATAAAAAAAGGTGTTACCAACAAAGTGGCGGATGCTTTAAGCAAAAGGATGCTGGTCATGTAGGAAGTACAAATGGAAAGTATGGGTATAGAATGTCTGAAAGAGTTGTATAAGGAAGATGCAGATTTCAAGGCTACCTATGAAGTGTGTGCAAGTCTAGCTAACACTTTCCATTGTGAGTATTCTGATTTTGTGTTGCAAGAAGGACTCCTATTCAAAGGCAGTTTGTTATGTGTTCTCAAATGTTCAATGCGGGACAATATCATCAAGGAGAAGCACAATGGAACCTTAGGAGGACATTTTGGGTTGGACAAGACTTTGGAACAAGTCACCAAGTTCTACTATTGGCCAAAGGTACAGATAGATGTGAGGAGGTATGTTGCAAGTTGTACCATATGTCAAAGGGCCAAAGGTATGTCTTCTAATGCCGGTTTATACCAACCACTACCCATTCCCAACAAACCTTGGGGAAGCATTAGTATGGACTTTGTGCTTGGTCTTCCTAAGATAGCAAGGGGTGTAGACAATGTTTTTGTCATTGTGGATAGATTCAGTAAGATGGCTCATTTTGTGGCATGCAAATGCACAAATGATGCATCTCATATTGCTGGTCTCTTTTTCAGAGAGGTGGTCAGAATTCATGGTTTGCCCCTTTCAATTGTCACTGATAGAGACTACAAGTTTGTTGGTCATTTTTGGAGGACCCTATGGAGAAAATTGGGTACATAGTTGTCTTTTTCATCAGCCTACCATCCCCAAACTGATGGTCAGACTAAGGTTGTTAATAGGTCCTTGGAAACCTTTTGAGATGCCTTACCAAACAGCATGGGTTGGCATGGGATTTAGTGATCAGTCAAGCTGAATATGCTTATAATGATTCAAGAAATATAAGTACTGGGAAAAGCCCCTTTGAAATAGTTTATGGTTTCCACCCAAGAGGACCACTCGAACTCAATGACCTCCAAGGATGGGATAAAAGGAGTGCTCTAGGAGAAGACTTTGCTGCTACCATGAAAACAGTACATGATCAGGTCAAGATTCAGTTGGAGAAAACTATCTCCAGGTACAAGGATAGGGCAGATCTGAAGAGAAGGGAGGCACAATTCAAGGTAGGAGATCTGGTGATGGCCTATCTTAGGAAGGAAAGGTTGCCTAAGGGACAACCAACCAAATTGTTGATGAAGAAGATAGGACCGTGCAAAGTAGTGCATAAATTTGGTCCAAATGCATATGAGATAGAATTACCATCTGGTCTTGGTATCTCTCCCACTTTCAATGTTGCAGACCTGTTTCCTTTCAGCCCTCCATTGCATGCTGAAGATGGATCAGATGCTGTGATTGAAGATGAAGACTAGATCATAGATTTACCTCCAAGTAAGCCTTTATAGTTGGAATGAATTTTGGATTCCAAAATTGTCAAGAAGACACGAAAGGGTGTGTACAAAGACTAATTAGTCAAGTGGTAGAATCTTCCTGATTTAGAGGCAACCTGGATGAGTGAAGTAGATATTCTGAAGCATGGGAAGACACTTCAGCAGTTAGCAACTCAAGGGACTTGAGTTTTTCCTGCAGGGGGAATATGGTGTAGGAGCACCTTCTCTGTAGTGCAGGGTCATATTTTCTTTTGTTGTTTCATAAGGCTCTTAAGCCATTTCATGTTGTAATAAGGGTCAATTTGGTCCCATTGATGTAATTGTGCAAGGCAAACATGTGGTTTTGCTTGTATGAAGGGAAACCCAATGGCTAACTGATTTGAATATCAGTTTGCATGGTTGGAGGGGAATAATTGCTGTCTCTACATCTTCTTTAGAGGCAAGCTGTATGTCACACGGGGAGAAGCGTGTGTTAAAACAAAGATTTGGATGAATGAATAAAGAGAGTTTCTAGGTGTGATATATGTTGGTTTTCCTGTGTGTTCTTTGTATTTGATATCTCTGTTAAGATAGTGTGCATCCATGCCCTCATTTTGATGTTATCTAGTAATTCTTAGTGTTCCTGTAGTGTGCAGACGGTATACTGGTAACATTTCCACAGAGGCTAGTTTGTAACCTAGGGGTTAGGGTTTGATTCATAAATGGAGACCCTTTCCTCTATCCACTGAAGCCCTGTGTAGTATCGGTGTGATGGGGGAAAGACTTTTCAAGTTTGTTGTTTCTATATTCTCACCCAGGAAGCCAGAGAACTCAATCGGGTTCGACTAGACATCTTCATGTGGCTAGTTAGGAAATCAAGGTGAAGCGGATAGTGTTGTTTTGGGATCAAATTGACATAAGTAGTCAAGGTTCTGATACATGAGTCAGACGAATCCTTTGTTTTGTCAAATGGTTTTTGGTATCGGGTCATCACAGAGTGTTGTGGAGTCCATCGGTGTAACACAAAGCGTTGGGATAACTTTCTGGAGACCATCCGATAGCCAAAGTCTAACCGATGAATAGGCATCGGTGACAAGTGAACTCTGTCTGGTTGAAGATACATTCATTGAATGCAAACTGTGTTGTGTAGTGTCAGAGACACACATTAACCGCCTTGCGTGGAGTAAGGAACGTGGACCCCACAAGTGTATGTGGCTAGCGGTGTGAAGGGAGTCATCAGTGAGAAATAAGGTGTCAGCATAGGTGAAATAAATTCCACCAAAGGATGAAGTCTAGCCGACGGTCAAGGCTCTTCGGAATGAGATGAACCATCGGAACAACGAACCGAAGTCTGACCGAAGCGGAGGGTCTGGCTGATGGAATAGAGTCAAAGGTCATCGGAGTGAGATGAGTTGTCGGAAGACACGATCAGGGTCTTAGCGAGGAGGGAAGTCTCCCCGACGAGGGCAATTAACTGTAGAGGTTAAGTCATTGGAAGCCACGGTTATCGGGAAGAGTAAGGTGATCGGCAGGAGAAATGAAGAGAGAGCCGATAGTAATTTGTTTGGCCGATACACATAACAGTTTCGACAGAGGAGAGATAAGGATATCGGAGTGAGTCTCGACTTTGACGAGAGGGAAGAAAGCTACGCCGATGGTTTAAGTCACGGTGATGAATAAAGTGAAGGCTTAGTTCGGCAAGACTTTGGAAGTCTCTGGCCGATATTGGAAAGAACAAACATTTTGCACACTTCCGCTGAATGCTCTGCACCATACATAGGCTTCATAATAGGCCTGATAATACTGATTGGTCTAAAAAACCACAACAAAATGATAGGTGGGCTACTCCCATGCATGTGAGTTTCAAGCAACCTAAAAGGGACACCCTTGATCCTTTGAGAAATGATCAAATTAATTTCTAAGATGAGTCTTTGTGGTGTCAAGCTTGTTTCGTTCCTCATGACCTAGCTAATTTTGTGGTGGCTCATTCATTGAGTAGAGAAGAAGAGTTTCCAAATGAAGAGGGTGCAGCTGAGTACAATGAGGAAGAGATAAATCAATTTGATATAGAGGGTTATAAATAGATTGATCAGGATGTTGATTGTGATAACAATGAGGAGGAAGATCATATTTTTCAATATGATAATGTTGAAGGTCCAAAAAGATATCAATTGCCAGCTCATGATTTTTGGCATCTAAAGGACCTTATGTAGAAAAAAATATGAGCAGTCCAAGCCTTCAAAAGAAGACATGAAAACATTGATTGATGCTACCATCTTACAAGTACAAGGTGGCTATCATTTGAGGAATAGAAATGTCCCTATTCAAAATGTCCCTGCCAAAGAGTTGAAACAACAGAAACCTAATGAGCAAAGGGACAAAGGTAAAGGGAATGTGGAGTAGAAGAACAGTACCTCTCCTAAAAGAAACATCCCTAAAAAGAAAAAGCTTCCAATGCCATCTCCAACAACAAAACACAAGTACATTCAAAAGAATCCAACGCCAAATGTGCAGCCTGTAGATACTACACTTGTCCTAGGGGTCCATTATCCAAAAGGAAATAATAAGTGGGATCAACCCAAAACACCAAAGGAGCCAAAAAAGGAAAAAGCGAAGGAAGAAGATAAGGATATTTTGTCAAACCAAGTAATTCTTTATTTTCCTTCTACAAATGACATAATTGTTTCATGTGACACTCCCTTGCCCAACTATCTCCCTATTGACATGGCTCAAGTTTTTAGCAAAATTAGGATCTCTTTGACAATAGTGGAACTGCTCAGAGTCCCTGAATACAGAGATAGGGTAGAATCTCTTATTACTATTGTAGATGCACAAAAACAACTAGTTATTGTTTCTAATAGTAATGATGAGGGTGTGGGAAATGAGGAAACAATAGAGATTTATTTAGGGTCTTCCATGGTTAATAGAAAAATGGGAATAGATCCTTTTTACACCACTCTGATTATAAATGGATGACTGTTACATAATTGTATGCTTGATTCTAGGGCATCCAACAATGTCATGCTTCTATAAATTATGAATGAGTTAAGACTGAAAGTGTCCAAATCTTTTGGCAAGTCCTTTGCCACGGATTCTAGGGAAGTCAATATCATAGGCTTGGTCAAGGATGTTGAGGTCAAACTCGCTGCCTACCCAGACAAGTCTTTCCTCATGGACATAATTATTGTAGACTTCCCAGCCAAGTGGGGCATGTTGTTATTTAGGAAGTGGGTTGCTTCCATGGGTGGTAGTATCCAAATGGACCTGTCATATGCTACCATTACTATTCAAGGCATGGAAGTGAAATTACATAGGGAGAAGTAGGTAGAATTCCTACACATTGAAGACATATATAAAATAGAGGAGGATCATGTGAATTTCTTTGATACTAAAATTGATCACTTTATGGCATATTGCAAAGATGATGATCCTGATGTGAATGTTTTACCTTCTAATCCTATTGTTGATGTTCATTATACGTCTGATTCATGGACATTGCACTTTGATGGTGCATACTCAAAAGATGGTTCTAGTGCTGGGATTATTTTAACATCCCTAGATGGTAAGTAGTCATTCATGTCATTCAAACTAGATTTTCACTGCACAAATAATGTAGCAGAATATGAAGCACTACTTCTGGGCCTGAATGTGGCACACAAACATGGTGTCTAATGTTTGAAAATTTATGGAGATTTAGAGCTGATTGTCTAGCAGATAAGAAAAACATTTGCTGCCAAAGACAAAAGGCTAAAGGCATACATAAATGTTGTATGGGATACCATGGAGTTGTTTGACGCCATTAGTATTGAGTGGATTGACATATCAAAAAATAAAGAAGCGGATGCCTTGGTTATAGCTGTGTCCAGGTTTAATCCTCAGTTTGATTTTCTTCATGATCATCATACTGTCGAAGTACTTACAAGGCCAACCATTCCAGACAACATATACAGTTGGCAACTATTTAATGACAACAGTCAAATTTTTAGTTTTTTAAACTGTATGGATGAATTTGAAAGTCACGAAATTGACTAGTAGCCAACGGTTGAAATGGAAAATAGCAAAGAAACATTGTTCGGCAATGAAGTGGTACAATTGAAGACTAATACCATTCCTAAGAGACTAGTAGCATTGGAGAGGATGTTTGAGAATGTTAACCACTAGAAAAGCAATGGTAAACTAGTTCAAGAAGATAGTCTAGAGGGTTTTAACCTTGGAACCAAGGAATCACCAAAGATGGTTTACATTGGCAAGAAACTCAAGCCTCATGAAAAGAAATGATGATTGCTTTTCTGAATAAATTCAAAAAATGTTTTGCATTCTCATATGATGATTTGAAAGCTTACAAGGAGGATTTGTTTAAGCATATTATCCCCCTCCAACCAGATGCAAAACCATTTAGGCAGAAACAAAGGCCTATAAATCCCACCATAGCTCCCAAGATGCAAAAGGAGGTACTAAAAATGAAATAGGGAGGTATCATCAAGCCTATTAGACACTCTAAGTGGGTGTCTAATCTTGTCCCAGTAAGAAAGAAAAATGGAGAGATTAGGCTGTGTTTTGACTTTAGAAATCTAAACATTAAGTCCCTCAAGGATAACTATCCTCTTCCAAGCATGGATCATTTATTGCAGAGGGTGGTTGGTTTAGAACTAATGTCAATGATGGATGGATTTTCAAGTTATAGCCAAGTGCTGGTCAAGGAGTTAGAACAGTACAAAACAACATTTACCACTCCTTGGGGTACATATGTGATCCCACAAAGATTTAGAAGCATTAGGGTGGCATTTGTTCAGGCAACTATGTTTTTAGTTTTTTAGTATTTTTTTCAGAATTGTCTACATCCTAGTAATTGGCATTTTCAGAGGCCTTCGGAGTGGAATTTTGGGTCAAGACTTTCATCAGTTGCTTTGAGTGATAGCCATAGGTAGGGATTGATGCAACTCAATGTAGCTCTCCAGGAGATCATTCTGTGTAATGAAAAAAATGGATAAATGAAAAGGATAAAACAATGAAATGCATTACCTCAATCCAAACCTTCAATACCTCAAATAGATAGAATGATAGATTCAAGATAGCTTGATTCATTCAATGATTTGATATGTTGGTTGCTCAATTCAGCAACATAACACTAAGATGGAGATTGATAGATGAATGATGATAGATGGAGATGGATGAGAAGATTCAAGAATGATTTTGATAGAATGAGGATACTTGAAGAATTGATGCCTCGAATGGCTTGGGAGAGGGTTGATTTATAGGCAAGGCTTGGTTCAAATGGATGGTTGAGATTAAAAGGCTAATTGAATGATGTGGATGGCTAGGATTGATTAGTTATTCCCACTCCTTAAGGGAATTGTAGTCATGTGACAAGTGTCAAATGGTCTTCCACCTTACACGGAGACAAATGTGGAGATAGAGACAAATATGGAATTTTCCATTTTTGGAAAGGAATGATGTGGAATACATTAATTAAATAAATATTTAATTTATTTAATTAATTTAGATGAGGTAAAAGTGGAAATTAATTAAATAAATATAATTTATTTAATTAATTGACTATGAAAGGATAAATGGGATTATGATGGGAAATTAATTAAATAAATAGGATTTATTTAATTAATTGGCTAATGGATAAGTGGAATTAGGACAAAATGCTACATAATGTATCTAATGATGTTTTTGACTAGGTGTTGCAAGACATGGACAACTTTAGGTGTCTACATTTTGCCCCTCTTTGAGATGATATTCAAGATGATAAGATTTGTGTCAAGTAACATCATTTCAAAGAAGCTAAGGTATGGCTAGAGGAAAAGGATGGATGAGATAATGATGGAAAGATAGGAGATGATGATGATGATGTAAGGATATGATAAATAGAGGAAAAGGATAGGATGAGGATGGAAAGATAGGATGATGATGGAAAGATAGAATAGGATGATGATGGAAAGATAGGATGAGGATGCCCCCTCGAGAGGATATGTGGGTTGGACAAACATGGATAGGCTCTCGAAATGAAATAGATTGATTAAGAAAGAAAGATAATGGAATGAATATAACAAGTGAATGATGTGTTATGCTGCAATCAAAGTGAGCAACCATGATGTTTGATATAGTACTAAGCGTTATGCACCAAGGTATAATGACCAAGGTGACAATGTGTCTTGTGCACCTAGCGTAATACAACCTTGTCTAATGTATGAGGAAGTAAACTTAGAGCATTAAAGTCCTAATGCACAAAAGGTATGATGTGACCCTAGATGCAAAGATTAATGCAAAAGCATTCCAAAATACACAACATATGAATATTAGTTGGAAAGATACAAATTTTGATACAAATGCAAGATAAAAAGATAACACACACAAGCAAGCAAGCAAGCATGCACAAATGATTCAAAAACAAACAAGGTATTGCCCATATCAAGTTGTAAATCAATGATTGATCGATTGATTAATGATGATAGTGTTGTCATTGCGGGGAATGATATATCCCTAGATCAACACAAGAATGTGGGAATGATATATCCCATTGATGATGATGATGATTGATTAATTTGGTTTACAACAAGATTAGGATCAAGACCATTGATGTGGTTGGATAATTTGACACAATTGATTGACTTGATTGGTATTGATTAAGGATGACTTGCATTTGGATCATTGCTTGGATTTGGTTTTGATTGATTTGATGAAATGATTTGATTGGTTTAGATTGAATGGATTGAAGAATTGATGAGATGATGTGATTTATTAGTAGAATTGATTTGAAGAAATGATTTGTGATTGATTGGATTGTAGGTGATTAGATTGATGAATTAGAATTGATATGAAATGAATATGATTGATTGGATTTTAGGTGTTTATTGATGATGTGGGAGATAGATAATAGAAGAAATATGAGAGATGGATGAAGATGATGATTGTTGAAGATTGAAAGAAGGATGGAAGATGGAAATGGTCTATCACCTATGCCTGAATCTAGGTACTTCCTTTGTATCCCAAATTGCCTACACACCTTATATCCATGGGATCAAGGAACTTAATGATAGAGATGAGATGTAGTTCTGATTTTGTTTTATTGGTGGTGAGGATGAAGGTGGATGGATTGATTGAGTGATTGACTAATTGAGATTGATTGGATGTTTGGTGATATATGATGTTGATGGGATGTGAGAGATGTGATTCAAATGCAAGATAAAATGATAACACAAACAACCAAGAAGGCAAGTGTGTACAAATGATTCAAAAACAAACAAGGTATTGTCCCTTTCAAGTGGTAAACCAATGATTGATTGATTGATTGATGATGATGATAGTGTTGTCATTGCGGGGAACAATATATCCCTAGATCAACACAAGGATGTGGGAACGATATATCCTATTGATGATGATGATGATGATTGATTGATTGATTTGTTTACAACAAGATTATGATCAAGACCATGGATGCAATTGGATAATTTGACTTGATTGATTAACTTGATTGGTATGGATAAATGATGACTTGCATTTGAGATCATTGTTGGAATTGATTTGATGAGGATGAGATGTTGGATGAAGTGACTGAAGAATTGATTTGATTTGACTTGATTTGATGATTTGATTTAATGATGGAGTGATTTGATGAATTTGGATTGACGTGCTTTGATTTTGATGATGATGGATTTTTGTGAATGGATTGATTGGATTTGAGCTTGATGAAGTTGATTGATTTTGATTTGATTTGATTGATTGATTTTATGGATTGATTTGATTGATTTGATGGATTGATGTGATTTATTTGATTGATGTGATTGGATTGGTGAAGGGATTATTTGATTGAAGGAATTGGATTGATTGTTTGGATTGATTTGATGAATTTATTTGAATGATTGAGTTTGATGAATTTGATGTGATTCGATTGATTTTATTGCTTGGATTTTCAATGGATATTTGATTTTTTTTGGATTTTTGTGAATATTTGATTTTTTTGGATTTTTGAGAATATTTGATTTTTTGGATTTTTTAGATGTTTTGGGATGGCATTGGATTTACAATTTGGGTAGCCTTTGTGCTTGATACCAATGACAAGGGGAAACCAATTTTAGATGCAAGGATGGGGGTAGGATGGATGGACAAAAGGATGGGTGATGGTGGATAGGATGAAAGGCTCATGATAGATAGATGGATAAGAGGATTGGCTATAGTGGGTGGGATGTATGCATCATAATAGAGATAGGATGTGATCTCCAAAGACTATGTCGCATAGGAATAACATGCCCCATACTAGGTAGAAGACTTAGGATTTTTACATGACAAAAATTATGATGAAGGGATGACATGATGGATTTTCATGACAAGGCTTATGATATGTGGATAGTGATAGGATTGTTTGGAAAAGGATAAGGTATATCAAGAGATATCAAAGCATATTTTAACATTTTACTCCTATGTCTTCATCAAGATCAAAAGAAGGAAGGGAGGGTGGATAGACTCGATATGATAGGTACATGGGTGTAATGGATAAGGATGGTAGAATAGGATATGGAAATGGTAGAACATGATAGAAAGTGATATGATAGGATAGATAGTGTGGATGAGACAAGGCACCCCCAAGTGTAAGTGACATAGAAAATCAACCTACACATGATGCCTGTTTGCCAGGTTTTCATCATGGTACTTATCCAAGGCACCTATTTACTAGGTTTTCACCATTGGATGAAAGGATTTCTCTTTACTTTTTTGATTTTTTTTATTTGATGGGTTAGCATGACAATTACACATGGCGCCTACGAGCAGGTTTTCACCATGGTAATGGATAGGAGGGGCTCAAGTGTTTAGTGCTATGAAAGGTGATAGTCCCATTGGATGAAATGTCATCGCATAGACCATGTCAAATGTCATTATGCTCATAGATGTTGGTAAGGGATTGCATGAAAGGGAGATGAAGTAGGTAGATAGTGGATTATGCATGGAAGGATAGTGGATAATGGATTATGATGTAGATTATGGATGGAAAGATAGGGGATTATGTAGGACTTATGGATGGAAAGCTTATGCAGAAGCATGGACCATGGGGAAGTGATTGGGGAGATATGTAGGATAATGAATGAAAGATGGGGAGCTGGAGGTATGTGGAAATGTTGTGGAATGGAAGGGAACCATGACCAACTGTTGCACACACCATGATAAACATTGAAGCTTTTGATTGGATGGGGGTGTAGGAAGCAATGGAGATGTTTGCTTAGGAGATGGTTGATGGAGTGTTTTAGGGACCCACATAGACTTAGGATTTTTATGATTTTTGTTTTTCTTGTGGGATTTTTGGGATATTTGAATGGAATGGGAATTAGGGATGGAAGGGGATGATTGGGATTTTTGAGATGTGGAAGAGGATGCCTCATTTGACTTGCTTGATTTTTGCTTAGGGACCCAAACCATATTGGTTTTGGACTTTTATTGTGAATGTATGGCCTTGGATAGCTTTTTAGATGGATTTTGCTTTAATTCTTTTCATTTGTGCTCTAAGACATTAGGATCCATAAGATTTTTGGCTTTATAGGTAGAGGCATCCAAATGTTTATTTTTGAATCCCATGGGTTTGGTGAAAGTGAGGTTGGTGGAATGAGTGGTAGCTTTATGTTTAGACAATGTGTGCATTTGTTGGTCATGATTAGGAATGTAAGGGTACTTATGGATAAATGGATAATAAGGCGTTGGTAGAAGTGGTGGTAAAGTGGATGGAGGGATATTTGGAGTTGGAAGTAATGGAGGTAGATTGGATGGTAAAAGGTGTATGGTCACATGCTTTTGAAATTTGTAGGTTGATGGAGGTGGTATGGTAGCATATGTTTTAGGTGTATGATAGGACTTGTGATGGAAAGTGGACTTGGGATTCATGGAGGAATTACCAACATCTTGGGATTGCTTACCTTGGGGTGTATATCCAAGGCCATATGAGCGTGGAGGGATTTTGACATGGATGGGCTCTAAAATACCTTGTTCATGAAGGCCTAAGCCATTACCTTGGTAGTTCATGTTTTGGAGCATGCGATGGACAATGGGACTTGGTGTAGTTTGAACACTAGACTTGAGTTCATTATTGGATGGAGACGGTGAGGTAGATAATGGTTGTTGCTCCCCTAGGGAAGAACATTCATGGATGAGGGTGGTAAGGCCAAGGGGATATGAGGATGTATTTGCAACATGGT
This sequence comes from Cunninghamia lanceolata, assembly GCA_027924645.1. Taxonomy (NCBI): domain Eukaryota; kingdom Viridiplantae; phylum Streptophyta; class Pinopsida; order Cupressales; family Cupressaceae; genus Cunninghamia; species Cunninghamia lanceolata. Next base: position 5,879,929 of record BSBN01000054.1, read on the forward strand.
TGATAGTGGGTGACAAAGGATCACTAGGATCTTGATTTTGCTCATTAGGATCCAAGCTATTTGTTTGATCTTCTATGTTTTCTTGGGAGCCAAGTGTCTCATCAAGGGAAGTAGATGTTGTGGATTTATGGATAGGGCTAGATGGATGATGGATTGGAGCAATTTGGATATCTTGCTCATGGATAGGTATAGGATTATGGATAAGATGAAGGTGCTCATGGATAGCTTCTTCATCATGAATAATATCTTGATCATGGAAAAGATATATGTTATGGATGCATTGGATTTGGATTTCTTGCTCATGGATAGGTATATGATCAAGTTTCTCATGGATAGATTCTTCATAGGTAATATCCTAATCATAAAGAAGGTAGAGGTTGTGGATGGGTTGAATGAAAGGGATTTGATCTTGATTAGAATAAGGGATTGATGTTTCCACATGCTTTAGATTAAACTCTTGACATAGCTCTTGGTTTTCTTGAATGGTAGTGGAAGGCTCTTGGATAGGCTTGACATGCTCTTGAGGGTTATCAACATGAAGGCATGATGGATCTTAACTTGGACTTATCATTGGAGACTCTTCAATAGACTTGATGGGTTGTGGACTACATGAAGGGGTTGTAAGATTGGACATGGCATTTGGAAGTTCTTTGATAGGCTCAAGGATAGGTGTTTGACATGGAGATAGTTTATTCCTTGCTAATAGCCAATGGATCACATCCTTCATAAGTGTATGGGTGTATGGACAATATAATGGATGGATACTAATGGTAGATGGTGTTTTAGGCATAGGATTAGGATTAGGTGGAGGGATAATAGTGTTGGAAACAAGGTGGATAACTGAGAGGGGGGTGAATCAGTTATCTTAATTACTTAACTTTCTTTTCTTCTTTAACTAGTACAGTATCAAAACATATAAGCATACTTAATCATGAGAGCAGAAAAAAATCAACACACATAACACAAGGATTTTTATGTGGAAAACCCGGTTAATGGAAAAACCAGGGGGTGACTAACCCAAGATTGTATTCTCTGTCAAAAGAATAGAAGTACAAAATGGCACTTGCCAATTAGGGCTCACTGCCTGAGCACACTGCTCACAAGAGGCACAATGCCTACAAGAGACTCACTATCTACAAAGTATATAGAAAGTAACTAGGTGTTTGAACTGATCAGAGGCATCCACATATGCTGAGGTTCAGTTCTGGTTAGGCTCAATATACTGATCTGCTGCACTTCATTCTTCCTCTGCTTTAGTGTTGCTGTTCTATCACATACCAGACTTGTATTGCTGCTTCCACACTTATCTCTACCTTTCCTCTCACACTCTTATACTACATATGTATCTTCATACCGAAATCCATCTGGTATATATATCCGCACCAAGGATTTCAACATCTTTCTAGTTGGCAACTAGAATACTCAAGATATTTACCAAACACTGATCTATCAGCTGAATCCATGCTCAAAATGTGATGCGTATCAAAAACATAGACATAGAAGTCATCAATCATGTTGGCCAACCATGAATGATCCCTCAAGAAGCTTGATCACAATCAATTTCTCATCCAGATTAAAGTCTGATGCTCTGCCAGTTAGTTCTTCCTCAGTCTACTCTGCCTATCAAGAACCCAACACTTAGATGCTCATATCTTTTCACTCTTTCATCACCTGAGGCTCAATCTATGGAATGTGGTAGTCATGGTACTCCTCTTGACTTGTCCAAGTCTACAACTTTTTGAGATACACCATCTGAGAGATCCAGACCTGATTGTCGGACCTTATTGCATGCTCTATTCTTGTTCACCAGACCAAAACACTCTTCAATCTGACTTTCGGTAAAGACATACTATGTGTTACGGATGTTTGGGATAGACTTTGTTACCATCAATGACAACAATCATGAAGCCACACAGTGTCTCTTGCCAACAATCTCCCCCTTTGGCATTGATGGCAACACTTAGTGAAAAATGACTAAGTGTCGTAACAAACTCTCCCTTGGCCGATGTTCTATCTTATGTACACTTTTACCGGAGCTCCCCCTTAGCTAGATACCACATTTTTCACTACTCCTCACTCCCCCTTTGACATCAATGGTAAAGGGTGAAATCTGCACACCAAAATTTGCAAAAATCAATCTATACATTGCCGCATAAGTATATATACATGTTGTACTTACATATGCTTAAGTATATCTGCAAAGGTGGTTTTCAACTAGACAAGTTATGTTGCCCAACTCTGCTTCATCTTGTCCAAAATTGAGATGTGACCACTCAACAAAAATGCAAAAGCTTCTACCCTCTTTAAGTCTGCCGGATCACTAGTCTGGATTGTGGTCTGAGCATCAGTTAGGGCCTCATGCATGGCCTCTAACTTAGGGATAATTAGCCCTCTAAGTTCACCCATCCCACTTATTATATTCTTCCTTTCCTTTTCAAGTTTCTTTATTTCATTTAGAATGGCAATAGCCTGGCATTCTTGATTCATTATGGATGTGGTGAGAGGATCAAAATTCTGAGATAAACTTGATAGTTTACCTTCTTGTTCTTTCATTTTCTTCTCAATATCCTCTGTCACTTTAGACCAGGATAGACCAAATTTGTATATTTATCCACCATCTTTAAGAGCAATTTCTAGGCTCTTTATCCCAATATCCAGGGTTCTCCTATCATTAGCTATGAGTCCCTATACTTCAGAGAATCTCTTTCCCAAAAATTCTTTCTGGACCTTTTCTTCTGCTGATTTCTCTAAGGAATCAAAATGAGTGTTGACATAGTTTATCAAAGATTTGAGGTTACTGGATGGAGAGGCCGAAGGATCCTTTTGGAAGGATGGCATGATCTTCTCCAGCATTCTTGATGCAATTTCTATCAGCTCACAATCTTCCATGTGAGACTTCAGAAGCTTCTCTTTTGCTTTGGCTTGGGCAAAGGATGCAATCTTCATTGTCTGAACCAGAGAGAGAGAATCAAAATTGAGTGGTACTTGGAATAGTTCTGGTTCATCTATCTCCATCATTTCCTTGGTCAAGAAATTCTTCACTTCTTCTACAGTGTCTCTTGCTGGAGACTTCTTTCCTTTTGCAGCCTCAGAGCTGTCATCTGGGATCTTCTCTGTTTGTTCTTCTTTTCTTCCCTTTTTCTCCTCTTCTTGACTTACTTTCTCCTCTTTTCTTCCTTCTCCTTTAGTTTCAGAGTCTACTGGGGGATCCAGAAGAGAGATGTTTACTTCTTCATGGACTTCCTCTTCCAGAATAGAGGAATCCAAGTTCTTAGTCTTCTCTTTATCCATCTCTTTGGACTCTTCTACATTTTTCTCAGAAGATTCTTCTTTTGATGTACTTAGTCCTTCATCATTCATGGCAGAGGGTTCATCATCTATGTCCTCTATAATAGGAAGATTGAATCTTTTAAATGCATTCTGGAGGATGTCTTCAGTCTCTTTTGCCACTTGATCAGTCTCTCTGAGCATAAGTTTGTTTATTCTTGCTTTGCTCTGGAACTCATCCTTGCAGCCCTTGAAGATCATGGTCATTTGTTCTGGAGTAATGGAAGGATAGAGCTAAATTGTAATCTGTTCCCGGATCTCTAAATCCTTTTCCTTGGCATTGTCTTTTCTAAGTTCAAGTACCTTCTCTAAACTTTTGGGAATTAGAGAAATGATTTCAATGAATGCTTTATTATAAATGTTTAGGTACTTAATTGTAGCTTCTTCCAAGATCCTTTTGTCTGTGTCACTATACTCATCATAAAATTCTATCATTGGTTGCAGATTCCCATCCACAATGACTGCCTTGATGACATTATCAATGGAGAGAGTAGGCCTTTCAAAAAATTCTTCTACCTCTTCTTCTTTCTTTTTGCCAGTAGAGGATTCCCCGGAAGTTTTCTTTTTCTTCTTCATTTTCTTTACCTCTTCATCAGTCTCCATTTCTTCATCATCCTTTTGGCTTATGTATGATCTTGTGGCCTTTGTCTTTGTTCTCTTCTCTCCTTTTCCGGATGTCTTTGCTTCCAGTTTTGAGGCTTTTGGGCTCTTAGAAGTGGCAGGTGCAAAGCTCTTTGAGGATCTAGTCCGGGAGGGGGCTTGCACCAGAACACTTTCTTTTTCTGCTTCTTGTCTCTCTTTCTTTGCTCTTTCTACTTTCTCTCTATTGGCATCAACTGCCTCCTTTGATATGCCATATTTCTTGGCAATTTTCTCCACTTCCCTTCTCACTTTCCTTTTTATCTCTGGTTGTCTCAATTCAACATGTATTTTCACACTTAATTCTTGAAAGGTTCCAAACCTTTCTGCCTCAGGGTCCTTTGGCTGACTTAGCAGGTGTTGAACATGTAGCTCTAGAATTTTCTCATCTACCTCATAGCCCATTGGCATAATCCAGACTATCCTAGGTTCCAATGCCTCCATTAGGCATTAATCAGTGTCTACCATGAAGCACATTGTATCCTTGTATTTTTTAACTAGAGATTGGGGGATTCTCTCTCTGGCCTGCATCATGCCTTGGAAGTTTTTGAAGTATCCCCAGAGTGCTGTACTTTGTGCCTTGGCATCACCAAGCCCATACATATAATCTCTGATTTGTATGGAAACTGGTCTGTCATTTTTCCATACCCAACCACTTGATCCAGGTAGCTCATTCATATAGTAAAAGAATAAACACAGTATTAGCCCACCATACTTGAATGAGTTATTCTTGTCCTTTTTGATCTTTTGCAAGTTTTCTAATAGTTGGCTCAGGAGAAGCTCACATAGATCATAGTCTGCATTTTCCCTTAGCATCTGATATGTAGTGTATATTGCAGTTCTGGATATAGAATTCTCCCTACTGGAATGATATATTTTGTAGCCAATTATCATGGAGGCAACTTTGATATTTGGATATGTGATATCTTATATTGTCATTGCTCTTTTGTCAAACTTTGATTCGGTAGCCTCACTTACTGTTTGGTTCTTGACTGATTTGAGAGCATGCAACCCACCGGATGAGTGCAATCTGGTTACTGCCCTAATGGCATCTTTTGTTATCTTAAATGGCCTCATCAACCACATGAAGTTGTCATGTATTCTGCTAAGAACATACCAGACCCATTCATCTTCTGCAAAACAGGGAAAGTGGATGCAATGTCCAAAATGTTTGTCCTGGACGGCCTTGTATTGAGGTTTAAGTTCAAATGTATCATTAATTAATTGCTTGTGATAGATATCCATCAGGTTGGATTCCCCAAATTCATCTATATTTGCATGGATGTATACCCTAACATCTTCTACGTACAGAACCCCATGCGAAATGCTAGAGAATGGGCCTAAGGGATCAACTTCTAGGGATTTGTAAGGATGTTTCTTGAATTTTGGGCATGGCCTATCAGTGATCTTAATAACATTTGGAGTAACCATCTTGCAAAAGATTCAGAGAGAGATATTCAAGAACATAAATACCTTTTTACGCTTCTAGGGTTCACGATATGAGCTAGAAAAGATCACTGGTTAAATTAGATTCTGTGGTTGATCTTTGAGAGGGTTGAAGCAATCTTGTCTGCAGAGCTATTTCTTTCTTCTTCTCGAATGCAAATGTGCAAATGATGAGTAACGGAACCCTTTTATCTATGTGCAAACCCTAATTTCATATTGCAATAAATGCACAACTTAAGTCATTTCGGTTGCCTTGTTCTGAGAGAGATCTTTCTGAATCACTGAGATACACTTAGAGTTATTCTTAGTGATAATTGACAATGTATCTCCTTTCCTTGAATCATCTCATTTATCCGTAGATCAAGATATTTCAATTTAGAATCACACCGGATCTAACTGTGAAAATCCTGCTTTTGCTGGATGGCTGTCAAACCATATCAATCTTGGATGATTAAACTCTTCAAAGCTCCTTGCGGATCTTTCATATTTTTACTAAGGGTTATTTAGATATATCTCTCAGAACCCTTTAATCCACAGCATTCCATGTGCCAAATTTGGGCACCAACTGACTGGCTGGGGGAATTTATTTTCCTTTGTGACTCCTCCTAAGCCAGAGCTCTTCTAATTTAGTTTCTAGAAGGAATATCAGCACCAGATTCTGGTGCGGATCCATCCCCAACATTTTTTGTATTTCTCTTCACCCAAATCTTGTTCATATCCCTTTCAACTTCATCTGCATTCACTTTTTCTTTTCCTTTGTCTTGATTTTGGTTATGATGCACTGGACCCTTGTTACCTTGATTCTTACTTCTGCAGAATTTGGCAATATGACCAGATCTATTACAATTGTAGCAAACAACATTTCTTTGTATATTTGACTGATATCCTCTTGATCTGCATTGATTAGCCATATGGTCCATTCTATTGCATGCAAAGCATCTACCATTGAATGAATTATTTATTTGCATATTTCTACATTCATGAGATTTGTGACCATACCTTTTGCAGTTAAAACACTATCCAGAGAAGGGTGAATTAGTCTGGTTCATTCTTCTTCTGTACTGATTTGCTTTATGATCGAATTTATTGCAATTGTAGCAGTATCCATTGAAGGATGGATATCTTTGAGCATTTGGTTGCCTTACTAGAGGTCTTCTAGGCCCATTCCTTGGATTTCCTAATCCAGAGTTCTTTTGACCGAATCTAGAGTGTTCCCCTTTTTCATACCCCAAGTCATGCTTGTCATCTACCCTCTTTTGGCTTTCAAGAAGAACTTCAAGTTGAGTAGAGCTTATTTTGAATTTCTCTTTGTATTCATTTGTTGTTTGAAGATCCCTTTTAAGAGTGTTTATCTGATTCTCAAGTTGTTCTTCATTATCTCTAGCTTCTTCAAGATTAGATTCTAGATGCCTAATTATTCTATCCATTTTGTGGCAGTCTTCTGACTTCTCCTTGAGAGATTGTTTTAGATTATCTTCAATTTTTCTTTTCTCTTCAATTTCTTGGGTGAATTTCATAACCCCTGATTCCATTTCATGTCTTACCATAATGACCTCTTTTGATAGCTTCTCACATAACTTGTTTTTCTCATTCAGATCTTTATTAGTGTCATTGGCTTCACTTTGACTTGCTAATTGTTGAAGTAGTTCTTTTCTCTTTTTCACAGAGATATTCAGTTTTTCTTTTAGTTCATTTATGAAATCATCAGCTTGTTTGAGTCTTTCCCTCAAGTTATTAACTTCAGAGTGAGATTGCTCAAAATCATCTAGGGAAGACTAAAGTTGTTCCCTCATACCATACATATCCATTGTGATTCCTAGATCTTCCTCAAGTTGTTAGGCTCTAATTGGAGGAACTTGGCTCTGATACCAATTGTTGGAAACAAGGTGGATAACTAAGAGGGGGGGTGAATCAGTTATCTTAATTACTTAACTTTCTTTTCTTCTTTAACAACTAGTGCAGTATCAAAACATATAAGCATACATGATCATGAGAGCAGAAAAAATCAACACACATAATACAAGGATTTTTACATGGAAAACCCGATTAAGGGAAAAACCATGGGGTGACTAACCCAAGATTGTATTCTCTGTCAAAAGAATAGAAGTACAAAATGGCACTTGCCAATTAGGGCTCACTACCTAAGCACACTGCCTACAAGAGACTCACTATTTACAAGGTATATAGAAAGTAACTAGGTGTTTGAACTGATCAGAGGCATCCACATATGCTGAGGTTCAGTTCCGGTTAGGCTCAATATACTGATCTGCTACACTTCATTCTTCCTCTGCTTTAGTGTTGTTGTTCTGTCACATACCAGACTTGTATTGCTGCTTCCACACTTATCTCTGCCTTTCCTCGCACACTCTTATACCACATATGTATCTTCATACCGAAATCCATCTAGTATATATATCTACACCAAAGATTTCAACATCTTTCTAGTCGGCAACTGAAATACTCAAGATATTTACTAAACATTGATCTGTCGGCTGAATCCATGCTCAAAATGTGATACGTATCAAAAGCATAAACATAGAAGTCATCAATCATGTTGGCCAACCATGAATGATCCCTCAAGAAGCTTGATCACCATCAATTTCTAATCTGGATTAAAGTCTGATGCTCTACCAGTTAGTTCTTCCTTAGTCTACTATGCATGTCAGGAACCCAACACTTAGATGCTCATATCTTTTCACTCTTTCATCACCGGAGGCTCAATCTCTGGAATGTGGTAGTCATGGTACTCCTCTTGACTTGTCCAGGTTTGCAACTTTCTGAGATACACCATCTGAGAGATCCAGACCTAATTGTCAGACCTTGCTACATGCTCTGTTCTTGTTCACCGAACCAAAACACTCTTCAATCTGACTTCTAGTAAAGACATACTATGTGCTATGGATGTGTGGGATAGACTTTGTTGCCATCAATGACAACAATCATGAAGCCACACAGTGTCTCTTTTCAACAAATAGGGGTAGAAAGTGTTGTAGGCTTAGGATTAGGATTTTGATTGGATTGAGAGATAATGGGATTGGACATATTAGGCTTGGGATTGGATGGTTTTATCAAGGGTAGTTCAAGTAATTGCACTTGGACCAATTGTTGTAGGGTTATTTGCCAAGAATCCTTTTGTGGAAGATTGGAGGAACATGAGGGCAAAGGTAATGGAAGGCTCGATGGATTAGAAGGTTGATGGACCAATGAATTAGGATTGAAGTACATGATGGTGTTGGTATAGGACTAGTAGGCTTGTGGATTGGCATTTGAGTGGATAATAATGGAGGGTACTCATAGGATACATAATCTAGATTGGTATCTCCCCTATCAAAGGTAGCATGAGGACTTAAGGATGTTTGATCTTGCTGCACAAGATAACTTAGGCTCACATGTTTTTTTTGTGGAGGCCATTGATAGTCTTGTGAATGAACTTCATGGTAAGGTGAAATGGTGGGATACATAGATAAAAGATCTTGGGGTTGATATGAAGTTGAGGACATTTGATCTTGTTGCCAAGGTAGACGGGCTCACATGTTCTTGTTGTGAGGTGGGTGGATATGTTGATGTGGAATTGACATGGAAAGATGTGGGATAAGTTGATGTGGAATTAATTTGACATGTGGATGGATTAGATTGCTATGAAATTGGATAAGTTGATGTGGAATTGATTTGACATGTGGATGGATTAGGTTTTGCACTTGTCTCAGCCTCATAAATAAAGAGATAGCCTCCTCGAAGTATAAACTTGGTCTTAGGAGGAGAGGCTCCTTTAATTGTGATCTTTGGTCTTGGATTGTCTTCATGATTTGAATTAGGAGGATAGCCACCTTTAATTGTGACCTTGGGTCTTGGTTTGTCCTCATGATTTGGATTAGGAAGAGGAGCTCCTCTAATTGTGACTTTGGGTCTTGGTATATCTTCATGATTTGGATTAGGAGGATAGCCACCTTTAATTATGATCTTGGGTCTTGGTTTATCCTTATGATTTGGATAAGGAAGAGGGGCACCTTTAATTGTGATCTTGGGTCTTGGTTTATCCTCATGATTTGAATTAGGAGGAGGGTCTCCTCTAATTGTGACTTAGGTCTTTGTTTATCTTCATGATTTGGATAAGGAAGAGGGGCTCCTCTAATTGTGATCTTGGGCTTTGGTTTATCCTCATGATTTGGATTAAGAAGAGGGGCTCCTTTAATTGTGATCTTGGGCTTTGCATTGTCTTCATGATTTGGATTAAGAAGAGGGACTCCTCTAATTGTAACCTTGGGCTTTGGATTGGGCATATGATTGCTAAGGATTACAACCATTGTGACAAGTGTTTGACTTGGCCTAAGATGATGTGGAATGATTAGGGTTTGATAGGATGTGATTGATTGAATGATTAGGTGGATGACTGGGATAATGAAAGGGATGATTAGATTGAATAGATGGATGAATATGAAGATTGGATAAGTGACTAGGATGATGGTGATTGGATGATGTGGAACGATGTGGCTTAAGATATGTGCTGACTAGGATGAATGTTTAGATTGATTTGTTTATGTGTTTGGTGTTTATAGCTTGATTTGGCAATGTTCAAACAAATGATTATGCATATACACACATGAATCACTCATGCAAGACACATAAGAAATTTTAAATTTGAAATATGAAATGTGATGATTATTAAGCACACACTTGAAAACACATCAACAAGCCTAATGTCTAGTTAAGTAGGTATGGCCAATTAGGTCTTAGGTTAGATTGCACAAGGTTGACTAGGGAATTGAAAGCGAAATCCTGCCACACAGCAGGGAGAAAGGGGTAACCCACCCTTCACCTTCACTTCCCAAAGGTATAAAGTTCTTTGGGGCTTAGACAAGAGTGACAAGATTCCAACTCTCAAAGGAGGGTGTCTTTTGATTCAGCCTTGATTGAGGTCATCCCTTGGAGTGGTGTGTCTCCAAGCAGGCCTTCTAAGATAAGGTAAACAAAAGAAAACCAAATGAGTTGTCACTTGATTCACACTCACACTTGTTAATTGACCCTTTAGAAAAATAAAATGTGTGGAAGACAATTCAAGCACTTGTTCTTTTTAGATCCAAAATCCAAATATGAAGGAAGACACTTGTTCGTTTTAGCCCAATTTCAGTGATGTGATTGCAAGCAAGTTGTTCGTTTTAAGCCCAAAATCTAAATATGTTTGCAAACAATGATTAAGAGATAAAAGATGAAACAAGTGCACCTAGTTATTTTTGATTTCCCACTTGCTCTTGTGACTGATCCAAACACTGCTCCAGTTCCTTTGATTCACCTACAAGCCACCAATCCCAAAAAGAAACAAGTAAACTTGCAAAGAAGACCGTTTTGCGAAAAATGAAGAATCTGATAAAAAATTATTAAAATGATCTGATATAGCTAAATGGATTGAATAAATAGAAAATTTAGGAAATTTCATGCACTTTAAAAAAATTCATTGAAATCCGATCAAAATTGCAAAAGTTATGCCCAAATGAAGTTTTCAATGAAAGAGTGTTGAGATTGAAAAATAAACCCTGCAAAAAATCAGCAAATAATGTCATCCAACAACAAAATAGATATGACCATGAGATCTCTTATGATTTTATAATCAATATCAAAAAAAAATTTGCTCAAATTGGACTCCATATGCAAAAGTTATGTCATAAACTAGGGTTTGAAAAAAAAATGTTTTTTGACAAAAAATCCATTTGTACCATAGATCTGAAAAATAATGATATAGAAAAATGAATTTAAATATTTCTAACCACCTGCAAAAAAATAGAATGTGATTTGGTTAGCTAGATTGGAAGATATGATTTTTTTTCTAAAAGTCGCGCGTCAAATTTTTTTTGAAAAATTAGAATCGCAAGGTCAACTTCAAATCGTCATAACTCTTTCAATACTGAGCCAAATATGTAATGTAACCACTTTTCGGAAAGCTCTCGAAGTCCTCTTTCAAATGAATCCAAGATCGCCTTTTTCTAGGACCTATGTAAAACAGAAAACCCTCTGCAATAGATTTGGTCGTAAACAAAGAAAATCAACAATATAAAATATCTTCAACCTACAAATCAAAGTGCATGAACCTGCAAAAACTAATGATTAGATCCAATTGGGCATGTTCACGTTGGGTTCACCAAAATGTGTAATGAAAATTTTTGATAAATGAAAAGGATAAAACAATGAAATGCATTACCTCAATCCAAACCTTGAATACCTCGAATAGATAGAATGATAGATGCAAGATAGCTTGATTGATTCAATGATTTGATATGTTGGTTGCTCAATTCAGCAGCATAACACTAAGATGAAGATTGATAGATGAATGATGATAGATGGAGATGGATGAGAAAATTCAAGATTGATTTTGACAGAATGAGGATACTTGAAGAATCGATGCCTCTAATGGCTTGGGAGAGGGTTGATTTATAGGCAAGGCTTGGTTCAAATGGATGGTTGAGATTAAAAAGCTAATTGAATGATGTGGATGGCTAGTATTGATTAGTTATTTCCACTCCTTAAGGGAATTGTAGTCATGTGACAAGTGTCAAATGGTCTTCCACCTTACATGGAGACAAATGTGGAGATAGAGATAAATATGGAATTATCCATTTTTGGAAAGGAATAATGTGAAATACATTAATTAAATAAATATTTAATTTATTTAATTAATTTAGATGAAGGAAAAGTGGAAATTAATTAAATAAATATAATTTATTTAATTAATTGACTATGAAAGGATAAATGGGATTATGATGGGAAATTAATTAAATAAATAAGATTTATTTAATTAATTGGTTAATGGATAAGTGGAATTAGGAGTGGGATTAGGACAAAATGCTACATAATATATCTAATGATGTTTTTGACTAGGTGTTGCAAGACATGGACAATTTTAGGTGTCTACATATTCCAATGAGTCTGAGAAGTTTGGATTTCAACTAGCTAGCTAGACGTTATGACCCTGCCAAGTGGGCTTATGAATTTAGTAGTTGTTGGTTTTGAAAATTTGAAAATTTGAATTTTTTTATTTTTAGTAGTTAGTTGTTGTTTTTGTCACCTTCCAACTATCCATTTCAAATTATGCGGATAAGGTGACCTTTCACATTCTTGTTTCATTATATATAAACATTTGGATGTAATTAATAAAATCTCTTTGGTTGCCTGCAACTCTCTATGAGTTCTACACATTAAGCTCTTGTTTATTCTCACAACACCATAGGCTTAGCACTAGATATTGTTATCTGAATTCTCCATTAAAATTTAGATCAATATGTGTATCTGAGAATGCCATTTGGTTTAAAAAATGCAGGATCTACATTTCAATGAGTAATGGATGTGGCCTTTGTTGGCCTCATTAATGAGATCATGACTTTTTACCAAGATAATTTGACTGCATTTTCAAAGAATAGAAATGATCATTGCAAACATTTGCAATTGATTTTTGAGAGGTGTTTAGAGTATGGGATCTCTTTAAATCCCTAAAAATGTCAATTTGGAGTTGAAGAAGGAAAGTTGCTGGGACATATTGTGTTAAAGGAGGGGGGTAGAATTGATCTAGATAGAGTTAAGGCCATTGACCTTATCCCAAAGCCTAAAACAATTAAAGCTAATCAGTCCTTCCTTGGTCAAATCAACTTTGTAAGGAGATTTATCCCTAACTTTGTTGAGAAGACAAAAGCCATCTCCAAAATGCTTAAGAAGGGATAATCTGTGATGTGGGACAAGGAATTAGCTGAAGCTTTTCTTGATATAAAGGAGGCTTTGAAAAATGCGCCAATGCTGGTAAGTCCAGACTATTCCAAGCCTTTCTAGCTCTTTTCATTTTCTCCAGTTTACACTGTTGCTATTGTGTTGCTACAAAAGAATGAAAATGGATATGAACAACCCATAGGATTTTTTAGTAAATCTTTATAGGTTGCTGAGTTTAATTACTCCATTATCGAGAAGCACACTTATGCATTGGTCAAGGCTACAAAAAATTTCAGACCCTATTTCACAGGGGCCAAGATTATTGCATATGTGCCACACACAATAGTGAAAAATATATTCATGCAACAAAAGGCTTCAGGTAAGAGGTGCAAATGGATCAATAGGATCCAAGAGTATGATATGGACATGCAAGTCACCAAGTTAGTAAGAGGTCAAGGCTTAGCCAAGATGATGGCTAATTCTAACCTTGAGGTTGTTAAAATAAATGAAACAAAGGTAAATACAACTCTTCATTGCTCATTGTCTAACAGTGCATGGTACAGGGATGTTGTATTTTATCTTGAAAACATGGATTGTCCACTAGGTATGGATGAAAGTCAGAAAAGGACTCTCAAGTTGAAAACTCAAAAGTATATTCTGTTCCAGAATGAGCTCATGTGGAGAAATCATGAAGGTATATTCCTCAAGTATTTGAATAAAGAGAAAGCTGAAGTTGTGATGAGTGAATGTCATCATGGCATACGTGGGGGATATTTCAAATCTAAAATGCCCATAAAATCCTTAGGGCTGGGTATGTTGATAACTGAGAGGGGGGGGGTGAATCAGTTATCCTAATTATTTCCCTTATTGAACTTTCTTATTAATTGATGCAGCATTGAATCAAACACAAAAACATTACCATGAAATAAGAAACACATAACACAGTATTTTTGACGTGGAAACCCTGTTAAGGGAGAAAACCACGGGGTGATTAACCCAAAATTATTCTCTGTTAGAAGAATAGGAGATTACAAAAAATGGCACTTGCCAATTAGGGCTCACTGCCCGAGCACACTGCTCACAAGAGGCCCACTGCCTACAAGAAGACACACTGTCTACAAAGTGATAAGAATCACAGTCTTGAACTGATTGGAAGCATCTGCATATGCTGGAGTTCAGTTCCGGTTAGGCTCAGTACACGGATCTGCTGCACTTCATCTTTCCTCTGTTCTTTATTCTGCTATCTTTCACATACCGGATCCTTTTTGCTACTTCTGCTCTGTTCTGGACTTATTCGCATATATCTTTATTCCTTCACACCCTTCACAACTAAATCCATCCTCTATATATATCCGCACAAGTAATTTCATCACCTTTCTAGTTGGCATCCGGAACAGTCTAGTTTCTTACAAACTTTGTTCTTTCGGCTGAATCCTTGCTCACCAAGCAATGCGGATCAAGCATATACTAGTAGATATCATTAATCATGTCGGCCAAACATGATTCATGCCTTCACAACTTTTATCATCAACAGTAACACATCCGAAAAGTAGTCTGATACTCTGTCAGTCAGTTCTTCCTCTGTTTTGACTGTCTTAGGAATCCGGTACTCAACTATTCATATCTTTTTCCTTGTCCATCACCGGAGGCTAAATCCTTGGAATATACCACTCAAGGTAGTCCTCTTGACTTCCCCAAATCCGCACTGCACCAAGACACTTCCTCTGAGAGATCCGGATCAATCTGTCAGACCTTGCCACATGCTCTGTTCTTGTTCACCGGACCACAACATTCTTTATTCTGACTTCCGGTAGAGACACATCATGACTTGCGGATATGTGGGATGACCTTTGTTGCCATCAATGACAACAACCATGAATCCATATAGTGTCTCTTGCCAACAATCTCCCCCTTTGGCATTGATGGCAACACTTAGTGAAAAATGACTAAGTGTTTTCACTATGCTCCCCCTTTGCTGATGCTCTGTCTTTATATACAATTTCCAAAACTCCCCCTTAGTTGGATTCCTCATTTTTCACTGCTCCTCACTCCCCCTTTGACATCAATGGCAAAGGGTGGGGTCCGCACACCAAAATTTTCAAAAATTTTCTATACATAGCCGCATATTTACATACTCACATAAACTGAAGAATGTCTGCAAAGGATGTCTGCAATTGGATCATTTCTGTAGCCCAACTTTGCTTCATTCTGTCCAAAATTGAAATGTGACCACTCAACAAAAATGCAAAAGCTTCTGCCCGCTTGAGATCTGTCGGATCTTTTGTTTGGGCGGTGGTCTAAGCATCACTGATGGCCTCATGCATAGTTTCCAACTTAGGGATTATAATCCTTCTAAGTTCTCCCATCCGGTTAGTGATATTCTTCCTTTCCTTCTCAAGATTCTTTATTTCATTCAAGACTGCAATAGTCTGACATTCTTGATTTATTATGGAGGAAGAGAGAGGATCAAAACTTTGAGATAAGCTTTGTAGCTTGTCCTGTTCCTCTTTTATTTTCTTATCAATTGCTGCTGTTGCCTTTGGCCAGGATATACAAAATTTGTAGATGTCACCGCCATCCTTAAGAGCATTCTCTAAGCTCTTTATTCCAATGCTCACAATCTTCCTATCTTTAGAGATTAATTCTAATACTTCTGAAAATCTTTTATCCAAAAATTCCTTCCGGACCTTTTCTTCAGCTGATTTTTCTAGAGAATCAAAATGTGTATCAACACTGCTGACTAAGGTTTTTAGATTACCGGAAGAGGAGGCTGTCGGATCTATCTGGATTGATGGCATAATCTTTACAAGTACTCCGGAAGCAGCCTCTATCAACTCACAGTCTTCCATATGAGACTTCAGGAGTTTTTCATTTGCCTTGGCATTTGCAAATGAAGCTATCTTCATTGTTTGTACCGGAGAGAGAGAGAGTCAAAGTCAAATGGGCCTTTTAGAAGCTCCGGTTCATCAATCTCTAAAGTTTCTTTGCTCAAAAATTGTTGAACAGTTTGTGCAGTGTCTCTTGCCGGAGACAGATTTTCTTTTCTTCTGCAGTCTTGGAACTGTCAACCTCTTTATCTTTCACCCCTGCTTCCTTCTCCTGTAATTTCTCTTCTTCTTTGGATCCGGAGACTGTAGGGGAAACCGGAGGAGAGATGCTTGTATGTTCAGGGCCCACTTCTTCCGGAACAGATGATTCCAAATCCGCAGCTGTTTCTGCACCTAAGTCCTCTACAACAGGAAGATTGAACCTTTTGAAGGCCTTCCAGAGGATCTCTTCTGTCTCTTGGGCCACTTTGTCAGTCTCACCAAGCATGAGTTGATTCATCCTGGCTTTACTTCTGAACTCATCTTTGCAGTCCTTGAAGATTATGTTCATTGTCTTGGGATCAATTTGAGGATATAGCTGAATAGCTATCTGCTCCCTGATCTCAAGATCTTTTGCATGAGCATTGTTCTTTCTTACTTCCAATTCCTTTTCTAGGCTTTTAGGAATAAGAGATATGATCTCAATGAAAGCCTTGTTATATATGTTCAGATATTTGACTGTGGCTTCCTGCAGAGTCTTTTGGTCAGCCTCACTGAAGTCATCATAAGATTCAGTCATTGGTTGAAGGTTTCCATCCACCGTGACCGACTTGATTACATTCTCTAGAGACAGAGTGGGCTTTTCGACAGATACCTCTGCCATTTCATCCTTGTCTTGTCCTGAGGAGGGTTTACCGGATCCTTTCTTCTTCTGCTTCTTTATTTCTTTTACTCCCTCATCTGACTCTGTTTCCTCTTCATCCTTTTGGCTTTTATAAGCCCTTGTGGCTTTTGTCTTGGATCTTTTACCGGATGCCTGGACTTCCGGTTTTGAACTTTTGGTTGAGGGAGGTGCAGATCTTTTTGATGATCTGGTCCGGGTGGGAGTTTCAACCGGAACACTTTCTTTAATTTTCTCTTCTTCCTCAGCCTTCCTCCTCTTTTTCCGGCTGGCATCAAGTGCCTCTTTTGAGATGCCTAGGCCTTGAGCAATATGCTCAACTTCTTTTCTTACCTTCCTCTTTATCTCCGGTTCCCTGAGTTCTACATGTAACTTTACACTCAGTTCCTCAAAGGTTCCAAACCTTTCTGCCTTAGGATCTTTGGGCTGGCTTAGCATGTGTTGAACATGCAGCTCTACTATCTGTTCATCCACTTCATACCCCATTTGCATGATCCAAACAGTCCTTGGCTCTACTGCCTCCATTAGACACTGATCTGTTTCAACCATGAAGCATACTGTGTCTTTGTACTTTTCTACAAGGGATTGGGGTATTCTTTCTCTTGCATGCATCATGCTTTGGAAGTTTTTGAAGTATCCCCATAGAGCTGTATTTCTTGCTTTGGCATCCCCAAGTCCATGCAAATAGTCTCTGATTTGGATGGCAACTGGTCTGTCATTTTGCCATACCCATCCACTGGATCCGGGAAGCTCATTCATGTAGTAAAAGAAGAGACAAAGGATCAGATTGCCATATTTGAAGGAGTTTTTCTTGTCCTTCTTAATCTTCTGTAGATTTTCAAAGAGTTGGTTTACTAGAAGCTCGCACAAGTCATAGTCTGCATTCTCCTTTAACATCTGATAGGCTGTGTAGATTGCAGTTCCTGGTACTGAATTTTCCCTACTGGAGTGATAGATTTTGTAACCAATTATTATAGCTGCAAATTTGACATCCGGTTCAATGATGTCATCAACTGTCATAGCTCTTTTGTCAAACTTGGATCCGGTTGCATCACTGACTGTCTGATTTTTGACAGATTTGAGAACAGGTAATCCACCGGATGAGTGCAGACCGGTTACATCCCTAATTGCGTCCTTGGTGATCTTGAAGGGCTTGTTCAACCATAGGAAGTTGTCATGTACTCTACTTAGTACATACCGGACCCATTCATCTTCTTCAAAACAGGGGAAATGAATGCACTGTGCAAAGTGTTTGTCCTGGATGGCTTTATACTGAGGTTTGATCTCAAAGGAGTCATCTATCAATTGTTTGTGATAGATATCCATCAGTTTTGATTCTCCAAAGTCTTCAAGATTTGCATGGATGTAAACCCTAATATCTTCCGTATGTAATACACCATGAGGAACACTAGAGAAGGCTCCTAGTGGATCTACCTCCAATGATTTGTAAGGATGTTTCTTGAATGAGGGGCGAGGTCTATCAGATATCTTAACTATATTTGGAGTAGCCATTCTTCAAAGATTTGCAGTGAGGTAATGAAAAACGGAGAATACCTTATGCGCCTTCGATTTGCACGGAGTGATTGGATTGATTTCTTTATGCAATGACTTCGGCAGGAGATCCTTGGTGTGCTTGATGAATCTTGTTGCAGAGCTCCACTATTCGCTTCTTCTTGAGTGCAGAATGAGCAAATGACTTTTGAGAAATCCCTTATATTGCTCCGCGAACCCTAATATCTGTCTGCAATAAATGCTTCACCTACATTATTCCGGTTTGCCTTGTCTGGATAGCTTGGAGTATCCCGGATTAGTCCTGATCTGTGAATATCATCCAGATCTTTCAATCATGAATAAATCGAGGTAACATATTACAAGAACATCCCAAACACTCTGTCCAATCCGCAGAACAAGATAGTGCACTTCCGGATCTCTCCGGACCTTTTTGTAATCCTTTGTCATACCGGAGCATCTCCCTGAACAGGTCTTATTTGATCGATCACAGCTTCTTCATAACTCCAAGCGGACCTCTGAAAACTTGACTGAAGCATCTCAAGACTCATATCTACAAACCCTTTAATCTGCATCTTGTGCCACATCCGGCACCACTTGTTTGGCTGGGGGAACAGGATTTTCTTTGAGTCTCCCCCTGAGCCTGAGCTCACTTTTTAATTTCCGGAAGAAATATCAGCACCAGAGTCTGGTGCGGATCCAACCTCTACATTCTCTGAACTTTTCTTCACCCAAATCTTGCTCATCTGATTCCTGACTTCATCCGCATTCATCTTTTGTTTACCCTTGTCTTGATTCTGATTATACACCGGACCTCTTTTGTCCTGATACTTGTTTCTGCAGACTTTAGCATTATGACCGGACCTATTGCAGATTTGGCAAATAACATTTCTTTGCATATTTGACTGATATCCTCTTGATCTGCATTGATTAGCCATATGACCTACTCTATTGCATGTAAAGCATCTACCTTTGAATGATTTGTTTACTTGCATAATTCTGCATTCATGGGATTTGTGTCCATACCTTTTGCAGTTGAAGCACTGTCCAGAGAAGGATGAATTAATCTGATTCATTCTCATTCTGTACTGATTAGCTTTGTGACCAAAGTGGTTGCAGCTGTGGCAGTATCCATTGAAGGATGGATATCTTTGAGCATTTGGCTATCTTACCGGAGGTCTTCTAGGCCTGCTCCTTGGATTTTCTGATCCAAGATTCTTCTGACCGGATCCGGAGCTTTCTCCTTTCTCATATCCCAAACCATACTTGTCATCTGTCCTCTTTTGACTTCCAAGAAGAACTTCAAGTTGAGCAGAACTTATCTTGAATTTCTCTTTATATTCATTTGCTGTTTGAAGGTCTCTTTTGAGAGAGGCAATTTGATCCTCAAGTTTTTCTTCATTATCTTTGGCATCTTCAAGATCAGATTCAAGATGTCTGATAATCCTGTCCATCTGGTGGCATTCTTCTAATTTTTCTTTAAGAGATTGTCTTAGATTGTCTTCAGCCTTTCTTTTTTCTTCAATCTCTTGAGTAAACTTTATAGTTCCTGATTCCATTTCATGTCTTAACATAATGACTTCTTTTGATAACTTTTCACATAACTTGGTTTGCTCAGTCAATTCTTCATTTGTATTGCTTTCTTCACTTTGTCTTGCCAACTGTTGGAGCAGCTCCTTTCTCTTTTTCATAGAGAGACTTAATTTGTCTTTTAATTCTCTCATGAATTCATCAGCCTGTTTGAGTCTTTCCTTTAATTCATTGACTTCAGAATTTGACTGTTCAAGATCCTCAAGAGCAGTCTTGAGTTGCTCCCTTAAACCATATGCATCCATTTGAACTCCCAGATCTTCCTCAAGCTGTTAGGCTCTATTAGGAGGAACTTAGCTCTGATACCAATTGTTGATAACTGAGAGGGGGGGGTGAATCAGTTATCCTAATTATTTCCCTTATTGAACTTTCTTATTAATTGATGCAGCATTGAATCAAACACAAAAACATTACCATGAAATAAGAAACACATAACACAGTATTTTTGACGTGGAAACCCTGTTAAGGGAGAAAACCACGGGGTGATTAACCCAAAATTATTCTCTGTTAGAAGAATAGGAGATTACAAAAAATGGCACTTGCCAATTAGGGCTCACTGCCCGAGCACACTGCTCACAAGAGGCCCACTGCCTACAAGAAGACACACTGTCTACAAAGTGATAAGAATCACAGTCTTGAACTGATTGGAAGCATCTGCATATGCTGGAGTTCAGTTCCGGTTAGGCTCAGTACACTGATCTGCTGCACTTCATCTTTCCTCTGTTCTTTATTCTGCTATCTTTCACATACCGGATCCTTTTTGCTACTTCTGCTCTGTTCTGGACTTATTCGCATATATCTTTATTCCTTCACACCCTTCACAACTAAATCCATCCTCTATATATATCCGCACAAGTAATTTCATCACCTTTCTAGTCGGCATCCGAAACAGTCTAGTTTCTTACAAACTTTGTTCTGTTGGCTGAATCCTTGCTCACCAAGCAATGCGGATCAAGCATATACTAGTAGATATCATTAATCATGTCGGCCAAACATGATTCATGCCTTCACAACTTTTATCATCAACAGTAACACATCCGGAAAGTAGTCTGATACTCTGTCAGTCAGTTCTTCCTCTGTTTTGACTGTGTCTTAGGAATCCGGTACTCAACTATTCATATCTTTTTCCTTGTCCATCACCGGAGGCTAAATCCTTGGAATATACCACTCAAGGTAGTCCTCTTGACTTCCCCAAATCCGCACTGCACCAAGACACTTCCTCTGAGAGATCCGGATCAATCTGTCGGACCTTGCCACATGCTCTGTTCTTGTTCACCGGACCACAACATTCTTTATTCTGACTTCCGGTAGAGACACATCATGACTTGCGGATATGTGGGATGACCTTTGTTGCCATCAATGACAACAACCATGAATCCATATAGTGTCTCTTGCCAACAGGGTATTGGTGACCTATCTTATTCAAAGATGTGGCACAAAAGATCAGAAAATGTGATGCTTGCCAATGTTTTGTTAGCAAGATGAAATTTGTTGGGGAATTATCCCTCTTTCCCCTTGTTGTTGACTCAACTTTTTAGTAGTGGGGAATTGATTTTATTAGGGAAATACAAGAAAATTATAGCAATGGGTTTAAGTGGATTCTAGTGGCCACTGATTACTTCACTAAGTGGGTGGAAGCAATACTCATATGTAATGCAACATCCAAAGTGGTTATTGACTTCATAACTAGTAATATAATCACTAGATTTGGAGTGCCAAAATGGATTTTGGATAATAATGCCATGTGTTTCAGGTCTCAAGAGATGTTGGATATGTGTTCTAAGTTTGGCATAAATCTAGTGCATTCATCCCCCTTATCATCCCCAAAGCAATGGACAGGTTGAATCCAGTAATAAAAGCCTGATGAAGATCATAAAAAGGACATTGGATCAAAATAAAAGGAGACGGGATGATAAATTGAAGTATGCTCTATAGGTTGACAGGATAACCTTCAAAAGAGCTATTGGAAGGAGCACATTTGAACTAGTGTATGGGACAGAAGTGAAAATGTCAATCAACATGGAGCTACCAGTCTGCTAGCTTCTGCATGATACGAAAGAGGACCAGTTTGATGCAATGTCCCAGAGGATATTACAGTTGACTAAATTAGAAGAACAAATGAGAGATGCACATGACAAGATGTTGAATCATAAGCAGAAGATGAAGATCTTGTTTCATAAGAGTATTGTATCAAGAGGCTTTTAGGTTGGTGACTTGGTTCTTCTTTGGGATGCCAAATCTAAAGGTAAGGGGAAACATGGAAAATTTGACCCATTATGGCTTGGGCCATATGAAGTAGCTGATAAGTTAGAGTTGAATGTTTATTGCTTGATAATTCTAGAAGGAATGCTTTTGGAGTTGCCCATTCATGGATAGCATCTGAAGCATTATTTCTCATAGGTAACACCTCCCCCAAGTTTTGAATATAGTCAATATTATTCTATGCTCTAAAATTTATGACTATATTTTGTCTTGTATATAAGCCTTGTTTGTAAATACATTTGTGTGGGTTTCCCTTGTTTGTTTTTTGTTGTGTTTTGTGCCTTCTTGGTCTGCCCAAAGATCTGAATTCTTGTTGTGACATTACTTGTCACACGTCCCCAACCAGAGCTGTTGTTGGAGCCCAGAAAACTAGTGCCCATTTGGCCCCAAAACATCCAGAAGTCCTATGTAAAATTTCTAGTAGATGTCACCATTGGATAGATTTCTCAATTCTGAGCAACTTTACCTTTTGAACCATGTTAAAATTCCTTAAAATGAAGAATTTATGCCTCTTCAAAGTCTGGTTCTTGTGCTTTTTACCTTAGTAAAAATCAATCTTTCCCTTAGAATATTTTTCATTTTTTTGCCTTTATCGAAAAATTGGGCTTCTTCCAAAATTTCTAATTTTTTAATAGTTCATCTTTTAGCTGATCCACTGATAAGGTGATGGAGGACAAAGGGAGAGTGTTATCGACAAAGTAAAGAAAAGGTGAAAAGGGCTTTTCTATCGGTGAAAGGTATGGTTCAAGAACCTGATGGTTTGCTAATAGGGAGTTACCCTAACAACCATTTTCCCAACAAAGGGCATAGCGTAACGAAAGAAGAAAGGTTCAAAAAGTTTGCTTTTTTATGATAAGAGCAAAATTGTCTAAGACAATGGCACAAGAAGTTTCCAATCGGCAAATCAGTGGATGGCCAAACTAAGGAACTAGTTTAGGATTATGGATTTTTGTCGATAGCTCATTTGGCTGATAGAATAAGATATAGGAAGAATAAAGAGGAAAACAAAAGTTCAAAGAAGGTAGAATTTTCCAACAAAAGGGCAAGCAATAGGATAGTTCAACATAATGACTTTTTGTCGATAAGGCAAACATGGGCAAAGAAAGATAAGTCGGCAAAAGGTAAAGTTCAAAAGCCATATGGTTCACTGACAAAGGCAAGAGGAGTGAAAAGGAGGCCAAAGTTCTTGTTTGTTCCCTTTTGCTGATATGGCAGGGTGCTTGGTTCATGAAAGCAAGGTTTTACCGATATAGGGAAAAATGATAAGGCACGGTGTTATCGACAAAGGGGGTGGAAACCAAACTTTTCAAAATTTTGGGTTTTCCTCATTTCACTGATAAGGTGATAGGTCAGAGATGCAAAGGGGAAAATTCAAAGTTTGGATAAAGGAAACTTTGCTGACATATGCAAAAATAGATCGACAAGGAAAGGTTCTAAAAAGTTCATTTTTGTCGATAAATGCAAAATAGCTCAAAGTTTGGCAAAGGTGAAAGTTGTCAATAAAGCATGAATGATGACCAAGTTTTGAAATGTTAGATTTTCCAATGGAGACAAAATGGCTCAAGTTCTTCAAATCAAAGATTTGCCAATAAAGGAAAATAAGTGACAAATATGGTCAAAGTTCAAAGAAAATGAAATTGGCCAATAGGAGTGATAAGTAGAGAAATGAAATAGTTCAACAAAGTTAAAAGTTTTCAATAGAAGGAAACACAAGCCAATTTCCAAAAAGCAAGGATTTGCCAACATAACATAAAGAAGACCAAAAAAGTGGCAAACAGAAAGTGCAGAAAATGAAGAAGATTGACTGATGATGAAAGGGAAAGTTCACCAAGAGACAAAATGCAGAATGGTATAGTTAGAAGTCAAATGCTTCAAAATGGAAAAGGAGGACGATGCATTGGGAATGTTATCAATATTGGAAATGGTTAATTCCCTAAATGTATGCCTTGATTGCAGAAGTATAAATGTTGATTTGTACCTAGAATTTAATGAGCCTGCAGAATAATTTTGTGTAGGTGAGTGGCGCAGTGAAATTCTTCAATGCATAGTGGACAGGTTAGAGAGATTAGTGTTGCAGGCGATAGGGAAGGATAAGAATCTTCCCTCTTTATTTCTCAGAGTACAATTAGAGTGCAAGAAATATTTTTCTGATTGTTTACAGAGATGATAGAGCATGGATCTGTAATCCCAATGTGTAAATCTACTGACATATCCAAGCCTAAATTTAATACACCATGGTGTGTACTCATTTGACTGAGTGTTGTGCTGGGAATGAGTGCAATCAATTTCGATATATGCAATGTTGTAATTTGTGTTAAGGGTTGGTCATTTTTGCATTTTATCAACAAGGTTGTGAGCTTCAAGGTGCAGATTAAGAAAGGATATTGTGTAGGCTATGTTTATACATGATTCAATCTTGAAGTGTATGTAATACAATTCAAATCTTTTTATCAAATTGTTGTTTTTTCTCCACTATTGTAGGTGTTTTTCTTAGTAAACTATAACCACAGTTTCAATTTGCTTTTACCATATTTCATGGTATGATTGTAATCTCTAATTTGATGAATGTGATAATTCTTAATTCATTCCCAAGCTTTGTGAATGATCATTTCAGTATTGCATAGGGAAAACATGGTATGGTGTGTGATTCTTAAGTATTTTTAGTAATCTAGTAGTGATTTCTTTGCATTTGATACGTCAAGTAGGCAGTTATACACTTTTATATGATTGTTTTCCTCTATTTTACATTAGACTATGTAGCCCAATGGATAGGCACCATCCTTAGTAGCCTTAGATCACCCATCTTCAAAATAGAAACTATACATCTTATTTTTAGAAGTAGAAGTAATCTTCATGCATCCTCGTTGTGTAGGATTGAATTTATAAGCTATATAGGAGTCATACAACAACCATATTTGCTTAGTTCAGTGATAGATTTGGGGCTAAGAGAGCAATCTGGGTTTGGTTATTTTTGTTTTTAGTTGTTCATCTGGTTTGATTTTAATACCTACTCAAGTATAAAACCCCCTTGAAATATCCCTCCAGAGTTTAATATGATCTCGAAGAGTAGAGTAGTTTACCCACTCCTGTTAGTTGGCCAAAAACACCCAAAAGTTGTTGATAAACCTCTTTCTGTCACCCTGATGACAGTCCCTGGACTAGGTGATTTAGGAATGTTTTAGAGTTTTGTGTTTCCTTTATTTTGGGTCCCAACAAATCCAACCATTTAGTTCTATCAACACTTATTGGTAACTTACATGTGGTCCATGCCTTGGTAAAATTAGGGTCAGTTTCATACAAATTCATCATCTCATCAAAACCAATAACTTCAATTTTCATTTCCAACAATAAGTTATGTCTTTTGCCTAATGCATCAACTACTCTATTGGATTTTTCAGTTCTATGTTTCAACACAAAGGAATAATTCTATAAAAATTCAACCCATTTGACATGCTTTAAACTCAACTTAATTTGGCTATTTAGATATTATAGTGCTTAGTGATTAGTATACAAAACAAATTCCTTTGATAACAAATAATGTCTCCATTTATTTAAATCTTGTACAATTGCATAGAACTCTTGATCATAGATAGAATATTTCCTCCTTCCACCATTCAATTTATCACTAAAGGAAGCTATGGGTTTTTCTCCTTGACTTAAAATAACTCCAATTGTAGTCCCTCACTTGTATTTTAATCAACTTGAAATAACTTGTCAAAATCTAGTAAAGCTAACATAGGATGTTCAGTTACCTTTTTAGCAATTCAAAATTTTATTGGTTGTGGTGGTCCACTTGAATTCCTTTTTATCCTTCCTCATTATGTCAATAATTGGTGAACATATACCACTAGATTTTTTGATAAACTTTTTGTAAAAACTTACCAAACCATAAAAGATTGAACTTCAAAAATTTTTGTAGGTGTACAGGGCCATTCAACAATTACTTTAGCTTTCTTAGGATCAATCTTCAATCCATGAAAATAAAATAACAAAACCCAAGTATACTAATTCTTCCTTCATGAAACTATATTTCTTTACATTCATTAGCAATTTCTCTTCTTCTATCCTTTGCAATACTAACCTAATATGTTCTAAATGTTCTTCTTTACTTAAATCAAAATGTCATCCACATATACAACTAAAAATAACCAATATAGATTATTTCAATTTACCTCATTCATCTACCTCATAAAGTACTAAGTACATTTGTCAATCTAAATGGCATAACCCACTCATACAACCCTTCTTTATTTTAAATTTAACCTTCCATCATCTCCTCTTATCTATATATGATGATATGCACTATTCAATCTATCTTACTAAAGTACTAGGTACAACTCAAACAATCCATAAGATCATCCATCCTTGTAAACGGAAGCCTATACTTAATAATAACCTTGTTTATTGCTTTAGAGTATATATACATGTTCTCAATTCCCTTGCTTTCTTAGGTGTTAAAATATATGGTATTACACATGGATTCAAACTTTCTCTTATCAATAGTTTCTTCAAAAATTATTCCACTTGCTTATTCAATTATGCACTTCATTTGGTGTTAATTTATAAGCTACTTTGTTAGGTAAACTTGATCCAAGAATTAGATCAATATGATAACTTGTGATCCTTATTAGTGGTAATCCTTTAGGTAGATTATCAAAAATAATGTCACTATATTCTATAAACAACTTAGGAATATCTAGATAACTTGTCACATTCTCTTCATTTACATTTGTGGTGCTTTCTTCTTGCATACACTTAGGAAGAATAACAAAACACACCTTCAATTTTCTTATATCTTTTAAAAATTTCTTACCATTGATTAACAACACTCTTGCAAGACTATTCACTTTTTCAGCTTCTTCTTTTAATGGCATCACTACATGTTTTACTCCATTCTTCATTAATATATAAGTATTTTCTCCACAATCATGTATAGTTTTTAATTAAATTGTCGTGGTCTACCCAATAAAATATGATAAAAATCCATAGGCATGACATCACACAAAACTTCATCTTCATATTATTAGATCTTAAATTTCACAAAACATTGTTCACTAACCAAAATTCTATTATCTTTTGCAACCAAGATACTATGTAAGGACTAGGATGCTCTAATCTTTTCAAACATTCAACTTGAAACCAAATTATTAGTAATATTTTTATAAATGATTACATTACAACATTTACCTCCTAATTTGCATATGGTTCTAAACAAATTTTTCATTTACATTGCTTCATTTAGATCTCTTGTAGGTTTTAACAAATTTATTTGCATTAGTAATAACTCACCTTTATTTAGAATTTTTACCATTTCATGTGATTCTCTTTGTTCATCAAAATACATCACTCTTGTGGTTATTTGAAGTCTTATATCATATCTTTCTTGTGACTTAGTGCATTCAAATTCTCTATAGCCTTCAAATCCACACCTAAAACAAGTTCTAATGTGTGATCTTACATCAACTCTTTCATATCTTCCTCTATTATATCTTCTATCATAAGAATAATTAGATTTACCTTTGTCTTTCTAATAACGTTCAAATCTATCTCTATGGTGACGTCCACTATTATCTTTAGCTTCTAATTCATCATTATATGCTTCTCTACTTCTAGCCTGATATCTTCCTCTTGGGAATCTATTGTGCTTTCCTCGCTCTCTTTGCTCTAGAATCTATAGTTCAACTATTCTTCAATCTTTACTGCCAATTTCTATGCTTCTTCAATAGTTTGTTTAGTCAACATACTAATATCTTCTTGGATATATCCTCTTAATCCATTGATATACCTTGCCACCTTCTCTTAAATTTTCTTCATGATAACCTACTCTCCTTATTGGCCTATAATATTCTTCAATGTAATCTTTCATAATCATATTTTTTTTCCTCAAGTTTTGTATCTTTTTCAACAACTCCAACTAGTAATACACCATTCAAACCAATATTTCAATATTAGGTTTTCCTTCTCTATTTCTCACCAGTGGATTTATTTCCACCAAACAACAACATGACCTTTCAACTTAGTCTTAGAAAACATCACTCTATCTAGTTCAAAAACATCTTCATTACTCAAAATGTTCTTAATTAGTTATCTAATCAATTAATTCATTAGGATAAAAACTACCAACATAATTAGGAATATCTACTCTAGTCTTCTTACCAATAGTAGATATTAATTTTAGCATTTTTTAAATCTTATTCTTCAAAATGTTCAACTAGACCTAGTCTACCAACCTCTTATTTCTCATCTCTTTTATAAGCTCTAGCATTAGGATGTCTTCTACAATCTTCTTCAATAGAATGTAACCAAATCTTGACATTTCTCATCATGTCAAACATCCCTTCAATGTGCTTAGTAACATGGAGTACACCTTGACATATGTACATCCTTCTAGGAGGGATTTTTGAATATATTATCAAATACTCTAGTGCAAACTACCTCACAATTGATGGTCTATTTACAATAATCTCACAATTCACAATTCACCAAAGAATCTACTACTCAATAATAGAGTGTTGGAAAAGAATCACACAAGGAATCTTCTACCCAAGTACTTAATGTTAGAAGACTTAATGTTGAATATCAAGTATAATTGCATTTAATTTAAATTAATTTTAGATCTCAAATTGGTGTTCCTTTTCACAACCTCAAGTTCACAAACCATGCGCTAATACCATCTAACATAGTACCAGTTTAGTGGGTCTAATGAATGATTGGATAACCATGGAACATTCAAAGAAATTCCCAACATTTGATAACAATGTAACTTTACAACATAATGCATAGTGGAATAATAATGTAAGTGTGAATGGTTGACATCTAAAAGTGATAATTACAAGTAAGATTCAATGAGTTAGCAATACGATAGGCCTTAGTTGTTTGTTTATAAAATAGATCATTAGGATCTTCAAGATTTAGAAATAGACTTTTCCTCTAATTTCCTTCCAAAATCACATTCATGCATTGCTACTCAACTTGATCTTCTATTGTGTGGGGGGGCTAACTCGATTGGCGAGAGCTTCCTGTGGTAGGCATGAGTTCATGAGGTCTAGTCTCCCCCTACCCATGTGGAACTAGAGGGTGTGTCATTCCAGTGCCACCGATCACATTAAAAAGTTTACCTAGCGCATTGTAGGTTATATGAGGGGCTACCTATTTCTTGTAGTATTAAATGACTTGATCTTCTATTATGCACAATCTATAAATTCATTAAGCATGACCCTTTTTATAACATGTGTTGTCCTCAAATGATATCAGACTATGCTTATATAGGTATATGTAAAATGATATGCACCCTATGAAAACATAGTATACCACTATAGGGGATTTTGATTGGATTCAATGGCCCCAAAATTAAATTTTTTAATTATTTTTGGCTCTAGCATTGGGAACACCACCCTATGTAGTGTGAAGGTTAACAGTAGCATGTTTCTTCACCCTAATTGAGGCTTATAAAGCTATGATTCTTCTCATGTTTTTGTGGTTCTATACATAACCCCTCTTAGGACTTAAATTCATATAGGAAACCTTAGGAATTGGTGCAAGATTCAAATATTTTCCACAAAACCTAAACAAGGTTCTATTGTACATTATTGATTCCAATTCAAGTCCTTAAAAGTGCAAAACATAGTTGTGGATGTGATGACTAGATATTCAAGGAATTAAAATGGAATGTGTAGGATGTCCATTGATACTTGTGTTCCCAACCACAACTCAAGTTACTCAAAATGTATAGTTACAAACATATTAGATGCTAAACATGCATAGAGTGTAGGATATGAAACTTAACTAAAAGAACAAACAACTATGGTGAGATTTAGTTCTATGAAATAGCTCCACATTACTGTGCTTTATTGGAAAAATAACATACAAAATACATAGACATTAAAAGAAAATGTTTTTGGTGATACAATATTACTTTAGGTTAGGGATGCTCCACATCATCCCTTGTAGTTAATCCTCATCAAGACATCCTTCATAATTAACTGGCTACACCATGGAAGAGTAGGGTTGCATTTTTTAGGATAACTATGGTTAGTGTTTTTGTTAATTTTCCAAATCTTTTTTTAGTCTACAAAATTTAGCCAAAGATTGGTATTTTACTTCATAGCTAGTTTCAAATTTGTTGGTAGATTAATATATGAGAAGGAATGTTTTTTAGCGATTGGATTAGTAATTAGATTATTTATTAGTTAGTTGTATTCTTCTTTTATGTATTTTTATGTATGTAAGTATAATCAGCAAACCACTACTTTTATTGTAACACACACAACACATCAACAAATAAATTTATTTGTTATCAAAAAATAAACTAACTTTAAAATAAAAAAGAGGACTCTCCACATCCCCTTCATGGCTAAACATCATCAATTCAACCTCTTTCAAACACCATTAAAAATTTCAAACAAGTCAGAGCTCTCTACACAAGACCCCTTAACATCCATTTTAGACCTTCCAAGTCTCAAAGCTAGTGGATATACATTATCCTTGAATTTACAAAATAAAAAATCAGCATACATTCAACTACAATAATTCTATAGCATACAAATGAGTTATGTTATTCAATGATTTAAACATTTATAAATGTATGTAACATTGTAAAACTTGTCAAACAATCAAACATCATGAGTCAAACTCTCAACTAATATCATTGAACAATATCCACATAAAAATTACAACATATTATAAATGATCAAACCATTGTCCCAAACACTCCAACTCTTCACCAAGTGAACTTTCTTGGCCAAACATGGTCTTGTTGAGAGTTTCTAATTTTGTAATTTATCCTACATATCATTTGGGGTTTTATCTTGAATCTCTCTTTTAGGATATCAAGTAAACCCTAGTGGCTTGCTTTGGCACAACCCCAAGAAGTCATGGATGCCCTCTTTGGTGTACAATGTGCCCATTTTGGAGCATAAATAATTGATGAATCAAATGTGAAAGATAGTTTCTATTTTTCTAGGTGTGTTCATAAACTAGAGTAAAATCACCAATTAAGAACGGATTCTTAGAAATTACGAACCCAAACCCTAGGATATTACCCCCAGTTTTTTAACAAATAATATTTTTATGTAACCCTTCCCCAAATTTTAGGCTATCTCAATAATATGTTGAATCGATGGCATTGAATGACTTTTTTTATCAACCATTGATCTTCCCATCAATGTGTTTAGGTATACTATTCCCTTCGGCCTTTATAGAACTCAAATTGGGAAGATGTGTTTAGAACTTGACATCCCCAATTTAGAAATGATGATTTATTATTTTATTCCTCCTTTAAGATTAATTTATTTGTAGACCATGACATATCACCTATCTTGATAGATGTCAACTATCCATCCCCTCCTTCAAAATATTTAGAATAGCTTAACCCTAGTCTATTTTTTCTTGATCTCAGACAAATGATTAAGAACTTGCAAACCAAATGGGCTAAATTATAATCTATGCAACAATAATCACCTCAAAGCCACAATATGGATGAGCTAATGACTCGAACAATCTGTATACATTAACTCTAGGGTTACACCCCTCTTACTCATGATTTAGGCTTGGAGGTATATTTAGAATTCCATAGAAAGTATTGTTGTGTGGTTACACAACACGCCCCATTTTGACTTGACAAAATAGGGACCCAACTTTTGCTTGTCTTGTGTTTTCTGCTTCCTGGCGGTCTGGTAAAAGTAAGTCATGCAAATCATCATGCATGGAAAGGCTAGGTAAGTCATCATCATGAGGTCAGTTTGTCAAATTTCATATTTTATTCTAGTAACCTCATATTTAGAGAGACCATCAAATTTTATGCAGGTTTGTCTTTTGCATCACCCTAATATTCATTAGGATGTGAAAGTTATGAATGGTCAAAGTTTGAGTCAAACCTGATATTTACAGGGGGAGGATCATATTTCTTAACATCGGTCATATTTCAAAAGGTCACCCCGATCTAATTTATAACCTAATAAATCATGCAGTCCAAATGTCTGGATGTCAATTTTAGGTGATAGTGACCTTTACCCGTCAACAGCCTTATACATTTCGCGAGGATCATATTTCTCAATGTAACCCGATATTTCTTAATATCCTCCTGCCACGAAATATCCCCCTAAGCCATTATCCTAATGATGTCATTCAGGTCTGATAAACAAAGAAATAAACATGACGATGACATAATCATCATTTTACCTCTCAAAGGCATATTTCCTAAACATGATCCTTCTCGCATAACATGACGATGACATCATGAAGTCATAGCGATATAATAAGCAAATATCTGGATGATGTCACCCTGACATTCCGAGAGAGAGACGTATAGTTTTATCCAGTCATCATCATTTTCGTAACATCACCCAATATATTGAGATATCCTCCTGATGTATAAAACATGACCTAAGGTTGTGTTCATCACCCGATCTTGCCGATGATAGTTTTTCCTCTCGAGAAGGAGGATCATATTGCACTCGGGGTGATATTTGAGAATATCACCCGATATCTGAATACTATCATATTTTTGAATATATCCTGTCATATGGATATCACCACGCTCCCATTGCCGCCATTGACATTTAATGCACATAGAGGTGGTAGGTAGTTCCCGCCGACCACAAAACCTAATGAAACACCTAGCAAAATCCTGAGTTTCCGTACGAAAGATCAACAAATAAAATCTAATGCGTCAGAGTTTGCCCTAATTTCACCCTAATTGCAAGGAAAAAAGGTAAATTTATTGTCATTTTCAAACTTACCTTGTGATAAAATCATTTTTACAAAGCACTAGCTTCCAAACCCTCTTATAGGCGACACTTGTACGAATAGAGCTTACAGGCAAGAGGAAGTGCGGGATTATTAGCAGAATTAAGAGCATTTCTAGAAAACCACTGGTATAAAGGGATCTGCATAACCAGGGAAGTATTTGAAACCCTCATCTTGTTGCTTCTACATAGTCAAGTATGATGTTGTTGGTTTGAAATTCTAGTTTATGCATCCCATGATAAGTTAATGCTAAATAAACACAGTATGCATGATGATTAGTAAAGATAAATGTTATATGCATGCATGTGAGTATCCATTGTAAGACAAATTTGTTAATTGCAGATATCCATGGCTGACAAAAGGTTAGCTAAGTGTGAAGCTAAGTTCAGCAAGCCCATGTTTGCATCTCCTAGAGGAATACTGTTCAAATATGGTGCCATAATAGATACACATCAGGGAAATACCGATTTGGAGGCCTAGTCCGCCAAGATGAATGATGAAAAGAACAGAAGTACCTTGCTGGATGTAGTTTTCATGTCTGGAATGTGGAATGCGGCTGGTTTTCTGTACTCCATGGAGTCCTCCAGAGTTGGTGATTGAATGTGCACAGAATTACAATCCAGAAACGAGATAGGTAGTAAAGCATGGAAGAATATATTCAGACCTATCCATTAAGGGTCTTTCTAAGACATTTGGACTACCATTGGGTAGGAAGGTTAACAGTGTGGACCTGAAGAAATCAGAAGTTGAGTATGAAAATAATAAGAAGCAGGCCAGGAAGAACATGTATCAATGGAGGGCCAAGAATAACACATATCCTGCAGCTGCCAAACTTCCTGTGCACTTGTTTAAATATGATTTTGATGAAGCATATTAGTACATGATTGCATTGCTTAGCAGGGTAACAGGCCAGCCTGATGCTGGTAGTTTTAAGGATTGGATGTACGGTGTAATCATGATGTCCCTGTATGCAGACATCAAGCCACTATGGGGCCAGTTGATAGGTGATGCTCTACATGAGCAGCTAATGAACCTAGGAGGTTCAAATTGTTCCTTTTACATGACATCATACATTGTCTACTCCTGTGCTTACAAAGGCACCTTTGATGCATTGACAATAGTTGGAAAGATTGGTGGAACCACCAATAATGCTCATAGCTGGGATCATCATCCCCAATTGCAGAGAGCTAACTATGTCCAGGATTACAAATTGGTAAATGATGCATTCTCTATGCATCTGGTGAGAACCATGGAGGAAGACAGGACAAAAAGATTGAGCATGGAATCTCAAGAAATAATCTACAGGCATGGAGCCTGGTACATTCAATTTGCTACATTTCTTACATGAGAATTGAGGGTTTTGAAGGACATCCCCTCATGCTGCCAATATACCCCACTGATGCAGTGGTATTAATGGAATTCATAAGGCAGAGCTCCACCATGCTGAAGACATACAAGGGTGCTCAGAAGATACCGCCAATTTTGTTTCCAATCACCATTGGCTGGTATATGTGCCTAGATTCAGAAAGCATCAAGAAGGTGATGGTCAACTTGAATAAAATGTAGTTGCAGCCATTCCCACTGATAAGACCATATGATCCTTATGGGAGGATACAGAAAATAACAGGGAAGCCTATTCATAAGAGGCACCTAGAAGACTTCTGGGCTGATTGTGAAGATGAAGTAGAAGCCAGAAGAAGAAGATACCAAAGGTTGACACTGAATCAAATCAAAACCTTTGACTGTATCCCCATTCCTCAATAGTTGAAGAAGGATGATGGCAGAATAATAGCAGATGAATATGAAGAAAAGAAAATATATAATGATACCATATCTACACCTGACCTAACCATACAAGAAGATATATCTTTGGATCCTTTCATTGCCAGGACCTTACACCTAACCCAAGCTTGGGTTGATGAACAAATTGAGGCATTAAAGAAGAAAGGTGTTGCCATTACTATGGATAACAAGAAGAAAGGATAGGATATTCCTGATGAGGAATATGATGATTTTATAATTGAAAAAAGGAAGTCTAAAGGAGAAAGGCTGCCTCCACAACAACAACAAAGCAAAAGACCCCCTAGGGGTAAGAAAATTGATAGTGAACCCAAGGGGGTGATTATTGAAAGGGCAGTGTTTCTAGCTGAGGAGGCAACAGCATCAAGATCAGGATCAGCATCACCTCCACGGACAAGTAAACAGAAGTCCAAGAAAGATAAGACAGCAGAGGCAAAACTTACTGAGACCCAAGAAGAGGGTCAATCCTCACGAAAACCAATAGAAGAAGATACCCTTATGGAAGAAGAGCCTGAGGAAGAAGAGGCCCCCTTACTGTTCAAAAGGAAGAGAAAAGCTCCATAGGTGGTGGAAGCTACCCCACCAAAGAAACCAAGAACCTCCATGAGGGGTGAAATAAAGCAATCCCCTACACTGTTGAGAGGGGTAGGTAGTGAAGTTGTGCACAAGGAATTTCAACACAATGTTCCACTTCCTACCATTGTGAAGTTCAAAACTAAACTTGCAGAAGAGCAAATGAAAGAAACCTCGCAAACATTTGAAGGAGGTCATATCTCATTAGATGAAATAATTAATCTATCTGAAGATGAGGTTGTGAAGGAAGTAGCTTCACAAAAGATGGAAACCCTTGTTGCAGGTACACACATGACTCCTTATAAGACTCCATCAGTTCAAACAATATTGGAGGAGATAAAGCAATTGGAAATAGAAAAAGAAAAGAGCCCAGAGAAGATACCCCAAGAAATGGGGTTGGATACCTTAATTACACAAGTGACAAGTCCTGCAGTAGTGGATTTGACAGGTAGATAAGATGTAAGTCCTGAACATCCAGCAGGTACACCTGATAAAGGAGAACAGATAAAAGAAGTGAAGATGGCAGAACCAAAAGGCCATGCTTCATAAATGAGCCAACAGGATGCATCAACAAAACCTGTTGTAGTAGAGTTTCAAGAAAAGAAGGTTGATGAGAAAGATGTAATAGAAGATCCTACTTCTAAAGTTTAAGAAGTAAGTGGTGTAGGTGTAGATCAAATAGTGGTTTCAGAACAAACACCAGCACCTAAGGAGGATTCCACAATATCCACTACTGTGAATGTGTCTCAATACGAGGAAAAGTTAAAAGTGGATGAGGTAATAACGGAGAAGGATCATGATCATCATGATGATCATATGGACACATCACAAGATCCTCCACCTCAGGATGATGCTCCTCTGGAAAAAGAAGTTCCTCAGCAGGAGGATGTACCGCAGGATCACCCTCAAAGTGAGCATCATGAAGAAGAAATGAGGAAATCACCTTCTCCATCACATATGCTGACAGATACAGGAGATCAAGGTGAACATCATGATGATGCTGAGAAACATGATCAGGTACCTCGATGGTTAGAAAAGGAAGTTAACACAGAGGTAGATTTTGTGATTCAAGAATT
Organism: Cunninghamia lanceolata; assembly: GCA_027924645.1. Classification (NCBI taxonomy): domain Eukaryota; kingdom Viridiplantae; phylum Streptophyta; class Pinopsida; order Cupressales; family Cupressaceae; genus Cunninghamia; species Cunninghamia lanceolata. Next base: position 5,916,294 of record BSBN01000054.1, read on the forward strand.
TGATGTATCCACCTTGTTTTTTGAAAATATAATAAAACCAAAGAGGAAGGCCAGAATGACTTCGGCCATTAAAAGAGATCCCACAATTGGAAGAAGGACTGCACAAATTGCAATCCCTACTGTAGATAAAGAAAAAGGTAAAATTACTCTGGAAGAATTCCAGATTAATACAGTTGACCTGGGGTTTGCAAATGAAGACCAGGAGGGTCAGGAAGGTAAAGACATCATTGATTCTTTAATTCAAAAGGTTAAGAAGGAAAAAGAGAAAAATAAGCAACACAAAGAGCACATTGCTCAGTTGCATGTATATATAGGCAGGTTAACTAATCCTAAAGATAGTTCCATTGATCATGCAGTCCCATTGACTACTATTTCCCAAGAGGAGGTGAATAAGTTGGATCTCATGAAACATGAGTCATCCATATTAAGAAAGTGGATGTATTCCACATTTGATACTACAGAAGAAGTGGTAAAGGCCTCTTTGAAGAGGTGGAGTTCTCTTAGTGACTCTAGGAAAAAGGTAGACAAGCTGCAGATGGAGACAGGTAAAAGATCCTTCCAATTGGAGAAGATATTGGATATCCTAGGAGAAATAAGGAGGCTAAATCCTCAGTTGCTTATCAACAAGCAGGTACTGAATAATAATACTACCTTATTGGTAGATAAATGGTATAAGGACATTCAATTTGAATGTGATGTCCTCAAAAGATGTAACAATAAGCTGAGGGAGATCAACATAAAATTACATGATATGATGTCTTTTGAGGCAAAAATTTTGGAAACCTTGGAAGGAAAAGTGGAAAGGAAGATAGAAAATCAAGATGAAGAGTTTGTAATCCAAGCTCTACATAATAACTTCCAGTTTGTTGCAGATGATCCACTAGGCCAACTAACAGAAGAAATCATGGATAAACTGGTGAGGACTAAGATGAAAATGGAACATTATAATGAGACACTGCACAATAGGAAAAATAAATTGGACAGTATCATAAACAAATACCAGGCACATAAACACACCATCATCAAAGAAAAGACCCAGGATGGCGGAGAAATAGATAAAATCGTGCAGTTGTTGATAACTGAGAGGGGGGTGAATCAGTTATCCTAATTATTTCTTCTTTCTGAACTTTCTTATTAATCAATGCAGCATTAATTCAAACAAGCAAACATAAACATGAAATGGAGATACACATGACACAATATTTTTGACGTGGAAACCCTGTTAAGGGAGAAAACCACAGGGTGATTAACCCAAAGATTATTCTTTGTTAGAAGAATAAGGAAATACAAAATGGCACTTGCCAATTAGGGCTCACTGCCCAAGCACACTGCTCACAAGAGGCACACTACCTATAAGAGACTCACTGTCTACAAAAAGAGTGTTATACAATACTTGAACTGATTGGTAGCATCTGCAAATGTTGGAGTTCAGTTCCGGTTAGGCTCAGTACACTGATCTGCTACACTTCATCTTTCCTCTTCTCTTAAGCTGCTTTCTTTCACATACCAGACCTTCCTTACTGCTTCTGCTCTACTCTTCTACTTTTATTCGCATATATCTAACAACCACAACACTTCTCACAACTAAATCCATCTTGTATATATATCCACACAAGTGATTTCATCACTTTTCTAGTCGGTACCCGGAATAGTCAATCTTTTTACAAACTCTAATCTGTCGGCTAAATCCTTGCACACCAAGTAATGCGGATCAAGCATATACTTGTAGAAGTCATCAATCATGTCGGTCAAACATAATTTATGCCTTAAGAACCTTTTCCATCATCAGTAACACATCCGGAAAATAGTCTGATGTTCTGTCAGTCAGTTCTTCCTCTGTTCACACTGTCACTCAGGAACCCGATAATCAAGTATTCATATCTTTTACCTCATCTATCACCAGAGGCTAAATCCTTGGAATCTATCACTCAAGGTAGTCCTCTTGACTTCCCCAAATCTGCACTTCACCAAGATACTTCCTCTGAGAGATCCGGACCTATCTGTCAGACCTTGCCACATGCTCTGTTCTTGTTTACTGGACCACAACATTCTTCACTCTGACTTTCGGTAGAGGCACACCATGTCCTGCGGATGTGTGGGATGAACTTTGTTTCCATCAATGACAACAATCATGAATTCATATAGTGTCTCTTGCCAACAATCTCCCCCTTTGGCATTGATGGCAACACTTAGTGAAAAATGACTAAGTGTTTACACTATGCTCCCCCTTTGCTGATGCTCTATTTTTATATACATTTTTTGAAGCTCCCCCTTAGTTGGATTCCTCATTTTTCACTGCTCCTCACTCCCCCTTTGACATCAATGGCAAAGGGTAGGGTCCGCATACCAAAATTTTCAAAATTTACTATACTTAGCCGCATAAGTATATACATATGGAATACTTACATATACTTAAGTATGTCTGCAAAAGTATTCTTCAACTATACAACTTATGTCGCCCAACTCTGCTTCATCCTGTCCAAAATTGAGATGTGGCCACTCAACAGGAATGCAAACGCATCTGCCCTTTTTAAATCTGTCGGATCATTGGTCTGGGATGTGATTTGGGCTTCTTTTATGGCCTCATGCATGGCCTCTAACTTAGGGACAATTAACCCCCTACGCTCACTTAACCTGCTTATTCTATTTTTTCTTTCCTTCTCTAGCTTCTTGATTTCACTCAAGACTGCGATAGTCTGACATTCTTGATTTATTATAGAGGAAGAGAGAGGATCAAAATTCTTTGATAGGTTTGATAGTTTATCCTCCTGTTCTTTTATTTTCTTCTCAATGTCCAGTGTTACTTTGGACCATGATAAACAAAATTTATACATTTCTCCTCCATCTTTAAGAGTGTTTTCTAGGCTCTTTATTCTTGTATTCATATTTCTCTTGTCATTAATTATCAACCCTTGAACCTCTGAAAATCTCTTATCAGAGAACTCTTTCTGGACCTTCACCTCAGCTGACTTCTCAAAGGACTCAAAATGAGTGCAGACAGAATTAATAAGAGACTTGAGATTATCGGATGAAGAAGCTGAGAAGTCCTTCTGAAAGGCTGGCATAATCTTTTCTAGCACTCCAGATGTAGCTGCTATAAGCTCACAGTCTTCCATTTGAGATTTCAGTAGTTTCTCTTTGGCCTTTGCATTTGCAAATGAAGCTATCTTCACTGTTTGTATCGGAGAAAGAGAATCAAAATCAAATGGCCCTTTTAGCAATTCCGGTTCATCAATCTCCATGCTCTCTTTTGTCAAGAAGTCCTTGACAGATTCTGCAGTGTCTCTTGCCGAAGACAGATTTTTCTTTTCTTCTGCAGTCACAGAACTATCTTTTGGATCTTTCTCCCCTTCCACAACTTTTGCATAGATATCTTTTTTTCCCTTTACTTCTGCTTCTTTCTCCTTTACTCTTTCTTCTCCTTTGGATCCGGAGCCAGCAGGGGAAACTGGAGGAGTGATGTTAGTTTGTTCATGGGCCACCTCTTCCTTTTCTAGAACAGAGGATTCTAAGTTCTTATCCTTTTCTGTACCGGTGTCTATTACTTCTTTTGCTATATTTGTGGCCGAGGGGACAGCACCCAAGTCCTCTATGATAGGAAGATTGAATCTTTTGAAGGTTTTCTGGAGAATCTCTTCTGTGTCCTTGGCTACCTTGTCAGTCTCACCAAGCATCAGCTGATTCATCCTTGCTTTGCTCCTAAACTCATCCTTGCAATCTTTGAATACCATATTCATTGTCTTGGGATCAATTGAAGGATATAGTTGAATAGCTATCTGTTCCTGAATCTCAAGGTCTTTTGCCATGGCATTAGTCTTTCTTATTTCTAACTCCTTTTCTAGGCTCTTGGGGATCAGAGATATGATTTCAATAAATGCTTTGTTGTAGATATTTAGGTACTTGATTGTGGCCTCTTGCAATATCTTCTGATCTGCCTCACCATAATCATCATAGAACTAAACCATTGGCTGAAGATTTCTGTCCACTATGACTAATTTGATTATGTCATCAATGTGAAGAGTGGGTTTTTCAACATATTCCTCTGCCATTTCTTCCTTGTCTTGACCTGTGGAAGGTTTACTGGATCCTTTCTTCTTCTTCTTCAGTTTCCTTATTTCCTCATCTGATTTAGTTTCCTCATCATCCTTTAGGCTAACATAGGACCTTGTTACCTTTTTCTTTGTTCTCTTTTCTTCTTTTCCAGATGCCTGGACTTCCAGTTTTGAGCTTTTAGCAAGGACAGGTGCTGATCTCTTTGATGATCTGGTCCGGGTTGGGGTTTCTACCGGAGCACTTTCCTTGCTTTTCTTTTCTGCCTCTTTCTTCTCTTCCTCAGCCTTTTGTCTCTTTTCCTTGTTGGCATCAAGTGCCTCCTTTGAGATGCCAAATCTTTTTGCAACTTCCTCAACTTCTTTTCTTACCTTCCTTTTTATTTTTGGCTGCCTTAGCTCAGTGTGAATCTTCACACTTAGTTCTGTTGATAACTGAGAGGGGGGGGTGAATCAGTTATCCTAATTATTTCCCTTATTGGAGTTTCTTATTAATTGATGCAGCATTGAATCAAACACAAAAACATTACCATGAAATAAGAAACACATAACACAGTATTTTTGACGTGGAAACCCTGTTAAGGGAGAAAACCACGGGGTGATTAACCCAAAATTATTCTCTGTTAGAAGAATAGGAAATTACAAAATGGCACTTGCCAATTAGGGCTCACTGCCCGAGCACACTGCTCACAAGAGGCCCACTGCCTACAAGAAGACACACTGTCTACAAAGTGATAAGAATCACAGTCTTGAACTGATTGGAAGCATCTGCATATGCTGGAGTTCAGTTCCGGTTAGGCTCAGTACACTGATCTGCTGCACTTCATCTTTCCTCTGTTCTTTATTCTGCTATCCTTTCACATATCGGATCTTTCTTGCTACTTCTGCTCTGTTCTGTACTTCTTCGCATATATCTTCACACCACCACACCCTTCACAACTAAATCCATCCTCTATATATATCCGCACAAGTAATTTCATCACCTTTCTAGTCGACATCCGGAACAGTCTAGTTTCTTACAAACTCTTGTTCTGTTGGCTGAATCCTTCCTTACCAAGCAATGCGGATCAAGTATATACTTGTAGATATCATTAATCATGTCGGCCAAACATGATTCATGCCTTCACAACCTCTATCATCAATAGTAACACATCCGGAAAGTAGTCTGATACTCTGTCAGTCAGTTCTTCCTCTGTTTTCACTGTCTCTCAGGAATCCAGTACTCAACTATTCATATCTTTTTCCTTGTCCATCACCGGAGGCTAAATCCTTGGAATATACCACTCAAGGTAGTCCTCTTGACTTCCCCAAATCCGCACTGCACCAAGACACTTCCTCTGAGAGATCCGGATCAATCTGTCGGACCTTGCCACATGCTCTGTTCTTGTTCACCGGACCACAACAATCTTTATTCTGACTTCCGGTAGAGACACATTATGACTTGCGGATATGTGGGATGACCTTTGTTGCCATCAATGACAACAACCATGAATCCATATAGTGTCTCTTGCCAACAATCTCCCCCTTTGGCATTGATGGCAACACTTAGTGAAAAATGACTAAGTGTTTTCACTATGCTCCCCCTTTGCTGATGCTCTGTCTTTATATACAATTTCTGGAACTCCCCCTTAGTTGGATTCCTCATTTTTCACTGCTCCTCACTCCCCCTTTGACATCAATGGCAAAGGGTAGGGTCCGCACACCAAAATTTTCAAAAATTTTCTATACATAGCCGCATATTTACATACTCACATATACTGAAGAATGTCTGCAAAGGATGTCTGCAATTGGATCATTTCTGTAGCCCAAATTTGCTTCATTCTATCCAAAATTGAAATGTGACCACTCAACAAAAATGCAAAAGCTTCTGCCCGCTTGAGATCTGTCGGATCTTTTGTTTGGGCGGTGGTCTAAGCATCACTGATGGCCTCATGCATAGTTTCCAACTTAGGGATTATAATCCTTCTAAGTTCTCCCATCCAGTTAGTGATATTCTTCCTTTCCTTCTCAAGATTCTTTATTTCATTCAAGACTGCAATAGTCTGACATTCTTGATTTATTATGGAGGAAGAGAGAGGATCAAAACTTTGAGATAAGCTTTGTAGCTTGTCCTGTTCTTCTTTTATTTTCTTATTAATTGCTGCTGTTGCCTTTGACCAGGATATACAAAATTTGTAGATGTCACCGCCATCCTTAAGAGCATTCTCTAAGCTCTTTATTCCAATGCTCACAATCTTCCTATCTTTAGAGATTAATTCTAATACTTCTGAAAATCTTTTATCCAAAAATTCCTTCCGGACCTTTTCTTCAGCTGATTTTTCTAGAGAATCAAAATGTGTATCAACACTGCTGACTAAGGTTTTTAGATTACCGGAAGAGGAGGCTGTCGGATCTATCTGGATTGATGGCATAATCTTTACAAGTACTCTGGAAGCAGCCTCTATCAACTCACAGTCTTCCATATGAGACTTCAGGAGTTTTTCATTTGCCTTGGCATTTGCAAATGAAGCTATCTTCATTGTTTGTACCGGAGAGAGAGAGTCAAAGTCGAATGGGCCTTTTAGAAGCTCCGGTTCATCAATCTCTAAAGTTTCTTTGCTCAAAAATTGTTGAACAGTTTGTGCAGTGTCTCTTGCCGGAGACAGATGTTTCTTTTCTTCTGCAGTCTTGGAACTGTCAACTTCTTTGTCTTTCACCACTGCTTCCTTCTCCTGTAATTTCTCTTCTTCTTTGGATCCGGAGACTGTAGGGGAAACCGGAGGAGAGATGCTAGCTTGTTCATAGGCCACTTCTTCTGGAGCAGAGGGTTCCAAGTCCTCAGCTGTTTCTGTACCTAAGTCCTCAACAACAGGAAGATTGAACCTTTTGAAGGCCTTCCGGAGGATCTCTTCTGTCTCTTGGGCCACTTTGTCAGTCTCACCAAGCATGAGTTGATTCATCCTGGCTTTACTTCTGAACTCATCTTTGCAGTCCTTGAAGATTATGTTCATTGTCTTGGGATCAATTTGAGGATATAGCTGAATAGCTATCTGCTCCCGGATCTCAAGGTCTTTTGCATGAGCATTGTTCTTTCTTACTTCCAATTCCTTTTCTAGGCTTTTAGGAATAAGAGATATGATCTCAATGAAAGCCTTATTATATATGTTCAGATATTTGACTGTGGCTTCCTGCAGAGTCTTTTGGTCAGCCTCACTGAAGTCATCATAAGATTCAGTCATTGGTTGAAGGTTTCCATCCACCGTGACCGACTTGATTACATTCTCTAGAGACAGAGTGGGGTTTTCAACAGATACCTCTCCCATTTCATCCTTGTCTTGTCCTGAGGAGGGTTTACCGGATCCTTTCTTCTTCTGCTTCTTTATTTCTTTTACTCCCTCATCTAACTCTGTTTCCTCTTCATCCTTTTGGCTTTTATAAGCCCTTGTGGCTTTTGTCTTGGATCTTTTACCGGATGCCTGGACTTCCGGTTTTGAACTTTTGGTTGAGGGAGGTGCAGATCTTTTTGATGATCTGGTCCGGGTGGGAGTTTCAACCGGAATACTTTCTTTACTTTTCTCTTCTTCCTCAGCCTTCCTCCTCTTTTCCCAGCTGGCATCAAGTGCCTCTTTTGAGATGCCTAGGCCTTGAGCAATATGCTCAACTTCTTTTCTTACCTTCCTCTTTATCTCCGGTTCCCTGAGTTCTACATGTAACTTTACACTCAGTTCCTCAAAGGTTCCAAACCTTTCTGCCTTAGGATCTTTGGGCTGGCTTAGCATGTGTTGAACATGCAGCTCTACTATCTGTTCATCCACTTCATACCCCATAGGCATGATCCAGACAGTCCTTGGCTCCATTGCCTCCATCAGACACTGATCTGTTTCTACCATGAAGCATACTGTGTCTTTGTATTTTTCAACAAGGGATTGGGGTATTCTTTCTCTTGCATGCATCATGCTTTGGAAGTTCTTGAAGTAACCCCATAGAGCTGTATTTCTTGCTTTTGCATCCCCAAGTCCATGCAAATAGTCTCTGATTTGAATGGCAACCGGTCTGTCATTCTGCCATATCCATCCACTAGATCCGGGAAGCTCATTCATGTAGTAAAAGAAGAGACAAAGGATCAGATTGCCATATTTGAAGGAGTTTTTCTTGTCCTTCTTAATCTTCTGCAGATTTTCAAAGAGTTGGTTTACTAGAAGCTCGCACAAGTCATAGTCTGCATTCTCCTTTAACATCTGATAGGCTGTGTAGATTGCAGTTCCCGGTACTGAATTTTCCCTACTGGAGTGATAGATTTTGTAACCAATTATTATAGCTGCAAATTTGACATCCGGTTCAATGATATCATCAACTATCATAGCTCTCTTGTCAAACTTGGATCCGGTTGCATCACTGACTGTCTGATTTTTGACAGATTTGAGAACAGGTAATCCACCGGATGAGTGCAGACCAGTTACAGCCCTAATTGCGTCCTTGGTGATCTTGAAGGGCTTGTTCAACCATAGGAAGTTGTCATGTACTCTACTTAGTACATACCGGACCCATTCATCTTCTTCAAAATAGGGGAAATGAATGCACTGTGCAAAGTGTTTGTCCTGGATGGCTTTATACTGAGGTTTGATCTCAAAGGAGTCATCTATCAATTGTTTGTGATAGATATCCATCAGTTTTGATTCTCCAAAGTCTTCAAGATTCGCATGGATTTAATCCCTAATATCTTCCGTATGCAATACACCATGAGGAACACTAGAGAAGGCTCCTAGTGGATCTACCTCCAATGATTTGTAAGGATGTTTCTTGAATGAGGGGCGAGGTCTATCAGAGATCTTAACTATATTTGGAGTAGACATTCTTCAAAGATTTGCAGTGAGGTAATGAAAAACGGAGAATACCTTATGCGCCTTCGATTTGCACGGAGTGATTGGATTGATTTCTTTATGCAATGACTTCGGCAAGAGATCCTTGGTGTGCTTGATGAATCTAGTTGCAGAGCTCCACTATTCGCTTCTTCTTGAGTGCAGAATGAGCAAATGACTTTTGAGAAATCCCTTATATTGCTCCGCGAACCCTAATATCTGTCTGCAATAAATGCTTCACCTACATTATTCTAGTTTGCCTTGTCTGGATAGCTTGGAGTATCCCGGATTAGTCCTGATCTGCGAATATCTTCCGGATCTTTCAATCATGAATAAATCGAGGTAACATATTACAAGAACATCCCAAACACTCTGTCCAATCCGCAGAACAAGATAGTGCACTTCCGGATCTCTCCGGACCTTTTTGTAATCCTTTGTGATACTGGAGCATCTCCCTGAACAGGTCTTATTTGATCGATCATAGCTTCTTCATGACTCCATGCAGACCTCTGAAAACTTGACTGAAGCATCTCAAGACTCATATCTGCAAACCCTTTAATCCGCATCTTGTGCCACATTCGCCACCACTTGTTTGGCTGGGGGAACAGGATTTTCTTTGAGTCTCCCCCTGAGCCTGAGCTCACTTTTTAATTTCTGGAAGAAATATCAGCACCAGAGTCTGGTGCGGATCCAACCTCTACATTCTCTGAACTTTTCTTCACCCAAATCTTGCTCATCTGATTCCTAACTTCATCTGCATTCATCTTTTGTTTACCCTTGTCTTGATTCTGATTGTACACCGGACCTCTTTTGTCCTGATTCTTGTTTCTGCAGACTTTAGCATTATGACCGGACCTATTGCAGATTTGGCAAATAACATTTCTTTGCATATTTGACTGATATCCTCTTGATCTGCATTGATTAGCCATATGACCTACTCTATTGCATGTAAAGCATCTACCTTTGAATGATTTGTTTACTTGCATAATTCTGCATTCATGGGATTTGTGTCCATACCTTTTGCAGTTGAAGCACTGTCCGGAGAAGGATGAATTAATCTGATTCATTCTCATTCTGCACTGATTAGCTTTGTGACCAAAGTGGTTGCAGCTATGGCAGTAACCATTGAAGGATGGATATCTTTGAGCATTTGGCTGTCTTACCGGAGGTCTTCTAGGCCTGCTCCTTGGATTTTCTGATCCAAGATTCTTCTGACCGGATCCGGAGCTTTCTCCTTTCTCATATCCCAAACCATACTTGTCATCTGTCCTCTTTTGACTTCCAAGAAGAACTTCAAGTTGAGCAGAACTTATCTTGAATTTCTCTTTATATTCATTTGCTGTTTGAAGGTCTCTTTTGAGAGAGGCAATTTGATCCTCAAGTTTTTCTTCATTATCTTTGGCATCTTCAAGATCAGATTCAAGATGTCTGATAATCCTGTCCATCTAGTGGCATTCTTCTGATTTTTCTTTAAGAGATTGTCTTAGATTGTCTTCAGCCTTTCTTTTTTCTTCAATCTCTTGAGTAAACTTTATAGTTCCTGATTCCATTTCATGTCTTAACATAATGACTTCTTTTGATAACTTTTCACATAACTTGGTTTGCTCAGTCAATTCTTCATTTGTATTGCTTTCTTCACTTTGTCTTGCCAACTGTTGGAGCAGCTCCTTTCTCTTTTTCATAGAGAGACTTAATTTGTCTTTTAATTCTCTCATGAATTCATCAGCCTGTTTGAGTCTTTCCTTTAATTCATTGACTTCAGAATTTGACTGTTCAAGATCCTCAAGAGCAGTCTTGAGTTGCTCCCTTAAACCATATGCATCCATTTGAACTCCCAGATCTTCCTCAAGCTGTTAGGCTCTATTAGGAGGAACTTAGCTCTGATACCAATTGTTGATAACTGAGAGGGGGGGTGAATCAGTTATCCTAATTATTTCCCTTATTGTAGTTTCTTATTAATTTATGCAGCATTGAATCAAACACAAAAACATTACCATGAAATAAGAAACACATAACACAGTATTTTTGACGTGGAAACCCTGTTAAGGGAGAAAACCACGGGGTGATTAACCCAAAATTATTCTCTGTTAGAAGAATAGGAAATTACAAAATGGCACTTGCCAATTAGGGCTCACTGCCTGAGCACACTGCTCACAAGAGGCCCACTGCCTACAAGAAGACACATTGTCTACAAAGTGATAAGAATCACAGTCTTGAACTGATTGGAAGCATCTGCATATGCTGGAGTTCAGTTCTGGTTAGGCTCAGTACACTGATCTGCTGCACTTCATCTTTCCTCTGTTCTTTATTCTGCTATCCTTTCACATATCAGATCTTTCTTGCTACTTCTGCTCTGTTCTGTACTTCTTCGCATATATCTTCACACCACCACACCCTTCACAACTAAATCCATCCTCTATATATATCCGCACAAGTAATTTCATCACCTTTCTAGTCGGCATCCGGAACAGTCTAGTTTCTTACAAACTCTTGTTCTGTCGGCTGAATCCTTCCTTACCAAGCAATGCGGATCAAGTATATACTTGTAGATATCATTAATCATGTCGGCCAAAAATGATTCATGCCTTCACAACCTCTATCATCAATAGTAACACATCCGGAAAGTAGTCTGATACTCTATCAGTCAGTTCTTCCTCTGTTTTCACTGTCTCTCAGGAATCCGGTACTCAACTATTCATATCTTTTTCCTTGTCCATCACCGAAGGCTAAATCCTTGGAATATACCACTCAAGGTAGTCCTCTTGACTTCCCCAAATCCGCACTGCACCAAGACACTTCCTCTGAGAGATCTGGATCAATCTGTCGGACCTTGCCACATGCTCTGTTCTTGTTCACCGGACCACAACAATCTTTATTCTGACTTCCGGTAGAGACACATTATGACTTGCGGATATGTGGGATGACCTTTGTTGCCATCAATGACAACAACCATGAATCCATATAGTGTCTCTTGCCAACAAGTTCTTCAAAAGTTCCAAATTTTTTTGCTTTTGGGTCCTTTGGTTGACTGAGCATGTGTTGAACATGTAGCTCTATGATTTGTTCATCAACTTCATACCCCATGGGCATGATCCATACAGTTCTTGGCTCCACTGCCTCCATTAGGGATTGATCAGTGTCTACCATGAAGCACATTGTATCCTTGTATTTCTCAACTATTGATTTGGGGATTCTTTCTCTGATTTGCATTGTATTTTGAAAGTTTTTAAAGTAACCCCATAGAGCTATGTTCCTTGCCTTAGCATCCCCAAGTTCATGCAAGTAATCTTTGATTTGGACTGCTACCAGTTTGTCATTCTGCCATACCCATCCATTTGATCCGGGCAGCTCATTCATGAAGTAGAAGAATAGACATAATATTAGTGCACCATATTTGAAAGAGTTCTTCTTGTCCTTTTTGATCTTTTGTAAGTTTTCCATTAATTGGCTCAGAAGAATTTCATAGTGATCATATTCTACATTCTTTCTCAGCATCTCATAGGCAGTATATACTATAGTTCCAGGTACTAAATTCTCCCTACTGGAGTGATATATCTTGTATCCTATTATCATAGATGCAAACTTGATATCCGGGTTAGTAATATCTTCAATGGTCATTGCCCTCTTATCAAATTTTGATCTGGTGGCCTTAGTTACAATGTTGTTTTTGATAAATTTGAGGACAGGTATCCCTCCGGAAGAGTATAGACCAGTTACTGCCCTAATTGCCTCCTTTGTGATCTTGCAAGGTCTGTTTAGCCATAGGAAGTTATCATGCACCCTACTCAATACATACTAGACCCATTCATCTTCTTCAAAGTAGGGGAAATAAATGAATTGATCAAAATGTTTCTCTTGGATACCCTTATATTTTGGTTTAAGCTCAAAGGCATCGTCTATCAGTTGTTTGTGATAGCTATCTCTTAGTTTGAATTCCCCAAACTCTTCAATATTTGCATGTATATAAACCCTAATGACTTCTGTGTGCAGAATGCCATGTGGAACACTAGAGAATGCTCCTAAGGGATCTACCTCCAATGATTTGTAAGGATGTTTCTTAAATTCAGGGCGGGGCCTATCAGAAATCTTCACTATATTCAGAGTATCCATTTTTCAAAGGATTTACAGCGAGATATTGAAAACGGAAAATACCTTTTGCGCCTTTCAGTTTCACGGAGTTGGTTGGATTGATTTCTGGATGTAATGACTTCTGCAAATGATCTTTGATGAACTTGAGAGATTTTGTTGCAGAGCTCCACTTTTCGTTTCTTCTTGAATGCAGAATGAATAAGTGGTTAATGAGAAAACCCTTATATTGCTCCACAAACCATAATGTCAGGTTGCAATAAATGCTCGACCTAAGTTATTCCAATTTTGCCTTATTCAGATGACTTGAAGAACCAGATCAATCCTGATCTTTAAACAACTTGCAGATCTGCCAAATCTTAACCATAGTTTGTTTGAATGTTTCCCTTAAGAACCCTTCAATCCGCAACTCTTCTTGTGCCAGTTTTGACACCAATTGACTGGCTGGGGGAACAAGGTTTTCTTTGTGTCTCCCCCTAAGCCAGAGCTCACTTTTTAATTTCTAGAAGGAATATCAGCACCAGAATCTGGTGCAGATCCAACCTCTACATTCTCTATACTTTCCTTTAACCAAATCTTGTTCATCTCACTTTTAACTTCATCTGCATTCACTTTTTGTTTCCCCTTATCTTGATTCTGATTATGATATACCGGACCTCTTTTGTCTTGATCCTTGCTTCTACAGAATCTTGCAATATGACCGGATCTATTGCAAATTTGGCAAACAACATTTCTCTGCATATTTGATTGATATCCTCTTGATCTGCATTGATTAGCCATATGACCTATTCTATTGCATGCAAAGCATCTACCATTGAATGATTTGTTCATTTGCATATTTTTGCATTCATGAGATTTGTGACCATACCTTTTGCAGTTAAAACACTGTCTGGAGAAGGATGAATTAGTCTGATTCATTCTTTTTCTGCATTGATTAGCTTTGTGACCAAAGTGATTACAGCTGTGGCAGTATCCATTGAAGGATGGATATCTTTGAGCATTGGGCTGTCTTACCAGAGGTCTTCTAGGCCTGTTCCTTGGATTTTCTGATCCAAAATTCTTCTGACCGGATCCAGAGCTTTCTCCTTTCTCATATCCCAAACCACACTTGTCATCTGCCCTCTTTTGACTTCCAAGAAGAACTTCAAGTTGAGCAGAACTTATCTTGAATTTCTCTTTATATTCATTTGCTGTTTGAAGATCCCTTTTGAGAGAGACAATTTGATCCTTAAGTTTTTCTTCATTTTCTTTAGCATCTTCAAGATTAGATTCAAGATGTCTGATAATTCTATCCATTTGGTGGCAATCTTCTGATTTCTCCTTGAGAGATTGTCTTAGATTATCTTCAGTTTTTCTTTTCTCTTCAATCTCTTGGGTAAACTTTATAACTCCTCATTCCATTTCATGTCTTACCATAATGACTTCTTTTGATAACTTTTCACATAACTTGGTTTTCTCAATCAGCTCTTCATTTGCATCATTAGCTTCACCTTGTCTTGCCAATTGCTGAAGTAGCTCCTTTCTCTTTTTCATAGAGAGACTTAATTTTTCTTTTAGTTCTCTCATGAAATCATCAGCCTATTTGAGTCTTTCCTTTAATTCATTGACTTCAGAGTTTGACTATTCAAGACCCTCAAGGGCAGTCTTGAGTTGCTCCTTTAAACCATATGCATTCATTTGGATTCTCAGATCTTCCTCGAGCTGTTAGACTCTATTAGGAGGAACTTAGCTCTGATAGCAATTGTTGATAACTGAGAGGGAGGTGAATCAGTTATCCTAATTATTTCTTCTTTCTAAACTTTCTTATTAATCAATGCAGCATTAATTCAAACAAGCAAACATAACCATGAAATGGAGATACACATGACACAATATTTTTGATGTGGAAACCCTGTTAAGGGAGAAAACCATAGGGTGATTAACCCAAAGATTATTCTCTGTTAGAAAAATAAGGAAATACAAAATGGCACTTGCCAATTAGGGCTCACTGCCTGAGCACACTACTCACAAGAGGCACACTACCTACAAGAGACTCACTATCTACAAAAAGAGTGTTATACAATACTTGAACTGATTGGTAGCATCTGCAAATGTTGGAGTTCAGTTCCGGTTAGGCTCAGTACACTGATCTGCTGCACTTCATCTTTCCTCTTCTCTTAAGCTACTTTCTTTCACATACCAGACCTTCCTTACTGCTTCTGCTCTACTCTTTTGCTTTTATTCACATATATCTAACAACCACAACACTTCTCACAACTAAATCCATCTTGTATATATATCCACACAAGTGATTTCATCACTTTTCTAGTCGGCACCCGGAATAGTCAATCTTTTTACAAACTCTGATCTGTCGGCTAAATCTTTGCACACCAAGTAATGCGGATCAAGCATATACTTGTAGAAGTCATTAATCATGTCGGTCAAACATAATTTATGCCTTAAGAACCTTTTCCATCATCAGTAACACATCCAGAAAATAGTTTGATGTTCTATCAGTCAGTTCTTCCTCTGTTCACACTGTCACTCAGGAACCCGGTACTCAAGTATTCATATCTTTTACCTCATCTATCACTGGAGGCTAAATCCTTGGAATCTATCACTCAAGGTAGTCCTCTTGACTTCCCCTAATCCGTACTTCACCAAGATACTTCCTCTGAGAGATCCAGACCTGTCTGTCCGACCTTGCCACATGCTCTGTTCTTGTTTACAAGACCACAACATTCTTCACTCTAACTTTCGATAGAGGCACACCATGTCCTACGGATGTGTGGGATGAATTTTGTTGCCATCAATGACAACAATCATGAATTCATATAGTGTCTCTTGCCAACAGTTGTATGAATAGGTCAAGGTCATCGTGTAGCCTCATATATAGGGTCATCATCATCAGAATGATAAAAGTTCAGGAAGTGATGCACCTGATGATGAAGCGCATGAGTCAGATAAAGTAGATGATGATGCATCATAAAGTAAATATCAGCATCAGATACTTAGTGAAAATAAGTATTCCAAATAGTTGCCAGCTAGCAACTTGTGCCATTTTGATAAAGTTGACATAGTCAAAGAGAAATACTAACTGTAGATATTCATAGACAAATCAAGATCATTGATCTTTTGTAATGGATTCCTCACCTTGTTCTATAAAAGGTGCAGGAATGCCTCATTTCAAATATTTGAAACTTAATTGATAATCGTCTGCTAAAATATTTAGGGCTCATTTCAAAGCTTTTTGTATACATTTATATCCTTAAATACTTAGTGAATGAGAAGACTATTTTGGTTACAATTCAGAGTAAATCTTGAGTAATCAGTGTGTGAATTCTGGATATATGCGGTGATTTGCTGCGTCCCTTGGAGTGCATGTCTGCTTGCATATGTTGTTTTCATACAATTCCTTTGAAGTTAGCATCTACTGTATCTAGCTGTGGAATGTCCTAGTGAACATATGGTTTGGTTTTCTTCTCTTCATGACTGTATCTGATGTACATGTGATTCAATAGTTGAAGGTTCAACATTCATTTGAAGCATTTCTTTCAATTTCTTTAAATTTCAGAGCATTTCACCATCATAATTGCAAATAATTGATAATCTTAAGCAAACAATACAAATATGTGGACATCTCGTAGATAATTGAAAATATTTAGCATATTTGAAGCTAAAGCATCTATAATTGATGAATATCATGCAAATATTTGAGTATAACTGTATCCTTTGATCAAACAATTGTGTAAAATGACCTTTCTGTGAAGAATCTTTGCAGAAACAGATGTCATGATGATGAACTCAACGTAAGGCCCCAAAATGGAAACAGCAACACACATCAACCTCTGAGTAATGTCAGTAGATTAAGACCTAATCAACGAAGACTTGGGATCATGAATTCTTTGAATTCATCATATCTTTCAAGATGAATAAAGGTTAATGTGTACTTTTATTCTATGCTTGTTTGTGACTAACATCATGACCATCAAGTATTTACATAATGCAATCAAAAATATTGTTCTTCCTAGACCATGTTATTAGATTTACCCAAGTACAAAGGTGAAGGAGATTTTTCCAACCACATCAAGGCATACATGGCTATTGATGTCACTTAGATTTGCACCCTGTGTTGAAGCCTATTTGCTACAATAATCAAGTGAAACATGGGAGTGACCTTGAGGTGTGGGACCCTGCAAATGAGATCAAACCTCTAGAGAAGGCTAGTTCCTCTTTTTAAATATGAGATTCAGAGAAAACTATGAATTAAACCTAATCTAATACCATTGGGAAAAGGGAAGAAGGAGAAAATTGAAAAGGGAAAGGTGATACATTAGGTTTAATGTGTTTGGCTCTTAGATTAACCATTCATGCACAGAATAATATCCAACAATAGGAGTGCATACACAACTCATAAACTATTTGTAGAGGTAAAGAAATCTAATTGAAAACCACAGGGAAAGAAACATTCACAAAATAGAGATTCAAACGCCCATGCTACATAGCACAAAAAATTGTATGAGAAGGTAAAATCTATTGTTTATTTATCATTGAGGCAAGATTACAGCTGATACAAGATGTGGCTTTTTAAGACCAATAGCTAACAACAATACATCTGATTTACATGTATATATAGCATTTCATACATTGATTGAAGTCACCCACTGCAATAAATTTGCCCCATGGGCCTGTCAGAAGACATTTTTTCAAAAGGAATGTCTGCTTACATTTGTTCTACAAAACATAAATGTAGAAAATATCTAGGGATGAAGTGGCTAAAGAAAATATATGTTGCATTGAAGACTAGTATCTAATTCATCCACCTACACAATAAATGCACAACAACTTCCTCCAGCTAGGAGTTGACTTGATCCTACAATCATGGCGACTTTATTTTGCCTTATCAGAAAAACCTATCCTTCATGAACTATTTCTATCTTTTCTTTTCCATTAGTCGATGAAACAGGTCGGGCCCCGACAAATTGGGCTTCCTCTGATTGAGCTTCCATGGATCTAGCCTTTGAAAGGTGAAGAAGGAAACCCCAATCTCTAAAGTCCAGAAGGAGCAATAGGGAAACTATCGGGCTTTGGAAATTGGGCCATCACCATGCATCGTGCTTTTGAAAAGAAGAAACGCTTGATCCCTGGCTCCAAAATACTTAGAAGAATTTATGAATCTTTTCATGGATTGGGACTCAAACCTTCTACCTTCCAACAGAAAAGAGGGAGAAGAAAACTCACTTTTCAAAGTCTGAATTATGTAGACACTTTAGAAGTTCGGTGGACTTCGGCAATCAAGCCTTTCGCCTACCACTTGCCAAATGGAAAGAAAAAGACCGCAACCCCAGTCTCTGAGGTTCACAACACTTATAAGCTTCAAATGGAACTGACAGACCTCATTCATTGGGCCTTCTACCTAATGCCTTCCAAAAAGGAGGAAGAGCACCTGTAACACTTAGAAACATTGTAGCTTGTCAGGCTTCTGCAATCAGACCTTCCACCTTCTGCCTTCAAAAAATAAGGAGGAAGAGGAACCTTCCAAACTCTGGTGCCTAAAACACTTAGGCAATTTCAATAATGAACTGAGGTGGATTTTGGAACTGATAAGAATGGCATGACAAAGAGGAGAACCCTGAACTCTAAAACTCTGAAAAGGCAAAAAATACAAGGAAAACACCTAGGATTTTTTAACTTAGCCATTTGGGGGGCTTTTTTCCTTGTACTTCAAAAGGGAAAACACTAAAATTTCATAGATCCTTGGGCTATTTGGCCTGAAGGCAAAATAGGGCAACAACTATCATCCATGATCTCCTCCCTTTTGAAGCCTTAGTGGCTAAAATCTTCCCCAAGAACATCATGAAGGCATTGATTTAGACTTGTAATACAAGTTTCTAGAAGCATCCATCCATTCATTTTTCCAATTGGTGAATGAGTTTGTCAAAGCCTTTAACATAAGACAATAGCTAAAATCTAGAATTAGAGAGTTTCTTCATACCAGACAAGACTCTCATGAATCGCTAGCATAATGCATCACTTAATGGAGACAAGTGTTTTATGCTTTGTCTAATGCTTCTCTCATGAACTCTAGGGAACTTGGCAACATGTTCCTCCATTTATTGAACATTTCATTCAAGAGGAGGTTTAGAAATTCCCTTGTCATAGCTATCATGATGTCATGGAGTGCCTTATGCCTTGATCAAGAAACTATTGATAGTTGTATAAAGGTCTATGATGCTCATATCAAATGAATATGAAACAACACAAACCACACTAGTAATTTTTCAAGTAAAAATGTTAATAGTGGACCACAAAATCCATTCCATAAAAACACCAATGTAGACACCATCAACCTCCTCCACCATTAATAAGTACAAAGAGACACAATATTCAACCCCCACAAGATGATCCTATTCTCTTTTGTAAATTTCATAAGCTTAATGGGCATGACACATCAACTTACAAAGAATATAACAAGCTTGTTCAATGCTTTCTTAAGAGCCACTAATAATTATTTTTCAAATTATTCTTGCATTCACATAACTTAATACCTATACCTTATCCTTGTCCACATGCTCATTACAACTTCCCTAATTAGGGTATGTTGGGCCTTATCTAACTCAACAAAGACTAGGAAATCTATAATACATATGGGCCTAGAAAATCTAACCCCACTCATAGAAATCCTTATGATTTAGAGTTTCACTCAAATTATGGACCATCTAAGGAACTCTCTGACTCAAAAGAGTTCTCTCCTTGATACCATAGGTTTAGGACATATAGTAGAACCTACTTCATCTTTTTTGTGTTAACAACATCAACCACAATCTTTATCCACCTAGATTTTCTCCTAAGGATATTTTCTTCTCATTTTATGCCTAACAATTACCTTCAAATGACAAGATGTCTAGACAAGGTAATTATACCCTTTATCTATAGGTCCAGGTTTATGATAACCATATTAAGCAAGTTTTGATTGATTATGGTGTTACAATCAATATGGTCCTCCTATACCTCCTTCAAAGAATGGGATATGATGAGTCACACATTATCCATACCAATGAGACCCTAAAATATTATAACAACTTAAATACTTGCACTCAAAAATATTATGATCCTTATCATTGTTGGCCCTATGACCTTAACCATATAATTCTTTGTCATATATATAAATACTAGCTGTAGCATGATTTAATGGTGACCATGGATACATTGAAGGAAACCCATCCCCTCTACATTATTTCAAGAGATGTATTTTCTCCATCTTAGCTAAATTCACATTATCAAGGGTGGTCCTAATCCTTTCATTTCTCACCAAGTTGAAAGACAAAGATAGAGATCCAACACCACTAAGACCTTTAGGCCTTCCATCGATCAAGCAAAATCTAGTACAATCCAAACCATGAGAACTATTCCTAAAACTAAACCTACAATAAAAATCAAGGAAATTAAGACCCCTCAAGAAGATCTCAACACAATAACTACTTACTAAAATCATTTAGCAGTTGGAATAGGATCAATCAATCATCTTTCCATTTGATCCTGAGTTAATGGGTACTTATGCACCACTAATCCTTGCATCTACTCCCACCTAGGATATCCCAAATACCTTTGTAGTTTGAACCTTGACATATAAAGATCCTCCTTATCAAAAGGCCAATCAACCTATTCCTATGTGTCCTATCTTGGACTAGTAGGAGGATAAACCTTATAAAACAACCTTCCCTATTTAAGAGGTGGTCCTTCAAGTATTTGATCATAGATGGATGAACCTAGCTTCAGTTGGCTACACTCTTGTATCCCTACCAAATCATTCACTTATGCACATGAATAGAAAAATGAATTTGCACATTACATATTAGCTATATTTCATGCATAGACAACACCTCATGCATGGATATACCCATTTCTTAACACTATTTTAGACTGTGGTTTTTTGTTTCAAACCCCATAAGTATAACCTCATTATCCTACTTTCTTTATCCCAAGAAAATGATTGAATCTAGTATATCCTCATACTACTTCCATCTCACCTAATTATCCATTTAGGTTTACAATCTACCTAGAAGCTAAGTATCACCCTCCAAGTTTATAACTTATCAAGAGTTACGTCCCAAAGAGTTAGCCTACTACTCAGACAAGTTGACAAAAGGGGAATCATTAAAATCCATTCAAGTCAAAATATTTTATATGTTTATTCCACTCACCTTCTTCGCCCTTTGATGGTGAGTCCTCCATCTACCTAGTTGTGTGGGGTAGGGATAATGAGATGTAGTGTTGTTTCTTTCCTAGTCTAGCCTTCATTGACAAGCCTTTACATCCTTCTAGTTTCATGGGGCTAGGCTTAAGGGGTAACAACACAAAAAGAAAGTCAAATAAAAAATCATAAATAAATATCAAAATCAAAGGAAAAAAGAAAAATCATGAGAAAAATAAAATAAAAAGAAAAGCTTTCCAAGATGGCATAGATAGAAATCTATTCCTTAAGAGGTACATATGTTGAGTATTATTTGCATGATGAAGATTTTAGTAAGGTGTATAAATCAACAACTCAAGGTAACCCTAATGAGTTTGAGATTCTTAGATGGGCTTCTTTATAAAGAAAAATAATTTGTGTACATAGAGAAGGAAAAGTAATGCTCATTAGAGAGGCACTACCTCATGGGTGGCTAGGAACTTTGGGTGTCAAAAATTATGGAAAACCTTCAACAAAATGTTTGTTGGCATTAATTGTAAGTGGATGTCTCTAAATTCATAAGAGTTTGTCAGTTGTCAAGTTTTAGCAAGCCCAACAATAGGAAACTTGGGTTGGAATAACCATTACTAATGCCTCAAAGGCCATGGGAGATCATATCAATAGACATTATAGGTGGATTGTGAAAGACAAAACATGGTAATGACTATCATTTTTCTAAGATGTGCATACTTGTTGCTTGCAAAAAGACAATAACCAGAAGTGATGTAATTGAGTTAAATTCTTTAAAAATGTATGGATTCACTTAAAACTAATAGAAAGTATTATTTTAGGTCATGATACAAGGTTTCTAAGCAAGTTTTGGTGCAAATTATGGAGTAGAATGAATACTAAGTTGAAGTGGTCTATGACATTTCATCCTCAAATGTGATGTAGGAGCATCCCTGGTTCAAGAGAAATCTTGCATCAACCAAAAACCTTTGCAGTTTAGTTTGTTTCCTTTCATTTCCAGTTTAATTCAAGTGGTTTAGTCAATAGCAGTTTCTATATTTTGGTCCACATTCTACCATAGTTACATCTTAGACCTTGCGGAGATGGATTTAACATCTAG
Source organism: Cunninghamia lanceolata (assembly GCA_027924645.1). Classification (NCBI taxonomy): domain Eukaryota; kingdom Viridiplantae; phylum Streptophyta; class Pinopsida; order Cupressales; family Cupressaceae; genus Cunninghamia; species Cunninghamia lanceolata. Next base: position 5,938,548 of record BSBN01000054.1, read on the forward strand.
ATTCATTCATCTACAACATATCTTAATGACACATCATTCAATGTTGTTTGGTTCGTGGCTGACCTTCCCCAAGATCTACACAACATTCCCTTCATTTACGGAGGAGTTCTATTCATTTAGGGCTGACCTATCCATGTACACACATTACAACTCTTCATTGGAGTTTGTGATCTTCCTTGGCGGATGCAGAGGAATCTAATGTTCTAAATATGATATATAATCATGTAATAGATCCCTAGGAAAGTAGTGATTCACATAGTGGTAGTTTCATAGTTTGAATTTGTATGAAACAACTTCAAAGCTATATCCTATGCATATTTTGATATTCTGTAATCAGGCCTGTGAGCCCTAATTGTAAGCCAACATGTTGCTGACCAATTTGTATTTGAATTCTAGGATATACAGAATGACTGAATCTACATTTGTTCCATATTTTTTAGTTGTTTCTATTGTGTTACTCTAGTTGGATGGTCGGGATAGTTCTCTTTTTGAGGACTCTCTTAATCGTGACTGCACCAAGTGGTATCAGAGTGAAAGTTTGAATCTTTGGGAGTGCATTGAGTGAAGTTGGCGAAGGAATTCTATAAGATTTTGCTATGGACATATCCCTAAATTGAAGTAGGTTACTTGTGTCACAACTGATTGTCGATTATGAGGCAGTTGTCACATTGTAGCCTGATCGTTGAACTTGAGGCAGTTTGCACTTGATCCTAGGAAGATGGCATTGAGGAGAATTCCTATTGTTGGAACAATGGATGGAAGAATGGATGAGATGATGGAAATGATGAAAATAATGAGAATTCAATTGGATGTTGTCGAAGAAGACATGCGAAGAGGATTGACACCTAGAACTAATGTTGAAAGTGATGATGAAGAGGAATTTTAATCTATTGAACAAATTGGCAAAACCCTAGAAGATGATGAAGAAGAAGAATCAAATCAAGTCAAGATGTTGCGAGCTATTTCAAAGATTGGGAAGAGACCTAGAGTTGATGTTCCTAACTACACTGGCAATTTGAATCTTGAAGAGTTGATTGATTGGATAAATGACATGGAAGAATACTTTGAGTATGAAGAAGTCGAAGATTCAAAGAAGGTGAAATTTGTAAAGACAAAGCTGAAAGGAAATGCTGCTATATGGTGGAAACAAGTTTAGTTGGATGGAAATAGAAGAGGAAAAGAAAAGATTACAAAATTGGATAGGATGGTGACGAATTGAAGAATCAATTTGTACCTGCTAACTATGAGTTGGAACTGTTGAAAAGATTGCAAAACCTAAGACAAAAGGAGAAATCTGTGAAGGAGTACACTAAAGAATTTCATAAGATGGTCATAAGGACAAGACATAGTGAAGCAAGCAAGGAGAAAGTGGACAGATACATCAATGGAATGAGATTGAACATTCAAGAAGAATTGAGTTTGGTAAGGATGACAACACTGGAAGAGGCATACCAATTTGCCCTAAAAGTGGAAGAGAAGTTGAATAAGAGGCATGATCAGAGATAGAGAGGTAGAGGAGGTACATTTTAGAGAGGTAGAACACTTTTTGGAGGAGAGAGACCATTTGTGAAGTAGAACAAACAAGAGAATACCTTCAAGAAGGAGGATATAGATAAAAATGCATACCAGAGAAATGATAGAAATTTCTATTGCAGAGGAAACCCTAGTGCATACTGGAGTGAAGGATACAAAAGAGAAGGAAGAGGACCTAATAGGAGAGCATTTAGAGGAACCTATTTCAAGTGTGGAGGTGAAGGAGATAGAGCATTTGAATGTAATCAAGGGAGTACAAGCAAGAGAATGGAGAAATGTGGAAGAGTAGCCTATGTGGAAGAAGAACCTGTTGGATCACCTAGTTCAGTTGGTAAACCTGAGAAAGGAGAATCACTTGTTATGAGGAGAGCACTATTTCAAGCAAAGGCAAATGAGGAACCATCGCAGAGAGAAAGTTTGTTCAGAACCAAATGCAAATCAGGAGGTAAATGTTGTAAAGTTGTAATTGATAGTGGTAGTTCTAATAACCTAGTTTTAGATGAGATGGTGACTAAACTAAAGTTGGAAATATTGAAACACTCTAAGCCCTATTAGATAGCATGGATTTAGGATGATCATAAGGTACTTGTGAGTGAACAATGTTTCGTGAAATTTCATATTTAATCATATCATGATGAAGTATTGTGTGATATTATGCCTATGGATGTTTGTCATATTTTATTGGGTAGACCTTGGCAGTATCATAGAAAAGCTATACATGATGGGAGAAAGAATACATACACTATAACATCAAATGGAAAGAGAATTACTTTGATTCCTTTGGAAAATCATCCTAAAAGTGAAGTATGTGGAAATGCTAGAATCTATTTGGTAGATGGAAGAAAATTTCTAGATGGTTTGAGACATGAGAATATGTGTTATGCATTGATTCCTAAGAAGCCTGAAGTTATGAAGACAAGAGAATCACAATCAAAGGAGATAACTGAGTTGCTGATAGAGTATGAAGATATCATATAAGACAATGTACCTAAAGGATTGTCATCGATTAGAAGTATCAGTCATCACATGGATCTTATACTTGGAGCTAGTTTGCCTAACAAAGCAGCACACAGAATGACACAAGCAGAAAATGAAGAATTGAATAGATAGATACAAGAGTTGTTGAGGAAGGGTTTGATTAGAGAAAGTTTGAGTCCATGTGCAGTACCTACAGTATTAGCACCAAAGAAAGATGGAGAATGGAGAATGTGTAAAAACTCTAGAGCAATCAACAAGATCATAGTTAAGTATAGCTTTCCTTTACCTAGGATGGATGATATCATGGATTGTTTGAGTGGAGAAAAATGTTTCACAAAGATATATTTGAAGAGTGGATACCATCAAATTAGAACTAGAGAAGGAGATGAATGTAAGATTAATTTTAAGACAAATGAGGGACTATATGAATGGTTAGTGATGCCTTTTGGATTGACAAATGCACCAAGTCCTTTCATGAGATTGATGAATGAAGTTCTGAAGAAATTCTTGGGTAAGTTTGTTATTGTATACTTGGATGACATTCTCATTTTTAGTAAGACAAAAGAACATTTGTAGCACCTTAGACAAGTATTGCAGAGACTAAGAGAGGAGAAATTGCTGATAAACATCAAGAAATGTAGCTTCATGAAGGAAGAACTAGTGTATTTGGGATTTGTGATTTCTGTAGAAGGATTGAAGATGGACCCTGTGAAAGTTAGAGCAATTGTTGAATTGCCTACACCAAAGAGCATTAGAGAGGTTATATCATTTCATGGATTAGCTACTTTCGACTAGAAGTTCATCAGAAATTCTAGTTCAGTATGTAACCCTATGATAGAGACCATGAGAGGTGATAGAAAAGATTTCAAGTGGACATCAGGAGCAGATAAAAGTTTTGAATTGTTGAAGTAAAAAGAGACAGAGCAACCTGTGTTGGCATTACCAGATTTCAATAAGGTATTTCAAGTGGATTGTGATGCAAGTGGGAATGTAATTGGAGCAGTGTTAACTCAAGAAGGTAGACCTATAGAATATTTTAGTGAGAAGTTGAATGATGCAAGGAGAAGATATTCAGTTTATGATCAAGACTTCTATGTCATAATTCAAGCCTTGAAGAAGTGGAGACATTACTTGTTGCCTAAGGAGTTCGTGTTGTATACAGATCATCAAGCTTTGTAATATTTGAAGAGTCAAGGAAAGTTGAATCAGAGACATATGAGATGGGTAGAGTTCATGCAGAGTTATAGTTTTGTGTTGAAGCATAGGAGTGGAAAATCAAACAAAGTTGTGGATGCATTGAGTAGAAGAAGGAACTTGTTGATAGAGATGAGAGTTGAAGTGATAGGATTTGATGAACTGAAGAACCTGTATGAGGAAGATCTTGATTTTGTAGAACCTTGTAAAGCATGCAAGGAACCTGTTGTGATAGATAGGAGTAAGTGGTTAGACTATTTCATTCAAGAAGGCATGTTGTTCAAAGGAAATCAATTATGCATACCTAGAAGTTCAATGAGAGACAATTTGATCAAAGAAAAGCATAGTGGTGGATTGGCAGGACACTTTGGCATTGATAAAACAATGCCTTTAGTGAGTGAAAATTACTTTTGGCCTCAAATACATATGGATGTTAGGAAATTTGTGTAAAGTTGTAGAGTTTGTCAAGTTGTAAAAGGGAATAGTTAGAACACTGGATTGTATAAACCCTTGACAGTACCGGAAAGACCTTGGGAAGACATAAGTATGTATTTTGTAATAGGATTGCCTAAGACACAAAGAGGACATGATTCTATATTTGTAGTGGTGGATAGATTTTCAAAGATGGCACATTTCATACATTGTAAGAAGACAATTGATGCAGTGCACATAGCTGACCTATTTTTCAAGGAGATTGTGAGATTGCATGGATTACCTAAGAGCATAATTTCAGACAGAGATACAAGATTTCTTGGATATTTTTGGAAGACACTTTGGAAGAAGATGAAGAGAGATTTGAAGTTTAGTTCAATATTTCATCCACAACATGATGGATAGATAGAGGTAGTGAATAAGAGTTTGGGAAACTTGTTGAGATGTCTGGTTGGAGAGAAGGTAGGAAGTTGGGATTTGATTCTTTCACAAGCAGAGTTTGCATACAATAATTCAGTGAATATGAGTACTAGAAGAACACCTTCCGAGATTGTTATCAGAGTAAACCTTAGAGGAATAGCAGAATTGAGGGCTATCAGTATGGCAGAAAAGGGAAGTGCAGAAGCACAAGAATTTGTAGGACATATGGAGATAGTACATAATTAGGTAAAGAAGTAATTGGAAGAGATGAACAACAAATATAAGGAACAAGCAAATGAGAAAAGAAGACATAAGGAATTTGTAGTTGGAGATGAAGTGATGGTGTACTTGAGAAAAGAAAGATTTCTAGTTGGGACATATAACAAGTTGAAGATGAAGAAGTTTGGACCTTGTAGGATACTCAAAAAGTTTGATTCAAGAAATGCATATGAAGTAGAGTTACCAAAGACATTGAATATATCACCTATTTTCAACATTGCAGACATATATCAGTATCATGAAGTAGAGTTCAGTGATAGTATTGAAAAAGACTTGAAGAAGCAGTTACCACAATAGGCACTAGAGCAGATTGAAGACATTTTGGAAAATAGAGTTGGACGCAACACTAGAGGAAGACAATACAAAGAATACCTTGTGAAGTGGAAGGGCAAACTGACAGAAGATTCATCATGGATTTCTCAGGCTAAGGTGGACCATTTTGGTTTTCCTCTAGCCCTAGCAAAGTGAGGGACTCACTTTTTCAATAACCCCAGATGTCTGATGCAAGAGCATCCCTAGTTCAAGAGCAATCTTGCATCAACCAAAAACATTTATAGTTCAGTTTGTTTCCTTTCATTTCCAGTTTAGTTCAGGTGGTTCAATCAATAGCAGTTTCTATATTTTGGTCTGCATTCTACCGTAGTTGCATCTCAGACCTTGTGGAACTAGATTTAACATCTAGATTCATTCATCTACAACATATCTGAAATTCATAGTATTTGGATCAATTAACAGAAAGATATCGCTATCAGAAGATCGACTGTTTTCTCATAACAGAGCACCCTGGTAGTCTAAGACAATCAACTAAATGAGAAGACCTAGAGAGCATTTCATGACCTTTGAAGCTTAATGACACATCATTCAATGTTGTTTGATTCGTGGCCGACCTTCCCCAAGATCCACACATCATTCCCTTCATTTACGAAGGAGTTCTATTCATTTAGTGCTGACCTATATGTGTACACACGTTACAACTCTTCATTGGAGTTTGTGATCTTCCTTGGCCAATATGGAGGAATCTAATGTTCTAAATATGATATATAATGATGTAATAGATTCCTAGGAAAGCAATGATTCACATAGTGGTAGTTTGATAGTTTGAATTTGTGTGAAAGAGCTTCAAAGCTATATCCTGTGCATATTCTGATATTCTGTAATTAGGTCTGTGAGCCCTAATTGTAAGCCCACATGTTGCCGATCGATCTATATTTGAATTCTATGATATACTAAATGACTGAATCTACATTTGTTCCATATCTTTGAGTTGTTTCCACTATCTTACTCTAGCTACAAGATCGGGATAGTTCTCTTTTTGAGGACTCTCTTAATCGTGACTGCACCAAGTGGTATCAAAGCAAAATTTTGAATCTTTGGGAGTGAATTGAGTGAAGTTGGTGAAGGAATTCTCTAAGATCTTATTGTGGACATATCACCAAATTGAGGCAGGTTACTTGTGTCACAACCGATCGCTAATTGTGAGGCAGTTGTCACCTTGTAGCTCGATTTCCAAACTTGAGGCAGTTTGCACTTGATCCTAGGAGGATGCCGCCAAGGAGAATTCTTGCTGTTGGAATAAATGACTGGAAGAATGGATGAGATGATGGAAATTATGAAAATAATGAGAATTCAATCAGATGTCGTCAAAGAAGACAGGCAAACAGGATCGACGCCTAGACCAAATGTTGAAAGTGATGTTGAAGAAGAATTTCAATCTGTTGAACAAATTGGTGAAACCCTAGGAAGTGATGAAGAAGAAGAAGAATCAGATCAAATCAAGCTGTTGCGAGCTATTTCAAAGATTGGGAAGAGACCTAGAGTTGATGTTCCTAATAACACTGGCAATTTGAATCCTAAAGAGTTGATTGATTAGATAAATGACATGGAAGAATACTTTGAGTATGAAGAATTTGAAGATCTGGAGAAGGTGAAATTTGCAAAGACAAAGCTGAAAGGACATGCTGCTATATGGTGGAAAGAAGTTTAGTTGGATAGAAATAGAAGAGGAAAAGAAAAGATTACAAAATGGGACAGGAGGGTGATGAAATTGAAGAATTAGTTTGTACCTGTTGACTATGAGTTGGAAATTTTGAAAAGATTGCAGAACCTGAGACAAAAGGAGAAATTTGTGAAGGAGTATACTGAAGAATTTCATAAGGTGATCATAAGGAGAGGACATAGTAAAGCAAGAAAGGAGAAAATGGCCAGATACATCAATGGATTGAGATTGAACATTCAAGAAGAACTGAGTTTGGTAAGGATGACAACACTGGAAGAGGCATACCAGTTTTCCCTAAAAGTGGAAGAGAAGTTGAATAAGGAGCATGATCAGAGACAGAGAGGTAGAGGAGGTAAATTTTAGAGAGGTAGAACACTTTCAAGAGGAGAGAGACCATTTGCAGAGTAGAATAGACAAGAGAATACCTTCAAGAAGGAGGACATAGATAATAATGCATACTAGAGAGACGATAGAAATTTCTATTGCAGAGGAAACCGTAGTGCATATTGGAGTGAAGGATACCGAATAGAAGAAAGAGGACCTGATAGGAGAACATTCAGAGGAACCTATTTCAAGTGTGGAGGTGAAGGACATAGAGCATTTGAATGTAATTAGGGGAGTACAAGCAAGAGAATGGAGAACAGTGGAAGAGAAGCCTATGTGTAAGAAGAACCTGTTGGATCACCTAGTTTAGTTGGTAAACTTGAGAAAGGAGAATCACTTGTGATGAGGAGAACATTATTACAAGCAGAGGCAAATGAGGAACCACTACAGAGAAAAATTTTATTTAGAACTAGATGCAAATCAGGAGGTAAATGTTGTAAAGTTGTAATTGATAGTGGTAGTTTTGATAACCTAGTTTTAGAGGAGATGGTGACTAAACTGAAGTTGGAAAGATTGAAACACCCTAAGCCCTATCAGATAGCATGGATTCAGGATGATCATAAGGTACTGGTGAGTGAACAATGTTTCATGAAATTTCATATTGGATCATATCATGATGAAGTATTGTGTGATATTATGCCTATGCATGTTTGTCATATTTTGTTGGGTAGACCTTGACAGTATGATAGAAAAGATATACATGATGGGAGAAAGAATACATACACTATAACATCAAATGGAAAGAGAGTTACTTTGATTCCTTTGGAAAATGATCCTAAGAGTGAAGTATGTGGAAATACTAGAATTTGTTTGGTAGATGGAAGACAATTTCTAGATGGTTTGAGACGTGAGAATATGTGTTATGCCTTGATTGAAGCTTGAAGTCCTGAAGACAAAAGAATCACAATCGGAGGAGATAACTGAGTTGATGACAGAGTATGAAGACATCTTATCAGATAATGTACCTGAAGGATTGCCGCCAATTAGAAGTATCAGTCATCACATGGATCTTATACTTGGAGGTAGTTTGCCTAACAAAGCACCACACAAAATGACACTAGCAGAGAATGAAGAATTGAATAGATAGATACAAGAGTTGTTAAGGAAGGGTTTGATCAGAGAAAGTTTGAGTCCTTGCATGCGGTACCTTAATTATTAGAACCAAAGAAAGATGGAGAATGGAGAATGTGTATAGACTCTAGGGCAATCAATAAGATCACAGTTAAGTATAGGTTTCCTTTACCTAGGATGGATGATATCATGGATTGCTTGAGTGGAGAAAAATATTTCACAAAGATAGATTTGAAGAGTGCATACCATCAAATCAGAATCAGAGAAGGAGATGAATGGAAGTCTGCTTTTAAGACAAATGAGGGACTGTATGAATGGTTGGTGATGCCTTTTGGATTGACAAATGCACTGATTACTTCCATGAGATTGATGAATGAAGTTCTAAAGAAATTCTTGGGTAATTTTGTTATTGTATTCTTGGATGATATTTTGGTTTTTAGTAAGACAAATGAAGAACATTTTCTGCTCCTTAGACAAGTATTACAGAGACTGAGAGATGAGAAATTGTTGATAAACATTAAGAAATGTAGTTTCGTGAAAGAAGAACTAGTGTATTTGGGATTTGTGATTTCTACAGAAGGATTGAAGATGGACCCCGAGAAAGTTAGAGTAATTATTGAATGGCCTACACTAAAAATAATTGGAGAGGTTAGATCATTTCATAGATTAGCTAGTTTCTACAAGAAGTTCATCAAAAATTTCAGTTCAGTATGTAACTCTATGACAGATACCATGAGAGGTGATAGAAAAGATTTCAAGTGGACATCAAGAGTAGGTAAAAGTTTTGAATTGTTGAAGAAGAAAGTGACAGAGCAACCTATGTTGGCATTACCATATTTCAATAAGGTATTTCAAGTGGATTGTGATGCAAGTGGGAATGTAATCGGAGCAGTGCTAAGTCAAGAAGGTAGACCTGTAGCATATTTTAGTGAGAAGTTGAATGATGCAAGGAGAAGATATTTAGTTTATGATCAAGATTTCTATGCCATAATTCAAGCCTTGAAGAAGTGAAGACATTACTTGTTGCCTAAGGAGTGCGTGTTGTATATAGATCATCAAGCTTTGCAATATTTGAACAGTCAAGGAAAGTTGAATCAGAGACATATGAGATGAATAGAGTTCACGCAGAGTTATACATTTGTGTTGAATCATAGGAGTGGAAAATCAAACAAAGTTGTGAATGCATTGAGTAGAAGAAGAAACTTGTTGACAAAGATGAGAGTTGAAGTGATAGGATTTGATGAATTAAAGAACTTGTATGAGGAAGATCTTGATTTTGCAGAACCTTGGAAAGCATGTAAGGAACCTGTTGTGACATATAGGAGTAAGTGGTTTGACTATTTCATTCAAGAAGGCATGTTGTTCAGAGGAAATCAGTTATGCATACCTAGAAGTTCAATGAGAGACAACTTAATCAAAGAAAAGCACAGTGGTGGATTGGAAGAACACTTTGTCATTGATAAAATAGTGGCTTTGGTGAGAGAATATTACTTTTAGCCTCAAATACATATGGATGTTAGGAAATTTGTGTAGAGTTGTAGAGTTTATCAAGTTGCAAAAGGGAATAGTCAGAACACTGGATTGTATAAACCTTTGATAGTACCAGAAAGACCTTGAGAAGACATAAGTATGGATTTTGTAAAGGGATTGCCTAAGACACAAAGAGGACATGATTCTATATTTTTAGTGGTGGACAGATTTTCAAAGATGGCACATTTAATACCTTGTAAGAAGGTAACTGATGCAGTGCATGTAGCTGACCTATTTTTCAAGGAGATTGTGAGATTGCATGGATTACCTAAGAGCATTGTATCAAGAAAAATGTGGAATAATATCAATGATTAATAATAACCCAATAACTCAATAGAAATTGCAATAATCAAGATTTAAAACAAAGAACAAACCCTGCAAACCTTATTACTTCGCAGCTTCCATTGTTCGCCTAATCTCAATTGATCTTTCGTGTGAATGAAGCCCTCAGAAACTGCACTTCTTTTCTTTGTTCTTCAAAATGACAATAGAGAAATGGCTATGATAGTTCTTGTAATGAAGAGGAGCTTCAATACAATAAAAAGACTGATCACAAGCTATGGATATGGTGTTGGGTGCCAAAGGCATGCTGTGAATTCTGTAGAGTAAGTTTACTAAAAGCTTGGATGACTGAAATGGAGGAAAAAGGTTGTACTTATAGACTTGAGAAAAAGAAGATCAATGGTTGAGAATGACCAAGAGGATCAATGGTTGAGGAAGCTTGAGAGATGTTCGCGAATAGGAAGAGGACAAGTGTCCTGGTCTTTCATGCATTAGAGGAGTTAACAGAAATAGATTGATGAGTTAACTGAGTGGACTGATCAGTTAATAGAATAGACTAATCAGTTAAGTGAATTGATTGATTAGTTAACTGATTTGAAGTGGAGGATAAATAGGACATGTGTGAGGAAACAATTAATTAAACATTAAAATATTTAATTAAGTGTGCACATGGGTTTGCATGAATTATTTTTTGTTTTAATTCACTTTTAAGAGGAAATAGATAATTTAAATAAATGTTTTGATTTATTTAAATATAGAGGATGTTAAGTTTAGAAGAACTTAATTAAATAATTGGAAATTATTTAATTTAGAATGACTTTAGAAGAGATAATTAAATAATTTGATATTATTTAATTTAGAGAGATTTTGGAGGAATTTAATTAAATAATTTGATATTATTTAATTTAGAAGAACTTGAAGGATTTTAATTAAATAAATGAATTTATTTAATTATGTGGAGGAATGTGAATCAGATAAATAAATTGATTTGTTTATTTATTGATAGAGGAATTAAACTAAAATAAATATTAAGAATATTTATTTAGACAGAGTCATGTCATTTTTAGGTGTATACATTTTGCCCCTCTTTGATGTTGTTGGTGTTTATTTCTGAATCGGCATATGGGTTTGCCAGTTCCAATGTACAGGCAGACTCAGCCAACAGATACGAGAGGTTGCGTGAGCTGCCTCCCCTTCACTTCTAGTTCTGCCGCACCAAGGGGTATCCCTATAGCTAAAGATGTAACATTGACTAGCCCAATGACAGAAAGATTTAGCTTGACAACAACAGGCAAAATACTCTCATGTGTGGACCAAGATGTGCATGATACATCGCAAGCTTGGCAACATTCTTGGACATATTTGTTTGGTTGTGGATGAGAGTATGCAGGGGTCCTAATCCTACTCCTACAACTAACAAGTTGGAAATATGAATGGATTGGTTTGATGGTTTGGATGCAAGATAGGGGTTTTGGATCATAACTACTTCACAAGAAGCATACCGGTGCCTATCTCAGGGCAAGGAGTCAACTAGGCATATACAAGAGAATGACTTGCAACTAACATTTGAGTTTCAAGGGGTTAGGACTGGTATTTGCCTTACAAACACCACCCAAGGATAAGTATTTAACTGTCTCTACTTATGAATATCCCAGCTGACATACAATCTTCTCCACACTTTAACCTAAAACAATTTAATCCACTCCTTGAATGGAAGTTATAGATTAAGCATGTGGTACAGCAAGACTATACCCTAGAATCTAAGAAACCCTTAGCAACCAGATTCAAAAGAAGAAAATGCATACAACAAATGAAGACAAACAAATAAACACAAGCAATAATGTATTTTTCATATACAATGACAAGAAACTGAATATATGTGCAAGATACACTTCAGATGCAACTCATAAACTCCATAGAGATACAACAGACAGGAAATGCTCTGTATTTCATTATTCACACAAAAAATTGCCCAAGTCTTCAACAACCCCCAAAGAGTAACACAGCTTGCTTTTTTATACCAAGACTGTAAAACTCAGTAAAATTAATTACAAGGCAAATCAAAAATCTGCTAGATACAATGGAGGAGAAATGGCACTCAGAAACAGTAAATACAATAGAGAGACAAAAAGGAATGAGCAGGTGAACGCAGGATTTGCACCGCCGCCCATGGATTTTCTTCATAAATCAGGTGGTTGACTTGTCAACTCCATCGATCATCCTTTGCAAGTCTGCCATTATTTCCTCACCTACCCACAGGCCCCTTTGAAATGTAGCAGCGGATGCATCTGTTGTTTTCCTGCTCAAAACCGATTGCAAATACACAGGAAAAAACCTTCACTGTGGGTTCAAAACATGGCCGTCAATCTACTCCCATCACCAGGATCAACAGCTCCCAAAAAATGTTGAAAAGTCGCCAACCAATGATTATGTGCCACGTAGGCACTCCATGTTCCTATCACTGACTTTTTGCTTTCTCCATTTTTCCATTTTGCCCTTGTATATGCATGTTTAAATGCATATACAATCGTCTGATATACAAGCCAGACCTCAAACACTTACCTGCCACATTTGATTTCCCCATCGAATCTGAAATGCATATGTTTCATTGCACCTGTCGCAATGTATATCTGCATATACATTCACCTTATACATACAAGGTGCAGATTTCAAATTTTCATAAAGCATGCTGAAGTTGCTTTGAAATCTAGCTTGTATCCTCTATTTGTATCATTGTAATGTATATCGGCACATACAAACACCCAATATACATGCTGCGGACGCCAAACTTGTATGAAGCATCTTGGAATCCTATTCGGCTCTGGAATGCATCTTTTCACTTGTACGTTTTGAATGTATGTTGGCATACATACAACTGCCATTGTATACAACTGGTGGGCCCGACCCATTTTCTCTCTCCTTTGCACATTTCGTTGCACATCGTATATACAAATGCAATGTACAAGCTGCAGACGCCACTACTACTCACAGCCTGATTTGAATCCCTTTGGAATCCACGTTGTATGTTACTCATTGCATATTAAACATACAACACAATATATAAACCCTTTGATCCAACTACGGAATCTGCGACGAAATATTCCAGGAATGTACCCAAATGCCATATACAAACCCGAGATGCGTGCAATAGTGGGCCCTACCAAATGTATATCTTCTTTGTATGTTACCGAATATACAAGGCCCCATGTATGTTTTTCCTTGCACATCCAGCGAATGTATCTGCGCCCTTGCCACTGTAGCAAATGCATCTGTGCCCTTGTATATTTTTCAATGCATATCTACATGCAACCTGATATACAAGGCAAGAATATTCTTGGGAATCTGCAAAAGATTCCCCCTTTGTATATGCACATTCTAAGCCCGATATGCATTCAGAAATGCATCTAACTAATTTTTCAAAGGGCGATAGAGTTTTCTGACCCGCCAATGCACATTTGACTGCATGTATATACAAGTAGCCCTGTATATAAAAAGACATCTGCACCTTAACTAATTTTTGCATTTTTTACAATTGCAGAGACCGAAAGTGTTAGAATTTTTTGGATTTTTAGGAAGGGGTCTGCATATACATATTCAGGTACCAACAGGCTCTGTCTAAGGATGCATGCCTCTTGTAGGCATGGCGAGAACCTCAGAATCCCTAGTTTCGCAGATTGGGCCTTATCCATTGGGCAATAGAGTCAAACATTGCACCAACCTGCATCACAAATTATATTTTCAGACATTATTTTGGCGGCCCCAATTAGCCAAAAAGGAAGAACCACAACTTTATCCTGTCAAATGCCTGATTCCAAACTAAATAATCCCAACCATAGCTGAAAACATTAAAACAATCTGCCCATAAGCTGATCTGATCAATTACATGCTTCGCCATTTCAGAAAACTTGCCACTGTCAGTACTACCTCTGTCACTCTGCACCTTACAACCAGACATATAACCATACACATTATAATATTCTTCATCATTAGGTAACATATGTATGTTATATTCCGTAAATAGTACATCATATTGCTCTTGGCATTCCTCATCATTTACCTGGCTGTTACACATAACCAGGCACTCATCCAGCTGATCTAAAAACTAAAAAAACTCAGAAAATATGAGACCCTCAATATCATTTATATCATTCACTGACATTGAAAATAAAACCTGATCCACACAGCCAACATTGCTGCACATGTTTGGGACAACTGATGCTGAACATTCGCTATCGATAGTTTGCACATCAGTATCATCATTTTCAAACAGAGGGTTAACTCTACACCACTGAAAGTCATGACTCACGATGTCTAATGCATCCAGAGGCTCATCATAAAGGGGATTCATACTCATTGCAAAGGTCTCTATTTCTTCTTCATGACAATCCATTTCTTTTTCATTATCAAATCTAATGTCATAAGAAGAACAAACCTGATCCATGAATTCATCATGGATATCATCTTTATCATCTTTAACATCTGATTGCCCCACATACAAGATTTCTACTACTTCAATGCACTCTGAAGTTGAACTATCTGCATCATTTTCTAGCCCTCTAATGCCTCCTGTTGAAACTGATATTGACTCTTGATCCATATGATCACAACTTTGCACAACTGGGTCATTTAAACATGAATGCTCTTTGTTTAGGACTGGCATGCAAATATTACTTGGGAAATTATTGTTGTCAACTTCATTTGCTGGGCAAATCAAGACATCCTCCTCTATAACAAAAACATCATCAACTTGGAATGATACAAAAACTGGGACAACAAGGGTGTTAGTACTTTGACATTCATCTTCAACATTTAAATTATATCCCTCATTAACATTTGGGACTACAGGGCAGCAAAATTTTTCAGAGAAATAACCCTTTTGAATTCCATATCTCCAATTGTTTTCAATGTCCATTGCAAACTAATGTGCCTGATGCAATGTGGTGGGGTCCTTATCTCTTAATCTATAGCTCATTTTCTTATCAAATGCTCCCAAATAGACAACTAGGCACAATGCATCATTAGGTCTCATGCATTCTAGGATTCTTTTTAATGCCCTCATAAATCTAAGGTTAAAAGATGGAATCAACTCATCTTCTTTTATATGGATATACATAAAATCACTAATGACTGCATAATCAGAAATTCTTTCACCATATTGTTTTAGAAACACAGATTTAAAATCTTGCCAAGAGCTAACAGAGTAAGCTAGAAGGTAGGAGAACCAGTCCCTTGCGTCTTCATCTAGAGATTGAACAAATAATCTCATAACTCCATCTTCATGGTCAATCTCAAAGTCATCTATAACATTCATAAACTGTTGCAAGTGTCTCTCAGCTGATTCATCCTTTGCACCATTGAATTTGGGCAAATACTTTCTGATTTTAGATGGAAAAGCATTTGGGTAGCCACAAATGCCATCAAAGTTTATGGGCTTATATCTGTTAATGCTAAAACTTCTTTTATTACATGGTTGGGACTGATTATTATGTACCATTACATTTGACACCTCATAAGGGTGCATGGGCCGATAATACATCTTTGTGTGTTTCTAGATATGTTGCAGCTACTGATAGGTTCATTCAATAGAGTCGCCACCTCCATGGTAGAGGAATGAGCTTCGAACAGGCTGAAGCTGAAAATTGATTTCTCTACTTTCTAGGTTCTCCCACAATAGAGCCACACATATAACTTTCCAAAGTTGCTGCAACAAACACTTCCAGGTCTGATTCTTCAATCTCTTAGACTCATACTTCCATGGATGTGACACTATATCTCCCCAGTAGAGTCACCAAATCTGTTAGTGTTTATTCCTGAATTGGGATATGGGTTTTCTAGTTCCAATGTATAGGTAGACTCGGCCAACAGATACGGGAGGTTGTGTGAGTTACCTCCCCTTCACTTCTGGTTCTGCCGCACCAAGGGGGGTATCCCTATAGCTAAAGATGTAACATTGACTAGCCCAATGACAGAAAGATTTAGCTTGACAACAACAGGCAGAATACTCTCATGTGTGGACCAAGATGTGCATGATACATCACAAGGTTGGCAACATTCTTGGACATATTTGTCTAGTTATGGATGAGAGTATGCAAGGGTCCTAATCGTACTCCTACAACTAACAGGTTCGAAATATGAATGGATTGGTTTGATGGTTTGGATGCAAGATAGGGGTTTTGGATCATAACTACTTTACAAGAAGCATACCAGTGCATATCTCAGGGCAAGGAGTCAACTAGGCATATACAAGAGAATGTCTTGCAACTAGCATTCAAGTTTCAAGGGGTTAGGACTGGTATTTGCCTTACAAACACCACCCAAGGATAAGTATTTAACTATCTCTACTTATGAATATCCCAGCTGACATACAATCTTCTCCACACTTTAACCTAAAACAATTTAATCCACATCTTGAATGGAAGTTATAGATTAAGCATGTGGTACAGCAAGACTATACCCTAGAATCTGAGAAACCCTTAGCAACCAGATTCAAAAGAAGAAAATGTATACAAGAAATGGAGACAGACAAATAAACACATGCAATAATGCATTTTTCATATACAATGACAAGAAACTAAATATATGTGCAAGATACACTTTAGATGCAACTCATAAACTCCACAGAGATACAACAGACAGGAAATGCTCTGTATTTCATTATTCACACAAAAAATTGCCCAAGTCTTCAACAACCCCCAAAAAGTAACATAACTTGCTTTTTTATACCAAGATTGTAAAACTCAGCAAAATTAATTATAAGGCAAATCAAAAATCCCCTAGATACAATGCATGAGAAATGGCACTCAGAAATAGTAAATGCAGCATAGAGACAAAGAGGAATGAGTAGGTGAACTCGGGATTTGCACCGCCACCTAGGGATTTTCTTCATCAATCGGGTGGTTGACCTGTCAACTCCATCGATCATCCTCTGCATGTCTGCCATTATTTCCTCACCTACCCACAGGCCCCTTTGAAATGTAGCAGCAGATGCATCTATTGTTTTCCCACTCAAAAATGATTGCAAATACACAGGAAAAAACCTTCGCTGCGGGTTCAAAACATGGCCGTCGATCTACTCCCATCACCAGGATCAACGGCTCCCAAAAAATGTTGAAAAGTCACCAACCAATGATTACGTGCCATGTAGGCACTCCATGTTCCTATCGCTGACTTTTCACTTTCTCCATTTTGCCATTTCGCCCTTGTATATGCATGTTCAAATGCATATACAATCATCTAATATACAAGCCGGACCTCAAACACTTACCTGCCGCATTTGATTTCCCCATCGGGTCTGAAATGCATATGTTTCATTGCACCTATCGGAATGTATATCTGCATATACATTCACCTTATACATACAAGGCGCGGATTTCAAATTTTCATAAAGCATGCTAAAGTTGCTTTGAAATCCGGCTTGTATCCTCTATTTGTATCATTGCAATGTATATCGGCACATACAAATGCCCAATATACATGCTGCAGACCCCAAACTTGTATGAAGCATCTTGGAATCCTATTCAGGTCTGGAATGCATCTTTTCACTTGTATGTTTTGAATGTATGTTGGCGTACATACAACTGCCATTGTATACAACTGGTGGGCCCGACCCATTTTCTCTCTCCTTTGCACATTTCGTTGCACATCACATATACAAATGCAATGTACAAGCCGCAAACGCCACTACTGCTCACACCCTGATTTGAATCCCTTTGGAATCCGCATTGTATGTTACTCATTGCATATTAAACATACAACACAATGTATAAACCCTTTGATACAATTGCGGAATCTATGACAAAATATTCCAAGAATGCACCCAAATGCCATATACAAACCCAAGATGTGTGCACTAGTGTGCCCTACCAAATGTATATCTTCTTCTTTGTATGTTACCAAACATACAAGGCCCCATGCATGTTTTTCCTTGCTGTCATGCCCACATTTTCCATGTGGTCACAACACACATCACACGTGTCATAGCCACATCTGTCATGTGGTTATGACACGAAACATCAAAAAATTTCTCAAGCTTCCCTAAGAACCCCCTCGCATGCGTAAGCATGCTCGGTGGTGTTCGCTCAAGGCGAAAACACTACAGTCGTCGGCGGGGTACAAGTACAATTACGTGCAACCAGACGCAAGAAGACCAACAAGGGGGTCTTCTACGATGCCGTTAACGTCACTACAAGGGTTATATTATCAAGGTTACTAAATCTAAATCTCGGTGAATTTCGGCAGCATAACGCCTTACGGCATAAGTGGGAATTACTCAACACTAATTTACGCACGTGGTTCACTGATAGATTACCAACTTCCCACGATGCCTTGTTCTGACTAAACTGACTCGTGATCTTCCTATTGAATCATTTTTCAGTAAGGCACAGTTGTCTGTCTCCTCTCTTGCTTCCTGAAACATACTCCTCCTTCGACATAGCATTCTCAACAAGGCGGTTCGTTTGCTCTCTCTTCCCTTTTCTCTGGGTCTTAATTTTGATTGTATTTTTATTGCGCTCACCTTAACTATTTCTTTGATAATTTAGTTTGTTTATATTTCGGTCTCTCTCTCTTTCGGTTTCTATGCTTTCTTTATGTTTATCCGGACCTTTCTTCATATTTTACATCAATCAGGGTTATCACTGTATCTATTATTGACATTAATCCTAACTTCCGGATGGTCCAAGTCACATAGGCTGGTATACAACTTCGCTGGACTCAGTCTCCTGGTTTTCTCCGTTCTAGGTTTCTCCTCCACGTCTGTATTAATTAAACTTGTTCCTAAGCAAATTTTGCGGAAGGGTCCATCAACTTAGTTCTCTTATCCCATGTGGGAAATGCCGGGCATTTTCTCCTCTGTGTTTTCCGATGTTAGTTTTTCTTCTTTTTACTCTCTTACAGGTTTACTTATCTAGACGTTTACTACAGTTGAGATTAAAATGGCCTCACATGGAATGTCTGTGATGGCTTCTTAAGTTTATTTCCAGTGATCTTTTAAGCAAGGTGACGTGTAATTTTCCTCTTCATTTTCCCGGTTATTGACTCGCGTTGATAGTTGAAACTTCCGAGAAACTCTTCCCGGAGTATTACAGTATATTCCTTTATGCTCTCATTAAATTATAATTTTTTTTCTCTTATTATCGTAAATAGAAAACGGCCTCTCTGGAAGTCTTAATAATTAAATAATATAAGTATATAACGTTATATTTATATGTATATATATATAAGATTATATATACATATATATAAACATATATATTCAATTATATTTCTCATGGTTATATTTACTGTTGTTATTATTACTATT
Organism: Cunninghamia lanceolata; assembly: GCA_027924645.1. Lineage (NCBI taxonomy): Eukaryota > Viridiplantae > Streptophyta > Pinopsida > Cupressales > Cupressaceae > Cunninghamia > Cunninghamia lanceolata. Next base: position 5,957,948 of record BSBN01000054.1, read on the forward strand.
ATTTATTACAATTACTATTATTGCAATTATTAGGTTATCTTAATAATTTACCTATCTATTATACTATTATTAGTCTTCTAATTTTTTTTTTTAATATATATGATATAATTATATATATATATATATATATACAATTATATACCATTGTCAAAGTAAATAAGAGGCTCCCCTCTTTATAAAATCCTTACCATGAAATATAACATAATTTTCTTTGGTTGTTTGTTTCAACCCTTAAATACCCTAACTGTGAATATTTTGGTGTAGGGCAGAGGACAAGGGGAGCGGCGGCGGCGGCCATGGCAGAGGGGCAGAGGTGGAGGGTCGCGGACAAGGAGTACGGGGAGGGCTGCGCAGAGGGGGGTACCGCCCATGGCGAGTGGCGGGAGGTGGAACGCTGGCGGGAAGTTTTTGTTTGAGGAGTCCGCGGACTCCACCGCAGACTGTGGATGTATAAAGGGGGTGTGGGGAGGGGCGGAGCCCCCACCCACATCCCACTGCGTGGGGTGTGGGTGGGGGCTCCGCCCCCCCACACCCAAATATTCTGATGGGGGTGGTGGGAAGGTTCAAACCCTTCCCACCACCACTTCATAACCTTTATCACTGTGTGTTGTATAATACACAGCAAAAAAAATGCAATTCTTTTATTATTGTTTTAAATTTTAATCTCTCTGTCATTTAAATACAATAGTTATGATGAGATATATATATATATATATATATATATATATATATATATATATATATATATATATATATCACTGCGATTCAGTCAATTTCATTTTTTTTTTGTTTAAAAAAATAATCTCTGTCATATTAATACAATTTCCAGTTATCATGGTATATAGATATATATATATATCTATATACCATGATAATATATCTATATAAATATATAACAAATCAAAATATATATATAATATATATGTTTATATATATATATATACATATATATACATATATATATATATACTTCAAATTTCACAAATACAGCAATTTAATCAGTTTCTCAAATTCTTATAAAATGAACACTTAAGAACTTAAATAAAGAATATATATATATACTTTTATCTCTCTTTTTTTTGTTTTACAAAGAACAAAACTTCTCAATAAAGATAAAATGAATGAATAATTTTACCAAGTAAATGCAAAATTCTTAAAATTACAATATGTCATAATTACAATCTCTTTCATACTAATCTCAACATGATAAAATTAAATAACTACTAATCCAAAGAACAAAGGAAATGGATTTTTAATCAATTTAATTCTGTAATTAATAAATGTCCATTTCAACTCTTGGACAAACAGAAGTAAATACATAATAGACTTCCTCTAAACTTTACAAAATAACTAAAACCATTATTTATGAAGAAGAAACTTAATCATTTAAAACTGTATTTTTCCATTATAACAATGAACTATAAAACTGTCTTTTCAACTAGTTAAGCAAATCTATTCTTATAATTACATAAACAAGTTTAGATTTGATTGCAAATAAGTAATGATCTCTTCCTTTCAATAACACATTTAATACAGTACAACCTTTTATTTAACTTCAAACTTTCCATATGAAATTCAAGGTAAATAATTACATCATACACAATACAGGAAAATTAACTCTTTCACTACCCTTAACAAGATGAAAGATAAGGATTTCCTTCTCCCAACCAACATACAAAAGAAGTTATGTAACAACTAAGTAACAGTCACACCCAATAACAAGATCAAGGAGGTTATTTCCTTCACTCCCAGGGTGACAATAAATTACAACAATATCAAGAGAGGTGCTCTCTTTTACACTCTTTACAAAAGATCATGAACTAATTCTCATGACAAAGAAGAATAAATTGTTTCTTCATAAATATAACTTCTCCAAATCCAACCATAAGCTCCAAGAGGAAACCTGCGTGTCAAAGACAAACAAAGAAGAAAACACCACTCATCTAGCTCTCCTCCCTTCCGTAGACCCGCAAGAGGGTCACCCCCGAGCTAGGGAGACCATACTCACACCTGGGTAACTCAAGCACTCCACTTCACAACAGGGAACAACAACAAACCCAAAGCACACAAACACCCATGGGTAAATTACACAACACGAAAACTCAACTACAGTGAGTTTCATAAGGGGCAGGAGAGTGGACACACTCGACTCCAGAGTGTCACCCTTACAGATAATTTAACCAACACAATTTCTCTTGGCCTCAAACCAAGTTTGATCACAAATTTTCAATGAAGTCTGTATTTGACTCTCAAGTCAAAGATACAGACACAAATACATGCCCTCAAGGCTTTCAACATCCTAAAAGAAGAAACCAGGTATGCACCCGAGGAGGATCACTCCTCCCCTACCCCAAACTTGATGAGCATTTCTCCCAAGTGGGAGAAGCTCTGTCAACAACCCGACAACAGATCCCACAGAAACAAATCTAGAACACAAACATAAAACATCTTTCACACATTTTTCATACAACATTCAGATATACGAAAGAATGGTAAAACCAAACCAACCTTATAAAGCCCTTCTGGTATGAAACTGTTGTAGAGCTCCACTGAGATCTCTGCCAACCTTAGCCACCAACTCCCTCTCCCTTTCCTCTCCTCCAAGCTAACTTTCCTATTTTTGGCAATAATAATAAAACTCCCCCAAAATTCAACTAACTCCCTCTCATCCCAAAATTGGAAACAAATAACCCAAATCCTTTTCAGTTTAGAGGAATGGGGAGGTGACACTTGTCACCTCCTCACTCTCCCCAAAACCACTATTCTGTCCTGGTGGCTTATGTCACTCACCCATCCCTAGAGTACTCCTTATCCCTCTCCTCATGTCATTTCTCTTACGCATGGGAGAAATAAAAGGAGTTAAAGGAGTAAAAGACAGGTGACCCATGCCTCTTCTTCCCTCCTTCACATGGGTGACCCCACAACACATGGGGGAATCTCACTAATGGAGAGGGTGACTTCAAGTCAATCCTTCAATAATGGATGGGTTTGTAGTCATCTCTTACCTTGGGGATTGAAGAGGGATGGGTTGGGTGTTGGTACAACCCATCATGTCCCCTCCATACCTCAAATTTTCGCCACTTAACTTCAGGGGGAAGTTAAGATGACTAGATGGAGGTTACCCAAGTGTTACCCATGCCAAATGGGCCCCTGGACCCATGGGGTATAACCCAGGGTCAACTTTAACCCATACAAGACACCCTTGGTCAAGGTAAAGCACAAGAAAAAGCCTCATAGATTTAAATAAAATAAAGAAATTCAAATTCAATCTTTTTACAACACAAATCATAAAATAGTGTCACATGAGGGTAACCTAACCCACTCAACCATACGAAAGACCACATTACAACATCACATCAAACACAGAGAGATCTTGGTTCCTCGTGGAACCAGATCGGCTTAACAGGGAATAACAAATAACAAGGTGCGGAATGATCTCCGAAATCTGTGGTTCAATTAGTAAATCCTGCACACTAAATTACAAGATCAGTATCCACCTATAATCATCATAGCCGAAGCAACTTAAAAACATGCATTATCGTGACATAGTTCTAATTAACATAAATGAAATCATATTACAATTTTCCATCATCACCTAATTAACTTTTCTGAAATGTAAACTTATCCAAACATCACCCAATTAGTTTTTCCGAAATCATAATAAAGTTTAATAGTTTGACAATTCCGGGAACTGCTATCCCACAAATATAAAAAGTAACAATAACAGTAATGTAAATAGTCATAACAACAGAAGTAAAAAGGGCGGTCCTCACACTTGCACATCTAGCAAATGTATCTGTGCCCTTGCCACTATAACAAATGCATCTACACCCTTGTATATTTTTCAATGCATATCTACATGCAACTCGATATACAAGGCGGGAATATTCCCAGGAATCTGTGAAAGATTCCCCCTTTGTATATGCACATTCTAAGCCCGATATGCATTCAGAAATGCATCTAACTAATTTTTTTAAAGGGCGATAGAGTTTTCTGACCCGCCAATGCACATTTGACTGCATGTATATACAAGCAGCCCTGTATATACAAAGACATCTACACCTTAACTGATTTTTGCATTTTTTACAACTGCAGAGACCGAAAGTGTTAGAATTTTTTGGATTTTTGGGAAGGGGCTTGCATATACATATTCAGGTACAAACAGATGCAATGTGTTTTATCATGTTCTTTCAAAGAATGGATACTTTCTAATAATGATACGTGCCCCGGTTTGCCCCTGGTACAGGTTACGACGATAGGATGGCCCCTCGGGAGATTGGACGGGAAGAAAATTTGGAGGGAAGTGAGACAAACAATCTCATGATGAGGAAGGTTTGTTGAGCGAAAAATGGGTTATGGTTTGGAGAAACAGTAGAAAACAAGCTTGGGAAGTAGTCACGGTCGCCACATAGCTAGTTAGGGTTCACTTGCTATATATAGAAGTTAGGTCCACAATCCTAGTCATTTGTACACTTGTCATTTGTTGATTTGTCCTTCAAAGCTTAGGAGAGCACAGGAGTTATAGAAGTCAGTAGAGTGATGGATATACCATGCGAGGATCACCGATTTGAGCGTGTTTGATAGTTTGGGCAGCCAGCCAAGGCCAGACCACCGGTACGTAGTTTGATAAAACTTGCCTAGGGTCATTTATTAGCCTAATAAAAGCTAGAAAAATTTAACTGAATGAATGTGCTTTTCTGCGTTTCAGTGCATTTGTTCTCTGAAATGGCACTTTTGTTCCAAAGCCACACATCTATGTCATGAGTCGGAGCATTTATCCTAAATGCGCATTTGTTAGATGAATCGGCGAATCTATTAGGAAGTTTTACATGCGTTAAGTCCAACTACGCATATGTTCTATATGCGCATATATTAGTTTCTACTGTGCATTTGTGCTAGAGTTGCACATATGCTAAAAGATTCAGCGCATATGTCCTAGATTGGTGCATTTAATCTAAAAAGGTGCATTTGCCTCTTGTAATGGCACATTTGCCTTAGGGTAGTCAGTTACTTAGTGAAATTGACTCGATTGGCATCTTGATCGATGTGACAATCGATAAGCAATCTCTAAGATTGATAGAATCTAGACAAAAGATGATATGCTTGTTTTGATCAATTTGATATGCTAAGTAAGTGAGTTTGATAGGTTTTGATAGTCAAGTAGGTTTTCTTTGCTATAGTTATGGTTGATGCTTTGCTTTGTTGATTGCTTGAGGACATTTTAGATACGCTTATATTGTGGGAGCCGTTCCCTGTGATGATGCTACGACGTTACATGCTGACAAAGATTGATCAGGAGTTTCTTGGTGCCTTGGGGTTGGATTACATGTGCTTCATGCCCAAGGTTCATGTGAACCTCAGTTTGCTGACTACTTTGGTGGAGTGCTTCCATAGCGAGGATGGGACCTTTAACCTGTCGACTAGTGAGATGACAGTGAGATTGGAGGATGTCCATAGGATATTGCACCTACCCATAGTAGGTAAGCTTGTGGAGTATGAGTCACAGCGTGATGCAATAGGTAGCATAGTAGGTTGCACAATAGCAGGTCACACCGCAGCAGGTGCAGGTTCAGCAGCAGGTTGCCCAGTAGCAGGTGCAGGTCCCACAGGTATAGGCTCTGCCACAACAGGTGGCACAGGTTCAGCAGGTGGTGGCCCCACAGGGGCCACAAGTACAGGCACAGCCTGACCCCCAGTAGTAGGCTGAGGTGGCAGTGGTTACTATGCTACGAGGCCAGCTGAGGCAGGTTAGGGCACAACTATGAGCTGCAGAGTCTCACAAGGAGGCAGATACAGGAGTTATAGCTAGGTTCACTGCAAAGAGAGACACAACATTAGCTAGGGTACGGGCCTTGACGGCCGAGAGGGATGCAGCCATAGCTACCTTGGCCACTGATGGGCCTATAGGATTCTTGGTGATGCAGGTGACCCAAGGGCAGGCCCAGGTACATTAGTTACAGACACAGATTGCATAGATACATGGTGAGCTTGCTAGAGTGCAGGCTCAGACACAATATTATAGAAGATTGTATCACGGGGTGGTGCCAGCAGACTAGAGGGCACCCAGCTACAGGAGTCAGTTAGTGGCTTCTTAGAGAGTAGGTGGGTCACGATCAATGGCTTTTGCTATGGGTCCATAGTAGTTCGGGGTTGGTAGAGGTGGAGGTGGAGAGGGCAGTGCTGGGAGTAGCACCCCACGACAGCAAGGTTAGCTACTGCATGTACCGATATTTTTCTTATGTATACACATTTTTTACGGCTCATGGATAGCCTGATATGTATGTGTTTATCTCATTTTACTTAGTTATCGAGACATGTATCATTATTTTTGCGATATATGTATTCCCCTTTTATGACCTAACTCACAGATGATGGACTTTGGCATTGTACACTTGGACATATTTATGTTATACTTTATATGATGATGCAGCTATTGGTGGTCTACATGCATTATGTGATGTCTTATGGATGCACCTTACTTTTTATGTCTATATGGATGCACACTTTGTTGTTGATGTCTATATGATGATGTAGTTTATGAATCTATATTATGATGCTTTATGAGAATGATGCTTATATATGATTTAGGACTTTGATGTTACAATGATCTAATGCAGACTTACATGATTTCTGATGATCTAGTATGCAAATGTGAATGTTATCTATATGATTATGTAGTTTATGAGATGATCTACATGTACTTGTCTCTGTTTTTGATTTTTCTGTTGACACTATGTTATGCTGATGTAAATATATATGGATGATCTAATGCACTATTATGTATGCAAATGATATAAGCATGTTAATTACTATCTCACATATTATGATATGCAAATTATGCCATGTTTTTATTATGTCCAAGTGTATGCAATCGATGCAGAAATGACACAATGATAGATAGAAGACTGATTGACAGAGGAAATGTGAATGAAGGAATGACAAGCTTTTATTTGCAAACATTGATACTCTGCATAGAATCTTTATTGCATGGATGGTATGTGAAATGTAAATGGATCTATTTATGGATGTATTATGGGTGCGGCTATATGTCATCATTATATTGGAAGTATTTTGAAGTGCTTGTTTCATCATTGGGCTCTTTTTGTTTCTTTTCTCTTTTTGAAATGTTGTAAGAAAATACAAGCATCTAGGTATAATTGAACTGAGATGACCTGAGTATTACGTACATGGATTTTGATATAGCAAGTTGATACAAGCATCTAGTCAAAATTGAATCTAGATGACCTAAGTAATTCTTGCATTTCAACAGACAACGATTGCTCCCTTTTCATGTTTAGACCTCTGAAGTCCTCGATGATCTTTTGCTAATCATGTCATTAGACAAAAGTTATCACATTACTAAAGATTGATCCACAAACAACAGACAAAGAAAATAATCATGCCCCCATCATAGCAACTCTAGTTTTTAGGCATCCTTGAGTAGCGTAGAAAGACATGATAACAAAAATCAAGACTTTGTAAGTTAACTTGCTCCCAAACACAAAACATTCTTGCATTAGATGTGTCCTCTTGCCATAATTTAGATAAATCATTTTGAGTGTTTAGGTACTTGTTTTGCTTTTGCTTTGGATAGGTTGATGTCTTGCGTCAAGATTTCTGTTTTGGAAGTGGGTTTTTGGTTCGCTTGCGTGTCTAGTGAAAGATATCACAATCCTTATTGGTGTCCCCTTAGAACATGTGGCATTCAAGAATCCAAATCCATGACTAGGTCAAGGACTTGCCCCCAGTTAGACAAAAGGATCGACTTTATTATGGGTGAATTGACAAACAGACATGGAGAAACAGACCCAAAAGGACTGACCTAGTGCCTTGGGGGCTCATTACTAAATGGTCTTGCCTATGTGACGACATAGAGGCAACATAGTTCGGGGGTGAACTTGGTGGACCTAGGACCTAGGCAATGGAAAAGACATGGACAAAGGGATGGGATGGATGGTATGGAGGGGAAAGGAACCTCGAGGGCTGATGCAGGAGCATCCAGGGTGTAAGAGCAATCTTGCATCAACCAAAAAAACATGTTTCTTTTCAATAAGGGCTAAATTTGGCAAGGTTACTATTTTTAGTAAGCTTGCATTTGTGCACAGTTGGATACAAAATCTTACACAGACCTCGAGAATGGTGAATTGAAGCTAATGGTGAAGAAATCACGTCAATATCATTTGTCATTTGTGAGCTATTAAAATTTCAAATTCTAAAAATTCTATTGAAATATTCAAAGTCAAATTTGAGGCACTTAGAGGCTCTGGATGGGCCTGAAATTTGGGGGGAAACCCAAGCAGTCTACCTTTTGGTACTACTTGTGCACCATCGTCTTTTCGAGAGCATTCTGAAAAGGTATTATAATTGAAAATCCAATGGTCGGATCGAAAGTTATGGCCCCGTGAAATTAACCTATTTTTGGAGGGAGATGCAAATTTCAAAATTAAGCTGGTGGCCGCCAAAAAGGGCTATATATGACCATTTTTGGAAACCCTTGGGGTAGTAGAGTTAAGGGGGAAGGTGTAGAGTCAGGAAAAGGTGGGAAAATAGAAACCCTAGTTGATTTGGGGTTACAGAAGGTTGAAGATTCTAGAGTCTTGAGAGAGGGAGCTGTAATGTGTTGCAACCTGTAGGAGATTCATCCTCTGATTGTATTTGAGCTTATGTAATGTAATGTTTTGCCCATATTAATAAAATATCATTCTATTTTCTATGTACAATTTTTGTTATTGTGTGTTTTATGAGTTACCCCCTTCATCAAGTGGTATCAGAGCAAGGGTTCCTAAGTGTGTAGACAGATCGCTGACCATGAGGCAGTTTGCACCAGGACTTGAGCTTCTGGGTTTGCTGCGGAGATTAAGATGCCTCCACGAAGAAACCATATTGGGAGGAATATTTTGAAGGAAGAGCGTTTTAGAGCCTTGCAAAGACAAATTGATGCATTGCCAGAGGACCTGCAAAGAGGGTTTGAGCCAAGAACAAGAGAAGAAAGCAAGGATGAAGCAGAAGAGGAGCTATCTAAGGAAGAACAAGAAACTGCAGGAGATCCTGCAAAATTTAGGTTGTTGAGGGCCATTTCTAAGATTGGAAAGAGGCCCAGGATCGAAGTTTCTACATATTCTGGAGATTTGAATCTAGAACAACTTATTGATTGGATCAATGACATGGAGGAATATTTTGAATATGAAGATGTGGAAGACCTAGATCGGGTCAAGTTTGCAAAAACAAAATTGAAGGGCCATGCCAGTATTTGGTGGAAGGAGGTCCAATTAGAGAGGAATAGAAGAGGAAAAGGAAAGATCACTAGATGGGATCAGATGGTGGAGAAACAGAAGAAGTAGTTCATTCCTGTGGATTATGAGATGGAGTTGTTGAAGAAGCTGCAAGGATTAAAGCAAGGCAACAAGTCTGTTAAGGAGTATACAGAAGATTTTTATAAGATTACTATCAGAACTGGTCATGCATAGGCCAACAAGGAGAAGGTAGCCCGTTACATTAATGGGTTGAGGCCAAGTATTCAAGAGGAGCTGAGCCTAGTCAGAATGACCACTAAAGAAGATGCATACCAGTTTTTCCTGAAGGTGAAAGAGAAGCTGAATAAAAGATTTGATAGCAAGCAAAGGGGAAGAGGTCAAGGTGGAAGGACTGGTGGAAGACCCTATGGGGGCCGAAATGAAGATTCAAAGAAAACTGAAGAAGCTGGCACTAGTCAAAATCAGAGAGGAGATAATACGTACCCCCCTCGTGACCAGAACAATGGTGAGCAAAGAGGAAGAGGAGGTTTCAGAGGAACCTATTTCCAATGTGGAGAAGAAGGACATCAAGCATACAAGTGTCTGCAACATCAAGGAAGGACAAATAGAAGACCTGAAGGTAATGCACGAGTTGCACATGTCAATGAAGATGCGCAATCTGAGCGCTCTGAAGATGTTGAAAGGGGAGAAACCCTAGTTATTAGAAGAACTTTGTTGAATGAGGAGAAAGAACCCAATCAGAGGAAGAGTTTATTCTGCACAAGGTGCAAATGTGAAAGTAAGTGTTGTGATATTATTATTGACAGTGGAAGCACTGATAATCTTGTTTCAGAGGAGATGGTTGACAAGTTGAAGTTGACAAGAAGAAAGCATCCGCATCCATATCAGATTGCATGGTTGCAGAAGGACTATAGAGCTTTGGTCAATGAGTAGTGTTTAGTGAAGTTCAAGATTGGTGACTACCATGATGAGGTGTTGTGTGACATCATACCAATGGATGCATGTTATATGTTATTGGGGAGGCCGTGGCAGTATGATAGGAGTGCTATCCATGATAGTCGTGCAAACACATATTCCCTAACAAAGGTTGGAGTTCGTCATAAGTTGAATCCCTTGAAAAGGTATGTAGTACTACCAAAATTTGCTTGGTAGATAGTAGGAAATTTTTGGAGGGTATGAAGCATGAGCATCATTGCTTTGCATTGATTCCTAAGATTAGTCAAGAGAAATGTGAAGATGTACCAGTAGAAGTCTCAGATATGTTGGAAGAATTTCAGGACATTATCTCTAATAATATACCAGAAGGTTTACGACCAGTAAGGAAGATAAGTCATCAAATGGATTTGATACTAGGAGCTAGTTTACCAAACAAGGCAGCCCATAGAATGGCTCCAGCAGAGAGTGAAGAGTTGAACAGACAAGTTCAAGAGTCGTTGAAGAAGGGATTGATAAGAGAAAGCCTAAGTCCATGTGTGGTACCTGCGGTACTAGCACCGAAGAAAGATGGAGAGTGGAGGATGTGTACAGATTCCTGAGCCATCAATAAGATCACAATCAAGTACAAATTTCCATTGACTAGAATGGATGACATAATGGATTGTTTGAGTGGAGACAAGTACTTCACAAAGATTGATTTGAAGAGTGGGTATTACCAGATTCGAATCAGAGAAGGAGACGAGTGGAAGACAACCTTCAAAACAAAGGAAGGTTTGTATGAGTGGTTAGTCATGCCATTTGGGCTAACCAATGTACCGAGCACATTCATGCGGCTCATGAACGAGGTACTAAAAGAATTTTTGGGAAGTTTTGTTATTGTTTATTTAGATGACATTTTGATTTTCAGTAAGACTTGGGATGAGCATTTGATGCATATCAAAAGAGTTTTAGAGAAGCTGAGGGAGGAGAATTTGTTGATCAATTTGAAGAAATGTAATTTTGCATAGGAGTTGGTATACCTGGGATTTGTTGTCTCAGAGGAAGGTCTTAAGATGGAACCAGAGAATGTGAGGGCTATTATTGAATGGCCTACGCCAAGGAGTGCTTTCGAGGTAAAATCTTTTCATGGTTTGGAAAGTTTTTACAGAAAGTTTATCAGGAATTTTAGTAGCATTTGTGCACCCCTAACTGAGACAATGAGAGGGGATAGAAAAGAGTTTAGATAGACTAAAGGAGCAAACAAGAGCTTTGATACATTGAAGCAGAAAGTCATAGAACAACTTGTTTTGGCACTTCTAGATTTCAATAAGGTATTTCAAGTAGATTGTGATGCTAGTGGTAGTGGTATAGGAGTTGTTTTGAGTCAAGAAGGTAAGCCCATTGCCTATTTTAGTGAGAAGCTTAATGATACCAAGAAAAAGTATTATGTTTATGATCAAGAGTTTTATGCAATAGTTCAGGCTTTGAAGAAATGGAGATATTATTTGTTGCCAAAAGAGTTTTTTTTATATATTGATCATCAGGCTTTGCAATATCTTAATAGTCAAGGAAAGTTAAATCAAAGGTACTTAAAATGGGTTGAGTTTTTGCAGAGTTATACTTTTGTTTTGAAGCACAGGAGTGGGAAGTTCAACAGAGTTGTAGATGCCTTGAGCAGAAGGCAAAATTTGTTGATAGAAATGAAGATAGAGGTTGTTGGGTTTGATGAGCTCAAAAGTTTGTATCCTGAAGATCTAGATTTTGCAGAGGCCTGGAAAGCTTGTCTAGAACCTGTTACTTTGGATAGGACAAAATGGTTGGATTTCATAATCCAAGATGGCATGTTGTTTAGAGGAAGCCAATTGTGCATTCTGAGGAGTTCCATGAGAGAGAACCTGATTAAGGAGAAGCATAGTGGAGGATTAGCTGGACACTTTGGTCGAGATAAGATCTTGCTATTGTTGATGAACATTATTACTAGCCACAATTGTAGCAAGATGTGAGGAAATTTGTGCAAAGTTGTAGAGTGTGTCAGATGGCAAAAGAAACAAGTCTAAATACAAGGATATATCAGCCATTACCTGTACCAGAGAAGCCATGGGATGATATTAGTATGGATTTTGTTCTTGGTTTACCAAGGACACAGAGAGGACATGATTCCATTTTTGTGGTGGTGGACAGATTCTCAAAGATGGCCCATTTTATTCCTTGTAAGAAGACTAATGATGTTGTTCATATTGCAAAGTTATTTTTCAAGGAAGTGGTGAGACTACATGGTCTACCTAAGAGCATAGTTTTAGATCGAGATACCAAGTTTGTTGTTTATTTCTAGAGGACATTGTGAAAGAAGTTGAAAATAGATTTGAAGTTTAGTTCTGCACACCATCCACAAGCTGATGGACAGACAGAAGTGATGAATAGGAGTTTGGGTAACCTACTACGATGCTTAGTAGGAGATAAGCCCAAGGGATGGGATTTGATTTTGCCACAGGCAAAATTTGCTTACAACAATTCTATCAATAGGAGTACTGGTAAATCACCATTCCAGATTATATATGGCAATAGTCCAAGAAATGATTTAGAGTTAAGGAAGCTAGGCAAAGGAGAAAAGACAAGTGCTGAGGCCGAAGACTTTGCAGGACACCTGAAGAATTTGCATGAAGAAGTGAGAAAGCACATTAATAAGATGAATATTCAGTACAAGGCTAAGGTAGATCAGAAGAGGAGATATAAGGAGTTCCAGGTAGGAGATGAAGTCATGGTTCACTTGAGAAAAGAAAGGTTCCCAATTGGAACATACAATAAGTTGAAAATGAAGAATTTTGGACCATGTAGAATCCTGAAGAAGCATGTTTTAGGAAATGCATTTGAGGTAGAGTTGCCTGATGACATCAATATTTCACCAGTGTTCAACATTTCAGATCTGATAGAGTATCATGACGATGGACTTGATAAAGGAACACAATGGGACATTCCAGCATCTACTTCAGAGAAGGAGGAGATAGAGGGCATTCTAGATAGCCGTGTGGGTAAGAGTACAAGAAACAAGCAGTATACAGAATGCTTAGTGAAATGGAAAGGAAGGCCTGTTAAGGATTCATCATAGTTATCTGAGACTGAGGTTAACTGTTTTGGTTTCTCTCTAACTCATGAGAAGTGACAAGGTCACTTTTCAAATTACCTCAGGCGTCTGATGCAAGAGCATCCAGGGTGTAAGAGCAATCTTGCATCAACCAAAAAAAATGTTCTTTCTTTTCAATAAGGGCTAAATTTGACAGGGTTACTATTTTTAGTAAGTTTGCATTTGTGCACAGTTGGATACAAAATCTTACATAGACCTCTAGAATGGTGAATTGAAGCTAAAGGTGAAGAAATCACTCCAATATCATTTGGCATTTGTGGGATATTAAAATTTCAAATTCCAAAAATCCTATTGAAATATTCAAAGTCAAATTTGAGGCACTTAGAGGCTCCGGATGGGCCCGAAATTTGGTGGGAAACCCAAGTAGTCTACTTTTTGGTACTACTTGTGCACCATAGTCTTTTCAAGAGCTTTCCGAAAAGGTTTTATAATTGAAAATCCAAGAGTCAGATCAAAAGTTATGGCCCCACGAAGTTGACCTATTTTTGGAGGGAGATGCAAATTTCAAAATTAAGCCGGTGGCTGCCAAAAAGGGCTATATATGACCATTTTTGGGAACCCTTGGGGTAGTAGAGTTAAGGGGGAAGGTGTAGAGTCAGGAAAAGGTGGGAAAATAGAAACCTTAGTTGATTTGGGGTTACAGAAGGTTGAAGATTCCATAATCTTGAGAGGGGGAGCTGTAATGTGTTGCAGCCTGTAGGGGATTCATCCTCTGATTGTATTTGAGCTTCTGTAATGTAATGTTTTTCCCATATTAATAAAATATTATTCTATTTTCTGTGTGCAATTTCTATTATTGTGTGTTTTATGAGTTACCCCCTTCATCAAGGGTGCATTCGATGATGGTCTTGCCTACGTGATAGCTCAGAGGCGACGTAGTTCGACAATGGTTCAATGGATTGGTTCAGGACAGATGACATGATGGACACGAGTTTGGATGAATGAGGCATGAGTTCGCAATAGATGGAGGAAGTGGTTTGTCGCAGATAGCGCCTATTTACTAGGTTTTCACCACTTGCTTTTATTTGCGCAATAGCTAAAATACACATGATGCATGTTTGCCAGGTTTTCATCATGATATCTATCCAAGGCACCTATTTGCCAGGTTTTCACCGAAGGATGATTTTTTTGTTGTTTTTCCATTTTTTTACTCCCTTACATTGGGGTTCAAGTGTAGAACTTGTAAAGATTCATGTTGTTAATGGGATCATCAAACAGTTCACCTTCGGATGTGGACAATTGATAGGCACCTGACCCATAGGCAGTAATGATGACGTAAGGACCCAGCCAGTTGGGTTCAAACTTTCCTTTCTTTTCTTGATCCTGCTGATTGCAAGGATTTTCCTTAAGCATCAGATCACCAACTTGAAATACTTGGGGTTTTACTCTGTGGTTATAACTTCTAGACATCCTTTGTTGATAAGCCTTGAGATGGGTAAAGGCGTGTTGCCTTCTTTCCTCCAGCAGCTCTAACTCTTGAAGTTTGGATACTCTATACTCTTCATCAGATATGAGGCCTTTTAACAAAACTCATAAGGATGGGATCTTGACTTCAATGGGCAAGATGGCTTCAGATTCGTAGACCAAGGAGTATGGTTTTGTACCTATGGGTGTGTGAATACTTGTGCGGTAGGCCCACAGTGCAGGATTTGATTGGATGTGCCAATCATAGCTAGTATCATTGACAGTCTTTTTCAAGATTTTTAAGATGGTTTTATTTGATGCCTTTGCCTGGTCATTTCCTTGGGGGTAATACGGGGTGGAAAAGCGATGTCAGATATGGAATTTGTCACATAGTTCTTTGACATCCTAATTTTTGAATGGTCGTCCATTATCAGTGATAATGGGTAAAGCGATACCATAGTGGCAAATTATGTAGTTCAGGATGAAAGAGGCAATTTGTTTGCCTATGACATTGGTAAGGGGTACGGATTCAATCTACTTCGTAAAGTACTTAGTGGTGGTGATTATGAATGTATGGCCACTGGATGATGGAGGGTGGATCTTGCCCACTAAGTTTAGTCCCCATTGACAGAAAGGCCACGGAGTCGTTAAAGGCTGCAACTCTTGTGCTGGTACATGTATCAAGTTCCCATGGATTTGGTATTTCTTGCACCTCTTTACAAAATGATAGGAATCTTTTTCCATAGTTGGCCAGTAGTATCCCATGCGTATGAGTTTCTTGGCTAGGGTAGGACCACTAAAGCGGGTCCCGCATATACCATCATGCACTTCGCTCAGGGTAGTTTGATATTCCTTGCTATCGAAACACCTAAGGAGAGTACCATCGAGACCTTGTCGATATAAGGTGTTGGCAATAATGGCATAACGGGATGCTTGTTGGATGAAGGTTTGCTTTTGGTTAGTTGAGAGATCAGGTGGTAGGGTATTCTCTTTAAGATAGGCAAATACTATTTCGTATAGGGGAGAATCAGATCCTACAATGTGGCAAATGACATGGGATTCGGGAGTGTCGTATGCAGGATGGGACACCGGCACTACCAAGAACTCATAGTGTGATTGATTGTTAGGGATGTTGAGGAGAGACACAATCATTGCCATGGTATATGCTACTTTGTTCTCTATCCTTGGTATTTGCTCAAAAGAGATCTCAACAAAGTATTATTTGAAGTCATCCACCATCTGTTTGTATGGTATTAACTTCTCATCCTTTGTTTGGTAGTCATCATTCACTTGGTTGATGACCAGTTGTGAGTCACCATACACCTGCAGTTCTTTGATGTTCCATTCAACTACCAGCTTGATGCCAATGACTAGGGCTTCATACTCTGCCACATTGTTAGTGCAAAGAAAGAGTAGTCTGTATGATTTTGGAATAGTGTCTCCACTAGGTGTGATCAACAAAATCCCTGCCCCAGACCCATGCTGAGTATAGAAGCCATCGAAGTAGAGTTTCTAGATTGTTTTTGTTATGTGAAAGATGGACTCATCTGGAAATTCGAAGCTCAAAGGGTTATCATCTATTAAAGGCACATCTGCCAGGTGATTTGCAAGTACTTGACCCTTTATTACTCATCTATCTATATACTTGATGTCAAACTCACTGAGAAGCATGACCCATTTAGGCAATCTACTTGTAAGGGCAGCTTTGTTGAGCAAATATTTTAATGGATCAATTTTTGCTACTAGCTTGATGGAATGTGATAGCATGTAATGTCTTCATTTTTGCGAAGCAAAGACCACGGCAAGGCATGCTCTTTCAATTGGCGTGTATTGTAGCTCATAACCAACTAGTGTTCTGTTGATGTAATAAATTGCCTGTTCTTTCCCTTCATAATTTTGTTGTGCAAGGAAAGCTCCCAAAGCTTTTGGTGTGGTGGAGATATAAAGTAGTAGAGGCTTACCCTGATCGGTGGCATCAATATAGGTGGTTTCATGAGATACTCTTTTAACTATTGAAATGCTTGTTCATACGAATCAGTCCATTTAAAAGGAATGTTCTTATGTAGGAGGTACGTGAATAAGTGGCACATGTTTGCCAATTGAGAATTGAACCTTCTGATTGTATTTTTCCTTGTAGAGACCTTAGTTGACTAAAATTTTTGGGACGCGGCATTTCCATGATTGCTTTCACCTTAGCTAGGTCTACTTTGATTCCCTTGGTGGATACGATGTATCCAAGAAGCTTGCCAGATGTGACTCTGAATATACACTTCTTTGGGTTGAGGCGTACATTGAACTATTCCAATCTTGTGAAGATTTTGTCTAATACTGCTAGGTGTCCTTCTCTTGTGAGTGATTTCGCTAAGATGTCATCTACATAATCTTCCATTATGGTGTGCATCATGTTGTGGAAGATTGTGGTCATAGCTCTCTGATATGTTACACCTGCATTTTTCAATCCAAATGGTATGACACACCAACAATATGTTCCCCATGGACATGTGAATGTGGTCTTGTGTTGGTCCTCAGGTGCAATTTTGATCTAGTTATATCCAGAGAAACCATCCATTAGTGACAGCATAGTGTGGCCTGTCATGAGATCTACAATAATGTCAATGTTAGGCAAGGGAAAATCATCTTTTGAACAAGCTTTATTCAGGTCCTTGAATTCATTACACAATCAAACTCTTCCATCTAGTTTGGTGATAGGCACTATATTTGAAATCCACTCAGTATAGTCTATTGGTCTGATGAACCTGACATCTAGCAGCTTCTTCAGTTCTTCTTTTAACATGAGGGCGACGTGCAGGTGCATCTTCCTGAGTTTTTGCTTAACTAGCTTAGCTCCTAGAGCTAAGGACAAGTGATGCATTATGAGATTGGGATCTAGCCCTGGCATGTTCACATATGACCAAGAAAATTTGATTTGTTTCCTTTTGAAGAATTTAGTGAACTCTGGCTTTTCTTGTGCAATTAAACATTGTGCCATATGGATCATCCTTGGATTGTCACCTGTGCTAACATTGATCTATTCTGTTGGTTCTATCAAGATTGAGGATCTCTCCTGATGTGTTAGATTGGGAAGAGGGTCAAGCCTTTCATCCTTTGGCGCCCCAGAGGGGTTTTCACCCTTGGATACATCTTTCATATTTTTACTATTTTCACGATCTAATACTACTGCAGAGCAGTTTTCACCATTAGATCTTTCTTTCATTTTTACATTTTTGAGACTGAAAGGCTTGGCACTCTCTCCAAAATAAGCCCTGTCATTGAGTTCTATGGCATGGCCAGCCCTGTGATCCCCTGCAGGTATATGGTCCCTAAGCTCTAGAAAGTCTATGATGGCTTCATCATTTTGAAAGGTATCAAGCTCAGGGGGAGTGTCTTGTAGGTCCCAATCTATGAGTTCTGGATGCACTAGTAGTAGAGGATCATTGGGTTGGTTTGGTTCAAGGACATTGATGGTCAAGATGGAAGAGTTAAGGTGGTCATTATAAGAATTGACAATGCCTACGATCGTACTCTCCACAAGTTGACTTGTCAAGTGCAGTATCATTCCTTCCTCGCGAATCTCACTATTGTTATTATGCGGGTCAAACTCTAAAGGTCTAGCCCTTAGACTTTGTCCCTCATTAGTTGCATGGGTAGAGTCATACTCATGGACTACATCAATGTCTTTTTCATCACAAGATAGTTTAGGGAGGCTATCCCATTCATATTCATTGGAGTCAGACTCACTCCATCCTTGTAGTAGGTGAATTTGATCTACTAGGTTACTAACAGATGTTTGTGGTTGTTTGCCTTTATGCTTATATGTTCCTTTGGTCTTTTCTTTTCTGGTGTAACCTATCCCTATAGTGTGTCAGGTGGTTAATGTATGAGGTTAGATAGGTTCAGTGATACCTTCCTTTCTCAATCTAATGGGACCTTGATCTTCATACCCCATTCTTTGTAATATTGAGAATCCTTGACCATACTGTTTAGTTTGCACCGTGGCGTGATGGTCTTGTTTCTTAGATATACTATCTTCATCTTTATATAACCATTGTAGGATGTCTTTTTTATCACTCTCATCTTCAAGGCTTCCCCATTTAACAAACAGACCTTTAGTAGTTGTTAATGCCTTAGGTTTGCTCATGGAAGGCTTTCCATAAGATCTAGGGGAGATAGGCAGCTGTGATAAGCAAAAGGTTTGTGCAATTATGTATTCACCAAGACCTTTGTCTTTGACCTTGAGATTAGATTGGGGTGCCTTCGATGTGGAAGGGAGTGAAGTTGGGTCAACATGGGATGAAGATGAAGTAGAGGCTCGGTTATGGGGAATTACAACTTCAGGTTTAGATTGAATGGAGTTACAGTATTGAAATGGATTGGGATCACCTTGTATGGTGATTTCTTGGCCTTCGTGGGAGAATGTTATACACTAGTG
The DNA here is from genome assembly GCA_027924645.1 of Cunninghamia lanceolata. Lineage (NCBI taxonomy): Eukaryota > Viridiplantae > Streptophyta > Pinopsida > Cupressales > Cupressaceae > Cunninghamia > Cunninghamia lanceolata. Next base: position 5,977,092 of record BSBN01000054.1, read on the forward strand.
GTAGGTTGAAGGTATTGCTTTCATAGCATGTATCCAAGGTCTCCCAAGGAGAATGTTATATGCAAGCTCCATATCAAGGACTTGGCACAACACATCCTTTACTATAGGTCCCACTCTGATAGGAAAAACAACAACTCCCTTTGAAGTTCTTTCCTCTTCATCATAAGCTTTGATGGTGATTTTCTTTTTAGGATCGATAGCATTCTTTGAAAACCCCAATGCAAGGATTAGCTTTAAGGTGAAAATATTCAAACCAGCTCCTCCATCGATTAGAACCCTTTTTATTTTGTGCTTGTGGATGAAGGCTTCTATGTAGAGAGATGCATTATGAGGTTGAGTGATTGACATATCATCCTTTTTAGTGAATGATAGGAAATGAGGTGTGGTAATATGACCTACCATGGTCTGAAATTGTTCTTCGGCGAGGTTTGTGGGAACGGTGGCTTCTAAAAGAGCTTGGTCAAGTATGGCTCTATGAGATGGGGACAAACACAAAAGTTCCAAGATGGAGATGTGTGTAGGAGTCTTGTGAAGTTGGTCCAGGACGTTGTACTAGTTGGATAGAGATGATGGCTTGGACAGGACCCCCTTAAGATTAACCTTTCCACTGCGAGTGGTCACATTACAATCTGTGGTTTTATTTATAGTGATTACATTGATATGTGAATAACTCTCTAAAATGTGGTTAACCACATAGTCAAATGCTACATTTGTATAATTGGCATTGTTGGTTCCACTATTTTTTTGTTTGGAAGACCGTCCCTACTCATAATTTGGAAGTGGACTCTTGAATGCTAAGTGATCATCATTAGAGGCATGGCCTTCAAGTGATACCTTTTTCTAGTCCAATAAATCTTGAATGGTGTGTTTGTGTGCTATACAGTCATTGGTTTTGTGTCCCTTGTTTCTGTAAAATTCACAGAAGTCATTGTCATTCGACCAAGGAGGTTTGACCTTTGGTTCATAATCCTGTGCCGCTAGAAGTGTTATGAGTTTATTTGATAGTAACTTCCATAGGTTGGTTTCCAATGTTTCTCCTAGAGGCGTGAATTTTCTCCTAGGTTGATAGTTTGTAAACCATGATTCAGTGTTTCATGGTTTGTTTTGTGGGGGGTTGTTTTGTGGGCTTGTTAAAGTGAAAATTGGTTGTTTTGGTGCCATATTTTTGGCATCAACCAGCCTATCATTCACGATGTTCTTATTCTTAGTCCAAAATCATGGTTTATCTGTGTTGACATTTACACTAGGAGTGTCCTTGTAAAGTTTGATTTGACCTTTCGCTATCAACACCTTTTCAATGAGTAAACCCATCTCAATGACTTTGCTAAAAGAAGCAGGGCATTGTATTTGAATTTGGTAGCTGAGGTCAGTGTGTAAGTTGTGGACAAACATTTCCAACATTTGTTTTTCTAGTATTTGATGTGGACATTTACTTGCCAATTGTCCTCATCTTTGTAAGAAAGAGGCAAAGGACTCCACCTTTTTGTTTAGTGTTACAAAGATCTAAAATTGAGATGTCATGCTCAATGTTGTAGGAGAAGTGTATGACAAACTTATCCACAAGTTCATTGAAGGTTCGAATGCCAGGAGGTAGTCGAGAGAACCACTCCATAGCTTGCCCTCCCAAGCTCCTTGGGAATAGTCACATGAGATAGGTGTCATTATGGGCAACTTCAAGGCATGCTGCACTAAATTCTCTGATGTGGTCTCTTGGATCACCCTTTCTATGATATTTGTCAAATTTTGGTACCTCAAACTTTGAGGGAAAAGGTATCATGACCAATGTTTTGTCAAAAGGATATGGTGAGATATCCTCTAAAGAATAGTGTTTTGTTGATGCTCTAGTTTGAATGTCTGCGAGTTGTTGCTGCAAGGCTTGAATTTTTTGAGTCAATAAGCCTAGAGGGTTTGTGGAGTCAATGGTCATCTTGCCTTTGTCTATGGTTCTTTCCTCCAGTGTGCTTTCCTTGGGAATTCTTTCTTCTTCAGTTTCCTTTAATGTGTTGATGTCAAAGTCTTTGGGGAGTTTGTCTCCTTGTGTCGCTAGGTAAATAAGGAATTTGCTAGTGTCTTGTTGAGCACTTTGTCCATCATACATTAGAACTTTCAGTCTTGTTGAGCGTCTAGAATGTCCTCAGGAGTAAACTCCTCATCACTGTCATAAGGGGATGGGACAATCTTGTCGGATGTGCCTGCCATTTCAAGTTGTTTTTGTTTTTGGGATCTAGTTAAGACCATGCAATTTGACTTGGGATGGGGTGGTGTGAGATTTGAAGTTTTGACAAGGTGTGCTTGGAGGTTGCGGTGAAGGGGATACTTGTGGTGATGAGGTTCAACCAAGGGTTTCCTTAGAACAATGGGGTCAAACAAGTTAGTTGATATAAGATGATAGTCAGAAGTAAGGATGTTTGGAATCCGATTACTTGATGTAGATTAGTTTTGCACAAGCCACTAGTGAAGTTCCGTGAGAGAAGGATGATATATCCTTGATAGTCGAGACTTACTAGGTTTGTTTGAGGTTAATATGATCTAGAATTACTTTGTTACTAAACTAGTTTTGATATTTGGTTTGATTTTGGGAAGTTTTGTGAATGTTTTGGATGAGGTGAGTGTTGAAAAAGTGGCTATGTTGTGGAAATGGACAAGATAAGTGATTTGCATGGTTAATCTGATCTAGGAAATTGAAACAATGCTGAAATGGGTATCCAGAAAGGTTGATATTTTTCTCACAAAAGGTCCAGAAGTGCTCACTGTGATGGATGCATAGTAACAAATGCGCAGTTACAGAGGGTAAATGCACAGTAGAACAGGACAAATGCGCAGGACTGGTAAATGACAGATGTGTAGTAGGATTTGACAAAAGTGCAGCAAGTCAAAATGTATGCACAACAGAAACAGATGCACTATAGAAAGTGACAAATGTGCAGCAGGAAGGTATATATGCGCAGCTCTATGTTTTTGGCAGTTTTTGACTGATTTTTCAATATTTTTTGATGTTTTTGGTTTTTCTTTGGCTAAAAGTTGGTCCTTTTGATTTGATTTTTTCAACTATTGCAAGAAGACATAGCAAACATAGAATATTTTCATGATTTTTGATTTTCTTTAAGATTTTTAACTTTTTCGACTAAAACAAGTACAAATCCTAGGATGGTAGAGGCAATATAAACTAAATTCTCACTTGGTTTTTACACCAGCTATGCTATTCAGAGCGGATAACTTAGGAACTTAGGACACAGGCTCCCCCTTACAAGTGCACAAACTTCTTAGGTACACCAAGTTCCAGGTTCCCAAGGCTCGCAAACCTTGAGATTTCCCTATTATCTGTACTATTGAATTGTAAGTACATGAGCTATCTTAGGAAGATGATAATCACTCTTTTCGGCACTGATTTATAGGGGATTTTGGCTTCTAAAACAATGGATAAGTAGTAAGGACAACTGTTTGAGTGGTTATACATGCAGCAGTGCTACTCTCTGTTATGGAGTCTCCTAGCCTTCAAGGGTTGCGCCTTGGAGGGTTTTGGGGGAGGTTGGTTGTCAGTATAACTAATCAACACTTGTTGCATGAAGCTTTCACCTCAAGCACAATTTATTTATAGTGGCTAGGCAAATCTTGGCTTTATCTTGTTACCACATAAGGTCATTCCCACTTGGATGGAAGGATATCCAACGGTAGGCATCTCTAAAGGTTAAACATGTGAAATGATAGGTTTGGCATTCTGGTCACCCAAGATAGGGGAGAGCATAGGCCTAGTATCATTCCAAATACATGAAAGACAATGGTTCTTTTCCCCTAATTAAAATGAAAAAGACTAAATGAGCTACACTACTTGGGCACACACACGATTTGTTAACTTTGAAAGAAGCGAGATAGCAATGGTTCAATTTTATATCTTTCTAGCAAGGACTACATTTGAGTTGTTGATGCAACAAGATCAAATTACAATCCTCCTAGTTAGAACTAAATGAGATTTACATGAACAATCCAATTACTTTCCTTGGCTAATTAGATCTAAAGATGAGTTAACAAATGCAGCTATATGACTAACCAACCCCTATCCTACAAGCAGATCTAAGAATATTCCTACGAGAAATGTTAGCGTTAGCAAAAAAAATCACAAGAAATAACTCCAGGACCCTGTCAGATCAAATGCGTAGTTACAAAGCATATATGCACAGATACAGAACACAGATGTGCAGATCTAGTGTATGTGCAGTTACAAAAAATAAATGCACTGATAGAAAGAATATACACACAGTTAAGATATATGCGTAGTTACAAATGATAAAAGCATTGAATTAGGGAACATATGCGTAGTTTGGATAAATGCATTGTTACAGAGCACAAAAGCACAGTTTCAGTCAACAGATGCACTGAATCTCTAGATGTGTTGAAACAGAGCTTAGATGTGTGTTGGAAATAAATAGATGCACAGAATCTTCCTATGTGTGGAACCTAACGCACAAAAACTCAATTTTGGGGTTAAACTAGGGTAAGGCCCCACTGTGGGTGCCAGAAATGTATCGGGAAAAATGTGGAATAATATCAATGATTAATAATAACCCAATAACTCAATAGAAATTGCAATAATCAAGATTTAAAACAAAGAACAAACCTTGCAAACCTTATTACTTCACGGCTTCAATTGTTTGCCTAATCTCAATTGATCTTTCGTGTGAATGAAGCCCTCAAAAAGCGCACTTCATTTCTTTGTTCTTCAAGATGACAATAGAGAAACAACTATGATAGTTCTTGTAATGAAGAGGAGCTTCAATACAATAAAAAGAGTGATCGCAAGCTATGGATATAGTGTTGGGTGCCAAAGGTGCGCTTTGAATTCTGTAGAGTAAGTTTACTAAAAGCTTGGATGATTGAAATGGAGGAAAAGGGTTGTACTTATAGACTTGAGAAAAACAAGATCAACAGTTGAGAATGAACAAGAGGATCAACAGTTGAGGAAGGTTGAGAGATGTGCATGAATAGGAAGAGGACAAGTGTCCTAGTCTTTCATGCATTAGAGGAGTTAATAGAAATAGATTGAGGAGTTAATTGAGTGGATTGATCAATTAATAGAATAGACTAATCAGTTAAGTGAATTGACTGATTAGTTAACTAATTTGAACTGGAGGATAAATAGGACATGTGTGAGGACACAATTAATTAAACATCAAAATATTTAATTAAGTGTGCACATGGATTTGCATGAATTATTTTTGGTTTTAATTCACTTTTAAGAGGAAATAGATAATCTAAATAAATGTTTTGATTTATTTAAATATAGAGGATGTTAAGTTTAGAAGAACTTAATTAAATAATTGGAAATTATTTAATTTAGAATGACTTTAGAAGAGATAATTAAATAATTTGATATTATTTAATTTAGAGGGATTTTGGAGGAATTTAATTAAATAATTTGATATTATTTAATTTAGAAGAACTTGGAGGATTTTAATTAAATAAATAAATTTATTTAATTTTGTGGAGGAATGTGAATCAGATAAATAAATTGATTTGTTTATTTATTGATAGAGGAATTAAACTGAAATAAATATTAAGAATATTTATTTAGACAGAGTCATGTCATTTTTAGGTGCATACAAGCATAATTTTAGACAGACATACAAGATTTCTTGGATATTTTTGGAAGACACTTTGGAAGAAGATGAAGACAGTTTTGAAGTTCAATTCCACATTTCATCCACAAAGTGATGGATAGACAGAGATAGTGAATAGGAGTTTGGGAAACTTGTTGAGATGTCTAGTTGGAGAGAAGGCAGGAAGTTGGGATTTGATTCTTTCACAAGCAGAGTTTGTATACAATAATTCAGTCAATAGGAGTACTGGAAGAACACCTTTTGAGATTGTTACTGGAGTAAACCCTAGAGGAATAGCAGAATTAAGGGATATCAGTATGGAAGAAAAGAGAACTATAGAAGCAAAAGAGTTTGCAGGACATATGGAGACAATGCATAATCAGGTAAAGAAGCATTTGGAAGAGATGAATAGAAAATATAAGGAACAAGTAGATGAGAAAAGAAGACAAGGAATTTGTAGTTGGAGATGAAGTAATGGTGTAATTGAGAAAAGAAAGATTTCTAGTTGGGACATATAACAAGTTGAAGACGAAGAAGTTTGGACCTTGTAGGATACTCAGAGAGTTTGATTTAGGAAATTCATATGAAGTAGAGTTACTAGAGACATTGAATATATCACCTATTTTCAACATTGTAGACCTATATCAGTATCATGAAGTAGAGTTCAATGACAACATTGAAGAAGACTTGAAGAAGTAGTTACCACAACAAGCACTGGAGGAGATTGATGACATTTTGGACAGCAGAGTTGGACGCAGCACCAGAGGAAGACAGTACAAAGAATACCTTGTGAAGTGGAAGGGTAGACTGATAGAAGATTTATCATGGATTTCTCAGGCTGAGGTGGACCATTTTGGCTTTCCTCTAGCCCTGGCAAAGTGAGGGACTCACTTTTTCAATAACCCCAGATGTCTAATGTAGAAGCATCACTGGTTCAAGAGCAATCTTGCATCAACCAAAAACATTTACAATTTAGTTTGTTTCCTTTCTTTTCCAATTCAATTCAGGCAGTTCAGTCAATAGCAGTTTCTGTATTTTGGTCTGCATTCTACCGCAGTTGCATCTCAAACTTTGCAGAGCTAGATTTAACATCTAGATTCATTCATCTACAACATATTTGAAATTTAGAGCATTTGTATCAATTACCAAAAAGATATCGCTATCAGAAGATTGACTATTTTCTCATAACAGAGCCCCTAGTAGTCTCAGACAATCAGCTAAAGGAGAATACCTATAGAGTGTTTCATGACCTTTGAAGCTTAATGACACATCATTCAATGTTGTTTGGTTTGTGGTCAACCTTCCATGAGATCCGCACATCATTCTCTTCATTTGCGGAGGAGTTCTATTCATTTAGGGTTGACCTATCTGTGTACACATGTTACAGCTCTTCATTGGAGCTTGTGATCTCCCTTGGCCGACGCGGAGGAATCTAATGTTCTAGATATGATATATAACGATGTAATAGACCCCTAGGAAAGTAATGATTCACATAGTGGTAGTTTGATAGTTTGAATTTGTGCGAAAGAGCTTCAAAGCTATATCCTGCGCATATTCTTATATTCTTTAGTCAGGTCTGTGTGCATATTCTGATAATATGTAAGGAACCTATTGTGATAGATAGGAGTAAGTGGTTGGACTATTTCATTCAAGAAGGCATGTTGTTCAGAGGAAATCAGTTATGCATACCTAGAAGTTCAATGAGAGACAATTTGATCAAAGAAAAGCACAGTGGTGGATTGGCAGGATACTTTGGCATTGATAAAACAGTGGCTTTGGTGAGTGAAAATTACTTTTGGCCTTAGATATATAAGGATGTTAGGAAATTTGAGCAAAGTTGCAGAGTTTGTCAAGTTGCAAAAGGGAATAGTCAGAACACTAGATTGTATAAACCTTTGACAATACCAAAAAGACCTTGGGAAGACATATGTATGGATTTTGTAATGGGATTGCCTAAGACAAAAAGAGGACATGATTCTATATTTGTAGTGGTGGACACATTTTCAAAGATGGAACATTTAATACCTTGTAAGAAGACAACCGATGCAGTGCATGTAGCTGACCTATTTTTTAAGGAGATTGTGAGATTGCATGGATTACCTAAGAGCATAATTTCAGACAGAGATACAAGATTTCTTGGATATTCTTGGAAGACACTTTGGAAGAAGATGAAGACATATTTGAAGTTCAGTTCGACATTTCATCCACAGACTGATGGACAGACAAAGATAGTGAATAGGAGTTTGGGAAACTTGTTGAGATGTTTGGTTGGAGAGAAAGTAGGAATTTGGGATTTGATTCTTTTAGAAGTAGAGTTTGCATACAATAATTCAGTGAATAGGATTACTGGAAAAACACCTTTCAAGATTGTTACCAAAGTAAACCCTAGAGGAATAGCAGAATTGAGGTATATCAGTATGGAAGAAAAGAGAAGTGCAGAAGTAGAAGAATTTGCAAGACATATGGAGACAGTGCATAATCAGGTAAAGAAGTATTTGGAAGAGATGAACAGAAAATATAAGGAACAAGTAGATGAGAAAAGAAGACATAAGGAATTTGCAGTTGGAGATTAAGTGATGGTGTAATTGAGAAAAGAAAGATTTCTAGTTGGGACATATAACAAGTTGACGATGAAGAAGTTTCGACCTTATAGGATACTTAGAAAGTTTGATTTAGGAAATGCATATGAAGTAGAGTTACCAGAGACATTGAATATATCACCTATTTTCAACATTGCAGACCTATATCAATATCATGAAGTAGAGTTCAGTGACAACATTGAAGAAGACTTGAAGAAGCAGTTACCACAACAAGCACCGGAGGAGATTGAAGACATTTTGGATAGCAGAGTTGGATGCAACACCAGACGAAGACAGTACAAAGAATACCTTGTGAAGTGGAAGGGTAGACCGACAGAAGATTCATTATGGATTTCTTAGGTTGAGGTAGACCATTTTGGTTTTCCTCTAGCCCTGGCAAAGTGAGGGACTCACTTTTTCAATAACCCTGGATGTCTGATGTAGGAGCATTGCTGGTTCAAGAGCAATTTTGCATCAACCAAAAACATTTGTAGTTTAGTTTGTTTCCTTTCATTTCCAGTTCAGTTCAGGCATTCGGTTAATAGCAGTTTCTATATTTTGGTCTGCATTCTACCATATTTGCATCTTAGACCTTGCGGAGCTAGATTTAACATCTAGATTCATTCATCTACAACATATCTAAAATTTAGAGTATTTGTATCGATTACCGAAAAGATATCACTAGCAAAAGATCGACTGTTTTCTCATAATAGAGCACCCTGGCAGTCTCAGACAATTAGCTAAAGGAGAAGACCTGTGGATCATTTCATGACCTTTGAAGCTTAATGACACATTATTCAATGTTGTTTGGTTCATGGCTGATCTTCCTCAAGATCCGCACATCATTCTCTTCATTTGTGAATGAGTTCTATTCATTTAGGGCCGACCTATCTATGTACACACGTTACAACTCTTCATTGGATTTTGTGATCTTCCTTGGCCAACATGGAGGAATCTAATGTTCTGGATATGATATATAATGATGTAATAAATCCCTATGAAAGCAGCAATTCACATAGTGGTAGTTTGATAGTTTGAATTTGTACAAAAGAGCTTCAAAGCTATATCTTGTGCATATTCAGATATTCTATAATTAGGCCTATGTATATAATATGATATTCTGATATTATGTAAGGAACCTATTGTGATAGATACAAGTAAGTGGTTGGACTATTTCATTCAAGAAGGCATGTTGTTCAGAGGAAATCAGCTATGCATACCTAGAAGTTTAATGAGAGACAATTTGATCAAAGAAAAGTGCAGTGGTGGATTGGCAGGACACTTTGGCATTGATAAAATAATGGCTTTGGTGAGTGAAAATTACTTTTGGTCTCAGATACATAAGGATGTTAGGAAATTTGTGCAAAGTTGTAGAGTTTGTCAAGTTGCAAAAGGGAATAGTCAGAACACTGGATTGTATAAACCTTTGACAGTACCGGAAAGACCTTGGGAAGACATAAGTATGGATTATTCAATGGGATTGCCTAAGACACAAAGAGTACATGATTCTATATTTGTAGTGGTGGACAGATTTTCAAAGATGGTACATTTAATACCGTGTAAGAAGACAACTGATGCAATCCATGTAGCTGACCTATTTTTCAAGGAGATTGTGAGATTGCATAGATTACCTAAGAGCATAATTTCAGATAGAGATACAAGATTTCTTAGATATTTTTGGAAGACACTTTGGAAGAAGATGAAGACAAATTTGAAATTTAGTTCGTCATTTCATCCATGGACTGATGGACAAACAGAGATAGTGAATAGGAGTTTGGGAAACTTGTTGAGATGTCTGGTTGGAGAGAAGGCAGGAAGTTGGGATTTGATTCTTTCACAAGTAGAGTTTGCATACAATAATTCAGTCAATAGGAGTACTAGAAGAACACCTTTCAAGATTGTTACCGGAGTAAACCCTTGAGGAATAACAGAATTGAGGGATATCATTATGGAAGAAAAGAGAAGTGTAGAAGCAGAAGAATTTGTAGGACATATGGAGACAGTGCATAATTAGGTAAAGAAGCATTTGGAAGAGATGAACAGTAAATATAAGGAACAAGTAGATGAGAAAAGATGACATAAGGAATTTGTAGTTGGAAATGAAGTGATGGTGTACTTGAGAAAATAAAGATTTCCATTTGGGACATATAACAAGTTGAAGATGAAGAAGTTTGGACCTTGTAGGATACTCAGAAAGTTTGATTCAGGAAATGCATATGAAGTAGAGTTACCAGAGACATTGAATATATCACCTATTTTCAACATTGTAGACCTATATCAGTATCATGAAGAAAAGTTCAATGATAGCATTGAAGAAGACTTGAAGAAGTAGTTACCACAACAAGCATCGAAACAGATTGAAGACATTTTGGACAGCAGAGTTGGACACAGCACCAGCGGAAGATAGTACAAAGAATACCTTGTGAAGTGGAAGGGAAGACTAATAGAAGATTCATCATGAATTTCTCTAGCTAAGGTGGACCATTTTGGTTTTCCTCTAGCCTTGGCAAAGTGAGGGACTCACTTTTTCAATAACCCTAGATGTCTAATACAGGAGCATTGCTGGTTCAAGAGCAATCTTGCATCAACCAAAAACATTTGCAATTTAGTTTGTTTCCTTTCATTTCTAGTACAGTTTAAGTTATTCAGTTAATAGCAGTTTCTATATTTTGGTCCGCATTCTACCATAGTAGTTGAATCTTAGACCTTGCAGAGCTAGATTTAACATCTAGATTCATTCATCTACAACATATCTAAAATTCAGAGCATTTGGATCAATTACCGGAAGGATATCACTATCAGAAGATCGACTGTTTTCTCATAATAGGGCACCCTAGTAGTCTAAGACAATCAGCTAAATGAGAAGACTTACAGAGCATTTCATCACCTTCAAATCTTAATGACACATAATTCAATGTTTTTTGGTTCGTGGCTGACCTTCCCCGAGATCTGCACATCATTCTCTTCATTTGCAGAGGAGTTCTATTCATTTAGGGCTGACCTATCTGTGTACACAAGTTACAACTCTTCATTGGAGTTTGTGATCTTCCTTGGTTGACGCGGAGGAATCTAACGTTCTGCATATGATATATAATGATGTAATAGATCCCTAGGAAAGCAACAATTTAGATAGTGGTAGTTTGATAGTTTGAATTTGTGCGAAAGAGCTTCAAAGCTATATCCTATGCATATTCGAATATTCTATAATTAGGCCTATGAGCTCTAATTGTAAGCCCGCATATTGCCGACCTATCTATATTTGAATTCTATGATATATTGAATGACTGAATCTATATTTGTTTCATATCTTTGAGTTGTTTCTGTTGTGTTACTCTAGCTACACGGTCAGGATAGTTCTCTTTTTGAGGACTCTCTTAACCGTGACTGCACCAAAATGGATGGAAAAAAAGTAGTGAATAGAAATTTGGTGCAGTTGCTACATGGGTACAATTAGAAGTGTCATAAAGGTTGGGATGAATATTTAATCTGCATACAACACTCTTGTAATAAGGCCATTCACTTGTTAATGAATTTATCTTTATTTGAGGCTTGTGTTTGGCTACTTGTCACCTAGCCTTTTTGATGTTTATTTATAAATTGAAGAGAAGGAATGTAAAAAGGATATGTAGAGGTTAATAAAGCTATCAATCGGATTGATAAGGTAATAAAAATCCATCTACAAGTCCAAGAAAGACTCAAGGAGTCTTAAGCAAGCAATAAGTGTCAACATGATCAATGTAGGGTAGAACACAAGTTTGATGTGAGTGACAAAGTTTCTTTATACCTTAGAAAAGAGAGGCTTCAAGGCACCTTGGTGAAGCTCGAATCTTTGAGATATGATCTAATTTCATATCATATAATAGATGTATAACTAGAATGATTTTAGGTTAGACTTTCCTAAATATATGAAGATCTTCACCATTATTAATGTTGTTAGGTTAAGTTTTTTTGAGAGATCTTTGTTAGATGAAGAGGATGATGTTATTTTTCTAAGCATGGAAGGTGTTGCACTTGAAGAAATGGAAATAAAGGTTGTCCTTGACAAGAAGGTAAGGTAGACCCAATAAGGTGAGCATGAAGTATGGTTCATAAGTCATAAAGGGAAATTACATAGCAAAGAAAAATGGTTTTCCAAAGGGGAAGTTGGAAGAAAGTTCCTACACTTGTTCAATCCCTAAGCTTTTGGGGACCAAAAGCCTCCTAAAGGGGGATGTATGATTTGAAAGTCAAGTCAACTCTATTGGACCAGTGGGAGCATTTGGAAGTCACTTCTTAGGACTTGCACTAGTGAGAATATTTCATCACCAAAATGAAGTGTATATGTTGCATGATAGTTAGGTAAATAGATTTTATGGCATATGGGATAGTTTGGAACATCTTTGTGCACTTTAATTTAGTTTACAAATGTTATCCCTAACCAAAAAGATGATTTTTGTAGGTTCATTGGTTACATAGTGGATGAATGCATCAAATGCCATGATGAACAACTTATTTTCCTTGATGAATGCACGGACCCCAACAATGAACAATTGTTTGCCCTAATGAACTCATTATGAAGCGGTGAAAAAAATACCTACAAAATGGTGAACACACACTGTCATAGGCATACAATGGAAGATGAAAATTTTTAGATGTTAAAAAAATTCATTGGATGTACTTTTATCTTCCTAGGTGTCATGGAAGTTGGAGGAGATCTATATATTGGATAATCACATGGTTGCACACAAATTGGCTCTATTGAAAATTGTCTTTTGCATGCTCATTTCATGGATTTACAATGGAAGGTCAAGGTTTTCACTATTGCATAAGGTAAAGAAAGCATGAAGAGACTTGTGAATTTAATGTTGTAAGCCTCAAATAAAATGTATGGTGATGTAATGCTTTACTTAAACATTTGAGATAGTGGCATGATATGCTTTTGCATTATCTTTTTGATTTTTTTTCACCCAGTTTGAGTTTTCTTTAGTGAAAACTTAGTTTTTACTCCTTATTTGAAATGCGACAATCTCTATTCTTGTTCTTTTCTATGTTGACATTAGCTCTAAGCATGTTTTTATAGTTCTAATAGTCATATAGAATGTATATTGCAATGAAAAATTCTATATTTGTGTTTGTAGAGCTACCATATGTTTATTTCTAGTATTGACTAAAGGCATAAAGTCATATTTTATAAATCAACTATGATTACTAATATTTTTTTATTTAGCCTTATGTCAATGTGTGGCTTGAGTGTCATATTGTAACAATTCTTATTGATAATAGAAAATATCTATGTTGTTCCATTTGTTTTGTGTATTTGCAGGGTGATCGCACAATAGTGGGTTACACTTTTGTAGATGAAGAAAAAATGAAGGTGCCAAAAAATCTCTAGCAGCCACCTTCAAACAAAGGTCTTTCCTTTGAACGAAGGTCTTGTCGGCCAATTCAAATCTTAAATTGAAACAAGACCTTCATTCGAAGGGGTGTTGTGAACGAAGGTGGTTGAGCACCAAATAAGAACAATAAAATAATGCCTTTGATTGAAGAGGGTCTTCAATTGAAGGCATTATTTTATTGCTTTTTTTATAAAATAGGTTAAAACTCTCAAATGACATTTTTTTGTCATTTGAGAGTGCAGCAGTGAAAGGCACCCATGGACAAAGGCGACAGGCACCCGTAGATGAAGGTGACAGGGAACTCGAACGAAGGGAACTGGGAACCTAGATGAAGGCGACAGGTTCAAAGGGGACAGGTGGGAGCTCTGCGACATGCAAAGACCCCACATCAGCATACACATCGAGCCCATAGGTGCATAAATTTGCAACCATTTCTATGTATATGCAAGTTTTGTTTGAAATGGATGCTTGTCATGAACTCATACATATATGCTTGCCAACATTTCAAGGCCCCATATGCTTGCCGATAGGGGCTTCCATTAGAAAAAAATGTTGTTCCATTAACTGGTCAATAAAATACAGAAAATTTGCTACTCTCAAACCCTAGTTTGGCAAACTAGGGTTTGTCATTACAGTTAATAAAATATAGAAAAATTTAATAAAATGCAAGAACTTTGCTTGAGACAATTAAAGAACTAGATCAAACCCTAGTTTACCAAACTAGGGTTTGTCATTACAATTAATAAGAAAAATTCCATAAAAAACATAAAATTTTCTTGAGATAATGAAAGAACTATCAAACCCTGGTTTGCTAAAATAGGGTTTGTCAAACCCTAGTTTCAAAAGAAATTAGGGTTTGTCAAATTAGGGTGAAACTAAATTCATCTTGTCAAATTTGAAAAGATGAATTTAGTTTCACCCTAATTTGACAAACCCTAAACTAGGCTTTGTCAAACCTTAGTTTGGAAAACTAGGACCATTTATAGCCACACAACCAATCTCTCTTTTTGCACCTGAAGACAAAGAACCAGTTTAAAATTTGTAACTATTGTATGCAGTTTAGACGTATCATGTTTAGCTTAATATGTGCTAGGTATCAAAATCCCTTATCTTATTTTAATTATTTCATGTTATATGACAATAGAAATCCATTGGTGGCACTTGCTAAAAATAATTTAAAGATATATATAAATCCATTTCCAAAAAATTCTAACAACATGTAGACATGCAATTGTTATTAATAACATATGAACATTTAGATGACACCATCTTACTTATTAGTGAGTTTAGATTATACTTAAGTGGTAAAGCTTTGTAATGTTTTGATTCATCTTGTTTTCTTTACACTTCCTTCACAAAGTTGGCTCATGCTTGCATTGACTATTTCTCTATCCCTAGTTCACATAAGGATAATATATATGGACAAAACATTTCTCTCATGATTTATCTTTTTATCCTTGTTCTCCTACTTCCCATATGGCTTATACATATACTAAACCTACTTTTCATCATACACATGGATATTCTAAGCATAGAGGCATTGCATCGATACGTAAAGTTCAAGAAATTATAGACAAATGGAAGATAAACATTACACATACTCATAAGCACAAAAATTCCTCACTTGATAAGATGAATCATGGAAAAACAAGTCACATGAATGTCAAGATCCTAGCCTTGTTCACCATAACCCACACTATATTGAGGTTACATGACATAAAATAGAAACCACCCAATATGAGAGATGAATTCATTGCTTACACATACTTCTTATTACTCACCATATTTTGTGCTTTTTTCTTTCCTTTTTCTTGGATTTATGTTTATGTCCATGTTCCTACTTAGCATGCACAGATGACACAAAGACACCTTTATTGGTGCATGTGTTGACACTAGTGGCTTTGAACATGTGTCAAGTGTTGTTCATGTAACTTCTTCCTTGTGCTTTATATCATTTTTATTTGATTCTTTTTTAATTATGTTAACATATGTTATGATCCCCTCACCTATTGATCCATTTACCTTGTGTGTCCATATATTTTGGTCTTTTTATTATGACTTGTTTGTTCTAATTTTTACACTCATCTCACCTTCCATATTTGGTTTCATGCTTATCTTCCCCACTTGGGGGGAATCTTGGTTTCCATTTTCCTTGCTTGACATATTTCCTCCTATTCTTGTTTACATACACTTTACTCACCTTTGCCTTTTTTCTTTTATTTCCCACTTGTGTTGCTCACTTGCCTTTGCTTATCTTTTGATTCATTCTCCTTTCCTCTTTTTATTGAATGTTACTTCTTGCCTTGTATTTTATGCTCATGGCCATGTGTGTTCCTTAGTCTTTTACTATTGCTTATGCCTTGTTGATCTTATATTGTTATATATATCTTGTTTATTAAATCCTTTACACTAATCTTAGATTGTTATATCACACTCCTAGAGTCACTTATTGAGCTTATGTTGTTTTATCTAAAACTTATACTTTGAACCTATATTTCAATACAATGATTTTAAATCTTACATATTGAGCCTACATTGACATATCACATTTTTAGAATTACCACATTAGATTGGGGGCATATAATGCCTTCCCCCCAACATATTGTACTCTTATTGCCACATCATTTACAATAGGGACATCATGTTTTCCCTCCTTTCACATCTGACATGTCTTTATTGAGCTATATATTTATATCATGGACATCTTATCTCCCCACTCACAATCTCTATTGTGTTATTTTTCCCATCAGGGGCTATTTAGCTATACATGTGATTTGATAGTCACACCATTACACACCACTTTTTTGTGCCTTCATGCTTATCTATGACCATTATTAGACATTAATTATGAGTGTATAGTGACACATCTTTCAACTTATATTGAGGGTGACCACACTAAATCACATTTTCATTCTCAAATCATTCATTAGATTAATATAGCAAAAAAACAATTAGAGCAATGTTAAGCCAAGAGGGGAGACTAGTGGTCATGCACTTTATTGGAAAGCTAAATGACATAAAGAACAAATATTCAATTTATGATTATAAATTTATGCAATTAAATATATATGCAAATTGAATAAGTGGATGTATTAAAATTGTTGCCAAAATTTTTTTTTGTATATTGGTCATTAGGCACCGTAATTTATTGAGAATCAATGTAAATTTTGAACTAGAAGCACATAAAATGGTTTAAATTTTTGTAGAGTTACCAAAATTTGTGTTGAACTTTTGGAGTAGTAAATACAACTACATAGTAGATATGTTTCAAGAGAAAGAGAACTTTGCATTGAGAGATCAGATAGATGAGAGTTAAAGTTATAAGATTTAAAAAGATGAAATTTTATTTTTAACATAATATCAATTTTGGGGAGGCATGTTAAAATATAGTTCCAGTCAAGATAGGACACATAGTGAGTGGACTACTTCATTCTTGACATGGGTTATTGTTAAAGATATAATATTTATGTTTATCGTAAGGGTCAATGCAAGAGAGTTTGATTAGAGAAAATCCTATTGGAGGGATGGATAGAGACATTAGAGTGGACAAGACATTGACGTGCTTTTGAGGAAGAAATTATTGGTCATAAATGAGAGCTAAAATACAAAGGCCTACATATAGAAATGTCGAGTTTATTGGTTTGGTAAAGGGGAATTCAAGATTATGGATTGTATAATCTCTTACACATACTAGATAATTCATGGAATGATAAATTAACATCAATTATTTTGGGAATCATGAGGAGTCAACACTATATAGATATTTATTGCTTATAACTTAGTATACATGATATCCAAGATGCCATATTTTATACCATGTGAATAGACAAGTGATGCTTCACATACTTCTATCTTATAAATTTCAATGAGATTGTTAGGTATTGCCTAGTATACCAAGAAGCATTATTTGGATAGTGACACAAATTTTATAGTTTACATGTATTTATATATTTTTGTGATGTTTCTTGAAGTTGGATATGCTATAAATCATATTGAGTTACCATGGAAATATATGAATGTTTATTGTATAGTCATTGGTTGTATTCATGTTCTTAGTGTGTAATGTTCATTATTTTATATCTTTAATTGTTGAACCTATGTGCTATATTGATTTCAAAATAAATCTCTTTATCTCTCTCTCCCTTGACCTAAGTGTGTTCACAAAGAAAGATTTAAGTGTATGGAGTAGGAATGACTTAAATGTTTTATTGCATACATGGTATTCATTTTTATGACACTGATACATGTGACATTTACACGTGTAGATGTGGAAAAGTTAAAATCTCTCTCTCTCTCTCTCTCTCTCTCTCTCTCTCTCTCTCTCTCTCTCTCTCTCTCTCTCTCTCTCTCTCTCTCTCTCTCTCTCTCTCTCTCTCTCTCTCTCTCTCTCTCTCTCTACTCTCTCTCTCTCTCTCTCTCTCTCTCTCTCTCTCTCCTCTCTCTCTCTCTCTCTCTCTCTCTCTCTCTCTCTCTCTCTCTCATCTCTCTCTCTCTCTCTCTCTCTCTCTCTCTCTCTCTCCTCTCTCTCTCTCTCTCTCTCTCTCTCTCTCTCTCTATGCGTGCACTTTGAAAAGGAAAAGAATTATCCATGCATTTTAGAAATTAAATCTTCCCTCTTATTAACTATTTAAAATGTGTTGGAATATGATAATGCTATTGGAAATTTGTACTTCATTTATTTAATTATAGTTCTTCTATTACACATATATATGTGTTATTGAAAGGTTAACCATAAGTAAATATAACTTTCTAGATTAAAACATATATGTGTTAAAATATATATCTGCTTGCATAAAAATGTACATATTAATAAAAAAAATTATTAGATTCAACACAATCTAGATGTACGTAAAATTAAATTGTTTGAAAATGGACAATTTTGTGTTTCAAATTATACAAACTTACAAACCTTATTTATACCGAGCTATAGTTGCATTAGGATGGCCATGTTGAACCAATTCTCTACAAGATGACTGATATGTCTCACCAACACCAATGATAACTAGTGTCTACTTTGGAAGTTATGGAACAACATGTCAACATACACACCTACACGAGAGAAGAAATTGTATGTTGATAGGCAAGCTTAAATCACTAGGGATAAGTGAGCTCAACAAGTCAGAAGAAAGAAATTGTATAACATCAAGATAGGCTCGATCATGTAACACATCCCTATCTACTCTGATGTAGATGTGTATGTTGATACATTTGTTCCACAACTTCCAAAGTAGACACTAGATCAATGATGTTGGTGAGACATATCAGGACCATCAAGTGTAGAGAATTGGTTCAACATGGCCATCCTAATGCAACTATAGAGACCTATAAATAAGGTTAAATTGTAAGTACTGCTTCCCACAATAATGATAGGAAGTTCAGGACTCAAAGTCATTCACTTTATCTTCTCTTTTGATTAGCAGTGATCTTGAGTCTCTGTTCAACTTGAATTTCATCTTGTGATCAGCAAGGCTCCATCATTCTTTCCTTCTTGAAGTGGTCCTTTAAGTTATTGCACTTGCTTTTCATTTTATCACTTACATTTCAAACATGTAAATTTTAATTTTTTTCACTTAGTGAACTAGAATGTATGTTCCTGGCTTCCAGATGTTAAATTTAAAAATTAATTTAGATAAATAGTAAGTTAGATGTGCACACATGTACATTGGACTAAGTAATTTATTTTTGTGCACAAAATTTAAGTTGATATATATATCATGGCACATGCGCCACCACCTAGACCTGGACCTTCTATATTTACATGTACAGATACTGAGATTAAGAAATTGACAAGTGTTCTTTCTGAACCCAACACAACAGGGGTTTATAGGGACACATGCCAATCAATTTTATCTAGCTTATATTGCATTAGACAGAATCTAGGAGATACCAGTGCTTATTCAAGTTATTCTCTTGCTGCTATTCTTTTCCAGATGCGGCAAGAGGTTACTGGTGATGTTTCTCTTGCTTCTGTTCAACTTACTATCTCGAAAGAGACTATCAAATCCCAATGTTTCCCATATTATGTTGGTAAGCCTAATGTGAGGGGCTACCAAGTGACTAGATGTGAAGACCCTCTTATGGCCCCATTGATTTATCCACGTTTTCTTGCTGCTCATGGTCGTTATCCCAATAACAACCAAATTCCTTTATATTTTGCACAGCAGTTATATAGAGAGGTTCATATGGGTTTCAAGGTCAACTTCTTGGATTTGCTAGCATATTTTGGTTAGGGGAGGGGCAAGTTTGTTGATAGAGATGCCTATCATTGACCAGATCGATAGGCTCCAGTTTATAGGGCCTTGGTTAGGGAGAGGATGCCTGCTACCTCCCCATCCTTGGCTCCTGTTGTTGATTAGGTTGTCATTGCTTCCCAAAGGGAAGCAATTGACAATGTTGGTGATATTGCAGCTGCCACATCTGTTATATCTTCTGATCATGTGGCAAGATATTTGATGAGTCATCCTGGATGATTTAGACCATCAGATCATGCTACTGATCCTTATGCTATCGCGGCTGTCCCATCACCTGTAGACATATATGGTCTAATAGGAGACCATATACTTCAGACTACAACAAGTTATCTTTGTGAGGACCTATTGGAGTCATATGATTTTATTGCATTAGAGCCTTGTATCCCTTTACACAAGGTTAGAGGACATGTGGGTAGAGCTTGCCATTCATAGAGTGGGTCACGATCTAGTCAAGCTGTGAGACCTTCTCATCAGGTGGCTAGGAGTACTCCACATCCTAATCCGCCCCAGATCATTTGGCTGCTACAAAGGCAGATACACCTACCCCTTGTGTTGAGCATCAAACATCCGAGCCCTCCCTAGATTCACTTGAGGAGTTACAGTTGTAAAGGGGATCATCAGGTTTTGTGGATATGCTTCTACATTCAGGCTCTTCGATGCCAACTTGCCTACATAGTCCACTCCACTCTTCATTACTTGAGCTAGCCAAGGAGGCATCAGATACAATCATTACAGCGGATCATCCTACAGCACCTGATACATAGGTATGTACAAGCGTATGTGCACGCATGCATGATTTAATCTTGAACTTAAATTAAATTAAGTTAAATTACTTTGCTAGATAGATTCCTAATGTTATATATATTGTAGGGGTAGCTCATGTTACACCTAGTTTGGGGATGGACCATGTATGCAGGCATGATTCTGCTGATGGCAGTAATGTTAGTGGACAAGTGAGTTTTAAATTTCTAAATCATTACAACTTACATGTGTAAATGCATATAATATGTACATGTGCATGTACACATATATATATTTAACATTATTCTAAAATTTTAACATAATTTGTACACTTTTATACATACATGTGTTGTACTATCTCCAGGGCTCAGCGCATCCATTAGAACAGGATGCTCACTCAGACTCGAGTCTCTCAACTTGCAGCCAACATGATGACTAGGCTATTGGTAGCACTTCCTAGACATGTTTCTCTAGATATTTTTCTAGCTATATTTGTTTTCAGACATTTCTATTTGTACATGTTTACATGGACATTTCTATAGATACATTTGCACATGTGTGTTTGTGCACATTTCTACACATGTTTGTGGGCATTTATACATGTTTGAGGATATTTCTATCTACATGTGTTTTTAGACATTTCTCTAGATCTGCATGTTTTCATCTACATTTCTATCTACACATGTTTGTGGTCTAGCCCTTGGTACCATTCTTTTGTGCTTTTTATTTTATGCTATCACTATCTAACAATGGTGTGTACAAATACAATTATCACATTGAATAGAACCCAATTTATGGTGTGGATTTGTTAAAAAGAAATTATCATGTAATGTTTTGTATATTTTATTTCTTTCCTTAGTATTCTTTACTTATTTCCTTCAAAATTGTTATGATTATAATCCAAGTGAGTTAATCTCTATTTCTCATACTTCTATAGATTGTTTTTGTCATGAGAAGTTATTAAATGTGAAATTAAAACTATAGTGATGATCTAGAAATAAGTTGAATGAAATTTCAAATGCATAACTATGTTTCTAAGGGTATACTTTTGTTTATAAAATTGCTAGTTGTCAATTTACTTTTGATCCTATTATGTTATATCTTGGTTCATAGTTCATTTAAGTGGAAATTATGTTATTCTAAGGATAGTTCATTGATGGCATAGTCACTAAGTGGAATGCAATGTTATTACCTTTAATGAGAAGTGAAAATATGATACTGCCCTAATATCATCTCCTAACTTAGTGATTATGTGGTGATATTTGATTGATATCATAGAAATATTATTATATGTCTAAAGATTATAAATCTTGTGTTAACTAATATTCTAGCTTATTGATTGATACAAACTCTTTTGGTTAAGTTAGTTGTTATGAGTAGTTGGTTGAACTAAAAGCATGTTAAATACAATGACATTGGTAATTAATTCCTTGATGTAAGGTTGAATTTGTTGGATAAACGATATATTTCCTTGTGTTAGACATATTGACATTGGTGAATTATGCCTACTAATTAATTATAGGTTCTACTTAATAATTGGCTACCAAATGACTATTGTGTTGTGGCCACCAAAATCAAGTATCTAATATTCTAGGTAATGGCATACCTATTAGAATTAACTAAGGTCTAAGGTTGGCTATGGATTCAATAATTGATGTGTAATATATTATCCTTCCACAAGTTCCTTGTAAATGAAGGAGAGAAGGAAAGACTTAAAATATATACTTGGTTGGTGCAATCAATAGATGCAAAATAGGTTGTAATTTTAGTAATACAATTTCAAATCACAACAAACATTCACAACAATTGGAAGAATCATTTTTGGAATGAAAATTTTCCTCTACATTTATGAGGGGAGCTCCCTTGTGCACTTTTAACCTAAAAGTATGAGGAATTAATTCCATATTGAACATAAAAACATTATGCAATAATAGGTGAATAAACAAAAAACATTTCAAAATTATTCTTCTCATTACTTATAACAATCTAAGCATAAAGTCTTAATTCCATTTATGTATAGCCAAATGGGCAACAAAAACATGAAGAAAAGATTACAAGTTAACATACAAAAAACATGTGTAACTAGTGAAAATTTAAATAACCTTAAGTTTAGAAATATCATGCACTCATGAAGACCATCATAATTTTTTTGTGATTTAATTTGTCCTCAAAAATGATCCATCCACTTTCCAAAGTTTAATGAACTTGTAAGCTCAAAAATTGCCTACTTTATATAACTTTCACATTACATTTTCTACACCCAATTTAGTGCTCATTCATGTAAGTGTTTTATAGGATCATTTATCATGTTTGTAATCATTTTCCCACATATTGGATTGATTTCTAGCCACTTCTAAACTTATTTTCACACCCAAATATTGGATTGATTTCTAGCTACAAATTTATTTAAATAAAGCATCCAAGTTGGACATTGGTGTCCACCACAACTCATAGAGACACCAAATTTGGTAAGTAAGGATCTCTAGTCTTCCTCAATAGTCACATCAATACATCATTAGTCTTCAAATTATCCATGGACAAGTAATAGATTATTCTTTCTTGTCTTTTACTAATTTGCAAGTTTAATTTTTTTAGCTCTCAACACTAGTTGATTTAAGGTATAGACTTGAAGTCTCATTTACTATTATATCAAGAAAATTAGTAGTATATCATATTAGCTTTTATTTACTAGTGTATGAAAATTGGACCTAGGTTAGTGTTAAACACATTAAGCTTAAACAAACAACATAGGATTCACAAAATGATCTTTTTTAATCTTTCATAACCATATTTTTATCACTCCTTTGGAAATTCATAGTGGTCTTTTTGAATCACATTCTAATATACATTAGGACATGGAAAGAACATCTCACGCACTTGGACTAGATCCTAAAACTTCTATCCACAAATTAGTTATTTGCAAAGTGCTCCAAATCTTCTTTTGATACAATGAAGGTGGAGTATCTTGGCCATATTGTCTCCATTGAAGATATTAAGGTTGATCCCAAGAAAATTAAGGACATACAAAATTGGCCCAAACCACTTGGGATTTTTAGGTCCCATACGATATTACCATAAATTTATTCAAAAATATGGTAAAATTATAAATGTAGGCTTGTTAATAAAAATTTCTTCACGTGGTTTGAAGTAGTAGTGCATGTCTCTATCCTTCTTGACAAACACATACAATCCACAATTACCAAAAAATGTTTAAAGAATTATTAAAATAGACAAGTGACCTTGATGTTAACTTATTCAAAATTTATTTTATCAAAGGCCTAAAGGAAGACATCAATGCCAAAGTCATTATGTTTAATCCTACCATATTTATGGAAACTCTTGGGTTGGCTAAATTAGTTGAGGATAAATTTTTAACTTAACATCATAGTTCAATAAAGGGAATTTTATGGCACTTGTATAGAGGTAAAAGAAGATTTATCTCCTTTTCTTTTGTAATAGCAGGTTTCCATTCATCCTCGATTTCAAGAATCTCTTCATAGATCTAGTTACTTTGATGGTAATCAAATGAATTACTTCTATTGCCATGTGCTTCACTAAGACAAATTTTGATCCTCCTCATGGTTAGAGGCAACTCTACCCTCTTTTATGGCCATCATAGTGAGGTCATCACATGACAAGTTGATACTTTCACTTGTGTAGTGATGATTTGTGCATTGATGTTGAAAACTTTGATTTTAATTTAATTTTTATTGTGACATCTCTAGTGCATATGTACATGTATTGTAGCACAGTTCAAAGAGCATATATAGCATTAAATAAAAGCATTCAAAAATTATCATATCATGCATGCTTGAATAAGAATCTAGGACATTCTCTACATGACTTCTAATAGAGAGATCATTTGTACATTAAGAACAGCATGTTGAAATTTAAAATTTGTTCAACAAAAGAACTATTAATTTAACTTGCATAAATTGTAAAACAATTAATACATTCAAACATAGATCTAGATAGTGAATTTAGGTCTTCAAAACGTTAAAAATTATAAGTTCTTCATCCATATTTTTCATACCACATCAAGTGGTTCAGCTCACTCTTCAATGACATCTAATATTCTTTGATGATTATCACTATCTAGTCTCCACTTACGACGTCCATGTGTGTTTGAAACTATATGAAGAGATAGGCTGGTAGCAATTAGTAGGTGGCTATACTGATATACCTTGTTCTTAGGTTGATAATCAATAAAGTGAATCCCATGTTGAAAAATCTTGACTTGTTTGAGATATGTCCCTTGCACTACAACTGAACCTATGGGAAATAACATTCCACGATAAGACATAACATTTTCAAGGTAAATGTAACCTATGTATCTATGAACATGTATAGCATCATCATTGCTCGATAAGACAACATAAATTATAATATATAAAAATTGAATGTTTAAATCACTCTTGAGGTACTTGACATGTACATATGTAGCAAATTCAAAATTATTTAAAAATATATTAAATAAAGTTAAACCTATGGGAAGCATCATTCCATCACTTGTTTCTAGATTTATTAGCTTTTGCCTCTCTTTTATGCAACACAACAAATAATAACTAACATCTTCTATATTTCCAACATCTGATATGACTAAAAAAACATCTTGCACCAAATTTACATGTCCAAAATTTGTAACTTAAAAAATTTAGAGATACCTTATATAATTTATATATATATATATATATATATATGTACACACATACCTTTTTAATCAATCTTGAAATATGGTTATAATCAGTTGAAATCAAAGGAATGTCTTCAAAGCTTTCATCCTCATCTTCTTTGTACGTGTTGGTAACAACAAGTGGCACGTTTTCCCATTCACTGACATATCCACATTGTTGGTTCTTACAATTCTCAAAATCTCCCAACATGCACTCATAACAAAAACAAGAGCAATCCCTAGTGCGCAACGTCCATGTCTGGCTATCTGTACTCATGACACAATGCAAAGATCTTGTTTTCTCTACCCTCTTGCATCCATGCATTGATCTTCTATCCACATCTACAAATTTATTATATTGTATATTATATTCATAATATAAAGTACATTAAATAAATTCAAACAATACATACCTGATATCTCCCAAAACACTCTATGTGGAATGTATCGGTTTGTTCTTAAAGATGTGCTAACCTCATTTGGTGCAAAGTGTAACTTACACCATTCAACAACATCATGTGCATCATTTATACAATCTCCCTCATTAATCATTTGATGTTTTCTTAGAGCACATTTGATGCAAGCTCATGTGCCATCATGTTCACCCTTTCCATGCCCACTCTCAAAGAAACTCCAAACATATGGTATATTGTCATTTCAACGATATCTACATGGTGTATAAAATGGCCTTGATGATTTGAATTGTGATGCACACCCATCTGACCATACAAAATGTTTTTCAAAATTTACACCATTGCTTGCCAAATATCCAAAAAAAATCTTAAAGCAATGTTGTACAAAATGTGTGTCATGCTCTTTATCATCACTAATGTAAAAGTGCTATTCTTTCTTAATGACTCATGCTTCAAATGTACTTTCAAGACCATCCAAATCCAATTGTGCATGCCGATAACACACATGAACCATAATAGTGATGTGCTCTGAAAAGTAATATTGTGATTCAATCTCTTTTTGATGTACAAAAGAGTAATTTTCTACAAAGTCAACTACTAATAAAATTGTTCCAGGTGGGAAAGTATCTCTTAATGTTTTAAACTGTTGTGCTTGCCACTTAGCAAAAAAAACATGATGTAGGTATGGTTGTATCAGTTTATGAAAATTTTCCATAAATGTTCCAATAGGTATCTCCTCTTCTACATAATCTAACCTTGTAGATTCTTTCCCATTTTTGCTTGAAACTTTATGTACTTGTAACTCTTGCAATTTACCAATTTCGTTGGGTTAATATCTTCGTTTCTTAAAGGCATTTTAACCAAATTTTCACATGTTTCACAAAGACCTTTTATGCAGTTTATTTGACTAGTTCCATTATCATCATCTAATTTATCACATAAGATGGATGCTATGAACTGACTTACCCATTTATGAGGTGCATTTACAAAACCATCACTGCCTTCACAAATCTTTTGAAACACATGATAGTAGAGATCAAATTCGATATGATAATGACAACAAGTTTCAAAAACCTTGTTTGTCTTCACATAATATGGCCTTAACCTTTCAAACATTGTTTGCCCAATCTTTATATTTGGATTTGCATTACAAAAGTCCACATACATCTCATGTTGTGTTATGTCTAGCCAATGTTTTGTATGTAGTTCATAACTATTGGGCCCAATTCTATGTTTGATAACATCTCTACTATTTGGTGAAGCATGAGTATTTTCATTCCAAAAGGTTGAGATCAAGTTCCTAACAACATCTTGAATCTTGTCAAATCGAGGAGCTATACACATAATTGCCCAATTGTCTTCTGAGGTACTATCATCCAATAATTTTCTCCTTTTCACATATTTTGTTATTGTCTTTCTACTGAAACCAATCTCATTTGAAATTGAAGACAATTGTCTTTTTTTGGAATTTCTTTCACTTAAAATACCTGTCAACATCAGTCTTCTTGAAATGGACTTATCCACAGATCAAGATTGTTTCCCAATGGAAGCCAAACCTTTTTTAACATTTTCAACAATATATTTTTCTAGGTGTGAACCTTTCCCCTTTTTCAATGACAAATCTACACCCAACAATTGTAATGGCTCATTTAGCTCCTCACTAAGAAGTACAATTGATAACAATTGGGTTTGGCCAAGTGTATCAAGATTATCGAAATGAGCAATTATTTCCTTTGTAGTTTTATTCATTGACCTCCTATTAGTACGTTTAGGTTGTCCAGCATAATGTTTCAATTTATCAATATCCATTTTAAGTAAATGATCTAAATTTCTATAAGAAATTTTTTGGGCTTCACCTCTTTAGCTAGATTAATATGCTCATCCATACCAGTCAAAGGAAGCGATCCTAACCCATCTCCAACATCCATTGTTTGCACTTGGTCCTCCTCTGGGCTAACACTAACTATGTGTTCTTCAGCAACATTTGCTCCAGTTTCTGTATCACACATTAAGGAAATACATGTTAAAGAAAACTTATTTAATTTAGTGAACCAAGTCTTGATATATTTTAAAGAGCCTCCATATGATCAAATTACCATAAAAATTAATATACATACATGTACATGTAATAACTAATATTTATGACCACAAGTGATATATATGGACTCATGCACACAAGTGACAAATATTCAAGTATGTAAGATACATCTAGAGGTAGTTATACCATTTAGGATAAGTGTGTAAGTGTGCACAAATACTATCATCTCCATTAAAGATGAGCATGAGAAGAAAATTTTCCTATATAATTTTTTCTAGAGAACTAACTAATGAAAAGAAGGATGAGACTAGAATTTTAAGGACTAACCTTTGGATCTAAATGGAGTTCTAGCTTACAAGATAATTAATCTAGTAGTTGTACTTGTTAAAGAGGTTCAACTATAATTTATATGGTGACAAAATCTAAGCTACCACAAGCAAAAGGTTCCTTTTGGCAATGTTTGGAAATTAGAAGCATGACACACTTCGTCTAGGTTTACTAACACATAACCCACTTGTTAAAGATAGAGTTGATCTAAAAATAGTATAAAAGGAAGAAGAGAGAGAAGGTTGGAGAGAGGGAGAGGGATATGGAGAGTTAGAGAGGGAGAGGTAGAGGTAAAGAGAGTGGGCAACTTGAGAGAGAGAGAGAGAGGGAGTGGTGGACAAAGAGAGAGAGAGAGAGAGGTAGTTATCTCTAGGTCGAGGGGTGAGGATTATAGCCAAGAATGAGGAATGACTTAAACTAAATGACATCCCAGCTACATGAAATCGATGCGTATATATTTAAGCATAAATCAATTAGTGACCTAGATTAAATGACATTCTACTACATGATTCATTAATACATGTATATATTTAAGCATAAATAAAATGACCTAGATTAAAAATAGAAAAGAAAATATATGCATACCTTGTTTTGTTTATGATATTTTGCAATCTTTCTTCATTCAATCTCTCTATAGTTTATGCGGAATACTTTCGTGTAGTCTTATTTTGTCTTGTCTTTTTGTTTCCCATCTCCTTCTTTGTAAAATATGACTTGAAAATTCTTCTCTCAAAGATTTCCTCCTCCCTTGTAGAACAAAAATGCAAATTTATCTTGTTACATTGATTTGTAAAAATGAAAAAAAAAATCCTATTTTTATGCAATACAAAAAATTAATACATTAAAAAAAAAACATGTCAGCATGCCTTTGAATGAAGGTTGGCCGTTAAAAAAAGATAATATTTTTTATTGTAAGGTACCTTCGAACGAAGGAGGTCGTTACGCGGATTTACACCCTTCGTTTGAAGGACTCTTCACTTTGAATGAAGGACGTCATCAACCTTCGTTCACAGGGGTCTTCGCATGAAGACCCCCACTAGACACCTTCCCTCCTTCCCTTCCCTTTTCTTCTACAAAATTTTGGCTTCCGAAGCCTAGTTGAAGGTCTAAATGGATTCACCTTTACCAAACCAAATTGGAGGATCACAGTCCTCGAAACAAGCTCCAACGAGTATAGTTTTGATATATTTTGATTTTATTATGATTTTTTTTTTAATTTTACTAAATATAGGTTTTTCACCGAACATCAAGTTCTTTGTTCTACACACATGGAAAAATAGTAAATTAGTGAAAAAAAATTCTAAAAAATATGTATGCCCTAGGTATTGATGTCCTTGTTTCAACAAAAAAAAAATTGAATTTCGATACATACAGAAAAATTTATGTTTTATGGAATACGCCTATGTCTAAATTATAATTGGTTTGACTTCAAAACTTAATTAAAAAAACATATTCAACAAAACATTATGAAACCAAATGTATGCCCTAGATATCGGTGTTACCAATCTAAATTCAAAAGAATCATAATTTTATCCTTTGTAGAAAAAAAGTTGGTTATGGAATACACATCACTTTAAAAAAATGTTGTTTACTATTAAAAACTAGTTCTCAAAGGAGACGCAAAAAAAATTACAATATAACTCCAAATTTTTTAAAAAAATATATTTTTAGAATCTACAGACAAAATCTCACAAATCACTAGTTCACATCATCTTCAAATTTCTAACGGTTTAGCAGCTATAGGTGTTAGAAAGTGAAGTTTTAGTTCAAAATGTTGATTTTAATGTCAAGTTTGGCCAAAAAGTGTAACCCATTATTGTGGGATGACCCAGTGTATTTTAAATTTTCCCTAATTTTTATATAGTCATTCGTTGTCATCCCCAAAAATGGCCTAAAAAAGTTGTCCCCGAAACTTGTCCCCTATCATTCCCATCCCAAAAACTTGGGGTAACATAGGTTAATTATGCATTGAGCATATTGCATATCATGTGTCTTCAAATCTTCTCATACAATTCTAGAAAATAACAAGGGGTTTGAATAAGGCATGAGGAATAATCAAACAACAATCTCAACATAGAAAACTCCAAAAGGTGTTCCTTAACACCACCTTGATCCTAATTTAGATATCATAGCAGAGGCAAAAATTTGGAGGAAGGAAACCATCACAAACAGAGTCATGTGGGCCCCACATAGGATTACACATGGTTACATCTAACTATAGTGCAAACTTCGGAGGCTTATCAACTACAAAATTTATGCTTCAAGTTTGGTCTTTATAGTCCACCTAGAGATGTTGTTGAGTGACAGAGGGTAGGGTCTAAGATTCCAATTAAGGACTATCAAACCAAGTATCTTGGTAATAAACACACACAAAGTGATGTGCATAAGTAAATTTCAAATATTCATACGATAACATTGATAAAGCATTCATCATATACATTATAGAATCATAGATCATTAATACATAACATTTATGTTGAATTGAGAGTTCACATGAGAGTCAAACAAATTAGCAGATGTCAAATTAATTCTCAAATCCTAAATTTTGACCCTGCTACACCTACACTGTCACTTTTTGTAATGCAATTTGCTATTGCTTGAAAAAATGTGCAGTCTATAAGTCCTAGTGATTTAGTTAGTGTAAAATTCTGCATGGTTGGTTAGAGTATTAAAAATAAATTTGAGACCTAGCCCATGTTTTTAGAATAAGATTTTGGTTGGGCCAAAAGTTTAGTTAAAATATGTTTCCTGATATTTTTATGCAATATAATTACTTGATAAATGAGGATAAAACCGGTGATTACTTTGGGAGTTTGCATTGCATGTATATGTGGATGACATAAATCTCAAGTAAAGTATCCATTAAATGACATGAATGTACTTTTCATGGAAACCCAAGTCCAATGCCTCTATCAAGTGCATGCTTTCTTCACATGACAATATTTTTTGTTGTGTTTTTCTTTGGAGAACTTTCCTTCAAATTTGAGGGATTTTGGCTTAGTTCCTTAAAATCCTTGATTTTATCTAAATAACTAGGGACTGAGATTAAAATGAGTTGTGTTGGATATTAAATAATCCAGCCTGCTCTGGATGTACATACTAGTTTGGACACTCTTATAAACTAGGCAGAAAACTTTGCCCACTGTGGATGTGTACCAAGCATTGATCTAGCCCATGGGTATTGTACTATATTTTTTTATGTTATTTTCTCTAACTTGTATGAGAAAGGGTCCCACAAAATCATTTGGGAGTTCAATTTTGCTAAAAAATTACATGTTTTGGAAACAAAATGCTCAGACAATTATTTTTGTAAGTATCTCAAATCCTAAATGTTGCTTTTTGTTAGGGACAACCAATAGTCCCTAGAATGTGTGGGGATGTCTTTAACGTCCCCTAACCATCTCGGGGATGGTTAGTCATCTCCAAGATGGGTGGGGATGTCTTTGACATCCTCTAATCCTCTCAAGGATGGCTAGCCGTCCCCTCTCATTTTCTGTTGTGTCCATGTTTAGGTGTAAAAAGAGGGGTTTTAGTTTCAAGGGCAAATCCTCCTTTCACAACAAACATTCAAGGACATATCAACCGAATTGAATCTCTACTAAGTGAGAGAATTCACCTAACAGGTTGGGTTGTCACTTAGAACAATGCAGAAACTTAGATGTTATCACTCAATATCTCAATTTAGTGCCCAAATACTCTTAAAAACCTAAGTATGCAAAACAGTAAGAAAATTGATGAATTACGACAAATCCTTGCAAACTAAGATGAAGGATAGAGATTAAAAACTAACCATCTTTTGAAGTTTGGGATGTAGAATAGTTAAGGACACCTCCACTAGTGCCCCTATCCAAGGTACTACTTTCTCTATAAAATCTTGATCTCCTTTTGACACTGATATTCACTGTATCTTGTGTTTCTACCCTAGAAGATGCGAAGGACACCTCCATTAGCGCTCTAGTCCAATGCCAGATGTTTTTCAGGATGTCAGAAGCTCTTCAGATGCTGATTGTCATTATCTAGATTATTTCTGTGTTTGCAACTCCAAAGGATACTGCCACTAGCACCCACATCTAAGCAATCCTTTTCTTCAGGGATTCAGAATCTGTACTATGTCTTACTATTCCCTGCAACTCCACTCCATCCAGATGTGAAACTTGTAACCTATAATCACAAGGAGAGTGGTTGGGGGTTGTGGTGTTTAGAGGCTTGCCTCAGTCAAGCCCCAGAGAGACATTCAAGTCTTCTAAACACCATTGTTAGATAAAGAGTGTGTATCCCTACAGGATAGAGGCAAACTCCAAATGATAAATGATTCAAATACAAATAGATATTACCTTAGAAGTGTAGATCTCACATAAATGAAGGCTCTTCAATCACATGAGAAGATGAAGCTAATCTGCAATCACAAACACAATAACAATGCTTTGCTCTACAATAATGAATATCTTGAATGCTCTAAAATCATAAGTTAGCCAAAGGTTCATGATCATCTTCTCTAGTTTGCAAATGAAACACTAAACATGCTTATATATGCAACTACACACATTCCCACTAAGAATTTTGCAATTCAAACTTGAGATGTCAGCATAGGACCTAACTAATGGTCATAAAACTGACATTTAAATTTAGGGCTGACCCAAAATAAAGTAATACTAGGACGTTAGTGCCTAAGTCTACTCTCCCATTTTTAGTCAGGATCTATTTAAATGACATCCCCTAGGTCCTATTTGCCATAAGACTTCAGGGTTTTCTCATCGGGATTCACAATTATCATGCAAGCTGCTTATAATGCATTATAAGGACTCGGGAGCTAACCTTAAGAGGGAAAAGCCCCCAAGGGGACATTTTCTGACATAACATTTAGCCCCCACTTTAATGTATGTATAAATGCAAGGCCAATACATGCATTAAAGTATGGTCAAAACACAACAAACACACCAAGCATGGTGAGAACACATCAAACACATTGAAGATAGTAATAGGCATGCAAAACACGGAGAAGACAGTTACAGTCACGCAAGACAAGGAGTAGACAACATTCAAGACACGCAAAACATAGTGAATGCAATGATTATTTTTTTTCATTTTCTCACATATATGAATGCAAATGCAAGTGCATGGAAAGTACACACAACCCAAAATACAAGAGGAGCTCATTGCCACCGGTCTTGAAATTGCATAAGAGGCATCAAACACACGATACAAATCTTAGAGTGTAGGAGGAGCTCATCGCCATCAATCTTGAGACTACAATTGAGAACAAACACACCATACAAATCCCAAAGCATAGGAGGAGCTCATCACCACTGGTCTTGAAACTATGCTTGGGAACAAATACGCCATACACACACACATGGAAGAGAAAACATGACAAACAAGCGATGGAAAAAACCTATTCCTAGGTTCTCTACCATCTCAGGCACATTATAGGCACACACCGATGATTGGGCTTCACCACAGCAATCGCCAAAGACACGCTTAAGGGAGGATACACCAACCATGCCTGCTCGAAGGACTTTTAGAAAATGACAAGATGTGCACTCTCCTTGAGAAATACACCATCCCTGCCTCTGCAGAGGGCTTAAAATGAAAAAGGATATGGACGATATCCCTTCTCCACAGAGGGCTTAATAATTGCAATATAAAATAAAGATGTGCACTCGCTCAGAGATACAACATCCCGCCTCCACAGAGGGCTTACAAACACGCTTCATTATTATCAAAATCATCAGACAACTTACCTTATATATGCCCCCACCTTAAAGTGGTTGATATCATGTACCGATATTAAGCACGTTAAGGTAGGAAGAAA
Organism: Cunninghamia lanceolata; assembly: GCA_027924645.1. Classification (NCBI taxonomy): domain Eukaryota; kingdom Viridiplantae; phylum Streptophyta; class Pinopsida; order Cupressales; family Cupressaceae; genus Cunninghamia; species Cunninghamia lanceolata. The sequence goes on from BSBN01000054.1 coordinate 6,010,894, forward strand.
ACACACAAGGGAACATGAGCTCTCACAAATCCCATGCCCCCAAAGGTGACATGTACTTTACAATCACCAAATATTCCCACAAGCACACAATTTCCTGCAAGAAAAGGTGTTAGCAACCATATAATCATGATAAACAACAATGCATGTAATCATTCACATAAAAATCCAAGCAAGGCAAGATCCAAGATAAACAAAGTGTATGGAGCAAAAGTATTGTTATGTTTTGTAAGTACGATAAGACAACATCAAAGTATCACACAGAGTGAGTCTACTAGCCAATTGTCAGATAATATATATCAACCCCATCATCATGTATGGACTAGGTCCATTTTTTGATTTCTCACTGAAGGGACACTAGGTCCGTATCAATATTATATGTTTTTCATCATCCGCCAGCTAGATAGAAGCACTAGAGGAAGGTAAGAAATAAATCAAAAGAGGAGAAACAAGTGCCCTAGGGTTGTCACGTAGGAAGGTGCCCCTAGGTCACCAACCACAACGTTATGCCCCTAGGACAAAACACACAACAATGAAAATAGAGGAGAGGTAATATAGAAGAATGATGATACAAATAGAGGAAGGGTCACAACAAAGGCGATCTCCCGGTATCCTTGACCTTACAAGAGTATCAAGGGTCATCTTAGGAGGCCTAAACAACACATAACACATCATGTGGGAAACAAAACACAGAGGTAAAGGGTTAGAAATACTTACCTGATACAACATAATGCTAACAACATATATAACTAGGAGGAGGCCACCCTTGAGAGCAACTATAATAGGTGCTACGAGTGTGGCTTAGGAAGGGAGAAATACACTTATTCACTATCCTCTTAAGAGGTGGAAGAAGTGATTTGTTTTGAGTGATCTCGACATCCATCCATAAGAGATTTAATGTGAGAGATCTTTCCTCATCCACTAGTGTTGCATATTTTGAAGAAAGAGCATAAGAATGAAGGGAAGGTAAGGTGTTGTGAGGATAATTATTGGTGATTGTATCTCTAGTGGTGTTCAAAGAATATGCAATCAAGTTTTTCACATCCTTAGTGATATCTGTTGGGTGAATATTTTGTCGTTAACTCGCTAACGGCAAAATGGGTATATCAGCCACAGCTATGATGAGACAAAGTCTCTCCTCTCAGCAAGGGGAGGTTCCCTCTAATTACTTGACTTTTGCAAACCAAACAACTTATGAAATTTATGTACACTAAAAACTATGTTTGTGGTGGGTCCATTTCATCTCATTCTCTTTTTTCAGAATAGATGTTTATACTTCAAACTCTTGATAAAGAACTTATTAATTATCACAAAATCACAGAAACACAAAGTTTTCTGTTACCTCACTTACTACTTGCAAACGGAACTATTTGAAGTAGAATGCAGCCCAAAGTCTTCACTCCTCTTCAAGATAATAAAAGTAAATCGAATATAACAATTTGCAGCACAAAGTCTCCAAACTATTGTATTCTCACAAACATGAACATATAACCCACAACTGATTTGATAACACAAAGTCTATCAGAATCAAATTTACGGGCGCTCTTCAATCACTTGAAACAAACTCCACACTTCAATTATCATCAAATAAGATTATGATAGCAAGACATAAGAACAAAACTATCACAACACAAATAATCCCAAGACAAAGATTGGAATTGAACTTGCTTTCTTGTATTGATAAATATTTGAATATTGATTTTCACAAAAAGCACAAAGTCTTGATTTGCTTCTCAATTTGCCAGAGTTTTCTTGTAATAGACAAAAGATAATATTTACAAAAGAGGCCCCCTTTATTTATAGGGAAAGACCTTGAGAAAATTTAGGAAATCTACAACTACTTTGACTTATTCAACAAGAGAGTCCTATTTGACTTATGACTTCTCTTGTTTCACATATAATTACATTTTGCAAAATTACATGTGTAGATGTCCAAAACAAAATTCAATTTACATAACATCTAAGAAAAACAAGCTAAGGTACTAGCTTCCTCCATCTTTTTTCCTCAGGAAGTTCTGGTACATAGTTTGAACGACTAACATCTCGCATGGATCTGGCTTCGCTGTGTTTTCAGAGATGGTGCGAGCTCAGAGAATTGAATCTTTCACCGCCTTTATCGCCTTTTCATGCTTGTCTAAATTATCCTTCAAGTTCTCCAGAGTCGAATTTTGATCATACAGGCTATCCATTGAGAGCACTGAGGGAGCTTCCTCTTCAAATTTCTTTTGTACCATTTCTTCAAAAGAACTTATCATTTCCTGTGCTATGAGGAAACTATGATCTTCCCTTGTCAAGGTGCAAGGAAGTTCTTCTAGCCAGTGTAGGAGTGTGACATCACTATCTTCGCTGGCTTCTCGAGCTTGGCACAGATCTTCAAGTAGACTCTTTATTATGAAAATACGATGAGCTAGAGTCTCCTTAGTCTTAATATATGATTCCCTGTTGGTGATGACCCCAATGGTGATCAGGTTCTTTATCTCGATCTTCTTCATGTCTATCCACTCTTCTAGGCTTTCTTCCTAATCTTGCAGCTCTTGTGAAAGTAGATCTACCAAATTGTCCAGCTCAGCTTTACCTTTGTCCATTTTCTATTTCTTTTCCACAGCGGTTTTTAGCAGAACTCATCCTTGAGCCAACAACCGCTCCACTACATCCCCCACTATCTTGCCTCTGGCTTGGGCTTTTTCAACCTTCTATATCAGGAGATCTTCCACTGTCACTGCCATTGGTTCTACTATTTCTGATGACTTCACTATTTTCTGAAGGACAGCAGCCAGTTGTTCTGCTTTTGCTTTGTATTGCCCCCTTTCCCTCTTGGCTTCATCATACTTTTCGAGTAGGGTACTGGCAGTGGTCTGGAAATCTGCTTTGACACCCTCATGAGTCACTTTACCAAGCTCAACCCTTGAGATGACATAATTACTCATGTCAAAAGTATCAACCGTGGCATCTTTAGGAGGTTTGGCAATTTCGGCATATCTGATTCCCTTTTCAGTGACCAGCCTAGAAACAGTCTTAGGCTTCTTCTTCTAGTTCTTTGCTTTCATGGGCAACAGCTTTTTAATGTCAATCTCATCAGGTGAGATGGCTTGCTTCTTCCTCTTTGGAGTATAGGCAGATAGCCATGGAGGAAGTATAGATGTATCAACAGCTGGAGGGGGATCCACTACTTGCTTGGCTGTATCTATATTCGTGCCAGTGATAGTGACAATTAGACTTGTGTTGGTAAACACAACACCTGTTTCAACAACCTTTTGTGATGCATCCAGAAGGTTCTCTAAAATAGTTTGTTCCCCAGTATCAAAAGAAGGGGAAGATAAGCTTGGAATGGAACCGGAAGAATCAAAAATAGTTCCAAAGCTAGCTTTCATGGATGGAGGAGTATTGTTAGAAGAAACAACAAAAATGGGAGAATGAGGAACATTTGAAATTGCTGGCAAACCATAAAAAACTAGAACATGAGGAAGAGGTGTAAGAACTTGTGTCTTGGAAGGAAGATCTTTCACAGGAGTCTAAGGGGAACCATCAAGTCGCTCTACCTCTGTATCTTCATCTTCACCTTGTTCAACTTCATCAGATACCTTTGTCTTAGACCTTTGAACATTTTGTTCTTCAATCTCAACATCTTCAATTTCCATCTGATCATCATTAGTATCTTCAACATCTGACTTAGTGGCATCAGAAGCCTCTGTGGTTTCCTTCTTCTTTCCTCCCTTAGATACAAGTTTGATCTTTGGTTTGTGTATCTTGGAGGAGGAAGGGGTGTCACTCCTATTTTTAGTTCGGTTCTCTACCTTCTTACCTGTTTGCTTAAGTGTTTCTTCTTCAAACCCCGTAAGGAACTCTTTCAACTTAATTCCCTTACTTTCCAACCACAAGTTGGTGTTTGCCAGTATTGGTTGGAATCTTTTCTTGATAGATGTCTCCTCCTTGACTGACCATTTCACCTCTGGGAGAGGTGAAGCCTCAACATTTCCTGTCTCATATTTGTGATCTAGGACATCCCCATCATCCTCCATTCCATCTGGAATATCAGCGAGTCCTAGTTCCTCAATTTGACTTAGGTGAAGTCTGCAAAAATCCAGTTTTCTAATCTCATTTTGAGTCCTGAGATCCACCCATATGTCTTCGACCATTGGCACATGAAAAGTTAACTTCCTCTTGATTTTATCTTGAACCCTTCTGAAGTCAAAATGGTTTCTTTTCTTGTAGGTCTTCATGGTGACCAACTGCAACTCGGAGTCAATTATCTTTGCTTTGTTGGCAGATTGAACTGAGTACCTCCCAATTTCAAAGGGAAACTTTATCCCCAACTTCTTAAGCTCCATCTGTTTGTTATGCACCACAATCAGTTGTCTGCAAAGCTCCATAAGAATAATACGATCACTGGGATATCGTGGCAGCATGTAAGGGTAACCAAGATAGTATCCCACCCGAAGATATGTGAAGGTGGGAAATTGCAAGAACAATTAACCAAAAGAATTTACAACCTGCCAGGCTTCATCTGAGACTCTGTTCTGAACCAGTTCACCATCCCACAAACACATGAAAACTGAGAAGAAAGCATCATTGACTCTTTTGAAATGATGAATTGACCCCTTCAGAGTGATTTGGGGGTAGTATTCATACACTGGGACTAATCTCCTGTCTCCTACTTGGGTTAAACCTGGAAAGTTCCTCATGCTTGTAGCAACATAGATAAGATAAGAGGTCATGTAAAATTTGAAGGTGGTGTTGACCCTTATTAGTTGCTCATGCAAAGCATTGATGATCTGTTCACCCCAGAATATCTTCTGATTACCTCGTAGAATCACCTTGATGTAAGTGTACATCCTGTCCTGGAATTTGGAAGCAGAAGGGAGTCCTCTGATGTGACTCAAGAGAGTAATCAAATCACACACTTCCTCCACAAAATCACTCCTGTGAAGGTCTTTTGGCCATCTGGTCAAAGTTACCCTAGGAATCTTAAACCATTTGTTGTTTATATACCTCCTAGCAGATTCCACGTCATTATCATAGTCTTGTTGACCCTGAGCAAAGTCAATCTGCCTGAGATTTTCAATTGGTGGACACATGAAGATTTTGTCCATGAATTTTGCATCCAATCTCATGATTACATTTCCCTGTGAGTCCGTCACAGCTCTAGTATCCCTGTTGTAATGATTGGCCACTTGTAGAACAAATTCAGGATTGTGTGCACTGATTGGAAATGATGCAACCACATGGATACTGCTGTTAATGATTTTCTGCATAGCCTTGGAGGGATTTGCTTGTTTAGTTCTATCTATTAACTCGGCCATGTCTACGTGCCCAATTTCCATGTCTCTGATTTCATCAACGTTTGACTGCACTGCCATTACCAGAAAGACACCCTGGTACTTGTACTTCATGACTCTGGACTTTGACGGAGATGATTCTAACATGAGCTCTAGAGAGAACTATGAATTTGAACACCATGAACACTAATTGAGAACTGCAAAAAGGCCATGATCTCGCAGTTAGGGGAAAAATTGGATAAACTGGGTCAACTGCGTTTTGACGATCATGGACAGGAAAGCATGCGTTTGAAGGGCTTGAGTGCACAAATCAAGGCAAAGGCGAAAGCGGGCTTCTAGTTTTGAAAGGTGAATTTTCCAGTGTTGGGAAAAATTAGGAAAATGTGCTTGAGCGGGTGATTTGGCCACCATTGCAGGTTAAAAGAATCTCCAGGTGTAAAGGCGGTGAAAAATACTGCCGTCGCATGTATTTTGGAAATTGTTTGTAACATGTTCAAGCTGCCGAAATCACCGCTATTGCATGTTATGAGTTTTGACCTTCAAATGCTCAAGCGGGTGTTTCAGCCGCTCTTGCAGGGAAGTGAACACACGAGTTTTGGTGTAGGGGCGGCGGAAACTACTGCCGTTACATGTAGAACCAATGTTCGGTGCTTAAGGTGTTCGGGCTGCGTATTCTACCGCTTCTACAGATAGCGAAGGCTTACAATGCTACATAGGTGGCAGAAACTACCGCCATTTGCAGATGATGCTAGATTTATTCTTTGAAGTGTTTGATCGGGGATTATGACTGACACCACACAATCGATGGGTAAGAGATTGCCGTGTATGGGAGGTGTAATTCGCCGCCCATATACGTCAGTAATTCGGGAAGCGCCAAAGGTTTGAGCAGTAGATCCGCCACTACATGCGATGAGACTTTTAGGGCACGAACCTAGGTATGTGGACTACCAAGGTTTTAAACGAAACTGGTGAAAATGAAACTTTAAACGAAAACTATAACAAAATAAAACAAAAGAAAAACAACCTTCAAAACTAACAAAACCCTAGTAAAGAAAAAGCTAGCAGTTGGAAAGCTTACCCATCTGAGATTTGAAAACCTTAGACTTGATAATGGTAGCTTAGGTCGAACTCCTTCAATGGCGCGATCTGGTGATGCGAGGGAGTTCAGAGACAGAGCTAGGAGAAATGAAATAGCAAAAATGACACACAAAAGACATATTTAAAGCTTGAATAATAGTTTTAATAAGTGGCACGAGTGGCCATTAATGGCACTCGGTGTTCAAGATTCTGAAGATCTTGAACGGGCGGGTATTTCGGCCGCTCAGACAGGTTAGATGCGCCAGACAATGCAGAGGTGGGAGATTTGACCGCCAGTACATAAGACAACAAAAATTCAATCATATGTAATAGCGGTGTTTTCCACCACTTTTACATGTGATCAAACTTCAACATGTAAGGGCAGCTGAAATAACCGCCTTTACATGTCCAAAATCAAAAAATTTCTAACACCTGTTAATGACAAAAAATTGACATTTTTTTTACTGATTTACAACTTACGATCTTCGCACATATTGAGAAAATGGTTCAAAGAGATGTCATAAACTAGCCTAGGATGTCAAACACTTCACACGAGACCAAGGAAGTCTTTTCTCAATTTGCGATCTTAGAGTGTAGATTCACAAAACGGACAAGTTTTGTGGGGTTGTCTACAAAAATGAGCATAGCTGATTTTGAGAACAACAGCTGGCTCTAACTGGGGAACTTCCTTCAATCAAATTTTGAAATGATTGAGGAGAGTAGAATCCAGTCTCTAAGTGCCTTCATCCATGCCATTGGGCTATAGAGTCAAGCTAAAAAGAAAAAGACACAAAAGATTAAATGAAAACACAAAAAATAAAGCACAAAATTATACAAATGTACAATTTTTAACTTATCTGATACTTCAGAGATTGAAGTGTTTCAGATGTTGTCCACTGTGAGGCAACGAGAATGGTGTTCCATTCTGATACTCCAGCAAGAAACTGTTTTCACCACAGAATTGATGAATGCTGAAAGGACCTCTCCACAAGGAATCAAATTTTCCGTGCATTCCTTTTGGTTCTCTCCTCTTGTCCCACAACAAGACTTGATCTCCAACCTGAAACTCATGAGCCTTTGTCTTCTTGTCGAAGAGTTTCTTTACTTGATTTTGGTGCTCAGTAATATGATCCACCACCATAGTGCATTGTTCCTCAAGTTCAGTCAAATACATGATCCTTTTATCAATAGAACTATCAAAAGTTCTATCTTCCAATGCCTTTACCAACTTCAATGCTGGAAATTCTAAGGTGATCGATATCTCCGCATTCAGACCATATAGAAGCTGAAATGGTGACATGCCTATTGCCCTTTTGGTGTAATTCTATCAGCCCATAAAGCATCAAACAATGCCTTATGCCAAGTTCCCTGATTCTCATCGACCAATTTCCTGATGATAGTGACCAGATTCTTATTGCTTGATTCTGCTTGACCATTCCCTTGCGGATAATAGTCCGAAGAATGGGAAAGAATGATCCCATGCTCGTAGCAAAATTCAGTAATCTCATGAGAGGAAAAACAAGTAGCATTGTCTGCTACAATCTTGTTTGGAACTCCAAACCTGGAAATAATGTTCTCCTTAAGAAAACTACATACCACCTCTGAAGTAGCATGCTTGACTGGAATAGCTTCTACCCATTTGGTAAAATAGTCTATTGCAGTGAGAACATAGTTATGTCCTGCACTTGATGATGGATTCACTGCACCAATGAAGTCAATACCCCATTGCTGAAAAGGCTCCTCAATCACCACTGGTTTTAGAGGTAAGGCTGCCAATTTTGGTTTCCCAACAAACTGTTGGCATAACTCACACCTGTGTACCTAATTGTACGCATCTTGGAATAGTGTGGGCCAATAGTATCGAGCTCGTAGAATCTTGTGAGCCGTTACAAGTGCTGAAAAATGTCCTCCACAAGCCAAATTGTGGAAAGACTCCAAAAGTCTACTTTGTTGCACTTTATCCACGCAACGGAGAAATACATCGTCAAGACTTCTCTTGTACAAACCATTGTCCCAAAGGACGTAGTTTGCAGGTTTTAACTTGACAGTTCTCTTTTCCTTATAAGACAAGTGAGAAGGGCACTCACCATAGGTAAGGAAATGAGTGATATTGGAATACCACTCGTCAGTTGTAGTAACAAAAAGAACAGTTGGCGTGTCCACAACTTCTTCTTCTTCGTCCCCTGTCTCTTTTGGAACGTTATCTATGATCAATTGACACAAACCTTTACCACACACAAGCTTGGTAGGCTTAATATCCAGATCAAATTCTTGGATCTTAGCGATCCAATTACCTCTCTTTGTTCTAAACTCCTGTTGAGTTAGGATAGATTTGACTGTTGTATCAGGCACCATGACAACAGTGTGTGAGTTTAGAATATAGAACCTGAAATGCTTCACCGCTTTGACCACGGCGTAGGCATGCTTCTCCATATTCGAATACTTCAATTCATGAGCTTTGAGAGGACAACTCATAAATGATATGGGGGATTCAACGCCTTCTTCATTCTGCTAAACCAGAATAGCTGAAAGTGTGTGTTCTGAAGCGTAGCTATAGACTATGAAATCTTTAGTGTAGTCAGGACAAACAAGAACTGGAGCATGAGAAATAGCTCTTTTGATATCCTCAAAGGCTTCCTTACCTTCCCTAGTCCAATGGAAAGTGGCCTTACCCTTCATCATATTAACAATGTGACGGGTTTTTTCTGTAAACTTAGGAATGAATCTTCGCAGAAAATTCACCTTTCCAAAGAAAGAGTGAACAGCAGTCTTACTTGCAGGCAGAGTGAGACTTTGAATAGATTTAACTCTCTCTGAGTCAATCTTAGTACCTTCCCGGGATACAATGTGTCTGAGAAGCTTACCTTCTGTCACCCCAAAAACTGACTTCTTGGGATTGAGGGAAATACCATTTTGCCGACAGTGCTCCAGCACTTGTCATAAATGATGCGCATGATCATGACGGGTTTTGGAGAAAATAGTCAAGTCATCGAGATACAGCATGATGAACTTACCCATCTCATCTCTGAAGGCAAGATCCATCGCTCTCTGAAATGTTGCGCCAGCATTGATCAGACCAAAAGGCATTCTGCGATATGCAAATGTGCCCCATGGTGTGGTGAAGACAATTTTGAACTGATCAGCTTCATTGACCTCCACTTGGTTATACCCCGAAAAACCATCTAACATAGATAGCATTTATGAACCAGTCATTGTTTGCAACACTTGGTCCATGATGGGCAAAGGGTAGTTATCTTTCAAGGAAGACTGGTTGAGATTCCTGAAATCAAACAGATACGGATTTCTCTGTTCTTCTTCCTTACAGGTACTATGTTTGTGATCCATGTGGAATGATGAATTGGAAAAATTATCCTTGCATTCAGCATCTTCTAAATTTCAGAAAGAATCGTACCTGATATCTTTGGATTGTATTGCCTCTGCTTCTATTTGTGAGGCAACGATCCAACTTTAAGGGGAATTTCATGTCGAACCTCCTTAGGCCTGAAAGACTTCAGGTCGTCATAGGAGTAAGCCAAAACATCAATGTAATGGTGAAGGAGGGTAATGAATTTGAATCTTTCATTAGCAGTGCAACATTTTCCAATGTTGACCATCTTAGGATCTGCTTCCGTACCCAAATTGACCTGCTCAAATTTCATAGAGGAACTTGAATCCTGTTGTTGTTGCCGCTGCTTGATATACCTGTCATGTTTATCAAAGAGTTTCTCAAGGGAAACCAATCCTTTTGGGATTTTATTTCCTTTCAATTGTAGAAATTCTTCACCGGTTTGTGAATCTATCTCTGAAACATATTCACGTGGTGGCGATTCACTTCCTTCAAAGTAAAGCTCATCAAAACTATCCATCTTTTCTAGGAAAGCAATGATTTGGTTATCACCATTGAACACCTGCCAATGGTCAGTGTTATTAGGTACACTTGGTCAGAAGACCAGCTCAATAGTGTACTTGTTTCCTTTGAAATCCTTGTGAGGCACCATGAGAGTAGCGGAAACAGCCAATGAATCTGCACGATCATTGAACTCCCTTGGCACTGCAAAAATGTTGAAAGCATCAAAACTTTCAATGCAATCCCATACGCGATTACGATAGTGTCTCAGTCTTTCATTTTTAGTTTGGTACAAATTCCTTACTTGACAAACCACCAACTCGGTATCCCCTTGAGCATGAAGGATTTTAACACCTCTGGCACGCGCAGCTTCCAATCCGAGCAACAAGGACTCGTATTCGGCGGTGTTATTGGTATTGTCAAATTGTAACTTGTATGAAAAAGGTAAAATATCACCTTGTGGCGATATCAAGACCACTCCGGCTCCAGAACCAGTAGAAGAATAGCTGCCATCAAACTCTAAAATCTAGACTTCATCAGAATTTGATTTCTTGGGCTTTCTTTGGTCAGGAGACTTCTCTTTGTCAATAAGGGAAGAATCTGGTATTACTATATCCTCACCTGAACTTTCATCTGAAAACTCTTCTGAGTCTCCATCTGACATATCAGAACTATCACCCGATGTACTCTCATCTGATGAACTGGAACAATCTTCAGTAGACAGAAAATAGTTACCCATTCCCGAGGACTCAAACAAAATTTGAGCTTTGGGGTTTGATGTTTGAGTAACAAAGTATTTTGCCTCCTTCTCAGGAAGCAGCTTCTGCATGACACCTTTAACAGGTATCCTTGCTTTAGACAAATCCATGTTCAACTCCCCACCTACATCCTTGCAAAAATTACGCCCAAGAAGAATGCCGTATGAAGCTGGAACATCAGCTACCAGGACTGTCATCTTGATTCTCTTATCTGAAAAAGCTGCAAATGCAAATTGGGCATCTTTGATTTGACCGAAAAGTGGAACTTGCTTTTTCTCCATAGAGAAACACCTCCCAAAAGTTTTGGTTAAGGTGAGGCCAAGGGCGTCTTCTACCTTAGCAGGCATAACATTGTCTGAGGCTCCAGAATCTATTACGCAATTGCTCAATTTATGACCATTTACTAATAGGGAATCATAAAAAGGTTCAATTTTTCTAGAGACTTCAGGGGGAGTAGTAACAAGATTATTTTGGGTAGGTTTACTTTTGGAGGAGTCATGAGTAGCTTTGGGAAACTCTTGTCCTACAGGGACGGCCTTATTTTTGACATATTTAGCTAATCTATCAAATTGTTCAGGATTAGCCTATAAATATTCTACTTCAGACATTTGTATCTTAGTTCTCCTAGCATGATCTATTATATCAAATTGCTGAAAATAATTAGATACGGAGGAAGAAAAACCATCATTTTGATTTTTGGTAGAGATAGCACTAGTCTAAGGAGTAGAAGTGGAAGGTACAAATTCATTAGAAGCACTTGTTTATTGACCACCGGGTCTTTTGATTGGAAAGGTAGCGGAGTCCCTGGTTTAGCGATTGAAATCACCGGTTGAGATTCTTCTCTCACCTTCCCTTTATTAGCTTGGAGAGCTGACTGATTTTGAGACCTAGTGAAAACGGCATATGCTCCTTCACACACTTCTCCTTTTTCAGCTTCATCCTGATAGTTCAGAAAGCTGATGGTAGAGTCACCAGCTAACTCTTCTTCTCCTTCTATTAAGAGATTAGAACCATTTTCATAATCCAACACAGGTTGGAAAGAAAGTTCATTTTTAGCTTCATAGTAGCCAACAGCTAAGTTGATCGGCGCTGCTTCGATGGCAAGCTTCCCCTATGTAGGCGGAAGATGATTGGGTTGTCCTTGATTCCTAGCAGCATTGCCTTGATATTAATTATTTGGAAATGTCCTCCTTGGTATATCTCAGTAAGAAGGAGGCGCAGACATACCTTGGGACATTAGTCTCTTCAGAGCTAGCAATTCATTCACTAGCTTTTGCACCATGGGATCAGTGGTGCTTGTAGAAGCATTCTCAATAGAAGAGGAGCTTTTATTTCTATTAGTATCCCTTCTTATCTTACCCGCAAGGGTAAGATCATCTTCTACTTCAGTTGCCAGAATCTGAGCTGCAGCAAGATCGGTAGGAGCAGCTCGCCTCAATAGAAAACTCACCTCCGGAAGTTGTGTATTGATAAAGAAACATTTAAGGTTCTCCGCCGTTGGCTCAGCGGTGGTGGGAATCCTGTTTCTCAATTTGTTGAACTTAGCGATGAAATCTCGCATTGGTTCATGACGTTCCTTTTTCATCTGTGTCAGTTGTGCCAACAATGCATGAGCATCTTCCGCAGGTTTAAACCTGGCTTCGAACTTGGTTTTGAGAGTAGCCCATCTTGTTATGGTCTGAGCTCGAAGGTGGTAAAACCAGTCTGCAGCAGCACCTTGTAGTGTTTCTACAAAGAGTCGTATAGCAACATCTTCATGCTCGACACCAATCACACCACAGGCTATACAGAAAGCCGCAATGTGCTCATCAGGATGAACTTTCCCATCACCATAGAATTTGGGGAAATTCATTCTTGAACTACGAGGTAGTTCATGCAATGGTGGGGTCAAATTCAGAGGACCAAAGGTATTACCCCAAGGGCCTTAGGCTGCCATGACGTACTGATTGAAAGGTGGGATAACAAACCTTGGTGGTGTATGAACAGCGAAAACTCTGTTAGCGCTGGCAATAGAAACTTCACCTGGTATTGGAGACCTAGTGTTTGTAGGAGGAAAACTCCTGGTGCGCTGAAGACGAGGTCGTGGAGTTAAGAATCCAAAATTATTCTGCTGCATCAATTCAAATGCAGGATCAATAATACACTGAGCCCTCTTGCTTCTGGTGTACCAAGAATCTGCCAGAATGTAGTATGCTAAACACAATTTTGCAAGCAAATGGAAAAGAACTAAAAATGCTTCAACTCGGAGCATGAGGCTTCAAGTTGCACGTTCTTTCCCCAGCAGAGTCACCAAAAAACTGTTGGGTGAATATTTTGTCATTAACTCGCTAACGGCAAAATGGGTATATCAACCACAGCGATGATGAGACAAAGTCTCTCCTCTCAGCAAGGGGAGGTTCCCTCTAATTACTTGACTTTTGCAAACCAAACAACTTATGAAATTTATGTACACTAAAAACTATGTTTGTGGTGGGTCCATTTCATCTCATTCTCTTTTTTTAGAATAGATGTTTATACTTCAAACTCTTGATAAAGAACTTATTAATTATCACAAAATCACAGAAACACAAAGTTTTCTGTTACCTCACTTACTACTTGCAAACGGAACTATTTGAAGTAGAATGCAGCCCAAAGTCTTCACTCTTCTTCAAGATGATAAAAGTAAATCGAATATAACAACTTGCAGCACAAAGTCTCCAAACTATTGTATTCTCACAAACATGAACATATAACCCACAACTGATTTGATAACACAAAGTCTATCAGAATCAAATTTACGGGCGCTCTTCAATCACTTGAAACAAACTCCACACTTCAATTATCATCAAATAAGATTATGATAGCAAGACGTAAGAACAAAACTATCACAACACAAATAATCCCAAGACAAAGATTGGAATTGAACCTGCTTTCTTGTATTGATAAATATTTGAATATTGATTTTCACAAAAAGCACAAAGTCTTGATTTGCTTCTCAATTCGCCAGAGTTTTCTTGTAATAGACAAAAGATAATATTTACAAAAGAGGCCCCCTTTATTTATAGGGAAAGACCTTGAGAAAATTTAGGAAATCTACAACTACTTTGACTTATTCAATAAGAGAGTCCTATTTGACTTATGACTTCTCTTGTTTCACATGTAATTACATTTTGGAAAATTACATGTGTAGATGTCCAAAACAAAATTCAATTTACATAACATCTAAGAAAAACAAGCTAAGGTACTAGCTTCCTCCATCTTTTTTCCTCAGGAAGTTCTGGTACATAGTTTGAACGACTGACATCTCGCATGCATCTGGCTTCGCTATGTTTTCAGAGATGGTGCGAGCTCGGAGAATTGAATCTTCCACCGCCTTTATCGCCTTTTCATGCTTGTCTAAATTATCCTTCAAGTTCTCCAAAGTTGAATGTTGATCATACAGGCTATCCATTGAGAGCACTGAGGGAGCTTCCTCTTCAAATTTCTTTTGTACCATTTCTTCAAAAGAACTTATCATTTCCTGTGCTGTGAGGAAACTATGATCTTCCCTTGTCAAGGTGCAAGGAAGTTCTTCTAGCTGGTGTAGGAGTGTGACATCACTATCTTCGCTGGCTTCTCAAGCTTGGCACAGATCTTCAAGTAGACTCTTTATTATGAAAATACGATGAGCTAGAGTCTCCTTAGTCTTAAGATATGATTCCCTATTGGTGATGACCCCAATGGTGATCAGGTTCTTTATCTTGATCTTCTTCATGTCTATCCACTCTTCTAGGCTTTCTTCCTGATCTTGCAGCTCTTGTGAAAGTAGATCTACCAAATTGTCCAGCTCAGCTTTAGCTTTGTCCATTTTCTCTTTCTTTTCCACAGCGGTTTTTAGCAGAACTCATCCTTGAGCCAACAACCGCTCCACTACATCCCCCACTATCTTGCCTCTGGCTTGGGCTTTTTCAACCTTCTGTATCAGGGGATCTTCCACTATCACTGCCATTGGTTCTACTATTTCTGATGACTTCACTATTTTCTAAAGGACAGCAGCTAGTTGTTCTACTTTTGCTTTGTATTGCTCCTTTTCCCTCTTGGCTTCATCATACTTTTCAAGTAGGGTACTGCCAATGGTCTAGAAATCTACTTTGACACCCTCATGAGTCACTTTACCAAGCTCAACCCTTGAGATGACATAATTACTCATGTCAAAAGTATCGACCGTGGCATCTTTAGGAGGTTTGGCAATTTCGGCATATCTGATTCCCTTTTCAGTGACCAGCCTAGAAACAATCTTAGGCTTCTTCTTCTAGTTCTTTGCTTTCACGGGCAACAGCTTTTCAATGTCAATCTCATCAGGTGAGATGGCTTGCTTCTTCCTCTTTGGAGTATAGGCAGATAGCCATGGAGGAAGTATAGATGTAATCAACAGCTGGAGGGGGATCCACTACTTGCTTGGCTGTATCTATATTCATGCCAGTGATAGTGACAATTAGACTTGTGTTGGTAAACACAACACCTGTTTCAACAACCTTTTGTGATGCATCCAGAAGGTTCTCTAAAATAGTTTGTTCCCCAATATCAAAAGAAGGGGAAGATAAGCTTGGAATGGAACCGGAAGAATCAAAAATAGTTCCAAAGCTATCTTTCATGGATGGAGGAGTATTGTCAGAAGAAACAACAAAAATGGGAGAAAGAGGAACATTTGAAATTGTTGGCAAACCATCAGAAACTAGAACATGATGAAGAGGTGTAAGAACTTGTTTCTTGGAAGGAAGATCTTTCACAGGAGTCTGAGGGGAACCATCAAGTCGCTCTAGCTCTGTATCTTCATCTTCACCTTGTTCAACTTCATTAGATACCTTTGTCTTAGACCTTTGAACATTTTGTTCTTCAGTCTCAACATCTTCAAGTTCCATCTGATCATCATTAGTATCTTCAACATCTAACTTAGTGGCATCAGAAGCCTCTGTGGTTTCCTTCTTCTTTCCTCCCTTAGATACAAATTTGATCTTTGGTTTGTGTATCTTGGAGGAGAAAGGGGTGTCACTCCTGTTTTTAGTTCGATTCTCTACCTTCTTACCTATTTGCTCATGTGTTTCTTCTTCAAACCCCGTAAGGAACTCTTTCAACTTAATTCCCTTACTTTCCAACCACAAGTTGGTGTTTGCCAGTATTGGTTGGAATCTTTTCCTGATAGATGTCTCCTCCTTGACTGACCATTTCACCTCTAGGAGAGGTGAAGCCTCAACATTTCCTACCTCATATTTGTGATCTAGGGCATCCCCATCATCCTCCATTCCATCTGGAATATCAGCGAGTCCTAGTTCCTTAATTTGACTTAGGTGAAGTCTGCAGAAATCCAGTTTTTTAATCTCATTTTGAGTCCTGAGATCTGCCCATATGTCTTCGACCATTGGCACATGAAAAGTTGACTTCCTCTTGATTTTATCTTGAACCCTTCTGAAGTCAAAATGATTTCTTTTCTTGTAGGTCTTCATGGTGACCAACTGCAACTCGGAGTCAATTATCTTTGCTTTGTTGGCAGATTGAACTGAGTACCTCCCAATTTTAATGGGAAACTTTATCCCCGACTTCTTAAGCTCCATCTGTTTGTTATGCACCACAATCAGTTGTCTGCAAAGCTCCATAAGAACAATGCGATCACTGGGATACCGTGGCAGCATGTAAGGGTAACCAGGATAGTATCCTACCCGAAGATATGTGAAGGTGGGAAATTGCAAGAACAAGCAACCAAAAGAATTTACAACCTGCCAGGCTTCATCTGAGACTCTGTTCTGAACCAGTTCACCATCCCACAAACACATGAAAACTGAGAAGAAAGCATCATTGACTCTTCTGAAATGATGAATTGACCCCTTCAGAGTGATTTGGGGGTAGTATTCATACACTGGGACCAATCTCCTGTCTCCTACTTAGGTTAAACCTGGAAAGTTCCTCATGCTTGCAGCAGCATAGACAAGATAAGAGGTCATGTAAAACTTGAAGGTGGTGTTGACCCTTATCAGTTGCTCATGCAAAGCATTGCTGATCTGTTCACCCCAGAACATCTTCTGATTACCCTGTAGAATCACCTTGATGTAAGTGTACATCCAGTCCTGGAATTTGGAAGCGGAAGGGAGTCCTCTGATGCGACTCAAGAGAGTAATCAAATCACACACTTCCTCCACAAAATCACTCCTGTGAAGGTCTTTTGGCCATCTGGTCAAAGTTACCCTAGGAATCTTAAACCATTTGCTGTTTATATACCTCCTAGTAGATTCCACGTCATTATCATAGTCTTGTTGACACTGAGTAAAGTCAATCCGCCCGACATTTTCAATTGGTGGACATATGAAGATTTTGTCCATGAATTCTACATCCAATCTCATGATTACATTTCCCTGTGAGTCCGTCACAGCTCTAGTATCCCTGTTTTAATGATTGGCCACTTGTAGAACAAATTTAGGATTATGTGCACTGACTGGAAATGATGCAACCAAATGGATACTACTGTCAATGATTTTCTACATAGGCTTGGAGGGATTTGCTTGTTTAGTTCTATCTATGAACTCAGCCATGTCTACGTGCCCAATTTCTGTGTCTCTGATTTCATCAATGTTTGACTGCACTGCCATTACCGGAAAGACACCCTGGTACTTGTACTTCATGACTCTGGACTTTGATGGAGATGATTCTGACATGAGCTCTAGAGAGAACTGTGAATTTGAACACCATGAACGCTGATTGGGAACTGCAAAAAGGCCATGATCTCGCAGTTAGGGGAAAAATTGGATAAACTGGGTCAACTGTGTTTTGACGATCATGGACAGGAAAAAATGCGTTTGAAGGGCTTGAGTGCGCAAATCAAGGCGAAGGCGAAAGCGGGATTCTAGTTTTGAAAGGTGAATTTTCCAGTTTTGGGAAAAATCAGGAAAATGTGCTTGAGCAGGTGATTTGGCCACCATTGCAGGTTAAAAGAATCTCCAGGTGTAAAGGCGATGAAAATACCGCTGTCGCATGTATTTTGGAAATTGTTTGTAACATGTTCGAGCGGCCGAAATCACCGCTATTGCATGTTATGATTTTCGACCTTCAAATGCTCGGGCGGGTGTTTCGGCCGCTCTTGCAGGGAAGTGAACACGTGAGTTTTGGTGTAGGGGCGGCGTATTCTACCACTTCTACAGCTAGCGAAGGCTTACAATGCTACATAGGCGGCAGAAACTACCACCGTTTGCAGATGATGCTAGATTTAGTCTTTGAAGTGTTTGATCAGGGATTATGACCGACACCACACAATCGATGGGTAAGAGATTGCCGTGTATGGGAGGTGTAATTCGCCGCCCATATACGTCAGTAATTCGGGAAGTGCCAAAGGTTTGAGTGGTAGATCCGCCACTACATGCAATGAGACTTTTAGGGCACAAACCTAGGTATGTGGACTACCAGGGTTTTAAACGAAACTGGTGAAAATGAAACTTTAAACGAAAACTATAACAAAATAAAACAAAAGAAAAACAACCTTCAAAACTAACAAAACCCTAGTAAAGAAAAAGCTAGCAGTTAGAAAGCTTACCTGTCCGAGATTTGAAAACCTTAGACTTGATAATGGTAGCTTAGGTCAAACTCCTTCAATGGCGCGATCTGGTGATGCGAGGGAGTTCAGAGATAGAGCTAGGAGAAACGAAATAGCAAAAATGACACACAAAAGACATATTTAAAGCTTGAATAACAGTTTTAATAAGTGGCACGAGTGGCCATTATTGGCACTCGGTGTTCAAGATTCTGAAGATCTTGAACGGGCGGGTATTTCGGCCGCTCAAACAGGTTAGATGCACCAGACAATGCAGAGGCGGGAGATTTGACCGCCAGTACATAAGACAACAAAAATTCAATCGTATGTAATAGCGGTGTTTTCCACCGCTTTTACATGTGATCAAACTTCAACATGTAAGGGCGGCTGAAATAACCGCCTTTACATGTCAAAAATAAAAAATTTTCTAACACCTGTTAATGACAAAAAATTGACATTTTTTTATTGATTTACAACTTACGATCTTCACACATATCAAGAAAATGGTTCAAAGAGATGTCATAAACTAGCCTGGGATGTCAAACACTTCGCACGAGACCAAGGAAATCTTTTCTCGATTTGCAATCTTAGAGTGTAGATTCACGAAACGGACAAGTTTCGTGGGGGTTGTCTACAAAAACGAGCGTAGCTGATTTTGAGAACAACAATATCTAAGGGACCTAAACATTCAACCAAAGGAAGGGGATCAAGGGTCTTTACTTCCTTAGTGATGTCCCAAGTATATGAATATTCAACTAAAGTAGGAAGATTGATAGTATGATCCATAGAGGTTTCATGCACTATGATAGGGAGAGAGTTTTTATTATTGTTAGATGAAAGATCATTGTCTACCCATGGAATGTTCTTAGTTGGAGAGTCTTCTTTACTCACCAATGCTTCATCTTAGCCAGAGAGCATTGTAATAAAGAGGTGGTGAGAGCTCTTCGTTCACTAATGCTTCATCTTGGCTAGAGAGAGCATTGGAATGAAGAGATGGTGGTATGATGTTAACAAATGTGTCAATGAAATCACCCTCTTGCATCGAAGTGTCCTCATAAGGAGGAACAACTTTGGGAGAGGGATCGTAAGGTAAACCTAAGTTATCATCACATGTATTAGCAATAGGAGGCGTAGTGGAATGTCCAATAGAGATAAAGTTATCTAGGGCTTCGTCTAACATATTGAAGTCATCACTACTAAACGATGCAACATACTTATTATTATCTATGAATTTGGTGAGATCATCTAATATCGGAGGATATGTTCCCATGAGATTTGTGAAACTATCAAAATCAGATATATAAAAAAGGATTTCATATGTGGAACACATAGAAATATCAACATCATAGATATGTGCAATCTGTTTTAAGACTTGAGGATATTCATGAGTAAATTTGGAAAAATTATCAATGTTTATGATGTATACAAACAATGATTCCAAAGATGAATAACAAGAAGTATTCATGATGAAAAGATTGAGGAAATCATGTCTTTAAATAGTAAAACTCACAAATTTCATAATCAATCAAGTAAATAACAAGGCAAGATAACTGAAATAGTTTCACACCAAAGCACTTGTTTGAGAGAAACAGGTAGAAATACACAGAGTCCACAACAAACAACGTGGATAGGAGGAAAGAGTACAACACAACAAGGTCCAATTGATGATTTTAAGGGTTTGGATCAAGAGATGTGAACAAAGTGTATAAACACCTAGTGTTGAAATACATAATGTGTGTTTTAACAAATGTGCCAATTTTCACAAAAAAGCTATGAAATGAAGTAAAATTTTGAGATTACCAATGAATGTAGGCTTGAATATGAGTGCAAGATCTAAAATGCAAGATATCTAGGATGAATGCAATGAAGCAACACCAATTTATGCTTGTTTATGACCTAAAATGCTTGATTTTTGACTCTTTTCACAATTTTTCAATGCAAATGACTAAAAGAAGAGGTGTTGTGAAGAATTTAAAGAGGGGCAGAAAATAATAAGCCTACTATCAACCCAATAATGCAATAATATCCTTCACAACACGCCTATGATGTAATTCTAGAGAGACGATAAGGTCAAATTTAGTGAAAATGCAAGGTTTTCAAACCCTAGAGATGAATTTTTGCAAAGAGGGTACTATGATGCAACACTACAATTAGAAATTAGTCCTAAATGAGTGTTTGAAAAGGGTAGTAAAATCTGAAACAAGATTTTAACTACAAACCCTAACTAATGCAAAACTAGGTTTTTATGAAAAATGCACAATTTCAAGCAATTTTTAACAATTTAAGCATGAAAATACAATGCAAATGAATTATTAATGATGAATTTAAATTAGATCTAATGAAAATAATAGAAATTAAATGAAAATTAATTCAAATTATTTGAAAATGCAAGCAAAAAATGCCAATTTTTTTAATTTTTTCATTTTTTTTGTAATTTTTCAAATGCAATAAAATGAATGAATGCAAATCTATCACACAACACTCAGCAAGGTGCAAAAATTCAAAAACACGGGTTCACCAAAATGCTTAGGTGTAAAAAGATGGGTTTTAGTTTCAAGGGCAAATCCTCCTTTCACAACAAAGATTCAAGGACATATCAATCGAGTTGAATCTCTACTAAGTGAGACCATTCACCTAACAGGTTGGGCTATCACTTGGAATGATGCAAAAACTCAGATGTTATCAATCAATATCTCAATTTAATGCTCAAATACTCTTAAAACCCTAAGTATGCAAAACAATAAGCAAATTGATGAATTACGACAAATCCTTGCAGACTAAGATGAAGGATAGAGATTAATAACTAACCATTTTTCAAAGTTCGGGATGCAGAACAGTTGGGGATACCTCCACTAGCGCCCAGGCTATCCAAGGTATTGTTTTCTCTATAGAATCCTATTCTCCTTCCAACACTGATATTCACTATATTTTCTGCTTCTACCCTGAATAATGGGTTACACTTTTTGGCCAAACTTGACATTGAAATAAACATTTTGAACTAAATCTTCACTTTCTGACACCTATAGCTGCTAAACCATTAGGAATTTGAAGATGATGTGAACTAGTGATTTGTGAGATTTTGTTTGGAGATTCTAAATATATTTTTTAAAACAATTTGGAGTTAAATTGTAAAAAAAAATTCGTCTCCTTTGATAACTAGTTTTTAATAATAAACAACGTATTTTTAAAGTGATGTGTATTCTATAGCACATAACTTTTTTTCTACAAAGGATAAATTCTGATTCTTTTGAATTTAGATTGGTAACACCAAGATATAGGGCATGCATTTGGTTTTATAATGTTTTGTTGAATATTTTTTTTAATTAAGTTTTGAAGTCAAACCAATTATAATTTAGACATAGGCGTATTTCGTAAAACATAGCTTTTTCTATATCTATCAAAATTTATTTATTTTTTGTTGAAACAAGGACATCAATACCTAGGGCATAGATATTTTTCAAAAAAAAATTTCACTAATTTACTAATTTTTCATGTGTGTAGAACAGAGAACTTGATGTTCAGTGAAAAACCTACATTCACAAGAAATACAAAATAAATAAAATAATCAAATTAAATATATTTAAAATTATACTTTTTGGGAATCTTATAATAAGGACTACATACTTACAAAACATAAATTTTAAATGAATTCATTTGATCCCCCAAAAGGTAAATCAAAAGTGGCTTTTTATCAGCATTTTGATAGGTGTAGAGGAGACTCCATTATAGGAATGGTTTAAAACTAGCGGGGTTCTATCCAAAGGGGTTTGAATCTAAGAGAGTTTGATCAAAACCTCTTCAATTAAAATCCTTTAAATGGAACCTTTCAAGGCTTAAATAATTATATTTTCTAAAAATATATGATTTCAACAAAAATCAGGATGTCCCAGAAAGTGTAACCCATTATTGTGGCAGCACCTAGATCTCTAAGATGAAGGATAGAGATTAATAACTAGCCATTTTTCAAAGTTTGGGATGTGGAATAGTCGAGGACACCTCCACTAGCACCCAAGCTGTCCAAGGTACTGTTTTCTCTATAGAATCTTGATCTCCTTCCGACACTGATATTCACTGTATTTTTTGTTTCTGCCCCAAAAGATGCGGAGGACACCTCCACTAGTGTCCTAGTCTAATGCCAGATGTTTTTTGAGATGTCAGAAGCTCTTCAAATGCTGATTGCCACTGTCTAGATTGTTTCTATGTTTGCAACTCTAGAGGACACTGCCACTAGCACCCGTGTCCAAGTAGTCATTTTCTTCAGGAATTCAAAATCTATACTCTGTCTTACTGTTCCCTGCAACTCCACTCCATCCAGATGCAAAACCTTTAACCTGCAATCATAAGGAGAGTGGTTGGGAGTTGTGGTGTTTAGAGGCTTGCCTCAGTCAAGCCCCAGAGAGACATTCAAGTCTTCTGAACACCATTGTTAAATAAAGAGTGTGTATCCCTGCGGGATAGAGGCAAAATCTAAATGATAAATGATTCAAAAACAAATAGATATCACCTTAGAAGTGTAGATCTCACATAAATGAGGGCTCTTCAATCACATGAGATGATGAAGCTAAATCTGCAATCACAAACATAGTAACAATGCTCTACTCTACAACAATGAATATCTTGAATGCTCTAAAATCATAAGTTAACCAAAGGTTGATGATCTTCTCTAGTTTGCAAATGAAACACTAAACATGCTTATATATGCAACTACACACATTCCCACTAAGAATTTTACAATTCAAACTTGAGATGTCGACATAGGACCTAAGTAACGGTCATAAAACTGACATTTAAATTTATGGATGACCCAAAATAGGGTAGGACTAGGGTGCTAGCGCCCAAGTCCACCCTCCCATTTTTAGTCAGGATCTGTTTAAATGACATCCCCTAGGTTCTATTTGCCATAAGACTTTAGGGTTTTCTCATCGGGATTCACAATTATCGTGCAAGATGCTTATAATGCATTCTAAGGACCTGGGAGCTAAACCTTAAGAGGGAAAAGCCCCAAGGGGACATTTTCCGACATAATAGTCCCTAAGTTTTTGGGACGTCCCCTACAATTTTCTAGATTTTGGGGATGGCCCAAGGACGTCCCCTAGGCATCCCCACATCCTCAAAACATTTCGCAAATGGGGACACCCCAAAAAAATGCTAGGGATGCGTCCCTAAGTTTCCTTGTAATTAACTAGTGCTAGTGCAAAATACATTAATTTGATGCTCTAAATGTTCTTTAGAATAATACTATAATGATTGAATTCTTGTTCGAATTGTGTATGTGATAAGTGCCCCAAGACTTATATTTAAATATGTCATCCTTTGTGTTGAATTTAAATGTTTTTGCACACAAGACAATGAATAATGGTATAGACATTTTTGGATGGGAGTCAGTTCAATGAGTGTGAAAGTGAGACTCAAATAATGTGGATACAATCATGTGCATGATTGTATCTAGGAGAACAAATCACATGGTTTGTGATTCCAACTAGGGTGTGGAAATAGGCAAAAACTAAGTTAGGTCCAAACCATAGGGTTTGAACTAACAAAAAATAGGGAGTAGTTGAGTTATGTCAAACTTATAAGCTAAAATCCATTGAATTAACCACTGAAATGACACACTTAAAGGCAAAGGCCAAAGTGAATACAAAACAAATGAAGAAAAATGTGAAGTATGCACTTTTCTTGTCTACAAATATAATGTTAATGTAATTAGAAAATAAAAATAATATTCAAATCAAGTTTAAGCCTACATATCATAACTCAATAATAAAGAAACAATATCTTTCTAAACTTAATCATAAGTTTGAGTCATTTGTATTGTTGGTAGTTAATTCTTAAGTAAACATCACCCACATCCCACAAATTATGTTTTAAAAGAAATGTATTTATTTTTAAAATACAAGATTATAAAATGTAAATAATAAAATTTTAAAAATATTAAAAATGCCCAAAATATATACTTTCTATGCAAAAAAATTATTTTAAAAAATATATACTTAAATATAACCTTCAATGAATTTATTTTTAAAATAAAGATTATAGAATGTAAATAACTACATTTTGAAAATATTAAAAATGTCCAAAATATACTTTCAACACATTATGAAAAAAATTATTTTCACAAATATACACTTTAACATAGCCTTCATTATAATAAGGAAATAATGAAAGTAAAAAGAGTGGAGCAAATATATTATTGTCATTGGTTTGGTCATACCTATTCTCCATCAATTACACTTCCACACCCTCTTTTAAAACCGTTAGACATGATCTAAGTAATTAGTTGATAAGTTTAAGAAAGTAAAAAAAATGGAGCAAATATATTCTCATCATTGGTTTGGTCATACCTATTCTCCATCAATGCACTTCCACACCCTATTTGAAAACCATTAGACATGATCTAAGTAATTAGTTGATAAGTTTTTCCTTGTGGACTTTCAAGTAAAAAAAAACTAGTTCCAAAAATGTTGTTTTATATTGAAAAAGAAGTCTCACTCTACTATTAAAATGTCACATCACTTCTCCATCTATATAACATATCTAATTGATAATATTATCATTTTCCTATCAACACAAACATTATAAATGCTATGCTAATAAAATTTATGGATATTTGTCATTCATGGGACAATGTGATGGTTAAATTGTGACGTTGTTGTCCTTGCCACCAAGGTTCAAACCCTCATTGGGCCATTGAGCCCCTACTGGGTCGTTGTGCTCACAGTGCCCGCATTTTGAATCATTCACCCTTAGATTCAAAACCCTTGTGCTCGTAGGTTTGAATCATTCACCCTTATATTCAAAACCCTCATTGGGTCATTGTGCTTGCAGGCTTTTAGCCCCTGCTCGTCCATTGAGCTCATGGGTTTGGACCATTACATTAATGTAGCTCGTGGGTTTGGACCGTTACATTAATGTAGAGCGTTCATGCTGGGGATGAGGTTGCCTAATAAAAAATTCCCCATGGACTCACCAAACATTAATATTTGGTTAAATTGTGACGTTGTTGTGCTTGCCACCAAGGTTCAAACTCTCACTGAGCCTTTGAGCTTGCAAGCTTTGAGCCCTTACTGGGCCATTGTGCTCATAGGTTTGAATCATTCACCCTCAGATTCAAGACCCTCGTTGGGCTATTGTGCTTGCAGGGTTTCAGCCCTACTAGTCCATTGAGCTCATGGATTTGGACAGTTACATTAATGTAGCTCGTGGGTTTGGACCATTACATTAATGTAACTTGTGGGTTTAGATCGTTTCATTAATGTAGAGCGTTCATGCTTGAGATGAGGTCCCCTAGATAAAAAATTCCCCAAGGACTCACCAAAACAAAAACGATTTATGGATATCTGAAGTCATACCTACGTTCCCAACAATTTTTATCACAAATAGAAAAACAAAACCTACACTAAAATATGGCTCTCTAAAAGCATCGCCAAGATGCTACGCATAAAAGTCTTCCATTAAACAGATAGATAATTGAGTACACATCATCGCTCATAGTTTTCCACAAGATATTTCGGTACCCTCATATTTCAATATGCACGCGACATCTGTTCTGTTGGTTGTCGGCAGCCAGTGGTCCACATGTTGGCGTCACCGTGTGCCATGAGTTGACAAGTGACACATTACTAATCTGCCACGTGGAAGATCATCTTACCGTGTGGGCCCTACCGCCGTGTCAAATCAAATCGCGTGGGACCCGCCACCTTGAACGCAGGCCGGATAATTATTGTGGTTGCCGACGTGGGCGCAAAGAAATTGCCGAAAATGGCGCAAATTTCCTGTGCAGGCACTCCAAGATCTTTGGAACAATGCATTCCAAGCTCCTTGCAACGAATCTGCACCTTACAAAGGTGAAGATCTACGCCACAGTAATGAACGCCTGAGAGAAAATATTTGTTTTGAAACAGACGGGAGATATTTTAAGAACACGGATGAAATTAGGGTTTGAGGCATGCGGGAGAAATTCCTGTAGGCGAGGATTGTGACGAATTTGTGGCCACGACTGGAGCCGGTTGTTTTCAGAGAAACTTTTCATTTAAAAAAATTGTAATGGCGTCGTTTTCTTCGGGCTGACGGCCTTTAGTTCGTCAGCGGCGTGGTCAGGGTTTGAACACAGAACCTGCTGGGGCCGCGAAGTTTCAGGAGCTTTAAATTCTGAAGCAGTTTGGAGGATGACGCGTAGCTACGCATGGTAAAAGACGGCAAAAATGACGGGCTGAGCTCACGGATTTAGTGGTCAGAATTAGATTTTTCTGTGGTGGGGTGACGAAGATACACTAAGTTTGACAATGATTGGAATTTGGATGTTACGACTTGGCTTCTATGGCATTGGGAAGTATGTATGGTCATCAAAGACAAAATGTATGTATGGACTCCATTCACGAGATTTAGTGAGTAGGTCTGTTTTCAAGCATTCAAGCTTAGCTTCTTGTCGGTGCTTTGGTGAAAATGATGTATATAGGTTGGAAAGGGCAAATGGACTTGAGCTTCTACGAGGTTAGAAGTGTGTGTAGAGGATACTACTATCTTCTTCATAGGAGTTGATAAGGTGGGATTTTTTTTTTGTTTTTTTTTTAAAGTCTCTTTCTCTCTCCATATCTTATTTCTTAGGTCCCACTTTCTTTTGTAGTCTATTTGCTTTGGATTATATGGATAGGAGTCCTCCTTGAAATAATGGTTGAGATTTGTTCTTAGAATGTTTCGCTGGGATTGATCTTTTTGGTCTTGTTTTAAGTTATTATGTTATGTCATCTACTGCAAACAACTTATCACTCTTTTAGAGGTGGTCTTTTTCTCTACTTGGTTAAGTAACTCTTCTTTGTCTTGTTTCAAGTTATTATGTTATGTCATTTTCTCTACTTTGTTAGGTAACTCTTCTTGGTCTTGTTTCAAGTTATTATGTTATGTCATCTACATGCAAACAACTTACCATTCCCTTAGAGGTGGTCTTCTTCTCTACTTGGTTAGGTAACTCTTCTTCTTTGGGGTTGCCTTTGGCCTAGCATACATTATCTTTTGATTGCATATTACTTCTATCCATCCTTTGGTAAACCATGCTAAAAATATTACATTTGGTTTAGTTGATTGCTAGGGATGGGCCACACGATGCTTCCTTCACTATTATTTTCAATCAACATTCCCTCAAACTAAAAATCTTATTTGTCCCTAAATAAGGTGGAAGATCTATACTTGATCCAAGCACAACCTTGCACATCTTTTTCAGTAGCTTCATCAATGCATTCAATATCACTCAATGCACACAACACAATACTCACACACCTATGTGCAATATTGTCCTTACACCTCTACATACAATTCTCGTGTGTAATCGTGCAACACTGCTCATGCACATCTTGTGACCTTACACATGGTTGCACATCTCAATGTCTAGTCGGACCATATGTGTGTGACATATGGAATATCAACCACATGTTATGCTTCCATGTGTGTGCCATCTAGCAACCTCTGTACCATGGGTTCAAATTGAAAACCTTCACAATCAATTCTCTATCCAGATGGCAGTTTTCACCCCGACTATTCCTTAATTCTCTAGTCTCAGGATCATAAAGCTTACTAACTGCATATACCAACTAAGGGCTTACATAGACATTGGGGACTACTAGTTTCCCTAAATCAAAATGCCATAAATTTGAAACTAGCATATGTTCATCAGCATGACTATAGCAATATTTGAATAAATTCCATCCTGCCATAGGGATAACAAGGTCCCTAGTATCCTTATTTTTATCTATCAATCTCTGAGAGAGAATATCGGTACCCTGATATAGACTAGAGGGGAGCGCTCTGAGAAGAACGAGGGTTTCACATGAACCCTCCTGTTCTTTCTGGGTGTGCAGGCCTCTTTTTCTTCCTTGGTTTCATTGCATTTTCTGTGTTTTGGTGCCAGTCTAGTCATCCTTTATCCCTGTTCTGTTATATGCATACATGTTATATTGTTTTAATTTTTTTGTTTGATTTGAATTTAAATTTAGTTTAGGCATGAGGAATTCCCACCACTGGCCGGATGTAGACTAACATCCGCAAAGCTAATGCGGCCGATTCCCCAGGCATCAGCGTGGCACATCTGACTGAGGCAGTTAAGGCTTGGACGATAGCATTAATGGAAGGAGTTAGTGGTAATAATGATGAGGGCAAGAAAACACTCAGGGATGCCATTGCAGCTGAAATGTTGTGCCTCCGCCAGAAAATGGTGGTTTTAAGGTCTTCAAGGGAAACAATGAGTTCAGAGTCGATGGTGAATTCCCCAACGGAGGAAGAGGCGAGGAAGAGGGAGGAAAAGAAGATGTGGGTAAGTGCTCTCTTCCATCCCCTAGTTTAACCTTGATTCTGAATGAAAACATGTTGATTGCAGTGAAGAATGAGGAAAGTAGATTAAGAAAATTGCAGTTTTTCTGGTTTGTTTAAATTTGGAAAAACTCCCATCTAGAGCTTTCTTTGATAAATGGATTGCGTCAGTTTGGGGGGAAAATGGGCATTTAGGTGTCATTTTGTAGAATGTTGCAAAAAAGGTTGTTCATAATTTTCCTCAGAAGTCATGCCATACAAGTAAAAGTGATAAATAGAAATTTTTGGAACATAGGGCAGACTTTGTTTAAAGCTTATCCTTGGTCCTTAGAGGCATCCAAAGAAGAATTTGTTGGAATAGGTCCAGACAACTGAGGGGGGGGTGAATCAGTTGTTGCTCTATTTAATCTTTTTTCTATTGTTATTCTTCTTTCACAACTTAAAATAAAATCAATGATATAAACATTCCAGCATTAGACAATAGCATATGAGCAGAAACATGAATGACACATTTGACACCAAGATTTTGACATGGAAACCCAGTTAAGGGAAAAACCACGGTGGGGGTTAACCCGCAAAAATTAATACCTTGTTGAAAGTATTTTATAAATGGGAATGCACTTGCATTCAGGCTCACTGCCCCGAGCTCACTGCTCAAGTGGAGGCTCACTGCCTGCAGAAAAGTTTACAAGAGATTTACAGAGATTTTGAATTGGTAAGATGCATCTGCCAATGCTAGAGATAAGTTTTGATTAAGTACAAATACTGACTTTATACACTTCATCTTTATTCTGCCTTCATTCGGATATTAGATTTATGTTCCTTTCACATTTTCTCCATGATCGCAACACACACACAAAATATCCACAATCATCGGCTATATATACTTATCTTGAATTGTAATCACTTGTCAGTCGGCAGCAACAACAACACTTAGAACCTTTTAAAAATGCTCTGCTCTGTCGGCTAGATCATACACCAATATTGATGCATACCAAAAATAACACATGTAGTTCATCATACATGTCAGCCACTGACATTCTATCTCATACATAGTTCATCAAAACGCTTCTATTAGGTCCACACAAGGATTAACATAAGTTTGATTGTTCTTCACTAAACTATTATGTCATAATAGGACCCGGTATTCAAATGCTCATAAATTTTGATCCCTTTATCACCAGAGGCTAAAAACTTGGATTTAGATTGTCTTGGTGTCCCTCTACACTCCTTCAGATCTACAACACATAATGATTAGCTGGAGAGATCCGCTGACCAAAATACTAGATTCTGCTATATGCTCTGTTTCAGGCTCTTGGAGTTAGATAGATTATCATTATGATTTTTGGTATGATTAGATAATGCACTGCGGATGTGTGGAACAATCTTAATTGCCATCAATGACAACACCTATCAATGCTAAGCAGTGTCTCTTGCCAACAATCTCCCCCTTTGGCATTGATGGCAATACTTAGTGAAAAATGACTAAGTGTCTTTGTGCAACTCCCCCTTTGTCTGTACATTCATGCACTTCACTTATTTCGGTGCTCCCCCTTTGCTGAATACTTTATTTTTCACTGCCCTTCACTCCCCCTTTGACATTAATGGCAAAGGGTGAGATCCACAAACCAAAATTCTCCAAAATTTCTGTATACATTGCCACATATGTACAAGTAACCATTAAGTTCCATTCATATGAACTTGAGGATGTCTACAAAACTAGCTTTTATTTGCACAAGTTTGGAGGCCCAAGTACTCTTAATTCCATCCAAAATTGAAATGTACCCATTTAACACAAATGAGTATGCTTCTACCTTTGACAGATCTGATGGAACACTGGTCTGAACTGCAGTATAAGCTTCAAATAAGGCATTATACATTGTCTCTAATTTAGGGGTAGTTAATCCCCAGAGCTCACACATTCTTTTCATAATGTTGCTTTTCTTTTTGACAAGTTTCTTTATTTCCTCAGTCAAGTTAATTACTTGACATTCTTGACTTATGGGTGAAACTGTTAGGGGATCAAATTTTTGAGAGAGATTTGACAATTTTTGTTCTTGCTCTTTTATCTTGTTCTCAATACCCTTATCAACTTTGGTCCATGATAGACAGAATTTATACATATCACTTCCATCATTTAGAGCATTCTGAATACTCTTTATGCTAATACCAAGTATTATTTTATCATTTCCTATCAGGTTCTTTAATTCACAAAATTTCTTATCTAAGAATTCTTTTTGAACTTTTACCTTCGCAGACTTCTCAAAGGACTCAAAATGTGAATTTACTAAACTTACAAGATTCTTTAGATGTCCAGAGGGGGAATCATTTTGATTCTTCTAATAGGTTGTGATGCAGGAGCATCTAGTGGTGTAAGGGCAATCTTGCATCACTAAAAAAAAAGATGTGTTTCAAAATTGTTGATGTTCTTTCCATTTCTTTTCAAAATTTGTGGTTCTGGTTCCATAATCGCTTGAATAATGATGTAGAATTTTTAGTTTTTCTAAACTGCAAAAAATAGCAACCTGCTATTTTTAAAAAGTTTGCATTTGGGCACGGAATGAAGTAAAATTTTACAAGAAGTTTCATAACTAAAAAGTACGACCTTTAGCGAAGGAATCACGCAAAGATCATTTGCGAGCTAAAAGATATTAAAGTTTATGTTTCCCAAAAAATGCTTGAAAATTATTCAAACTCAGGTTTGAAGCACTAATTGGCCTTTATGGGCCCGAAAATGGTCAGAACCAGCAAAGCGAGTTCTTAGTGCGTAGAGCACTCTGTGAGCTTTCCGATGCATAAAACAGTTCATCAATTGGACACCTGGATCAAAAGTTATGGCTCCCGGAAGTTGACCTATTTTTGGAGGGAGAAGCAAATTTCAAAATTAGGTTGTTAGCCACCAAAAAGGCTATTAATAACCATTTTTGGGAACCCTGGGCAGTAGTAGAGTTAAGGGGGGGAGTGTAGAGCCAAGAATATGTGGGAAGATAGAAACCCTAGCTGATTTGGGGTTACAGAAGATAGATGATTCTAGAGTCTTGGGATAGGAAGTTGTAATGTGTTGCAGCCTATGGAGAGATGATTCCTCTGATTGTATTTGAGCTTCTGTAATATAATAAGTTGTCCAAATCAATAAAGAAAGTTCTATTTTATGTGTGCAATTTCTGTCGTTGTGTGTTTTATGATTTACCCCCTTCATCAAGTGGTATCAGAGCAAGGTTTCCTAAGTGTGTAAACAGATCGCCGACCGTGAGGTAGTTTGCACTAGGACCTAAGGTTGTGGGTTTGCTGTGGAGATCAAGATACCTTCACGAAGAAATCATATTGGGAGGAATGCTTTGACGAAAGAGGGTTTTAGATCCCTGCAAAAGCAAATCGATGCGTTGCAAGAGAAGCTACGAAGAGGGTTTGATCCGAGAACAAGAGAAGAAAGCGAAGATGAAGTTGAAGAAGAGCTATCTGAAGAAGAACAAAAAGCTGCAGGAGATCCTACAG
The DNA here is from genome assembly GCA_027924645.1 of Cunninghamia lanceolata. Lineage (NCBI taxonomy): Eukaryota > Viridiplantae > Streptophyta > Pinopsida > Cupressales > Cupressaceae > Cunninghamia > Cunninghamia lanceolata. The sequence goes on from BSBN01000054.1 coordinate 6,043,177, forward strand.
AAGTTACGTTGTTGAGAGCCATTTCTAAGATTGGAAAGAGGCCCAGGATTAAAGTTTCTACATATTTTGGAGATTTGAATCCGGAACAGCTTATTGATTGGATCAATGACATGGAGGAGTATTTCGAGTATGAAGATGTGGAAGACCCATATCGAGTCAAGTTTGCAAAAAAAAAATTGAAGGGCCATGCCAGTATTTGGTGGAAGGAGGTCTAGGTAGAGAGGAACAGAAGAGGAAAAGGAAAGATCATCAGATGGGATCAGATGGTTGAGAAATTGAAGAAGCAATTCATTCCTGTGGACTATGAGATGGAGTTATTGAAGAAGCTGCAAGGATTGAAGCAAGGCAACAAGTCTGTTAAGGAGTATACAGAAGAGTTTTATAAAATTACTATCAGGGCAGGTCATGCAGAGCCCAATAAGGAGAAGGTAGCCCGTTACATTAATAGGTTGAGACCAAGTATTCAAGAGGCGCTGAGCCTGGTCAGAATGACCACCATAGAAGATGCATACTAGTTTTCCCTGAAGGTGGAAGAGAAGCTGAATAAAAGATTTGACAGCAAGCAAAGGGGAAGAGGTCAAGGAGGAAGGGCTGGTGGAAGACCCTATGGGGGCCGAAATGAAGATTCAAAGAAAACTGAAGAAGCTGGCACTAGTTGAAATCAGAGAGGAGATAATACCTACCGCCCTCGTGACCAAAACAATGGAGAGCAAAGAGGAAGAAGAAGAGGCCGACCTGGGCAAGGACCTAGAAGAGGAGGTTTTAGAGGAACCTATTTCCAATGTGGAGAAGAAGGGCATCAAGCATACGAGTGTCTGCAACATCAAGGAAGGACAAATAGAAGACCTGAACGTAATGCACGAGTTGCACATGTAGATGAAGATGTGCAGTCTGAGCGTTCTGAAGATGCTGAAAGGGGAGAAACCCTAGTTGTCTAAAGAACTTTGTTGAATGAGGAGAAAGAACCCAATCATAGGAAGAGTCTATTCCGCACAAGGTGCAAATGTGAAGGTAAGTGTTGCGATATTATTATCGATAGTGGAAGCACTAACAATCTTGTTTCAGAGGAGATGGTTGATAAGTTGAATTTGTCAAGAAGAAAGCATCCACATCCATATCGAATTGCATAGTTGCAGAAGGACCATAGAGTTTTGATCAATGAGCAGTGTTTAGTGAAGTTCAAGATTGGGGACTACCATGATGAGGTGCTGTGTGATATCATATCGATGGATGCATGTCATATGCTATTGGGGAGGCCGTGGTAGTATGATAGGAGCGCTGTCCATGATGGCTGTACAAACACATATTCCCTAACAAAAGATGGAGTTCATCATAAATTGAAGCCCTTGAAAGAGGTGGAAGAAAAGGTATGTAGTACTGCCAGAATTTGCTTGGTAGATGGTAGAAAATTTTTGGAGGGTATGAAGCATGAGCATCATTATTTTGCATTGATTCCTAAGATTAGTTAAGAGAAATGTGAAGATGTACCAAAAAAATTTTTAGATATGTTGGAAGAATTTAAGGACATTATCTCTGATAATGTACCAGAGGGTTTACCACTAGTGAGGAAGATAAGTCATCAAATGGATTTGATACCAGGAGCTAGTTTGCCAAATAAGGCAGCCCATAGAATGACTCTAGTAGAGAGTGAAGAGTTGAACAGACAAATTCAGGAGTTGTTGAGGAAGGGATTGATAAGAGAGAGCCTAAGTCCATGTGCGGTACCTGCAGTACTAGCACAAAAGAAAGATGGAGAGTGGAGAATGTGTATAAACTCTTGAGCCATAAATAAGATCATGATCAAGTACAAGTTTCCATTGCCAAGAATGGATGACATAATGGATTGTTTGAGTGGAGCCAAGTACTTCACAAAGATTGACTTGAAGAGTGGGTATCACCAGATCCGAATAAGAGAAGGAGATGAATGGAAGACAGCTTTGAAGACAAAGGAGGGTTTGTATGAGTGGTTAGTCATGCCATTTGAGCTAACTAACGCACCGAGCACATTTATGTGGCTCATGAATGAGGTACTGAAAGAATTTTTACGAAGTTTTGTTATTGTTTATTTAGATGATATTTTGATTTTCAGTAAGACTTGGGATGAGCATCTGATGCATATCAGAAGAGTTTTAGAGAAGTTGAGGGAGGATAACTTGTTGATTAATTTGAAGAAATGTAGTTTTGTAAAGGAGTTGGTATACCTGGGATTTGTTGTTTCAGAGGAAGGTCTTAAGATGGACCCAGAGAAGGTGAGAGCTCTCTTTGAATGGCCTACACCAAAGAGTGCCACAGAGGTATGATCTTTTTATGGTTTGGCAAGATTTTACAGAAGTTTATCAGAAATTTTAGTAGTATTTGTGCACCCCTAACTGAGACAATGAGAGGGGATAGAAAAGAGTTTAGATGGAGTAAAGGAGAAGACAAGAGCTTTGATATATTGAAGCAGAAAGTCATAGAATAACCTGTTTTGGCACCTCTAGATTTCAATAAGGTATTTCAGGTAGATTGTGATGCTAGTGGTAGTGGTATAGGAGCTGTTTTGAGCCAAGAAAGTAAGCCCATTGCCTATTTTAGTGAGAAGCTTAATGATGCCAAGAAAAAGTATTATGTTTATGATCAAGAATTTTATGCAATAGTTCAAGCTTTGAAGAAATGGAGACATTATTTGTTGCCAAAAGAGTTTGTTTTATATACTGATCATCAGTCTTTGCAGTATCTTAATAGTCAAGGAAAGTTGAACCAAAGGCATTTAAAATGGGTTGAGTTTTTGTAGAGCTATACTTTTATTTTGAAGCACAGGAGTGGGAAGTCCAACAGAGTTGCGGATGCCTTGAGCAGAAGGCAAAATTTGTTGACATAAATGAAGATAGAGGTTGTTGGGTTCGATGAGCTCAAAAGTTTGTATCCTGAAGATCCAGATTTTGCAAAGTCCTGGAAAGCTTGTTTGGAACCTGCTACTTTGGACAGGACAAAATGGTTGGATTTCATAATCCAAGATGGCATGTTGTTTAGAGGAAGCCGGTTGTGCATTCTGAGGAGTTCCATGAGAGACAACCTGATAAAGGAGAAGCATGGTGGGGGATTAGCCAGATATTTTGGTTGAGATAAGACCATTTCTATTGTTGGTGAAAATTATTATTGGCCACAGTTGCAGCAAGACGTGAGGAAATTTGTGCAGAGTTGCATAGTGTGTCAGATGGCAAAAGGAGCAAGTCAGAATACATGTCTATATCAACCATTACCTGTACCAGAGAAGCCGTGGGATGATATTAGTATGGATTTTATTCTTGGTTTACCAAGGACACAGAGAGGACATGATTCCATTTTTGTGGTGGTGGATAGATTCTCGAAGATGACACATTTCATTCCTTGCAAGAAGACTAATGATTCTGTCCATATTGCTGAATTATTTTTCAGAGAGGTGGTGAGATTACATGGTCTACCAAAGAGCATAGTTTCAGATCGAGATACCAAGTTTGTTGGTTATTTCTAGAGGACATTGTGGAACAAGTTGAAGACAAATTTGAAGTTCAGTTCTACACACCATCCACAGACTAATGGACAGATGAAAGTGGTGAATAGGAGTTTGGGTAACCTGCTACGATGTTTAGTAGGAGATAAGTCCAAGGGATGGGATTTGATTTTACTACAGGCAGAATTTGCTTACAACAATTCTGTTAATAGGAGTACTAGTAAATCACCTTTCCAGATTGTATATGGCAATAGTCCAAGAAATGCTTCAGAGTTAAGGAATCTGGACAAAGGAGAAAAGACTAATGCTGAGGCTGAAGACTTTGTATAACACATAAAGAGGTGAAAAAGCACATTAATAAGATGAATATTCAGTACAAGGCTAAGGCAGATTAGAAGAGGAGATATAAGGAATTCCAAGTAGGATATGAAGTCATGGTTCACTTGAGAAAAGAAAGGTTCCTGATTGGAACATACAATAAGTTGAAAATGAAGAAATTTGGACCATGCAAAATTTTGAAGAAACATGATTTAGGAAATGCATATGAGGTGGAGCTACTGAGTGAGATCAACATTTCCACTGTTTTCAATATTACTAATTTATCAGAATATCATGAAGGTGGAACAGAGGATGGACCAACAGAAGAATAGTAGAGTATTTCGGCATCTACTTCAACAGAGGAGATAGAAGAGATCTTGGATAGCCATGTGCGAAGAAGTACTCGGAACATGTAATATGAAGAATATCTGGTGAAATAGAAATGAAGGCTTGTTGAAGATGCTTCTTGGTTGTCTAAGGAAGAGGTTGACCATTTGGGTTTTCCTCACACAAACACCTGAGACATGACAAGGTCACTTCTCAAATTACCCTAGGTGTCTGATGCAAGTGCATCCAGCGGTGTAAGGGAAATCTTGCATCACCCAAAAAAAAAAAGATGTGTTTCAAAATTATTGATGTTCTTTCCATTTCTTTTCAAAATTTGTGGTTTTGGTTCCATAATCGCTTGAATAATGATGTAGAACTTTCAGTTTTTCTAAACTGCTAAAAATAGCAACCTGCTATTTTTAGAAAGTTTACATTTGGGCACAAAATGAAGTGAAATTTTATAAGAAGTTTCATAACTAAAAAATAAGACCTTTGGCGAAGGAATCATGCAAAGATCATTTGCGAGCTGAAAGATATTAAAGTTTTCATTTCCTGAAAAATGCCTGAAAATTATTCAAACTCAGGTTTGAGGCACTAAACGGCCCCGTACATGCCTGAAAATGGCTATAGAGCACTCCGCGAGCTTTTTGATGCATAAAATAGTTCATTAATCAGACACCCAGATCAAAAGTTATGGCTCCCAGAAGTTGACCTATTTTTGGAGGGAGAAGCAAATTTCAAAATTAGGTTGTTAGCCGCCAAAAAGGCTATTCCTAACCATTTTTGGGAACCCTGAGCAGTAGTAGAGTTAAGCGAGGGAGTGTAGAGCCAAGAATAGGTGGGAAAATAGAAACCCTAGCTAATTTGGGGTTACAGAAGACATGATTCTAGAGTCTTGGGATAGGAAGTTGTAATGTGTTGCAGCCTGTGGAGGGTTGATTCCTCTAATTGTATTTGAGCTTTAGTAATATAATAAGTTGTCTAAATCAATAAAGAAAGTTCTATTTTCTATGTGCAATTTCTGTTGTTGTGTGTTTTATGATTTACCCCCTTCATCAGGTTGGCATTAATTTCTCCAAAACTCTGGTTGCAAGTCCCAGTAGCTCATTCTCCTCCATGTGGAACTTTAACACTTTCTCTCTAGCCTTTACTTGGGTGAATGATGCTATCTTCATCAGTTGAATTGGAGAGAGAGAGCATCTGTATTGGCTAGGCCTTGGAGTAGTTTAGGTTCATCAAGTTCAATCACTTCTTTTCCAAGAAGACTTTTTACTGCATCTTTAAACTCAGCTCATCATAAGTTCCAAATCTTTCAACCATTGTGTCTTTGGGCTTGCTTAGTAGATGTTGAGCATACATATCCAAAATCTTTTCATCTACTTCATACCCCATGGGCATGATCCAAACAGTTCTGGGTTCTTGCTTCCATTAAACACTAATCAGTATCAACCATGAAGCATATTTCATTTTTATATTTGTCAACAATTGAATTGGGGATTCTTTCCCTTGAGTGCATCATATTCTAAAAATTCTTGAAGTAACCCCATATTGCTATTTTCTGAGCATTGAAATCACCAATGCTGCAAAGATGATTTCTAATTTGAATGGCAACTGGCTCATCCTTAGTCCAGTGCACACCTTTTACCCCAGGTACCTCATTCATAAAGTAAAAGAATGGACATAGAATCAGTGTACCATACTTGAAGGTGTTCTTCTTATCCCTTTTGATCTTGTTTAAATTTTCAATCAATTGATTCTACAATAGTTCACACAAGTCATAATCAACATTTTCTTTTAGCATCTTGTATGTAGCATAAATGGTTGTTCCAGAAATAGAATTTTCTCTGCTCGAGTGGTAAATCTTGTACCCAGTCACCATGGAGGCGAATTTGACATCCGACTCTATAATATCATTAATGGTCATTGCTCTTTTGTTGAACTTAGCTCCGGTAGCATCAGTTACTGTCTGGTTTTTCACAGCTGTCAGCATGGGCAATCCTCTGGTTGAGTTTAACCCAGTTACATTTCTGATAGCATCCCTGGTAATTTTGAACAATTTTAACAACCAAATGAATTCATCATGTATCCGACTTAAGACATATCGGACCCATTCATCCTCATCAAATGTTGGAAACCCCATAACTTGAACAAAGTGTTTATCCTGTAGTGCCTTGTATTTGGGTTTAAGTTCTTGATTTTCATCCATGAGTTGTTTCTCAAACAAATCTACATACCTTGAATCTCCAAACTCATCTATATTTGCATGAATGTAAATCCTAATGTCTTCTACAAGTAGCACGCCATACAGAACACTTGAAAAAGCACCTAACGGATTGACTTGAATTGATTTGTGAGGATGCTTCTTAAATTTGGGTCGAGGCCTTTCGGTAATGTCAATAACATGAGGGGTAGCCATTTCAACAGATTTTAGATTCAAAGATTTACAGAGAGGTACCTTTTTCTTTCATAGTGTTAGGGTTGATCAATTGCCAATTGAATTCATTCTCTGCCTTAGTCTCTGGACTTGTAGCTCAAATGCTCTTCTTCTTGTTTACTTCGAATGCAAGGTGATTCAAATGAGTGATCAAGTGACTTTTTAAAGCTTCACATTACCTAATTTGCCTTTGTAATAAATGTGTTGCCTTAATTGTATCTAGTTACATTGTTTTGACAGTTCTTCATGTATCAATCCACAAGATTTCATATCAACATCTTTTCTTCCATAAATCCTTTCATAGGTTCTGGACCAATTTAGAGTATTTTCTGTTAATGTGCCAGATTCAGGCACCCACTTATTGACTGGGGGAATTTGATGTTCTATGCAGCTCCCCCTAAGCCAGAGTTTCTGACTTAATTCCCGGAGGAATTGTTAGCACCGGATTCCGGTGCGGACTCATTATCATTGTTTACTGTATCTTTCTTTATCCAAATCTTGTTCATTTCACTCTGTATCTCATCCACATCAATTTTCTTTTTGCCTCTGTCTTGTTTCTGCTCATCTTGTTTTCTATTTATTGAACATTTTCTTCCATTGTCTTTACTTCTGCAGAATCTTGCAATATGACCAGATTTATTGCAGTTAAAGCATACAACATTTCTTTTCTTATAAACCTGATTTTCTCTTGATCTGCACTGATTAGCCATATGTCCAAACCCATTGCAAACAAAGCAGTATCCATTGAAAGAATTGCTAATTCTTCTATTATTGGGATTATTCATTGTCATACTTCTGCATTCATTTGATCTATCACCATACCTGTTACACTTGAAGCATTGACCGGTGAAGGATGGACCATTTTGATTTACTTTACTTCTGCACTGAGTAGCTCTATGACCAAATTTGTTGCAGTTGAAACAATTTCCATTGAATGATGGATATCTTTGAGCATTTGGTTGTCTTATTGAAGTTTTTCTAGATCTGTTTCTCCCATTCCTAGGTTGAAAATTTCTCTATCTGAATCCAAAGCTTTCAACTTTCTCATACCTAAGATTATGCTTATCAACATCCTTTTTCTGCCCTTCAATGAGTGCTTCAAGTTTAGCTGAGCTTATCTTGAACTTCTCCTTATACTCATTTGCAATTTCTAGGTCATGTCTGAGTGTGATAATCTGTCTCTCAGGTTCTCTTTCATTGTCTCTGCTTTCTTGTAAATTAGATTCTAGAAGGCCAGCTATCGCATCCAATTTGCAGCATTCTTTAGAACTCTTTTTCAGATTTTGATTTAACTCTTCTTCAGCTTTCTTCTTATCTTCAATTTCCTTGGTTAGTCTCATCACCCCAGTTTCCATCTCATGTTTTAGAATAGTAACTTATTTAGTTAACTTTTCACATTCCTTTGTCTTCTCATTTAGGGCCTTGTCTTCATAAGGTTTTCCTAGTTGAAGAGGTTGCTCCTCTCCTTTTGCATTGGATTTGCTCAATTTCTCTTTTAAAATTTTAATGAAGTCTTCAGCCTTTTTGAGGTTATCTTGCAGCTCTTGAACTTCTGCCTTGGACTACTCAAGATTATCTAGGGGAGATTAAGTTGCCCTTGAAGGTCATATTCATCCATTCTACTATCTTCCCAGATCTTCCTTACGTTGTTAAACATTTTCAAAGGAACTTAGCTCTGATACCAATTGTTGGAATAGGTTCGGACAACTGAGAGGGGGGGTGAGTTAGTTGTTGCTCTATTTAATCTTTTTTCTACTGTTATTCTTCTTTCACAACTTAAAATAAAATCAATGATCAATATAAACATTCCAGCATTAGACAATAGCATATGAGCAAAAACATGAATGACACATTTGACACCAAGATTTTGACGTGGAAACCTAGTTAAGGGAAAAACCACAGTGGGGGTTAACCCACAATAATTAATACCCTATTAAAAGTATTTTATAAATCGGAATGCACTTGCATTCAAGCTCACTACCCCGAGCTCACTACTCAAGTGGAGGCTCACTACCTATAGAAAAGTTTACAAGAGATTTACAGATATTTTTAACTGGTAAGATGCATCTTCCAATGCTAGAGTTCAGTTCTGGTTAAGTACAAATATTGACTTTATACACTTCATCTTTATTCTTCTTTTCTCTCTATTCTACCTTCATTCAGATATTAGATTTATGTTCCTTTCATATTTTCTCCATGATCACAACACACACACAAAATATCCACAATCATCAGCTATATATACTTATCTTGAATTGCAATCACTTGCCAATCGGCAACAACAACACTTAGAACCTTTTAAGAATGCTTTGCTCTGTCAGCTGTATCATACACCAATATTGATGCGTACCAAAAATAACACATGTAGTTCATCATACATGTCAACCACTGACATTCTATCTCATACACAGTTCATCAAAATGCTTCTATTGGGTCTGCACAAGGATTAACATAAGCCTGCCTATTCTTCACTAAATTGTTCTCTCATAATAAGACCCGGTATTCAGATGCTCATAACTTTTGATCCCTTTATCACCGGAGGCTAAAAACTTGGATTTATATTGTCCTGGTGTCCCTCCACACTCCTTTAGATCCACAACACATAATGATTAACTGGAGAGATCCGCTGACCAAAATACTAGATTCTGCTATATGCTCTATTTCAAGCTCCCGGACTTAGATTATCATTCTGACTTCCAGTATGATTAGATACTACATTGCGGATGTGTGGAACAATCTTAGTTGCCATCAATGACAACACCTATCAATGCTAAGAAGTGTCTCTTGCCAACAGAATTACTATTCTATTTGAACCCCAGATGGTTTGTAATTAAACATGTTCCTGAGCAACTGTGGACCTTCCTTCCCCAGATTCTGAAACCCTTGGGTGAAAGATTAAGGGTTGAAGAGGCCGGGATAACCCTTGTGCAAATGGATGTGAGAGTTTTGGGCTCTATTAAACCAGGAATGGTTATTCCTAAATAGGTCAAAATTAAGGGTTTGGAGAAACTGGTGCTTTATGAATTAGAAGGATTGGGTGGACTAAATGCATGCTTCTTGTGCAAGAGTGATGGCCACCAAAAGAGATCTTGTTCAGTTCTAAACAAAAATATGAATGTTGGCAAAGACCAACAGAATCTCGCTGAAAAGGTCATCCCTAAGGAAAGCCTCCCTAACAATAGGGACGAAGATGAGAATGTGAGGAAGCCAGACTCTGTTAGCTTGAATGTTCCCAGTGTCGAAAGGCACCCTGGTGAGAGAGAATGGGAGGTTTCATGTTGTCTTGGTGAGTTGTTTGATAAAGATGGAATTTTAGCTATTGAGAGAAAATTGAGTGAATTGAGTCTTGAAGAGGGTGAAATTGTGGTCGAAAGGCTCGTGGGCCCTGATAAAAGCCTTACCTCTCTTAAAGGTTTGGGTGACTCTTTGTCCCCTCAGAGGGAAGGTGGTTGTCAGAACCTAGAGCCTGGTAGTGGCTTAGGCGAGATTAGGCATATAGACTTTGGAGATGACCGAGACTCAGTCTATAAAAATAAAAATGTTTGCATCAATACAATATCCTCTTTTCATTCAAGTGAGAATATTGTTGTAAGCACAAAAAAAGAAGTCCCTATGATTAATCCCATTCCACAATGCTATTATTGTGAAAAACCCAGTAGACATAAAGTTGAATGATGAGATAGAAAATGTTATTAATTTAAAGAGGGATTGGGCTAAAGAAATTAAAAACTTGGATAAAAATAAAAATTCTCTAGAACTTACTTTGGAAAAAATTAGAGCTAATATAGAGGAAAAAAGGAAAAAAGAAGAAGAGGAAAATAATCAAAATAATCTGAAATTGATTGCAGAGGAATAAATTCATACAACAGAATCAAAGGAGGTTAGTGAATGTTATGTATGAAAAAGGAGAATGATAACAACTAGAATGCAAACTAGATCAAACCCTTTTCCATATAACATTCAAGGACAAGACCGAGCCAAATCACTACCAAATGAAGGTGGACTCAACTGCTAACCTTGTGCTCATGTATGCTATAGATGGATCAGATTTAACTTAGTCTTTTCCTTAAACCCTACGTTAATAATGCATGAAACCCTAGTTCTACAATATATCAGAAAAGTATGACAGTAACCCAGAAACCAATTGCACAGGGATAATCAAGGGAATGATAGAACCTATCTCCCGAAAGTAGAGGTGTCAGAGGACCTCAGTGGGACTACCCAGGTCCTGACTGAAAGAATCTGCCAAAAGATGTTTTGAATGATGTCCTGATGCCAGATCTAAACTCAGAAAAGGCAGAAGGACATGGGCGGTACCACCCAAGTCCTGGATGATGGAATATTCTAAAACTATCTCTAAATCCTGAAACCTTGATCTACACTCAATCTTCCTGTAACTTGCACACAAGAAGATAAGAAGGGGTTTGGGCATTATGATGTTTAGGGACTTGCCTCAATCAAATCTTGGGATAGCATTCAAGCTTCCCAATGTCGTTGATCGATAAAGAGTGTGTGTCCTCATGGGGGCAGAGACTAAAACAAAGATAATATGATGATTCAAATGATGAGAAACAAACAATGATATCACCTATGTGATGAATCCTTAGAATGATGAAGATCCTTCAACTCCTAAGGGAGAAGAGATGATAGCTCCATATTTGCAATGACAACACAATAATAGTACACAAATATGCTCTAGAATTACAATGAATTATCTTGCTTGCTTCACTTCAAATTATCAAGTTAGCTATCTCCATCTAGGTTAATAATGAACTCAAAACACACTTATATATGCTTTCTCGCTCATAATCGCCAATTAAAACCAAAAGAGCCAACAAGGAAAAACCTATAGAAAGGTGTTATGTTGACATGCATTTAAATTAGCCTTGATTTAAAAGGGGGGAGATGGGTGGTACCACTGAGGTACTTTAGCCCTGTTTAAGTTTGGGTTAAGCTAAATTAAGGGGCCCACATTTCAATTCTATCTCAGTGTCAGACAATTTTGCATCGTGAGAAACATTTTGAATGTATAATGCAATTAAGGGACCTAGGACCTAAACAAGGAGGTAAAAAGACATGTGGACACCTTTTACTCCATAACATTTAGCCCTCACTTTAATGTGTGTATGATCTTATGATCAGTACATGTATTAAAGTATGGTCGAAAACACATCAAGTACATCAGACACTAGAGCCAAAAGCACACTCTAAGTTTTGAAGACCATCTCTAGCCCCCAAGCTTAGGCAAACATAAGAAAACATATGATAAACACACAAAAAATGAAGAAGATAGTAAAGAAGCACGTAATACATGGAGAAGACATGAACACATCCATGCAATACACAATGCATACATGAAGAGAAGACGTGATTAAACAATTATTCAACATTAACAAGTGATGGGGGGAGCTCATTGTTATGCGCCACCAGAAAAAACATACAAAACACATAGCATGGGGGATATCATCGCTACGTGCCTCCACAAAACACACAAAACACACAGCATGGGGGGAACTCATCGCTACGTGCCACCATAAAACATGTAAGACACACGAAATACACGAGCATCGTAGAGTGTGTCATCGACCTACTATACGTCTTATACACAACAAACATGGGCAATGGGGAGGAGCTCATCACTATGCTCTACCATCTAAGACATGCCAAACACACCTAATGATTGAGCTACGCTACCATGACCGCTAAAAACATGCTTAAGGGTGAGTAAATCAAGACCCAACCCCGCCTCCTGCGAGAAGACTTTTTCAAACGGATGTGCAACCACTCAAGGGAAGACACAACCCCACCTTCCACAGAAGGGATTTCAAAAGCATACAACCCCACCTGGATCACAGAGATGCCTTACAATGAAAAGGAAGCATGCGCACAAAGTATACAACCCCACCTGCAACACGGAGATGTCTTACAATGAAAAGGTAGTATACACAAACACATAACATAAAGTATACAACCCCACCTACATCACAGAGATGCCTTACAGTGAAAAGGTAGTATATGCAACATGCTTTATCTTAATATCTAAGATGTCCAATCATTTACCACAATATATGCCCCCACTTTAAAGTGGTTTCTCGCTTGCCGGTAGCAATCACATTTAAGGTAAGGTTGAAAACTTGTGAGGGAACAAGAGCTTTCGCAAAGCCCATGCCCCAAAGTGACATGTGCTTACAATTGCCAAATTGTTCCCAACAATCACAATATAAACACATCAATATCTTTTTCTAATAACCATTGATCAACAATATGCATGTATGAAAGATAATCAAAACAAGCTTTTGGTTAGGAAATCTAAGCTAAGATAACAACCAAATCATCTCATGAAACTGATACAGAAATAAGGCAACATACCACTTAAACAAACCAAGGCTATATTTACGGGTTCAGAACCGAGTATAGCTGTGAGGTTATACTTTAGGTGTCTCAGAACCAAGTGTACCTACAAGGTGAGACAAAAAACATTCCAAAGTGCATAGCAACAGATTTAGAGTATTGTAAAGGCTTGTTATAACATCTTCATAACATGATACATGATCACATCACAACAAAAGTGATTCTACTATTCAAACGTCAGTAACAAATTACCCCCATCTTCATATATGGAATAGATCCATTTTTATCTTCTCATTTAGGGATGCACAATCCTTATCAGAAGTGTTTATTTGTTGTCATCATCCGTTGACTTGTAGAGCCACAAGTACAATGGAAGAATGAAATCATGAAAAATGAGAGAGGAGACAAAAGTGACTTAGGGTCACATGGGAAGATGCCCCCAAGACACCATCCACAACATTATGCCCCCAAGGCACCACACACAACAATTGCAACAAGAGAAGGGTAGAAGAATAGAGAAACAAATAGAAAGAATTTCACAACGAAGGTAGTCTCCTTGTATCCTTGACCTTTCAAGAGTATCAAGGGTCATCCAAGGAGACCTAAACAAACATTTAACACTACATGTGGGAACACAACACAACAACATATATATACCTAAGAGGAAGCCAACTTGTGAGTATCTTGGAGAGGTGCTCCATCAAGTGTTGGACTTGTTGATTGTGTTAACATTAAGAGTAGGATGATGGTAAGCTTTGGTGGGCCTCAAAGGATTGTATCCAATACCAAGTGAAGAGCTATGTGTAACAAATTCTAAGGGTACTTTGATTCCTTCTTGTTTTATGCCACAACCATTACCTACATAGTTACAATTTTTGTAAAGGATTTGAAATCCATGACCATAGAGAGACACCATCTCTTTAGAAGAAGGCGGGGCCTCATAAGTCTCATATTTTGTAGTGTAAGTAAGAGTATTGTCTTTGTTTGCTACTAAAGAAACTTTAGGTTTCTTAGGTATTTCCAAAGATTACTTGGATGAGATCAAGGCAACTTTTGATGTTTCAAGATTAGGGTTAGTAAGTTTATATTCCCCCATAAAGGTAGAGTAAAATCTAATGAACCCCAATTGTCACCAAGAAGTGCATTCGATAGTGATTTAGAATCTTGCACATCATTATCTGCAGCAAGAGGTATTGATGAATCATCTTTTAATTTATTGAGAAGCTTGTAATTGATAACTTGTTTTTGTGCCTCAACTTGTAAACAACTTTCCGGATTCGGGTCAACTTCAATGGTCTGAAGTTTATTTGCATAAATAAATTTTATTGATTGATGAAGGGTAGACAGAACTACCCCCATGGCATGAATCCATGGTCTACCAAGAATTATGTTATATGAAAGTGTACCGGGCATGACATGTATAAGGGTAGATAATGTCACAAGTCCAGCCTTTACAATTAAAGTTATGGTACCTAGTGATTGTCTACCAACGTTATCAAAGCCACGAATGTTTAGTTTATCTAGTTTGATTAAAGATGTGTCAACCTTGATTTTGTGTAGAAAATCAATGCCACGAACATTAAGAGTCGATCCATTGTCAATCATAGTTTGCTTTATCAACTTTTTATTTATTATGATAGAGATTATAAGAGGATCATATTGATTTTGAACTTCAATTGATGGTAATTCATGTTGTTGGAATAGAATATCCATTTTTGTCACATGCATACAATCTAATAGAGATGCTACATCATTTGGCTTAACAATGGGTGGTATAATCACCTTTTGTAAAGCTTCTTGGAGCATTCCATGGTATGTAGGCGATGTTTGTAAGAGTTCCCAGAGAGATCTTAGCAAGAGTAGCATGAAGCTACTCGACAAGATCATATTCTTTACCAATATGAGTAGGAAGATGAGGTGGTTGAGGAAGCATAGGTTGAGAAGATGATAGAGAAACAGGCATATGCGGTGCTTTCTTACTTTGCTTGTTGTTATGGGTGTTATATGTGTGGGTAATCATGTGATGCTGCGACACATATTAAACACCTTGATTTCCTTGATTAATTTGTTTTACATAATTAAGAATGTAACCCGGGGGTTGAGGTGGTGTTGGAGCACATTGAACCATAACCACTGGTTGAAGTGAGGAGGCAGATTAGGTGCCTCATGCACAATTATTTTAGGAGCATTAGTACACTTACTCACTATCCTCTTAGTGGGTTGAATAAGTCTATTAATGATGATTGAATTGACATTGTTTTTACTTTGATTAAGCTCAACATCCATCCCCAAAGGATTTAATGTGAGAGACCTTTCTTCATCTACCAATGCTTCATCTTTTGAAGGAAGAGCATTGGAACGAAGGGAAGGTAAAGTGTTGTTAAGAGAATTGTTGATGATTGTATCTTTAGTGATGTCTAAGGGATTTGAACATGCAACCAAAGGAAAACTATCCATGGTATTTGCATCCTTAGTGATGTCGAATGTGCTTGAACATTCAATCAAATGTGGGAGATCCATAGGATGAGCCATAGAAGCCTCATGCACTATAGAAGATTTAAGATTATTAGATGAACACCCATTATCTACCCATGGAGGATCCTTTTTGAGAGGACGCTCTTCATCCACTAATGCTTCATCTTTCAAAGGGAGAGCATTGGAATGAAGAGAGGGTAAGGTGATGTTAAGGAGTGTATCAATGATTTCATCCTCTTGCACCAAAATGTTCTCACAAGTGGGAACAACTTTGGGAGAGGGATCCAAATCATAGGGTGAAATAGAAAAAGATAGGTCACCATCACATTTATTAGAGACTAGATCCATGGCATTATCATAAATTGTGGTATAAGTAGAAGAAGAACTATCACCATCATCTTTCTCATAACAATTCATGGAGATGATTTTAGTAAGGTTTTCCAATATCGAAGGATATGCACCCATGAGAGTTATGAAGCTATCAAAATCAGATATACAACCAAGGATTATAACCAAGGATTTCATATAAAGAACATTTAAAGATATGAATATCATACATGGATGCTATATGGTCTAAAACATAAGGATGCCTATTAATGAATTTGTAAAAACTTTCAAAATCTTTGATATATGCATGCAAAGATACCAAAGAGAAATGACATGAAGATGCCATAATGAAATGTCTTGGAATAGAAATGTACAAACAAATCTATTCATTTAACAAGTACCACCAATATGAGAATGCAAGAGAATTTTAAAAAACCCTAATGCAAAATTTTACCAAAATGCAAGCTTTTTGAAGGTCTAAACATGCACTTTTTCCAAAATTAGGCAATTTTCAAATGAATATTGATAAATATGCAATAAATCAATACAAGATCTAATTTGAACAATCAACAAGATGTAAATGCTTGAATCTACAGGTTCACCAAAATGTTATGTATGAAAAAGGAGAATGATAACAACTAGAATGCAAACTAGATCAAACCCTTTTCCATATAACATTCAAGGACAAGACCAAGCCAAATCACTACCAAATGAAGGTAGACTCAACTGCTGACCTTGTGCTCATGTATGTTATAGATGGATCATATTTAACTTAGAAAATCTTTTTCTTAAACCCTAGGTTAACAATGCATGAAACCCTAGTTCTAAAAATATTTGCTTATATTAGAAAAAGTATGACAATAAACCAGAAACCAATTGCATATGGATAATCAGGGGAATGATAGAACCAGTCTCTCGAAAGTAGAGGTGTCGAAGGACCTCGATGGGACCGCCCAAGTCCTGACTAAAAGAATCTGTCAAAGATGCAAAATGGAAAGATGTTTTGAATGATGTCTTGATGCTAGATCTAAACTTAGAAAAGGTAGAAAGACATGGGCGATACCTCCCAAGTCTTAGATGATGGAGTATTCTAAAACTGTCTTGAAATCCTAAAACCTTGATCTACACTCAGTCATCCTGTAGCTTTGTATTTTCTAGATCATGCTCCTATAACCTGCACACAAGAAGATAAGAAGGGGTTTGGGGGTTATGGTGTTTAGGGATTTGCCTCTGTCAAATCTCGGGATATCATTCAAGCTTCCCAACATCATTGATTGATAAAGACTGTGTGCCCTCGTGGGGGCAGAGATTGAAACAAAGATAATATGATGATTTAAATGATGAGAAACAAACAATGATATCACCTATGTGATGAATCCTTAGAATGATGAAGATCTTTCAACTCCTAAGGGAGAATAGATGATAGCTCCATATCTACAATGACAACATATTAACAATACACAAATCTACTCTAGAATCACAATGAATGCTCTTTCTTACTTCACTTCAAACTCTTAAGTTAGCTATCTCCATCTAGGTTAATAATGAACTCAAAAACACACTTATATATGCTTTCCTGTTGATAATCATCAATTAAAACCAAAAGAGCCGACAAGGAGAAACCTCTAGAAAGGTGTTATGCCGACATGCATTTAAATTAGCCCTAACCTAAAAGGGGGGACATGGGCGGTACCACCCAAGTCCATTAGCCCTATTTAAGTCTGGGGTAAGCTAAATGAAGGGGCCCACATTTCAATTCTATCTCTGTGTCAGGCAATTTTGCATTGGGAGAAACATTTTGAATGTATAATGCAATTAAGGGACCTAGGAGCTAAACAAGGAGGTAAAAAGACATGTGGACACTTTTTACTCTATAACAGTGAAGAACCTCCTAAGGTACTGCCTGAAGGTTTAGGCCTAGTTAGTCTTAATAGAAATGAAGTTAGCTGCAAAGAGTTGTTAACCTCCCTAGTGCAAACAAAAATAGAAGAGAGGAAAAAAAAAGGAAGTATGTCATAAAAACTCTAGCACCATTAAATAAGATAGTAAAAGAAAAAAGGAAAAAATCCCTTATTGCTTTCATAAGATGTATAAGAAGAGAAAACTTGATTCTTTTGATACTGGTCAAACATGAATTGCTACAGTTGGAATATCAGAGGTATGGAATCCCTAGACAAAAAATATATAATAAGAGATTTTTGTAATAAAAACAAAAAGATGGATCTCCTTATGATGCAAGAAGTGAAAGCTATTGGATTCACCTTGGAGAATAACTTAAAATTCGTTTGGAGAGAGGCTGACTATTTTTTCACCAAGCATGATAAGGGTAAGGGGGAACAACTATTTTGATTAATAAAAGATGGTCTAAATTTATTGTACAAAATGGTTGTTCTCCCTATAATAGATGTTTGTGGATTGTCATACAGAAAGATAATAAAAAATTTGGTATTTTCTCTATATATGCACCCAATGAATACACTAATAGAACTGAACTCTAGAAATGGACGACTTATGAATTACCAAAAATCCTCTAGATTGTAGGTGGGGATTTCAATATGACTAAAAATGGGGAAGATAAAAGAGGAGGAAATAAATGGGAATGGAAGGGCAATGAGTTCTTCTTTTGGAACAAATTGAAAAAATTGTTTAAGCTATTTGATCCACTAGAAAGGAAGAAAAAAAAGTAATGAAATCTGGTTCACATGGTGTAACAACCAAAAAGGCAGCAGAAGAATATATGCTAGATTGGATAGATTTTATATGAGTGAATATGGATCCTACTTTCAAAATATAAAGGATTCCAATTGTGTAGAGGTCATCTCTTTAACCTTATTAGATCATCATCCAATAGGAGCACAAATCAGGTTGAAAGATAAGATAATTGAAACCAGAGTTAAGAAAGACAAACTCTTCAAGTTAAACACAACCCTCCTTCAAGACTCTGACTATCTGGAAGGTATTAAATGCCTGAGAAATATTTCTAAGGATTGTATTCCAACTCTACCAGAATGCAATATTGGGATGCTTTATTAAAGAATTGTAAAGCACTATTCTAAACGATTGGAAAAAAATATGCTATGGACAATAGGAAGGAGGAAGGGAGGTTGCAGGAAGAGTTCTTGGAAATTGAGAAGAATCTACAAGTACACATAGAGGATGAGGAATTGATTAAGAAATTGGGGGAAACTAAACACAAGCTTAGGAAATTTCAAACATTCAGAAATCAGGGGGTTAAAGTTAGAGCTAGGCTCAATTGGTTGAAATAAGAGGATAGAGGAACAAAGTATTTCTTTAATCTATTAAAAGCCAAAAATGCTAAAGAGAATATTGGGCCTATTGTTGAAGGGGATGTGTGCTATAAGGATAATGCATATATGAAAGAAATCTATATATCCTTTTATAAAACCCTTTTTTCAGTAGAGGATGGATCTAGACAATGCAAGAAGGCACAAATGCTATGTAAAAAAATATGCCCAAAGAAAGTCTCCCAAGAAATGGGTATAAAGTTAAGTCAGGATATTTCTAAGGAGGAAATAATGAAAGCACTTTAGGCCATGGAAAATGGGAAATCACTAGGAGAAGATGGAATTCCAGTGGAATTCTATAAAGCTAACTTAGAATGGGTTATGGAGGACTTACATGAAGTTTAGCAGGAAGCAATTGTTAAAGAAACACTAGGAGAGGAAATTAACAAGAGGATTATTAATCTTCTACCAAAAGGAGATAAGACTAATAAAAGAAACTAGAGACCTATTAGATTGTTAAATGTGTCATATAAAATAATAGCAAAAGTGTTGGCTATGAGACTAACATATATTCTGCCGGTAATTATTAAACCCACTCAAACATGTTTTATCAAAGTAAGATATATTCTAGAAAACCTAATTACCAGCTAGGAGGCCATGGATTGGGCAAAAAAGTCTAGGCAAAATGCTGGCATTTTGTTACTAGACTTTAAAAAAGCTTATGACAGGATAGAGTGGTCCTTTGTGATTTTGATGTTGGAAGCACTAGGATTTCCAGATAAATATTGCAATATGGTAAAAGTACATTTTAAAGATGCTTCAATTCAAATTGATGTTTATGGTTCTTTATCTGACCCCTTTAGAATGGAAAGGTCCATTAGGCAAGGATGTCTTTTAGCCCCTGCCTTGTTTGTTATAGCATCTAAAGCCGTGTTTTACATCTTGAGGACATACCTAATAAAAGGAGATCTAAAAGGAATTTCCCTTCCTAATAATGATAATCTATTGAACATGCAATTTTTCGATGACACTACTTTGTTCCCTATTATTGAAGAAAATAACTTGAAGAGACTAGAGCATAGACTGAATATTTTTTCCAAGGCCTCTAGTGCTAAAGTGTCAAACTCTAAATCTATCTTGTTAAGCTAGAATGAGAACCCACCAGTTTGGTTGGGACCTAATCAATGGCAATGGGGAGATTCTAATAAGTAGGTAAGATTTCTTGGCATTCCACTCTCTGTGAATCCCTCCTTGAATAATATGTGGAATTGGATATATGAAAAAATTAATAAGAAACTGATTATGTGGGATAAGCAGTAACTTTCCATGGTAGGAAGAATGCAAGTATGTTAGAAAATACTATCTTCTTATTCTATATATTATGCATCATCTTGGATGTTTTCAAGATATCAAATAAACATTATTCAAAAAAGAATAAGGGATTTTCTTTGGTCTGATGGCAACAGAAACAAAAAAAGGCATGCAGTATCTTGGGCTTGGTGTTGCCTAAGTAAAAAAGAAGGAGGTTTAGGGCTTAAAGATTTAAAAATCCAAGGTGCAACATTGGTTGCCAAATGAATTGTTAAAATTTTGGTAGGTGGTGAACCTTGGAAAATTTTGGTCAAAAATAATTTACAAAAAGCTGCTCCAAAGAAAGTCAGAGATTGGAAAGGACTGAATCTTTAAGACATTATCATAGGAGATTTCAGGGTTAACCCATTTGGGTCTGTTGTATTTGTTTCTATTTGAAAAGCATGGGAAGGAGTGAGAACTTTCATAAGGGATAGAAATGTCATTGATAGTTGTAACAAGCATATTCAAGGTAACAGGTCAATTTGGTGGAATTTAAGACACACATATAAGGTGCTATCCCTACTCCAAGGATGCTCAACAAAAAAATGGCATAGACTGGCCATTGATTCCTTTGAAGATATAATAGTGGACAACTCTTTGAAGAGTTGGAATTGGATTAGAAATGAATATGGTGTTCTTGAAACATAGAAAATAACATTTTCCGTCATGTGTAGGTCCATTAATGACTACATTCAGAATGGCTATGCTCTGAAGAGAATTGGATGGGAGGAAATAAAATGAAGGGATGGAATAGAATTAAGTAAAGTGAAACCTAAGAAACTATATGAAATGATGATAGAAATACAAGGGGCCTTTGAACACATTAACTCTACTTGGAATGTTAGTCTGGAGTCCAAAGTTTTGTCTAAAACCATGAGTTCTATTTGGTCTAAAGTTGTTGAACCTAAAAAAAGTTGTTTTAGATGGTTGTTACTTCTTAAAAGACTGGCACTAGGGTCTGATAGTAAAATGTGTCCCTATTGTAATTGGCTTGAAAGTTGTGATTATATCTTTTTTGAATGCAAGTTTGCCTAGGATGTCTGGGGTTTTTCTTGAGTAGAATAAATGGAGTGTTGTCTGAAGTCTGTATTACCAAGTTGAATATTTTATGTGGCTTTTTTAGTAAAGTGGATAGCAATGTCAATTTGTTTTGGATTGTTTTTTCAATTGATATTATGTGGTCAATATGGAAAGCAAGGAATGAAGATGAATATCAAGGAAGGAAAAGAGTGCTTACTTGGTCTTTTCTTAGACTCACACTTAAATTAATATGTGAATAGGCTATAGCTACATTGAAGATTCCAACAAAAAAATTTATGAAGATCTTGGATGAAGGCTCGAGAATTGTGTATAGATTAGATATCCAAATAGCAGAATTCTGGCCACATGATTATAGGAAAGTTGATCACAATTTTCATAAAGAATATATGGAGATGCATAACAGGTATAACAATAACTCAGTGGCAAAAGGAAAATATGATGAGATAATAGGAGCAGTGGAGTTTACATGTTAGAATTTTGACATTGACAGTAGCCTACTGAGAGTTTTGCCAAAGATAGGCACATTTAAAGAATGAGATTCATTTCTGAGCAGTGATAAAGGGAGCATTGGAACAAAGAAACACTAATGGTGGAGGAGCAATAGCAAGGGGATGCAATGATGGAATAGGATAGAGGAAGCCTTGAACAAAACATGTAGCAAATAGGAGAAGACAAAGAAATGTCAGATAAAGACATTGTGGCAATGGACTAGAAACAAGGAAGATAGCACATAAAGCATACTAAATACTTGTTTATTTTGCAGTACTATTTTTTTAACTTTATAAGACTCAGTGATAAAAGACATATTATATAAGATGTAATTTTGATGGAGTGGCTCTCTTAGCCACTTGATGTAATTATCCTTCTTAGTAATATATGCAAGTTAAACAAAATATCGGTACCTTGGGCCTATTTAGCCCTCTTCGAAGAACCGAGCAATAAATCAAGGATATCTTGGTCTAAACCCCTTTTAGACCTACTAGACTGGACTAATATCTGACTCATGGTGGCAATCACAATTCTATTTGGCGCACCGAAGAAACACACAATTCTTCCCATTCTTAGCACAATTCTCTACTGAAGATATCAATCGTTGATAATGGCCACCCACACAATCATATGTCTACAACTTAGGGAAAATCATGTGAAAATACCTCTGGGAACAAAAAATCAATCTATAAAAACATTTTTCCACCTTTCAAATTAATGCTCATACGTGCCTCAGATTTCAGGTGGTTTAATCGTTGTCTTTTGGAAAATTTTTGAATTATAGCCGTCAATTTGTGATCAAGATAAATAGTGCTCACAATATCCTGAGGCATTTGACAAGATGTTGGTAGGCATCAAATTCTACCCTAGTCTATGACACGTTGGTCCATCTGGCCTGACAACTTATACGTGGCCCAATCAAGCTTCAACAATAGGGACCTAAACCGTGGGCAACCTTTTCTTATAAAACAGCCACAACACAT
Organism: Cunninghamia lanceolata; assembly: GCA_027924645.1. Lineage (NCBI taxonomy): Eukaryota > Viridiplantae > Streptophyta > Pinopsida > Cupressales > Cupressaceae > Cunninghamia > Cunninghamia lanceolata. The sequence goes on from BSBN01000054.1 coordinate 6,065,992, forward strand.
TGCATCCATGCAAAGAAGAAAATTTTGAAACATGAGATGCAATAAGCATGGCCACATATATTCTAGGTCATAAAGTAAAAACTTTGTGGCTGGATATTGCACATCGTAGACATGAAAGAAGGCCCACCTTTTAAAATTGAAATGTAAAGGAACTCAACACTACAATGAAAGGTCGCCATCTAGTAGAGACCACTACTTAATGAACCAAAAGGACTAGTTAGCAACCACATTTACACACGTTGGAAGCGTGCAAGCCTGCAAACTCAAAAAAGACCAAGCAAACAAGTATGTGATGCAATAATATATGGACACATGGAGGGCTAACTTGGAACCCGTCAAAAGTTTAAAATATAAAAGTTGAGACCTTTAAAATATGTAGAAACAGGCGATGATAGGTAACCTTATCAAAATGGACCAATCAAGATATGACAATATGGACATGGGAAACAACTTAAGTGAACCGCAACCGATTGAACTAGTCAATGATAAAACATAAGCATTCTCAGCAAAGGCAAAAGACCTCAACACATAGAGGGTTTTGGACATAATTAGGGATAAACCCTAGCACAATGCTAACACAAAAACCCTAAAGGACAAAGCATAAAAACTCTGAGGAACATTTCCAACATTGGCTCTTGTTTAGGGACGTATGTTCCAGTGGGACAAAATGAGGATCCAAAAAAACTCCAGGGTGTAGACCAACAAGACAACAAAATAAACAAACACACACATACATACACTTCACAATGGGTCATAGACAACCATGGTTGCACCAAATATAAATAGGGGAAAGAAAGACCCTAAGACTAATGTGCATGGAAAATGAGTCGAGTCTTAAGAGAAATAATGCTTCAAGAATTGTCCATGCACTCATATTTCCTAAAATTCTCCAGCCAAAATCTTGATGAAGAATGAGTCTTCACCATACTGATTTTCAATTATGAAAGGGTCCAGGCACGTGGGATCAAATTTCCCATGTTTTCCTTTATCCCATGATCTTGCATTCCATACCAAGACCATATCTCCTAGTTCAAACTTCCTTGGGCTTGCCCTTTTGTCAAACAAACATTTCATTTATTGTTGTATATTTAAGTTGTTCTTTTGAGCAATCTTCCTCATTTCATCTAGCTCAATCAATTGATTTATTATGTTTGTCATTGCATAATCTTCCCCGATCTTAGTCTCATGAAAGTATTTATAGACTGGCAGCAAGTTGTTGATAGGCATGACTGCATCTGCTCCATAAACTAACTCAAAAGGTGAATTTCCTATATACTTATTAGGAGTGATTCTATTTGCCCATAATGCTAGCCTAAGCTTAGAATCCCATGCTTTCTTATGTTGGCCCAATAATCTTTTGATTACCTTCATCAAATTTTTTTTACTAGACTCAGCTTGCCCATTCCCTTGTGGATGATATGGAGATGGATGAGAAATTGTAATCCCTAATGTAGAGCATATCTTGACAAAATCACTTGACCTAAGCACATTACATTATCTACAATAATTTTTTTGGGTACACCAATCATTCTCATAATGTGATATAGGACAAAATCAATCACTACTTTACTAGTTGGTCTCCTAGTGGGAATGACTTCAACCCATTTAGTAAAATAATCAGTTGCCACTAGGATCCATTTATGTCCTCCACTTGATCTTTCAATGATCTCACCAATAAAACCTATTCCCCACTATTGAAAGGGAGCTTCTATTGCCATAGGCTTCAAAATCAATGCACTTGATCCTTTTAATTTGCCTGTACACCTTTGACATACGTCACATTTTCTTACTAGTTTACGAACATCAGCAAACAAAGTAGGCTACTAATATCCAGATCTGAGAATCTTATGAGCTATAGTATGTGCCATGAAGTGACCACCACATACACCATTATGTAATTTTGATGCCACCTTCCCAAACTCCTCTTCATTAAGGCATCTTAGAAGCACTCCCTCATTATTCCTCCACATCAATTTTCCATCAACAATTATGTATATTAGAGCATGCAACTTTAAAGTCCTCTTCTAATTATCATTTGACCCACTAGGACACTCCATACAAATCAAATATTGAACTATATCCTCATACCAAGGAGAATGTTCCATGTTGCACCCTTTTCCTTCAACTTCTTCCTCTACCAGATTGATTTCTACAACACTTAGATTTAATTCAGCCATGAGCTTGGCCAATCCCTATCCTCTAACCAATTTAGTAATCTGTAGCTCAATGTTGAACTCCTAGATTTTGTTTATCCACCCACATCTTCTACCTAACACCTCTTGCTGTGTAAAAATATCCTTGACAACAACATGTGGAACATAAGTAATGATTATGGCACCTACCAAGTATGGTCTAAAGTTCTTCACTACCTTTACTAGAGCATACGCTTGTTTCTCCATGGTATCATATTTTAGTTCTAAAACATGGAGTGACTTGCTGTAGAAAGAGATAGGTTTCTCAAACCCATCTTTGTTCTTTTGTAATAACACAACATCAATAGTATGGTATGAAGCAAATAAAAATAGTTGAAATGTCCTAGAGAAATTAGGTGAGGCCAACACTAGAGACTTATTTGATTGCATCCTTAATATATTGAAATGACTGAACCGAATCACCTTACCATATCACACTTTGCCCTTTCTTCAACATCTTGGATATGGCTTTTGTCTTCTTAGCAAAGTTTGGCACAAACCTTCTAAAAAAATTAATTTGTCCAAAGAAAGATTGGATATCCTCGACTGTCTTAGGCTAAGGGATCTTGTCAATTGCAACAACTCTCTCTGGATAAATTCTAACTCCATATTTAGATACTATATGTCCTAATATACTTCTATCTATGACCCTAAACATGCACTTCTTGGGATTAAGGGAAATCCCATATTCTAGACACCTTTTAAAAATCTGTTCCAAGTGACCACAATGTTCTTCCTTCTTTGAGAAGGTTATCAGATCATCTTGATACACAACCATGATAACATTGATCAAATTTGAGAATGCTACATACGTAGCTCTTTGAAATGTTTTCGCTACATTTGTGAGTCCAAATGGCATTCAAACATACACGTATGTACCCCAAGGAGTTGTAAAGGTCATCTTGTATTGTTCTAACTCTTTGACCTTAACTTGGTTATAACCAAGGAAACCATCCATCATAGATAGAATTTCACACCCAGTTACCTTTTGTAGTATGGCTTCCACATTGGGCAAGGGATAACTATCGTTTAAGGATGAGATATTGAGATTCCTGAAATCCACACATAATCTAATATCACAATTTTTCTTCCTCACTGGGACTAGGTTAGATACCCAAGTTGAATGTCTAATTGGGTTGATTATACCTCCCTCTCTTAGCTTAGCTAATTCCTCTTGTAGTTTTGGACCTAATGTAGAGTTGATAGGTCTTTGCTTCTGCCTAAAAGGTTGGCATCTGGTTTAAGTGGGATCTCATACTGGAAAAGGTCTTCTCTATATGCCTTCAAATCATCATATGACCAAGCAAAAACTCTACAATACTTTCTCAATAGTGCAATGAGCATTTCCCTTACCTTTGGACTCATCTTCTTTCCAATCTAAATCCTTTTTGGTGCAAAATTAGTCCCCACATTAATTCCCTGTGTAACGTCCGCCTTGAACACCTTAAAGAAATACACATTTATGCTACATGAAACAGGAACATTTTTTTTTAAAAATGTTTAAGATAACAAAGAAATGTTAACATAACTAACTACGACATATTCTCTAAGGATACAAGGCTGCATTACTTTACGAACCAACTAACATAATTCATCAGTAACTGATCTAAATCCAATGCATAATTGAATAACTGATTCATATTTATTGCATATCGCCAGATAATATAATCTACATGATCAAATACATAACTGAAATGTTCTCCTTACATGAAAGTACATCATTACATCATTACATTGCCATTTTCAGACTACATCAGAATTACATACACAATGAATGTTCTGTAACACAAATCTGGTACAAGGTAATACACATACATCTTCATCACTGGTACAAGTACAAATGGAACAAATCCTTTTCTGCATATGACTTGATGAAGAATAACCAATGGATAAAATAGCTCTTCCACCCGACCATGTGGAACCCTAAGGTCCACCCCCCGAGCTAGGAGTTAACATGAGGTCCCAACAATAACAGTCAGGCAGACAAGAGACAAACAAGAACAAAGGATGACAAACGCCGATACAACACATGGCAATAACAATACAACACAACACAACTTAACTTGACTTAACTTGTCTTCCAGAGGCAACACATAACAAATGGGGAGAGTACAACTAGGGAATGCTAGGCTGCAGTAGGGAGAAGTGTCATCACATGGCTTGTCATGGGTTGTCCTGGCAAGCCTTCCTAGGCCCCGGCCCCCATCTTGGGTTGTCCTGGTAGCCTCTCCCGACTCCTAGCGCCCATACAACGCTCATGCAGAAATCAACATACCTTTCATGAGGACAAGGTAGTTGATCTTGCCATTCCAGGCCTTCTCATCTCATCTCAAGCCTAAACAAGCACTTGAGCCATGAGTGAGGCATCCACTTATCTTGTTTAGTGTGCCTAACTACCCAACCCCCAAATTCATTATTTAGGTTATCACTTGATTAATCTACTTCCAACGGGTTATCCTGACTACCACTTTGGGTGCCGGCCCCACGTTGAAAGCCACTCCCCTACCTGCATCTAGAAGACCCTACTCAACAAACATAGCAAACGTCATCATGACGATGATGATACATAAACCATGCAAGGCATTAACCATCTTGCATAACCATTATTCTGATATGAACATATACATGTAATAATGCAAGGCATTTACCTTCTTGCATATCATCTCAATTACAAGGACATACTCTTAATACATTTTCCATGGCTTCCAATGAAGTAACTCATAAGAAAGATACTTTTTCATGAATACCGACGTCTCCCCATTGTCTAATCCAATACAACATCCCAAACAAATAAATAAATCAATCACAACATTCACGACGAGCCTTTCTACACATCATGATGCATTTAGAATACTTACATTCTTTCACAATACCAACCAAATTCCTTATACATATCAAAAGGCGACACGAATTCAATAACTCAAGACACTTATCAACACATTACATGAAGTCGAAACACAACCACCTTGGCCTCTGGAATAAACCCTCGACAAATAACACTTGACCAATCATATACATTCCAATTCACACTAACTAATTATCTAATACCTTTAATCAAATTTCCAATACAATAATCATATACCTAATCCTTAATCCATTATCTTAACAAACTAAAGAAACCATATTAAACTGATGTCAATCTAAATTAAATTTCATTAATCATAATATATAATCACAACGATTTTCTTTTAATCAAATACATAATGACAACATTATTCTAAATTCCCAATTTATTTGGCTTTTAAAACAATCAACTATACTTTTGAAATAATAATAATAATAATAATAATAATATTAATAACAGTAACAATAATATTATTATTATTATTGTAATAATAACAATAATGATAATAATAATAATTATAATAATGATACTAACAACAACATTGATATTAATAGTACTTCTATTAATACACACATGCATTCAAACACATTGTAAAGTAAATAAACATTCCTTAGGGTTAATCTAAGCTAATCAGACGAAATGTATACAAGAAAGCACAACTAACCTGGTTTAACAATGACGGGTTTTTGCAGTCCAGAATTGAAATGATAAATCTTAATACACGGAAAGTAAATAAGAAAACTCTGTTTCTGCCTCCTAAATGTGACTTAATCATGTGATAATTGGTTTTTCGATTCACAACAAAATAGGATCTAACTTTTCATTTAAAGAATTGGCTAAAAGAATGAAATGAAAAGAAGTAAAGAAAGTTTAATTATATAAGAGCTTTTGGAGAAAACCTATATCTAATGCTATATCTTCTATTTCAATAGCCTTTCATAAGTTAAGAGAGGGTTTTTTTCTTACGATAGTTATATATATTGCACCAGTAGCTGCGGTTCAGATGTTTCAGAGTCTTGGATTCTCCATAATATAGAACGTTTGCCCTAAGAAGAGTAAAACGTACACTGGATAACAGACACAGATAACACCTATTAGTTATCAAGTATTATAAATACATACTATTGTGCATTCACGGATGCCACGCCCATCAAAAGGTCGCTCTAGAGCCCGTGGCTAAGGTTCTTTCTTCAGTGTTGCTGTTCTCAAGGTCGGTTCTCATGATTTCCCCGGATCAGTGTGATTCAGTCAGGATATCGAACCTTCAATGCAAGCAGCAGTTAAAAAAAAATCTCCATAGAGTAAAATCCTCAGTAAATATTTGCAAACTTGGAGCTTTTCATGAAGCTCTCAAGCCGATCCTCCAAGCCAGCATCGTCTTCCAAACTCAACGACATAGAACGCTTAAACATGGGCTCTAGTGCGAAGGTAATCTGCGAGATTACGCCCAAAGTTCCCAAGGAAAATCTGGCAGCTTTCAAATCTTCATCGCTTTCTATAAACTGAATAACTCTAGCATACCCATGGGAAGCAGGCGCAGGGACGACGAGTCTCAGCCCGACGACATATTCATTGATAGCAGAGCCTTTCCCAACCAGGCTGCTGCCGTGGCCTCCCGTGCTCACGGATCCGGCCACCAGCTCTTGTTCGTTGGTGGGAAACACAGATTTAGAGGCTTTGCAAGGAGAATTGTCTTCCCACACCCCCTAGTTGTTGTACAGACTGCATTCTGAACCGTTGCATTCTACAGTGGGAGAAGGAATGCTGTAGGCCAGAACTTGTATTTTTATCACTTGTACAGAAAGTAGAACAAGACACAAAAACCATGTTTTCACAAGAGGAGACGTATCGCCCTTATTGTAGAAGTTGTGTCACTAACGGTTGTGACTTTCATAAAGGAAAGACTAACTCCTATGAAAAAAACTGCGGCCAAGCTAGGAACAGCTATGGTTTAAACCAGCACTCTCAACCCTAACAATAAAACTCCCATCCTATTACTGGCAAAAATTACTGCTGCTAACTCAGGGAATGAAATATCTGTCAAACCTGCACTGGTTGTGGAGTATTTTAAGAAGACATTGATCAGGAATATGGAGTGATCTGCATGAGGGAGGTCCTTCTATAGAGCGCCCAGCTAAAGATGACTGTCAAAAGGAATTAATCCAGGTAATTTGAATCAGAAAATAGTCTCTAAACCCAGCGATTTGATATGCTTGGCTGAGCTTATTAACCAACAACCAATTATCATTTAGGGTTTGGGTGCAACAACGATGGTTTAGACAACCTGATTGTTGACGGATGACACAAAGTATTTCATGAGATTGTTGAAATATGCTTAACTATCAGAGATCGAGACAACATAGGAATGGTGATTACATCGTGCTAGCTTTTAAATGTGATTTACAGATTCAGATTTCCATAATCCATTGCCTATATTTGTTCTCTTTAAAATAAGACTAGGGTTCAATGCCATTAACTATCCGGCTCTGTATGCACAGTCCTAACCCTATATGCTCGATGGTTTTATTTAAGAAAAATGCCATTTAATGATAATAGCAGGAAAAACAAATCAGAATACAAACTAATTGCAGGTTACGGTAAATCATAAAGCGGATATTCAACCAACAAACCGTTTGGAAGGAAATAAACAACAACAACATTTACAGATTCAGAATAAAATTCAGAGATTCAGCATTCAGTGGAACCTGGCTGCTATGTCGATTCGACAATACCATTCCAGCTACTGCAGTCCAAGCTTTTCCTTGTCTTCTTTCCTAACCTTCTACCTGCAATTCCCCCCTCTTTGCCTCTACAAGCTTTTCTTTTATAACACAGTCCCTTCCATGTTCCAAGGAACTCGGCACGCGATCCTGTGCATCTCCCTCCTCAAGATAGACTTTTATTTAATTTCACACTCCCAAGAGGTTATTCTTTTTTTAAATACTAACACACAATTCCGACAACATTTAATTATTTTATAGCCAACCAAGCATATTTTATTTAATAAAGTTATAACATTACAACAATCTATAATAGTACAACTATATATTAATTTATTTTATTAATTTAGTTGTAAATCACTAATTACAACATAACTTACAACTATTTTATTTATTTAAATATTTATTGTAAATATTATTATATTAAATAATACAAAACCTCTTACAATCTTTATTTAACAACTATACTTCTAATAAAATAATAATTTATTTACAACAATAATCAACAATTATCGACATTATACCTAATATTATCTTTTATCAATACATTTAATTATCAACATTATACTTTCCGTAATATAATTCTATTTAATGCACAACGACACCTTACACACTTAGACCCCTTCGGACCTAATTAGACTCCAAGGTGCAATATTACCTGTCTGCAAATCATGGTCGAATGACAGACAACGACCAAAAGGATAAACTGACAACCAGACAACACTGACATGGGACCTCACGTTAACTCCAAACAACTAATCCATTGGCGAAGGCACGCTCAGACCTGTAATCAGGTGGAGTCGATGCCTAGTACCTGCATTCTTGCAACAACGCACGGTTAAGCATAACAAAATATATATATCCACATGCAGTCCTATAGTGAATGGAAATCGCAGTGATGTAGGGTACTCGAGAGCGAGTAACACAACACTATTCCATTCACGTTTATGAATAAACAGTTAACTATATTGAACAAGGTATCTGATATTAATCAACAACATAAAACATTCAATCCTCTTACAATCCAACATCGCAATTAACATCAAACATTTGTAACATCTAGTTTATTTATCAAATTCTAAAGCATAAAATAACAGAATCCAACATCAACAATCATTACTATACTGATTAGGTCCATAATGAAGTAACAAGATAAAAAGAGATCCATCATCTACGGTCTAAGACACTATCATAAAGTCTAAGCAAACACCAATCTGATGGACGACGATATGAGGGGCATTACATCCTCCCCCCTAGGATCAGGCTTACTCCTGGAAGCCTGCGAACAAATATGGATATAGCTCTCTCATTCGGGATGCATCATCCCAGGTAGCTGAAATCTCATCACTACACGATGGGCATCCAACCAATCCATCCCAACACTATGTCATAGGATCCTAGTGGTATAATGCAAAGATCCGCCATGGTAGATAAGGGACCTATCCTCAACTCACAACCATACACAAGAGAGTCTGCTGTTACCCTAGATCCAGAGGCTAATTCCACTGGCCACTTAACATTTTCAGGTTGCTAGGCGAGGACTACGAATGAATGTGTTCTTCAGAGTTTAAACAACTAGTATAGCTTGATGGGCTAATATAAATCCCAGAGTACCCAGTGTTAGCAAACTTGGCTCTGATACCAGATGTAACGCCCGCCTTGAACACCTTAAAGAAATACACATTTATGCTACATGAAACAGGAACATTTTTTTTTTATAAATGTTTAAGATAACAAAGAAATGTTAACATAACTAACTACGACATATTCTCTAAGGATACAAGGCTGCATTACTTTACAAACCAACTAACATAATTCATCAGTAACTGATCTAAATCCAATGCATAATTGAATAACTGATTCATATTCATTGCATATCGCCAGATAATACAATCTACATGATCAAATACATAACTGAAATGTTCTCCTTACATGAAAGTACATCATTACATTGCCATTTTCAGACTACATCAGAATTACATACACAATGAATGTTCTGTAACACAAATCTGGTACAAGGTAATACACATACATCTTCATCACTGGTACAAGTACAAATGGAACAAATCCTTTTCTGCATATGACTTGATGAAGAATAACCAATGGATAAAATAGCTCTTCCACCCGACCATGTGGAACCCTAAGGTCCACCCCCCGAGCTAGGAGTTAACATGAGGTCCCAACAATAACAGTCAGGCAGACAAGAGACAAACAAGAACAAAGGATGACAAACACCGATACAACACATGGCAATAACAATACAACACAACACAACTTAACTTGACTTAACTTGTCTTCCAGAGGCAACACATAACGAATGGGGAGAGTACAACTAGGGAATGCTAGGCTGCAGTAGGGAGAAGTGTCATCACATGGCTTGTCATGGGTTGTCCTGGCAAGCCTTCCTAGGCCCCGGCCCCCATCTTGGGTTGTCCTGGTAGCCTCTCCCGACTCCCGGCCCCCATACAACGCTCATGTAGAAATCAACATACCTTTCATGAGGACAAGGTAGTTGATCTTGCCATTCCAGGCCTTCTCATCTCATCTCAAGCCTAAACAAGCACTTGAGCCATGAGTGAGGCATCCACTTATCTTGTTTAGTGTGCCTAACTACCCAACCCCCAAATTCATTATTTAGGTTATCACTTGATTAATCTACTTCCAACGGGTTATCCTGACTGCCACTTTGGGCGCCGGCCCCACGTTGAAAGCCACTCCCCTACCTGCATCTAGAAGACCCTACTCAACAAACATAGCAAACGTCATCATGACGACGATGATACATAAACCATGCAAGGCATTAACCATCTTGCATAACCATTATTCTGATATGAACATATACATGTAATAATGCAAGGCATTTACCTTCTTGCATATCATCTCAATTACAAGGACATACTCTTAATACATTTTCCATGGCTTCCAATGAAGTAACTCATAAGAAAGATACTTTTTCATGAATACCGACGTCTCCCCATTGTCTAATCCAATACAACATCCCAAACAAATAAATAAATCAATCACAACATTCACGACGAGCCTTTCTACACATCATGATGCATTTAGAATACTTACATTCTTTCACAATACCAACCAAATTCCTTATACATATCAAAAGGCGACACGAATTCAATAACTCAAGACACTTATCAACACATTACATGAAGTCGAAACACAACCACCTTGGCCTCTGGAATAAACCCTCCACAAATAACACTTGACCAATCATATACATTCCAATTCACACTAACTAATTATCTAATACCTTTAATCAAATTTCCAATACAATAATCATATACCTAATCCTTAATCCATTATCTTAACAAACTAAAGAAACCATATTAAACTGATGTCAATCTAAATTAAATTTCATTAATCATAATATATAATCACAACGATTTTCTTTTAATCAAATACATAATGACAACATTAATCTAAATTCCCAATTTATTTGGCTTTTAAAACAATCAACTATACTTTTGAAATAATAATAATAATAATAATAATATTAATAACAGTAACAATATTATTATTATTATTATTGTAATAATAACAATAATGATAATAATAATAATTATAATAATGATACTAATAACAACATTGATATTAATAGTACTTCTATTAATACACACATGCATTCAAACACATTGTAAAGTAAATAAACGTTCCTTAGGGTTAATCTAAGCCAATCAGACGAAATGTATACAAGAAAGCACAACTAACCTGGTTTAACAATGACGGGTTTTTGCAGTCCAGAATTGAAATGATAAATCTTAATACACGGAAAGTAAATAAGAAAACTCTGTTTCTGCCTCCTAAATGTGACTTAATCGTGTGATAATTGGTTTTTCGATTCACAACAAAATAGGATCTAACTTTTCATTTAAAGAATTGGCTAAAAGAATGAAATGAAAAGAAGTAAAGAAAGTTTAATTATATAAGAGCTTTTGGAGAAAACCTATATCTAATGCTATATCTTCTATTTCAATAGCCTTTCATAAGTTAAGAGAGGGTTTTTTTCTTACGGTAGTTATATATATTGCACCAGTAGCTGCGGTTCAGATGTTTCGGAGTCTTGGATTCTCCATAATATAGAACGTTTGCCCTAGGAAGAGTAAAACGTACACTGGATAACAGACACAGATAACACCTATTAGTTATCAAGTATTATAAATACATACTATTGTGCATTCACAGATGCCACGCCCATCAGAAGGTCGCTCCAGAGCCCGTGGCTAAGGTTCTTTCTTCAGTGTTGCTGTTCTCAAGGTCGGTTCTCATGATTTCCCTGGATCAGTGTGATTCGGTCAGGATATCGAACCTTCAATGCAAGCAGCAGTTAAAAAAAATCTCCACAGAGTAAAAGCCTCAGTAAATATTTGCAAACTCGGAGCTTTTCATGAAGCTCTCAAGCCGATCCTCCAAGCCAGCATCATCTTCCAAACTCAACGACACAGAACGCTTAAACATGGGCTCTAGTGCGAAGGTAATCTGTGAGATTACGCCCAAAGTTCCCAAGGAAAATCTTGCAGCTTTCAAATCTTCGTCGCTTTCTGTAAACTAAATAACTCTAGCATACCCATGGGAAGCAGGCGTAGGGACGACGAGTCTCAGCCCGACGACATATTCATTGATAGCAGAGCCTTTCCCAACCAGGCTGCTACCGTGGCCTCCCGTGCTCACGGATCCGGCCACCAGCTCTTCTTCGTTGGTGGGAAACACAGATTTAGAGGCTTTGCAAGGAGAATTGTCTTCAACACCAATCTGATGGACGATGATATGAGGGGCATTACACCCTGCAAATCTTTCAATTAAGTAATGGAAGGTTTGGTTATGCTTCTATCAGCTCCATCAAAAATCCTTTCCAGGGTAACTAAACCCCTAGGAATTTTATTGGTTTTCGGCTATATAACCTCATTTCCAAATATAGTTTCCTTGCCATCAACATTTTCAACAAAATGTTGGAAGTCAATCTCATGGTTGTGATATTCATCAACATAGTTAAGAAATTTAAGAATATCCTCATCATTCTCAAACACTCGTCAATGATAAATATTGTTAAGTATTGAAGGTCTTGTCAATATTTCTATTTTGGATATTCCTACCAATGATATATCTTGTAATCTGGTTTCTATGTTAGCCAAGAGATATTCTATTGTATTATTTTCTCTCTCTATCCATTCTATAGAAAAAGCATCAAAAGATTCTAAACTATCCAACACAACATTCCTGTATTGTGTAAACCTCTTGTTCTTAGATGCATACCTTGCTCTGACTTGAGATACAACAAGCTCTGAGTCTCCTTAGACTTTAAGGTTCTTTATTTTGTACTTGATGGCCAAGTTCAACCCTATTAGCAAGGCCTCATATTCAACAACATTATTAGTGCACTTGAAGCCTAACTTAAAAGAGGACTTGGATGTCTCTCCAGTTAGTGAAGTAAGGAAAATCCCAGATCCTAACCCTTCCCTTGAGAAAGCTCCTTAAAAAGACATACACCATACATCATTAGAGATGTTTCAATAAATTCTACTTTGTGCTGGCATTCCTCAACTTGTGCTAGCTGATCTGCTTCTATCTTCAAATTATCCAAGTCAATGTCAATAAAACATACTTGTTCCTAATGGCCTTTGTGCTCTTCAATGATAGAAGGGGCCCTTTTTTTCTCTATCCAACCTTACATATTTACCATTTATGGGGATTATTGCATAGGAGAAATCCATCTAAATACTCCATCCCACAATTGACACCCACTTTAGTGATAACAACATTCTATACTGAGGCGGTTTGTCAACCATAGTTATATTCATCTTATATTCCTTTTCTGGAAAATAAACCAATTTAAATTCTATGTCTTTCATAACACCAATGACTGGGACCTCTCTTGAATCTATTGCAAATCATTTCTGATAAGATTTGGTTACTTGAAGCCCCAATTGATTCAACACTTGTAGAGGCATAATGCTAGTGGAAGCCCCATAGTCAATCATGCAATTCTTTACCAATCTATTATTCACAACCAATGTGACATAGAAAGATTCTACTTGTGAAGGACATTTATGTATGTAGTCCTTAGATACACTTCTAGTATTTTAGCATTCAATTATTTATTATTCTTTACCACTTGATTTTCTTTCTCTGTCCGCATTTCAAAGTTTGAAACCATATTATGATGACTAAGTAAAGTTTCATCCATAAGAGCTATCACCCTATCCTTGTGTTCAATAATTCTCATCATCTCTAGCAATTTGGCACAATGAACTTTATTTGGCTGAGGACTTGAGCCATGTCTAAGGGGATATACTCCAGCAAGGGACTGCCTAAAGTATCATTCACACCACTAGTAGGAACTAGTACATTATTTCCCTTTTCTTTTACCACAACATTCTTGGTAGTATCTATTGCAAGTATGAGGTTAACCAGTGTTGTCATTGATGTCAACATACTCATATTGCATCGGTAAGAAGGTTTGGATGAGCTGTGTGTTGAGGATATTAAGAAAAGTAGTCTCAATCAGGAATAGTGAAGAACAATGATAAGAAGAAGGCAACTGTACTCAATAGGTTGAGAATCAGAGGATGCAGATTAAAGGGTTTGTAGATATGAGTCTTGAGATGATCCAGTTAAGATTTCAGAGGTCCGCATGAAGATATGAAAAAGTTGTGATCGGTCAAGTAGAACTGGTTCTGGGAGCTGTTCTAGAGTGACAGAGTGTTACAAAAAGGTCCGGTGAGATCCGAAGGAACATTGTCAGACTCTACGGATTCGAAGGAGTGTTTGGGATGTCCTTGTGATGTCTCATCTCATTTTGTACAAAGTTTGGAGGTTTGGAAGCACCTTCTTTAGTATGACAGTGGCGACAGACTGTGTTCTTGAAGTTCTGGATGAAGAGGAGAAGAGATTCCAATGAGTAGAGGAAGTGCGGATGTACCTGGTTAATCAGGCAAGCTTGTGAAGGTTCTTGGATCATGTTGAGGTTATGTTGTCGGTCTGCATTGGTGGTAGAGCCTAGAATTGAAGATATTCTTCCGGATGAAGTTCTTGCTCAGACTAGCCGACCGGATGAGTTGTTCATCTTGCGAATGTTCTTGTGGTGGCCGACCGGATGTATTAATCATCTTGCGGATGTCCTTATGGTTGATTGCCGACTTAGATGATTGTTCCTAAGTCGATGTCTTGTATAAATAAAGGTTTGTGAGTTCATTTCAAAGTGTGTGGATTAGCAGATGAGAGGGGTATAGCGAAAGAGCAAAGGGCAGAGCAGAAGTATCTCAGGCTTAGATGGAACTGATCCAGACATGGTAAAGATGTCAATCTCCAGTTCAAGTTTGTGATTCTTATCACTTTGTAGACAGTGTGTCTCTTGTATGTAGTGTGCCTCTTTGTGAGCAGTGTGCTCGGGCAGTGAGCCCTAATTGGCATGTGCCATTCATTTTTCTTATTCTTCTAACAAAGAATAATCCTTGGGTTAATCACCCCGTGGTTTTTCCCTTAACTGGGTTTTCCATGTCAAAATCTTAGTGTCCAATGTGTTGATGTTTATCTACTCTTGTGTTTATGCATTGTGCTTTCATGGATGGTTAATTGATATGCTATTAACTAACAAAGAAGAATCAAGTGTTTAAAGTAGAAGCAAGTTTTTGTACAACTAATTCACCCCCCCCCTCTCAGTTGTGTGCCCTAGATCTAACAATTGGTATCAGAGCCAAGTTCCTCTGAAAGGAGCTTAACCACTTGAGGAGATCCAGGATGTCGTCATACAAGAAGGATAGTCCGAAGTTTGATGGAACCAACTTCACTCTCTGGAAAGGTTGCATGAAATGTCACTTGGAGTGTATGGGAAAAGCATACTTGGCCATGGTCTCAAAACCATATGTACCTCCACAAGGTGGTCCGACAACTCTAAATGAAATCACAAATGCTAAAAACAATTTCCGGACCAAGGAAGCTCTTCTAAGCGCATTGAATGACTCAGATCTCTCAAATGTTATTGACCTACCAATTGCATATGAGATCTGGACTAAACTGGAACTTCTGTATGAAGGAGATGAGTTTATCAAGAGTGCAAGGTTACAAAGTCTGAAAGGGAAATTTGAAAGATTGAAGATGAAAGATGATGAAAATATCACTACCTTTATGCCAAGAGTGAATGAGCTAGCATGTGGAATCAGGAATGCTGGTGGAGTTCTGGATGAAAATGAAATTGTTTGCAAAATTCTCAGATCCCTTCCTGCTGCCTACAAAATCAAGGTTGCTACCATTGATGAATTCAGAGCCCATACAACTGTCACAAGAGAGCAACTAGCTGGCAAACTGGCTGCATTTGAAATGACTGAGTTTGGAGATGATCCCCCCCAAAACTAAATCTGCATTCAAAGCCAGTGCCTATGTGAAAGGCAAAGAAAGATTTGATCCGGGAGAGAACTATTCAAGGAAGCCATCATGGTATGAATAAGCAAGGAAAGATATGGAAGAGGAAGAAGCAGAAACAGCTCAACTTGAAGCCCTCATTGCAAAAAGACTGCCAAGAGGATCCGATAAGTATGAAGGAAAACTACCCTTTAAGTGCTTCAACTGCAATAAGATTGGTCATTTTGCTTCAAGATGTCTGGAAAGATCTGCAAGGTCTAATACCAACAGATAAAGGTTTCAAAAGAACTACTATTATGTTCATGAAGAAGATGACAATGAGGGAGTAACAGATGATGAATCAGAAATAGGAAGCAAATCCAGAAATGAATGGGTGTTTATTGCCATCAAAGAAGAAGATTCAATATCCTCTGAATCTGTCAATCATAAGGTTGTAGAAAGAGCTTTGGCTGCCCAAATTGAAGAAAAGGATGATTGGGTTATTGACAGTGGATGCTCTCACCATATGACTGGTGACAAGAACAAGTTCTTAGATTTGGAAAAGTATGAAGGAGGAATGGTAAAGTTTGGTGACAATTCTGCTGGCAGAATCAGAGGTAGGGGAACTATTTCTTTTGATGGAAAGAGCAAAACTGGTAATGTACTATATGTTGAAGGATTGAAGCACAATCTTCTCAATGTTGGTCAGTTAGTGGATAAAGGCTATGATCTTCGGTTCAAGAATGGAAGATGCAGAATCTTTACAAGCTCCGGAACTGAGATTGCATCCGGTACTCAAACTAAAGGTAATATCTTCCATCTGGTTGGTTCAAATAAAAGTTGTCTGTTTGTTCAAGTTGATCAGAGTTGGCTATGGCATAGAAGGATGTGTCATGTAAATTTTGATAACATCATCAAGATAAGCAATATTCAGGCTGCAAGAGATCTTCCAAAATTGGTGAAACCTACAAATAGTTTGTGCAAAGAATGTCAGCTAGGTAAACAGAGTAGAATCTCTTTCAAAAGAAAGGATTAGTCCACTACCGGATTGTTGGAATTAGTACATACTGATCTCTGTGGTCCGACAAGAATCAAGAGTATGCAAGGTGATAGATATTTCATGTTGCTAATTGATGACCATTCCCGGATGATGTGGGTTACCTTCCTAAAAGAGAAATCAGAAGCCCTTGAGAAGTTCAAAATCTTCAAAGCTATGGTAGAGAATGAAACCGGATTGAAACTAAAGTGTCTAAGGTCTGATAGAGGTGGTGAATTCACATCCGGTGAATTCATAGACTTTTGTGAGAAGCATGGCATAAAGAGACAGTTGTCTGCTCCTAGGACTCCACAACAGAATGGACTAGTTGAGAGAAAGAACCGGACCATCCAGGAAGCTTCTAGGACAATGATGATGGAAGCAAATGTTCCTCAGATGTTTTGGAAAGAAGCTGTCAGCACTGCAGTCTACACTCTTAACTGAGTTCAAATCAGAAACAATACCGGTAAGACTCCTATGAACTTTGGTTTGGTATAACTCCTACTGTGAGATATTTTAGAGTATTTGGTAGCAAGTGTTACATCAAAAGAGATGAAGATCTAGGAAAGTTTGATGCTAGAAGTGATGAAGGAATTTTCTTGGGTTACTCCACTCAAAGCAAAGCATACCAGTGTTACAATAAGAGACTGAAAAAGATGATAGAAAGTACAAATGTGAAGGTTGATGAAGGAATTGAGAAGCCCTCAAGGTTTTATGAATATGATGAAGATGATCAGGATGATGCTCTGATTCAAGGAACTCAATCCCTTCCTAAAAGTCAGATTCAGACTGATCCGGTAAATCAGGAAGAAGAGGTTTGTCTGAATGAACCTGATCAAGAAACAGTAGTGCAAGAGACTCCCAAAGTTCTAAGGTATGTAACTTTAAATCACTCTAAAGATTAGATCATAGGTGACAAAAGCAAAGGGGTACAAACAAGGAGGAAAATTGCTCAAAATTCAGATGAATGTTGTTTGATTTCAAAGATTGAACCTAAGACAATAAATGAAGCATGCAATGATGAAAATTAGACAAAAGTAATGGAAGAAGAGTTGATGCAAATTGAGAAAAATCACACTTGGGATCTTGTTCCTAGACCTAGAAACAAGAATGTGATTGGAACCAAATGGGTCTTCCAAAAAAAACTAAATGAGGTTGGTGAAGTTATCAAAAACAAAGCTAGATTGGTCTGCAAAGGCTACTCTCAAATAGAAGGAATTGATTTTGAAGAAACATTTGCTCCGGTAGCAAGAATTGAAGCAGTTAGATTATTTCTTGCATATGCTGCCTTCAAAGACTTCAAGGTATATCAAATGGATGTCAAGTCTGCCTTCCTAAATGGTGATTTGGAAGAAGAAGTATACATTGAACAATCGGATGGATTTCAATTGTCTGATAATGATGATATGGTCTGCAAGTTGAAGAAAGCATTGTATGGATTGAAGCAAGCCCCAAGAGCATGGTATGAAAGGTTGGATAAAAATCTTGTGCAGATTGGATTCAACAAAGGTATTGCTGACAGTAACTTATATTTCAAAATTGTTCATGAAAACATTTTGATTGTTGAAGTGTTTGTGGATGATATCATTTTTGGAGGAAGAGATAGTATGTGCAAAACTTTTGCAAATCAGATGAAAAGTGAGTTTGAAATGTCTATGCTTGGTGAAATGAATTTCTTCTTGGGTCTGCAAATTACTCAAACAAAGAAAGGGATCTTCATTTCTTAGACCAAATATGTGAAAGAATTGTTGAGGAAATTGGGTATGGAAGATTCAAAGCCAATGAACACTCCTATGGCAAACGGACGTAAGTTGAGCAAAGATGATGACTCTCCAAAGGCAGATCAGACAAAGTATAGATCAATGATTGGTGGATTGTTGTATCTCACTCAGACTAGACCAGATATAATGCAGGTTGTTGGTCTTGTGGCAAGATTTCAGGCTGATCCTAGATAATCTCATGTTATGGCAATCAAAAGAATTTTTAGGTACTTGGAAGGAACAATTGAGTATGGTCTATGGTATCCTAGAGATCTGGATTTCTCTCTCCATGCATATATAGATGCAGATTGGGCAGGAGATGTGGATGACTAGAAGAGCACTAGTGGTGGAGCATTCTTTTTGGGAAAGAGATTGGTTTCTTGGCTAAGCAAGAAACAAGATGCAATATCTCTGTCTACAACTGAAGCAGAATACATTATAGTAGCAGGTAGTTGCACTCAAATCTTATGGATGAAGCAGATGCTAAGAGACATTAAAGTTGAATATGAGAAGCCTATCACAATTTTCTGTGATAATTCAAATGCAATTAATATTTCTAAGAATCCGGTATTGCATTCTAAGACCAAGCACATATCTATCAAGTTTCACTTTCTGAGAGAACAAGTGAACAAGAATGAAGTTAGATTGGAGTATGTACCCTCTAAGGATCAGATTGCAGATATTTTTACTAAACCTCTCCCAAAGGACTCTTTTGAGTATCTCCGGGAGAAGTTAGGGGTCATGGCCCCTCCGATGATGAACTAGGATGCACTGATGTGCATCAGTCCGGTGGATATCACAGTCACATCTTGTGATCCGGATTGATGATGGGAAGCTGCTACTAAGGGGGAGTAGTTGGTATGATTCTGATATGTTACAAGTGCAAGTATGAACCCTTTGCCATTGATGTCAAAGGGGAAGAGAAGACATGTGAAAAACAAGTGGTTGATGATCAAAGGGGGAGTAGTAAAGGAAGAGAAGACATGTGAAGAGTTGTTGCTGATAGGGGGAGCCGTGACAGAAAAGAGAAGTTCTTGTCTTGATGGTTTTTCACATTATATGTTGCCATCAATGACAAAGGGGGAGATTGTTGCAAGTATGAGGTTAACCAATGTTGTCATTGATGTCAACATACTCATATTGCATTGGTAAGAAGGTTTGGATGAGATGTGTGTTGAGGATATTAAGAAAAGTAGTCTCAATCAGGAACAGTGAAGAACAGTGATAAGAAGAAGGCAAATGTACTCAATAGGTTGAGAATCAGAGGATGCGGATTAAAGGGTTTGTAGATATGAGTCTTGAGATGATCTAGTTAAGATTTCAGAGGTCCGCATGAAGATATGAAAAAGTTGTGATCGGTCAAGTAAAACCGGTTCTGGGAGCTGTTCCGGAGTGACAAAGTGTTACAAAAAGGTTCGGTGAGATCCGGAGGAGCATTGTCAGACTCTGCGGATTCGAAGGATTGTTTGGGATGTCCTTGTGATGTGTCATCTTAGTTTGTACAAAGTTTGGAGGTCCGGAAGTACCTTCTTCAGTATGACAATGGCGACAGACTGTGTTCTTGAAGTTTCGGATGAAGAGGAGAAGAGACTCCAGTGAGTAGAGGAAGTGCGGATGTACCTAGTTAATCAGGCAAGCTTGTGAAGATTCTTGGATCATGTTGAGGTTATGTTGTCGGTCCGCATTGGTGGTAGAGCCCAGAATTGAAGATATTATTCCAGATGAAGTTCTTGCTCAGACTAGCCGACCGGATGAGTTGTTCATCTTGCGAATGTTCTTGTGGTGGCTGATCGGATGTATTAATCATCTTGCGGATGTCCTTATGGTTGATTGCCGACTTAGATGATTATTCCTAAGTTGATGTCTTGTATAAATAAAGTTTTGTGAGTTCATTTCAAAGTGTGTGGATTAGCGAGTGAGAGGGGTATAGCGAAAGAGTGAAGGGCAGAGCAGAAGTATCTCGGGCTTAAACGGAACTGATCCAGACATGGTAAAGATGTCAATCTCTAGTTCAATTTTGTGATTCTTATCACTTTGTAAACAGTGTGTCTCTTGTAGGCAGTGTGCCTCTTTGTGAGCAGTGTGCTCGGGCAGTGAGCCCCAATTGGCATGTGCCATTCATTTTTCTTATTCTTCTAACAGAGAATAATCCTTGGGTTAATCACCCTGTGGTTTTTCCCTTAACCGGGTTTTCCACGTCAAAATCTTGGTGTCCAATGTGTTGATGTTTATCTGCTCTTGTGTTTATGCATTGTGCTTTCATGGATGGTTAATTGATATGCTATTAACTAACAAAGAAGAATCAAGTGTTTGAAGTAGAAGCAAGTTTTTGTACAACTGATTCACCCCCCCTCTCAATTGTGTGCCCTAGATCTAACAGTATCTATTTCCCTGCCACTAATATTCTTTAGATTGGGATCTTTTGTTTTATTTCTGAGATTAAACTTAATTTCCTTTTTGTTAGTTGATGCCTAGTTATCCACCTTATCTTTTGTATGTCCTTTGATAGAATTGCAACTTTTTGTCCTTCCTACTATTCCTTGATGAATAAGCTACCTGCATTTCCCACAACATTGTTCTCATTTTAGATTTTTCTATTCCTCAAATTATAATTGCTCTTGACTTGAGCAACAACAGTCGTAGTGAGGGATCTAATCTCCTCATTTGATGACCTTTTTAGCTAAAACTTGCATGTATTTGGTTATATGTTTTATACATGATGATCTTGTTGCTCATCATCAGAAAAGATTTGTTGATGATATGAAATTTCCACATACCTTCTATCATTAACATCAAGATCAGGACCACCTTCCTCAACAAATGAATATTCATCACTACTTAAACACCATTGTGATGACACCATATTTATGTTCTAATTCTTGTGATCATCATAATCATAGTTATGACTAGGGTTACTACACTCATCACATGGCTCTTTTGAATCAATAATTGGTAGTGCTACTACACATTGTAGAGGAGAATAAGGCAATTGGCATGCTACACACTAGTGACTGTCTTCTACATTATGCAATCCTTTCTTCAGAGGATTAGGTGTTTCCCTACTTACATTTCCCTTATGGCCTAGATGAATAGATCTACCATTTTGCAAAGTGGTATTATATGGTTTGTTAGATAGTCTTGGCATCCTCTCTTACCTACCATAATTAGGCTTGTCATTAGACACTCCCCTTTCATTCCTATCCACTTTGTAGCTCAATTCTTTTAAGGCATGCGTCACTTGATCCAAGTTATCATTTGGTGCAGGAGCCTTGCTATTTTATCCTTTATCATGAGGCTGTAACATAAAAAAATTTCCCCTTGGGCACTTTTCCCTCATAAGGTTTAGCTCCCAGGTCTTTTAGCTACATTTAGGACATCTTGCATCATATTTTGACATCTTGACAAAATGAGCCCTAAGTTTCATGACAAGTGGGACCTAGAGGGATCCCTTAAGCCTAACCCTGACCAAAATAGGTGGGAGGACTTGGGCACCCATGCCCTAGTCCTGCCCTATTTTGGGTCAGTCCCAAATTTTGAGTGTCGGCTTGTGACTATTATTTGGGTCCTATGCCAACACGGTAAGTTTTAATTACAAAATTCTTGGTGGGAGTGTTTGTAGTTGCATATATAAGCATGTTTAGGCATTCATTTGTAAACTAGATGAACACTAGATGATTACTAGCTAGCAATTTGGATTCTCAAGTTTATGTGAAGGTGATTCAAGGCAGTTATTATGTAGAAAGAGTAGATTTGTGTTGTCTATGTGTTTGTATTTGTAGATTTGAGCAATCATCTCCTCATGGCATGAAAAGATTCTTCCTCCCATGAGATCTTCACTACAAGGTGACATCATTTGTGTTTTTGAGCATTTATCATTCAGTTTTTGCCTCTGCCTCACAAGGGCATGCACTCTCTATCTAACAACGGTGTTCTGAAGACTTGAATGTCTCTCCGGGGCTTGACTAAGGTAAGCCTCTAAACACCACATACCCCTCCCAAAGTTTCTGTGATTGCAGGTTACAGATTGAATATACAGGAAAATTGGAGTTGTAGGAGGATATTGCAGAGTTAGATTTGCAGATTAGAGTTAAAAATAACACCTTGGACTTCGGCGCCCACTACCAAGTCCTCCAGATTCTGTGACGGGAAAATCTTTGATATAACAGGAATAGGTTGCAGATCAAGTTTCCAGATCCTGACAAAAACTTGGGCATTAGACTTGGACGCCCGCTACATAGTCCTTGACTGTTCCACTTCTGAACCCTAAAAATAGGTGCACAATTATCTATCATTTTACATCTTTTTGTAGCAACATTTTCTAATATTCGTCTGTTTGCTTCCGTAATTGCATAATTAGGGTTTTGATGTATAATTGAGCATAAGTGAACATAAGTGACAATCAAAGCATACAAATCCAAGTTTTCATACATCTCACAGTGACCTAGGGTATGATAGTGCATTGCCACTCAAACCTAGGTCCTTGAATGAAAGGGTGAAAGGAGGATACATACACAAAACTACCAAAAACTCAACTATCCAAATTCCACCCTTTACATTTTGGTGAACCCGTGTTGTTGGACTTGTTTGCACCTTTCTGAGTGTTTTTCTTCAGATTTACTTTGATTTTATTCATTCATAGCATCATTCATCTTATTGCATTAGAAAACTTACAAAAAAATTGAAAATTTTGAAATTGGAAACCCTAAATTGCATTTTCCTATGGTTTCTATTTTGCATCAATTAATTTGAATTTCATCAAATTTCTAATTTTTGCATTAGATCTGATATAAATTACATAAAATTATAAAAATTCAATAGCTTGCATTGCATTTTCATCATAAAATTGCTAGGGTTTTGTTGGCAATTTCTCATTTTTCATATAACCTAGTAATTCCAAAAACTAGGGTTTGTAGACAAAATCTTGTTTCAGATTTTTCTACTAATCTTAGACACTCATTCAAATTTGTATTTGTATGTAGTATTGTATTTTAGTGTAAATTTGCATTTAGATCTCAAAAATTTGCATTTTTACATAGAAAATTTCAACAAAAACTAGCATTCTCATTGATTTTTCCTTAGACTTGCACTTGCATTTTACATGGTAGGGTGTGAAAATCATTTTCTTGATATTATGTTCTATGGTTCTATAGGTATGATCTATGATGTCTAAGGAGCCTTTGATATAATTTTGAGCAAGTCTTGTGGTCTACAGTGAAGGTTATAGTCTAACAGATAGACTGAGTCAATAACAGTCTATGTTTGAGGCCGACATGATAGTTTGATTTGTGTGCAGTAAGTTCTATTGATCTTGGAACTTTATTCTAAAGGGTTCTATAGTTGAAGTTGACATATGAGAGTGTGATTCAAGCATGGTTTAGGTCTGCTATGTATTTTAGTGACTAGATTTGGCCAACAAGTTACAAATTGTTTGACTACACGCTTCATCTAATTAGGCCGACCTAATATGAAGATTCTAAGTGTTATGGATATATATATGAGATCCAATTCAGTGTTTGGGGTATTGATGTGAAAACATGAAGGTGTGTGTATGATATGCAAAAGATTTTGATGTTGTGAAGGCAATAAGAGTAAAAGAAGAGAGGTCTTGTTCCCATGTAAAAATAGAGCAGTGAAACAAAGCAGTCAGAGATGAGTTTTGAGATAGTATTTCTATGCTTCATTAGAGCTGTAACCATGCATGTGTAGATGCAATCAAAGCAATTCAATCTAGCAGTGAGCCATCCTTCTTTCCTTCTTTCTTTCTCTAGGCAGTGAGCCTGTTTTGGTAGTGATCCTTTCTTACAGTGAGCATTTCTTTGGGCAGTGATCCTTTCTTGCAGTGAGCATTTCTTTGGGCAGTGACCCTCTTGTAATTTGGTATTAATATTACATAATTATTGTGAGCTAACACTCACCGTGGTTTTTCCCATTTTTGGGTTTTCCATGTAAAAATCTTGGTGTTCATGTGTGATGCTTTGCGGTTGGTTCTTCTGTGTTTAATTTGCTTTATTGTTATTTGTGGCAAGTGGACTACTAGTTCAATACGTAAAATGATTTATAGAATAGTGATTCACCCCCCCTCTCAGTATTTTGGGTGTTCAATAGTTGACAAGGAGAAGGCATCAACATCCATATCAGATTGCATGGTTGTAGAAGGACCATAGATCTTGGTCAATAAGTAGTGTTTAGTCAAGTTCAAGATTGGAGACTACCATGATGATGTGTTGTGTGACATCATACTGATGGATGCATGCCATATGTTGTTGGGAAGGCCATGGTAATATGATAGGTGTGCTTTCCATGATTGCCATGCAAACACCTATTCCTTGACAGAGGACGAGGGTCATCATAAGTTGAAACCCTTGAAGGAGGTGGAAGAAAAGGTATGTAGTATTGCCATAATTTGCTTGGTAGATGCTAGGAAATTTTTGGATCTGGTATGAAGCATGGGTGTCATTGCTTTGTGTTGATTCCTAAGATCATCCAGGAGAAATGTGAAGATGTACCAGCAGAAGTCTCATATCTATTGGAAGAATTTCAGGACATTATCTCTGATAATATACTAGAAGGTTTACCACCGGTGAGGAAGATAAGTCACCATATGGATTTGATACAAAGAGCTAGTTTACCAAATAATATAGCCCATAGAATGGCTCCTGCAAAGAATGAGGAGCTGAATAGACAACTTCATGAGTTGTTGAAGAAAGGACTAATAAGGGATATCTTAAGTCCATGTGTGATACCTACAATACTAGCATTGAAGAAAGATGAAGAGTGGAGAATGTGTACAGATTCCTGAGCCATCAACAAAATTACAAGTACATATTTCTATTGCCAAGGATGGATGATATTATGGATTTCTTGAGTGGAGCTAAGTACTTTAGGAAGATTGATTTGAAGAGTGGATATCACCAGATCTGAATCAAAGAAGGAGATGAATGGAAGATAGCCTTCAAGACTAAGGAGGGTCTGTATGAGTGGTTAGTCATGCCATTTGGGCCAACCAATGCACCAAGCACATTAATGCAGCTCATGAATGAGGTATTGAAAGAGTTTTTGGGAAAGTTCATTATTGTTTATTTAGATGACATTTTGATTTTCAATAAGGCTTGGGAAGAGCATTTGATGCATATCAGAAAAGTTTTAGAGAAGTTGAGGGAGGAGAAGTTGTTGATTAATCTATATAAATGTAGTTTTGCAAAGGAGTTGGTATACCTGGGATATGTGGTCTCAACTGAGGGCCTTAAGATGGACCCAAAAAAATTAAGGGATATTGTTGAATGGCCCATGCCAAGGAGTGCTACAGAGGTAAGATCTTTTCATGGTTTGACAAGTTTTTTATATAAAATTTATCAAGAATTTTAGTATTATTTGTGCACCCCTAACTGAGACAATGAGAGGGCATAGAAAAGAGTTTAAATGGACTACAGGAGTAGCCAAGAGTTTTGATACATTGAAGCAGAAAGTCATAGAGCAACCTATTTTGGCACTTACATATTTCAATAAGGTATTTCAGGTAGATTGTGATGCTAGTGGCAATGTTGTAGGAATTGTTTTGAGTCAAGAAGGTAAGACCATTGCCTATTTTAGTGAGAAGCTTAATGATGCGAAGAAAAAGTATTCTATTTATGATCAGGAATTTTATGCTATAGTTCATGCTTTGAAGAGATGGAGACATTATTTGTTGCTAAAAGAGTTTGTTTTATATACTGATCATTAGGCTTTGTAGTATATTAATAGTCAAGGGAAATTAAATCAGAGGCACTTAAAATGTATTGAGTTTTTGTAAAGTTATACTTTTGTTTTAAAGCATAGGAGTGGAAGATCAAACAGGGTTGTAGATACCTTAAGCAGAAGGCAAAATTTGTTGATAGAGATGAAGATAGAGGTTGTTGGGTTCAATGAAATCAAGGATTTGTACCCTGAAGATCTAGATTTTGCAGACGCTTGGAAAGCTTGTTTGGAACCTATTACTTTGGATAGGACAAGGTGGTTAGATTTCATGATAAGATGGTATGTTGTTCAGAGGAAGCCAGTTGTTCATTCTGAGTTGTTTCGTGAGAGAGATTGTGATCAAGGAGAAGCATAATGGAGGGTTGGTAGGATACTTTGGTCGAGATAAGACCATTGCTCTTGTTAATGAGAATTATTACTATTGCAAGTATGTGCTAATGAGTGTTGTCATTGATGTCAACATGTTTGTGTTGCATTGGTGTCAATTGTATCTTTTGATATTGCTTGTTGTTGCTTGATTGAGTTGTCATGTTAAAGTGATTTGAAATGCCTTATAGAGGTGTTAATGATGTTATCATATTGTTCCTATTGCTAGGTTTCCAAGTGCTTTTGAGAAAATTTGCTCTCCAGAGAAAAGAATGTGTTGCAGAGTATTCTGACTTGCAAGATACTGCCTAAGATTTTGCTCCGCATTTCTTTTGTGTTGAAAAATAGAGTGTGAGATTTGGATATGTGTTAGAGAAGTGTTTGAAGATGCTAAATCTAGAATTTGGTGGTCCAGATCGCTATGCAGTAGAAGTTATGTTCACCAGTTTGAAGGCTGTAATTGACAAAGTTTTTGGGTTGTGCAGAGGTGTCTGGGAGAAAGTATTTTGCTCTGCATTTCTCTGCAGAATGGTTTCAGGTGTTGTAGTTTTAGACGTGTGTTTATAAGGTCCTTAGCTATCTTCATTTTAAAGGATTTGTGATTTTGTGCCCCAGAAAGAACGTTATTATGTAGCAGAGTTTGACAGTGTTGATTGTGAGCAGTCTGTGATTTGTCCTCAAGTGAGATTTGTTGTAGCTAGATTTGTTGGCTCTCAGGTGATTTCATGTTGTTCATGGATGTCTCTAGATCATGTTGAAGGATTTTTCTTTCTCTACAAGTTATGGTTATGTTCTTGGTGTTTGCACAAGTTTGGCCGACTTGGGTGCTAACACTAATTGTGGATATGCTTCATGGATTGTGGAAGCGTGTTGAAGTGTGTGAAGATGTATTTAGGTCCAAACTAAGCTATGAAAAGTTCTACCTTCATTCCTTTGGTTCACAAGAATGGTTAGGTCTAGACCTAATTTGAATTATGTATGTTCACTGACCTTGAAGATTGTTTCAAGGGTTGTATAGTGTTTCCGACCTTGGTAAATGTTTCAAGGTTAATGATTGATATAAATAAGTGTAAAGGATTCATGAATTGGGTGTGCTCGGGGCATATGATGGATGTGATGTGAGTGCATATACGAAGATGATATTGTGCTTCATTGGAACTGAATTCCATGCATAGGTAAGATGCAATTGTATCAGTTCAATTCATGGCAGTGAGCCATCCTCTTCTCTCTTTCTTTCTTAGTGGGTAGTGAGTCCACTTGGATAGTGAGCCTTTCTTTCTTTAGGGTAGTGAGCCCTAGATAGTGATCCCTTTGGCAATGAGCCTTTGTAATTCGGTATTGTTACTACATTATATTGTGAGCTAATCCTCACCGTGGTTTTTCCCTTTTAGGGTTTTCCACATAAAACTCTGGTGTTCTCTTATGCATGGTGTTGATGTGATTAAGTTCCTGTTATCTATTCTTCATGTTTAATTCTCATAACAGAATTAGGGTTTAAGTGAATTGATGTGGAAGTGATTATGTCTATGAGAGTTTAAAATTTTTGATACAACTGATTCACCCCCTGTCTCAATTATCTTATGCATTCAACAATTGGTATCAGAGAGAGGATTCCTTGGAAGAAAGCCTAACAACTTAAGGTAGATCTGGGATGATGCACGGGAAGAATGTTTCTCTACTTATCTTCTAAAAATGAGAATAGTAAGCTATCTGATCTCTCTTGGATATGTTGTCTGGATTTCAGTTATAACTACACTCAGGATTGGCAAATCTTACAAGATTGTGGAAATAGATCAGAAGATTGCTGATAATATGGAAGCTAACTTTGGGAGAAGAATAAAATTAGATACTGCTATGCATAGGGATAATTTGTCTCTCAAGTGTTTTAGTTGTGGTAAGATTGGTCATTATGCATCAAGATGTCCAAAGGAAATTTTGAGAAGTAATAAAAAGGAGAATGAAAGTAGAGTGCCTAAGAAAATTTATTATGATGCTGAAGACAATGAAGATAATGACTGCTTGCTCACTAATTCAAAGGATGACATTTGTGGTACTGATCCTAATGCATGTATGAAAGAAAATGATCCTGAGGTAATCCTCATAATGAAGATACTTTTCAAAAGAATTATTGGGTTATTGATAGTAGTTTCTCAAATCATATGACTAGTTTATTAATTTTGAGAAATGTGATGAAGGATTAGTTATATTTGGAGATAATTGTACTGCTAAGATATGTGGAAAAGGCTCAATCAATGTTGATGGAAAACATCATACTAATGATGTTCTTTATGTTAAAAGTTTAAGGCAAAATCTCTTGAGTGTTGGACAATTGTGTAGCAAAGGATACAGTCTTGTATTTTAGGATGATGGTTTTGAGATCAGAGAGAAGTCCAAAATTATGATAGCTGTTGGAAAGAGGATAGAAGGAAATCTTTATCATCTCAGAGAAGGTGACAGTTGTTGCTCTATGACTCAAATAAGTGAGAGTTGGCTCTGGCATAGGAGATTGTGTCACATCAGTCTTAATAATCTAGTAAGGATAAGTTTAGTTCAAGCTATGAATGATCTACTAGAGATTACAAAACCTATCAATATCATCTACAAGGAGTGTCAAGGTGGAATGCAAGAAAGAGGAAGTTTACAAGATGAAGAAAAATCTTCTACCGGATTGTTGGAGTTGGTTCATACAAACCTTTGTTTCCCTATAAGAGTAAGGAGTTTCCATGATGATAGGTATTTTATGTTATTCATTGATGATTATTTTAGAATGACTTGGGTTACTTTTCTTAGAGAAAAATCAGAAGCCTTAGACAAGTTCAAGGAATTTAAAGCAATGATTGAAAATGAAATGGATATGAAGATCAAATGTTTGAAGTCTGACAGAGGAGGAGATTTTACTTCTAATGACCTTAATGTATTCTGTGAGAATCATGGGATAAATAGGTTGTTATCTACCTCTAGAACTCCACTGAAGAATGGAGTGATTGAAATGAAAAACAAGATTATTCAAGAAGCTGCAAGGACAATGATAAAGGAAGCAAATCTACTGGAAGTATACTGGAGAGAAGCAATTCATACAGCTATCTACATACAAAATAGAGTACAGGTGAAAGTAAATGATACAAAGACTCTTATGAGCTATGGTATGGAAGGACTCCCACTACGAAATATTTCAAATTTTTTGGAAGCAAATATTTTAGTAGAAGAAAGGAAGAAATAGGAAAGGATGATGCAAAGTATGATGAAGGTATTTTTCTTGGGTATTCTACTAAGAGAAAAGCTTACCAATGCTATAACAAAAGGCTAGGGAAGATTGTGGAAAGTACTAATATCAAAGTTGATGAAGACATATAGAAGTATTCAGAAGTTAATGAATATGTATTAGACTCAGATGGGTTCTCTTGCAGAGAAAAATAAAATGCTACAAGAAGGGAAGTTCATACTAAAGAAGAAGAAGTAGAAACTAAAGAAAAATAAATGTAGGTTGAAGAACAAAAAGCTCTGGAAAAGAATCTTTGAAACACCCAAGTACATGCAAAGGCATCACACTGAAGACCAGATCATTAATGGTAAGAACAAAGGCACATTGACAGCATGCAGAGCTGCTGAAGAACAAATAAATTTGTGTTTGATTTCTAAATTTGAACCTAAAATAGTGATTGAGGCTTGCAATGATATCAAATCTTTAGAAGAAGAATGCATGTCTGCTGACGTTAAAGAACTCAAAATTGCTCTTAAAGACCTAGAAATATCCGAAGAAGGAATCATGGACTTGAAAGAGAATATCAAAGAAGAAAATGAATGCATCATAAATTTAAGAGAGCAAGTCAAGAAGCTTAAACAAAGACATAAAGAGGACAGTGAAAAATTAAGGCTAGAAAATGAATCCATAATTGATCTAAAAGTTAAAGTTGAAGAAAAAGCAAGAATTGAGGAATGTCTGAAAGATAAAACCAAAGACTGTACAAAGCTTGAACAAGAAATTGTGAACCTGAAGTCAGATCTAGAGAAGAAAAAGACCTATGAAGAAAATGTCAAGACAAGTTCTGCAAAACTTGATGAGATGATTGCTAAAAGTCCTGATGACAAAGAAGGATTGGGATTTGAGAAAGGTGAAAGTTCCAAATCAGGTCAAGCAGTGAAAGCTGAGAATAGGAAGGACAAAGGCAAGCAAAATCTAAGGAATGGACCTAGAAGATCACCGGTCAGACAACAAAATGCTCAAAGATACCCATATTTCAATGGTTATTGTCATTCATGCAATAAGTTTGGTCATAAGGATACTCAATGTAGGAACAAAATGAATCAAAATGTTCCATCTTTCTCCGGTTAGTTCTTTACTTGCAAGGGAGTTGGCCATAGAGCTAGTGAATGTAGAAGTCAGATAAGGAAAGATTATAGCAATGGAAGGAATGCTCAATCTTTCAATGATAGTTTCTTTACATGCAATAGATTTGGACACAAGACTAACCAATGTAGGTTTAGAATGAATGGAAGGAATAACAGACAAAAGAATGTTGTGTGCTATGATTGCAATAGGCCTGGACATACTGTAAAGTTCTGTAGAAGCAAGAACATTAAGAAGGATAACCCAGTAGAAAAGAAGAAACTAGTGCAAAAGGATGATCTGGCAGAAACTAAGAAGGATGTCAATGAAGTCAAGGATGAGCCTGTGCCAGCCTTTGGTATAGATGTTTGCTCCAGGAACTAAGGTGGAGACTACCCCTTAGGGGGAGTAGGTAGTGGCATTGAAGAGTGTTGTAGTCAGGGAGAGGTATTCAGAGCAGCTGAGAATAGTGCAAGTATGTGCAATATCATATTTAGGGGAGAAAGCTTGAAGAAGGTATGGCACCCTTTGCCATTGATGTTAAAGGGGGAGAGAGTTTATGGGAAAAATAAAAAGAGACTAAGATGTATAAATGAAAGGGGGAGAATGAGATTAGTGCAAAATTGTGTCATGATGGTTTTTCACATTATATGTTGCCATCAATGACAAAGGGGGATATTGTTGCAAGTATGTGCTAATCGGTGTTGTCATTGATGTCAAAATGTTTGTGTTGCATTGTTGTCAACTGTATCTTCTAATATTGCTGGTTATTGCTTGATTGAGTTGTCATGTTAAAGCAATTTGAAATGCCTTATAAAGGTGTTAATGATGTTAGCCTATTGTTCCTATTGCTAGGTTTTTAAGTGCTTTTGAGAAAATTTTCTCTCCAGAGGATACAATGTGTTGTAGAGTATTCTAACTTGCAGGATACTGTCTGAGATTTTGCTCTGCATTTCTTCTGTGTTGAAGACCAGAGTGTGAGATTTGGATATGTGTTAGAGAAGTGTTTGAAGATGATAAATCTAGAATTTGGTGGTCCAGATCGCTATGTAGTAGAATTTATGTTCACTAGTTTGAAGACTATAATTGTCAGAGCTTCTGGGTTGTGCAGAGGTCTCTGGGAGAAAATATTTTGCTCCGCGTTTCTCCGCAGAATGATTTCAAGTGTTGCAGTTTTAAACATATGTTTATAAGGTCCTTAGATATCTTCATTTCAAAGGATTTGTGATTTTGTGCTTCGGAAAGCAAGTTATTGTGTAGCAAAGTTTGACAGTGTTGATTATGAGCAGTCTGTGATCTGTCCTCAAGTGAGATTTGTTGTAGTTGGATTTGTTGGCTCTTAGGTGATTTCATGTTGTTCATGGATGTCTCCAGATCATGTTGAAGGCTTGTGCTTGGTCCACAAGTTATGGTTATGTTCTTGGAAGTGTGTGCCTAAGTGTTCTTGGTGTTTGCACAAGTTTACTTGGGTGCTAACACTAATTGTGGATGTGCTTCGTGGATTGTGGAAGTGTGTTGAAGGATGTGAAGATGTATTTAAGTCTGAACTAAGCTATGAAATGTTCTACCTTCATTCCTTTGGTTTCCAAGAATGGTTAGGTCCAGACCTGATTTGAATTATGTATGTCTGTCGACCTTGAAGATTGTTTCAAGGGTTGTAGAGTGTGTTGCCGACCTTGGTAAATGTTTCAAGGTTGATTAATATAAATAAGTGTAAAGGATTCATGAATTGGGTGTGCTTGAGGGATATGATGGATGTGATGTGAGTGTTGATGCAAAGATATTGTGCTTCATTGGAATTGAATTCCATGCATAGGTTAAATTCAACTGTATCAGTTCAATTCATTGCAGCAAGCCATTCTCTTCTCTCTTTCTTTCTCAGTGGGCAGTGAGTCCACTGGTAGTGAACCTTTCTTTCTTTAGGGAAATGAGCCCTGGGCAGTGAGCCCTTTGGCAATGAGCCTTTGTAATTCAGTATTGTTACTACATTATATTGTGAGCTAATCCTCACCATGGTTTTTCCCTTTTAGGGTTTTCCACATAAAACTCTGGTGTTGTCTTGTGCATGGTGTTGATGTGATTAAGTTTCTATTATCTATTCTTGATGTTTAATTCTCATAATAGAATTAGGGTTTAAGTGAATTGATGTGGAAGTGATTATGTCTATGAGAGTTTAAAGTTTTTGATACAGTTACTTCACCCCCCTTCTCAGTTGTCTTGTGCATTCAATAATTACTAGCCACAATTGCACCAGGATGTGAAGAAATTTGTGCAAAGTTGGAGAGTATACCAAATGGCCAAAGGAGTGAGTCAGAATACTAGGTTATATCAACCATTACCTGTACCAGAGAGGCCATGGGAGGATATCAGCATGGATTTTGTTCTTGGTTTACCGAAGACACAAAGAGGACATGATTCAATATTTGTGGTGGTTGATAGATTTTCAACGATGACACATTTCATTCTGTGTCAGAAAACCAGTGATGTTCACATTGTAGAGTTGTTTTTCAAAGAGGTGGTTAGACTACATGGTCTACCAAGGAGTATAGTTTCAAATAGATATACCAAGTTTGTTGGGTATTTCTGGAGGACCTTATGGAAGAAGCTGAAGACTGAGTTGAAGTTTAGTTATGCACATCATCCACAAACTGATGGACAGACAGAGGTAGTGAATTAGAGTTTGGGCAACCTGCTGAGATGCTTAGTAGGAGACAAGCCCAAGGGATGGGATTTGATATTACCACAGGCGGAGTTTTCTTATAACAATTCTATCAATTGGAGTACTAGTAATTCCCCATTCCAAATTGTATATGGGAGTAGCCCAAGAAATGCTTCTGAGTTGATAAAGATAGACAGAGGAGAGAAGAGTAGTGCTGAGGCCAAAGACTTTGTAGAACACCTAAAGAGCTTGCATGAAGATGTGTGAGAGAATATTAATAAAATGAATTCTCAGTACAAGGCTAAGGTAGATCAAAAGTGAAAGTTTAAGGAATTCAAGGTTGGTGATGAAGTCATGGTTCACCTAAGGAAAGAAAGGTTCCCAATGGGGACATATAATTAGTTGAAAATGAAGAAATTTGGACCATGCAAGATCTTGAAGAAGCATGATCTAGGAAATATATATGAGGTAGAGCTGCCATGTGGAATCAACATTTCCCCTATGTTCAACATTGCTTATTTAACAGAGTATCATGAAGGTGGCACAGAGGATGGACCAACAAAAGAACAGTGGAGTATCTCATCATCTACTACAAAGAAGGAGATAGAAGAGATCTTGGATAGTCGTGTGGGAAGTAGTACTCAAAATAGGCAATATGAAGAATATATGGTGAAGTGGAAAGGAAGGCCTATCGAAGATTCTTCCTAGTTGTCTAAGGTAGATGTTGACTATTTGGGTTTTCCACAAACACCTAAGATGTGACAAGGTCACTTCTCAAATTACCCTGGGTGTCTGATGCAGGAGCATCCAATGGTATAAGGGTAATCTTGCATCACCCAAAAATGATGATTTTATTTTCTCTTCTTTTCAAATTTTATATTTTTGGACACCCAATTGCTTGAATAATGATGTAAAACCTTCAGTTTTTCTAACCTACAGAAATAGCCAACTGTTATTTTAGAAAGTTTGCATTTGAGCACATATGGAAGCAAAAATTTACTCAAAGATTTAGAATTGAAAAATATGACCTTTGGTGAAGGAATTGGCCATAAATACTTGTGGGTTGAAAGATATTAAAGTTTTCATTTCTTTAAAAACCCCTAAAAAAGTTTCAAAGTCAGATTTGAGGCACTTAGATGCCCTATACGGCCCCGAAAATGGGCAAAATCAGTAGAGAGGAATCTTAGCACGTAGAGCGCTTCACAATATTTCCAATGCATTAAACAGTTTGTTAATCAGATACTTAGATCAAAAGTTATGGCTCCCGAAAGTTGACCTATTTTTGGAGGGAGTTACAAATTTTGAAATTTGGTTAGAAGGCACCAAAAAGGGATATGTATGACCATTTTTGGGAATCCTTTGGTGTAGTAGAGAAAAGGGGGAAAGTGGGAGTCAAGAAAAGGAGGTAAAATAGAAACCCTAGCTGATTTGAAGCTATAGAAGGCAAAAGGTTCCTGAATCTAGAGAAAGGAAGTTGTAGTGTGTTGTAGCTTGTTGAGGATTCATCATCTGATTTGATTTTAGCTTCCGCAATGTAATGTGTTGTCCAAATCAATAAAATAATATTCCTATTTTCTGTGTGCAATTTATGTTATTGTGTGTTTTGGAATTCACCCCCTCATTAATGAGCTACTATAGTCCCCTTCACAGTTTCTTTTCTTGGTACAAATCCACCTTGCTCTTATGAGATTATTAAAGGGATAATATTTGCAAATCTCATGGTAATTACTTTGAGAAGATCTTATAAATGTTGTTGCATAAAAAAATAGGTTGGTATTCTGCAAATGAGGCCTGAAAATGATTTTTTGGTATCAAATCTATAAGAGTTGCATTAATTTCCTTTAGAATGGTCTTATTTCTTCTAGCCTCTTCAACTATCAACCACACATCCTTCCCCAAGAAATCCCAATATTTTTGGAAAAATAGCTACAAATCCATTTGGGCCTAGAGCTTTATGAGAACAAAGAGAGAAGACCACATTCTTTATCTCTCCCAAAGTGAATTATGCTAATAACATATTTTTATCTACTAACGTAAGAACTATTGGAGTGGTATGCAATAGAAGAATCTGATACTTCTTGTGATTTAGTTTAAAAAAAATTGAAATAAAGGACTACCTCTTTTGAATTTCTTATTGATCTGTGAGGAGCATTCCTTGTATTGACTTGATACTATAAATAGAATTATGTTGTTTCCTGACCTTGGTTGACACATGAAAAAAATTGGTGTTTCTATCTCCCCCTCACAACCATAGTTCCCTAGATTTATGTATCTAGTATATTTCTTCTTTTGCAATAATTTATTCTAGGTTCCCTCTCAAAGATTTTTCTAGCTCAAAACTATTCATGTTCATACCATTCTAAATTATATGTTCATTGAGCTCTTCCAATTGCTGTTGAATTTTGAATTTTTCTTCAAAAATATTCTTGAAATGAGTCTCATTCCAACTCTTAATCTATTTTTCGCATATTGCATAGATTTTTACATAACTAAAAGATCCTTGAACCTATAATAAAATGAGCATTCATCCACCATTACTTCAAAAGGGATGGGAAATGTAGATCTCAAAACCATATGGATTCAAACTTGAAACAATATTTGTAGAAGTGTGCTTTTTTGTTATCATTGACTTTCAGTTCAATTGGGAAATTATTCAATCCTGTGAGAGGGGAGATAGTGGTGGAAAAAGATGGAGCATCTGATAACCAATTGACAAAAAAGAAATTTGTTGATCCTTTTAGCTATAAGAAAGAAGTCCTTTCTACAGTTAGTCCATCTGAGTCTCCCATTTTTGGGGGGATAATCAAACAGGTTGTTTTCATTTATAAATCCATTGAAATCCTTCACTACTCTAGAGGGAGGAAGGATTCCCCCTAAATTTTCCTCCAAATCTGCAATAGCAATAAAATAACCCCCCAATACAACCAGTTCATCTTTGAGAGTTGAAAGAATAGGTCCCAAAGTTTTCCATACCATTGTTTTACTGTCAGTGGATGTAGGACCATAAATATTAAATATCCAAAAGTATAGATTTGTCTTCACATTAGTAATAATCTCTAGTTATACTATCAACTGCTAATGTGTTGTTGATGCATTATTTATAGCTAGTGAAGGCCCATTTTTCTCTGTCTTTTGGCTAATTTTGTTTAGGGATCTAGACCCTTTTTTCTAGCTTACTTAATCAAAAACATTAAAAAGAATCCAATTAGCCTCCTTAACATTTTTTTTTTAAAAAAAGGGGTAAAAACTTTATTGAATTAGAGAATCATTACAAAGCAGAAAGAAACACCCATAAGGGGCACAACCAAAAACAAGAATTAAGTAACACCCAAAAAGCTCCTCATATCCTCCATAACACAATCTTCAAGAACATGGGCCAAATCACTAGGAAGGTTGCCCCAATCATCCACATTCCAAGTCTCCATCTGCTCAGATGCCCACCTCGCCAAACCATCCGCCACCTTATTCCACTCCCGTGGCACATGACAAAAAGTAATAGAATCTAAAGCATTGCTCAGAGAAACAATTTGTTTGGCCACCACTGCAAGTTTCCAATTCACCTCCTCAAAATGTCTCTTATTTAACATATCAATGACCACTTGAGAATCTGATTCACAATAATTCGCTTCCAGCCAAGGGCACAAGCACGCTCTAATGCCAGAAGAATAGCTAGAGCCTCCATGAGATTATTTGTATGCTGAGCTCTATATATAGAGAAGAAAAAAATTACCACCCCCGAACTATCCCTACTAATGCCACCAACTCTAGCATGGCCAGGATTACCTCTCGAAGATCCATCAGTATTGATTTTCAGCTCCCCCACAGTGGGAGCACATCAACAACCAATATGACAGATCCTCACTCTCCCACACCCATGTTGAACCGCCCTCAAATTTTTTTGTCCACCCCCAGAGAGACCCAGGGCTTCAACAACATCACAGTCACTAGAAACAACAGGGATAGACATATCACACTTAGCAGACAAAGTTTCCTGCAGACCCCCTAAAATCCTCAACCAGAGTTGACCAACAAGTAGCTTCTTGTCCAGAAAAGATCTACGGTTGTGCTCCAACCAAATATGCCAAATTATCAAACTAGGGCCAATGATCCAAGCAATGAGGAGAAAAGAGATCTTTACAGGGGGAGGCCCTAGACTCCTCCAAAAGTCCTCTAAAGAAGAAGCATGTCTACACGGTATACACCAAAGATTCCACCAGCAATGCTAAATAACTTTCGCAAAGGGACACTGAAAGAATAGATGGGGGATGCACTCCTTATGCCCACCACATAGAACACACATAGAGGGCCCCTGAAACCCATGTTTCCAGAGATTCTCCTAGGTAAGGCACCTCCCTTGAACAACTAACCGCAAGAAGAAGTTACACTTAGGCCAAGCAAACTTATTCCAAACCTGTTTCCACCATGAGACCTCTGAGCTCCTAAACATTTGCTTATCAAGAACTTGATAACCTGAAGCAACAAAAAATTTGCCTTTTGGATTAGGACCCCAAGCCAACACATCTCTCCTAGGAAGAGAAGTGCAGACATGCCCCGACAGAATCCCAGCAAGCTCCTAATAATCCCCAGCTACCCCACCAGAAGGCCACTCCTGCGGAACCTTCCATCTATCCACAGTAACTTGTCCCAAATTCTGAAGAGTTTTAAAATCAGCAACATGGCACTATCCAGCATCAATAAAATACCTAATCAAATTCTGTAGATGGGGGTGAGTAGACAAAATGGGAGGATAACCATTCCAAGAATCATGCCAGAAGAGAGCATCCTACCCACCATTGCAAATCCAAAGCAACCCCTGCTTGACCAACTTAGCACCCCTTTTGAGGGTACTCCAAATCATAGAACCCTTCCCCTCCAAACTGAAGCAGGCAATATCCACACTCTCAACTGCACCCAGATACTTTGAGGTAAGAATTTTTGCCCATGATTGATGTTGCTGCGAACACCACCGCCAATACAACTTAGCTGCTAAAGCTTGTCCATTCAAATCAGTTCTACGCAAACCCAGACCACCAGCCTGCTTTAGCCTACAAATAGCTTCCCACTTAACCAAACTCCACTTCTTGTGAAGGAGGTTACCAGACCAAAGGAACTACCAAGACAAACTCTCAAAGTCTTTGAGAACAAAACATCTGTACAGAGGAAGAGTCTGCACCACTGACTTTAGAAGAGTCACCCTACCCGCAGAAGAGAGCCACTTATTAGTCCAATGACTAACCAGATTTTTGAACTTATCCATAATCTCCTACCAGAACAATTTAGGGAGTGAATGAATAGCAAGCGGAATACCAAGATACACAAAAAGAAGAGTGCCAATCTGGAAACAAAGGATACCATCAATTCTCCTCTGAATAGCTCGCAGAGTATGAAAGAAGTAGATAAAAGACTTCCCCTCATTAATTTTTTGACCTGACGTAGCCAAATAACAATCCAAAATCCTACGCCAACCAGAAGCCTCCTCAACCTTGGCTCTGCCCATCAGAGCCGTGTCATCAACAAATTGTAAATGTGACTGA
This sequence comes from Cunninghamia lanceolata, assembly GCA_027924645.1. NCBI lineage: Eukaryota > Viridiplantae > Streptophyta > Pinopsida > Cupressales > Cupressaceae > Cunninghamia > Cunninghamia lanceolata. The sequence goes on from BSBN01000054.1 coordinate 6,105,514, forward strand.
GGGGGAATATTATTTCCAAAACTCTGGCCCTTAATCAAACCAGTCTCCACCTTGGATCTAATAAATCTCACCAAACCCTCCACTAATAAGATGAACAGATAGGGAGATAAAGGGTCCCCTTGTTTGAGCCCCCTAGAAGCACCAAACAACCCTGTCAGCTCACCATTAATCAACACCGAAAAGGAAGGAGAAGTAACACAACTCTTGACCCACTCAATCCATTCACCAATAAAACCAAATGCTCCCAGAATCTTAAATAAGAAGGTCCATTTAACCCGATCATAAGCTTTAGCCATATCCAACTTAATAAACATAGCTTTCTCTTTAGAACAATCCATAGAATGAATCTTCTCAGTTGCAATGATGATACCATCCATAATCTGCCTACCAACCACAAAACCCCCTTGCTCTTCAGAAATTAACCTGCTTAGCCAGGGTTTTAGCCGCTCAGTAATCAACTTAGTAATAATCTTGTAAACCACATTACATAAGGCAATGGGCCTAAAAAGATCCAGAGAATTAGCCCCATCCTTCTTTGGAATGAGAGAAAAGAAGGTAGCATTCATAGATTTCAGCATTTGTTTATTCATGAAAGATTCCTGAATGACCTCCAACAAATCCAACTTAATCACTTCCCAGAACTCATGGTAGAACTCAACTGGGAAACCATCAGGCCCTGGAGCTTTCTCCTTTTTCATCTGGAACACAACAGTTTCAAGCTCTGACAAAGAAATTGGATTAAGCAAAAAAGCATTCATTTCACTGGTAACTAAGGGCGGAATACTATTCAAAATATTGGCTTCATCCTCCTCTGCAGGAAGGGAATCCTCAGATAGTAGAATAGAAAAGAAATGAATAGCCTCAATAGAAATAGAAGCAGAGGAGGAGAGAATCTCCCCATTCAAAGACCTAAGAGAAGAAATGGCATTACCTTGTCTCCTATCTTTTACTGAATTGTGGAAGAAAGAAGTATTCCTGTCTCCCACCTGAAGCCACTCAATTCGGGACTTTTGTTTCCAAAACATTTCCTCATGTAATTCCCATTCCTCAACTTCCTTCACAATAGCAGCTTCCAGCAAACCCAGATCCTTAGTGAGGCCCCGATCACAAATCTGCCCGTGATCGAGTCCAAATGAGCTTGAGCAGACTAATTTGCATGGAAAACATTACCAAAGTGTTGCCTATTCCACTGTTTCAACCTATATTTCACATGTTGGAGCCTCTTGGAGAAGGAGTACATAACGGTCCCATGTGACAGCTTCCCCAAATTCCACAAACTAGGAAGAAGATCATGGAGGGAGTCATCTCTTAACCACATGAGCTAAAACTTACAAGATTGTTTTACATAATGTTGGGGTAGCTTAGTAGTAAGTTTGATCAGCCAATGATAAGAACCCCGCCCAACCAAAATCTTAGAGCTAGTCAGCCACCTATCCCCCAACTAGAAACTGGACACCAAGAATCTATCCAGGTGTTTAGAAATAGCAGCGTCCCCACATCTCCTATTATTCCAAGTAAAGACCCCATTAACAGGCTTGATGTCAACCAAATTCAAGAGAGCCACATTAACCTACAAGAGATCAGAAGAAGGCTCCAAGCAAGCAATGCCTCCCCTCTTCTCTTCCAGAGAAACAACAACATTAAAATCCCTAGCTAAAATCCATGGGAGATAAGGATCCAAAGTCCTCACATATTTGATAAAACCCCACAACTTTACCTTGTCATGAAGGTCAGCCAGAGCATAGATGTTAGAAAAGAGTACTCTCTCTCCAGAATCAAGATGAGAAGCAACACAAGAAATCCAACCTCTGCAAGAGTACCACCAAATTGGCCTGACTCTACGTGGGTCCCATAAGCATGCAACCCCACCAGAGCTACCAAGAGCACCAACACATTGACACTGACCGCAACTCCAAATCTTCAAAGCCACACTCATCATACTATCAACTGATAACTTAGTTTCCTGAAGGAAAACCACATCACGTGAATGAATACGAACCAAATCCTGAATAGCCTTTTATCTAGGGATGCTATTCAAACCCCTCACATTCTAAGAGAGCACAATCATTGTTGGGGTTGGAAGAAGTGAGCATTAATAGTCCTCACCGAACCTAACACAACCAATGTCTCACTAGCTAGCTTCACCTTTTCCAAGTCCTTTTTTCTACCAACCTTAAGAGGTTTCTCAAGAGCCCCTTTTTTGAGTGTTTTTGGTTGCAAACCCAAGGCTGGGGAAGGAGCCTTACTTTTTCCTGAGTCGAGAATACCCCGCACTTCAGATATAACAACACCAACACTAGGAGAGCCACCAAAAGCCTCTAGTACAAAATCTAGTGCACCCTAAATAGGAGCTGGAGGAGCCAATTCAGTGTCCATCTGAGTACCCTGCTCACCAAGCTGATCTAAACTAGGAATCACATTAGGTTGATCCCCAGGAACAACCTCAGTAAAAGATCCAACTATTGCCTACAAGTCCGTCTGAAAACCTTCCTCCTAGACCAAATCCTCCAACATCTCAAATCGGTTGAAGGTTTCCTCCTCCTGCCTATCCTTGAGGGATCTCTTTAGGCCTCGACCACAATTACAAGACTTAACTGGAATACAACCTTCTTTATCAGCCCCACCTCCCTGCTGGGGGCTTTACCCTTGTCTGCTTTCAAATCAGGCTGAGTGGGAGCATTACTTGAACCAAATGCACCAGAAGCTTGGGGGCACCTCCACTAAAGATGACCATATTCATGACATAGCCAACACCTAAAAGGTAACGTCTCGTAATCTAATGGCTGAGTCTAGGAGAAAGACCCAACAATCATATCAATAGAATCTGGAAGCGGCTGGCTCAAATCAATTTCAACACAAACCCTAGCATAAGAAAAAATTCTCTTAGTCAAAGTTTACTGAGAAGGACCAATAGGTTTTCCCAGTAGCAATGCAATCAACTACAATATATCACTTCTCTAGCATTCAAGCAGCAACCGAGGAAGATGAACCCAAACTAGGATTCTAGAAGGTAACTCCTCTGCTGAGTTAAAGCCAACATGCCATAGTTTGATGAAGAGACCCACCTGATTATAAAAATATGGACCCCTTCGAAGGCCCTATTCTGATCTGAGACACACAAAAAATCCACCATAAAGAAGCTATTTGCAACCATCAAAATATCAAAATCTCCTTCTGGGTTCCATGTCTTGCGAATCGATGTATCAAGAAATGGGGGAGAAACCCTCATCCCCATGAACTTACAAATCAAAACATGATTGCAGTAGTAATTAATATCCTCAACTACCAACTTTGATTGTATTACTAAAACTGGCTGCTACTAGGCCCTCTCCAAGCATCCATTCACCTTTGGCAATTTAAGGGAACCATTTCGGACCACATCCGATCCAGAAGAAGACTAAATGGGTATTCCGGCATCCTCCCTAGCCATAGAAGAAGCATGACCCGCCATATCCAAAGGTACATTTGAAGCCATTTATGCCAAACGAGTGAGGGCCCAAAATGCGCCCCCACACCACACCAAATCCAAAGCAATGGCTCCAAACAGGTGCACCACCACTAGAGACAACACCTTAATGGAAGAAAAACCTGCAACATGTAGCAAACATGAACCAGAGGGCACACAATAAAAGAAAACCCAGAGTTGGAAACCCTTGAAACCTGCACACCACCACTCGCACCAAAGGACGCCTCACAGCCAGCTAAAACCAGAAAAAAAGAAGAAGAAATGGTGAAGTAGACCCGCTCCCCTTGACCCCCCACTGACATGCAAATCCCCTGCGCATAGAGAAAGCTCGATCTTGCAAGCTAGGGCATGAGTGCCCTAGCCTGCCCTCCCACGCACGCTGTCGCCATCCAAAAAATAACTATATCACAGCCATCAAATTTAAGCCCTACTTACAACACATCATTTTAAGGGTACAAACTGCCTCCTTAGCAATTAACTCATGTAGAATTGTTTTATAATTCTAGAGTACTGCTAGTCCTCCTAAGGCTCCCAAATCTTCTTCTAACTCAATTTTCCACTTGAACCAATTAAAAAATAATAATATTGCCTTATTCTGATGAAAAGTTAGTTTCCTACAACAAAATGATGTCTAAACCCTTAGTGTCTAATTGACTCTTTATCAAGCATTTCTTGTTAGGGGCATTAATGCCCCTAACATTCAATGAGAAGATTTTCATATTCTTGAGGGGAGCAACATACTCTTCTCAATATCATATTTTTATCAAGAGTGGATTGAATATCTACTACAATCTCTTCTTTTGTTTTTCTATGTTTAGGCTTCCTACTCCTTTTTGAAGCTAAAGTTTTAAATTCATCTCTTTCTTCTCTTTATTTGTGAAATGGACATTTTTACATTGAAATCATATTCATTGTTTTCATTAAACGCTTCTACTATTTCATTTGTCGAATCTCCTCCAACTTTTAACAAAATTGATCGAACCATATCATCTATATGTTCTTCCACCATTTCTGTGAACTGTATATTATCTTCACTAGGAAGTACACTAACAACATTTTCTTCATGTCGAAAATCCTCTTTCCAACCATAGATTGGTTTAATTGTGCATTTACTATAGTATCTTCATTAGGTAAAACCTTTTCCCTAGTCTCATTTTGATTACCCTCTATTCATGCATCCATTCCTTCTTTTGACACTTAAAACTGATTGTTGTCTTCATTTGAGCATTAAGGAGTTGGAACTTGCATTAAATGATTATTACATAGGGGGATTAGATAAGGGTTTTTGGATCCTCATAGACCAAAGGGACCTATTTTTGTAAAGCTTTTTTTTCAAGGGTTTTACATTGACTAAATATATGACCAAACTAGTGACAAAGAGTATAGAGAGGATCCGATCCTTCCATAAAGATGTTCAAACCCTATGAGCCATTAACTATGGAGAGAGCTATAGTTTTTGGAATCTATTTTGATACATCCATTAGAACACAGAAGCATGCAAGACATTTAGGGTTTTTGTTGTCACCTTGAGTTGAAGGCTTTCAGGGCTCCAACAATCTAGTGAAACATTGAGATGACCTCTAGGTGTGGGACCCTGCAAGGAGGCCGAATCTCTAGAGAGAGGTTGGTTCCTTTACTGGATAAGTGATCCAATGAGCCCAAGACTAAACCTAATCTATTCACTGGTCAAGAAAAGGGGATAAGCTGAAAGTAAAAGGGGGTGATACACCAGGTTTGAATATAAGAGCTCTCACAGAACTAAAGAAATGCACAACATAACCAAATAAAGCAAGCAAACATACACAAATTGAGATGATTCTAACAGAGGTAAGAGGCAAAAGGGTTGAGAGGAACAAGATATTCACAGACAACCATTTGTAGATACACATAGAGCTAAAAACCAACACAAAGAGGTAAAATAACCAGCATATATTCAGTTAGAAGGCATGATTACAGTAAGAAGGGCTCTGTTTGCATACAGTATGAACAAATATTCAGCTAGTATCCAACATAATTATATCTCTCAAAGATGCATATATAGCATTTTTGTTCATGACCTAAGTCAACACCATAAATTTGCCCCATGGGCTCTCTATCAGAAAATATCATCGCCAACAAGGAGTAGCCGACCTGTAAGAAGTTATGGCACAACACATATCTGGAACAGGGCAGATGGAAGATCTTTTGAATCTTCAATGCAAGCTATTGAATCATCCATCTACCACCATAAATGCAAAATATCTACATTTGAAGGGCCACTACAACTTTCAAAATGGCCGCTGAGATGTCTTGTCAATGAGTTTGCATATTCATCTTCAGTCGGTGACCATCCTGATATCTAGATGTGCATATTTGGATCCTGATTTTTGGATCATATTTTGAAAGTGGGAATATTCCCTAAAAAAAACCTGCCAAATGAAAGAGGAGGCAAAAATAGGCACTTTTGCCTTTTAAAGCATGTTGAAATTCCTCTGGATGAGGGAGATATATGCGGTCAAAGATTTGGTCAACTGGCATTCAGATGTCCATGTGTTGTCATTTCCAGTCACGCAGAAGGAGGGTGCTATGAGCTTGATCGGTCTGTGGCCATGTGATATCCAGATGCACTTGCCATCAGGATATCGAAGAGACCGAGAGCTGAGTCTTATCTAAAAGGCCTGTCTCGCCGATATTCAGATGCATATAAACCTTCAATATCCAGATGACCCCTTGAATATCATGGTGACGTCATTGACCTATGCAGCTTTGTTGAGGAGAGGTCCGGATGACGTCAGGGTCATATTAGCACTAGCGAATATCATGACTGATATTAGGAAATATTCGGATGACGTCATCATCACGTAGAACCAGGTTGAAGAAGAGACATGGATGATGTCACCTGCATATCAGGTCCTTCAAACTATTCTATTGAGCTTTCTGTCATTCCACACTTCATCATGCTCCCTCCTTTGACTGCATACATGGAATAGTAGAAAAGGCTTCCGCACTTCTACGCATTTACTTTCATTGTGTCTGTGGAATTGCGGAAGATTGGGTGACGTCATCGTTATATGCGACTCTTTGTAAAAGGGATCTGGATGATGTCACTGGCACACTTGCAAACATCAGACATATTGGTTAAGATTGGGGATGCTAGGAAAAATGAGGATGACATCATCGGCTCAAGGATTTGTCTAAGGAAGAAACAAATGACATCATGGTCACTTTCGTGAATATGATGGAGATTAACTTAGCATCTGGATGGGAAGATATCCAGATGATGTCAGGGCATATGGACTTCTTTGAAAAGGTAGATCCAGGTGACGTCACGGTCACATTCGTGGAGATGAGGGATAGTAGCTAAGATCACTCATCTTCATGAATATCAGGGTGATGTCAGGGTCATCTTTGCAAGGAACCAGATCTTAGTTAAGATACGGATGTTAAGAAAACATCTAGATAATGACTAAGGTCCGAATATAGGGGAAAACAAGATGACATCATCAGGATATCTGCATGAAAATGGCTACGTATGGAAAAAGAGAAAAAACCCTGTGATGGAAGACACTTGAAGGTGAAAGATTTCTGGGTTTTTCTAGGTTTTTTGCAAGGATTGTCCAGACAATTTTTTGAGAAATTTGGCAAGGCAGAGCATGAGTAAATGAAGGATTTAAGCTTGCAGGGTCATTTTCCAAAAGATATCCAAGGGATATGCAAGGTGAACTATTTGACTCTGGGCAGAGAAAAATTGGTCAACATTTTGGTGACCTCTCAGGGATGTTTGCCTGCTAAATAATTAGACCAGTGTCCTTAAGAATCCATTGGGCATGGAGTCCAAAAGAGGGGCATGAAATAGGTCAAGACAACTAAAACTTGCCTTCAAAAGACAAAAAGAGAGAGGCCTGCATTCTCCTAATGACAATACAAGCGGTGCAAAACCGCTTAGGAAAAGGGAAACCTAAAGCAGAAATGAAACCTAGTCTAATCCTAAACTAATCAGTCATAGATGACCTTAAACAAAGCCATTAACTGGTTCTTCAAAGTAACTACCCTTTCTTAACATTTTGCAATGTTTCTCATGCATGTGGGTAGTTAAATAGAGGTGAGGGAAGGATGGGCATATGACAAATTGATAAAACACCTCCCCCAAAATGGCAATAAACTCACCTATCCACCTGGACTGATTGATGATGTTTTTGGCTTGTATTGAATAGATGGGTTGATCCCACTCATTTTGATGCTTAACTTCATGCTTAGAGGCAAGCATGACAAGTGGTGACTCCTCTTGATGTATCTCCAGCTGGGCCATATGCTTGATAGGGCATCCCCTTGAAGTGACATGCAAATCAACAGAGTTGATCCCATGCCTTTGTTTTGATTCTTTCTCCTCCTGCTGGTTTGAAAGCTCTGGCTTCTAGTGCTCAATTGGAAATATGGCTGAAAGTATGGCTGGCTCCACCCTATGGATAAGATGCTCATGATTTTCTAAATCAGGCTCAGAAAATGAGCCATGCACATGCTCAAAAGAGAAGTCCTCTGCACCAAGGAGTTGATAACCCTATTGAATAATAAAGAACAAGTCTTCAACTTGCTCTTGTCCATGTTCAGTCTCCTCATTAGTTTTATCTTCTTCCACCTCCTCCTTTGGCTCATCTTTCAAAATAGCTTGGTAGACAACAGGTCCACCCTTGAAGATTGAAATAGCATCAGGGGAAGAGGTCTAAATATCTTCATGAATTTCTTGGAGGGGAGAGGGTTCTGGACAAATTTGTTCCTGGGAAGTGATAATCTAAGGTTGCACAAGAACATGGTCTTGTGGAGGGATATAGGCTTTGAAGCTTGGGAACTTGTGAAGTCGAGGCTGCTCTTCCACACGTTGAAATTGGGTAGGAGAAAGGGGGTGCTTGAAGATGGGAGAGGGTGGAACTGATTGGGCTACTTGCCTCATTTGTTGCTCTCGAGCCGCAATACTCTTAGCAAGGCTTTCTTGAAAAACCCTCTCTTGTGCCTCTTGTTGCAGGTCTTGCTCCTTCATTTCTTCATACTCTGTAGCCTCCCTCATTAGATCTAAGAGCACCTCTGGTGCAGAGCGCATAGAGGAAGCTTCAAAACTTATCAATAAACTGTATCAGTGAGAGAGTGACTTCTGTCTTGGCGATATGTTCTTATCGGCCAAACATATCCCATCGGCCACCTTGTTATTTATCTAGCCGATCCCTTAACTTTCCTCGATGGATGATCACTCCGATATGCCAAACTGTGGTATATGCATAACATGACTTGTTATGGTTGGTTACTACACCCTGATTCACTGTTACGATCGGTCACTTGTTGTATCCGATGGAATGTATATTCTCACATACATTCTCGATATACATTGGTGATGTACATTTGCAATACACGCTCTATCAGTCTAACACCTTGATCGGTGTAAATTTCAAAGGCTCCTCTGAAGGTTATGTCTCACCGATGATGCCTTCACAAACTGCAAATCCTCAAATCGCCTAACTTCGAACCCAGACCCTAGCACATGGAGATGCTAGGTTGGTCTACTGCGTAGCACAATCGATCTGATTCTCTCCACCGTCAAATAGAACACAAACGACAAACACAGAAACAAGAAATAAAAACATATATGTACACTGAGAAGCCATTCCAATGATTTCGACAGAAATCTTATTAGTGGAATGCTTCATATGGCCATATCACATCAACGGAAAGCACATAACGGAAAGGAAATCTATAGCTAACAAACTTGCAATTTCAGAAAATAGGAATCGAAATGACGGAACATAATATCTTTATTTCTCTTTGAAACAATGTTCAATCACACTCAACCTCCTCTCTACAATCTGATTATATTCGATCACAATATCATATGACTGATTACAACCTCAAACCCTAATACCTGATCTTGTTCATTTCCCTGGTTTTTATAGATTCACCAAGAGTAGTACCAAACTGACTCCAAGCGGTTGGGAGATCGATTCCAAGCGGCTGGGAAGTACTATTGCCTATTTTTGGCATTATTGCTATTTTTAGCATTATGTGATTACAATCGACAAATGTCACTTGGGACTTACAAAATGAACCTAGACACAAACTGAAATGAAAATGCATTGGTCAAAAGACCTTATTACAAAAGAAAACATGATTTTCTAGGTGCTCCTGCACCAGCCTCCTTGAGATCATACACGTTTACGATGTTGAGATCATAAAACCACTGAGGCTGGCTATACCCTCTTGCTCCTTTCGCATCATTCAAAAGTCCATCAAGCTTCAGGAAACTACTCATGAACACTTTAAATGCATCAACATTCATAGGATCAACATCTTGGAACTGATTAGGAGGGTAGCTGCACTGACTAGGATCAAAATAGTCTTCTTGGGGTTGATAATAAGTATTATTAGGTTGCCAAGGAGACATAACCTGGGCAGGTGGGAGGTAAGCATCATTAGAATACTGATATTTTGTAGCAACAGGGGCATATGGCATAAAACTAGAGGTGTTTTGGGCTTGAAAAGACTGATATGGAAGCATAAAATTTTGATTCTGGTTGGGTGGAGGGGAATAGCCATAGTTTCCATAAAAAATTGACATCTTAAAGCATTAAGGACCAGGAAACATTCAAACAATCAACAAAACGTAAGAGCAAACAGGTCAACCCTTCAGAGAAATATGTTCATACCAGGGAGTCGCCAGATGATTCAAATGCTTCAACAAGCTGAACAGACCAAGAAAACCACTAGAATCCTGATCCTTGAAGAAATTTTAGGCACTTGGACTACCTTCACCAACAGGTTTGTTTAATAGAGTCACCACGGTGTTGGAGAGATTGCCTTGAATGGCAAGATACACTAAAGAGCACACCAAAACTCTTCAATGGATGATAAGGACCATTAAATTGTCCCATCAGGCATGCCAGAAACTATTGTCACCTAGATTTGCACCCAGAGTTGAAGTCTTTTAGGGCTCCAACAATCTAGTGAAACATTGAGATGACCTCCAGGTGTGGGACCCTGCAAGGAGGCCGAATCTCCAGAGAGGGGCTGGTTCCTTTGCTGGATAAGTGATCCAGCAAGCCTAAGACTAAACCTAATCTATTCACCAGTCAGGAAAAGGGGAAAGGGGGTAAACTAAAAGTAAAAGGGGGTGATACACCAGGTTCAAATATAAGAGCTCTCACAGAACTGAAGAAATGCACAACATAACCAAATAAAACAAGTAAACATACACAAATTGAGATGATTCTAACAAAGGTAAGAGGCAAAAGGGTTGAGAGGAACAAGATATTCATAGACAACCATCTGTAGATACACATAGAGCTAAAAACCAACACAAAGAGGTAAAATAACTAGCATATATTCAGTTAGAAGGCATGATTATAGTAAGAAGGGCTCTATTTGCATACAGTATGAACAAATATTTAGCCAATATCCAACATAATTACATCTCTCAAAGATGCATATATAGCATTTTTGTTCATGACCTAAGTCAACACCATGAATTTGCCCCATGGGGTCTGTCAGAAAATATTATCGCCAGCAAGGAGTAGCTGACTTGCAAGAAGTCATGGCACAACACATATCTGGAACAGGGTAGATGGAAGATCTTTTGAATCTTCAATGCAAGCTACCGAATCATCCATCTGCCACCATAAATGCAAAATATCTACATTTGAAGGGCCACCGCAACTTTCAGAATGGCCACTGAGATGTTTTGTCAACGAGTCTGCATATTCATCTTCAGTCAGCGACCATCCTGATATTTGGATGTGCATATCCAGATCCTGATTTCTGGATCATATTTTGAAAGTGAGAATATTCCCACAAAAAGCCCGCCAAATGAAAGAGGAGGCAAAAATAGGCACTTTTGCCTTTTGAAGCATGTTGAAATTCCTCTAGATGAGGGAGATATCCACGGTCAAAGATTTGGTCAACTGACATTCGGATGTCCACGTGTTGTCATTTCCAGCCGCATAGAAGGAGGGTGATATGAGCTTGATCGGTCCGCGGCCATGTGATATCTGGATGCACTTGCCATCAGGATATCCAAGAGACCGAGAGCTGAGTCTTACTAAAAAGGCTTGTCTCACCGATATCTGGATGCATATAAACCTTCAATATCCGGATGACCCATTGAATATCATGGTGACATCATTGGCATATGCAACTTTGTTGAGGAGAGGTCCAGATGATGCCAGGGTCATATTAGCACTGGGGAATATCATGATGGATATTAGGAAATATCTGGATGACGTCATCATCATGTAGAACTAGGTTGAAGAAGATACTTGGATGACATCATGTACATATCGGGTCCTTCAAACTATTCTGCTGAGCTTTCCATCGTTCCGCACTTCACCATGCCCCCTCCTTTGACTACATATGTGGAATAGCAGAAAAGGTTTCCACACTTCTGTGCATTTATTTTTAGTGTCTGCAAAATTGCGGAAGACTAGGTGACATCATCATCATATGCGACTCTTTGGAAAAGGGATCTGGATGATGTCACCAACACACTCGCAATCATCAGGCATATTGGTTAAGATTGGGGATACTGGGAAAAATGAGGATGACATCATCAACTCAAGGATTTGTCTAAAGAAGAAATAGATTACAGCACGGTCACTTTCGCGAATATGAAGTAGATTAACTTAGCATCCGGATGGGAAGATATCTGGATGATGTCAAGGCATATGGACTTCTTTGAAAAGGTAGATCTGAGTGACGTCACGGTCACTTTCGTGGAGATGAGGGATATTAGCTAAGATCACTCATCTTCACGAATATCAAGGTGATGTCACGGTCATCTTTGCAATGAACCAGATCTTAGTTCTGGATGTTAAGAAAACATCCGAATATTGACTAAGGTCTAAATATAGGGGAAAACAAGATGACGTCATTAGGATATCTGCATGAAAATGGCTAAGTATGGAAAATGAGAAAAAACCCTATGATGGAAGACACTTGAAGGTAAAAGATTTCTGGGTTTTTCTAGGTTTTTTGCTAGGATTATCCAGACATGTTTCTGGGAAATTTGGCAAGGAAGAGCATGAGGAAATGAAGGATACAAGCTTGCAGGGTCATTTTCCAAAGGATATCCAGGGGATATGCAAGGTGAACTATTTGACTCTGGGCATAGGAAAATGGGTCAATAGTTTTCAAAAAAGACAAGATCATGATTTTAAAAGATACCCATAGAGTTGCCTAGTAGCTCCAAGATTTAGAAATCTTTGTATTCCAACTATAATTTTCTTAGTTGAATCCAGAAGGGAGTATTTCTCACTAGGGTTATAAGAGGGTCATAGTTGGGTTGCCATAGGTAAAAATATAATCCCAAGAAATTTAAAAATTAGGACTTTTTTTAATATGTTATCTCGAGCAGTTTTACTTGAAAAGATAACAACAAAAAACCCTTTATCCTTTTCTAAAAAGAAAATATCATTAGCTTCCTTATAGTTCTTAGAAACCTAGTTAAGAAAAGTTTCTTTGGAAGGAGAAAGATTCCAAAACTTACTAATGAGAGATTTATCTTTCAGATCTTGTACATGGGGGGAGATGATTCTTTTGGAATGGAGATTTGTATTTCCAGTGCATGTCTCCTAATTGGCTCAACATTTTCCTTTGTAGTTTCTTCCTTCCTTCTACAAGTCTCTTTGATCCCCATTGTTCTCTAATATATCCTTTGTGAGGGTTGTGCTTTACCATATAACCTCCAGCCATGTGCCTTTTTGTGGGTTCGCTAATGTCTTTTTTAGGGTCTTGTGTTTACTTTTTCCTGCAATTATTTAGCCTATGGATTATACCTCCAGTCAAAATCTTGATGGAAGATTTCTAGGAATCTATGCACCCCTCTTGACACTTCTGCCTAGGATCATTGTTTGCAGTTTTCATAGCCATTGTGTTCCATCGGGAACCTATAAAACCCACTCTTTCTCAATAAAGGGAAAATGTTGGTTATCTAGTGTCAAATCTTCTCTACAAACTATTGGTTTCTCTATTAATAATCTTACACCATTCAACATTTCTTGGAGGGCCTCCAATCTTAGAGTGGGTAAAAAAGAGTAATAATTACATGACATTTGAGAAGATTTTGACATGGCCTACATCCAACATACTTTGATTTATTCACCTAGGCCATTGAGTCAAAAATTTTATTAGTATGTATCTACATTTCTCCAAATATGTGATGTAGACATTATCCTTCGTAACTATCTTCAAAACCATTAGTTTCATGGACTGAGATTTCCCCTTTCTTAAGTGCATATCAATTGAAGATTGAGACAAATCATTACATTCCAAGAGGGAAAAAAATGTGTCAACTTTTCTTTTAGGAGGTAGAGATTAGGGATCATTTTATTTTTAGATGCCTATTTTTCTATGAGGTACACTAGAGATCACAATGCTTCTTCAGGAACTCATGCTAGTCTTTAGACACTTTCTTTCAATATCATGATTAGAAGTGCTTGGCATTATACATAAGAGAAGCAAGTGTTAGAACACATTGATATATTGAGAGGGGGGGTGAATCAGTATATGCTAAAACTTAATCCAATTCAACTTTATCAACAAAAAATTCTACTGCCTTAAACAAATGATAAAGAAAATTAAGCAATCCAAAGCACAACACATAATCACACAACCATAACACCAGATTTACTTGGAAAACCATAGAAGGGAAAAACCACAGTGAACAAGCTGCTTAGATCTACTATTGAAATCCAACCTCACAAATAATAAAATAGATTTACAACAAGTTTTATGGGCTACAACCCAAAGGAAGCTATAACTCCCTAAAATACAATGCTACAACACTTACAGAAAGAGGCTACAACCTCTGTATAAAACAAATGATGAATTCTGCTAAACAATCACCTCTGCAACATCAACACCTTTCACACTGACATGTATCTTCAACTCCTCTGCTCAACAAACTCTACTACCTTCAACACACTTCCACACACATACACACTCACATCCACACTCACACATACATCCTCACATACTCTCACACACTCACACACTTTGAAACAAACTTGATCTTATATTTATATCCTTCACAGGCTTCAAAAACTTTCTGCTTTGTCAACCAAGATGAAATGTGTAACATGAAATGTGCAACAACCACAAGAAGTCAGCTCCCAAAACATGTAGAAATCCAATGTGGTTCAAACAAACTAATAACCAAGACCTAGTTTTCCTTAGTACGCATCTTCGTGCTAGCGCACACTTCTAAACATACAATGCAATCACTAAAACATACCAAGTCATCCCAACAACACTTATTCTTCCACCTATTAGTTCCAGACCTAAAGAGATACCAAAGAGACTAGATTACATCATGCGAATCACTTCATAATCATTATATGACTTGTAAATGGATTCTCAAACATTCCTTTCTCTGAATTATGCATCTTCTTTCTAGCACAAACAAACAGACACTGAACCCAACATCATTTGCAAACACTGATCACATAGTCCTAAGATAGAACATTGAAAAACCAAATTGCGGTACACTTCAACACCTGAAACTTGCAAAGAATAAACATACAGACCATCCAAACTCAATGTTACATCCCTCATTTTGGAAACAATTATGTTATTTACTTTCTTGCAAATTTCAGTAATTTAAATATGTTGTGAACGACATGGAAACTGACGATTTATCTTACAAAGTTGTTATATGATATTGTGGAATCTAATGATTACGATCAAGGTGATATTGTAGACTAAATGTCCTTATAATAAATGCAATGATGTTTGGATATATTATGCTTTGATTTGAACATAGGTGCTTTGACCACAAAATTGTATGTGAGTCTGTCGTTGCAGGAACAGGTGGACCGTGTTCGATGGGAAGAGAAAGTATCTTCGAGAGAGAGTATAGACTCTGGAAATTAACCATGGGTGTTTGTTAATGAGAATGCCAAACAGGTAGATAAACCTTGGAACCATCAAGTTAGTCTTGTTTGTCGGTTGGGTTAGTTAACTAGATGTCGACGTCAGAGGATAAAGTATAACATCCTAGTCGAAAGTCGTCATGTAGAATCTTGGAGTCGTCGATGTCGTCGTAAGTCCATCACAGCAAGTCGACTCATTTAGACATTTATTATTTTTGTTTATAAGTATTTAATGAACCATCTTGTGGTGGAATTGTAAATCTTGTCTCGTAGTCGAAAGATGCGAGAAGTCGGCTTTGTGCGTCTAACGTTTTAAGAAACTCGTTTGTGTTACGATTAATCCGTCGAGATTGTCATAAAACGCGTCGAACTTGTGTTGTGAATTTATTCTTTTCTTGTAGATCGACGAATGTCGATTTGAAGCCATAGCGTGAAATAATTTATTATGGACGTCGTTTAGCGTGAGTCTTTCTTCTAGCTTTGACCGCGATTTGTTGTCAATCTAACCTTGAGTTTTCTTAATAAGATGGTCTTTGTCTCTTTTTCCTTTCTGACCAAAACGATGCTCTAATCATTTCCTAACCATCGCCGTGTCGAGCTTTAACTCCTCAATTCAATCTTTAAGTTGGTTTTGGAAGGTTGATGCCTTTTTGATTGAGTGAGGGCGGAGTCGTTGTGTTCTTTAGCAAGCCACATCGCCATAGAAGCCGCCACCTTTTGAATGGTCGTGTTATGTGGAAGTCAGGTAAAAGATTGTATTGTCGACCCAAGTATTTATGATTGTGATAGCTGAGAGTTTGTAGAAAGATTCCTCTTCATCGTGGAGTAAAGGTAGGGAAGTGTTAGCGGTTAAGTTAGGTGTAACTGCAATTTATTGGGGATGCCCATCATCAAGATGGGACAAAGGCATTGGTTTTGTGATGGTGGGGAAACATAAACTAAACCGCAGAAAGATAGGAAGTTTTCCTGCACGGGATGATAGTTATGCGGAGTGGTAGTTTCTAATGAGAGGGAAACTTTAATGTAAGATTCCTTCGCGAGGTGAGGAGAAGGGAGTTCTAGTTAGAGGCCGTCGTGGCATTGTGATAGAGGGAGATATCAACAGAGAGGGCAGAGGCTGCGAAGTAAGAAGAAATAAACGGCAGTTGTTGTTTGTTGGAGGCCTTGGTGAGTGAGGGAGGAAGTATTTAGAGGGAATAATGAGCGAGTAAGGGAGATACTCCCGTCGAGCAGGAAGATAGCGGAGGTAGTGAGAGGTGGCTGTCGTGGGGAGAAGAGAAGTAATTGCGAAGGAAGATATGGTTTGAGAGTTTTAGAAGCTGGGAGATCAGAGTAAAGGCGACAGTGGGGAGGATAGTTTTGTGGAATGGGTCGCTGTGTTTAAAGAGAGTACTCATTCTTTTTGAGGGGCTTCTGAGTAGAAAATGACAGAGAGAGATATCTATGGGAACATCAGAGTATTGAACAACTTCTAAGTAGTGATTGGTTTTCTGAGGAGGATCAACTTCTGAGGAGTTAGGAGTTATTTTGTAGGGACTGTCGTGGGTTTTAGAAAGAGAGAAATGGTAGTAAGGTACAGGTGGAAGCTTCTATCAAGTTACCGGCCAGAGAGGAGGATGACTAGCCAAGAGGAGAAGTAGAATTTGCCACAGCAACCTCCATCTTCGTCCACAGGTTCATTTCCTTTATTTTCTTCTCACAGTTTAGACCCGTAAGTAAATAAGTCTCATGTTTGCGAAAGATAAATACGTTTAAAATGAGAAGAAATGAATAACAACGTAAACCTAGTATGATATCTGTGTGCGGTCAATCCATGAAATAGCATCATTGCTGTGTTTGTGATTTAAAAACTCAGAAATAGATGTATTGCTATCTCATTGTGGTGTTTGTGATTTAAAAACTTAGAAATAGAAGTATTGCTGTCTTCTAGAATTTGTGAACTCAGAAACTATAGCATTTCTTGTCATGAATGACACAGTATAATAAAAGAACGTAGTTCTCTAACGTATATATACATTTAGGAATGAACTCATCATGATGCAAGATGTAATTTACCTTCCTTGAACGATAGCTCCACAACGAGTAAACACGTTGCTCCACGTGCATGCTGTGTAGGAGTCAAAACCACAGTTTTTAAGCATGTTTTGACGTAAAACTTAGTATGTTTGATAGCCAGAAAAATGCAGTTGTAAACAGCTGGTGTCTTATCCATCATACATCTTTAGTTAGAGATCGACCATGCGTTGGTCATCTCTATTGACATAAGAAAGATTCCAAAACCATTTATATTTTATTTACAACTCTCATATTTATGAATCATGTGAAACTAAATGACACGGAAAGAGGAGTAGGAAGTTAAAGTATTAGTAATGATTAGGAAACCGTCATGGTTCTGAAATGAACAATTAGAGTTGAAAACTTGCACGTGAGTCGAGATTACGTTGCATGCAATGGTACTAGTATCGTTTTACCTTGTAGACCATATGAGTCTAGAATCCTCAAATTTTGGGATAACAAGAAATGGTTTTAGATATTTGAGTATGTTGTGCAATTTTGGAAACTGAGTAAACAAATATGAAACCACTTAGGAGTGGACGTTTATAAACAATGTTTTTACATGAAAATGGGTTTTGAAACTATGACTCGGGATTAGAGTAAATGTTGCGCCATGCACTATTACAGGAGGAAATCCTACACCCTTGAGGTCATCAAGGTCGTCAATTATTTCAAATTATACAAATAGGAAACTGTAGGATTTCGACCAGTTCAAGTCGAGTAGGGTGGGTGAACCAAGTTCATGCGTTCTTAGAACGCTAACTAAAAACAAATTCTTTGGCCAAGGTGGTGTACTATCCTCAAGTGCATCGAACGTTCACCGTAACTGGATGGCGTTTCTTGTGGAGTGTCGTGCATGAATAGAGGGTATCTAGGGATCTGTACGATAACAAGACATGTAGGTTACAACACCAGAGCTTAGATGGCAAACACCGATGGTTATCCGAAGTCTATCCTCTTGAGTAGGGTAGGACCACTTCCGGTTAGGAATGAGTGCGGGAGACCGACAGTCTGTGGTTGGAGGTTAAGCTCCTTGAAGATACTTTCTCTTCCAAATACTGAGGAATGCCGAGTCTTGAATGTGATGGGTCAACAATCGAGATGCATGTTAATGGTATGTTTCCAATATTTGTTGTTTCAAGAAAATTTCAATTGTTAGAAAACAAAGTGTTTAATGTATATCATTTCTTCATTTTTATGAAAATGAGATCATGTTTATGATAAAAAGAAAAATGCTGTACTGGATTATAGATAAGTTTATTTTATATTTGATTACTTTGTAAAAAAAAAAAATTTACCGTTGTGAAAACTTAGTTTTTCTCGTCATTACGGATTTGGTTGTTACATATGGTATCAAAGCTAACCAGGTTTAGCACTAGGGCTGATGAGTCCACTAACCTGATTAGGAAATCATCATTATGCGGGTAGCTAATGATTTGGTTTATTGTGCCAGGATGGTATACACCAAGAAAACCGCAAGAAAATCCTTCGCGGGTAAGAAGCGTTATCTGCAAGCTAAGTAGAAACGACTTGCGATGATCAAGACCATAGAGAAAACCAATGACGAAAACAACATTTGGCTTGATGTGGAAACCTTAGCCAATGCAATGTCATGACTTAAGCGAGTGAGGAGAGAACTCCTAGAGGGAGCAGCGATGGCATCTCGAATCATGACCAACCGCTGCTCCTGGATTGTAACTGATAGTGTACCTGTTAGTGTACCTAAGAGTGTACCTAGTACTATACCCATGATCACTAGAGATCCACGTGTAGTACCTAGAGCTGAGATTATTGAGTTATCTTCTGATAGTGAGTCTGAGGGGTATACACCTCATGATTATGTGTCAGATAATGAATCCGAAGGTTACACTCCACTAGATAACACTAAGTAGAAACATGAGATTTGTCTATCTCTAATGATGTTGAAACAATTTTGCAAAATGAATAAAGACAAAATTTTGGTTTGAAAACAATTATGATTATGATCAATTGTTGTGTTCTTTTATGATATTTAATATAATAAGCATAAAACTGATTAGTATATGTTTAAACAGGTGTGAAACTAAACTAGCATGGACCAATCAGGATTTAACGAGGGGGAGGATCGGGAAGGTCATAACTCTTGGGAAAACTCCACTGACAAGTTGGATAGGATTCTAAACATGCTCACTGAAACCAAGGAAAGGTTGAACAAACTAGAGAAGAAAATAGATGAAACTGGCAATACAGAGGATGGAAACGAGAACTCACATTATACAAGCAAGAGTAAACATTGGGATAATGGTATGTCAAGTGAACATCCTGACGACAGTGAAGCCCAAAGAAAAACCAAGGATAAACTTGCATTAGAGTTATCCAAGGATATGAAGAAGGTTAACCCTCCAAAGTTTGATGGAACAAAAACTGGAGATGCAGCAGAGGCATGGTTAACGGAGATGGAGAAATACTTTGAGATCAAAAATTACTCTGAGGTTACTAAAGCCGTGTGGGGAGCCTATCAGCTGTCTGGGGAAGCATCCACTTGGTGGATGAATAAGAAAATGGAGTTGGAATTAAGTCCCTTGAAGGTGACATGGGATGAGTTCGTGGAACTATTCTGAAAACGATGGTTACCTCAGTTATACTTTGATCAGAAGTTAACAGATTTCCAAAACCTTAGGCAAGGTGAACTATTTGTGGTCGAGTATGTAGAAAAATTCACTAGACTATTGAAGTATGTCCCTCAATACCAAAAGGATGAAAGGTTCCGAATCAGAAAGTTCATCATGGGACTCAATCCTCAGATCAGCGGTGAGGTGGAGGTGCATGGTCCAAGCACAATGGATCAAGTTTATGAAAAGGCAATTAAACAGGAGCAGAAGATCAAATCTATCTCTGCTTATCGTGACAAGAAATGCAAGAAGTTTGATAAGAACTACAATGATCAGTCTTATAAAAGGAAAAATGAGAAGAGATATGGAAACAGGAGGTTTGATAAGGGAAATCGAAAGAATCAAGGAGGATTTGGTAATGAGTGAAGAGGTGAAGATTTTAAGAGAAATGCAAATTTTAAGAAGAATGGTGATTCTACAAGTAGGCCATCTGAGAAGCCAGGACCTATAGGAGGATATTTTTCTTGTGGAGATCATTATGCCAACCGTTGCCCCAACAAGAAGCCGAATGGGAGGCCCAGGAACACGGAGCTTCCTTCACAACAGGAAGCCTTTCAGCAAAGGATTCATGCCGGTCTTGACAATCGGCAAATGGAGTATCAGATCACTCCTATTGAGATGATAGGTACCTTATTTGGAGTTCCTGTTTCTATTCTATTTGATACTGGTGCAACAGAAAATTTTGTGTCACCTAGAATCTTAAATAAATTTTCTAGAAAAGCTGGTTTTATGTCAAAACCTTGGACAGTAGAGTATGCAAATAATTCAAAGGCTCAGGTAGAGCAATGTTTGTTCAAAGCTAGGATTGATGTTTCTAACTTCACCACTGAGGCAAACTTATACGTAGCGCCTTTAGGGTCCTACGATGTCATCCTAGGAATGAATTGGTTGTGGAAACATCAAGCCAAAGTAGATTGCTATCATAAAACCATTGAGTGTCTGGATGAGACGGGCAAAACAGTTAATCTCCAAGGAATACAGAGGGAAATAAAGGTTAGATCCATTTCATCAAAACAACTAAAGCGGGCCAGGTGAAAGGGATGTCAACTTTTTGTAGTCAAGATGGACCTAGTAGAGGAAACCTCGGAGAAACAATCATTTGAGGAAAGATATGCATATCTGTGCAACTTCAGGGATGTATTTCCTGAGGAGTTACCAGGCTTGCCTCCGAAGAGAGCATTTGACTTCGACATAGATATTAAACCAGGATCGGAGCCAATCTCTAAAGCTCCGTATCATATGACTACCACAGAACTTATGGAATTAAAAGCTCAGTTGCAGGAGCTTTTGTCTAAGAATTTGATTAGGCCAAGTGTATCACCATGGGGAGCCCCGGTTATCTTTGTCAAAAAGAAAGATGGAACTCTAAGACTCTGTATAGACTATAGGATGCTTAACAAGGCGACTATAAAGAACAAGTATCCCTTGCCACAAATTGATGATCTTTTTGACCAAATGCGTGGCGCATCAGTTTTTTCCAAGATAGATCTGAGATCTGGATACCATCAGTTAAGGTTGAAAGACGAAGACATTCCCAAGACAGCATTTAGAACGAGGTATGGTCATTATGAGTTCATGGTGTTGCCGTTTGGATTGACCAACGCACCTGCTGCCTTCATGAATCTTATGAATAGTGTTTTCAGAGATTGTCTTGATAAGCTTGTGTTAGTTTTCATTGATGACATTCTGATCTATTCCAAAAATGAAGAGAAGCATGCACGACATCTTCAAATAGTCTTGCAACGATTAAGGCAACACAAATTGTATGCAAAACTCTCAAAGTGCACCTTCTTTCAGAAAGAAGTACAGTATTTAGGGCACATAATATCAGCTGATCTGGCCAAAATAAAAGCTATTATGGAATGGCCTGAACCTACCAATGTGTCAGAGGTACGAAGTTTCATGGGATTGGCAGGGTATTACAGGAAATTTGTGTTGAATTTCTCAAGCATAGCTAGCCCCATTACCTCCTTGCAGAGAAAAGGAAAAAGGTTTGTTTGGACGGATGAATGTCAAAAGGCTTTTGACTTGTTAAAAGAAAACTTAACAACTGCTCCAATCCTGAAAGTTCCTGATCCTGAGGGAGAGTTTGAGGTTATCACTGATGCCTTGGGGGAAGGATTGGGAGGTGTACTTATGCAAGATGGCAGGGTAGTAGCCTATGAGTCAAGGAAGCTAAAAAACTATGAGCAGAACTATGCTCCTCATGACCTAGAGATGGCAACGGTGGTTCACGCCCTTCAGATGTGGCGACATTATTTATTGGGAAGGACTTTTATTCTAAAATCTGATCATCAAAGCCTTCGTTACATATTCACACAACCAAATCTCAATGCAAGGCAAAGGAGATGGTTGGAATTAATATCAGATTATGACTTTGAAATTTCTTATATCAAAGGCAAGGAAAACTGAGTAGCAGATGCCTTAAGTAGAAGAAGGCACATAGCCTCTATAATTTCCATACATGCTAACTTTAAAGACTTAGTATTGCAAAACTTATCTGGAGATGAGTATTATGAGCATGTGAAACAGGCTCTGCACCTAAACCCTAAGGACCCAAGATATGACAGATTCAGTTTTGAATCCAATGGATTACTGAGATTCAAGGGAAGAATATATGTTCCTGATTCAATTGAACTTAGAAACCTTGTGTGGAAGGAAGTTCACTGTGCTCCTTACTCTGGACACCCTGGTGTAACAAAACTGTTAGCAGATGTCAAGCCATTATATTTCTGAAAGGGAATGAAAAGTGATGCTGCAAAGTTTGTAGCTAGTTGTTTGGAGTGTCAGAGAGTGAAGGCAGAACACCAACATCCTGCTGGGTTGTTGTACCCACATGATATTCCAGAATGGAAATGGCAAGTTATTAGTATGGATTTTGTCCAGGGGTTGCTAATGTCTAAGAATAGGCATGATGCAATATTGGTTGTTGTGGATAAACTAACCAAGGTCGCACATTTCATACCGGGAAATTTGACAGATGGAGCACATCTTTTGGCTCGAAAATTTGTGCAAGAAATTTTTAGATTGCATGGGGTACCTGAAAAGATAATATCTGATAGAGATGCTCGGATAACTTCACGGTTTTGGCAAACCTTATTTTCTGCATTAGGGACTAAACTGAATGTAAGTACTGCTTATCATCCTGAAACTGATGGACAGATAGAAAGAGTGAATCAGGTATTAGAAGACCTTTTGAGAATGTATTGCATGGATCAGCAATACAGATGGGAGGAATATCTACCTCTTGTCGAATTTGCCTATAACAACTCCTATCATTCTGCCATTAAGATGGCGCCATTTGAAGCATTATATGGAAGGAAATGTAGAACTCCTATAAGCTGGGATAAGCTGGAAGATAGGATAAGCATTGGACTTGAAATGCTTGCTGATATGGAAGAAAAAGTTAAAGTGATTAGGAAGAGGTTGGCAGAAGCCAATGACAGGCAAAAGAGTTATGCAGATCGCAAGCGAGTGCCTAGGCACTTCTCTGTTGGCGAGAAGGTGCCTTTGCGAGTGAAACCCCAAAAGAGTTCTATAAAATTTGGTAAATCTTCGAAATTGGCTCCTCGTTATGTTGGACCTTTCGAAGTTCTTGAGATTATCAATCCGGTTGCCTACAAAGTTGCTCTACCTCCAGCCTTGTCTAAGATGCATAATGTTTTTCATGTTTCATATTTAAAGAAATATTTTGTAGGTAATAACCACATCCTTAACTGGAATTCCTTACAGATGCAAGAACCTAGGGTGGTTGTGATTGAGCCACTCAAGGTGCTCGAAATGCGTAAACTTCGTTTACGTAATTGAGAAGTTTTGCAATGCAAAATACAGTGGGACCAATATGGCGAGGATAGCGCCACTTGGGAAGATTATAAAGATATTTACCAAAGATTTCCAAAACTTTTTAAAGACATTAATGTTGCATTATAAAAAGTTGTTTTAAGTTTAAATTTTGGCTTGATAAACTTAATCATCAGGGATGATGATTTTTAAAGGGGAAGGATATGTTACATCCCTCTTTTTGGAAACAATTATGTTATTTACTTTCTTGCAAATTTCAGTAATTTAAATATGTTGTGAACAACATGGAAACTGACGATTTATCTTACAAAGTGGTTATATGATATTGTGGAATCTAATGATTACAATCAAGGTGATATTGTAGACTAAATGTCCTTATAATAAATGCAATGATGTTTGGATATATTATGCTTTGATTTGAACATAGGTGCTTTGACCACAAAATTGTATGTGAGTCTGTCGTTGCAGGAACAAGTGGACTGTGTTCGACGGGAAGAGAAAGTATCTTCGAGAGAGAGTATAGACTCTGGAAATTAACCATGGGTGTTTGTTAATGAGAACGCCAAACAGGTAGATAAACCTTGGAACCATCAAGTTAGTCTTGTTTGTCGGTTGGGTTAGTTAACTAGATGTCGACGTCAGAGGATAAAGTATAACATCCTAGTCGAAAGTCGTCATGTAGAATCTTGGAGTCGTCGATATTGTCGTAAGTCCATCACAGCAAGTTGACTTATTTAGATGTTTATTATTTTCATTTATAAGTATTTAATGAACCATCTTGTGGTGGAATTGTAAATCTTGTCTCGTAGTCGAAAGATGCGAGAAGTCGGCTTTGTGCGTCTAACAATGTAAGAAACTCGTTTGCGTTACAATCAATCCGTCGAGATTGTCGTAAAACGCGTCAAACTTGTGTTGTGAATTTATTCTTTTCTTGTAGATCGACGAATGTCGATTTGAAGCCATAGCGTGAAATAATTTATTATGGACATCGTTTAGCGTGAGTCTTTTCTTCTAGCTTTGACCGCGATTTGTTGTCAATCTAACCTTGAGTTTTCTTAATAAGATGGTCTTTGTCTCTTTTTCCTTTCCGACCAAAACGATGCTCTAATCATTTCCTAACCATCGCCATGTTGAGCTTTAACTCCTCAATTCAATCTTTAAGTTGGTTTTGGATGGTTGATGCCTTTTTGATTGAGTGAGGGCGGAGTTGTTGTGTTCTTTAGCAAGCCACATTGCCATAGAAGCCGCCACCTTTTGAATGGTCGCGTTATGTGGAAGTCAGGTAAAAGATTGTATTGTCGACCCAAGTATTTATGATTGTGACAGCTGAGAGTTTGTAGAAAGATTCCTCTTCATCGTGGAGTAAAGGTAGGGAAGTGTTAGCGGTTAAGTTAGGTGTAACTGCAATTTATTGGGATGCCCATCATCAAGATGGGGCAAAGGCATCAGTTTTGTGATGGTGGGGAAACATAAACTAAACCGCAGAAAGATAGGAAGTTTTCCTACACAGGATGATAGTTATGCAGAGTGGTAGTTTCTAATGAGAGGGAAACTTTAATGTAAGATTCCTTCGCGAGGTGAGGAGAAGGGAGTTCTAGTTAGAGGCCGTCGTGGCATTGTGATAGAGGGAGATATCGACGGAGAGGGCAGAGGCTGCGAAGTAAGAAGAAATAAACGGCAGTTGTTTGTTGGAGGCCTTGGTGAGTGAGGGAGGAAGTAGTTAGAGGGAATAATGAGCAAGTAAGGGAGATACTCTCGTCGAGTAGGAAGATAGCGGAGGCAACGAGAGGTGGCTGTCGTGGGGAGAAGAGAAGTAATTGGGAAGGAAGATATGGTCTGACAGTTTTAGAAGCTGGGAGATTAGAGTAAAGGCGACAGTGGGGAGGATAGTTTTGTGGAATGGGTCGCTGTGTTTAAAGAGAGTACTCGTTTCTTTTTGAGGGGCTTCTGAGTAGAAAATGACAGAGAGAGATATCTATGGGAACATCAGAGTATTGAACAACTTCTAAGTAGTGATCAGTTTTCTGAGGAGGATCGACTTCTGAGGAGTTAGGAGTTAATTTGTAGGGACTGTCATGGGTTTTAGAAAGAGAGAAATGGCAGTAAGGTATAGGTGGAAGCTTCTGTCAAGTTACCAGCCAGAGAGGAGGACGACTAGCCAAGAGGAGAAGTAGAATTTGCCACAGCAACCTCCATCTTCGTCCACAGGTTCATTTCCTTTGTTTTCTTCTCACAGTTTAGACCCGTAAGTAAATAAGTCTCATGTTTGCGAAAGATAAATACGTCTAAAATGAGAAGAAATGAATAACAACATAAACCTAGTATGATATCTGTGTGCGGTCAATCCATGAAATAGCATCATTGCTGTGTTTGTGATTTAAAAACTCAGAAATAGAAGTATTGCTGTCTCATTGTGGTGTTTGTGATTTAAAAACTCAGAAATAGAAGTATTGCTATCTTCTAGAATTCGTGAACTCAGAAACTGTAGCATTTCTTGTCATGAATGACACAGTATAATAAAAGAACGCAGTTCTCTAACGTATATATACATTTAGGAACGAACTCATCATGATGCAAGATGTAATTTACCTTCCTTGAGTGATAGCTCCATAGCGAGTAAACACGTTGCTCCACGTGCATGCTATGTAGGAGTCAAAACCACAGTTTTTAAGCATGTTTTGACGTAAAACTTAGTATGTTTGATAACCAAAAAAATGCAGTTGTAAACAGCTGATGTCTTATCCATCATACATCTTTAGTTAGAGATCGACCATGCGTTGGTCATCTCTATTGACATAAGAAAGATTCCAAAACCATCTATATTTTATTTACGACTCTCATCTTTATGAATCATGTGAAACTAAATGACACGGAAAGAGGAGTAGGAAGTTAAAGTATTAGTAATGATTAGGAAACCGTCATGGTTCTGAAATGAACAATTAGAGTTGAAAACCTGCACGTGAGTCGAGATTACGTTGCATGCGATGGTACTAGTATCATTTTACCTTGTAGACCATATGAGTCTAGAATCCTCAAATTTCGGGATAACGGGAAATGGTTTTAGATATTTGAGTATGTTGTGCAATTTTGGAAACTGAGTAAACAAATATGAAACCACTTAGGAGTGGACGTTTATAAACAATGTTTTTACATGAAAATGGGTTTTGAAACTATGACTCGGGATTAGAGTAAATGTTGCACCATGCGCTATTATAGGAGGAAATCCTAAACCCTTGAGGTCATCAAGGTCGTCAATTATTTCAAATTATACAAATAGGAAACTGTAGGATTTCAACCAGTTCAAGTCGAGTAGGGTGGGTGAACCAAGTTCATGCATTCTTAGAACGCTAACTAAAAACAAATCCTTTGGCCAAGGTGGTGTACTATCCTCAAGTGCATCGAACGTTCACCGTAACTGGATGGCGTTTCTTGTGGAGTGTCGTGCATGAATAGAGGGTATCTAGGGATCTGCATGATAACAAGACACGTAGGTTACAACACTAGAGCTCAGATGGCAAACACCGATGGTTATCCTAAGTCTATCCTCTTGAGTAGGGTAGGGCCACTTCCGGTTAGGAAGGAGTGCGGGAGACCGACGGTCTGTGGTTGGAGGTTAAGCTCCTTGAAGATACTTTCTCTTCCAAATACTGAGGAATGTCGAGTCTTGAATGTGATGGGTCGACAATCGAGATGCATGTTAATGGTATGTTTCCAATATTTGTTGTTTCAAGAAAATTTCAATTGTTAGAAAACAAAGTGTTTAATGTATATCATTTCTTCAGTTTTATGAAAATGAGATCATGTTTATGATAAAAAGAAAAATGTTGTACTGGATTATAGATAAGTTTATTTTATATTTGATTACTTTGTAAAAAAAAAAATTTACCGTTGTGAAAACCTAGTTTTTCTCGTCATTACGGATTTGGTTGTTACACTCAACCTCCAAACAGTAAATCCAAATAATGTAGTGCGGTAAAAAGTGGTGGCTTTTACTTTCTCCTTTTGACAACTCTAATAAGCAACATGATATGTCTTTACTTTACTGACTCTAGAGAACCTCTGTAGTACATCTTATCATTTGAAACTTGAATATATCATTCCTCACACCTGTAT
Organism: Cunninghamia lanceolata; assembly: GCA_027924645.1. Lineage (NCBI taxonomy): Eukaryota > Viridiplantae > Streptophyta > Pinopsida > Cupressales > Cupressaceae > Cunninghamia > Cunninghamia lanceolata. The sequence continues at coordinate 6,133,482 of BSBN01000054.1, forward strand.
CTGACTATTCTTCAAGTCGTGCTGGCAAGCTCACATCTTCAAATGCAGAGAAATGCAGAGCATTTCTCAGACTCTTTTTGACTGTAACAACATAGAACCACTGTCTTTACTCTGCAAGCTCTAGAATCTTTTGTGGTGACTTTCATGCTCTAAAATTAGGAACATACATTCTTCACATCAGTCTCTGTTTAACTCCCAAATCACAAGGCCATACCTTCAAATGTGGAGGAATATAGAGCAATCTTTTGAGCTTCTTCAGTGCAACTTCCAGTACCTTAGATTGTCTGAAACCTTTTACACTTTCTTTCATATATTAAGCAATGCATTTCATCAGGAAACAATGAATACAACATTCACCACATTAGAGACTACAATCACAACTCTTTTCATCAAAAACAAAAGTCTTCAAGTTAGCACATCCTTTATCCATGAACTTTAGAAGATAAGGTAAAACTATATACAGATGATACTGATCATATAGTATGCACAACACATGACTTCCATCACCTTACTCTTCACATCACAGCTTCTCTGATCATCACTCCTTTGTCTACTTCTTTGAGCTACTCCTTTGATCACTTGCTCTCTTGACATCACTGAACACCACTCTGCAACAATCTCCCTTTAGGCATCTCTGTTGACATCATTGATCAACACTTCATACCACTGTTGACATCAATGACAACACATGTGCAATAACAAGTGCATGTTTAAACATCACTTGAGTAAGGGGAAACAAATTATAGGTGCTTCTCCTAAAATTAAAAATACCACCTCCTTTATTCTAATGAATTATATTTGTGGATCATACCATGCATCTAATAGTTTTTTACATTCTAGACCTAGTAAGAAAACAAGCTTTTAGATAGTGGTGACAGGAAGCACAAGATCTCAAAACCTAGGAAACGTACCATGAAGCACTCATATTACATATTTCTTTCACAATTGATTTAATGGGTTTTTGATATTAGCTTTCATTGCTTGTTACTTAGCCTTTTGTATAGTATATATTTTTGTTTTTTCTTTATTAAGAGATATAATAGGAACCTTTATGAATGATCAAATGGATCAATGATAAAAGGTATTTTTTCATTTTAAAAAAAAGGTGACTATTTAGCACTTTTACACATGAATGAAATGATTAGGGGTTCATGCTAAGCTCAAAAAGGTGACTATTTAACACTTTTACACATGAATGAAGTGCTAAGCTCTTCTTATTAAAAGCATTGAAACTTAAGCTCAAACATTTTAAATTTATCACTAAAAAAAGTTAAGCTCAAACCTTTTAAATTTATCACTAAAAAAAGTTAAGCTCAAACCTTTTAAATTTATCACTAAAAAAGAAACTATCTTGAAATTTTAATAGAAATCTAGTAGATGCTCTGTTAACTTATTATACTAGACTTTATCTTGAATCTCAATATTATTTATGATTATTTATAAATAAATAATAATTTCAAACATCAATTTCTGTCGACTTGTATCTTTCCCCACCTTCCCCACCTGATCTGCAATTGTGCCTATTCCCAACCGCCACGCCCATCCCCCAGCCTGTCTGCCCTCGCCCTCCCCCCAAAAAAATAGAGTTTGCCGAATCAGATATTCCATAATAACCACGTTGAATTGCTGGTATAATTGAACGTGCAATCCACATTTATCAAATGACTCTGAAAGAAATGCCAAGAAATCCCAGTACTTCACATAAGATTAAACCTTTGTGATAAGGTAGAATACATCAGATTTTTTGTGGGCTACAAATGTAAAAGCCGAGAAGTTTCTACGAGATTTTATCCGACCTCTATCAGGCCAAATTACCTGTGTTATGATCCCCAAATTTGGTGGGTCCATGCGACTCCATTGTAGCAGATCTAGGCTAAAGTTTGATGTTTACAACTGTGATGCAGACGTCTATGAAACCCACCTCGTGACTGAAGAGGCCATTGTACAACAGTTACTCTCGTACTTTGCCCATCATTTTCCCATGATTCTCAAAAATTCTAACACTGCTTATACAGATCTTGAACTCAAATATCTGAATTCCCATTCTATCAATGTCATTAAATGTCTCATCTTATTAAATCTTATCAGCCGAAAGTAAACAGTCCCTCCGTTCTGTTATAAGTGGGGCCTTCTAAGTTTTCATTAACGTGTCAATCGTTTAAGCTCTTTCAATCTTATCATTTTCATACCAGCAACTACAATAATTGTCCCGCCTGGCAGGTCCTGTGAACAACATCTGTCGTATCAGCTGGTCCCTAGAGCCACTGCAAAATCTGGGTGGATACCATTAAACTTAGCACGGGTCGCTTCGATGTATTTAACGTCGTAGAAATAATCAGATTGACATGGGCTCCAAATATCTTATTGAAAAGTATTGTCACTGACAGTTTGTTGCATTATATATTAATGAGAGACTGTTAAGAAAATAAAATACTACCCAAGTTGTTATGTTGATTTTCATTTTTAGCAAGCGTTTGCCTTTCAGTAGGTGAAGGTACGTGTGTAGTATTCACAAAGGAAAACATCTTCTTTATCATCTGTCTCTGTAAAGAATTGTACACCTGAAATTTTTAATTAGAAAATCGTACCACTACTAAATATAATTATTCATAATAATAGTGTTTCAATGCATTATGATATTTAGCGTAGAATCTTTCTCTGTTTCTTCCAGCACTATTAATGATAACCATGCTATCACAATAAATAAACAATAACTATTCTTTGAAAAATTCTGTACGATGCACAGAGTGAAACAGTACCGAATGAGATGCGTAACACAAATGTTTCTGGTCGTAGCCGTTCGCCATCTGGCAAAGTGAATGGGGAGCCACGCATGAGAGAATGTATTTTTCTTTTTTCAAATTAGACAAATGAGAAATAAAAGGATTAGGGAGAGGACCCAGTAGATAATCATGTCCCAATAGTCGCTATGGTGTCGCGCACCTACACCCCTAAGTTAAGTATATTAAAAGAACTAGTAGTTGAGAAATAGTATACTAGTTAAAATTTAATAAGGAACCAATGAATGTGCATATATTCATGTTTAATACACTTCACAAGTTACATCAAAGAAACAACCAATCAAATGGTGACACATAAGGGGATCGGTAATACATGTCTTGGTGCACATGTTTTGGTCTATCTTTTTTTTGTGGTGTTTCTTGATAGCTCAACGAAGATGTAGTTGATTAGGCTACATTGTTGATACCTAGAACCCTAAACAATAGCTTTAAGCTCTTAACTCAAATACAAAGATATGTTGAATTTTTCATGAAAATTTGATGTATTGTTTAGGAGCTTGATGTAGGCAAAGTTAGGGTGTGTAGGTATTGGGTCCTCTCCCTTACCCTAATACCATGAGACTTGATAAAAGAATAAGCCATTATCGTTGGTGGGTAATAATACATATAGTGGAGGGTAATTTGAACTTCAATGTTTTGACACGATCTTTAAAAAATAGGTTTAATATATGTTCCTTTCCTTGACCTTGTACCTTGTGTGTTGGGGTATGTTATACTTATACTTATTGAATTTAGGAGTTTATTCAATTCAATATTCAACTTAGTCTTGATTATTAGGTACTTTACATATAAAATTAGATGTGACATTATGTGATGATTTATTGAGATCCAATTTTATAGTTTCAAGTTTATTTTCATCAAACACATATTCTAAGAGTAGTGGTTCACAAGAATCTATCTCTCATGACTAGATGGATGGTCCACTTAACACTCATTATATCTAGTTGATATTTATAGAGATGAAGCAAGAAAACTTTGCATAAGGTCACCCATCCAAGTACTAAACTATGGTAGTTTACTTGATTTAATAGTCAAGATTTGTATATTTTAAAACATGTAACATGCATCTTAGGGATTTGAACACAAGCCTCCATTATATAAGACTTGAAGATTTACCATTAAACTCGTCCCATTTAACATTTTTGCATGTATTAAACTGTATAAATTGAATAAAAATAAACCAAACATTGGGTGATGACTATGGTCCCAACTATTGAGCAAAAACGTTTAGCCCATTTTACGCATTTGCCAAATAATTGCCTAATAAGTAAAAAATTCATCCTATTTTTATTAGATTATAATAGAAAAAGACCATGTTGTTTGTTTAGGGTCTAATAAGTATGGCTATACTACTTTTAAATGATATACATAAAATTATAACAAATAAGATTATTTTATGATTAAATTATTATTTTCATTTGACTTATTTAATAAGGAAAAAATACATTTCAAATCAATTTACTTTAGTATATCTTAAATGCACTAAAAGAAAGGTGGTTCTAAACTAGTGAATATCATTAGATGTAATCTATATAATCCTACATGTCACCTTTTAATTAATAGCTCTTGTCTATTATTATTAAGTTTAAGTTGTGCTTTAATATAAGGATTCTACAATTTATCTAGTCACTCTTGTAAGGTAGAAAGTTGTATACTCTACAACTCCCAGCTTATGTTTTACACTCATTTTAGTGTCCATTATCCTAGTATATGTTTAGACCACTTTTGCATGTTTTTATCTAGGTTTTTAGTGATCACATAAGGTCAATGTTAGTACCTTGAGCCTTAGAAAATTATCTTTAACTATCCCCTAAAATTTGGAAGATACAACATGAAGGGAACCTATTGAGTTGCTGCTCATATGGACCAGCTAGGACTCAAACCTAAGACCTTCCATTTGCTACTAGAGTGCTCTACCAACTAAGCTACTAGCCCCTTGTGGCTAGTCCATCATCGGTCTAGGTGTGGCTTACTTCCAAAACCCCCCTTAAGCCACACCACAGGTGCTTGGGGCACCTCGCACTTATACCAATTGTTGAGCTACTGCTCATATGGACTAGCTAGGACTCGAACCTAGGACCTTCCATTTACTACTAGAATGCTCTACCAACTGAGCTACTAGCCCCTTGTGGCCAGTCCATCATCAATCCATATGTGGCTTACTTCCAACAAAATCTAGAACCCACAACACGTTATAGCTTTGTCCCTAGTTGTCACCTTGTGCTAGGGCCCTTATCTCTCCTAATGACCCTAAACTTTTCTCATTTGTTTTGTAACATATTCTTTACTACATTTTCACTTGCAATGAACCCTAAAACATGGTAAAAGACTATATTTACTCCATTTCCCCTCCATTCACTAATGAATATCATCTCACTCTCAAAATAAATAATTTAGTCACCCCAACACATAGGTGATCTATAAGGAAGCTATTCGAAAGTAGAAATAACAAAACATGAAACCTCCCTTGAACATTGAAGATTAGATTTTCTATAGTTTGTCCTTCCCTTTCCATTCCCCATATCTATTCTCATTGTATACTTCACTTAGTGAAGTCATTAGAGACCCTCTTCCATATCCATAGCCATCAAAAGTTTGCCTACACCCTCTATAGCCTTTACCCTCTTGAATAACCATTGTATGAATCTTACTACCACCACACTTGGGACATCATTGTTTGGATGTGAAGTCTGACTATTCATTTCATCTCCACTGCTTTGTCTCTCCGTCTTCCTTGAAGACTTTATGTATTTGGGTGAAAATCTGTATGTATCTAGCTACGATCAATGATAAAATTAATGTCTTGATTTACCGTGGATGTAGCTGTTGTGTGGTTGCACAACACGCCCCATTTTTCCTTAGCAAAATAGGGACCCAACTTTTCTAGCTTTTTCCCTACTTTTTTTTGCTTTTGACGATATGGTAAAAGTTAAGTACCAGATGCAGTGATAGGATATCACCCTGTGTATGCATAGGTCTCATCAGAGGCAAGTTAAGTGCCAAAGTCAGATTCTGTTGTCATGAACCACACCAAGTGAAAGAGTGCAAAATTCTAAGTAGCTTTGCCTTTTCAATCACCTTAAAATTCCTTAAGGATAGAAAGTCATGTTCAGTCAAAGTTTGGTCAAACTAGTCACTCAAGGAGGATCATCACATTTACAAATATTCCTGATGTTCACTGATATCCTGGACATATGTTTTGACACAAGAAAGCCCAATATCTGTATATTCATTAATATACAGACATCAAATTTAAATGCAGGAGACATCTACCGTCAAGAACCCGCAATTGAAAAAGAGAGTCTCACCAACACTACTAGAGAGTAAATGATTTAGTTTCCTTGTATTTAGTAAGGACTGTGGAAGAAGACAGGGCAAAGAGGCTGAGCATGGAAGCTCAGGCCATAATATACAAAGCATGGGGTTTGGTTCATCCAATTCCCCACATTCACATATATAAGAATAGAAGGTTTCACTGGGCATCCTCTCATGTTGCCAAGATACCCAACTGATAAGGTCATACTGATGGAGATGGCTAGGTAGATATTGCCTTCATTTGAGGCCTATGTTGAAAGGGGCAAGATACCTAATGTCCTATTCCCAATCATGATTGGGTAGTATATGTGCCTTGACAAGGAAAGTGCCAAGGAGGCAATAGGGGGATTACAGTTGATGTCTTTGCAACCTTTTTCACTATCCACGCAATATGACCCATATGGTAGGATGCAGACACTATACAAGAAACCAATTCATCAAATGCATCTTGAGAACTATTAGGTTGATTGTGACGATGAAATGGAAGTGAGGAGGAGCTATCAAAGGCTTACTCTGAAACAGATCCGTACATTGGATTGCATACTAGTGCCAATGCAATTACATGAGGATGATGGGAACACCATGTCTCAGGAATATGAGAGAAAGAAAATATACAATGAAACAATATCATTCCCTGATTGGAACTAGCTAGAAGAGACATCATTAGAATAGATAACACAAAAGGTTATACTATTAACCAAAGACTGGGTGGATGCAGAAGTTACAAAATTGAAGAAAAGGGGGTAGCTCTCACCATTGAAAAGAAGAGAAAGAGACAAGAATTGACAGATGAGGAATATGATGATTTCCTCAAAGAAAAGAGGGCATCTAAAGGCAAGAGGCAACAAGAAAAATCTAAGAAGGGAAACCAAGCTATAGGTGTAAGAGTCATTCGTCATCCTCAACCTAAGGAGGATCTGGTCTCAACTTCTAGTGCCACCACATCTCATGCACCTACAGAACAAAAAAAGCCAATTACAAAACCTACTCCTACTTATGAGGTTCAAAAGGAAAGCACACATGATGATGATCTCCTAATAAATAGAAAGAAAAAGAAAACCCAGGAGACACCCCAAAAGAAGCAGGCATCTGCAATGAGGGGGACAGTGGAAAATAACCCCACCATCATACTAAAAGGAAAAGGTGGTGAAGGTATCAAGAGAACTCTATAGCATGAGGTGCCTATTCTTGCCATAGTGCATTTCAAGACTGAACTGGCAGAAGAGTAGAAAAGGAGATACATAATAAAGGAAGTGATCATCCTTTTCCATTGGATAACATAGTGGAGTTATCAGATGATGATGTGGTAAATGAAGTGTCTACCAGTTCTATGGAGACACTAGTAAAGAATACAAATATGACCCCTTGTGGCACCCCCACAATAGAAAAGGAGGTCGAAGAAGAAGAGATAATAGAAGGTAATTTTGAAATTGTAGCACAACAAATTAATTTGGTAGGATTAGTAGATCAAGTTACTAGCCCAACAGTAATAGACTTGGCATATCAGGGTGAGGATGACCAAAATAAGGACAAGGACCTGCCTTAGGAGCAAAAGAAACTAGAAGTCAATGTACACATGGAGGATGAAGAAGCACCTGATCAGAATGATGGTTAGGATAATGAACAAGTACTTGAGAGGGAGCCAGATAAAGTGGAGATAGATAAACTCCAAGATTCCAAAGAGGTAGGTATGCCAAAAGATGGGGAACAGGGCCCTTAGGCAGGTGATGATCAAGAAAAGAAAGAAGATGTGAATGCAGACAATCAGAAAGACCATCAGGATATGCTAGATAAGAGCAATCCAAACCCTCATGTAGATCCACCACCATCACAAGATGGGTAGGATAAGAATGAAAAGGTAACACAAGATGTCCCTGCACATGAGGATGAAAATGATGAGGAAATACTTGATGAACATGAAAAGCAGCAATCACCACCAAGGGTGGAACAAAATACAGAGTCACAAGATGTTCACATTGAACGTATAGGCCAGCAAGGGTCTATAGATGAGGTGCCATATTGGCTGCAACAAGAGGTACAAGCACATCCACCTAGTGTTGCATCAGATTTTGATATTGCTTCATTGTTTTTAGCCAATACAGCCAAGCCAAGGAGAAGGGCTAGGGCCACATCGGCAATAAAGAGAGATCCGACAATAGGTAGGAGGATAGATGAAGTAGCTATACCTGTGGTGGACAAAGATAAAGGTGAGATAAGTGCCAGTGAATTTCAAATAACTACTATTGACTTGGGCTTTGCTACAGAGAAGCAAGAAGGCCAAGAGGCCAAAGATATAATTGATTCTTTACTGAATAGCGTAGAGAAGGAGAAGAGTAAAAATAAGGTGCATAAAGAGCACATTTATCAATTGCATACATTCATAAAGTGGATGATAGACCCCAATAATGTGCCAATTAGCACATCCACCCCACTAACTATCATATCACAGGATGAAATAATAGGAATGGACAACATGAAGCACAAAGCACATATAATGGACAATTGGTTCATTCAATTCATCACAGAGGCAGAGAAGGTGATAAAGACTTCTCTTAATAATTGGAACCTGCTTAGTACATTGAAGAGAAAAGTAGATAAATTGTAGAAGTTAGTTGGGCAGAGGTCAATCAAGATTGAGAAACATCTGACTACCCTATGAGAAATGAAGCGCATAGATGCCAATGTATTGGTTTACAATAGGATATTGAATAACCAGACATCAAAGTTGTTAAGCATATGATATGAAGATACAAAATTTGAGAGTGATATCCTTAGGAAGTGTAATGCAAAACTCAGAGATATCAGTGTTAGATTGCACAAACTTTTATCTGAGGAAGTAGAAATCTTGGAGGCTCTTGAAGAAAAGGTGGAAGGGAAGATTAAAAATCAAGATGCAAACTTTGCATTTAAAGCATTCCAAAACAATTTCAAGCCTGCTATAGATGACCTCAATCATTTATCAGAGGATACGATGAACAAGGCCATGAGGATGAAGGAAAAGGTGGAAAAATATAATGAAATGTTGAATAGTAGAAAGAACAAATGGTCTATATTGCAAACACAGTTAAAGTCACAAGAACATGTAGTCACCAAAGCCAAAGTCCAAGATGGAGAGGAAATTGAAAGGATAGTACAAGCATATGAGCCCATTAGGGGAGTGATAAGTGTGCCTATAGATGGAGATGATTTATCCACTGATGAGGAAAATGAAGAATAAGCATGATGCAATAAGACACAATCATGTGCATGATATGCTAACAGATGGTTTCCAGTTGGCAACTTGTGCCACACATTTACCCGTTGACTTGGTCAAGGAGTAATATGGACCGTTAATCATAATTGATAAATCATGATCCTAGCATCATTTTGTAACCACCTCCTCCTCTTGTTCTATAAAAGGGAGATGGAGTGCATTTTGTAATCATTGGAAATGTAATTGAGATTAGATTGTTGAAGCATCATGACTAATTCTCAAGGCTAATTGTAAATGTACATCTCTTTCGTATACTTAATGAAGAAGAAGCTTTGATTACATACAATCGTAAACTTTGAGTAATCTATGAATGTATTCTTGACTTGTACTTTGATTTGTTACATCCCTTGGAGTGCATTTCATGTTGTGCATGTTGCTTTCATTCTTTTTCCCTCGAAGTTAGCATTAATCATATCTAGCTGTGGAACATCTTGGTGAGAATATGGTTTGATTTCCTTCTCTTCATGACAATATCAAGAATGTATGTGGATCAATAGCTAAAGATTCACTCATTTTAACAAGATTTAGCAAGCATTCATTCCAATTTGTTTGATTTTATTTAAAATCACTATCATAATTGCAAATTCATAGAAAATCTTAAGCAAATACAATAAAATATGCTAATATTTTGTAGGTAATTGAATATTCATAACATATTTGAGCCAAAAAGCATGTTGAAATGATAAATATCATGCAAGTAAACATAAATAATAACAATAATCATGTAAATATCTATTTACAAGCACATCATTTAAGTGAATTTACAGTCCAGAGGTGAAATTTAGATTATGCCAGTTGTTGAACAGAAGAATTTATAAAATTTAGAAAATATCCTCATCATCTGTTTAAAATAGTAAGATTAACCTTGTTTGTTGAAGGATTTACAAAAAGAAGGTAAAAATCAAGACGTCCGGACATCAATTTTTTTTGGAATTAGAAGCATAAGACCCCTTGAATGGAAAATAACAAGGCACATCAAACCAATGAGCAACATCAGTAGAATATGAAGTAATCCACGGAGACTTGGGATCATGAATTCTTTGAATTCATCATATCTTTCAAGATGATAAAGGTTTGATTTGCATTTTTTTATCGATGTTTGTTTATGCCTAACAACATAACCAACATAAATTGGCATTAGAAGGAGGGCCTGTCACTTTCCTAGTTCTTGAATCGGTCACTTAGACATCATCTCTGTGTTTACACAAGGTGATCTTGTCAAATTTCATAAGAATTAGTTATACTTTGGGTGTTTGTGCATAGTTTCACTTGTTTTAGGTTGATTTAAGAATTCTGATCATAAATATCTCAGTCTTGTGCATGAATACTCTGATCTTTGTAGTCAACTATTTAAATTTCTCAATATTAAGTTGAACTATTCAGGTTTTCTTGCAAATGTCTTGTAATATCGCATCCTTGTGATAAGATAATTTGATATTTACAGTCATGAATTCAAATCCGTGTTCTTATTTGCATTTTGTGCAAATATCTGGTTACTATAGATTTTTGATCCTAAATATCCACCCTAGATGATCATATCCCTTGATCTTTGCAAAAATGTAGCCAAAATATTCACATTCTGTCTTAAGTTGTAGAATCTTAGCTCATAGGCCTAACACCAGGTCTAGATCCCTTGGACTCTTTGAAGAATTGCCTATTCATGGACTTGGACCCCGCACAACTGATATTCATGATAGTCCTAAGTCTAGTGCATCAACGTCTTCATCCAGACATATTGTAACACCTTCAGTATCTCCAGCTGTATCTCAGACATGTCCAGGATCCCAAGTTATACCTCAAATACCTCAAACACTAATCATAATGTCTTTCTTTGCAACTTAGTCACCACTTCAGTTTACGGTATACCATCCTTTGCCTAAAAATCTTGACAAAATATGTCCAAAGTATCATCCTTATCAGGATGCAGAAGATCATATTAGAACTTATAAGGAAGCCTACTTTAGAGCAAGAATAGAACATGAGGATGTTGTGTGTAGATTGTTTCCTTACTCCTTAGGAGAAGAAGCTTATAGCTGGTACATCAGTCTTACTGAATCAATCATTTGTACTTGGGATGCCTTAGAGAAAGCCTTCATAGGAAGATTTAAAACACTTGTAGATCCAACCATCACTTATCACATGTTTGCCACAATCAAGAGAGGTGAAGGAGAGATGATCTCTAACTTCAATGCCAAGTTTCAGAAAATGTATTCCAAGCTAGTTGCTCCATACAATGTAGCTGATGAGGTAGCCAGGTCTATATACTATTCAGCTTTAGATCCCTTGACACCCATATTCATCAGAAGAACACATCTAGCTATCACTTCACTAGTAGGTTCTTTTGAAGAAGCCATTAAAGTCAATCAGCAATTAACACCAGGCTTTACACCTAATGCTGGATATCCTGCATATCCTATGCAACCACAAGGTAATGGAGTTATGATACCTCTAGCCATCATGCCTAGTCCCTTGCAGGTACCTCCACTTAGTATTATGCCTCCTCCAAATGGAAATGGCCAGATGATACCGCATCCTAGACAAATGCCTCAGGATGCAGGGCAAAACAATAATGGTAGTTCCTTCTTCAAACCTCACCAAGAAAATGTGGTAGCCAAGGTTCAGGAAGAAAATAGTGACATTAAAGAAATATCCACACAATTAAGGAAGTTGCCCACTGAGATTACACACATGAGAATCCTAGACTTCTATTCTCAACCAAATGAGAATAGAGGATATCCTGATAGAGGATATGGAAACAATAATGATAGATTTGGATATCCCGATAGAGGATATGGAAACAATAATGATAGATCTGGATATCCTGACAAAGGATATAACAATGAAAGGAATTTTAACAACAATACTGCTCCTAGGCCACCTAGAACATGGAACTGTAGGCCAAACAATGGTTCATTACCATCACCATTGAATAATTAGCCTCCTAATGAACCTAAACAAACAACCAGGGTGAACCTAGAAGAAGCTGCACTCACTTATTGGTGTAGGATGCACAATACTAACACACATGCAGAGTTAGATTGTCCCCAATTTAAAATAACAACTAGTATTTTCTAGGTTGAAGTGTCTAATACTGCAGGAGATCCTCCTCATCCTGAAGGGAATGAGATTGTTCCTTTAGGGTATGAGTTTGCCTTGATGTTAGAAAGTTCAACCAGTCATCAACATCATCACATGACTTCCATTGATGAGAATTATACATTAAGATGTGAGGAATCTACCTTAGCATTTGAGCCAAATTATGTGTTTCCCTTTGAGGATGAAAACAAACCAGAACCAGAACACGAAGAGGTTCATGCTTATCAACAACAATATCAGGGTCGACATAATTATAACCTCAAGAGTAACCCTAATAGACCGTCTAGTCCTTTAACCACATTAGTTCCTCCCAACAATTTTAACACTCCACCAGATCCCAAGGCTAGTAATAATCCTGGTCCTCCCAAGGTTAGTACTCAATATTTCACACCCCAAAATATAGTGTCAAAAGCCATCAGTCAATTGCCTGAATCTAACAAATTAGTCACATATCTGGCTAAGGAGATGAAAAAGATTAAAATCAGCTTATCTCTGTCAGAACTTCTTAAAACTCCAGTCACCAAGAAAGCCTTCCTGAAATCCCTAGATGAGTCCACACCAAAGGATGATAATCACAGTCATAATCCCAGTCAAATCCTGACTACAGATCCTATGTCCAAAGAGAACAATGTTAAACATAAAGTGCAGGCTACCATTTAGGCTGCTGAGGCATCACATATGACTCTATATAGAGACAAGACTTAATCACCCCCATTCTTACTCATGCTAAGAATATTTGGAAAGAACTTGCATAATTGCTTAGTGGATTCAGGTGCATCAACAAATGTGATGCCACTGTCCATTTGCAATACACTAGGATTACATCTAGCCAAGTCTCTTAAGAAAGTAACACAACTAGATAAAACTGAAGTAAGTGTGGTAGGGGAATTGACACATATCCACATGCAATTAGCATTAGGCCCTAGGGTCTAGTATTACATTAACATCCAAGTGGTGGATATCCTTGATACGTATGGGATGCTTCTCAATAGAGATTGGTCAAAAACACTCAATGGTTACATGTCCATTGATTTCAGTCATATGTGGTTACCTTGGAAGGGGATTCCTAACCAAATAAGGATAGAGACTGAACCTAGGATGAAACATATGATCACTGAATATAACAATACCAATGAAATATTATATGTGGATGTTAAACCAGGGGTATCTTCTATAAGACCTCAAATGGTCCAGATAGAGGAAGTCTTAATGTATAACATGTGTATACATAGAAATGTTGATCAAGACAATAGGATGATCATAGAATCTGATCACAGTTCACCTAAAGATGATGAAACAGATCACTTTAAATACATTGAACAATATCTATCCAGAGAGATGCAACTTTGCTAGATATTAGGTATATACACAGAGGATATCCTGATTGATGGCTGGTGCAGGTTGCATGACGAAGCACATTCAGAGAAAGGTTGTGATGCATACTTAGACATGGTTGAATTGGAAAGAACTTATAGCAAGATAGAGTCATCTTCAACCAAGGTAAGTATAATATCTAGTTATGATGATACTAACTCTAATTTGTCATTTTCAAATATAGAACCTGAAGAAAATGCACATCAGGGTGAGGCTTACATGCACAATCCAGAAGAGATCTTGATGTATGATGGAAATACTCATGGAAAAGAAAGTGATATCACCCTAGGGACTAACTGCTTAATCGAATTAGATTATGAATTGTCAGATGAAGATAAGGGAAGTAACCTGACAAAGTTTGAAGAATTCCTATCCAAGTAAATTCAAAGACTCACATTGCAGGAAGTTTCTCCACACCATGATTTAATTAAAGGTTGGTGCAGACTTCATGAGGAAGCACATTCAGAAACCACATGTCCCTTATGCCTACATGTATTGAATAAGGAAGAACAACTATATCCAAGGAACAAGTTATTTGATATCAGAGACATGTCTAAAGACTAGAAGAATGAAGTCAAAGTACATTTGGATAGTAACATTGATGATACTATAGAAATGAAAAGAAAAGATGTATCATGTTCACATCAGCCACCAGAAATGACAAAGAGCGGGCTTGAGAAGCTGAAGTGGATATCAAGTGGTGTAGCTGCTAGAGCCAAAAAGAAAAGAGAAGGTCCTGATAAGCCATTAACAAAAGATAAGCCCTGGATCCTTAGGTTTGATGGTCATAAATCTAAACAAGGAGCTGGGGTAAGTATAGACCTTATTGACCCAGCACGAAGGTCCTTTTTGGTAGCATACTGATTGCAGTTCCTATGCACTAATAATGTGATAGAATATGAAGCGATAATGCATGGATTGTTGTTTCCTATTAAGAAGAAAGTTAAGGTTCTGTATGTCTATGGAGACTCAGAATTGGTGGTAAGACAAGTGAGAAGTATCTATGCTTGTAATTACAAGAAGGTGTCCAACTATAGGCATAGAGTTTGGGCCCTGATTGAAGAATTTGATGCATTTAACATCACACATGTTCCTAGAGAACAAAATCATAGAGCAGATGCCTTGGCACAAGCTGCCAATACATTGGAGCCTTTTTCCATTTCTAGATTAAAGAGATTTTTAGTTGAGCTGATATCAGTACCTTCCATACCTAACAATGTTACTAATCTTCAAGTGTTTTATGATGATCAACATATCCTAGATTTCATAGCAAACAGGGACATATTTGATGCACAAATCCTAGATGAAAAGAACTTGGAAGATCATGTATGGGAAGAGGAGGAAATTATGGACTTGCCTAGCAATAGGATTCGTAAAGGTATGATAGAACTAGAAAAGGCATTTGATTTGCATAACATGATGAAACAAAAGGATCTCCCCAAGACAGATGGAGGTGAATATTCACTAGTTAACATAGGACAAAATGAAGACATAAGGAATGTCTTGGTTGGCAAGGTTTGTTCTGAAGAAGAACAGGCAGGGATAACTCAAGCATTGAAAGATCATATTCATGTTATTACCTAGGCTTATGATGAGCTAAAGACATATGACACATCAATTATCTCTCACACTATTCCACTAAAGCCAGATGCCAAGCCTTTCAGGCAAAAATAAAGGCTTGTTAATGCACTACTGGAGCCTATAATTTTTGAAGAAGTTAAGAAATTGCTAAACACCAGGATGATATTCTTCCTCAGGCACTCAACATGGGTAGCTAATATGGTACTAGTAAGAAAAAGGAATGGTGACATACGCCTATGCGCAGACTTTAGGAACCTAAATAGGGCTTCAGAAAAGGATAACTATCCTTTACCCTCATTGGATGAAGTTTTACAAATAGTGAATGGAGCACAAATGATGTCCTTCCTGGATGGTTTCTCAGGATACAACCAAGTAATGGTGCATAAAGTGGATAGATTAAAAAGACCATTCACCACCAAGTGGGGTATATTTGCTTATAGACGCATGCCTTTTGTCTTGATCAATGCTGGTGCCACATTCCAGCGTACAATGGACATAACATTTAGAGGCGTGGATGGCAAATGCATAGTCATATACATGGATGACCTAACTATCTTCTCAAAGAAGAGGGGTGATCATATAGAAGACCTTAGAAAGGTGCTCAAGAAATATGAGCAATATGGTATCTCATTAAACCCAAAGAAATGCATATTTGGAGTAACCACAGGTAAGTTACTTGGTCACCTAATATCAAAAAGTGGGATCACCATTGACCCTACTAGGGTAGAATCCATCATGAAGTTACAACTTCCTAGGAGTAAGAAAGAACTCAAATCTTAGTTTGGAAAAATTAACTTTGTAAGAAAGTTCATCACAGGGTTTGCAAAGATTGTTAGGCCACTCAATGCAATGCTTAAAAAAGATGCCAAGATCAATTGGACACCTGAAGCAAAGGCTACATTTGAGGACATCAAGAAAGCCATATTAGATGCACTTGTTTTGATTAGCCAGGATTACACAAAAGAATGTTATATTTATTCATTTTCTTCATAGCATACATGTGCAGCATTCCTCACCCAGAGAAATGAAGACAAGGATGAACACCCCATAGCTTTCATGAGTTCTCCATTCAGAGATATAGAGCTTAAATATATAGATGTTGAGAGACAAGCTCTTGCTTTGGTCAGAGAAGTAAAGAAATTTAGACACTACATCTTGAGAAGCAAGATAATCACTGTTGTACCTGATGCAACAGTTAAAATGCTCTTAATGTAGAGTGAACTTAGAGAGAAAAGAGCCAAATGGATAACAATCCTCCAAGAATATGACATGGATATAACACCCATGAAACTGGTCAGAGGTCAACCCCTAAGCCAGATGATTTCTGAGATTGATCCTAATACAATCAATCAACAATATGTTGTGAACACAAAAGAAAATAAAGAATGGTACTCAAAAATCAAACATATCCTAATCACTGAGAGATGCCCACAAAAGATGGAAGCTTCTCAGAGGAGATCTTTGAAGATAAGATCACAAAAATACATGATCAAAGGAGGAATCCTCTTCAAGAAGAATTATGAAGGAATATACCTTAGATGTTTGGATAGGCCAGAGGCAGATAAAGTCCTCATAGAGTTACATGACAAATTTGGAACAACACATGGCTCTCATTCAGCCACTACACATGCTATCCTTAGAGCAAGATACTACTGGCCAACAATTTTTTAAAGATACTGCTGAGCATATCAAATGTTGTTATACTTGTCAGGTTGCTGCCAACAAGGAGAGATATGTTGCTCAACCCTTACAACCAGTTATGGAGATGGGCCCATTTGCTCAATGGGGCATGGATTCCATAGGCCCTATCAATCCCCCATCATCTTAAGGCCACATGTATGTTTTGACAATTGCTGACTATTGCACCAGGTGGACTGAAGTAGTCAATAGCAAGACTTGCACCACAGAAGATGTGATTAACTTTCTAGAGAACAACATAATAACTAGGTATGGAGTTCCATATGCTCTTGTATGTCATAATGGACCAACTTTTGCATCATTAAGGTTGTTAAGTTGGGCTTTTGATTATGGAATCATTTTGAAATTTTCTTCAAACTATTATCCCCAGGGAAATGGCTTAGCAGAGTCAACAAATAAGAAATTATTGAACATCATAAATAAATTGATAGAAAAGAACCCTAGGGAGTGGAATACCCTGCTCAAGTATGCCCTATGGGTAGATCGAACTAGAATGAAAATTGCTTTAGGAAATTCTCCTTACCAATTGGTGTATGGGGTGGATCCCATCCTCCATGTTAAGCTAAAGATCTCCACTCTGTAGTTTGCATAAGAATATTTGGGCATAGACAACAAACAAGAAGTTAGGTTGCTTCAACTCATGCACCTAGAAGAAAAAAGAGATAGGGCGATCGACCAATTCGCCAAGCACCAGGCTACTGTCCAACGTTGGTTTGATAAGAGGGCTAAAGTAAAAGATTTTAGAATTTCAGACCTAGTCCTAGCGTGGAACAAAGCACATGAAAGGAAAGGTGATCATGGAAAATTTGATAAACTTTGGATAGGTCCTTTCCAAATTTTAGAGATCCTAGGTGATAGTACCTACAAACTCAAGACCCTAACAGGTGAGGATGTTCAATTTCCAATTAATGGAAAATTTCTCAAACATTATTTCCAAGCTTAGAGGGGGTCATGTCATGATATTGTACCATAATGTACATTATGTATAGCTGCATGTAAGTTTGTTTTGTGTGTTTACTTTTTGCTTGTTGGCGTTAAGTCCTTGCTTTGGTTAGGCAAAATGATGCACCATCTCACTATAGAATACGAGTAAAATTGTTAGAATTCAAGAGCTAGATATAAGTTTATACATAGGTTGCAACTCATGTTAAAAAATGTCCTTGATTAGGTCTGTGATATCTTGTTCATCAATATTGCTTTTCTTTCTCAAGGAGATTTTCACATGGCACACCTAAAAGCCTTGGGTTTGTTGAACACACCAGTGTAGAGTTAAGTGAAAAATCAAAAGGTTGCCCTTGCTACAATTGCAATTCCCAACCTAAATCAGCAAGTGACCACACCTTACAAAATGAGCTTACATGATGACATCTTATGAATACAAAAAAAATATTGAATATCTAAAGAGAAAATTAGGCCATCTAAGTAACTCTACCAGGGCTATAGACGCCTAATTGGTTGTGGGGCTCTACTTAGGGGAATTGCAAAGATAACCTTGCCGGGGCTATAGACACCTGCTGGCAGCAAGGCTCTATCTCGGTTGGCTATGAGGGATAAACCAAATTATGTAGCTTAACTCTGGCACTAGTGTTTTCAACTCATCTTCAAGATGAAGGATATGAATCACATGCACACACTTGATCCCTTTTCAATACATTGAAACATTGATGAACATGATACCATTTAGAAGATTAGGGTGCTTATGCTTAACAAGAGTTGGAACATTATGTTCTAACTTATCCTCATCTCTTGAATTATTGGAATTTTATTATTTTCTTTGGTTGCAAGTTGTGTGGTTGCACAACATGCCCCAGTTTGCCTTAGCAAAACTAGGACCCAACATTTTTGGCTTTTTCCAGGTTGTATTTTTTGCTTTAAGCGGTATGGTAAAAGTTATGTACCAAATGCAGTGATAAGATATCACCCTATGTATGCATAGGCCTCATCAGAGGTAAGTTAAGTGCCAAAGTCAGATTCTTCTATAATGAACCACACCAAGTGAAAAGTGCAAAATTGTAAGCAACTTTGCCTTTTGAATCACCTTAAAATTCCTTAAGGATAGAAAGTTATGTTCAGTCAAAGGTTGGTCAAACCAGTCACTTAGGGAGGATCATCACATTTGCAAATATCCCTGATGTTCACTAATATCCTGGACATATGTTTTGATACAAGAAAGCCTGATATCCACATATTCGTTAATATGTAGACGTCAAATTTAAATGCGAGAGGCATCTACCCATCAAGAACCCACGCGCATTCCAGAAGGGTGATATTTCTTAATATCCCTGATATTCACTAATGTGAGGGCTTGCCTCAGATATAGCATAAAATACTTGATATTGGTATAATCCTTAATATCCGTCATGTTAGCTAATATCCCCAATCTTTATTAATATGATGATGATGTCATCTTAAACTGATATAAAGAAGACCCGATATGACGATGACGCCATCGCATTCTTGACATCAAGAGGGGTCATCTATTTCTTAAATATCCTAGATATTTGTTAATATCCTGATCCAATGCAAAGTAAAGGAAAACCTTAATATCCCACACATTATTTAAGATCCCTGATCTTTACTAATGTGACGATGACATCACTTACGCTTAAGTTTGAAACATTAAGGAAGGATGCTAACATCATACTAATCTTTGAATGTGGGGAATGTTTTACATACTTAAGAACCCTGATATTTCTTAATATTCCCATATCCTCTTTTAAGATGAATAACACATAGATCATTATGAACCAATAGGGTGCTACCATGTGGCACGTTGACTTAATCATATCAGTACATTATGTTATCATAATTGTTAAACAAAGGTAAAATGACCTAATTTTGGTCGTTGGTCAACGGTCGGTTAGCATCATGATGATGTCATCATCTTTCGAGGGTCATGTTCCTAATATCCATGATATTTGCGAATGTGCTTGCTCGTATTAAATGTTATTCTAATGGTTGGTGAACCTCCAAAATTTCAAATAATCACACACCACTTGTTAACATCTCTAATGCTTAGGTGCTGATTAACGGATATCAACAAATTGGCCTTAATCACACCCTAATTCGCCAATGTTTTTGATTAAAAATAAGGATTTGAGTTCATTTTGAATTTATCACGTATTCAAGCAAAAGTTACAGAGTTATTGTGCGATTAAGGTGACATTACATCAATCTGTGAAAGCAACGAAATGGGATGCAAATTCAAATAGAAAATGGAGGAGGGTAACTACCAGGTGAACATGTACAACCGAATATCAACTAAATAGTTAAAAGGTAGTGAATATTAGGTATGTAACGACAAAACCCTCTTTTGTCATTTATGGATAAATGAACAGGTAAAAATTATTTTTACCAGAGTAAATAAATATGATGATGTATGAAATGTGTTGAATAAGAATCAAAACATCATGATATTCATATAATCGTTGATTCACATGCTCACATGATATGTTAGGGTAAGAAATACATGTGTTTTATCGTAGGATTCAATGGTGGTCTACAAAAATAGGTTAGACATAGAATTTCTAAAGCCAATGGGTATACAACATGAAGGAATATCATTCAAATATGGCCAGATAAATGACACTCATCCAAAGAATACTGATCTGGATGCATGGACGACATTGTCAAAAAAGTGGAGTGGACAACCCTTGCTAATTAACATTTACAACTTAGGCATGTGGCATGCAGGAGGGTTCCCTTATGCAGCAGATGCCACTGAGCTGGTAGTGGAGTGTGCTCGTAATTACAATACCAACAACAGAAAGGTGGAAAAACAAGGCCAGGTATATGCAGACTTCTCAGGTGAGGGCATTATTACAACTTTCAATTTACCCAGAGGACCTCAAGTGCATGGAATAAACCTAGAGAAGTTAGAAAATAAATACAATAAAACCCTAAAGGATTGCAGAAAAATCACGTACTCATGGAGAGCTAACGACAATACATATAAAGCTTCTACAAACTACCTGTGCATTTCTATAAGCTTGATTTCACCCCTGAATATCAATACATGATGGTGATTCTTAGCCGCATGACAGGAAAACCAAATGCTAGATATTTTGAAAATCAGATGTATGGTCTCATAAGAATGGTAGCGGATACTAATGAAAAACCCCAGTGGGCAAAGATCATAAGTGACAGTCTGGATGAAGGAATATGAATGTAGGAGGAAAGACCAATATGTTCCATATGACCTCGTATGTTGTTTATGCATGTGCATTCAGGGGGACATTCAGTGGTTTGTAGATAGTAGGTAGGGTTGGTAGTAACCCTGGAGATGTGAACATATTGGATCACTACCCACAATTGAAATAGAGAGAGTCTCTTCAACACTACCGGAGAGTAAATGATTCATTTTCCATGCATTTAGTAAGGACTATGGAAGAAGATAGGGCAAAGAGGCTGAGCATGGAAGCTCATGCCATAATATACAAGCATGGGGCTTGGTTCATCCAATTCCCCACATTCACATATATAAGAATAGAAGGTTTCACCAGGCATCCTCTCATGTTGCCAAGATACCCAACTGATAAGGTCATACTGATGGAGATGGCTATGTAGATATTGCCTTCATTTGAGGCCTATGTTGAGAGGGGTAAGATACCTAATGTCCTGTTCCCAAACATGATTGGGTGGTATATGTGCCCTGACAAGGAAAGTGCCAAGGAGGAAATAGGGGGATTGTAGTTGATGTCTTTATAGCCTTTTTCACTATCTAGGCATTATGATCCATATTATAGGATGTAGACACTATACAAGAAACCAATGCATCAGATGCACCTTGAGGACTATTGGGCTGATTGTGACGATGAAACGGAAGTGAGGAGGAGCTATCAAAGGCTTACTCTGAAACAGATCCGTACATTGGACTGCTTACCAGTGCCAATGCAATTACATGAGGATGATTGGAACATCATGTCTCAGGAATATGAGAGCAAGAAAATGTACAATGAAACAATATCATTCCCTAATTGGAATCAACTAGAAGAGACATCATTAGAACAGATAACACAAAAGGTTATACTATTAACCAAAGATTGGGTGGATGCAGAAGTTACAAAATTGAAGAAAAAGGGGTAGCTCTCATCATTGATAACAAGAGAAAGAGACAAGAATTGATAGATGAGGAATATGATGATTTCCTCAAAGAAAAGAGGGCATCTAAAGGTGAGAGGTGGCAAGAAAAATCCAAGGGAAACCAAGCTGTAGGTGTAAGAGTCATTCATCATCCTCAACCTAAGGAGGATATGGCCTAACTTTTGCTTCCACCACATCTCATGCACCTATAGAACAACAAAATCCAATTACAAAACCTTCTCGTACTTATGAGGTTGAAGAGGAAAGCACAGATGATGATGATCTCCTGATAAGTAGAAGGAAAAAGAAAACCCAGGAGACACCCCAAAAGAAACAGGCATCTGTAATGAGGGGGACAGTAGAAAAGAACCCCACCATCATACTAAAAGGAAAAGGTGGTGAAGGTATCAAGAGAACTCTGCAACATGAGGTGTGTATTCCTGCCATAGTGCAATTCATGACTAAAATGGAAGAAGAGTAGAAGAAGGAGATGTATAATAAAGGAAGTGATCAGTCTTTTCCATTGGATAACATAGTGGAGTTATCAGATGATGATGTGGTAAATGAAGTGTCTGCCAGTTCTATGGAGACACTAGTAAAGAACACAAAGATGACCCCTCATGGCACCCCCATAGTACAAAAGGAGGTCAAAGAAGAATAGATAATAGAAGGTAATACTAAAATTGTAGCATGACAAATTGATTTGGCAAGATTAGTCGATCAGGTTACTAGCCCAGTAGCAATAGACTTGGCATATCAGGGTGAGGATGACCAAAGTAAGGACAAGGACCTTCCTCCAAAGCAAAAGATGAAGAAGCACCTTATTAGAATGATGGTTAGGATAATGAACAAGTACCTGAGAGGGAGCCAGATAAAGTGGAGATAGATAAACCCCAAGATTCTAAAGAGGCGGGTATGCCAAAAGATGGGGAACATGGCCCTTAGGTAGGTGATGGTTAAGAAAAGAAAGAAGATGTGAATGAAGACAATCAGAAAGACCATTAGGATATGCTAGATAAGAGCAATCCAAACCCTCATGAAGATCCACCACCATCACAAGATGGCACGATGTCCTTGCACATGAGGATGAAAATGATGAGGAAGTACCTGATGAACAGGAAAAGGAGCAATCACCACCAAGGGTTGAACAAAATATAGAGTCACAAGATGTTCACATTGAACATACAGGCCAACAAGGGTCTGCAGATGAGGTGCCATATTGGTTGCAACAAGAGGTACAAGCACATCCACCCAGTGTTGCATCAGATTTTGATATTGCTTCATTCTTTTCAGCCAATACAGCCAAGCCAAGGAGAATGGCTAGGGCCACATTGACAATAAAGAGAGATCCGACAACAGGTAGGACGACAGTTGAAGTAGCTAGACTTGTGGTAGACAAAGCCAAAGGTGAGATAAGTGCCAGTGAATTTGAAATAACTACTATTGACACAGGCTTTACTATAGAGCAACAAGAACACCAAGAGACCAAAGATATAATTGATTCTTTATTGAATAGAGTAGAGAAGGAGAATAGTAAAAATAAGGTGCATAAAGAGCACATTGCTCAATTGTATACATTCATAAAGGGGATGATAGACCCCAATAATGTGCCAGTTAGCACATCCACCCCACTAACTATCATATCACAGGATGAAATAATAGGAATGGACATCATGAAGCACAAAGCACATATGATGGACAATTGGTTCATTCAATTCATCACAGAGGTAGACAAGGTGATAAAGACTTCTCTTAATAATTGGAACCTGCTCAGCACATTGAAGAGAAAGGTAGATAAATTGTAGAAGGAAGTTGGGTAGAGGTCAATCAAGATTGAGAAACATCTGACTGCCCTATCAGAAATGAAGCACATAGATGCCAATGTCCTAGTTTACAACAAGATATTGAATAACCAGACATCAAAGTTGTTAAGCATATGGTATGAAGATACCAATTTTGAAAGTGATAGCCTTAGGAAGTGCAATGTAAAACTCAGAGATATCAATGTTAGATTAGACAAACTTTTATCTGATGAAGTAGAAATCTTGGAGGCTCTTGAAGAAAAGGTGGAAGGGAAGATTGAAAATCAAGATGCAAACTTTGTAGTTAAAGCCTTCCAAAACAATTTCAAGCTTGCTACAGATGACCCCCTCAATCATTTATCAGAGGATATGATGAACAAGGCTATGAGGATGAAGGCAAAGGTGGAAAAATATAATGAAATGTTGAATAGCAAAAAGACCAAATGGTCTGTATTGCAAACACAATTAAAGTCACAAGAACATGTAGTTAACAAAACCAAAGTCCAAGATGGAGGGGAAATTCAAAGGATAGTACAAGCATATGAGCCCATCAGGGGAGTGATAAGTGTGCCTACAGATGAAGATGATTTATCAATTGATGAGGAAAATGAAGAATAAGCATGATGCAATAAGACACAATCATGTGCATGATATGCTACCAGATGGTTGCTAGTTGGCAACATGTACCACATGTTTACCTATTGACTTGGTCAAGGAGTAATATGGACCATTGATCCTAATTGATAAATCTTGATCCTAGGATCATTTTGTAACTACCTCCTCCTCTTGTTCTATAAAAGGGAGATGGAGTGCATTTTGTAATCATTGGAAACTTAATTGAGATTAGATTGCTGAAGCATTAGGACTAATTCTCAAGGCTAATTGTAAATGTACATCTCTTTCATATACTTAATGAAGAAGAAGCTTTCATTACATACAATCATAAACTTTGAGTAATTTGTGAATGCATTCTTGTCTTGTACTTTGATTTGGTACATCCCTTGGAGTGTATTTCATGTTGTGCATGTTTCTTTCATTCCTTTTCCATCAAAGTTAGCTTCAATCATATCTAGCTGTGGACATCCTGGTGAACATATGGTTTGATTTCCTTCTCTTCATGATAGTATCAGGAATGTATGTGGATCAATAGCTAAATATTCACTCATTTTAACAAGATTTAGCAAGCATTGATTCCAATTTGTTTGATTTCATTTAAAATCACTATCATAATTGCAAATTCACATAAAATCTTAAGCAAATACAATAAAATATGTTGAAATTTCGTAGGTATTTAAATATTCATAGCATGTTTGAGCCAGAAAGCATGTTGAAATGATAAATATCATGCAAGTAAACATAAATGATAACAATAATCATGCAAACATCTATTTACAAGCACATCATTTAAGTGAATTTATAGTCCAGAGGTGAAATTTAGCTTATGCTAGTTGTTGAACAGAAGAATTGATAAAATTTAGAAAATATCCTCATCATCTATTTAAATATAGTAAGATTAACCTTGTTTGTTGAAGGATTTATAGAAAGTAGGTAAAACTCAAGATGTCTAAACATTAGTTTTTTTTGGAATTAGAAGCGTAAGACCCCTTGAATGGAAAATAGCAAGGCACGTCAAACCAATGAGCAACATCAGTAGATTATGAAGTGTGAATGGGAATATGAGATTGATCAATTAAGATAATATCAAACCCAAACATCAACAGAATAATGAAAACAAGAAAGATAGAAGGAAATGAAGCAAATGAATAACAATGCAAACCTTCCCTGTTTCAAAGCTTCTGTTGTTCGCCTATTCTTTGTTGATCTTGAATGATGAAGATGGCCCTCAGGGAGCTTGCTTCCTTGCTTCGATTCCTCAAGATGACAAGGAGAAATGGCTATGATGATTTCTGCATTACGATGGTATGAAGAAGAGAATTGAGAAGAAGAAGAATTCCTAGAGGAATTTGGGCATAGTAAGGATGCCAGAATGAAGTTCCTCTAATGGCTTAGAAAAGGGTTCTATTTATAGAATTTCTAAAAATAGAATGGAGGGTGAGGATCAACAGATGAGATCAATGGCTAGAAATAAAAGTGAATCTTTAATTCATAATAGGTGAATTAAAAATCTTTTATTTGAAAATAGTGGATTATGACAATTGAATTAAATATCCAATTGTTGGGAAGAGTGGAGGACAATGGGGAACATTTGAATTAAAAATTCAATTGTTGGGAAGAGTGGAGGATAATGGGGAACATTTGAATTAAATATTCCATTTGTGAAGGCTAGTGGGGAACATTGAATTAAATATTCCATTTGTGAAGGCTAGTGGGGAACATTGAATTAAAAATTCAATTGTGAAGGATAATTGATTTAATGATTTATTTTGGAAAATGGAGGATATTAGCTAATTAAATATTAAGAATATTTAATTATATGTACAACATGGTGAAGTGGAATAGATGAGGTGGATTGATGCTTGGTGGATTGTGGACTTTATACATTAGAAGAATTGAGGGAATTTAATTAAATAAAATGACTTTATTTAATTGTAGGATAATGAACCAATCAAATAAATTTGGAATATTTATTTAATTGACAAAAGAAAATAAGAATTAAGATAAATATTAAAATATTTACTTAATTCGACCCGAGCCAATTTTAGGTGTATACATTTTGCCCCTCTTTGAAGCAATGTGTTTTATCACGTTGTTTCAAAGAATAAATAGTCTGATAATGATACATGCCCCAGTTTGCCCCTGGTACAGGTTATGATGATAGGATTTTCCCTCAGGAGATTGGACAGGGAGAAGGCAGAAGGTGTGAGATGGACAATCTCACGATGAGATAAGTTGACAGGAGATGAAATGGTTGGATGCAGAAGAAAGGGATGAATGATATGGAATGCAAGATAAAGAGATGACACACACAAGCAAGTAAGCAAGTATGCACAAATGATACAAGCACAAACAAGGTATTGCCCCTGGCGAGTGGTAAACCAATGATATAGATTGATGATGTCTGGTTTCAAGAATGAAGTATGTCATATAAGACTCCGGGTCTGGTTTCGACAATACAACATCTGGTCTAAGACATTTGATATGATAATGATATACGACAGTGTTGTCATGGCGGGGAGTGATGTATCCCTAGCGCAACATGAAGGATAGTTATGATTGATTGATATGGTTTACGACCAGACACAGATCAAGACCACTGATAGTGATTGAATCATTTGACAAGATTGACTTGACTTGATTGGCATGGATTGAGGATAGACTTGCAATTGGATATGGTATGGATATGGAAATGGATATGAAGTACAGTTGGATATGGTATGGATATGGATATTTTTCACCTTGATATAGCAAGTATTTTGAAGCGCTTTCATCATTGGGCTTTATTATGTTGTAAGAAAATACAAGCATCTAGGTATAATTATACCGAGATGACCTGAGTATCACTTACATGGATTTTGATTTAGCAAGTTAATACAAGCATCTAGTCAAACTTGAATCTAGATGACCTGAGTACTTCTTGCGTTTCAACAGACAAGGATTGCCCCTTTTCATGTTTAGATCTTAGAGTCCTCATTGATCTTTTACCGATCATGTCGTTAGACAGAAATCGTCACATTACTAAAGTTTAATCCACAAGCAGCAGACAAAGAAAATTATCATGCCCCCATCATAGCATCTCTAGCTTTTGGCATCCTCGAGTAGCATAGAAAGGCATGATAGCATAAATCAAGACTCTTAATCTAACCAACACAAAACATTCTTGCATTTAGATGTGTCTTTTTGCCATAATTGATATGAGATTTAGCTTGAGTGTTTCGGTATGGTGCGTTGCTTTGTCTTGGATAGGTTGATGTTTTTCATCAAGATTTTTGTTTAGAAGCGAGCTTTGTTGCTCTTGTTTGTCTAGCAGAAGGTATCACAATCCTTATTGGTGGGACAAATGACAAGACATGGGATGGACGGGAAGTGGAGTGGACTTAGACAGATAGAAGGACTAGATCTGAGATGGACAGGAAAGTGGAGCCTCCAGGGGCACATGGATAATGGCCTTGCCTACGTGATAGCTCAGAGACGACGTAGTTCAGGAAGAACCCTAATGGACCCAAGATATGGATCAGATGAGACATGATATGGAACATATATGGATTAGATATGGATCAGATAAGACATGATATGGAATCGATATGGAACAAACAATACTGATGACAAGGAACCACCACGGATATGTAGATGGATGAAAGATAGTAGATATGGATGGTTATGAGGATGGGCAATAGTGGACAGAAGGAAACAAGGATGTGATCTCCAAGGACTATGTCACAGAAGTGTAACATGCCCCATTGTAGCTAGAATGCGTACAATTGTTCATGACAATGCTAATGACGATAGGAGGATGAGAGGATAATGAATGATCTGCATGGTATGGAGGGATAAGGTATGTCAAGAACTATTCAAAACATTTGTCAACATTGTGCCCCCAATCTTTATCAAGACCAAATAATAGAGGAAAGGAAGATTGGATGGATGGATGGGACAGGATAGGTATGGTATGAAAGGAAACTAGTAGGAGAAGAGTGATATGCCGATGAGACAAGGTGCCCCCAAGTGTAGGTGAAGTAGAATATCAACTTTACACGACACCTATTTGCCAGGTTTCCATCACTGTACTTATCCAAGGCACCTGTTTACCAAATTTTTACCATTGGACGAAGGGATTTTTCTTTACTTTTTTTTTTCATTTTTATTTTTTTGTTTTTGAATATTTAGATAGGAGAAGGTGGATATGGAAAGACTCAAGTATAGAGTTCCTTGAAAGGTGATAGTCTCGCTAGATAGATACTTTCGAATGGACCATGTCCAGTGCTCTCATAGATGTTGGTAGGGGATTGTATGAAAGTGATATGGCATAGGTAGATAGTGGATTACGATGCAGAATATGGAGGGAAGGCTTATGCAATAGCATGGACCATAGGCATAGGATGAGGAATATGTGTAGGATAATGGATGTAAGATGGGGAGATGTAGTTATGTGGAGGTGTTGTGAAGTGGAAAGGAACCATGACCAATGGCTGTACACACTGTGATAAACACTGAAGCTTTTGATGAGATGGTGGTGTAGGAAGCAATGGAGATGTTTGCTTAGGAGATGGTTGATGAAGTGATTTAGGAACCAACATAGATTTAGTATTTTTAGTGCTTTTGTTTTGCTTGTGGGATTTGTGAAGGGAATGGAAGTTTTGGATGGAAGTAGGCTTTGGGATGGATATAGGTGGTTGGGATTCCTGAGATGTGGATGAGGAAGCCTCATTTGACTTGCTAGCTATTTTCTTAGGGACCCAAACCATTTTGTTTTTGGGCTTTACATTTGGAGGTAAGGGTTTAGATGGCTGTTTAGATGAACTTTGCTTTGATTTTGATTCTTTATGTCCTAAGGTATGAAGACCATTAGGATTTTTGGTAGGATTTTTAGCTTTATGGATAAAGGCATCAAACTTTTTGCTTTTGAATCCCATGGGATGGGTGGAGTGGATGGAATGATTGGAAGCTGTATGCTTAAATGATGTGTGCTTTTGTTGGCCAAGTTTAGGGATGTAAGGATACTCATGAAGGAGATGTATGTTAGGTGTCGGAAGCAATGGTGGCAAGGTGGATGGAGGGACATTGGGAGTTGGAAGGAGTGGAGGTAAAGTGGATGGTGGAAGGTGTATGAACACATGCTTTTGACATTTATAGGATGATGGAGGTGGAATGGTGACATATGTTTTGGGGATATGATAGGGTTTGTGATGGAAAGTGGTAGACTTAGGAGGAGTGGAGGAAGTACCAACATCTTGAGTTTGTGCACCTTGGGGTATGTATCCAAGGCTGTATGAAGGTGGAGGAATGTTGACATGGATAGGTTCCAAAATACCTTGTGCATGAAGGCCTAAGCCTTTACCTTGATAGTTCATACACTGGAGTATACGGTGGACAACAGGATTATGTGTAGGTGGAACACTAGACACAAGTTCTTTATTGGATGGAGAAGGTGAGATAGTGGATAATGGTTGCTGGTGTTCTAAGAAAGAACATTCATGCATGAAGGTAGTAAGACCAAGGATATATGGTGGAGGCTTTGTAGCATGGTCAATAATGGATGTTGAAGGAGAATCATTAGGATCATGATTAGCATTGTGTTCACTAAGATCCAAGTGATTTGTTTGATCTTTTATGCTTACTTGGGGGACAAGTGTCTCATCATGACAAGTGGATGTTGTGGGATCATGGCTAGAGGAAGAGATCTCTTTGCTTTGAAGGAAGGCCATGAAATGGGGTGAATGCTGAAGTAGGTCAACAAGACTTTCATTGGATAAAGCATGTAGGTCTTGGGTGTCTTGTTCATGGATAGTTGTAGGGGTATGAATAGGATCAAGTGGCTCATGGATAGATTCATTATTATGGCTATCATCTTGATCATGGAAAAGATACATATTATGGATGGGTTGCATAAAAGTGATTTGATCTTGAGTTGGACTAGGGCTTAATGTTTCCACATGCTTAGGATTAAACCTCTGACATACCTCTTGGGTTGCTTGAATGGAAGTGGAAGGCTCTTGGGCGGGC
The DNA here is from genome assembly GCA_027924645.1 of Cunninghamia lanceolata. Lineage (NCBI taxonomy): Eukaryota > Viridiplantae > Streptophyta > Pinopsida > Cupressales > Cupressaceae > Cunninghamia > Cunninghamia lanceolata. The sequence continues at coordinate 6,164,105 of BSBN01000054.1, forward strand.
TCGTGGTCAACAACATGAGGGTGTGATGGACCTTGACTCTGGTGCATGGTAGAAGGCTCATTAAGAAGCTCAAGGGGTTGCAGATGACATTAAGGGGTTGTAGGATTTGACAAGTCATGGGCAGAATCTTTGGTAAGGTCAAGGACTAGACTTTGGGGACATGGTTGACTTTCTACTAGTAGTCCTTGGATCACATCCTTCGTAGGTGTATGGGTAGATGAATGAGGTAATGAAGGAGTGGATTTAGAGTTCTCCCTAGCTTTTCTTTTGCTATGTAAATCTAGAAAATATTGTTCCCAAAACTTAGCGGAGGCTTCTTTGGTTGCCCATTTAAAATTTGAGGACCTAGATGGTGGTGTTGTTGTAGAACTGGTATGCTTTGGAATATGTGTCTTAGAAGACAGTGAAGGAGGACTAATAGACGGGGTGGTATATGATTTCCTTCTTGAGGTGGTGGTTGCTTTGTCAATAGTATCATTAAGATAGGAAAAGAAGGTATGGTTTTGGGATGAGGCATAGCTAGTACTGGCCCGTTCAGCTTGCAAGCTTGTCAATTCTTGTTGTAAGGCATCCATTTGTTGAAGAATTGCTATACAATCTTGGGGTGAGGGACCTAAGTTTACTTGCATTATTAGAGATTGAAGTTTTTGATCAAGATATTCTAATTTGTTTGCCATTGACACAAGGTTGGAAAAGCTTACTAGTTTGGATGTGCAAAACAAATGCGTCAGACCAGAGTGTAAATGCATCCCAAGTTGAGACAAGTGTGCTTGGAAGAATAAGTTGAATGACTTGTCTTATGTGTTTGATGTTGTAGTTTGATTTGGCAATGTTTAGCAAATGATCACATGTACAAACAAGAATCACTCACACAAGACACAAGCAAATTTGAATTTTGAAGAATATGAGAATGATTAACAAACACATGTGTAAGACAAATCAACATGCCCTAATGCCTAGTTTGATGTAAGGTATGGCCAGTTAGGTTAGGTCAATGTTTAGATGAGGTTGACTAAGGATTTGAAAGTGAAATCCTGTCACACAGCCGGGAGAAGGGGGTAACCCACCCTTCACCTTCACTTCCCAAAGGTAGAAAGTTCTTTAGGGCTTAGCCAAGAGTGACAGGATTCTGATTTCAAAGAGGGTGTCTTTCGATTCAACCTTGGATGAGGTCATCCCTAGGGGTGATGAAATCCCCTAGCAGGCCTCCTAGGAAAGGGATTGACAAAAGCAAATCAAATGAGGTGTTTTTGATCTCTAAGATCACCTTGCGGTGCGAGGAGAGAGCATACACACACCCACTTGATTCACACTTGCAGTTGATTAATTGACACTTAGAAATTGAAATGTGATGAAAAACACATCAAACAATGGTTCTTTTAGCCCAATTTCAAGATGTGATTGAAGACACTGGTTGATTTTATGCCCAATTTCAATGTGTGATGATCAACAGTGTTCATTTTATGAGCCCAAATTGAGGTGTGTTTTACAAACAAGGTCGAAGATGAAAGATTAGAATGGATGTACCCAGATTGTTTTCACTGTCCAAATTGATGTAGATGCTAATCTTGATGTTTGTCCAGTCCCGAATGATCACCTACAAGTCACAAAAGTGAAAATGGAGCAAGTAGACTGGCCAAAGAGATTGTGATGCAAAAAGTGATAATTTGATAAAATTTGACAAGAAATGAATTGATATAGAGAAACAGATTGCATAAACAGATTCTTTAGGAGATTCTATGCGATTTAAAAAAAAAATTCACTGAAAACTGATCAAATTTGCAAAAGATATGATGAGTTGAAGTTTAAATGCAAGTTTGACTTTGACTGCAAAAAAAGGTGGGAAAAAGGTACCATCACCTGATAAAAACCTCACAACTATGAAGTGCTCGGAGTCCTCTTTCTGACGACTATTCGTTTGCAAAAATCTGCCTCCCTATGTGAAAGTTGTGCCTGTTTGAAAAAAAAATAGCCTCCTTCGGTATGTAGGAGGCACTAGAGGTGGGCTTGACTGTTAGTAATAACCGCTAGTGGTTTGCAGTTATCTGGTCACATGCACTGATTTGACTATTGGCGGTTAGGTTTTAGTTTGGCAGTTAAGATTGGCCCTCAGTCATTCATATGACCGAGGGCTGGGAAGAATGAAAATATTAAAAAAATGAAAGGAGAGGCTTCTTAGCCCCTCTCCCCTCCCCATGTGACCGGCGACCTAAGCCTTAAGGCCCAAAGTTAGGGCTTTGTCTGTATGAGGGCCTTTTGATAGAAACAAATGCTGGTCAAAGTCTGAGTGAGTAGCGGTGGGAGGTTTTGAAGTGGTAGAGGTGCGTTGAATGGGTGGCGACGTAGAGGAGTGGTGGCAACGACACGAGAAGAGGGTTTGATGCAGAGAGGGGAGTGTTAGCGAGGGTTCGGTCGAGCGGTGTAGGTCTGCGGGGAGAGCGGTGGTGGAGGACGGTGGTCAGGCATTGGGAGGATGGTTGTGGTGGATGGAAGTGGTGACGAGAGTTTAGGTGTTGGGTGCTGCGGAGAGGAGGAGGCTCGGACGGAGGACGGGGAAGAGCTAGAGGCGGGCAGTGGCAGGGGGAGGCAGGGGTTTAATAGGTGGTGGAGTAGTTTGCGACCTGGTGGGGGGGGGGTGTGTGCCAGTGGTGGCGGGGCGGCGACTAGGTGGAGGATAGTTTTCAACTTGGTGGTGAAGCAGCCGGTGTTAAACAAAACCTGCAACAAAACATTAACCCTGCCAATCCAAAAATCCTGCGACACCAAACACAGACCTTAGTATGGAGTAGTACAGTAGGGTACGGTTCTGTACTATATAGATCCGTACGGTACAGACTATACCCTAAAAAAATTTCAAATTTTTTCAGAAATTTTTTTCTCAGAACCTAGTCATGTTTACTGTCAAAATTCATAGAAATAGCATCCAGAGCACAAAAATGATGTCCATTTTTGCTCAAAATGAAACCTGCAACACTGTACCTCCAAAACTTGAAAAAAATTGTTAGAAAAATGAAGATTTTGACAATAAACCTTCGCCAAACGACGAGTAGATTCGAGACGGTGGGCGCCAAAATGTGAATGGGAATATGAGATTGATCAATTAAGATAATATCAAACCCAAACATCAACAGAATAATGAAAACAAGAAAGATAAAAGGAAATGAAGCAAATGAATAACAATGCAAACCTTCCCTATTTCAAAGTTTTTGTTGTTCACCTATTCTTTCTTGATCTTGAATGATGAAGATGGCCCTCAGGGAGCTTGCTTCCTTGCTTCAATTCCTCAAGATGACAAGGAGAAATGGCTATGATGATTTCTGCATTATGATGGTATGAAGAAGAGAATTGAGAAGAAGAAGAATTCCTAGAGGAATTTGGGCATAGTAAGGATGCCAGAATGAAGTTCCTCTAATGGTTTAGAAGAGGGTTCTATTTATAGAATTTCTAAAAATAGAATGGAGGGTGAGGATCAACAGATGAGATCAATGGCTAGAAATAAAAGTGAATCTTTAATTCATAATGGGTGAATTAAAAATCTTTTATTTGAAAATAGTGGATTATGACAATTGAATTAAATATCCAATTGTTGGGAAGAGTGGAGGATAATGGGGAACATTTGAATTAAAAATTCAATTGTTGGGAAGAGTGGAGGATAATGGGGAACATTTGAATTAAATATTCCATTTGTGAAGGCTAGTGGGGAACATTGAATTAAATATTCCATTTGTGACGGCTAGTGGGGAACATTGAATTAAAAATTCAATTGTGAAGGATAATTGATTTAATGATTTATTTTGGAAAATGGAGGATATTAGCTAATTAAATATTAAGAATATTTAATTATATGTGCAACATGGTGAGGTGGAAGAGATGAGGTGGATTGATGAGGTGGATTTTGGACTTTAGACATTAGAAGAATTGAGGGAATTTAATTAAATAAAATGACTTTATTTAATTGTAGGATAATGAACCAATCAAATAAATTTGGAATATTTATTTAATTGACAGAAGAAAATAAGAATTAAGATAAATATTAAAATATTTACTTAATTCGACCCGAGCCAATTTTAGGTGTATACATGAAGTAATCCATGGAGACTTGGGATCATGAATTCTTTGAATTCATCGTATCTTTCAAGATGATAAAGGTTTGATTTGCATTTCTTTATCTATGTTTGTTTATGCATAACATCATAACCAACATAAATTAGTGCTAGAAGGAGGGCCTAACACTTTCCTAGTTCCTGAATCGGTCACTTGGACATCATCTCTGCATTTACACAAGGTGATCTTGTCAAATTTTGTAAGAATTAGTTATACTTTAGGTGTTTGTCCAAAGTTTCACTTGTTTGAGGTTGATTAAGAATTCTGATCATAAATATCTCAGTCTTGTGTATGAATACTCTGATCTTTGTAGTCAACTATTTAAATTTCTCAATATTAAGTCACTATTTAGGTTTTCTTGCAAATGTCTTGTAATATCCCATCCTCGTGATCAGATAATTTGATATTTACAATCAGGAATTCAAATTCATGTTCTTATTTGTATTTTATGCAAATATTATGCAAATATCTGGTTACTATAGATTTTTGATCCTAAATATCCACCCTAGAGGATCATATCCCTTGATCTTTGCAAAAATCCAGCCAAAGTATTCACATTCTATCTTAAGTTGTTGAACAGGCCTAATATCAGGTCTAGATCGCTTGGACTCTTTCAAGAATTGCCTATTCGTGGACTTAGGCCCCGTACAAATGATATTTATCATAGTCCTAAGTCTTGTGCATCACTATCTTCATCCAGACATACTGTAACACCTTGAGTGTCTCCAGCTGTATCTCAGACACTTCCAGGATCCCCAGTTATACCTCAAATACCTCAAGCACCAATCACAATGTCTTTCTTTGCAACTCAGTCACCAATTCAGTTTAGGGCATACCATCCTTTGCCTAAAAATCCTGACAAAATATGTCTAAAGTATCATCCTTATCAGGATGCAGAAGATCATATTAGAACTTATAAGGAAACCTGCTTTAGAGCAAGAATAGAAAATGAGGATATTGTGTACAGATTGTTTCCTTACTCCTTGGGAGAATAAGCTTATAGCTGGTACATCAGTCTTACTAAATCAATCATCTATACCAGGGATGCCTTAGAGAAAGCCTTCATAGGAAGATTTAAAATACCAGTAGATCCAGCCATCACTTATCACATGTTTGCTACAATCAAGAGATGTGAAGGAGAGATGATCTCCAACTTCAATGCCAAGTTTCAGAAAATGTATTCCAAGCTAGTTGCTCCATACAATGTAGCTGATGAGGCAACCAGGTTCATATACTATTCAGCTTTAGATCCCTTGACATTCATGTTCATTAGAAGAACACATCCAACTATCACTTCACTAGCAGGTGCTTTTGAAGAAGCCATTAAAGTCAATCAACAATTAACACTAGGCTTTACCCCTAATGCTGGATATCCTACATATCCTATGCAACCACAACGTAATGGAGTTGTGATACCTCCAACCATCATTCCTAGTCCCCTGCAAGTACCTTCACTTAGTATTATGCCTCCTCCAAATGGAAATGGCTAGATGATACCGCATCCTGGACAAACACCTCAGGATGCAGGGCAAAACAATAATGGCAGTTCCTTCTTCAAACCTTAGCAAGAAAACATGGTAGCCAAGGTTCGGGAAGAAAATAATGGCATTAAGGAAATATCCGCACAATTAATGAAGTTGACCATTGAGATTACACACATGAGAAGCCAAAACTTCTATTCTCAACCAAATGAGAACAGAGGATATCCTGACAAAGGATATAACAATGACAGAAATTTCAACAACAATAACAACAATACTGCTCGTAGACCACCTAAAACATGGAACTCTAGACCAAACAATGGTTCATTACCATCACCATTGGATAATTAGCATCCTAATGAACCTAAACAAACAACTAGTGTGAACCTAGTAGAAGTTGCACTCACTAATTGGTGCAGGATGCACAATACCAACGCACATGCAGAGTTAGATTGTCCCAAATTTAAAATAGCAGCTAGTATTTTCCAGGTTGAAGTGTCTAATACTGTAGGAGATCCTCCTCATCTTGAAGGGAATGAGATTGTTAATTTAGGGTATGAGTCTGCCCTGATGTTAGAAAGTTCAACCAATCATCAACATCATCACATGACTTCCACTCATGAAAATTATACATTTAAAGCATGTGAGGAGTCTTAGCATTTGAGAAAAAATATGTGTTTCCCTTTGAGGATGAAAATGAACCAGAACTAGAACATGAAGAGTTTCATGCTTATCAACAGCAATATCAGGGTAGACATAATTATAACCCCAGGTGTAATCCTAATAGACCATTTGGTCCTTAACCACATCAGTTCCTCCCTACAATTTTAACACTCCACCAGATCTCAAGGCTAGTAATAAGCCTAGTCCTCCCAAGGTTAGTACTCAATATTTCACATCCAAAAATATAGTGTCAAAAGCCATCTGTCAGTTGCCTGAATCTGAAAAACTAGTCACATATCTGGCCGAGGAGATGAAAAAGATTAAAATTATCTTATCTCTGTCAGAACTGCTTAAAACTCCAGTCATCAAGAAAGCCTTTCTGAAATCCCTAGATGAGTCCACACCAAAGGATGATAATCATAGTCATAATCCCTATCAAATTCTGACTAAAGATCCTGTTGTGTGGTTACACAACACGCCCCATTTTGACTTGGCAAAACAGGGACCCAGCTTTTGTTTTGGCTTGTGTTGTCTGTTTCTGGCGGTTTTGGTAAAAATTAAGTCAGGTGCATCATCATCATGAAGGTCAGGATGAGGTAGGTCATCATGAGGTTAGTTTCTCAAAGTTCATATTTTGTTTCTATGACTTCATAGTTAGAAAGAGCTTGAAATTTCATGCAGGTTTGCCTCTTACATCACCTGAAAATTCGTCCATATGAGAGAGTTATGAGCAGTCAAAGTTTTGGTCAAACCTGATAATTGCTGTATGATGAACTTAATGTTTGTCTGTTTATTTGCAGGAGATCATGATGATGAGGTTGAACACTGAAGTCGTAATGCTGCTGAGGTTGAACATTGAGATCATGATGCTGCTGAGGCTGAACATTGAGATCATGATGCTGCTGAAGCTGAGCGTGGAAATCATGATGATGCTGCTGAAGCTGAGCATTACAAAGTTGCGCATGGAGTCAACATGGACCAGACATGAAGAGGATATTGTCAAATATGCTGTTCGCCAGCTGGAGGCCGAATCAAGTTGAAGATGCTGGAATATTCTGTGCCAGCTGTACATTTGCTAACTGACGAAGCATGTGCTTTTCATCTGGGCCGTTGTTTGTTGTGAGAGGATCCTGATCCTTGGATCATTGTAACCGTTTCTGGCTTTTGCTCTATATAAAGGCCAGGGCCTGAAACAAAAAAAGAGAGGGAGATATACATTAGAATATACAGACGCATCTGGCGCAAGGAGTCAATTACTGTAGAATAAGTTAGGAGATCGGATTACTGAGACTAATGAGGATAGAATTGTTGAAATGTCAAGGTTCTTTCTTCAGATCACTGTAAATGTACCTGTTCTTGAGCATACTGAATGAATATGAAGTTCCAGATTACAATCTTATTGTAAATTTTACGTAATCTTCTGTTGATTTCTGGATATGTACTGGTGAATGCTGTGTTCAACTGGAAGCGCTTTCATTTCATTACATATTATTGTCAACTTTCTTTTGAAGCTTTGCACTAGATCATGCGGATTTGTGGAATGTCCTGGTGAAGTATGATTTCTAGTTTTCCTTCTTTTCATTGCAAGTATGGGAGCTTGTATGTGAATCAGTGATCTAAGTCCAGTAATTTTAGGAATCTCACTCTCTAACCCTTTTCCTTTTTCAATTTCATTAATTCATCACCGTAACTGCAAATCATGATAAATAACAAGCAGAAACAGTGAAATATGCTGAAATCCCGTAGGTAACTGAAGATCCTTAGCATATTTGAGTTAAATGCATGTAGTATTGAAAATATCATGCAAAGAATCATAAATAATGGTAGAAATCATGCAAATATCAGCCTGTATGCACATTATTTGACTAAATTTACAGTGCAGAGGTAGAAATTATTGAAGACTGATGCAGAGCGAACATCCAGAGCAGGATATTTGAAGATGATGATGATGAACGGTGCAGAAACACGTAAGGCCCCTGAATGGAAAACAGCAACACACATCAACCACTGAGTAACGTCAGTAGATTAAGACCTAATCAACGGAGACTTGGGATCATGAATTCTTTGAATTCATCGTATCTTTCAAGATGAGTAAAGGTTGTTGTGTAACTTTTATTCTATGTTTGTGAATGACTAACATCATGACCAACATAAAATTGGCGCTAGAAGGAGGGCCAACTGGAAAAGGCACCGCTGCTTCAGTCATCATCCATTTTATGCAGGCTCCTCGCTTCTAACGCAACATAAATTGGCGCTAGAAGGAGGGCCTGAGCCGTTTCTCAGCAAATAAATCCTGTTCAGTTGAAGTGATATCCCCTGCCTCAGTTTAGCAGCCCGCTTTAAATCTTGCTAACGTTTATGCAGGCCCCTCGCTTTTAACGCAACATCAATTTTTGAGAAGGCTGGGCGTGAGCTGCGAATTTTTGGATTTTCTGCAAATATTGCATAAATATTTCAGCATTTCGGTTGAATGTCTGCAAATATCTCTTACCTGAGATGTTTTGGTTGCACCTTTGCAAAGATCTAGCCCAAAGCATCAAATATTTGTTTGATTTTCTGGACTTTCAAAGTTTTAGTCTGAGATATGACAGATCTCCTTAAAATTGCAAAATAAAAAAAAATTTGAAGAATAGAGTCTCATTTTGATGGATGTATATGAAAATAATGGTCAAATTAACATTCCTTTATTTCAGGAAACTCTGAATGGACAGATTTACCCTCACAATTTGTCTAACTTTGGTTTATCTACCTGTTGCAGGATACACCAGACTACAGAACACAGTGAAATAAATTGCTTAACTTTCCTCACAAGGTTGGATTTATACTTGAAAGGACTAATATTCTTTCTGGATGTGTTCAGGGTTGAAATTTGCCAAGAAAATGAAGAGATCTGCCAGGAAAAGGAAGAAATTCTGGAGCAACAAGCAGATGCAGCACCAGAAGTTATTAATTGTCCAGACATTGAAGTGGATCATTCTGAAGATTTTCAATTATACTTGTCTAGAAATATACAGTGTAGTCAAATATTAGGTTTGTCCATTGATGATGTCTTGATTGAAAGCTGGTGCAGATTACATGATGAAGAGCATTCAGAGAGAGATTGCTACCCTTGCTTGGTCATGTTGAAAAAGATTCTAGAAAATACAATAGCTGAATCAGTTCCAGAAGGTAATGAAGAGGAAACATCTTTCCTGGATTCATTTTATGGTGAGATTGATAGGAGTTCTCTACTTCCTAATACAAGTAAGGATCAGTCAGTATGCAGGTATGAATCTTGTGAAAATTTTAGAGAAGAAATCACTCATCAGGATAATAGTTTTGATTCTGATCCTAATACTTTTGATAAAGAAGATGAAACATCTTTCCTGGAGTCATTCTATGGTAAAGAGAAGTGTAAACAGATAGTAGAACAATTTAAATGCACTCCTAATGATGAAGTTCCTATGATGGTAACTCAGGGAGTCATAGAGAAGAAAATAAATGCTGATTTATTACCTGACTTCTTTGAATTAAATGATCAAATGCAAGAATGTTGCAGGTTAATGGAACCAGATCCTTTACTAGATAGAAGATGTGAATTATTCAATGAACAATTCCTGAGAGATGAAGACGTAGAAGACTTTGGAGTTGTTGTGCATAATCAGATGTCACTCCAGAAATATTTTGAAAATGAAACAGGGGAGTGTCCTCATCAAGTGAAAGTTGTTTCTCCTTTACAGTCAAATAATTTAGAAATGATAAATTTCTGTATATCAGGTTGTGATAATAAAGATACTTATTTAGATGCTGATGTGCAGGAAACTGAAGAAAATACTGAGAAGTTTCCTAAACTGGAGGATAATCTGAACATCCAGAATGAAGGGATAAGGCTGGATAAAGATGAAGAATTAATACATCAAAGGTCATACATCCTTCAATTTGAAGAGGGACCAGGCACTGAGCCAAGCAGTGAAAATATAATGACAAATGGAAGACCAATTGCCAATGAAGAAGCATGTCCAGCAAAGCCAGAAATACACCAGGTTGTATTTCTCCTTTCCACAGTAAATGATGTTGAATACCATTTTGATTATGGAAATTCAGGAGATAAGACATGCATATGGATTAATCATGAACATGGTGAGCTTCCTCAGTTGCTGATCATCAAGAGTTGTTCTGTTGAATACAGTGAATTCAGAATATCAGAATATTCTTCAGAATATAAAGATAAGTTTGCTAGGTTGAGAACCATAACTAATACCCTGATGCTCCTGCACAATCAAAAGAAGTATGCAAATACAGGTGTCCTTAGGTCTTGTTCTGGTTTTTGTTTGCCTAGTAGTGTGTTGTATATAATTTTGTAGATTAGTTGTTTGTACAGTTTGTCTGCTTGTTTTGCTTTCTTGTTCTGTTCCTGTTGTTTCCCTTTTATAGGTTAGTTGTTTGTATAGTGTTCCTCTGTTTTGTGTTGTTGGTTGGGACCTTGTTCTGGTAAGTCAAGATGATGCACTTCATTACCTAAGAAAATAACTAAATTGTTAGGATTCAAGTGATGAGATCAGATTTAGATATAGATTGTAATTCATTCTGATAAATACTCATGATCAGGTTTATGATGTCTTTTCATCAGGGTACTTTTTCTTGTCCAAAGTGAATCAAACACAATGAAACACCTAACAGCCTTGGGTTTGTTGAAGATATGAGTATAGGTGTTAAGTGAAAAATCTAAAGGGACTCCCTTGCTACCAATACAATCTCCAACCTAAAGCTGCAAGTGACTACACCTTGTACAAATGAGCTGACATGATGATATCAAATATAAGTATAAATATAAAATATATAAACAATAAAATTAGGCCATCTAAGTAACTCTACCGGGGCTATGGACGCCTGCTGGCAGTGGAGCCCTACTTAGGGAGATTGTATAGATAACCTTGCCGGGGTTATAGACACCTGCTGGCAGCAAGGCTCTATCCAGGTTGGCTATGAGGGATGATCTCCAACTATGTAGTTTAACACCAGTTACTTATGTTTTCAACTTGCTTTCAAGATGAGGATAATTAATCATCTGCACACACCTGATCCTTTGTTAGCTTTATCACCGTAATGAAATTTTATCATTCAAAGATCATGATGATTTTACTTAGAAAGAATTAGAATACTATAGATGAATATGATCACATCGCTTGAATCATTTGAATTTTGTTGTTTTCTTTGGTGGCAAGTTGTTGTGTGGTTACACAACACGCCCCATTTTGACTTGGCAAAACAGGGACCCAGCTTTTGTTTTGGCTTGTGTTGTCTGTTTCTGGCGGTTTTGGTAAAAATTAAGTCAGGTGCATCATCATCATGAAGGTCAGGATGAGGTAGGTCATCATGAGGTTAGTTTCTCAAAGTTCATATTTTGTTTCTATGACTTCATAGTTAGAAAGAGCTTGAAATTTCATGCAGGTTTGCCTCTTACATCACCTGAAAATTCGTCCATATGAGAGAGTTATGAGCAGTCAAAGTTTTGGTCAAACCTGATAATTGCTGTATGATGAACTTAATGTTTGTCTGTTTATTTGCAGGAGATCATGATGATGAGGTTGAACACTGAAGTCGTAATGCTGCTGAGGTTGAACATTGAGATCATGATGCTGCTGAGGCTGAACATTGAGATCATGATGCTGCTGAAGCTGAGCGTGGAAATCATGATGATGCTGCTGAAGCTGAGCATTACAAAGTTGCGCATGGAGTCAACATGGACCAGACATGAAGAGGATATTGTCAAATATGCTGTTCGCCAGCTGGAGGCCGAATCAAGTTGAAGATGCTGGAATATTCTGTGCCAGCTGTACATTTGCTAACTGACGAAGCATGTGCTTTTCATCTGGGCCGTTGTTTGTTGTGAGAGGATCCTGATCCTTGGATCATTGTAACCGTTTCTGGCTTTTGCTCTATATAAAGGCCAGGGCCTGAAACAAAAAAAGAGAGGGAGATATACATTAGAATATACAGACGCATCTGGGGCAAGGAGTCAATTACTGTAGAATAAGTTAGGAGATCGGATTACTGAGACTAATGAGGATAGAATTGTTGAAATGTCAAGGTTCTTTCTTCAGATCACTGTAAATGTACCTGTTCTTGAGCATACTGAATGAATATGAAGTTCCAGATTACAATCTTATTGTAAATTTTACGTAATCTTCTGTTGATTTCTGGATATGTACTGGTGAATGCTGTGTTCAACTGGAAGCGCTTTCATTTCATTACATATTATTGTCAACTTTCCTTTGAAGCTTTGCACTAGATCATGCGGATTTGTGGAATGTCCTGGTGAAGTATGATTTCTAGTTTTCCTTCTTTTCATTGCAAGTATGGGAGCTTGTATGTGAATCAGTGATCTAAGTCCAGTAATTTTAGGAATCTCACTCTCTAACCCTTTTCCTTTTTCAATTTCATTAATTCATCACCGTAACTACAAATCATGATAAATAACAAGCAGAAACAGTGAAATATGCTGAAATCCCGTAGGTAACTGAAGATCCTTAGCATATTTGAGTTAAATGCATGTAGTATTGAAAATATCATGCAAAGAATCATAAATAATGGTAGAAATCATGCAAATATCAGCCTGTATGCACATTATTTGACTAAATTTACAGTGCAGAGGTAGAAATTATTGAAGACTGATGCAGAGCGAACATCCAGAGCAGGATATTTGAAGATGATGATGATGAACGGTGCAGAAACACGTAAGGCCCCTGAATGGAAAACAGCAACACACATCAACCACTGAGTAACGTCAGTAGATTAAGACCTAATCAACGGAGACTTGGGATCATGAATTCTTTGAATTCATCATATCTTTCAAGATGAGTAAAGGTTGTTGTGTAACTTTTATTCTATGTTTGTGAATGACTAACATCATGACCAACAGATCCTATGTCCAAAGAGAACAATGTTAAACATAAAGTGCAGGCTACCATTTAGGCTGCTGAGACATCACATATGACTCTATATAGAGACAAGAATAAATCACCCCCATTCTTACTCACGCTAAGAATATTTGGAAAGAACTTGAATATTTTCTTAGTGGATTTGGGTGCATCAACAAATGTGATGCCACTGTCCATTTGTAATGCGGGCTAGGACTACATCCAACCAAGTCTCTTAATAAAGTAACACAGCTAGATAAAATCGAAGTGTGGTAGGGGAATTGACACATATCCACCTGCAATTAGCATTAGACCCTAGGGTCCAATATTACATTGACATCCAAGTGGTGGATATCCCTGATACTTATGGGATGCTACTCAAATACTCAATGGTTACATGTCCACTGATTTCAGTCACATATGGTTACCCTAGAAGGGGATTTCTAACCAAATAAGGATAGAGGCTAAACCTAGGATGAAACATATGATCATTGAATATAAAAATACCAATGAAATATTATATGTGGATGTTGAACCAGGGGTATATACTATAAGTCTTCAAATGGTCCGGATAGAGGAAGTCTTAATGTATAACATGCGTATACATAGAAATGTTGATCAAGACAATAGGATGATCACAAAATTTAATCACAGTTCAGCTGAAGATGATGAAATAGATCACTTTAAAGACTTTGAACAATATTTGTCCAGAGAGATGCAACGTTGCCAGATATTAGGTATATCCATAGAAGATATCCTGATTGATGGCTGGTGTAGGTTGCACGACAAAGCACATTCAGAGAAAGATTGTGATGCATGCTTAGACATGGTTGAATTAGAAAGAACTTATAGTGAGATAAAGTCATCTTAAACCAAGGTAAGTACAATATCTAGTTATGATGATAATGAATCTAATTTGTCATTTTCAGATATAGGAGAACCTAAAGAAAGTGCACATCAGGGTGAGGCTTACATGCACAATCCAGAAGAGATCTTGATGTATGATGGAAATACTCATGGAAAAGAAAGTGATATCACCCCAGGGACTGACTGCTTAACCGAATCAGATTATGAATTGTCAAATGAAGATAAGGGAAGTAACCTAACAAAGTTTGAAGAATTCCTATCCAAGGAAATTCAAAGATTCACACTACAGGAAGTTTCTCCACACCACGCTTTAATTAAAGGTTGGTGCAGACTCCATGAGGCACCACATTCAGAAACCACATGTGCCTTATGCCTACATGTATTGAATAAGGAAGAATAACTACATCCAAGGAAGAAGTTATCTGATATCAGAGACATGTCTAAAGACCAGAAGAAGGAAGTGGAAGTACATTCAGATAGTAACAGTGATGATACTATAGAAATGAAAAGAAAATATGTATCATGTTCACATTAGCCACTAGAAATGACAAAGAGGGAGCCTTAGAAGCCGAAGTGGATATCAAGTGGTGCAGCTGCTAGAGCTAAAAAGAAAAGAGAAGGTCCTGATAAGCCATTAATAGAAGATAAGCCATGGATCATCAGGCGTGATGGTTCTAAATATAAACAAGGAGCTGGGGTAGGTATAGACCTTATTAACCCAATAGGAAGGTCCTTTTTGGTAGCATACATATTGTAGTTCCTATGCACTAATAATGTGACATAATATGAAGCCTTAATTCATGGGTTGTTGTTTTCTCTTAAGAAGAAAGTTAAGATTCTGCACGTCTATGGAGACTCAGAATTGGTGGTGAGACAAGTGAGAAGTATCTATGTTTGTAATTACAAGAAGTTGTCCAATTATAGGCATAGCATTTGGGACCTGATTAAAGAATTTGATGCATTTAATATCACACATGTTCCTAGAGAATAAAATCATAGAGCAGATGCCTTGGTACAAGCTGCTAGTACATTAGTGCCTTTGTCCATTTCTAGATTAAAGAGATTTTTTCAATTGAGCTTATATCAATACCTTACATACCTGACAATGTTACTAATCTTCAAGTGTTTGATTATCATCAGCATATCCTAGATTGCATAGCAAACAAGGACATATTTGATGCAAAAATCCTAGATGAAAAGAACATGGAAGATCATGTATGGGAAGATGAGGAAATTATGGACTTGCCTAGAAATAGGATCCCTAAAGGTATGATAGAACTAGAAAAGGCATTTGATCTGCATAACATGATGAAACAAAAGGATCTCCCCAAGACAGATGGAGGGGAATATTCATCAATTAACATAGGACAAAATGAAGACATAAGGAATGTATTGGTTGACAAGGTTTGTTTTGAAGAAGAAAAGGCAGGGATAACTCAAGCATTGAAAGATTATTTCACATTATTGCCTAGACTTATGATGAGCTAAAGACATATGACACATCAATTATCACTCACACTATTCCACTGAAGCCAGATGCCAATCCTTTCAGGAAAAAACAAAGGCCTGTTATTGCACTACTGGAGCCTATAATTTTTGAAGAAGTTAAGAAATTGCTAAACGCTAGGATCATATTCCTTGTCAGGCACTCAAAATGGGTAGCTAATCTAGTACCAGTAAGAAAAAAGAATGGTGGCATATGCCTATGTGTAGACTTTAGGAACCTGAATAAGGCTTTAGAAAAGGATAACTATCCTTTACCCTCATTGGATGAAGTTTTACAAATAGTGAATGGAGCTCAAATGATGTCCTTCATGGATGGTTTCTCAGGATATAACCAGGTAATGGTGGATAAAGTGGATAGATTAAAAACATTATTCACCACCAAGTGGGGTATATTCACTTATAGATGCATGCCTTTTGTCTTGATCAATGCTGGAGGCACATTCCTGTGTGCAAATGACTAGCATTTAGAGGCTTGGTTGGCAAATTCATAGTCATATACATGGATGACCTAACTATCTTCTCAAAGAAGAGAGGTGATCATATAGAAGACCTTAGAAGGGTGCTCTAGAAATGTGAGCAATATGGTATCTCATTAAACCCAAAGAAATGCATATTTGGAGTAACCATAGGTAAGTTACTTGGTCACCTAATATCAGAAAGTGTGATCACCATTGACCTTGCTAGGGTAGAATCCATCATGAAGTTACAACTTATTGGGAGTAAGAAAGAACACAAATCTTATTTTACTAAAATTAACTTTGTAAGAAAGTTCATCATAGGTTTTACAGAGATTGTTAGGCCACTCAATGCAATGCTTAAAAAAGATGCCAAGTTGAATGGACACCTGAAGCAAAGGCTACATTGAGGACATCAAGAAAGCCATATTAGATGCACCTGTCCTAATCAACCCAGATTAGACAAAAGAGTTTTATATTTATTCATTTGCTTCAGAGCATACATGTGCAGCAGTCCTAACACAGAGAAATGAAGACAAGAAAGAAAACCCCATAGCTTTCACGAGTTCTCCATTCAGAGATGCAGAGCTTAAATATGTGGACATTGAGAGACAAGCTCTTGTTTTGGTTAGAGCAGTAAAGAAATTTAGACACTACATCTTGAGAAGCAAGATAATCGCTATGGTACCTGATGCAATAGTTAAAATGCTCTTAATGCAGAGTGAACTTGGAGAGAAAAGAGCCAAATGGATAACAATCCTCCAAGAATATGACATGGATATAACACCCATGAAACTGGTCAGAGGTCAAGCCCTAAGCCAGATGATTTCTGAGATTGATCCTAATATAGTGAGTCAACAATATGTTGTGAACACAAAAGAAAAAAAAGAATGGTACTCAGACATCAAACATATCTCGATCACTGGGAGATGCCCACAAAAGGTGCAAGCTTCTTAGAAGAGAGATTTGAAGAAAAGATCACAAAAATACATGATCAAAGAAGGAATCCTCTTCAAGAAGAATTATGAAGGAATATACCTTAGATGTATGGATAGGCTAGAGGTAGATAAAGTCCTCATAGAGTTACATGACTAATTTGGAACATCACATGGCTCTCATTCAGCCACTACACATGCTATCCTAAGAACATGATACTACTAGCCAACAATTTTTAAAGATACTGCTGAACATATCAAATGTTGTCATACTTGTCAAGTTGCTGCCAATAGGGAGAGATATGTTGCTCAACCCTTATAGCCAATTGTGGAGATGCATCCATTTTCTCAATGGGACATGGATTTCATAGGCCCTATCAATCCTCCATCATCTTAGGGCCACAGGTATGTTTTGACAATTACTGACTACTGCACCTTGTGGACTGAAGCAATTAGCAGAAAGACTTGCACCATAGAAGATGTGATTAAATTTCTAGAGAACAACATAATAACTAGGTATGGAGTTCCATATGCTCTTGTATGTGATAATGGACCAGGTTTTGCATCATTAAGATTGTCAAGTTGGGCTTTTAGTTATGGAATCATTTTACAAATTTCTTCAAACTATTATCCCCAGGGAAATGGCTTAGCAGAGTCAACAACAAGAATTTATTGAACAACATAAAGAAATTGATAGAAAAGAACCCTAGGGAGTGGAATACCCTGCTCAAGTATGCCCTATGGGTAGATCAAACTAGGATGAAAATTGTTTTAGGAAATTCTCCTTACCAATTGGTGTATGGAGTGGATCCCATCCTCCCTGTTAACCTAAAGATCCCCACTCTACAGTTTGCACAAGAATATTTGGGCATAGACAACAAACAAGAAGTTAGGTTGCTTCAACTCATGCACCTAGAAGAAAAAAGGGATAGGGCAATTGACCAATTTGCCAAGCACCAAGCTACTGTCAAATGTTGGTTTGATAAGAGGGCTAAAGTAAAAGCTTTTAGGATTTTAGACCTAGTCCTGGCATGGAACAAAACACATGAAAGGAATGGTGATCATGGAAAATTTGATAAACTTTGGATAGGTCCTTTCCAAATTTTAGAGATCCTAGGTGATAGTACCTATAGACTCAAGACCCTAATAGGTGAGGATGTTCCATTTCTAGTTAATGGATGATTTCTCAAACATTATTTCCAAGCTTAGAGGGGGGTCATGTCATGATATTGTACCATAATGTACATTCTATATAGCTGTATGTATAGTTTGTTTTGTGTGTTTTCTTTTTTCTTGTTGGTGTTGAGTCGTTGCTTTGGTTAGGCAAAATGATGCACCTTCTCATTATAGAACACAACTGAAATTTTTAGAATTCAAGATTTGGATATAAGTTGTGACTCATGTTAACAAATGTCCCTGATCAGGTCTGTGATATCCTATTCATCAATATTGCTTTTCTTGCTCAAGGAGATTTTCACATGGCACACCTAACAACCTTGGGTTTGTTGAACACACCAGTGTAGAGTTAAGTGAAAAATCAAAAGGTTGCCTTTGCTACCATTGCAATTCCTAACCTAAATCAGCAAGTGACCACACATTGCAAAATGAGCTTACATGACAACATCTTATGAATACAAAAAAATATATATTGAATATCTAAAGAGAAAATTAGGCCATTTAAGTAACTCTACCGAGGCTATAGATGCCTGACTGGCAGTGGAGCTCTACTTAGGGGAATTGCAAAGATAACCTTGTTGGGGCTATAGATGCCTGCTAGCACCAAGGCTCTATCTCGGTTGGCTATGAGGGATAAACCAAATTATGTACCTTAACTCTGGCACTAGTGTTTTCAACTCATCTTCAAGATGAAGGATATGAATCACATGCATACACTTGATCGCTTTTCAATACATTGAAACATTGATGAACATGATACCATTTAGAAGATTAGGGTGCCTATGCTTAACAAGAGTTGGAGCATTATATTCTAACTTATCCTCATCTCTTGAATTATTAGAATTTTGTTGTTTTCTTTGGTGGCAAGTTGTTGTGTGGTTGCACAACATGCCCCATTTTGCCTTAGCAAAACGGGGACCCAACTTTTTTGGCTTTTTCCTTGCTTTTTTATTTTATTTTGGGCGGTATGGTAAAAGTTAAGTACCAGATGTAGTGATAGGATATCACCCTATGTATGCATAGGACTCATCAAAGGTAAGTTAAGTGCCAAAGTCAGATTTTGCTGTCTTGAACTACACCAAGTGAAAGAGTGCAAAATTCTAAGGAGCTTTGCCTTTTGAATCACCTTAAAATTTGTTAAGGATAGAAAGTTATGTTCATTCAAACTAGTCACTCAGGGAGGATCATCACATTTACAAATATCCCTGATGTTCACTAATATCCCAGACATGTTTTGACACAAGAAAAGCCTGATATCCACATATTCGTTAATAAGCAGATGTCAAATTCAAATACAGGAGGCATCTACTCGTCAAGAACCCACACACATTCTAGGAGGGTGATATTTCTTAATATCCTTGATATCCACTAATGTGAGGGCTCACCTTAGATATAGCATAAAATACTTGATATCGGTATAATTCTTAATATCTATCATGTTAGCTAATATCCCCGATCTTCATTAATATGACGATGTCATCATCTTAACCCGATATAAAGAAGACCCGATATGATGATGACACCATCATATTCCTGACATCAAGAGGGGTAATCTATTTCTTAAATATCCCATGCCACTGTTAAAATCTTTGATGCTTAGGTGCCGATCAACAAATATCAACAAATTGGCATTAATCACAATGTAATTCACCAATGTTTTTGATTAAAAACAAGGATTTGAGTTTATTTTGAATTTATCATGTATTCAAGAAAAAGTTATAAAGTTACTGTGTGATTAAGGTGACATTACAACAATTTGTGAAAGCAACAAAATGGGGTGTGAATTCAAATGACAAACGAAGGAGGGTAACTGCTAGGAGAACATGCACAACTAAATATCAACTGAATAGTTAAAAGGTAGTGAATATCATGTATGTAACGATAAAACCCTCTTTTGTCGTTTATGGATAAATGAATAGTTAAAAATTATTTTTACCAGAGTAAATCAATATGTTGATGTATGAAATGTGTTGAATAAGAATCAAAACATCAGGATATTCATATAATCGTTGATTCACATGTTCACATGATATGTTAGGGTAAGAAATACATGTGTTTTATCGTAGGATTCAATGGCGGTCCGCAAAAATAGGTCAGACATAGAATTTCTAAAGCATATGGGTATACAAACCAAAGGAATATCATTCAGATATATGGCCAGATAAATGACACTCATCCATGGAATATTGATCTAGATGCATTGATGACATTGTCAGAAAAGGGGAGCGAACAACCCCTACTCATCAACATTTACAACTCAGGCATGTGGCATGTAGGAGGGTTCCCTTATGCAACAGAGGCCACCGAGATGGTAGTGGAGTGTGCTCATAATTACAATACCAATAAAAGAAAGGTGAAAAAACATGGTTGGGTATACGCAGACTTCTAAGTTGAGGGCATTACTGTAGCTTTCAATTTACCCAGAGGACCTCAAGTGCATGGAATAAACCTAGAGATGTTAGAAAAGAAATACAATAAAACCCTAAAGGATTGTAGAAAAATCATGTACTTATTGAGAGATAACGACAACACATATAAAGCTTCTGCAAAGCTACTTGTGCATTTATATAAGTTTGATTTCGTCCCTAAATATCAATACATGATGGTGATGCTTAGCCGCATGATAGGAAAACCAAATGCTGGATATTTTGAAAATTGGATGTATGGTCTCATAAGAATGGTAGCGGATACCAATGAAAAACCAATGGGCAAAGATCATAAGTGATAGTCTCAATGAAAGAATGATGAATCTAGGAGGAAAGACCAATATGTTCCATATGACCTCATATGTTGTTTATGCATGTACATTCAGGGGGACATTTAGTGGTTTGCAGACAGTAGGTAGGGTTGGTAGTAATCCTTGAGATGCCAACATATGGGATCACTACCCACAATTGAAATAGAGAGAGTCTCTCCAACACTACCGGAGAGTAAATGATTCATTTTCCTTGCATTTAGTAAGGACTATGGAAGAAGACGAGGAAAAGAGGCTCAGCATGGAAGCTCAGTCCATAATATACAAGCATGGGGTTTGGTTTATCCAATTCCCCACATTCACATATATAACAATAGAAGGTTTCACTGGACATCCTCTCATGTTGCGAAGATACCCAACTAATAAGGTCATACTGATGGAGATGGCTAGGGATATATTGCCTTCATTTGAAGCCTATGTTGAGAGGGGAAAGATACCTAATGTCCTGTTCCCAATCATGATTGGGTGGTATATGTGCCTTGACAAGGAAAGTATCAAGGAGGAAATAGGGGGATTACAGTTGATGTCTTTGCAGCCTTTTTCATTATCTAGGAAATATGACCCATATGGTAGGATGTAGGCACTATACAAGAAACCAAAGCATCAAATACATCTTGAGGACTATTGGGCTGGTTGTGATGATGAAATGGAAGTGAGAAGGAGGACCTATCAAACACTTACTCTAAAATAGATCCATACATTGGAATGCATACTAGTGCCAATGCAATTACATAATAATGATTGGAACATCATGTGTCAGGAATATGAGAGAAAGAAAATATACAATGAAACAATATCATTCCCTGACTGGAATCAGCCAGAAGAGACATCATTAGAACATATAACACAAAAGGTTATACTATTAACCAAAGACTGGGTGGATGTAAAAATTACAAAATTGAAGAAAAAGGGGTTAGCTCTCACCATTGATAAGAAGAGAAAGAGACAAGAATTGATAGATGAGGAATATGATGATTTCCTCAAAGAAAAAAGGGCATCTAAAGGCGAGAGGTAGCAAGAAAAAACCAAGAAGGGAAACCAAGCTGTAGGTGTAAGAGTCATTCATCATCCTCATCATAAGGAGGATCTAGCCTCAACTTTTGCTACCACCACATCTCATGCACCTACAGAACAACAAAAGCCAATTACAAAACCTGCTCCTACTTATGAGGTTGAAGAGGAAAGCATAGATGATGACGATGATCCCATGATAAGTAGAAAGAAAAAGAAAACCAAGGAGACACCCCAAAAGAAGCAAGAACCTACAATGAGGGAGATAGTGGAAAAGAACCCCACAATCATACTAAAAGGAAAAGGTGGTGAAGGTATCAAGAGAAATCTGTAGCATGAGGTGCCTATTCCTGCCATAGTGCATTTTAAGATTGAACTGGAAGAAGATCAGAAGGAGATGCATAATAAAGGAAGTGATCAGTCTTTTCCATTGGATAATACAGTGGAGTTATCAGATGATGATGTGGTAAATGAAGTGTCTCCTAGTTCTATGGAGACACTAGTAAAGAACACCAAGATGATTCCTCTTGGCACCCCCACAGTACAAAAGGAGGTCGAAGAAGAAGAGATAATAGAAAGTAATCCTGAAATTGCAGCACAACAAATTGATTTGGCAGGATTAGTAGATCAAGTTACCAACCCAGCAGTAATAGACTTGGCATATTAGGGAAAGGATGACCAAAGTAAGGACAAGGACCTGCCTCCAGAGCAAAAGAAACGAGAAGTCAATGTACACAAGGAGGATGAAGAAGCACCTAATTAGAATAATGGTTAGGATAATGAACAAGTACCTAAGAGGGAGCCAGATAAAGTGGAGATAGATAAACCCCAAGATTCTAAAGAGGTAGGTATGCCAAAAGATGGGGAACAGGGCCCTCAGGCAAGTGATGATCAAGAAAAGAAAGAAGTGTGAATGAAGACAATCAGAAAGACCATCAGGATATGCTAGTAAGAGCAATCCAAACCCTCATGCAGATCCACCGTCATCACAAGATGGGTAGGACAAGAATGAAAAGGTAACACAAGATGTCCCTACACATGATGATGAAAATGATGAGGAAGTACCTGATGAATAGGAAAAGGAGCAATCACCACCAAGGGTGGAACAAAATACAGAGTCACAAGATGTTCACATTGAACATACAGGCCATCAAGGGTCTGTAGATGAGGTGCCATATTGGCTGCAACAAGAGGTACAAGCACATCCACCTAGTGTTGCATCATATTTTGATATTGCTTCATTATTTCCAGCTAATACAACCAACCCAAGTAGAAGGGCTAGAGACACATCGGCAGTAAAGAGAGATCTGACAATAGGTAGGAGGAGAGATGAAGTAGCTATACTTGTGGTAGACAAAGTCAAAGGTGAGATAAGTTCCAGTGAATTTCAAATAACTACTATTGAATTGGGCTTTGCTACAGATAAATAATAAGGCCAAGAGGCCAAAGATATAATTGATTCTTTATTGAATAGTGTAGAGAAGGAGAAGAGTAAAAATAAGGTGTATAAAGAGCACATTTCTCAATTCCGTACATTCATAAAGGGGATGATAGACCCCAATAATGTGCCAATCAGCACATCCACCCCACTAACTATCATATCATAGAATGAAATAACATGACTGGACATCATGAAGCACAAAGCACATATGATGGACAATTGGTTCATTCAATTCATCACAGAGGTAGACAAGGTGATAAAGACTTCTCTTAATAATTGGAACCTGCTCAGCACATTGAAGAGCAAGGGAGATAAATTGCAGAAGGAAGTTGGGCAGAGGTCAATCAAGATTGAGAAATATCTGACTGCCCTATCAGAAATGAAGTGCCAATGCCCTGGTTTACAACAAGATATTGAATAACCAGACATCAAAGCTAATAAGCATATGGTATGAAGATACCAAATTTGAGAGTGATATCCTTAGGAAGTGCAATGCAAAACTCAGAGATATCAGTGTTAGATTGCACAAACTTTTATCTGATGAAGTAGAAATCTTGGAGGCTCTTGAAGAAAAGGTGGAAGGGAAGATTGAAAATCAAGATGCAGCTTTTGCAGTTAGGGCCTTCCAAAACAATTTCAAGCCTGCTACAGATGACCTCCTCAATCATTTATTAGAGGATATGATCAACAAGGCCATGAGGATGAAGGCAAAGGTGGAAAAATATAATAAAATGTTGAGTAGCAGAAAGAACAAATGGTTTGTATTGCAAACACAATTAAAGTCATAAGAAGATGCAGTCACCAAAGCCAAAGTCCAAGATGGAGGGGAAATTGAAAGGATAGTACAAGCATATGAGCCCATTAGGGGAGTGATAAGTGTGCCTGCAGATGAAGATGATTTATCCACTGATGAGGAAAATGAAGAATAAGCATGATGTAATAAGACATGATAAAGTCCATTATATGCTACCAGATGGTTGCCAGTTGGTAACCTATGCCACATGTTTACACATTGACTTGGTCAAGGTGTAATATGGACCGTTGATCCTAATTGATAAATCCTGATCCTAGGATCATTTTTCAATAGCCTCCTCCTCTTGTTCTATAAAAGGGAGATGGAGTGCATTTTGTAACCATTGGAAACTTAATTGAGATTAGATTGCTAAAGCATTAGGACTAATTCTCAAGGATAATTGTGAATGTAAATCTCTTTCATATACTTAATGAAGAAGAATCTTTGATTACATACAATCATAAACTTTGAGTAATCTGTGAATGGTTTCTTGACTTGTACTTTGATTTGCTACGTCCCTTGGAGTGCATTTCATGTTGTGCATGTTTCTTTCATTCCTTTTCCATTGAAGTTAGCATCAATCATATCTAGCTATGGAACATCCTGGTGAACATATGGTTTGATTTCCTTCTCTTCATGATAGTATTAGGAATGTATGTGGATCAATAGCTAAAGATTCACTCATTTTAATAAGATTTAGCAAGAATTCATTCCAATTTGTTTGATTTTATTTAAAATCACTATCATAATTGCAAATTCACATAAAATCTTAAGCAAATATAGTAAAATATGTTGATATTCTGTAGGTAATTGAATATTCATAGCATATTTGAGCCAAACAACATGTTGAAATGATAAATATCATGCAAGTAAACATAAATAATAACAATAATCATGTAAATATCTATTTACAAGCACATCATTTAAGCGAATTTATAGTCCAGAGGTGAAATTTAGCTTATGCCAATTGTTGAACAAAAGAATTGATCAAATTTAGAAAATATCCTCATCATCTATTTAAATACAATAAGATTAACCTTGTTTGTTGAAGGATTTAGAGAAAGTAGGTAAAATGTAAGACGTCTGGACATCAATTTTTTTGGAATTAGAAGCATAAGACCCCTTGAATGGAAAACAACAAGGCACATCAAACCAATGAGCAACATCAGTAGATTATGAACTAATCCACAGAGACTTGGGATCATGAATTCTTTGAATTTATCATATCTTTCAAGATGATAAAGGTTTGATTTGCATTTCTTTATCTATGTTTGTTTATGCCTAACATTATAACCAACAGTAGCCATATTGGTGAACCACGTTAAATTATTGTCTATGTGTGCTATTTTATATGCTCTTTGTTTGTCTTATTTCTTAACAATTAGTATAAGAACCAGAGAGATCCAGGGAAAGCAAGTTGAATAGAGGGTTTGCAAAAAAAGAAGTCATTGTCCTAGATTGTAGCTGGATCACATAAGTTATTGAAGAAAAAGGGTTTTTGCAAGGTATTAGAGAGGAAGATACATGAAGGCCACCCAAGAGGGAGAGGTAGAGAGTGCCCAAAATAGAGGAGGAGAAAATATGCTATGATTTTTTTGTTGTGGACATGGAGCATGACCCTAGGGATTTTATGGTGGTGATTCTTGTGTTGCAGGTGTTGGCTACCACAAATACTCATGCGATCATATGGATCCCTAATCATGACCCTTCTATGGTTAAAAAGGCCATGAATTTAGGCCCCCAAGGGCTTATGTTCCCCATGATTGAAAGCTCCAATGATGCTAATAAGGTCATTTCCTATTGCCACTATCTACCAAAGGGCATATGAGGGGCTGCACATTTTGTCATCAGGGCTTCCCATTATGGGATTAACAAAAATTATTTTAATGAGTATGAAGATGAGCTGTTGATCATGTGTTAGGTGGAGAGTGAGGATGTTGTAAATAAAATTGAAGAGATTGCTCAAGTTGAGGATGTTGTTTGTATTTATATGGGACCAACTGATTTGGCTTCTAGTATGGGTTTCTTGAGTGATTTGGGAAACTAGAAGGCCAAGGAGATGTTGATGAGGGTGGAGAAAGGGGTTTTGGGAGTTAAGAATGGGGCTTTCTTTTAGTTAGTTTTACTATGCCATGGTGTTTGGAGAAAATCAAAGATTTTCCAGCAATAGGGGATACTATAATGTTATGTTCTCTACAAATGAGATGATACATAGTTTTTTCGTCAGAGTCAGGGACATCAAGGGGGTTCCTCGTATTGACAGACATAGAAATTAAAGAACCTAAGAGAAAGTAAGAAGTTATTGAGATAGAAGCAATCATCAAGTGTTTTGGTCTATTGTAAGAGGAGCTCTTACTAAAGATGGCTAAGCTTCATCCTACTATCAATAATATAAGTGCTTATAATTCTATTTGGGCATGAAAAAATCTATAGGCTGTGAAGGTTATTGACATCTCTCTTACTTTTATGGGGTATTATTTTAAGTCTTTGATTAAATTAATGCTTGTGAGACTTCTGAATGTTACCGAAAAAGGTTTCTATTCTATGGGAAATGCATTAGGCATGCAAAAGCTGAAATTTCTATCAATAATCGCTTGTCAAGGATTGATAGACCAAAGTTTAGTCAAGGCTACCCCAATCTGAAGAACATCTTTATGTGGAAGTGTGAATTTTTACATGACAAAGGACTTAAAGGATTTATATAAGTTGTAATATCACTTGAAAATTTACACTTACAGGAGTGCAACATGATCTCTACTTTTGGTCTGATAGATGCTCTTGGAAACTATAGTGAAAAGCACTGGACTGACATTTGAAAAATGTACTAGAATCACATAGTGTGGAGATGTAATTGTGCCAGTTCCTTCATGTGAATCTTTGATGATGGCCTTTTTTTCTCTTTGGGGAGGCTACAAAACAAGCTTGGTGAAATTGAGAAAATTTAGCTAGCACATAACATGCCAATTGTTAAGCGTAGAGACTTTGGGTTTGTTTCATTTTTGACTCATAATGCAGCTGTACGATGTATAAATGGTTTGAGCAACAGTGAACTTGCAAAAGGGGACAATAATGTGAAGAGTGGGTTGGTATGGAGCAAATCCAACTGTAAGTTATAGATTCTCTGTTAGTGCATAGTCCCAGTGGAGCAAAGGCAGTTATGACTATGGAGTTGGTCATTGGTTTTTGTATATTTTCCATTCAAAATCTATGGTTATGCTTATCTATGTTTTTCCATTGTTTTTCTGGTTCAACTATTTTGGTGATTTTTTTAGATTTGTCAAATTTTTAGATGATAAGTGGACATGGATTTGCATAACATGATGGTTTTGCAGGTTTTATATGGTTAATCAAAACTTGTGGTTTTATAGATCCATAGATTAACTATTTTTCAGATTTGGAATCCTTGGGGGTATTTCTGGATGCAAGATAGTTGTAGGTTTACATGTATGCTTTGTGGATGGTTTGAGGAGGTTTTTTGCAACCTTCTCAATGTGGAGCTGTTGGTATCATTGTTACAATATTTGCTTATGGGTTCCTTTGACTACAGTTACTTGTAGATTGGAAAATTAGATTCGATGAGGATCTGGTGTTTGAGTCTTTAAGTCTAAAGGTTATCCTCTTTGATATCTCAGTTTGCATGTTCCTTTTGAGATCTTCGAGTTATGTAGTTATGTGGATTAGCTACCCATTGGCTGTAGTGGGATGACTTGGATGTGGATTGTCTATATCCACGAGATCAATTCAGTGTTGATACATATTTTTTGGTATTTTTTTCTTTGAGATGAGAGGATGGATGATCAGAGTGTTTGGTTAGTTGGTTATTGGGACTTGTCACATGCTTATCATGATACCATGGATAGCTCAGTATCACGTTTCAATGGGAGCTCTTGGTAGTGAGAGTTCTATTGTCAAGAGATGGTTATCTTCATGTGATTGGAGATGATGGTCCTTGATTATAGGATGTTTGTTATTGTGCCATGGTGGACTCTTGATTCTAGATTTGAGTGTTGGCATGATACAAGTTCTGTCGATACAAGGTATTCTCTTTGGAGCATGTGGTCCTCCTTTGTGGATATGTTAGATCACCGTGTCATGTTGTGTTCCTAGGTTATGCAAACGTGCAATGGTAGTTTTGACAGTGGTCTTGTTGGTGCTCTTGGTATTGATTACTTTGGTCATTTGCTTGGAGAGCTTCATGATGGTGCAATGTTTATTTTGGAGTTTAGAATGGATTGATCATGGAGGTGCTATGAATACTTAGAGACTTGGGTGAGGTTGGAGTTCTCTTGGGATTAGAGAACATTTGTTGAGACAATTACTCTTTGGAGGTTTCAACAAGAAGACCGAGGAGCCTACACCTGGTTATGAATGTGAGTTCATTATTGAGCTAGAGGAGATTGTTCTTGGAGAGAGTCATTGTGACTTGGTGTCTCTTAGAGGAGCATTCTTATTCCCCACTCTTGGTCCACTCAGCAAGTTATCTTCAAATAGGTATTACCCATCCTACTTTTAGATGTTTTTTCTCTTTATGATTTATCTTCTCATGGTTATGGACCTTGATCTATGGTTATTGGTTCTAGAGGGTTCATTTTAGGGATGTAGGCATGGTTATCTCCTTGTTCATATGATTTAGGAGTTTAGGAGATGTAATTGGGCTTATTCCTAGTTTTGGAATGGATGTTTTCAGTTTTTTGGTTAGAGAAGATTACATCCATGTTGGTTTAATAGTTGAGAGTGAATGGTTGGGTGTTGTTAAGGCTTTTCATTTTTGGGAGGTAAAGGAGATCATACTTGGCATATCTTAGCACTTGGTGGTGTTGGTAGAAGGATGTGATATGTTTTGCAACTTCTCTTTATTGTATTATGTTTCTTCCTAGAGTTTCTTATTCATCTAGTATGATCACTGGTTTGTGATCATCCACTATTGTTGTACTTTATTATTTTTTAACATCAATATGTGGTCTTTTAATGTATATCATTTGACATGTGGAGGACTTGGGAGAAGTGAAGTGATACCAAAGGTGAGAGAATTGAGAAAAAAATTATTTGTGCAAGTAAAATCTATTTTGCAGCAAGTTGGTTGTAGTTTTGTAGATCATTATGGTTGTCCTTGCTATTACATGATTTGATTATTTGCCACTTTTTTTATGTAAGTTCTGATTGGTAGACTTGATTTGTTTTGGTTGACATTTCTCATGCAACATACGTTCTATGATGTATGTTTGTTTTTCATTGGACTGCAGTATCAAGGGTCTTCAAATTTTTTGCACATAAATGGCTTTGGTGTGTTTTGTTTTCCTAGAAGATGGTAATTTTTTGAGCAGGATAGTGGATTATATAGGGATAAGAACTGCAGTATGGGCTAGATATGTTGTTGACATGAGTTTACTAATGCTGTATGGTTAGTTGGATGTGATTAGCAACTTGTTGTGGTTGTTGTTCTAGCTATGGTAATTAATTTTTATCCACTACGTAGGCCTATTTATTACCATTGGATTTGGTGATTGTGTTTGGATATTGGTTGATGCAGGGTTCTTTGTTTTATGAGACAATAGGCAATGGAAAGTAGACTTCAAGAGGGGGATTGTTTCGATGTGAAGTCTGACTATTCATTTCATCTCCCCTGCTTTGTCTCTTCATCTTCCTTGAAGACTATGTATATATTTGGGGGAAAATCTATATGTATCTAGCTGCAATCAATAATAAAATTAATGCCTTGCTTTCCCATGGATGTAGCCACATTGGCAAACCACGTTAAATTCTTGTCTATGTGTGCTATTTTATATGGTCTTTGTTTGTCTTACTTCTTAACAATCATCACTTACACAAAAAACTTGTAGGATTACTTCTAGGGTTTTATTGTATTTCCACCATTATTGTTCACATAACATATTCACCAAGCACATAGGTTTGTACACACAACTGGCTATCTTAATATCATTCTTTCCAACTTTATTGCATTTGGGGATAGACTAAGGTAGTTTCTCAAGCATAATAACTAAATTTTCATGTCCCTAATGCTTCAACTTCTAGGTTTTTAGAGATTTTGGAGTGACATGAACCATATAATAGAGAAAACAAAGCCTATGGATGACCTTCAAGAAGGCCAAAATTTTTTAGATCTCTAGTTGTTAAGGACCTTACCACCCTAGTGTTGATCTTATGGGGGTTTAACACATAGGGTAAGGTGCTACAATAAACATGTTTTTAAAATGTTCTTGAAAAGTTCTAGAAATCACCACAAATCTTCTATAGGACTTGTACACCTAATTTGTAATATAAGACTTTAGTTTCTCTAGGTGTACACATTGCTTTATTCTATTTCCTTTCCACTAGTTTCTTAGCTTTTCATTTCTTAGTTTTAAATTTTTATCTACTTAGCTCATGTACTAGTTATTCATAGGTCAAATATTATAAAATTTAAAAAATAAGATCTTTCTTAAAGTGTATATAATTAAAGATAAAATAAATATATTTGAATGTGAATTAAGGAGCCTCAATTTGACCTATTTCAAGAAAAATTGGAGTTGATACTAATGACTAGACAAGATCATGTAAGAAACAAAAACATAGATTTCAAAATATGTGACTAGGAGATAAAAATGGGTTAAAAGTGGGTCTAAATGAACCTATGGAGAAGAGTTTCCATGATGTAAAGTCTTTGAGTTGTGTTAATGTGCTTATTGTAAGTTTATAGAACTTTTGGAGAAAAAAGACCTAACCATTCAAAGTATTAATCCAAACCTAGTGGTAATGTCATGACCTTACTCCCAACTTAACTTGCAAATGTCTTGTTTAGGCGGCTTGGTCCTGGAAGGTGTTAGAGAGATAAAACTTTGTATTGAGTTCTTTAAAAATGTGTAGAGAGGCCTCTTAGAAGTGGACACCTATCAAAAATTAGAAAAGGATATGAAACAAATAGAAAACAATGTGTAGATATATTGAGATAGGACAACAAAGAAAGAGAATTAGGAATGATTTCTATTTTTTGAAAGATATAGCTTTGAAACATTGTAGAATAGATGATAACAACATATAAAACTTTCCTTGAGCATTGGACTTTTTGACATGTAAAAGTAAAGGAAAAACATGCAAACCAATAAATAAACACCAAATAGACAAAGAGTAATGCAAAAGAGGATTTGGATGCACCTATGGATAGAGGTTCACTAATTAGAAGATGATTATAATGATGCATATATGTTGTTTGATGATTTATAGAAGTCTATGACCAAATGAACTTGGTTTTCTGAAGGGGGATGCCCTATATGATTGCCTAGTCCCATCCTTACTCTTGCATTGATTTCCTAGTCCTAGGTGATGTTGAAGACCTTATACTTTGTAGAGAGCTCTCAAATAGTGTGAAAGCAATAGAAAACATTATGTGAGTGTATCAATAAACTAGATAGATGATGGAAAAAGCAACAATAAGCCTAATATTCTTGGACAATAGGAAAGATAAAGAAAGTGAAATAAAATAAATGGATAGTTTTCAATTGATTTCTTATTGATTTCTGAGTAGATATGAGGACTTTACATTGAGAGGGACCCACCATAGCAAATTTAAACTTAAAATGTGTAGAAATGAGGCCAAAATCAAGAAGTGGTGGCCTACTAGATAACCTAATCTAGTATGGAGAGTTTGGTCCCAAGGGTAGTCTTGTCTAAAGTTTCAAAAAATCCTAAAATTTTTTACAAATTTTCTTTATATTCTTTTAAGGCCACTTTCCTTCTAGATCTTTAATTGAATCTATTATATATTTTTTCTTTCAAACTAGAAAATAAAAATCTACGAAACCTTGTTGTGTATGTAGAAATATGGAATGAAATAAGGAACAAATGCATGCAAATACCTATTCCATACTTAAGACACATCAAGATCAAGTAACTATAAAATGGAAATGAAACAATATTACCAAATAGTCCTTGTTTCTCTTGATATTTGATAGAGATTTGTATATTTTGGTTTCTTAAACTAGCAACATAACATTAGATAAAGATGATGGATAATGTATGAATTTTGATAGCATGATGTTACTTTCAAAATGTGGATATATGATGATAATCTAGGGAGATATATGATGATTTTGATAGCATGATGATACTTTTAATGTGGATATTAATGGCTTGGTTAAGGCTTGATTTTTAGATGCTTGGTTGATAGGATGAAGTGCTAGGATTAAGGGGTACAATGGAAGGTTGAGATTAAGAGGTGGAAATAGATGGCTTAGAGTAAGAGGTGTTATTTTAAATAGATGGTTAAGATTTGATGAGAGAATTATAAGATAAGGACAAATCTTTTAGG
Organism: Cunninghamia lanceolata; assembly: GCA_027924645.1. Taxonomy (NCBI): domain Eukaryota; kingdom Viridiplantae; phylum Streptophyta; class Pinopsida; order Cupressales; family Cupressaceae; genus Cunninghamia; species Cunninghamia lanceolata. The sequence goes on from BSBN01000054.1 coordinate 6,196,496, forward strand.
GCATCCTTATGTGAATGGCTAGGATTTGGATATGTAGTATAAGATGAATGATGGAGATGAAAAACTCATTTATTATTTGTGGCAAGTCATGTGAATCTCAACAATTAATTTAAATAATAAGATTATTTAATTAATTATTAGAGAGGAGATGATGAAAGATAAATTAAATAAATAAATAAAATTTATTCAATTAATTTTGGCTAGAAGGGATAAATGGATTAATTAAATAAATATAATTTATTTATTTAATTTAGGTGATGGAGGAAATGGATTAATTTTTAGTTATTTTTGCTAAATAAGTGCTACCAGTGGGGGTAGCTCCCTTTATATTATATCCAAAATTTATACAAAAAACCTGTTATAAAGTTACAATATAGGCATACATCTTAGCATACAATCCTTAAGCATGCCAAAGCACACGAAGGCCATCCGCCCACTCCACCGCCCACTCTACTTGGGAGGGTGAGATGAGGTCACTATACTAGCTTATAAAATATGAGGTCTCCATGTTATTCTACTCAATGTCCTCTTGGTAAAGTGCCAATGCTTGGGCAGAAATAGTTGGTGTTTTCTTCTTGTTGTTGTTGACAATGGCTGCATCAAATACCCCCCGATCCACCTTCGAGTCAAGTGATTTTTGAAGGAAGAAATAGCTGTGGTGGCAGTCTCCTTCATTTCCTCCTAAACATAAGTGTTCACCATGATTTTTCCTCGAGCCTTCCTTCCTAGGATGAGTACACAGTTTGATAAGACTTCCTCATAGAGGAATCCATAGTGAACATGTCCCTCCAGTAAGTTGCTCTCCCCTATGACCTTAAGAAATGCATCAGCCACATAGTTAGGGTTGACCTTAAATAGTCACTTAACTTGCTCCACCCTTGTTTCTGCCAGTGGTTTCTCCTGGTCTCCCCGATCATCCGCTTCCTCCTCCTCTCTCTCCTCCTAACTCTCTAAATTATTAGAGCTCTCCGAGCTCGAAGAAACACTTCGCTAGAAAATGCAGTCACATTCTATCTCCATGTCGCAGGTCAATTGGAAATTTGTCTTCTAATCCCATTATAAGCCTTAATAGGAAAGGCTAGCAAAGTACGTGCCATCACCGCGGCTCAGGAGATTAGGTGGATCTCTGCATATCTTAGGAAATATATCCCATGTGCCTTCTTAGCTATCACTACAGTGGTAGGCCCAACCATGGATCACATGTTTCCACAATGATGGCTTCCTTATCCTACCTGCAAGCCCATTTAGTTAAAAAATATGCTACTTTTTTTCCTTCTCAGTATGTGTGGGCTATTGTCACATTACCTAATTCATCCATGAACTCCTAGATAACCTCTGCCTTATATTTCAATTTCCATTTGATGATGAATCTAGATATTATAGCATTGATACATATCAATGAGTTTCCTTCAATGTCTATGTCTGTTAGTTGATGATCCTTGTAGAGTTGGACACCATAGAGTAATGCAGAAAACTCAGCCTCATTGTTGGTTCCAATAGGGAGTTTCTTCAATAAGGCCTAGTTAGTCTCCCCATGTTCATTTCAAATGATGACCCTAGCTCTAGAGACTCCCGGGTTTCCCTTCACTGTGCCGTGAAAGTTCATTTTTAATCTTCTTGTAGGCAGAGAAACCCATTTGGTGAGAGCTTGCTTCTTCTTCCTTTCCTCCATTTTCTTTGAATTGTATTATTTATTGTAAACATGGTTGTCATTGCACCAAAAGATTGACCTGTTAATGCCTGATACAACTACCAAAGTTAATGAATCCATGGGAGGTGGTTAAGCCTTGTCACGAACCCAAGCGCTACGCTGCACAACACAAGGAGACCAAGGGTGCACAACTTGCAACAATTCCCCTAGCACAAGTGAGGGGTTCGAACCCGTAACCTAGGCTCTGATACTAATTTTTGCAAAGACGATTGTCGTTGCACCAAAAGATTGGCCAGTTAATGCTCGATACGACCGCCAGAGTTAATGAATCCATGGGAGGCAATTAAGCCTTGTCATGAACCCAAGCACTACGCTGCATAGCACAAGGATACCAAGGGTGCACACCTTGCAATAACATTGAGTAGGGATCACGAGGTCTGGCTATTTTTTCATGATTTTGCCATCCCATTCAGCAAATGGTGTCGGGGGAGGAAATGAATTAATTGAATAAATATAATTTATTTAATTAATTTGGGAAAGGGATTAAGGGAGAACATGTTGTAAGATGAATGTCTAGGGGATGTCAAAGGGTTATGAGGATTGTTACAAGTATGTACAGTCAGTGTTGTCATTGATGTCAACAAGCTTGTGTTACATCATTGATGTCAACTGTATGAGTAAGAGATGTTGCAAGAGTATGAGTAGTTGGTGTTGAGTGGATGCTATCTCTAATGACGAAGAAGTGTTGAAGATGGTGATAATATGTTTCTGGTGCTTGGTCTCCAAGTGCTTTTGAGAAAATTTGAATAAAATAAGAAAATAGTGGTATTATGTGTTGCAAAGTAGTGTTCTAGTTTTGCTCCGTATTTTCCTTATCTTGAAGATCTGTTTATGCAGTTTGGATATGTTGTTTAGAGGTGTTCAGAGGTGCTCCATTTAGAATTTGGCATGCTAGATCATTTGTGCAGAGGAAGATGTGTTCACTAGTGTGTGAACTGTGTATTACAGAGGTGTCTAGGAGAAATGTTTTTGTTCCACATTTTTCCACAAAGTGGTTTTAGGTCTTACGGTTCTAGAAGTATGCTTATAAGGTTAATATCTATCTTTAGTCAAAATTGTTCATGGTTTGGTACTCTGGAAGATGATTTATTGAGTTGTAGTCTATGACAAAGACATTTGAGTTTGATGGGTAAACAAGATAAGGTTGTGCGGTAGGTGAAAGTTGTTGTGGATGAATTTGTTGGTTTTCAGGATGTTTGTGGGATATTATAGATTGTGCTCAAGCATGGTGTGTGATCTGTAAGTTGTCTTTGGGTTTGAGGAAGCATGTACGTAATTTTTTATGGTGTTTACACTAGTTAGACTGACCTTGGGTGTTTACACTAATTGCAGAGTTGTTTTGATGATTGTGGAAGCATGGTGTAACATGTATGAATAGATTTAGGTCCAAGCTAAGGTGTGGTATGGCCCACCTTCATTCCTTTCCACCGTGGGAATGTTTTAGTGTTAGCCTAATTTGAATTTGTGAAATTAAGATGCTTTTCCAACCTTGGAGAATGTTTTCAAGGTTGAAGATGGTATAAATAAGTGTCGAGGGATCATGAATGAGTGTGTGTGCGTGATGGATGGATGTGAATGACAATGTAGTAGAGGGTGTGGTGCAGTACAAGCTTTCATGTGTTAGATTACTAGATGTAGTGAGCAGAAGGTGTCTACAATTCTTCAGTATGACTATGAAAGTGTTGGTGGCATTGTGGTGGACTTCTCTGTTGTATTGAGATAGTTTTCTCCTTGTAACAATCTTCTCTATCTTCTTCTCTATTCTGGCAGTGAGCCTTTTGGTAGAGCCTATTATTTTTTGGTGTTGATATTACGTTATATTGTGAGCTAATCCTCATTGTGGTTTTTCTCTTCTTGGGTTTTCCATGTAAATCTAGTTTTCTCGTGTTGATGTTAATTTGATTCAGTTTCTATTATTTGCTTTCATGCTTGATCATCATAACAATTTAAGGGTTAATTGAATTGATGTGGAGCTAAATGTGTTTGAGGGTTTTGGAATTATAAGTTACAACTGATTCACCTCCCTTTCAATTGTCTTGTGCATTCAACAATTGGTATCAGAGTGAGGTTTCTTGGAAGAAAGTTTAACCACTTAAGGTAGATCTGGGATGGTGCACAAGAAGGATGTTCCCCTGTTTGATGGAATAGATTATGCATTCTAGAAAATAAGGATGGAAGGTTATCTAATTTCTCTTGAATATGAAATCTGGAGGTCTATTGAGACTCAATACACTATATTGGAAAATGGTCCAAGTACTGCAAATGAGATCAAGGCCTATGAAATCAATGGTAAAGAAAGGTATGCTCTTTTAAGTGGTCTTACTAATTCTAAATTGGTGAAAGTTATGAATCTAAAAATTGGTAATGAAATCTAGAAAAAATTAAAAGTATTTATGAAGGAGATGATAAGGTCAAGCAAGCTAAAATGCAGAATTTGAAGCTCATGTTTGAGACCATGCGATGTCTAAAGATGAAAACATTACAAGATACTTATAGAAGGTGGATGAAGTTGTCAATAGCATTAGAGGACTTAGTGAAGAATTGGAAGAAAAAGAAGTGGTATTGAAGGTACTTAGAACTCTTCCTAAAGCTTACAGTCATGAAGTTTCTGCTATTGAAGAATTACAAAATTTGGATCAATTTACTAGAGATTAGTTGTATGGTACTTTGACTACTTTTGAAATGAGAGAATTTGGTACAAGTAGTGCAAAAGATGAGATTGCCTTTAAGGTTGGTATATCAAAGAAGAAGGTGGATTCATATTAGGAGGATTCTGATGATATGGAAGCTAACTTTGTGAGAAAATGAAATTGGGTACTGGTAAGTACAGTGGTAAGTTGCCTTTCAAGTGTTTTAGTTGTGGCAAGGTAGGTCATTATGCTTCAAGATGTCCAGAAAGAATCTTGAGAAGCAAAAATAGGGAGAACAAAATTAGAGTGCCTAAAAAAGCTACTATGTTAGAGAATATGCAATTATATCTGATGATGAATCTAATTACGAAAATGATGAGGATAATGAATGTCTGTTCATAGCTTTAAAAGATGATACCGTTGTTACTAACCCTAAGAAATGTGTGAAGGAAAGGGCTCTGGAAGTAAGTATTAATGTTGAAGACACTTTGGTTTCTGCTTTTGATGCTGGACAGGAAAAGAACTATTGGATCATTAACAGTGGACTCTCTAATCATGACCAGTGATAAAAGTAAGTTTGTTAAACCTAAAAAATTTAGAGGAGGATTAGTTAGGATACATCTATTAAGATATGTGGAAAAGGTTCAATCAGTTTTGATGGCAAGCATAATACTGATGATGTTCTTTATACATAGTATCTTAAGTGTTGGACAAATGTGTAGCAAGGGATACAATCTTTTGTTTCAAGATGGTGGCTGTGAGATCAGAAAAATTTCCAAAATTGTGATAGCTACTGGAAAGAGGACAGATGGAAATATTTATCAGCTCAAAGGTGGTGATGGTTATTGTTTTGACTCAGATCAGTGAGAATTGGCTATGGTACAGAAGACTTTGTTACATCAATTTTGATAGCCTGGTAAGAATAAGTTTAGTTCAAGCTATGAGAGATTTGCCAAAGATTACAAAGCCTATCAATGCTATCTGTAAGGAATGTCAAGTTGGAAAGAAAGAAAGAAGAAGTTTCAAAATCAAGGATCAATCTTCTACCAGATTGTTGAAATTGGTGCATATAGATCTTTGTGGCCCTACTAGAGTAAGGAGTTTTCAAGGTGACAGGTATTTCATACTACTAATTGATGATTGTTCTAGAATGAAATGGGTTACTTTTCTTTCAGAAGCCCTAGATAAGTTTAAAGCATTCAAAGAAAGTGTTGAGAGTGCAAATGTCAAGGTTGATGAAGACCTACAGATGATTTTAGAGGTGAATGAATATGAATCAGATGAGTCTTCTTGTAGTGAAGAAGAAAAAGATAGAGAAAAGGAAGTATAGATTGTAGTAGATTGTAGAGGAAGATGCTCCATAAAAAATTTCAAAAACTCTCAAGTATGTGTAGATGCATTAGTCTAAAGACTAGATCATTGGTGATAAGAGAAAAGGTGTGCTGACAAGAAGGAAAGTTGTTGAAGAACAAGTAAATCTATGTTTACTTTTTGAAGTTGAACCTAAACCAATGATTGAAGCATGTAAGGATGAGTATTGGATCAAGGCTACGGAAGAAGAACTAATGTAGATTGAAAAGAATCAGACTTGGGAACTTGTCCCAAGACCAACAAACAAAAATGTGATTGGAACTGAGTGGGTATTCTGGAACAAACTGAACTAGAATGGAGAAGTGGTAAGAAACAAGGCAAGGCTTGTGTGTAAAGGTTACTCACAAGTAGAAGGAATAGACTATAAGGAAACTTATTCTCTGGTGGAAAGAATGGAGGCCATTAGGATGTTTTTGGCTTTTGTAGTACATAAGGATTTTAAAGTATATCAAATGGATGTGAAGTCTGATTTCTTGAATGGTGAGTTGGAAGAAGAAGTATACATAGAACAACCAGATGGATTTCAGTTATCAAATAAACCTAACATGGTCTGTAGGTTGAAGGCACTATATGGATTGAAGCAAGCCCTCAGAGCTTGGTATGTAAGGTTAGATAGGTACTTATTACAAAAAGGATTCAATAAAGGCACCGCAAATAGTAATTTGTACATCAAAGTAGGAGAAGATCAAACTCTAATTATGGAAGTGTATGTAGATGATATAATTTTTGGATGAAATGAATGTATGTGTAAGGGTTTTGTGGATGAAATACAGAAATAATTTGAGATGTCAATGTGTGGAGAAATGAACTTCTTCCTTGGGCTACAGATCAATCAGACAAATAAATGTATTTTCATTTCAAAATCAAAGTATGTCAAGGAGTTGTTAAAGGAGTTTGGGATGAAAGATTCTAAACCAGAATGTACCACTATGACAACTGGTTGCAAGCTAAGCAAGAATGATGAATCTCCTAAGGTTGATCAGAGTAGGTATAGGTCAATGATTGGAGGATTGTTATACTTAATTGCTACTAGACCAAATATTATGCATGCAGTTTGTCTTGTGGCTAGATTTCAAGAAGATCCCAGAGAGTCACATGTTGCAACAGTGAAGAGGATATTTAGATATTTAAAGGGCACTTCAGATCATAGCTTGTGGTATCCAAAGGATAATGACTTTGCTCTAAGTGCTTACATAGATGTAGATTGGGCTGGTTGTGTATATGATAGGAAAAGTACAAGTGATGGTGCATTCTTTCTTGGAGGTAGAGTAGTGTCTTGGTTAAGTAAGAAGAAGATTCAATATCTCTATCTACTGTAGAAGGAGAATACATTGCTGCAGCATCTTGCTGCACAAAGGTGTTGTGGATGAGGCAAACCTTGAAGGATATTAGAGTGGTATATGATGAACGTATTCCTATCTTTTGTGCTAATACAAGTGCTATTAACATTTTAAAGAATCTGGTGATGCATTCAAGGACAAAACATATATCAATCCGGTATCACTTTCTGAGAGAGAAGGTTGCAGAGAATGAAGTGAATCTTGAGTATGTACCTACAAAAGATCAGGTTGATGATATATTCACCAAGGCTCTTCCTAAGGATACATTTGAGTATCTCTTGGAGAAGTTAGGGGTTATTGCCCCTCCTTCTTTGAACTAGATGCATAAGGAGTTGCATCAATCCAGTGGATTTTAGGTTTCATTCCTTATTCTGGATTGATGTTGGAGGCTACCTCTCAGGGGGAGAAAGCAGTGGTCATGATGGTTGTGGCAGTCAGGGGGAGTAAGTTCTATTGTTGGTTGTGTAGAAGAGGGAGCATGTAGAGAAGTAAAAGAAATGATGTTGTAGAGCAATAATAAGCAGGTACAAGTTTGAGCAGTTGTCTAAAAGGTAAGATTGAAAGAGAGATGTGCAACCCTTTGCCATTGATGTCAAAGGGGGAGAGAGAGCAATGTGAAAAAGGAGAGAAAGTAGTGATTCAATTGTCAAGAAGAGAGTATCAAGTTGAGGGGGAGAGAAAGAGAGAGGAATTGATTGGTATGAAGCATAGTATTGAGGACGTTGGTGTGTTGATGGTTTTTCACATTATGCGTTTCCATGAATGACAAAGGGGGAGATTGTTACAAGTATGTGTAGTCAGTGTTATCATTGATTTCAAAAATATTGTGTTGTCATTGGTGTCAACTATGTCAATTGTGTGAGTAAGAAATAGTGCAAGAGTATGAGTAGTCAGTGTTGAGTGGATACTATCTCTGATGTTGAGGTTGTTGCATTGGTATGAGCTATTTGGTTGAGTTGCTTTGTTGAAGATGATTTGGTTTCTTCGTAGAGGTGCTAAAGATGTTGAGAATATGTTTCTATTGATTGTTTTCCAAGTGCTTTTGAGAAAATTTGATTAATAAAGGAAACAATGTGTTGAAGTGGCATTTTGGTTTATAGAGTAGTGTTTTGGTTTTGCTCCACATTTCATCTATGTTGAATATTGGTCTTTGCAGTTTGGATATGTTGTTTAGAGATGTTGAGAGATGTTATATTCTGAATTTGGTGTTCTAGTTCATTGTGTAGAAGAAGTTGTGTTCATCAGTGTGTAGACTGCATTTCTAAGTGTTGCAGAGGTGTCTGGGAGAAATGTCTTTGCTCCGTATTTCTCTGCAAAATGGTTTTAGGTCTTACGATTCTAGAATTGTGCTTATAAGGTTTATATATTTCTTCTATTGAATTTGTTCATGGTTTGGTGCTCCATAAGTTGATTTCTAGAGATACAATATATGACAGAGATAGTTAAGCATACTAGATAAACATGATAAGGTTGTGCAATAGGTGAAAGTTGTTACAGAGGAATTTGTTGGATTTCAGGATGTTTTAGGATGTTCATGGAATAATCTAGATTGTGTTGAAGCCTTGCATGTGGCTCATAAGTCATCTTTGTGTTTGAGGATGCGTGTACTTAAAAGTTCATTGTGTTTACATAGGTTTGACTGACCTTGGGTTTTTACACTATTTGCGGAGGTGCTTTGGTGATTGTGAGAGCGTGAAGTGGCATGCTTTGATGAATTTAGGTCTAATATAAGATGTGTTGTGGTCCACCTTAATTCCTTTCCACCGCATGAATGTTTAGGTCCACACTTAATTTGAGTTTTGTAGGTTAAGGTGATTTTCCGACCTTGGAGAATGTTCTCAAGGTTAAAGATATTATAAATGAGTGTGGAGGGATTGTGATTGTCTAAGTGCATGATGGATGTGATGTGAATAACAATGTGGTGAATGTGTGGTGCAGTACAAGCCTTCATGTGTTAGATTACTAGATGCAGTGAGCAAAAGGTGTCTATAATTCTTCAGTGATACGACGAAGGTGATGTTAGTGTTGTGGTCAATACTTTGAACTTCATTGGAACTATACTCCTTGCATAAGTTAGATGCAATTATAACATTTCAACTTTAGCAATGAGCCACCTCTTCTATCTCTTTTTTTAGGACAGTGAGTCCTTGGGAAATGAGTCCTTTGGCAGTGAGCCTTTTGTAATTCAGTGTTGATACTACTTTATATTGTGAGCTAATCCTCATAGTGGTTTTTCCCTTCTTGGGTTTTCCATGTAAATCTGGTGTTCATGTGTTATGAGTTGTGGTTGTTTTCTTTATGCTTAATTTCCTTTACTACAATTGTATATGCTAAATGGACTAAATGTTTAAAGTGTAAATGGTTTAAGTGAATATTGATTCACCCCACCTCTTCATATTTTGGGCTATCAACACTACAAGCTTCTTGTTTTCTTGCTTAAGGGTGACCTAATTCAATTGTGTGAAGTGTGTAGATGTTATTCTATGAAGGATGATGCTATGAAGGATGTTTAGGACTGGGTTAAGCATGTGTTAGAATCTATAAGGCATGTTTCTCTTCCTGGTGTTGAGTGTAGTTCATGTTAAGGCTTGCCCTCTACACATTTCATGCTGTTTGATCTCTTGCCGACTTGTAAATTGTAATATTCTTATTGTCTTTGGTTGACATACAATGTAATAAATGTAATATCATGTATATATTGTAAACCTAGTTGATCTAGTTGAGGTATGATTGTGAGGATGAATATGTGAAGTGGAATATGAATGTGTGATGCATTATGATGTGTGACTGAAGGAGAAAAAGTAGAAGAAATAAGGCTTGTTCTGATTCATCTAGAAGATATTTTGTGACAGAAGGGAAGTGAAGAGTGTGCCTAACTAATTCAATTATCAAAAGGAGTTGAAAGGAAGAATTGCAATCATCAAAAGAAGTGAGATTCATTGTCAATTTTTAGACAGTAGGAGTGTCATGCTGTAATCATTTATGAGTTTGGTCTCAGTTCAAGGAGTAGTTGCTTCCTTGGGTTGTAGCCTTAAAAAAAAGTTTGTAGGGAGTTGTAGCTTCCTTGGGAGTGAGCCTAAAACCTTTCTTCAGGGAGTAGTTGCTTCCCTGGGTTGAAGCACTTAAACAAAGTCTGTAGGGAGTAGTAGCTTCCTTGTGTTGTAGCCCTAAAACAAAGTTGTAATTTTTATAGCAGTGAGCTTCATATATTGTGAGTTAATCCTCACCGTGGTTTTTCCCCTTTGGGGTTTTCCACATATATTTGGTGTTATGTGGTGTTATGCAATGTGTTGATCTTTTATGTTTCTATTAATGCTCTAAAGTTTAAGTTTTAATCTGCTTTGAAGGATTTGAGATTTGTTTGGATACTCATTCACCCCCCTCTTAGTATCTAGGTGTGTTCAACACCGGGGACCCAAGAGTCATACGTATGCTCTTCTCTCACGTCGTAAGATGAGAGTGAGAATCAAAATTACTTGATATCCTCTATAGAAGGCCTGTTAATTGATTTCATCACCCTTAAGGATGACCTTAACCACGTGTTTTGGCATGGTATGTAAATGTTATAATTATTAGAAGAATCATTTCAAAGGAAGGACCCCTTCTTGCCTAGAAAAAACCCTGAGATCCTCGGTCCGCTGAGACTTGTGTTTAGTTGGCACTTGGTCGGATGATTGGGACACCCCCATTCATAGTCTTGAACCCAACTATACCTCATGTATATTTGGGGTCACCCTAGACACCTTGTTAACCTAGATACGACCTTTGTCCATCATATCTTGTGGTGCATTACTCCAGAAGGGGAGAAGAGCTCATGCTATTACCTCCACTATTTTAGTTGGAATACACTTTGGGCAAGACTTTAGTCTCCAAAGGGCTGTAAGGTGGTATATGACCTTACATTCCCTACCCATCCAAGAAATGGTAGATAGTATCAAGGGGATGGAAACCACCCTTATCTAATAGTGGGTGTTGAAGTTGCACCTGAGTGAGTCCATGAGATATGACACACCTTGATTGAATAAATATTAGGCTTGAACAAGATTGTTTGGCATGTTTTCTTGTTATCTTCCACTATGTTCCATTTGTTATCCATGGAGGTTCATAGCCTTGTGCACCCAATTCTGAAAGAGCCTACATCCATTTTTTCTTATTGTTTGATTCTCTTGTCAAAAAACTCATTCCATCCCACATACAAATGAATATTCACAAAAAATATGCTTTTGAGCTACATATTTTCACTTCTAAACAATAACATTGTGCTTCTGGTCCTTATAGTTGCACTTTTGTCACATAGAGTTGTGCTCTTGGATGACTAAGTTTCGCTTCTGGCCCACAAAGTTGCACTTCTGGCATATAGAGTTGCGCTTTTGACAAATAGAGTTGTGCTACTATTTCTATCTTTTATCCATCATCATCCACAGAGTTGCACATTTGGGCTATCCTACTATCGTTTCTAGTTGAAAGAGTTGTGATTCTGGGCTACAAAATTGTGCTTTTTGTAGTCAAAGTTGTGCATTTGAGCTATTCTACTACTGCATCTACACTATTCCTCTACACTTTTGGCCACCAATCTTGTGCTTCTTGTTTTATATAGTTTCCAATCAAACAGTCACCAAGATTTAGAGACCTTTCATATTCAGATGATTTTACATCTAGATCTGAGACTTTTTAGACCATTACCATTAGTCCTTTAGTCATCCAACCATCCTCATTCATCGACATATCGTCATTTGGACTTTAGAGCTTTATCCCCTTGAGACTATAGGATATTATCATATTCTAGCATACATATTTGATATCACCCAACCTTTAGCATAAGTTTGATTACCAACAAAAATCAGATCACATCTACTAGCTTGTCTTTGGTTTGAGAAGTTTCCTCTCTTAGATTAATAGATAAGTTAGCATTTATCAACTAGTGAAATAGATAGCTTAGGAGAGTGGCTCCTCTTGAGTTGGTGAACCTCACTACCCCATCTTGTCTCTCCTTGAGTTTATTAGTCTAGCTCTTGGAAGATAATCTCAATCCAAATCCAATCAAACATTGATCAAGATTTATCTTTTATCCAAACATCCAAACAAACCAATAATTCGATAGTCTCAATATTGTCAAAAAAGGTCCCAAAACTCCATCCATCATCCATCCTCATCATACAAGGTCTAAAACATCATATGCCTCTTACTAGGTCCCAGCACAAAAAAGGCTATGGAAACCAATCAAGGTAACCCTCAAAATGACCTCAACATATCCATTGATGTTACACAATTCACCATGGGTATGAATCCTCATGTCTTCCTTCCAAGTGGGTATACACTAGGTCCTTCATCTTCCAATGACTTTAGCCAACAATCACATGAAATATCACAAGACCTAGCTGAATAATTACAAGACTTGGATATCTTACAAGCTCTAGATAGGCTCTTAGCATCGGACCCCAATATATATTTTCTTCTACTTTTTAAGCAAGGAGATAAGTTGCCTAGTGACTTTGACACAACTACTCTTAAGGAGAAAGACCCTATCAACATTGCTATTGCTGCTATGGGAGAATAAAATACTATTTCTATTCAAACCATGTCTATCATAGAACCCACCATGCTAATTACACCTACACCTACACATATCATTGCTTCATCACCATTCACCAACCAATTCACCAATCCACTTTACCAACCTCCTACATCATTTGGTCAGGCTTCTTCTAGTATTTCAGCATCTGTTCCTCTAGACATTTCATCCATGTCATCTATGACCCAACCCAATCAAGTCATCACTCTACATGTACCCCAAACATTTCACATATCGACATATCTTATGTCACAACCCCAAACCTCCAATCTCACATCTCATATATCAATCCACCACATACATCACAATCCAAACCTTCTAATGCTTAAACATTACCATCACATATTTATTCATGCATATCTCACACCAATCCACCTCAAGTGTCCCAACCACTATCATCCAATTATCAGGGTCTTGTTCCAAATCAACATCCCACATCAGAACTTGATCAAAAACTCTTGAATATGCAAAAACAAATTTCAGATCTCAACTTAGGACATACCAAGAAAACATTCTCTTTAGAAGAAGTTTGCCCTTATCCTTTTGATAGGTCACTCCCTATGATACCTTTTCCTCCTAATTTTGAAATGCCAAAATTTGATAAGTACAAATGAAAAGATGATCCTAAAGAACATCTTAGGGAGTTGCACATCGCTTGTCTAGAGGTAGTCCACAATGATACATATCTTTTATGCCTCTTCCCTCATAGTCTTGTAGGGAAAGCTATAGAATGGTTTTCTCATTTACCCCCAGGTATCAATACCTTTAATGAGTTGGCTGAAAAGTTTGTAACCCATTTTTCATTCAACATCGAACATGAGATTTCCATGACCGACCTATGCAACAATAAACAAAGAAACAAGGAAACTTTTATGACCGTTAGGAGGTTATTTTGCCGACACGGTAAAGTTTGATTTTTAATATCTTGGCGGGAATGCTTGTAGGTGCATATATAAGCATGTGTAGGCATTCATTTGTAAACTAGATTCCAATGAGCAAGCTATTGTGTTCTCAAGGTGATTCAAGGCTTTCTATTGTGTTGCAAGAGCAGACTTGTGTGTTTTGTTCATTGATATTTGTAGATTTGAGCATCAATTCCTTCATGGCATGAAGAGCATCTTCCTCCATGAAAGATTCACTACAAAGTGACATATCATTGTGTTTTTATCATTGATTCCTTTGGCTTTTGGCCTCTGCCTCACAAGGGAATGCCCTCTTTATTTGAAAATGATGTTCAAAGACTTTAGTGTCCTCCAGGGTTTGATTGAGGCAAACCTCTAAACACGAGAACCCCAAACCAAGTCTTGTGATTGTAGGTTATAGGTGTCACATTTGGGAAAAGTGGAGTTGTAGGAAGGCTGTGAAGAGATTAGGGATTCAGGATCTGAAGGAAAGATAGACAAAGAAGCACTTTTGGGACTAGGGCACTCGCTCCAGTGTCCTCCGTAGACATATTCTAGAAAATAGAAGTTATAGGGCTAATCAGTGTCTGAAGGAGGTCCGGATTCCCTGAAAAAGCAGGTGCCTTAGACTTGGGTGCCCTCTCTAGTGTCCTCAACTGTTCTACTTCGAAACCCTGAAAATAGGTATTCTGTAATTTGGTATTTTACTCCCGTCTGTAAGAGCTTTTTCTGTTATTCATCAATTTGCTATCGTATTTGCATAATTAGGGTTTTAATGGTCAATTAAGCATAGGAGAAGGAAAAAATGATAATTAATTCCCTAATCCAAGCTTCCCCTCATTTGCAAGTGACCTAGGGTATGATAGTGCTAGCCACTCGAGCCTAGATCCTTCAATGTTAGGGTGAAAGGAGGATTTTAACATCTAAACCACAAAAGATCAACAAATCCAATTTTACCCTAAACAAAACTAAATGAAGAAGGTGAATTAGTAAGAAACAAAGCTAGATTGGTCTGTAAGGGTTATTCTCAAGTAGGGGGAATTGACTTTGAAGAAACTTTTGCTTCGGTGGAAAGAATTGAAGCAGTCAGATTATTTCTTGCCTTTGCTGCCTTCAAGGATTTCAAGGTATATCAGATGGATATCAAGTCTGCTTTCCTAAATGGAGATTTCGAAGAAGAGGTATACATTGAGCAACCAGATGGATTCCAATTGTCTAATCATGGAGATATGGTCTACAAGTTGAAAAAGGCATTGTATGGACTCAAACAAGCCCTAAGAGCCTGGTATGAAAGATTGGACAAACATCTTTTGAAGATTGATTTCAACAAAGGTACTACTGATAGTAATATGTATTTTAAGATTGATCATGAAAATATCTTGATTGTGGAAGTATTTGTTGATGATATCATTTTTTGGAGGGAAAGACAGTATGAATCAAATGCAAAGTGAATTTGAGATGTCTATGTTTGGGGAAATGAATTTCTTCTTGGGTCTACAAATCATTCAAACAAAGAAAGGAATCTTCATATCTCAGACCAAATATGTGAAAGAATTGTTGAAGAAATTTGGGATGGAGGATTCAAAGGCAATGAATACTCCCATGGCAACTAGATGTAAGCTAAGTAAAAATGATGAATCCCCTAAGATTGATTAGAAAAAGTACAGGTTAATAATTGGAGGACTGCTCTACCTTACTCAAACTAGACCTGAGATTATGAATGTTGTTGGTCTTGTTGCTAGATTTCAAGCTGATCCTAGAGAATCTCATATCATGGCAGTCAAGAGAATTCTCAGATATCTAAAGGGAACAGTTGAGTATGGATTATGGTATCCTAAGTATCATGATTTATCTATTCATGCATATACAGATGCTGATTGGGTAGGAGATGTGGATGACCGGAAGAGTACAAGTGGCGGTGCATTCTTTTTGGGAAAAAGATTAGTTTCTTGGCTAAGCAAGAAACAAGAGGCAATATCTCTGTCCACTTTAGAAGTAGAATATATTATAGCAGTAGGCAGTTGCACTCAAGTTTTGTGGATGAAGAAAATGCTAAGAGATATCAGAGTGGCATATGAATAACCTATCACAATCTTATATGATAATTCAAGTGCAATAAACATATCAAAAAATCTGGTGTTGCACTCAAAGACAAAACATATATCCATCAAGTTCCACTGTTTAAGAGAGAAGGTGAACAAGAATGAAGTCAGATTGGAGTTTGTACCCTCAAAGGATCAGATTGCAGACATTTTTACTAAACCTCTACATAAGGACTCTTTTGAGTATCTTAGGGAGAAGTTAGGGGTTATTACCCCTCCGGTTCTGAATTAAGGTGCACTGATGTGCATCAGTCTGGTGGATCCCACAGTCATATCTTGTGATCTGGATTGATGTTAGGAGGCTGCTACTCAAGGGGAGCAGTCTATATGATTCTGAAATATGTGAGGTGGTTGCAAGTATGTTCCCTTTACCATTGCTATCAAAGGGGGAGAGAAGACATGTGAAAAACAAAAAGTGGTTGCTGATCAAAGGGGGAGCAATAAAAGAAAATAAGACATGTAAATGGTTATTGTTGATAAGGGGAGTTATTTCAGTCAGTGAGGAAAAGTTCTTGTCTTGATGGTTAAAACAATTTTTCACATTATATGTTTGCATCAATGACAAAGGGGGAGATTGTTGTAGGTATGGGCCTAACTGGTGTTGTCATTGATGTCAACATACTCTTGTTCCATTGATGTCAAGGATTGGATTAGTTGTATGCTGAGGATATTGAGAAAATTAGTTCCATTAGAAACAGAGAAGATCAGTGAAGACAGTAAATCTCTATGAAGTAAAGATCCTAGCTAGATGAAGGTTAGAGAATGCACATCACAAGGTTTGTAGATATGTGTTTGAAGATGATCCAGTCAAGATTTGAGAGGTCTGCATGAAAATATGGAGTTATGGCCATGAGAGTAAAAATGGTTCTAGCAACTGTTCAGAGGTGATAGAGTGACTCAAAGAGGTCCGGTGAGATTAGGAAATATAATATCATGTTCTGTGGATCAGATGACATGTTTGGGAGGCTAATGTGATTTGACAACTCAATTGGTTTGTGGTTTAGAGGTCCACAAGCAATCCTTCTAATGTGATAGTGATGGGTGACTATGTTCTTGAGGTTTTGGATGCAGATGCAAATGATAATAGTAAATAGAAGTGGTGCAGATGTTCTTGGTGATTCAAGCAAGCTTGTGTGGGTCTCTAGATTGTGTCCAGTTCATGTTGGTGGTCCGCATTGAAGATTGAGCTCGAAATTGAAGACTTACCTTTGAGTGATGGTGTTCCTCTTGGTCTTGGTTGACTGAATGATTTGTGCATATTGCTGATGATCTTGAAGATGTTTTGTGAAGCATGGCATGTTCCTCGAAGAAGATTGAAGTCCTAGTTATGTGTGGATGACAGTGGAGTAATGGGCATAAAGTTTTTGAAATAAGTCAAGTTGTATTTTTGTAATTTCTCTATAATAAAATAAGTGTATGTTGTGTCGACTTTGATGATCATTCCAAAGTTGATGTCATGTATAAATAAGAGTTGTGAAGTCATTCAAATGAGTCTTTGGTTATGAGGAGAAGGTGGTAGTGAAGAGGAGCGAAAAGTAGAGTAGAGGTGTTGAGCTTAAAGGAAATGACTCAAGCATAATAAAGATGCTAATCTCCAGTTCAAGTATGTAATATTTATATTCTTCTATAGACAGTGTGTCTCCTGTAGGTAGTGGGCCTCTTGTGAGCAGTGTGCTCAGGTAGTGAGCCCTAACTGGCAAGTGCCATCTTTTTCATCTTTATTCTTCTAATAGAGAATACAATCTTGGGTTAGTCATCCTGTGGTTTTTCCCTTAACCAGGTTTTCCACATCAAAATCTTGGTGTTATATGTGTTGAATTTGTTTCTACTCATGAATTACTACATTATGCTTCCATGATTGAATCTTTGATATGCTGTTGAAATATAAGAAGGCTTAAAGTAAATAAAGAACAGGTTTTTGATAATAACTGATTCACCCCCCCTCTCAGTTGTCTATCCTAAATCCAATAACAACACCTAGCCTTCTTAACAACACCATACCTTTCTTTCATTCCAATGCTCTCCCTAGCCAAGATGTAGAATTAGTGGATGAGAAAAGGTCTCACATTAAATCCTTTAGGGATAGATGTTGGATACAATAAAGAGGGAAATAGTGTTAATTCAGTCTTCACTAATAGACTTATCCCACCCATCAAGGGGTTACTAGATAAGTATAGAAATATTCCTAAGATGGTTGTGTGAGGGGTACCTAATGCACCTTCTTGCTTCAAACTGGTGATTATGGTTCAAGGAGATTGAAAACCATCTCAACCCTCAGACCGCATCCTAAACTATGAAAGACAAATCACTCAAAGGAATCAAGGTGTTCAAAATGTGATTGCTCATACTTACAACACCCATAATAACAAGCAAAGTAAGCAAGTACCTCATGTTCCTGTCTCTCTTCCATGCTCTCAACCTTATATGCTCCCTCCACCACCTCGTCTTACTCATAAAAGTGGTCAAGAATATGATCTTGTCAAGAAGCTTCACGCTACTCCGGCTAAGATCTCTCTTTGGGATTTAATACAAACATCACCTACATACCATGGAATGCTCCAAGAAGTTTAAAAAATGTGATTCTACCACCTACTACTAAGTTGAATGATGTAGCAACCCTGTTAGATTCTATGCATGTGATAAAAATGGATATTCTCTTTCAACCACATGAATTACCATCAATTGAAGTTCAAAACCAACATGATCTTCTTATGATCTTTATCACCATAAATAAAAAGTTGATAAAGTGAGTTATGATTGACAATGGATTATCTCTTAATGTTTGTGGTATAGATTTATTACACAAAATCAAGATTGACACTTCTATAATCAAACCAGATAAGATTAGCATTCGTGGTTTTGACAATAAAAGTAGCCAATCTGTAAGTACTATAATCCTACCTATAAAGGTTGGTCCTATGACATTATCTACCCTTTTTCATGTCATGCACAACTCGCTTTCATATAATATGATTCTAGGTAGACCATGGATTCATGCCATGGGGGCAGTTCCATCTACCCTTCATAGATCAATAAAGTTTATCTATCAAAACAAGCTCTGCACCATACATGCTGATCTTGAATCAGATAATTGTTTACATATTGAAATGCAAAAACATGTTTACAATCATATGAGATTAAATAATTTACGAGCTGATTCATCAATGCCTCTTGCCATGGATAATGTTGTGCCAGACTCTACACCATCGAATGCACTTTTTGGTTATGATTGGGGTTCATTAGATTTTAATCCTTGCAGTGTAGGGGAATATAAAATTAATAACCCTAACACATCAAAAGTCATATTGATCTCATCCAAACAATCTTTTGAGACACCTAGGAAAACCAAAACCTCATTGGTAGAAAACAAAGATAGTACTCTTACTTATACTACAAATTATGAGACCTATGAGGTTTCACCATCTTATAAAGAAATGGACTCTCTCTATGGTCGTGGATTTCAAATATTGTACAAAAATCATGACTATGTAGGTAATGGATGTGGTGTAAATCAAAAAGGGATTTGAGTACTTATAGAATCATCTTCAAGACATTACTCAAATGACATTGGATATAATCCTTTTAAAGAAAAGAAAGCCTCTTGTCATTCTTAACTTAATGTTAATGGAATTTCAACAAGACAGAAACAACATGAGCAATATCCTGAGCTACTAACCCACACTCGTTGTAGCATATATTATAGTTGCTCTCAAGGGTGGCCTCTTCCTAAATATGTATGTTCTTAACATCGGGACCTATCAGGTAAGTATTTCTAACCCTTTACCTCCATGTTGTGTTTCCTCCGTGATGTGTTATGTGTTGTTTAGGCCTCATGGATGACCCTTGATTCTCTTGTAAGGTCAAGGATATTGAGAGACCACCTCTACTGTGACCCTTCTTCTATTTGTATCATCATTCTTCTATATTACCTCTCCTCTATTTTCATTATTGTGTGTTGTGTCTTAGGGACACAGTGTTGCGGTTGGTGACTTGGGGGCACCCTCCTACGTGATTATCCCTTAGGCACTTGTTTCTCATCTATTGATTTATTGTTTACCTTCCTCTAGTGGTTCTATCTAGCTGGCGAATGATGAAAAACATATTATACTAATACAGACCTAGTGTCCCTTTGGCAAAAAATAAAAAAATGGACCTAGTCCATACATGATGACGGGGTTGATATATATTATCTGACGCTTTGGCTAGTAGAATCACTCAATGTGATATCTTGATGTTGTCTTATCGCACTTATAAAACATAACAATACTATTGCTTCGTGCACTTTGTCTATCTTGGATCTTGCTTTCCTCAGCTCTCTATGTGAATGATTACATGCATTATTGTTTATCATGATTATATGGTTGCTAACACATTTTCCTATAGGAAATTGTGTGTTTGTGGGAACATTTGGCGATTGTAAAGTACATGTCACCTTTTGGGGGCACAGGCTTTGTGAGAGCTTGTTTTCCCTTGTGTGTTTTCTCTTTACCTTAATGTGCTTGATATTGGTATACAATATCAACCACCTTAAGGTGGGGGCATATATAAGGTAAGTTGTCTAATGATTTTGGTACTAACAAAGTGTGTTGAAAGCCCTCTATGGAGGTGGGATGTTGTATCTTTGAGAAAGTGCACATCTTTCTTTTCTATATTGCAATCATCTAAGCCCTTTGCAGAGGCGGGGATGGTGTATTTCTTGAGGAGATTTCACATCTTGTCACTTTCTAAAAGTCCTCCAAGAAGGTAGGGCAGAACTGAGACCATCTTAGCCCTTAAGCATGTCTTCGGTGATTGTTGTGGCAAAATGCAATCGTCGGTGTGTACCTATAGCATGTCTGAGATGGCTACAAACTTAGCAATAGGTTTCTTCCATTGCTTGTTTGCCGTGTTTTCTCCATGTCTTCCATGTGTGTGTGTATGGCGTGTTTGTTCCAAGTATAGTGTAAAGACTAGTGGCCATGAGTCCCTCCTATGCTTTGCGATTTGTATGGCATGTTTTTTCTCAAGTGTAGTCTAAAGACGTGTGGCGATGAGTCCCTCATATACTCTGAGATTTGTATTGCCTGTATGTTGCCCCATATGCAGTCTAAAGATGTGTGGCTATGAGTCCCTCCTACATTTTGGGTTGTGTGTTTACTTTCCTTGAACTTGCATTTGCATTCATATATGATAAAAAAGAAAAAGAAAATAATCACTGCATTCATTGTATTCACTGTGTTTTGTGTGTCTTCAATGTTGTCTTCTCTGTGTTTTGTGTGCCTGTCACTATCTTCAATGTGTTTGGCATGTCTTCACTATGCTTGGCGTGTTTTCTATGTTTGTTGACTGTACTTTAATGCATATATTGGCCTTGTGTTTATACATACATTAAAGTGGGGGATAAATGTTATTTCAGAAAATGTCCCCTTGGGGGCTTTTCCCTCTTAAGGTTTAGCTCCCGAGTCCTTAGAATGCATTTAGAGCATCTTCCTGATGAGAAAACCCTGAAGTCATATGACAAATAGGACCTGGGGGTGCCATTTTGATGATCCCTGAATAGAAATGAGGGGTGGACTTGGGCACTAGTGCCCTAGTCCTACCCTATTTTGGGTCTGCCCTAAATTTTAATGTTAGTTTTATGACCATTATTTGGGTCTTATGCTGACATCTCAAGTTTGAATTGTGAAAATCTTAGCGAGAATCTTTATAGTTACATATATAAGCATGTTTAGTGTTTCATTTGTAAACTAGAAGATGATTACAAACTTTAGGCATTTTTGTGATTTCAAGATATTCATTGTTGTAGAGAAGAGCATTGTTATTGTGTTTGTGATTGTAGATTTGATTTCATCTTCTCATGTGATTAGAGAGCCTTCATTTATGTGAGATGTACACTTCAAGGTGATATATATTGTGTTTTCAATCATTTATCACTTGGATTTTGCCTTTATCCCACATAAATAAACTCTCATCTAACAATGGTGTTCATAAGACTTGAATGTCTCTTTGGGGCTTGACCGAGGCAAGCCTCTAAACACCAAAACCCACTCCCACACTCCTTTGTGATTGTAGGTTACAGGTACTAAGTTTCATAGAGTGGAGTTGCAGAAGGAGGTTGCAAACAATAAGGATTCGAGATTCTAGAAAGCAGACAAAGTTCAACATTTTGGGACATGGGCGCTAGTGCCAATGTCCACTTTTTTTGGGGTAGAAACAAAAGATACAATGAAGATCAGTGTCAGAATGAGATCCAAATTCTGTGCAGAAGATAGTACCTTGGACAGGGGTGTTAGTGCTAGTGTCCCCAACTATTCCAGATTCTGAACTTTGAAAAATAATGAGTTAAGAATCTTTGTCCTTCTCCTTAGTCTGAAAAGATTTGTCATAATTCATCAATTTGCTTACTATTTTTCTTATTTAGGGTTTTAAGGGTAATTGAGCATTAAAGTTGAGATATTGTTTGATGCATCTAAGCTTCCACATTGTTCCAAGTGGTAGCCCAACCTGTTAGGTGAATGCTCTCACTTAGTAGAGATTCAACTCGGTTGATATGCCCTTGAATGTTTGGTGAGAAGGGAGGATTTGCCTTTGAAACATAAACCAACTCATTCTCTCCTTTTTAACCCTAAACACAAGTATCACTTCTTGAGGGAGAAGGTTGCAGAGAATGAGGTAAATCTTGAGTATGTACCTACAAAAGATCAAGTTGCTGATATATTCACTAAAGCTCTTCCAAAAGACACATTTGATTATCTCCAGGAGAAATTAGGGGTTATTGCCTCTCCCTCCTTGAACTAGATGCATAAGGAGGTGCATCAATCGAATGTGCTTAAAAGTACATTTTCTCTTTTGGACTGTTGTTGGAGGCTACCTCTCATGGGGAGTAGGTAGTAGTTGGAGAAGTTTGTAACATTCAAGGGGAGTAAATAATGGTTTCAAATTGATATGAGTAGCACTGTGCAAGTATGTGGATTAGAAGAGATGTGAATCCATTTTCCATTGATGTCAAAAGGGGAGAGAAATCATGTGAAAAACTCAGGGGGAGTAAGAGTGTACAAATATGAAAAGAAAGGGGGAGTCCTAAAGTAGAACTGTGTCTTGATGATGGAACATGTTTTTCACATCATATGTTGCCATCAATGACAAAAGGGGATATTGTTGCAAGTATGTGCTAATTAGTGTTGTCATTGATGTCAACATATTTGTGTTGTCATTTGTGTAAACTATATCTTATGGCATTGTTGTTTGTTGATTGATTGAAGAACATTGTCTAAGTATTTTGCTCCACATATTTCTTGTGTTGAAGACTAGAGTATGAGCTTTGGATATGTTTTAGATAAGTGTTTGAAGATGCTAAATCCAGAATATGGTAGTCCAAATTGCTGTGTAGAAAAAGTTCTATTCACTAGTATGAAGACTATGCCTCGTGACAAGGGTCGTTGGTCCTTGGCATTTAGTCATATTTCATTTTGTCAAATCCAAGGTTGTGTCCATGGCTGTTTGTAATTAGGAATCCTATAGTTTCCAGTTTCTCTAACTAACTCTAATGATCTTTACTGATTAAAGAAACTGATATTGCTAATCTATCTGCTATGAAAATGAATTCTAAGAATATTAAAAATGAAACTGAACAATGAATTGCTAAAGTAAATCTATACTATTCCTTTCAACTAAAACATGCATTTATCTATGAAAACAGTAACTATCTCCTTAAACAAAATCTGAAATAACAAAACAATAGTACTAGCCTTTTGCCTTGGTGGTGAGAGTGGGCCCTTGCTCCACACCCTTAGGGCTGAAGACTAAAGTAAAGAATCAATAGAAGAAAGTAATGTCACAATTTGATTTTAGTCCAATTCCAGCAGGTTTTGTATTCAGAAAATGTCTATATCAAAATGAGATTACAATAACAATAATTTGTCATCTGTTCTGCTGCTACCTTTGTAAGTTTATATCTAATCCAGTGATGAGATATCACTTACCTTAACTACTAGTTCATCTATGAGATAATACCAATCTCTTATTCTACTATCTGTTTAACTATAGAGTAAACATTCATGCAATTAAAATAGGTTTAGTGGAACAACAGTCTCACTAAACCTGAGTCTTAGTTTCAAATACAACTGGGCAATGAGGCCTTGAAATATAGGTACTTAAATCAGTTTATCAAGAACTCATACAAAATCAAAAGAAAGATAAACTTCCAATAGTTAACTACGGTCTTCATCTGATTACTCAGGTGCTGATTGAGTAATATCTAGAATACCCCAATTACTACTAGAAGTGTTGACTGGCAGCGCACTAGAAATTTGTATCTATGTTGAGGAGACTTCGGAGGTGTGTACTTCTATCTATAGCTCTAGAGATATGCTTTATGACCCTCTGTTCAGCTCTAGAGATATGCTTTACTTCCTTTTGTTCAGCTCCGAAGATATGCTTTTGACTTCAGTCTAGCTCCAGAGATGATTCTCCCCGTTTATCTAAAAAATTTCTCCAATCATATTGGAAAATATTGGAGGCTAGTGCGGGATCCATCTATCAGCTCCTGAGATTATTAGGACCACCTCCAGAGATGACCAAAATTGTCTTTACCCAAACATCTGCACCTATTGATTCAAAAAGAGATAAATTCTGCATATTTCCATTAATTTAGTGCACATTAGTCCCTTAATCAGAAATCATGATTTTAAGTAATTCATCTCTTATTAATCATAATTAGAACAATCTTGTTAATCTATTTTAGTGCAGTCATTAGGACAATGGAATAAGAAGGAAGGAAAAAGAGGGGTAAAAAGGTGTATTTCATGGGTGCTACCTGGCACTCATCACATTGCAAGGTTTGCAGAGTGATAGGGAGAAAGTGCTTTGCTCCACATTTATCCATAGATTGAAGTTTGGCTTTGTGGTTCTAGACTTAAGCTTATAAGGTCCTTAGTCATCTTCATTCCAAAGGATATGTGATTTGAATATCTAGAAAACAAGTTTCTAATTAGCAAAGTTTGACAGTGTCTAATTGAGAATAGTTTCTGATCCATCTTCAAGTGAAATAAGTTGAGATCTAGTTTGGTTGGATTTATCGGTTTCCAAATAATTCTATGATGTTTGTAGATGTTCCCTAAATGTATTGAAGGTGTGTGCTTGATCTGCAAGCTATAATGAAGATCTTGGAAGTGTGTGTTCAAGTGTTCTTGGTGATTGCACATGTCTGGCTGACCTGGATGATTAACATTATTTGCGGATGAAATCCTTGAATTGTAGAAGCATGTGGTAGTGTGTGAAGATGTAATTGGGTCTGTGCTAAGGTATGAAGTGTTCCTTCTTTATTCATTTAGTCCGTAAGTCTATTTAGGTCTAGTCCTAATTTGATGTATGTATGTATGCTGACCTTGGAGATTGTTCCAATGGTTGATGATTGTAATGCCAACCTTGCTATACATTCAAATGTTGATGAATTGTATAAAGACATGTAATGAATTCATGTTTGAGGTGTGATTGTGTGAATATATGAAGATAAGTGCAAAGTGTAAAAGCAGAGTAGAGCAGAGGAGTTTTATTATGCTTTAATGGAATTGAACTCAAGCATGGTGTAGATTCTAGTTAACCAGTTCAACCCTTGGTAGTGAGCCACCCTCGACAGTGAACCAACCCTCAATAGTGAGCCATCCTTTTGGGCAGTGAGCCTTTTGGTAGTGAGCCACCATTTGATATTTGATATTGTTACTACATTTATATTGTGAGCTAACACTCATCATTGTTTTTCCCTATTTAGGGTTTTCCACATAAAAAAATATAGTGTTCATGTGTATGTGGTGTTGGTGTGTTCATGTTTTGATTATGCTATTCATGTTTAATTCTCATAACAGAATAAGAAAATAAGTTAAGTGATTGTGAAATTGTTTGTGGTTTAAATAAGTTTAAGTTTTTATACAACTGATTCCACCCCCCTCTTAATTGTCGTTTGCCATTCAACAATTGGTATCAGACCAGGTTCCTTTGAAGAAAGCCTAACAACTTAAGGTAGATCTAGGATGGCACATAGGAAAGACATTCCCCAATTTGATGGAATTGATTATGCATACTGGAAGGTACAAATGCAAAGTTATCTCATATCTCTTGGTTATAATGTTTGGGCAGTGGTTAAGAATAAATACATAGTTCCTAAAGATCTTGATTCTGAAGAAGAGATTAAAATATTTGAGGATAATCACAAATCTAAAAATGGTCTATTAAATGGCCTATCTAACACTGAAATGGAAAAAGTTGTGAATCTGGAAACTGCTTATGAGATTTGGGACAAATTAATTAAAATCTATGAAGGTGATGCATCTGTCAAGAAGGCCAAGTTGCAGAATTTGAAGACCACATATGAAACCATGTGAATGGGTGAAGATGAAAACATAACAATTTACTTACAAAAGATTGATGAAGTTGTCAGCAGTATCAATGGTCCTGGTGGAGAATTAAAGGATGAGGATGTTATAGATAAGATACTCAAAACTCTACCCAAATCTTATAGTCACAAAGTATCTACCATTGAAGAGTTGTTGGAAATGGGCAAGTTTACAAAAGGTCAGTTACTTGGTAAACTAATTTCCTTCAAAATAAGAGAGTTTGGTACTACTGATGGCCCTGTGAAAAGAGAGACTGCCTTCAAGGCCAAGGAAGCAACTAAGACTGCTAGATCAGAGAAATATGCTGTGGAATCAGATGATGAAGACTTTGCAGAGCTAGAAGCCAAATTTGCAAGCAAAATCAAGAGGGGAAGCAAAGGAAAATTCAAAGATAAGTTACCTTTCAAATGCTTCAGTTGTGGTAAAATTGGTCATTATGCTTCAAGATGTCCTGATAGAGCTTTAAAGATCAATGAAAGAAAATGAAAGATGGTAAGAAAGAGTTATTATGTTAGAGATGATGAAGGTGTAAGTGATGATGAATCTAATTCTGATGATGGCAATAGTAGTGAATGCTTGTTTATTGCTCTTAGAGAAGAACCTGATTCTGCTAATCTTGCAAGCTGTGTGAAGGAAGAAAGTGCAAGAGAGTTGTCTGCATTCCATGCTAAAAAGGAAGATGAGTGGATCATTGATAGTGGATGCTCAAACCACATGATAGGAGAGAAGAGTTTGTTAAGTTTGAAAAGTATGATGGAGGACTTGTTAGGTTTGGTGATGATGCAATTGGTAAGATTTGTGGAAAAGGATCTATTACTTTTGATGACAGGCATAATAAAGATGATGTTCTTTATGTCAAGGGCCTAAAGCATAATCTACTAAGTGTTGGACAAATGTGTGAAAAAGGTTATAATCTTGTGTTTAAGGAAAATGGGTGTAAGATACAGAATAGCTCTGGAACCTTAATAGCTGCTGGAAAGAAGACACATGGTAATGTCTATCACTTGAAATGTGCTAAAAATTGTTGTTTGTTGGCTAAGTCAGATGAAAGTTGGCTATGGAATAGGAGAATGTGTCACATAAATTTCAATAATCTGGTAAGAATAAGCACTATTCAAGCTGTAAGAGATCTACCTAAGATTGTGAAGCCTACCAATGTGATATACAAAGAATGCCAGTTTGGGAAGATGACAAAGACCACTTTCAAAAGAAAAGAACAATCCTCTACCAGTTTGCTAGAGCTGGTGCATACAGACCTATGTGGTCCCACAAGAACAATAAGTTTGCAAGGTGAAAGGTATTTTGTGCTCCTTATTGATAATTTTTCAAGAATGACTTGGGTTATTTTTCTTAGAGAAAAGATAGAATCTTTAGATAAGTTCAAGGCATTCAAAGGTATGGTTGAAAATGAATTGGATTTAAGAAACAAATGATTAAGGTCTAACATAGGTGGTGAGTTTACCTCAAATGAGTTCAATGAATTTTGTGAAGAACGTGGAATAAAAAGATATTTATCTGCTCCTTGGACTCCTCAACAAAATGGAGTGGTTGAAAGGAAGAATAGAACTATTCAAGAAGCTACTAGAGCAATGATCAAGGAAGTAGACCTACCAAAAGTGTATTGGAAAGAAGCAATACATACTACTATCTACATTCATAATAGAGTGCAAGTCAGAGTAGAAGAAACAAAGACACCTTATGAACATTGGTATGGTAGAGCCCCCACTATCAAATACTTCAAAGTTTTTAGAAGCAGATGCTACATCAGAAGAGATGAAGAATTAGGGAAGTTTGATGCTAGATGTGATGAAGGCATATTCCTTGGATACTCCACTAAGAGCAAGGCTTACTAGTGCTATAACAAAAGACTGAGAAAAATTAGTGAAAGTACAAGTGTGAAGGTAGATGAAGACCTCCAACCAGATGGATATGAGTCAGATGAACCTACTGATACAGAAAAGGTTGGAAAACTCAAAGAAAAGGAAGTTCAGACTGAAGAACAAGATCTAAAAGAAGAAGAAACTCAAGCTGAGGCTCTGGTAAGAACTCCTAAAACCCCAAGGTATGTACAAAGAGATCATTCTAAAGATTAGATTATTGGAGACAATAGGAAAGGTGTGATCACAAGAAATAGGATTGCAAAAGAACAAGTAAATCTTTGTCTGCTGTCAAAAGTGGAACCTAAAATAGTTAGTGAAGCATGCAATGATGAGCATTGGGTCAAGGCAATGAATGACGAATTACAATAGATTGAGATGAACAAGACTTGCAAACTTGTCCCTAGACCAGCAAACAAGAATGTGATTGGAACAAAATAGGTTTTCTAGAACAAACTGAATGGAGTTGGAGAAGTTATGAGAAACAAGGCAAGACTTGTGTGTAAAGGCTACTCCTAAGTTGAAGGAATTGATTATGAAGAGACCTATGCTCCAGTGGCAAGAATGGAAGCTATCAGACTATTTTTGGCATTTGTAGCACACAAAGACTTCAAAGTACCAAATAGTTGATCCCTAGTATAAGTATCCAAATTTTGAAATTCCTCAATAGTAGAAAATTTAGCACTATAAGGTTTTGGTAGAGTTCTTAGTACCTTGTTTACTACTTCACTTTCCTCCAGCATTCCACAAAGACCATTAATGCAGCTGATAATTTCATCCACTCTCTATATATAGCTTGCAATATTTTCATCCTCTGACATCTTTAGGGTTTCAAACTTGGCCTTCAAATTCTGTATCTTTGCTTTCTTGACCTTGTCATCTCCTTCATAGACACTTTTTAGCTTCTTCCAGATGGATCATGAGCAATTTTGTAGCTCATTACCTTCACTAATTCATAATAAAAAAGACTATTCAGAAGAGCACTCCTTGCCTTGCCATTGTTCTCATATTATTTAATCTCATCTTCATCCTTTAGACCATTAGTAGGTATAGTATATTTTTTCTCAACTAACTTCCATACACCATATCCTAATGAGATAAGAAATATTTCTATCCTGGTCTTCCAAAAAGCATAATTTGTTCCATCAAACACTGGAACCTCAATACCTTTCTTGTGTGCCATCTAGAACTACCCCAAGCAATTAAGCTTCTTCAAGGAACCTTTCTCTGATACCAATTGTTAGATGCATAGGACAACTAAGAGTAGGGGCTGAATTAGTTGTACATTAAAACTATTTTGTAGGAAAAGGAGGGGTTTGATGGATGGTTTTAGTTTTAAGGGTAAATCCTCCTTTCACTACAAACATTCAAGGACATATCAACCAAGTTGAATCTCTACTAAGCGAGAGCATTCACCTAATAGGTTGGGCTGTCACTTGGAACAATGCAGAAACTCAGATGTTATCAATCAATATCTCAATTTAATGCTCAAATACTCTTAAAACCCAAAGTAAGCAAAATAATTGATGAATTACGACAAATCCTTTCAGATTAAGGTGAAGGATAGAGATTAATAACTAACCATTTTTTGAAGATCAAAATGCAGGATAGTCGGTGACACCTCCACTAGCACCCCTGTCCAAGGTATTATTTTCTGTATAGAATCTAGATCTCATCCTGACACTGATATTCACTGTATCTTTTGTTTCTACCCCAGAAGATGTGGAGGACACCTCCACTAGCACGCTAGTCCAATGCAGGATGTTTTCAGGGTGTCAGAAGCTCTTCAGATGCTGATTACCACTGTCCAAATTATTTGTGTTTCAAGATCTAGAGGATAGTGCCACTAACGCTCGTGTCCAAGCAGTCTTTTTCTTCAGGGATGCAAAATCTGCACACTATCCTATTATTCCTTGCAACTCCACTCCATCCAAATGCAAAACCTGTAACCTACAATCATAAAGGAATGTGCTTGGGGGTTGTGGTGTTTAGAGGCTTACCTCAGTCAAGCCTCAGAGAGACATTCAAGTCTTCTAAACACTGTTGTTAGATAAAGAGTGCATATCCCTGTGGGATAGAGGCAAAATCCAAATGATAAATGATTCAAACACAAATAAATATCACCTTGAATTGTAGATCTCACATAAATGAAATCTCTTCAATCACATGAGAAGATGAAGTCAAATCCGCAATCGCAAACACAATAACAATGCTCTGCTCTACAACAATGAATATCATGAATGCTTTAAAATCACAAGTATGCCTAAAGTTCACAATCATCTTCTAGTTTACAAATGAAACACTAAACATGCTTATATATGCAACTACAAACATTCCCGCTAGGAATTTTGTAATTCAAACTTGAGATGTTGGCATAGGACCTAAATAATGGTCATAAAACTAACATTTAAATTTAGGGCTAACTCAAAATAAGATAGGACTAGGGTGCTAGCACCCAAGTCCACCCTCCCATTTTTTTTAGGCATCATCAAAATAGCATCCCCTAGGTCCTATTTACCATAAGACTTCAGGGTTTTCTTATCGGGATTCACAATTATCATGCAAGATGCTCTAAATGCATTCTAAGGACTCGGGAGCTAAACCTTAAGAGGGAAAAGTCCCCAAGGGAACATGTTTTGACATAACATTTAGCCCCCACTTTAACAGTAGTAGAATTTTGGCAAATAAATGACTAGGTGAGTAAAACTTTTAGTCACAACTAAAAATGATTAAATTCTAGTCATGTTTTGCAACACAACTATAAATGACTAATTTGATGGTGGGTATAAAACATAGCTATAAATGACTAAATAATTAGTCACACAAGTAAAAATTAGAAAGAGAGGGAAATTAAAAAAATATTTCAAATTGGAAAGAGGGAAATTTAGAGAGGGAAATTTTTTCATTGAAAAATGTTTCAAACAAAAAAAACCTGACCGCCTCTATAGGACACACTGTATAGGAGTTGAATTCGTGCTCAAAAATAGGTAAGGTTCATTGATGTCCCTCTTTTTGCATTGATAAATTGGAACACAATCGCTTGAAGATGTTAATTTTATTATATTTTGTTAAATTCTATATTGGGTAGACCCATTTTAAGGGGATTCCCCGGAAGTGATAGAAGAGTTTCTGGAGAAGGGCATGGCCAAATGCATTGCATTCAATCACCAAGAAACCTTACTAGAAGGTTTCATATTCATGCATTTGGTACTCTGTTTCAGTTATGCCCATTTGCCAGATGCTATAAATACAGACACCGAAATCTAATTCAATTTGTTGACTATTAATACTCAAACAATACCCCACTCTTATTAGGGATCAGGGTTTCACCTAATTGTAGAAGAACTGCCTCAACCTTGTAAACTTTTTTAAAAGAAAAAACCAAATAATCTTATATTGCTTAATATCCATTTTAGTTTCTGCCAGCCATTGTAGT
Organism: Cunninghamia lanceolata; assembly: GCA_027924645.1. Lineage (NCBI taxonomy): Eukaryota > Viridiplantae > Streptophyta > Pinopsida > Cupressales > Cupressaceae > Cunninghamia > Cunninghamia lanceolata. The sequence continues at coordinate 6,227,807 of BSBN01000054.1, forward strand.
TTAATCCCTTGAATAGTCATTATTGTGTTGAAGTATTGGTTATTAATACTAGTGTTGGTGTGTTTTGAAGAGTATTCAATATGCTCCATTGTTAAAATGGTGTTTGATTTTTCTTAATTGGGGTCATCTTAGGTGGTTCAGCTTGGCTTAAAATGCCCAAGTGACGAGCTTGCAGATCAATCTAGGGTTTCTAGCTTTTTTTGTGTGATATGGAAGTCACCCTTTTAGATGTTTCTCTCCCTAATGATTGTCTAACTAAAATGTCATTTTAGCATGATGATTATTACTTTTTTTTTTTAAAATAGAAAGTTCATAGTTTATAATACTAAGAAATCATCAATCTTTTTACCATTTCTATGATCTGAAAGTAAATAACAAGCACTCAAAAAAGAACTGAAAATAACAAAGTCAATTAATATGGAAGCCTAAAATAAGCCTTAAACAATACAAGGATTACAACCTAGTTTGAAGTCTTTCCCAAAATTTTGAATCAAGAGTAAACCATTAATGATAAGAAAAAATAATAGGAAACACAGTTTACAACCTAGTCCCCATAAATTGTTGACACAAAGAAACCTAAAGAAAAAAGAAACTAAAAGATGACATTTTTAAATAATTAGAGCTCTATAATTGTTTAATTATGATTAAGTACGTGTACATGCTAAGCCTTCTCTGTACGACACACAATACTAGCATGCCCAATGTGTTGATGATTACCACCACCATGAGCATGCTCAACATGATTCATTGCCACACCACAAACCTTGGTCCAACAATTTCTTCTAACCCTATATTTGTGATATGCATTGCCAGCTTTGAGCATTGTCTTTTCTATCCTTCCACCACCAGTAACCTGACCAATCATGGATCTACAACTACTTGGCACAATCTTCTTAGCTCCATATGGAAGCTTTACCCTATAAATTGAAACCAATTCCAAGACTCGTCAAACAAGGCTATTAAAAATCTATAAAATTAAAAATTACACAAATCTGAACATTAAGAGAGAACTTAGATAATTGTTCCAAAATTATTTCCACTACCTTTGGAATAATTGCATTTATCAGCTCACTGTAACCTTGGAAAAAAACATTAAGCATAGAAATATTGCATAAGTCTCCACAAGGTGTACACCTATAACTTAAAATAGTTTGAAAATAATTTGGAAAAAGCCACCATCCATAGGACATCACAACAGATGCATCACATGTTTATTTCTCGCCAAAAATCAAGATGATAAACAAAAATGATAATGAGTCAAGGGGAACATCAAGAAGCATTACATTCAAATTAAATTTCAACTAGTTGCTAAATGAGCACAACCCATTTTGACTTCTCATAAGTTCAAAATATTAGAACAAGTACATTTTTATGTCTGTAAAGGTGACAACAATCCAATAATGGATCAAATGTTTCAGATTGAAATGCAATAGAAATGCATTGCAAATGACAACAATCAAATTTGAAATTACTCAACTCATAAAAGAATAGTGGAGAAAAGGTAGAAAAAGTGTTATTTGTTTTGATTGGGCCAATGAGAAATATTGTCTCAAAAATTCAATTATATCAGCATGTCTTTGGCAACTTCATTTCCAATACCTTGGCAAACATTATTACACAAATGAAGAGCATTATGGGGAAAAATAAAAACTGATTTGAGGCTTCACTAAGATATCTGGACAAAGAGAAATGATATATCTTACTAAGACATGCATATGACCCCGGAGATGGGATAATACCAAAAGCTAAAATAGATCATACATCTAGACACAATCCACAAAATGCTATTAATGGTGATATCACCTAGGATACCAATATGCATTGAAAAAATGAGATTAGAAGTGATTGTCTGTTGTTTTGACTTATTTTAACAAATGAGTTTTCAATGTGAAGTGTTAACCAAGGATTTTATTACCATTCTATTGACTGTCATTTTCTAAGTCACGACTATCAATTTTGAACCAAATGAGGCCTTCCAATGCTTTGGCTTTCGGGGCTCATAATTTTATCGATTGCCTGTGATGGAGTTGCCTGCTGTGTCCGCTTTTATGACTCCGAGGAACACATATAATTACCAATAGAAACAAGATAGGATGACAACTATTGGAGCCAATTGGCCATAGATGCAAAATTAAAGTTAATGTCTAAGCATGGCTAATGATCTTTTGTTTTGTTGCTTCTAATTAGCTGTCAAGGGGGTGTAAGTCATGGCATAGCTCTGTATTTGTTTATTGCCTTAAGGTAGATCCTCACATGATTCTTATCTTGGTAGCAAGGGTATCTCAACACCAAAAATTATTTAGAATCCCACTCCTTCATGAAATGTAATGACTGCAAACTACTATCCCTTGAATTATCTCTACCATAAAGACAACTCTATGGAACATGTAGAGGGTGTAAGTCATGGCTTGGTTGGGTCTATGAAAGTTCATAGTTTGTTCTATCTCCATTTCAGAAATATTGTCTCAAAAATTCAACTATATCACCATGACTTGTTCCTTGCCGTAGTACCGCAAACTATTTCTTTGACCATCACGGGACCATGGTATACTAAACATCACTTGAAGCCTTTCACCGCACTACCACACTCCTTCATTGAAACTGTCATGGGGCCATGATATTCAACACTTACATAACTTGAACCCCTTATACCACCATACCGCAAGCCTCACTTGAGGCCACCGTGAGGGCACGGTGTACTATTTTCGTCTACTCCTCCTTACCACCATATTGCAAGCCTCACTTGAGGCCACTGTGGGGGCGTGGTGTACTGTTTTCCTTTGCTCCTTACTGCCATACCACAAGCGTCACTTGAGGCCACTGTAGGGGCATGGTGTACTATTTTCCTCTGCTCTTTACCACATTACCGCCGGTTATTCTCTTGACTGTCGCAGGACTATAGTGAAGTATCATATGCCACTTAAATTTATACCGCCATCCCGCCACTTCATTTTGAGACCACTGCGGGGCTGCAGTAATTAATCTTTGCATCCTGCAATGCTGCAAGTGCAATCTCTTCATGTTGCTAGATAGCGATAACTGCTCCCTTGTTATCCTTGGCTCTTGCACACCCGCCAAGACCTTTTGAGTGACCTGAGGGACTGTGGTGAGAGACAAAAACACATTAATGGTCAAAAATACAAATATCTTTCACATGGACTTGGTATGGGGTGTTTATGAATGACTCCTAGATTAATTTTTAAAAAAATATGGATCCCTAAGATGGATTTATGGGCCAAGGAAATTTGCATGGATTTATGGATTTATCAAATGTTCTTTTATCAAATGTATGAAGGTATCTTTATTGTAGGTTGTTTTCCCTATATTATTTATTCTTGGTTTGAACTCCTTGATATTGTGGATTTTTGTTAGGACCTAGAGCTTTCATATGCAGGACCGCCTACAAGGTGCCAAAGGAGTCATCTGGATCATGACTTAGGAGCTGGTTAGTATTCATTGAGTGGTATAATGGTGGTTGAACTGTCCTGGTCTATACAACTAAGGGATGTACTTGTGTTCTTTATAGTTTGTTTGTTTAATTTTTTGATGCTTAGAAAAACATCATAAATAGATAGGATGATTTTTTTATAATTTATTCCTTCAATCACTTGTCATAGGTCTAGTTGGAGGTAGCAGAGCTGGTGGAATGGAGTGTGTACCTTATCCGCCTATTTATTCAAGTAGAAATGTTGCAAGTTCCACTTCATATCACCAAAGCCTTCACAAAAACATCTACACAAAATTCAATAATGAAGAATTTATGCACAAATTCTCTTTTGAATGATGCACAAAGCCTCCACCACAACACCGCATAGTTTGTTGTTGGGCCTTGTAGTGATGTGGGTGATTGTCATAGGTTTAGTTGGAGGTAGCAGAGCTGGTGGAATGGAGTGTGTACCTTATCTGCCTATTTATTCAAGTAGAAATGTTGCAAGTTCCACTTCATATCACCAAAGCCTTCACAAAAACATCTACACAAAATTCAATAATGAAGAATTTATGCACAAATTCTCTTTTGAATGATGCACAAAGCCTCCACCACAACACTGCACAGTTTGTTGTTGGGCCTTGTGGTGATGCGGGAGATTCCCGCATCACCACAAGGCCCAACAACAAACTGTGCAGTGTTGTGGTGGAGGCTTTGTGCATCATTCAAAAGAGAATTTGTGCATAAATTCTTCATTATTGAATTTTGTGTAGAAATTTTTATGATGACTTTGGTGATCCAAAGTGGAACTTGCAACTATAATATCTGATAAATATCTACTTCCAAATATGCTTTTAATGGATGGTCATATCCTCATCCAAAGCTCTAATTCACACATAGGCAGGAAGGATGCTTTCAAAGGTTGAGGAGTTGGGATTTACACCCACTGGTTGCATTTTCTTAAAATTTTCTAAGGACTTTTCAGAAAAAACCCATTTTAAACATATCCTTTAATCACAACATTCAATGATATCACATTTCTTTGAGGCATTTTTTGAAACAGTTCACTTGCTTTGTCTATGCTTCCACATTTTCATGTATGTCTAGCAGGGCACTTGTAACTACAACATATGACAAAAAAATCCCTGCTGTTATGCTTTGATGGATGTCCCTTCATATTAATGGATATCTGATGTAGTGCACATTCTTATAGTGCAAGCCTATTTTTCATATTGTTTCATTTAGCATCACCAATATTCTCCACAAGAACATTGTCCTTGTTTAAAATGATGGAAATGGTTCACATCTCTTAGAAAAATTTCTCTTGCAACAATCTTGGAGATCAATTTAGATGTAGTGTGAAAATTAGAACATACTCAAAGGTTCTTAACAACACTAGTGGTCTTACTAGGGGCCATGTTTAACAAACCAAATGCAATTGCTAACTTTTCACTATGGTGGTGATGAATACCAAGTTGCACCCATGAAATACATCTTTTTACCTCTCTTTTTCTCCTTCCTGATTCCATCTTTCTTAATGTCTGCACCCAAATAAGCTAGCAAGATTGTTCTAGTTAATGATTAATTGAGATAGATTACTTAAGATCATAATTTCTGATTGAGGGACTAATGTGAATGAAATTGATGGAAAAATGTAGAAACTTCTCTCTTTTTGAATCAATAGGTGTAGATGCCAGGAAAAAATAATTTTGTGCATCTCTGGAGATAGTCTTCAATGATCTCTAGAGACAATACCAGAATACCACGACACCAGAAGTTTTGAAGGAAAGAGAAAGCCTCTCTGGAGCTGAACAAAGAAGGCCACAATGGTATCTCCGAAGCTACAGACATCTCTGGAGCTATAGTCATATCTCTGGAGTTGTAGACAGGGACAGATATCTCTGGCACCTCTTGAGAGTAGGGCATATTTCTAGCATAAGCTACCGATTAGGCACTCTCAACAGTGATCCTAATACCCCTCATTTCACTCAAATCATCACCTAAGTGGTGAAGGGTAATCTTTAGTTAAACTACTGGAGTTTTTATCTTTATAAAGTTTTTGCATGAGTTACAGATAGAATTGATTCAATACCCATATTTTCAGGGCCTCACTGCCCAAATGTATTGAAACTCAAACTTAGAATTCTGAGTGGACTTCTGTTCCACTTAGTCTACTTTTATTGCATGATTATTTTCCATAGTTAGACAGTTAGTGTAGTAAAGAGATGGATGTCATCTCATAGAAGAACTGGTAGATAAGATAAGTGATATGTCATCACTCATTTTCATATATACTTATATAAACATCAGAAGAAATATACAATGATTGATTTAATCTAATTCTCAGTAATCTCAGTAATCTCAGTTCTGTGATATCAATATTTTTCATGAATGCAAAGCAAATGGAATTGGATTGAATTTAGTTGTGATCTTCTTCTTTTGTGCTGATTCCCTACTATAGCCTTCAGCCCCAAGGGTGTGGAACAAGGGCCCACTCTCACCACCAAGGCAGAAGGCTAGTACCACTATTTTGTTACTTCAGATTTTGCTGTGAAAAGTATTTACTAATTTTGATAGATAGATGCATGTTACTATTTTTTTTAATTGCTTTAAGTAACTTCCTATTTAATTCTATTTTCAACATTCCTTAAATTCATTCAGTGAGTAGATAGATTAATTTCTTTAAATTGGTAGAAGTTATTAAGATTAGCTAGGAAAACTGGTAACTGTAGAATCCCTAATTACAGACAGCTAAGGACACAGCCCCTGGATTTTGACATCTGAAAATAGATTAAATGATGAGGTACAATGACACCTTGTCATTTTTGGCACCATTGTTAGGGATGTAAAACAGTTTTTAGGATATATCTATATGGTTAGAGCTAGAGATTCAAAAGGAAGATATATAAAGCAGACACCCCAACAACAAGCCATAGGGGAAAGTAGTGGGGTGGCACTAGATATTGTTGAAGAGAGAAACCTATAACCTAATTTGGAAGCTGCACCTCAAAACAATAATCCCTTAGATCCTCCAAATCTTCCACTTGCCAATTATATCCATGAATTACAACAAAAGTTTCAAGAAGATCCTTTGATAGAACCTAATTTCCTAGAACCTCAAGGAGAAGAACCAGTACTAAACATGGACAATGATAATCATGAAGAAGAGGAAAATCAAGCTCCAAGAACCTTCTCATATCCTATTGTTTTGGCTGCTGGAGACAATGCTCTTATGAAGAATATCTCACCAGCACACTTGCCAAATTTTAGAGGACTTTCTTCTGAGGATCTAGATCAGTTTTTGTTTGAATTCAAAATAGTCTTCCAAACTTATGATTATGGATTAGATAACCAAAAACTCAAACTATTCCCTTCAACTTTAAAAGATTCTGCGATGAGATGGTTTATGGGATTACCCCAGAATTCTATCCATTCTTGGGATCAGATGGAAACAAAATTTTTGGAAAAATACCAAGATTACTGTAGATCTAGTAATAAAAATAAAGAATTGTTTAAAATTAGGTAGGGGGAGGAAGAGACCTTAGAGGATTATGTGGATAGGTTTAATTTTTCCTTGAGAAGGTATGGCAACCCAATAGATCACTCCTTGGCCAGAACCTTGTTTGTAAAAGGATTGGATAAAGAATCAAAATAGGCACTAGATCTAATGGGAAAAGGAAATATCAACAAAATGGGTGTACCTGCTATAGAAGAACTCTGCAGGAACTATTCTAGAACCCAAGATGGAGTGAGATCATTTAAAGGGAAAAATGAAATAGGACAGTTAATGGAAGAGATTGCAAATCTAAAAATAGACATTTTGGTCCAATTAAATACCACATTGGATGGGATTCAAGCAAAAACTAGAACAACTGATCAAAATAGAACAACTGAACCACTCTCCATCTATTGTCCTAGGTGTAGAAACAAGCATCTGTTAAGAGAATGGCCTTTGGACAAATCAGAGATTTGTTAGATCTGTGATAGGGAACACCCTACCAATCAATATAGTCAACTTCTAGCCTTGAAAAGATTGAGCAAGAAGAATGTTGTAATAGAAGAGGAATTGAACTATGTGGGACAAAAACAAGCTGGGAATTTCCCTTATAATCAGTATCCAAACCAGCCTTCTTACAGGGGTCCTTCTAATTGGGGAAATAATCAGTGGAATCCAACTTGGCATGGGCCTCAAAATAATCCTCCTTGGGGACAGTAGGATTGGCCAAGTCAACATTGGTAAAACCAAAATTGGCAAAATCAGCCTTGGGGAAATCAACAGTGGCCACCATAGTTTGGATCACAAAACATGCAACCTCAATGGGGTTCTCAACAGGGATATAATCAACAATACTAGGGACAACCTAGATGTTTCCAACCTCAACAACAAGCTTTACTAATTGGACCTTCCAACACACCAGGTCAATCACAAAATGAACCAGTTAGCCAACCACCTTTAGCAGCTCAGCCTATACCAAACCCATAGAATAAACAGGGAACAACTGTTTACATGATAGAGCAAGAAAATTTGGCTAGAATTAATGCTATATATTCAAATAATATCCAGCTGCATTCTGGGAAAGCATTCCCAAGACCATCTCCTCCAACTATAGTTGAAGTAACCAATGATGAGGAACCTAAAAATTGGTCCACTCAACTCCCGGAGGAGATTACTAATGAAAAGTGTTAGAAGAATCATCCTTGGACAACTCCGGAGTTACTCCTAAAAGACCGACTCCAGAGAACACTCCTAAACACAATTCTGACAAGAGCTCTAGAGATGCTCCAGAGATGGAAAAACTAGCACCATACCCAGAACGACTTAAACAGTATGTTCCCCAGAAAAAGATCTTACAAAAACAAGTCCAAACCAACCTGGAATTAGAACTTTTACAAGAAATCAAGCAACTAAACATTGAAATCCCTCTTCTCCAAGCAATCAGAGATGTACCAGAACTAAATCAGTTCATTAAAAAATATTGTATCAAAACACAGGGCAAGAAGAAAAACTTTCCCTCCACAATACAGGTGGAAGGAAAAGTCGTAGATCTATTGATGGGAGAAATTCTCCTCCCAAAATATGGAGACCCTGGAAATCCTGTCATAACTATTTTCATCTCAGGGGTAGAAATTTGAAATGTTCTAGTTGATTTGGGAGCAGCAATTAATGTGATGATAGTTCACATAATGAACAAATTAGCTTTATTAGGTATCCAATCCACATCTAAAATTCTTCAACTTGCTGACTAGTCAGTAGCTATTCTAAAAGGAGTGATCATTGATGTACCAGTTGTGATAGATTCATGGGAATTTCCAGTGGACTTCCTAATATTAGAACCTAGAAACTAGAGAAATGCTTATCCACTGATTTTAGGAAGACCATGGCTGGCTATAGTAGTAGCATCTATTGATTGTTGAATTGGGGATATGGTCATTTCTAATGGGATAGATTTAAAGAAAATATCTTTGTATCCTCCAGATAAACCATCAATACATTATACAGGAAGAGTATGGGTGGATGAACCAAAGAACAATGACAACAGTGCCTCAGTAGCTATGGTAACCATCAAGGAACATCTGGGAGAGTTAGAAGAAGAAATATACTATGATACAACAGAAGACAACACTCACATTCTAATCAATAAGGATGTGATGGAACTTGACCAAGATTCTAGGAGAGAACTTCTTACTTCTTCTCATTGTACCCTTGCCAACATCATTCCTTGTGGGGAAACCTTTTACAGAGACTTAGCCACTTTCCACATGTTGCTACCACATTCTTGTCCTCTCAATACCATGACTCCAATGTATAGATTAACTACATCTATGGATCAAATCATAAAATAGCTCATGATTTTACAAGGGAAAACACTTAATATCAATACTCAGTTAACAACAAATCAGGAAGAAAAACTCATCCAACTTCTAATTTTCCATTCAACAACTTTTGTTTGGGAATACCAAGATATGAAAAGAATACCTCCTGAGATCTGTACCCATCATATATACACTGAGGATATTAAACTTGTCAAACAGCCCCAGAGAATATTGAATCCTGCTTTAAAGGATATTATCAAAACTGAAATAGAAAAATTACTTCAAGCAGGGTTTATATATCCAATCTTAGATAGTCAATGGGTCTCACCCCTTGTCATAGTGCCTAAAAAGAATTGGAAATGGAGGGTGTGTATTGATTATAGAGAACTAAACAAGGCCACAAAAAAGTACTACTTTCCCTTACCATTCATTGACCAAGTACTGGACAACCTTGCTGGGAGAAAATATTTTTCTTTTCTAGATGGATTCAGTAGGTATAATCAAATTCAAGTAGCACCTGAAGACCAGGACAAAACCACCTTCACATGCTCTTGGGGAACTTTTGCTTACAAAGTTCTTCCCTTTGGACTATGTAATGCCCCAACTACATTTTAGAGACTTGTTTTAGCTATTTTTGCTGAACTAGCTAACGAATGCATGGAGGTCTATATGGATGACTTTACTGTGTATGGGGATAATTTTGAAGAAGCTCTCACAAACCTTGAGAAAGTACTAAAATGTTGTGAGAAAAATCAATTATCCTTTAGCCATGAAAAGTGCTTCATGATGGTGGAGGAAGGAATTGTTTTGGGACACCACATTTCAGAAAAGGGATCAAAGTCGATCAAAACAAGATAGAAGTAATCACATAGTTGCGTTCACCCAAAAATCAGACAGATGTTAGAAGTTTTCTGGGTCATGCAGGCTACTATAGGAGATTCATAGAAAATTTTAGTAGAATAGTTGCCCTCCTATTTACCCTGCTTAACAAAGACATAATTTCTATGGATAGAAGAATGTCAATCAGCATTTGAGACCTTGAAAGAGAAGCTTACTATCACACCAATTTTGAGAGGACCTAATTGGACTTTACCATTTCACATATAGATTGATGCTTCAAATGAGTCCATTGGGATAGTTTTAGGACAAAAGGAGGAAGGAGAAAGTATGCATGCCATTTATTACATCAGCAAAACCCTTACCTCTGCAGAAAGAAATTACACCACAACTAAAAAAGAATTCTTGGTAGTCATCTATGCCATAAATAAATTCAGGCATTATATCACTGGATATAAGATATTTGTACATACTAATCATGCAACCATCAAGTACCTAATGAATAAACCAGTAGTGGGTGCAAGGATCATCAGGTGGTTATTGCTATTGCAGGAATTTGATATTACCATAGTTGATAATCTAGGAAAGTTTAATTTGGTTGCTTATTTTTTGTCAAGATTGCATATAGGAGGAGAAAACTAACCAGTGTAGGACAAGTTCCTAGATGAACATCTTTTTTCTATCTTTTCTACTGCACCTTGGTTTGTTGACATAGCTAATCTTTTAGCTACAGGCTTGTATCCATCCCATTTTACCTAAAAACAAAAAAAAAATTTGGTTAAAGAAAGTTTATCTTACAAATGGTTGAATGGTTTACTATTTAAATGTGGTCATGATTTCATTGTATGCAGGTGTTTAAAAGCTGATGAGATTTTTGATGTGTTGAGAGCATGTCATGATGAACCATCTAGTGGTCATTACTCCTTCCACCGGACAGTCCACAAAATCCTCAGAGCTGGTTACTACTAGACCTCTCTTCATAAAGATACAAAGAAGTATGTGCAGCACTGTGACCAATGCCAAAGGATGGGATAGCCAACCCTTACCCAGGAGATGTTGCTGCATCCTCAAGTCATGATGGAACCATTTGAGCAGTGGGGTCTAGACTTTGTAGGACTAATTTCTCCACCATCATTAGGCAAGGAGTACATGCTAGTATGCACAGACTATGTTACTAAATGGGTCGAGGTTCAAGCATTGCAATTTGCAAGAGAAGAAAAAGTTGCTGATTTCCTTTATAATAATATTTTTTTAAGGTTTGGAGCCCCAAGATCAATAGTTTCAGACAGAGGACCTCAGTTTACTTCACAGGTAATCAAAGCATTCACATATTTATATCAAGTCAAGTACAAAAAATCTTCACCTTACCATCCTCAAGCGAATGGGCAGGTAGAAGTAACTAATAGGGAACTTAAAAATATTCTGACAAGGATAGTAGCAATGAATAGAAAAGATTGGGCTAGCAGATTACCTGAAGTAGTTTGGGATTACAATACCACTTGGAAGTCCACAACAAAGTTCTCACCATATGAATTGGTTTATGGGAAAAAGCCTATTTCTATAGAATTTGAACTCCAGACACTTAAAACTGTATTGGATATTGGTCTACCATTGTCTATAGCTCAACAGAATAGAATTCTTCAGCTCAATGAGTTGGATGAAATTTGGACAGAGGCCATTCAACAAATAGAATTGGTTCAGTATCAGAGAAAGCAATGGCATGACCAACACATCAAAAGGAGGACATTTAAACAAGGTGATTGGGTTCTTCTTTATGATTCTAAATTGAAAGAGTTCAAAGGGAAATTATAAACTCATTGGATGGGTCCTTATCAAATAAAGGAAGTTTTTGAAAATGGAACAATATTATTGGAACCTATTGATGGAAGCATAGACACATTCTTAGTAAATGGTCACCGAATCAGACTCTATAAAAGACCATCTACTAAAGAAGAGTTTCTTAATGATTTGTGTTTTGATACAGGGGATACCTCCTTTATCTCAGTGTTGGATTGAAAAAAAAAAAATAAGAAAAAAAAAGGAAGGTTGAAAACCAGCAAATGGCGGCCTTCTAAAAAAAAAAAAAAAAAAATAGAGAAAGATGGAAAACTAGTAAATGGCTGTCTTTCTCGACCAAGGGAGTTGAAAACCAGCAAATGGCAGTTCCCTTCTTCAGGATAGTTGAAAACAATTGAGCTATGGAGTTGATCAGGTGCCAGGAGTTAGTCAAATGTACCTCAGGCGCTCCCAAACTTGGAGCACCTTCGGTGCTCTATCAATAAAGAAGTCAATTTCAATAATAGGGTAGGGGACCCACCTCTCCAGGAAATAAAGTGGACACATCACATGATGAGGTCATCATGACTCATCCTCTACTTTATCACAAGAATAAAATAAAATTAGCACGTATTTCATTTGCAGGGGTATTCACAAAGATGGCATTGATGTCACCCAAGGAACGTGGATTCTCAAACCACTTAGCGCAATGATTGCAGGTCACGTACCAATGGAGTAGTGGGTGTCATCTCAAGCCACCAAAAGTTGCTCATGTGCCGTGACGCGTGCAGTCTCATAAAATGATGTAGCATCTCTACTGTGTACATCACTCCTCATCATTAAAAATGATCTAGGTAATTCTATCTTTAATTCAGCATTAATAGCAACTGTCTTATCTTTCTATTTTTGGGTGCCACCACTATGACACGTCCTCTTGCCATCATTTCCTTTTCTAAATTCACGCATGCCACCATCTGTGTTGTACTGCCACCTTGCCTCCAGAGTGTCCTATCACTCTGTTGCATTTATGACTATCTAGGTACTCTAACTAATATGCAAATCTTCCATGAGCCAAAACTGAGAGACATAGCAATCCTCATTCAAACCTCCCAAAATACCCTGAAGAATAGAGCAAATTGAATAGTCCTCTAGAGCCTATGGAGTTAAGAAGAAGGGACAAACTGCAAAGAGGAGAGTGAGGAATTAAGCACAGAAGGTGGAATGAATTTGGCAATGGGGGTAAAGAAGAAGTTTGAACTAGAGAGTGTTGCGGGTCTTCTGCAAGATGAAGCTGCAGCAAACATTCTAAGAACTACAGGATGGCTGGACTTTCTAGAAAAATTTGAAGGGTTTCAAGAAGATGTCGTGGATGAATTCCTTAGAAATCTAAGGGACAATTAGACAACTATCAGAGGAGTGTGAATCAATCTCTCCTCAGCCACTATCAGTCACATTTCTGGACTGCCTGAACAAGGTGAGAGGTTTTATCACTTGAAAACCTTATACACTGATTTAATTAAGAATTTCTCTATTAAAGGTGAACCTGCAATACAATTGTATTCAAATAAAAATGAAGTAAAAGGAATTCTTAGGTCCACACTTCCAAACCCTTGGCAATTTGTTGCCACCTGGC